>CM057338.1:462870559-464364624 GCA_030015575.1 Agapanthus africanus
GAAGAATCATATGAAATATTGGATATACTAGGACGTCCGTGTTTTCAATACGAGCCAGTATAAAACACGGATTCCACGGTCGTGATGAATAGCCAAACCCACACCCCTAGACCCCTACGAGAGCGGCAAGCAACCCTACCAATTCTAGAGTTAGGAGACCCGGACTCGACTCATCGAGTTGGTCTCCCACTGGACTCCAGAACCCGGTTACTTGTGCCCTCCTCCTTGGGTCTATCCTAGTGCGGAAAAGTAAATAATATACAAGAGGTGACAACTTCCGCAACCTGGAAGCGCCCCAATAAAAGAATATCACATACAAGTTTTTACATGAATGAAAATGAAAAACACTCATCTCACATAAAAAACCCCGGCTATTCAAACACGACGATCCAATATAACATATCCAGCAACACATAACATCACATGTCATCAACGTAAGTAAATATGCGCATCCCAATTGTCGTTGACATATAGCAACGAAACCGGCGATATCACATATTACACTTACGGTCACAGAAAAGTAAGTGTAAAACTACAACAGTTGGAATCCGCAACCACCTCAGACATCGCATGCCTGACCAAATGAATTACTTAGACATCCCATGCCTAACAATTATAAACCCCGCATTTTAGTCTCAAAATCGAAAACTCTTTTCAATATCAAGTCGGGCAATTAAACAAGATTCTCGACATCCTGATCGAATGCTCGTCGCAAACTTTAGTAGGCGGCCGCACCCCCGATACCGTCGACGAAGTGCACCAAGGCGGAACACCGCTGCCGTGAGCACCCGAACGGATGCTTTCGGCGACGGGGTTCTCCTACAGTCACTTGGTCGGGGCTATGGAGCGAGGCTGTCTATTAAGTTTACCCGGCGAGTATCCGCGTACACTACGTGATTGCGACGGACTTTTGATCACATCAAAATTCCGTAGCAACCGATCAAGTGAGACTAAACTGCTATGTTTATAACATTCATTCAGTTATCTCATAACTTCTTGTGAATTCCAATTATTGTATCCCATTACAGATAAATAGAAAATGTCAAACTTTCCGATCGAACAATCGAACACCCAAGTTTTCCCGATACAGATCAACACATGAAATAAGTCTAACAACATTCAGTTCGTGCCTCAGTACCAACGGTCCAGCCGTAGAAGGGTCAAGCCAACGCCTCACATGTGGCACGCCGTACTGCCCCAAACCCGAAGGTTCAAAGGGCAGTTCAAGACGGTCACATAATCGAGTTAAGGTTTGTTGTCTTCTAGAGGGTCCATCGCGTTACTTGCACTACTTAGAACGTCGCTAAACTACGGAAAAATCCAACACTTGGAAATTTCCCGACAGGGGAAAAATTGGGTATTTATATCCGGTCGAACTTTTTAACATATTCAAGAATTTATCCGGAAAGCCACATAGACAAAATTTGATACCCCGATCGAAACACCGAATCCCCAAAGCAACCCCAGAAAATTCAACTCTTGAATAAATATTAAAAATTCCCAGAAAATCCAACTCCAGAAAATAGGAATTACTGTGCAAACAAAAGTCAAAGAGTGAACAGTATCGCCGCGGAACCGCCGCGCCACGTGGGCTTAGGCCGCGGTTCCGCGCCGTCATGACGGAGTTACGGCTCCGTTTTGCACAGTATTTCATAATAAACCCTGCTTTATTTTCTGCATATTTTTAATATTGAAAAATCCCAGATTTTAGAAAATTTCCAGAGAGCAATTTTGATTTGGGGTTTCGGGTTCGTTCGGACTTCAAACGTCGTCTAGACTTCGCCTAAGGCTCTAGCTAGGCTCTGATACCACTGTTGGGTTCCTAGGCACTCTAAGGTAGTCTCACAAGCCATCAACCATGGCAATTTCAAATTTAAACGGTGCCGAGAAACCCTAGAACGGATCGTTGGCTAGAAAACTAGGCGAAATAGAAGCTAGTTAACAATTTAACTATAAGGAAACGGAAATACAACCTTTGTAGATCCGGTTCTCCACCTCCATAGCTCCGCAACGAAGTATCCTCGCTGTCCAAATCGAAATCCGGGCTCTTGCGTCGGCTTTATCGGAGAATGGACGGGCTAGGTCATCGATGTCCATGCCGAAGATGATCTACGTCGAGGCATCGCTAAATCAAGCTCCGACTTCACCAAGTCAAGAAACTTGTGAAGAAAACATACTCTACTACTTGGCAAGAGGTAGAGGATGAAGAAATAGCAAGTGGGTAGACTTTAGAATTGGATTTCTCACTCATTTCCATCAATCACCATTGATGAAGAGAAGGTTTCTTCATTGAAGAAGAAGAAGAAGATGATAAAGCATGATAAGTTAATTCAAAAAAGAAAAGAATAATCAAATCTTATCATGACTAAACCATGGTCAAGTGTAGAGTATTAATCATGGTTGAAAGGAATGGTTAGGGTTAAGCATGAGACAAAATGGTCACATAGTCAATACTTCATGAATCTTCATGAATAAAACAAAGAATGCCACCATTTCATCTTATGTTTATATTTTCCAAAAATAAAAACAAATGAATAAATGAATAATCAAATAAAAACCCTAACCATTTCTTTAACCAAGGTTTAATTCTTTACACAAACCCTAATTTGCATGTATCATTAAACATGATACAAACAAGTGCACAAAATCATATCGCATATGCAATGCGCACAAGCGAGCGAGAAAATCCGTTTAAAGTGAACCGATACTACTTAATGCAAAGTAATATATCAAATATATAATTATGCATTAAATCATTAAATCAACACTTGATTCAATGATCCGGTCATGTCGCACATAACCGACTGGTATCATTAGTAACAACTTATCGAATCAACACTTGATCCGATAACCCGGCTATATCACATATAACCGATCAATGTCACATCGCGAGAATCGAATACAGTATCACATACTGGTATTATTCTCGGTCCCGCACATATCTCATATGCGCTCCTATTTCGTTTCGCTTGAGCCAGGAAACCTCTGTGTAGGACTCTAAAGACTCGTCAATACGCCGGCAGCAGGTGATGATCATATCAAACACCCACAAGCCGCAAGCGGTCTGCTAACCGTAACGGCCACCCGGGTATTGAGCGATCTGAAGATCGACGAGCAAGCCCGCTCACACTCCAGTGAATCCAACCAGTAACACTACCGTACAGTCCGGTATGATCGTCTGATATATCGCATATCTCGCCTAGGGGTGGTAAACGTCAGACCCCAATAGCTCGATAAGTCGTGTCGATATGAGGTCTATAACACTTCGAGAAACTACAGGTAACACTTACCAGTAAATCTCAGCAACCCTGGCCAGGGATTTCCTGTTATAGCCAATCGAACACAGCGCAACATCAACTCCCTATACCGGGAGAGACGAATCCCCTCCTATCGCTCATTGCCTCCATGTGACTCGGGACTGTACCCAAAAACCACCGTTTTGCATGCCCTCTTGGACGTGGTAAGATGGAAATCAAAGCACAGTGGGAACCATACAAGACTCTATGACGATCTCGGGTCAACAGACTACTCTGTACCAGTGTCACCAGAGAACTGCCATCTGACGTGAGGTATAATACCATCTGGGAGTTCTCGGCGAGTCCGTCCAGTGTACCCAGTCTCCACTGAGCACCCGTATATCATCTCTGATGTCAAACACCAATGGATATGGGATCATCCATCGCCCATCTGTATGGGTCGAGAAGGTATACGCTAGTCTACTCTGGTATATCGATGCCCCGTCTCGATACACCCACGACTAGGGACTTTGAAGGATGTACTTATGGACTACCATGTCCCCACTAGTATGATCCGCATCATAGTCCAGGTAGTCAAGCATACATCCTAAGGGCTTTACCAACATGTAACAGTGAGACAATCAGTATACACGTTAAGGTAAAGTTCAACCAGATAGCATACTATCATGTCGAGCAAGAAAGTCCTCCCTATATATGTCCCAGCATCCATTACAATATACATCCTATGTACAGTAATGGCCTCTAGGGCATACATACAACTAACAGTTGGTGAACCGTCGGGACGTGGAACTAGGGATTTTGCCATGGCTCCGCTTTGCTGACGTTGCGCCTGCGCTCTGCTGGCAGGAGGAGGAACGCCATAGTTGGTCTTCTGGGATGCTGATGTTGCCGTTGAGATCTGACTTTCCCTTTTGATAGGATCTGGTGGGGGACATGTGGTTCCCTTTTCGTTTATGCCCATGGATTGTATACAGAGGTCAGTATGGACTCGCCTGTAGGGCAAAAGTTTCATTCTTTCATTCTTTTTTATTTCTTCCCGTGATGCTCTATCATTTCAGCTTTTTATATCGCGAAAGTCATGATTGCCCAATCATTTCGGCTATTTTTTGCGGTGCCCAATCATTTCGGCTATTTTTGTTTTTACTCGCTGCTTTTTATTGCGAGTTGCCCAACCATTTCGGCTATTTTGTATGCATATATTTTACTTGCTAATTTTGTTGCAAGTTGCCCCATCATTTTGGCTATTTCATATGCATTTTTGGTTCGCTGATTTTTATTGTGAGTATGGAACTTGGAATCTGGTGCCAGTCTTAGCATTAGCATCGCTGCGACCGGAATATTGCTAGGAGCGAATCATCACTTGCCGTGAAAGGGCTTGGAATTTGATACCGATTTAGGCATCAGCATCGCTACCTCTGAGACATTGCCAGGAGCGAATCATCATTTTCCTCTGTTGATGTCTAACAAAGGTGGCTTAGCAAACAGGGTTAGGATCCTGTTGACTAAGGCTTTTGACTTTACAAGCCGCAAGGGTCTCATAAAGGTATTTCTCCCTACGAGTCGTGAGGATCTTGTAGGTGCGTTTTCTCCTTAAAAATCGTGAGGATTCTTAAGTGTATGTTCTCTTATAAGTCGTAAGGATCTTACAAGAGTGTTTTCTCCTTATAAGTCGAGAGGTCTTATAAGGGTTGTTCACCGTGTGAGCATATCCCTAGTCGCTGGTGGGACTTTGTTAGGGAAATGTTTATTTGTGCCCGTAGATTGTATACAAGGGTCAATATTGAAACACTTGTAGGGCACTCTGAGAAATGTGATGGCTTAATCATGTTCAGATCCCTGTAGCTTAAGGCTTGTGAATCCTATGAGCCGTGAGGGTTTCAAAGGGGAATTCTCCTTACGAGTCGTGAGGATCTCGTAAGTGTGTTTTCTCCTTAGGAATCGTGGGGATTCCTAAGTGTGTTGCTCCTTTGTGAGTCGTAAGGATCTCACGCAGGTATTTTCTCCCTACAAGGTCGAGAGGACCTTGCAAGTGTCTTTTAACGAGATTGTGCCCTTTCGGGTTTTCACAAATTCGCCGGTAGTCCTGCTGTTTTTACTCACGGAGCCCTTTCGGGTTTTCATCTGTGCCCATCTTACTTATGGACGTACCCTTTTTTTTGTGCGTTAGCCTTGGGATGCTGCGGTCCGTAGTAGTTTATCGACGTCTCGGTCAATTGTTAGTTTAGGGACGTTTTGGTCCATTATTAGTTTAGGGACGTTTCGGTCCATTGCAAGTTTAGGGACGTTGCGGTCCATCGTTAGTTTAGGGACGTTTCGGTCCGTCCTACGGATACTACTTATAGAGTTTGGGCTTGGGAAGATAGCGAGCGGACATAGGCGTCATCATCTATCATTAACCTTGGCTGTAACTCGTCAGGCGTAGTATTTTTTTAGGAACCAACCGTTTATCGGCCTGAAGGGTCTTTCGCCATGCATATCCATGAGCAGGTAAGCCCCACCTTGGTAGACTTTGTCTATGATGTATGGGCCTTCATAGTTCGGTTCGAATTTCCCCCGTTTAGCACGATTAGGGATCATAGGTCTCTTGACCACTAGCACGAGTTCGTCTTGGTGGAATGTTCTCGGCCTAGTCAATCTCTCGTATGAGCGCGTCATTTTTGCTTTGTAAGCTTCCAAGTTTTGTTGCGCTATGAGCCGAATTTCGTTAAGGGCATCAAGCTCCTCAAGCCGAAGATGAGCATTCTCTTCGTCTGTTAGCTCATAATGAACTGCTATTCGTAAGGAGGGTAGCTCTATCTCCAAGGGGAGTACTGCTTCAGTGCCGAATACCAATGCATATGATGTTGTGTTTGTGGCCATTTTGAACGTAGTTCGATATGCCCAGAGAGCTTCATGCAGTCTCTCGTACCAGTCCTTCCTATTTCGAGACATCGTCTTCTGTATGATCTTCGTCAAGGTCTTGTTGAAAGGTTTAGCTAGACCATTAGCTCGAGGATTATAGACCGAAGAGTATCTCCAGTCTATATTATGCTGTTGTACGAAGCGGCTGATTCTATGGCTTCTGTAGGCTGGCCCGTTATAGGAGATAATCCGTCGCGGAGTGCCGAACCGATAGATGACGTGCGTCTTGAAGAAATGAAGGATATTCTCCATCTTCATTTCTCTTAGTGGTACTGCTTCTGCACACTTGGAGAAGTAATCAGTTGTTGCCAGTATGAACCGATGGCTTCTGGACGATGCTGGTTCAATGGGCCCGATTATGTCAGTTCCCCATATTTCGAACGGCCAGCTATCCACTATTGGATGTAGCGGATTTGGATGCTGGTGGATAAAGTCCCCATGAATCTGGCACGAGTGGCACTGCTTCGCGTATTCGAGGCAGTCTTAGATCATTTTGGGCCAATAGTAGCCCACTCTTTTGATCTTCCATTTCATTTTCGGCCCGGCTTGGTGAGAATTGCAGAGTCCGTCGTGAGTTTCTTAGACAACTCTCTTTGCTTTTTCAGGTCCCAGGCATCTTATCCATAAAGAGTCGAACGATCTCTTGTACAGAGTATCATTGACGAAGGCGAAAGACAGAGCTCTTTTCATGAGCCGATGTCTCGAGGACGCATCTTCAGGTGTTCGACGGGATTTGAAGTAGTCTATAAAGACTTCTTTCCAATCCTTGACCTTTTCCTAATCCTCTATCTGTAGGGCCGTTTTCTCGGTCGTTCCATTTTCTTCGGACGATTCCGGAGATATTTCTGCCGGTGCGAGAAGCCGACGGCTTTGTACAACGATCCTTATGTCATCGAGGTTTTCGTCAGCCAGTTCTTTAGCGAGTTTGGCTAATGCGTCCGCGTTGCTATTTTCCATACGCGGTATGCTTTCCAGGACGTAGAAAGGGATTTGAGTCAGCAATTGCTGTACTCTCTCGCCGTACTTCACCAACTCTGGTTTGCACGTTTGATAGTCGACGTTTACTTGACTAACGACCAACTGGGAGTCTCCGTATATGAGGAGGTTTTCAATTCCCATGTCTACAGCGATCTCAAGACCTGCTATCAAAGCTTCATATTTGGCCTCATTGTTCGTCCTCGGCTCTGTTAAGGAGAAGGCAAAGCGCATTATCCCTCCTTGCGGAGTCACGAAGATAAGGAATATCCCAGATTTGATTATAGGGGAGCTGTGCTTTCACTTCTTCATGGAAGATGCCCCATCAAAGTAGAGTTCCCATCGGGCATCACTCTCTCCTTTTTCCCCGTCGATCATGTCAAACGTGTGCTCGTCTGGCAATTCGCAGTTCAAGGGAGAATCGGCAGGTATCGGATGCTCAGCGAGGAAGTCGGCGATGGCCTGGCCTTTCACTGCCTTGAGAGGTCAATAAGGTATCGAGAATTCCATTAAGAGTAGGGCCCATTTAGTGAGCCGTCCTGTTAGTATGGCTTTTGACATCAAATATTTGAGAGGATCCACCTTTGATATGAGATGGACCTCATGCGCCAACAAATAGTGCCTGAGCTTCGTTATCGTGAAGATCAACGCCAAGCAATGTTTTTCAATGGGGGAGTAATTGTTTTCTGCCCCTAGGAGAACTCGACTTAAATAGTAGAGGGCTCTCTCCTTCCCTTGGTCATTCTCCTGTGCCCATAGCGCGCCTAAGGAACCCTCAAGGGCGGTTGTGTATAAAATGAGGGGCTTTCCTTTGACCGGAGCGGTCAGTACCGGTGGATTCTGCAGGTATTTCTTGATTTCGTCCAGTGCATTTTGGCATTTGCAATCCCAGACGAAAGGGGCCCCCTTCTTCATCAAGTGACTATAGGGACGGCATTTGCCGGAAATATTAGCTATGAACCGCCGAATATACGCGAGCTTCCCTTGGAGAGACCACAGTTGCTTGAGAGTTCTTGGCGGAGGCATTTCCATGATCGCCTTGATCTTTGATGGGTCTATTTCGATGCCCCGGTGTCGTACGATGAATCCTAGGAATTTGCCTGAGGAAACTCCGAATGCGCATTTGAGAGGGTTCATCTTCAAGGTGTATTTCCGAAGACGTTGGAACACTATTTTTAGATGCTCCCAATGCTCTTTGTGCAATTTGCTTTTTATCACGAGGTCGTCGATATAGCATTCGACGACTTCATGTATGAGGTCATCGAAAATCTTCGTCATGGCCTTCTGATAGGTAGCGCCGACGTTCTTCAGACCGAAAGGCATCACTTTGTAGCAGAAAATGCCCAGAGGATTCCGGAAAGCGGTATGCTTCTGGTCTTCGGGATGCATCTTTATTTGATTGTATCCTGATGAGCCGTCCATGAAGGAAAAGACTTCATGAGTGGACGTGTTGTCTATCATTAGCTCGGTGACCGGTACGGGAAAGTCATCCTTCGGACATGCTTTGTTAAGATCCCGAAAGTCTACGCAGATGCGTACTGTCCCATTTTTCATCATCACTGGGACGATGTTGGCAATTCAGTCAGGGTACTGAACCTCTTGGATGAAGCCGGAGTCGATTAGCTTCTTGACCTCAGCATTGATGCTCATTTAAAGTTCGAGCCGCATTCTTCTCGGTGCTTGTTTGATTGGATTGATGTCCGGAGATATCGCCAATTTGTGTACAGCTACTTCTGGATCTAGTTTCGGCATTTCGGAGTAGTTCCATGCGAAATAGTCTTTATACTGCATTAGCACGTCTCTGAGCATAGCCACATTTTCTTCAGACAACAGCTCCCTGACGAACATCGGCCGTGGGTCGTTTGCCGTTCCCTAGTCGATTTTTCTGAGATTATCTGCAGTAGTGTGTATCCCATCTTCCAGCTCTTTTGGCGCCGGTGGAAGTTCTGAGATCAACTCATCTTCATCCTCATTTTTGAAGCACCAGGAGAGGTCATCCATATCCTCACGTACTCCTTCTCTTGTTAGCGTTATTACGTGATAGGTGCGAGATCGCTTCCATGACCGATGTTGATCCGGCTCTACTTTCGCTGCATACGTGGCTTTCGGTTCATGCTTCTGTGGCGGGGTTACCCTCCAACTACTGGATAAAGCGAACCTGCCTTGCTGATACTGATCTTCTACCCAGTCTTTGAATGTGAAGCAGTTTTCGAGAGGATGTCCTATCGCTCGGTGATAAGAGCAATATTCTGGGTGAGAGACCTCGCCTGCTTGCTCGGGATGCTTGGACTCCGGTGTAACGCTTTGAAATTCGTTTAGGTTAATTTCACGTTAGTTAGCAATAATGCATGTTTTTCATAAAATCTCGTAAATTTTAAATTTCCACTAAAACTAAAATAAAACCAGTTTTAATTGTGATAAGATGCGTTTTTATATATAAAGGGGTTTTATTAATTATAATTTAGCTATGTGTTCACTTAATTAGAATTTTTCCTTAATTACTTTTCCTAAGCGAGAATTAGTGAAACTTGCATGCACACTTAACACATTTTGGTAACACATGTTTCTTTTCCCACCTCCTTCAAATTATCATTTCTTTCCCTTATAAAACCATTATTAGATAAAAACAATAAGAATGAAATAGAATTGAGAGAAAAGAGAGAGGCATGGGGGGGCATTTATTATGGCATGGGCCTTGACTTTCTTGCATACACTCTCTCTCTCCCTTCCCTCTCATTTTTTTCCTGCACAGCAGTAGGTAGCAGCAGCATCCCAGCTCCCTCCCCTTCATCTCCTCTCTTCTCTCATCATTTTCCTAACACCAAGCTTCATTTATAACACATTTACCTCATACCAACTCACTTTTAATCACTCCTTTGTGGTTTTTTGAGGCAAATCTGAACTCTTGGGTCAAGACCAGCAAGTGGTGCCACTACTTGACCTATTGTGAGGTATTAAGCTCACTTTAATCACCTCTTTGCTAATCTTGTAGTTATTTTAGCCTAATCTAGTGTTTTAGTGAGTTTTAGTGCTAATTAGATGGTTTAAGTGAAGATTAGGTTAAGTTAGGGTTATTAAAGCTTTTTTATTAATTAAGTGTTATTAGTTTCTTTTAAACCAAGAAATTGTTTCAGTTTACACTAAAACACCTTAATGTATTGATTTAGTGTTAAATTAGCATTTTTAATTAAGTTTAGTGCTCTGTTGTGATCTGCTTTCAGCCCGATTACTTCAGGCAAAAACTGCAATTACTGGGGCATGTACACTAAATTTAGACCACACACACGAAGCACGAGCCCCCACCTCTCCTTTCAGGCCGCTGAAATATTCATTCTGGCCGCAAATTGCGGCCAGATGGTGGAGTTGGGTGTTGGGGTTTGGTATGAGTGAGTCTGCTGCATATTTAAGATCTGTGGTATATGCAACTTTTTAAAATTCTGCTTGTATAAAAATCTGGAACCAAATACCGTAATTTCAACACTTTTGAGCTTGCGCGACACGTGTGATATGAGAGTGGGTTTATCGTATACTGTGTATCGCTACGTGTCGGGGTAGTTTCAGACGCGTATTCACACGTTTTAACGTATCGGATAACCACGCGTTTAGTTCGCGACGCGAGTTCCTCGTTTAGTTTTGATATCGCATTTTTGCAGGATTTTAGCTTATGTGTTTTCACCGTGCAAATTCTAGGTTCGCAGGCGGGTACGTCGGATGCCGTAAAGAAGGGGAAGCAAGTAGTTGGCTACACCTAGCACGAGACCAGGGTGAGTAGATTTAACATCTACGGGGAAATCGCCCGTATGGCGTTAAGCGTCAGGCGTCATAGGATATTGTAGTCGCATATATATATATATATATATAGATATATATATATATATATATTTACATGTATGTTGCTTGTGCATTCGTGCTATTGTAGTGTACCCACCCTTGTTGCATATAGAAACAGTAGTTATGTTACACTGCACTGTCACTAACAGTTCAAGCTGCACGAGCACTATTTGTATGTTACACTCACACCGTTAGTGATTGCCATGACACTCGCACTATAGGATTGCTACGAACCATATATCATTTGATTACCGCATCATTGATGATTAGACATGTTTCTGTCACATATTGCGCACATACGTACTGTACATCCATATTAGTGCACATAAACATTGCTTCACTCATAAATTGTGTTTATATCCACTTGCACATCCATACCTATATACATACATATGTCACATATAGGGATGATATTGGCTTTGATTTCTAGAAAATGGGGACCGCATGAGGTATTTTCAAAACTGGATCCATTTAAAAGAGCGGTTTTCCCTTTTTACTCTTGGTGACATACGCCAAATTGCATGGATTTACGCATTGAGTTTAGGATTCGTGTGATTTCTGGATTTGAGAACCGTGGGGTTATTTTAAGAAAATATGCACTGTTTTGAAAACCCGGTTTCTCTTGATATGATATTTCAGTGCGTCCACCATGCGTTTTCTCGGTTCTGAGACGTGTGACTTATGAACCCGAATCGAGGAGCAGGATGAGGCCGATGGTGGGTACATGATGGACCCGGTATGGTACCCCGGGGCGAGAACGGATCTGTCGTGCAGTAGGCGATGAGCCTGATAGTGGGACTACTACCTACCGGTGATTGGTTGGACCTCGCGGTTGTCCGGAGGATACTGACCAGAGTCGATAGATGGATATGGGACGACCCGTACTGCCGGGGCCGAGGGCCGATTCCGCAGACGGAGCCCGTGGGCCGATCTGGATTGACGGAGCCCGATATATGAGGATTTGCGTGCCGATGCTGGACACGAGTATTTCATGTTGTTTTTGGGTGCCGATGTTGGGCACCTCGCTTTTATGAGATTTACAAGATAGAGAGCCGGATAGAGTGACGGCGCCTGAGTATTGGGTTTTGGGGTGTTTTTGGTAGACACCGGAGTTTTTCCACGTTGTCATTCCGTGTTGATGATATTTTATCCCATGCTCAGCATTCACTGTTATGAATTGCATCATGTAGTTGTAGTACCTGATAGAGTACTTTTGCGTGGTTATCGCATATCAGCTCATCATATAGATGTTATCTGTTGGCATTTGTTAGAGTATTGCTATATGTGCATACTCGCGATTACTTTTATATATTATCTACTATTCACGAGTTGACAACTCACCCCCGTTGTGCCACAGTGTTTGCAGGTTGTCTCTCAGAGTAGTTGCGGCAGGGCTATCTCTTATACTTTTTGGCTACGGATACTACTGCAGTTGGTGCGTGAGCTGTTTTGTTACTATGTGGGTTTGTGGTATCCGGTTATTTTCCAGTTGTACACATTATTGTATCTAGTACTCTCCATCTGCTATTTCATGTATTGACTTAGAGACCAGTTGTGAAGACGATGATGTATATTATTTTGTACTCTGGTGTCGAGCTCGTGTGAGCCGACTTTATTTATGCAGTTTTATCTTTTAGGATGTTTTTCACTCATATTGCTCATTTCTTCGCTACGGCGTCGTATATTATTCTTGTGGTGTTTGTTTCCGTCGTTGGGCGTGATTGCTCCCGTTTGGGGATGCCTTATTCTTATTGTATGTCATTTTCACTTATATCTTGTCTTGTACCCGATTTCGGGGCTAGTTTTTACAAAGGAGATGCTGCCGAAATTTTTAAGAAAACAACTTAAACTTTAAATAATTTTACCGAATTACCCAAGGTTTTCTAAATGTTTTAAACAAATGTTTTCAACACTCGCTACTTTTAATGGTTTTGATTTCTGGGTTTCGGTTTACTTAGTCGCGTCACGCCTGTAGACGTTACGTGGATAAGTGTCGGTCACGGGCCGAACTTCGGTTCGTGACATCCGGGAGTGTCATCATCTGATGTTTTATGACAAGATTGAATATCTTCCTTGTCTTGTCTTGGGGAAAAGAATATGCTCGACACATCTTCTTTATAAGAGACGGATCCTGTCTGCTCAATTTTTTATCGCGAGGTTTCTTGGACCCGCTTTGCTGCTGTCGAACGTTTTTTCCGTTCTTCATTTTGTTTCTACCTTTGCGCCGGGTCTTTTGTATGACGGGCTGGTGATGAAGGGCGTCGTCATTCTCCGCAACTTAATGAAGAAGGTGCCACGTCCTGGCTTTCTCGTAAATGGCCATTTCGCGGCTATGGTCATCCCGGACCTTTTGATCCGCTTTCCTTATTAGCTTGTCCATCTGTTCTTCGAATGACGGACTTAGCACTTTCATGGCGGGACCTCGTTTTGGTTCAACTACAGTGTCTTTTAACAGAGCATCTCCTTCCTCATCGAAATCATGTAAAACCTAGCAGCAATGGAATCACTCCCGTTTCTTGGATTAAACATATCCAAGCCCGACCGTTTCCATTCTCCCGTTGGGCAATTTTTGCTGAGTTCCAGGGATGTTCCAAATCCTGTTGTAGAATTGGGCTTGTCGTGCGGTCTGCTTCAAGGGTACGCCCTAGCGCCTCAACAGCCTTTTTAGTCCTTCTGTGTAGTATCTGGGCAAACGGATGGGCTGGAGACTGTCAAACGTAGAATCGACACCATGCCAGATCTCTTTCTCTACTTTGGTTTCCGTAGATCGATAAAAGAGGATCGCATTTTTATCTTTTCGCCTAGGAAGGACATAGAATGTCTGCAGTTCTTGCACACTGTAGGTATCAAGTGCGTCGAGCTCTTTGTAGTGCTCTTGTGGAACCATGGCAATCTGCAAACTCTGATTATCTCCAATGAAGGCTTTCACTGATGGACGAGCCGAGAATATTGTGTTAACCTCGTCTTCAGAGTCACTGCCAAAGACCAGAATAGGGGTAGACGGTCCCGGTTTGTTGTATCGGGGAGGTCCCGAATAGTCTATCTCTTCTTCCTCCTCGGTATCGCTCCCGAAGACTGGAATGGTGGTGATAGCTTTTTGCTTATTCTCCGGCTTATGGCACCTTTCCGTGTCTTCAAAGTCTGGCAAGAAATATTTTGCATCTTCGTATTTTCGAACTTCATTCACGGAGAATGGGTTCAACTCCCCTGTCACGGTATACTCGAGACCATCCTTGAAATACTTCATACATTGATGTTGTGTAGAAGGGATGATGTTGTACTCGTGTAACCAAGGCCGACCGAGCAAAGCGTTGTAGCAAGTCTTGGCGTCAATGACGTGAAACTTGATGTCAGTGACGAGCAGCCCAAAGCGTAACGTCAGTATCACAGACCCAAGCGTCCGTGATGACTGGGAGTCGAATCCGGAGATAGTGATTTTATCCCTAGCGAGGTGTTGAACGCTCATGCAGATTTCTTTTAGTGCCCTCACATTTAAGAGATTGATAGAGGACCCGTTGTCAACTAGAATCTTTCCTATCTTAATGTCATGGCAGTACCCGGAGACATATAGGGGACGGTTGTGTTCGCATATTCCGAGAAGGAGATCTTCGTCGCCGAAAGTGATGTCAGCTGTATGAATTTCTTCCAACTCGTCCTTTATCTTTTCTTCGGCGAGGAAAGCTTGAAACTGGTCAGGTTCTTGTAATGCCTTGAACAGAGAATCTCTCGCTTCTTTGGATAGAAGAAGGGCGTCGAGAATGCTTAGCTGCGAGGGTATCTTCCTCAGGTGTGCCAGAACGTTGTAATCCACCTTGTTTTTCTTGGGCGGTTCCTTGGCTGCCAGCTCTTCGACGACTCGGTCATCGAGGGTGATATCCTCAGAGCCCTTTTCTTTCCCCTTATCCTTTTCGTTCGATCCCTTGTTTGCGGGTCTAAGATTCTTTTCAGCTAGCGTGCGATTGCGCAGCTGAATGTTCTCGCAGGTCTTCATCTCTTCTATTTCAGAGATGGATTCCCTGAAGAGAGGGTCAAGAGCTATTTCTTCATCAGAATCACTCCCGAAGGTGAGAACTTGCGATCCCCCGGAATTAACCATGTGACATTCACTGGCAGTTCTTTTATGCTCATCTGTCGTGCTTCTTTATTCCCGACGAGTTTTGCGCTTCACCCGCTTGAAATGCTGCCGGTGAGCAACATATCCCTGCCACCAATTTTTAAAGGCGTTGCATTCTTCAGTAGGGTGTGTGGTCCTCCGATGGTACAAGCAGTAGTTTGGATGTGCATCCTCTTCGTTAAGGTTTATCCTATCAGGAGTGTTTCCTTCGGAGGGTGGCAGCTTCATTCCCATCGATATGGCTTTGGCGAACCTTTTCCTTGTCTTGAACCTTCTTTTGCTGGCGGCCGAAGTGCTCTTATCCGGTTGGGGTATTTCAATCCTTTCACTCAATTACCGACGTTTGGCTTTTTCGTATATAGCCAGTTCACGCTCTCGATTGGCTTTGCTTTTCAGAAGAGCTTCATTCAGGAATACGTCAATCATCTCGTCAGACGGTCCTAGGGGTTCCGGTTCGGGATCCGCCCCCAGTTTTTCAGTATCAGGAGCTTTTCCACCATTTATCGAGTGAGAGATCATGTGGCAGCTCGCCATATAGTCTTCAGGCCCTTCTGAAGAATCGTCTCCTTCGTCAGCATCATCGTCTTCATTCTCAAGAACATACTTAAAGAATTCGTCCAACGTGATTGGGGTCCGTGCCTTCTGGTTATATTCTTCCAGTGCAGATGTATTTCTGCAGACCTGTACGGCTGTCTTCAGGTTGGACGGGCTTTTTGGTCTTCTTCTTCTTCTTCGAATACTTTGACGGCTGGGCCTGGGTGTTTGCTCATCGTTACCAACTCTTGGCGTTGGGCGCGGCTTCAGCATTCCTTCAATGACCTCGGGTTCTAGCGGATTTTTCCACCTGATTGCTGGGCATGTGTGAAGATCCTTCAGTATTCTTTTCGTCTTGGCTGAAAGAGCGACCTCCCATGGAGCTTCTTCTATAAAAGAGCATGATTCCCCCGGCGTGTCCACCTTTTTAGGAGCGTGCGACTGGGGCGGGCTTACTTTCCAATTCTCGGACAGTGCGAATTTGCCTTGTTGGTATTGGTCCTTAATCCAGCCTTTGAAAATGAAGCAATTTTCGATTGGATGGCTTACTGCTCGGTGGTAGGGGTAGTAATTAGGATTGTTGGCGTCGCCGGGCTGCAATGGACGTCTCGGGTCCGGCAGATTGATGAGCCTGTTGCGTATCACCAGTTCGAACAGTCTCTTTGTTTTCTCCCGCAGAAATGAGTAAGGACGTCTTAACTTTTCGTTGAGGAATCGCTGTCTATCACTTTGGAGATCAGCTGGTTTTGGACCACTAAGCTGCTATTGAGCATTGGCAACAAAGGTCGCTTTCCCTTTCCCCTTTTCACTTCGCGTCTCTGACTTCGAAGAGGAAGGCCTGTGGCCCATCTGGTCCATCTTGGCCAGCTTTTCTATCAGGGCCTGGAAGGCGGTCGGCTTGAAGAATATCATGAACTGGGATATGGTCGCCTGCGGATCGAGGGTACCTACAAATATGCCTACTGCAGGTGCTTCTTCGATGCGCTGCTCGCACTTCGACCATAGATTTTGCCATCTTATCGCGTACTGGACCCATGTCTCACCCGGCTTCACTCTAGCATTAATTAATGCTGTGATTAGGGTGCGTTCGCTAGCGCTCGCGAAACGTTAGGTAAACAACAATTCCATTTTCGTAAAAGTTTTGACGGAGTCGTTGGGCAGCTCTGAATACCACTCAAAGGCCGTTTCCGCCAAGCTGCCGACGAACTGACGAAGTAACAATTTGTCGTCACCTCCGGTATTGCCGCAGAGAGCCCTGAACTGAGTGACATGTTGATGGGGATTGCCTGTCCCCTTGTATACGTGAAACTTAGGAATCGTGTATCCTGGCGGATGCTTGATTTGATCGTACCATACTGGATATGGTCGCCCGGTTCTGACGACTTGGCCATTTGCTTCATGTTGGGTCCACGTTACCTCTCCCGGTACTTTCGGGGTTGCGGAAACGGTAAAACAAAAAATTTTCTGAACATGGTAACATGGACCGTAAAAGCCGGATCTTTACTAAACAATACACTAGCATCCTAACTAGAGATTTATCTACTCGGTTAGGGGTTATACCTTAACTTGTACTCCTTCTCTTCTTGTTGTTCTTCTCCTTGCTTGCTCCGAGGCTTGATCCGGACTTTGGTCACCTCCGCGGCCTCCTTGAGTCGAAGACGATCCACCCGAGAGATGTACACCGAGCTCCACCTCGAGCCGAGATAACTAGGGCAAAAAGATTACCAATCTAGAAGCCCTAGGTTGTGTAGAGAAGATGTATGGATGTGTTTGTCTTTGTGGGATCTTTTTCTCTCAACACATGAGATCAAAAGATGAGATCAAGAGGAGGAAGAAGAAGGAGAAACTTAGCAACCATGGAGCTTTTCTTTTTCTTCTCACTTCAAGAGAGAGAAAATGAGAAGAGAATAATGAAAAGATTAAGCCAAAAGAAAAGAACCATGGTTCCAATAATACACAAAATCATCATTACTAATCCTATCATGATAGAAGTTGATGGCACATTGAATTGACCATTATCATAACACAAGAAATAAAAAGAAAATGAAAGAAGAGTGTGGATCTCTCTTGAAGGTCAATGGTCAACACGGTCAACGGGTCAACAAAGTCAAGAGAGACCCAAGAGGTCAAATGGTCAATGCAATTTGCCATCACAAATCTATCACTAAAAGGATTAGTAAACAATGTCTCCGGCTTATAACAGTTTTGACCAAACGAACTGTCAAAACCCTAATGAGTGTGCCACATTACGGTTTTGGCCGAACCAACTGCCAAAACCCTAATGGGGCACCTCCTCCTTCATCGCTCCTCAAAACGGTGCATACACACCCGCATCCGCATTCCGTAGAATGCGAATGCACAGAAGACAAATCAAATCCATCTGTTCAATACTAGGATCTGGCTTAAACCAAAGCCCACTAGTATTGCCTGCTCGAACAGCATACGCACACAAGTGCATGTAAGTGATCGTAGCCCCGCCGTAAAACCATACGGCCTCTACACGTTTCGTTCAATGCAGGGAAACTCTCTGTGTGGGACTCTAAAGACTCGACACTACGCTGGCGGTGGGTTTAACCACAGACCGCAAGCGGCACTAGCTGTACGTAACGGTCCCCAGGTAGATGTCGATAAGAAGGCCGATGAGGTAAACCCATCCGAACTCCTACTGAGCCTGTATGTGACAATCTCCGTACAGTCCGGTCTGTTCGTCTGATACATCGCATGGCGGGCCTAGGGGGGCGGTAAACGTCAGTCCCCTAATAGCGGTACAAGTCGTGTCGGAGTGAAGCCCAGAACACCCTGAGATAACACTGGAAACCTACCAGTATATCTCGCTTGCCCTGGCCAGGGACTACTCGTGTAATGGCTCTCCTAGACACAGTGCGATGTCCACCCCCAATACCGGAAGAGACGAATCCTGTCTAACCATCACTGCCTCCAAGTGCTTCGGGACTGCACCCAACTACTACCTGTTTGCACGACTCAGTAGAGCCGTGGTAGGGTAGTAATCAAAGAACAGTGGGAACACACTCGAGGCGAAGTGACAGTGCCAAGTCAGCGGACTAAGCTGTACTCATGTCACCTGGGAACTGATAACTGACGATAGGTATAATACCAACCATCAGTTCCCGACTAGTCATGTCCAGTGTACTCGTAACCTAACGAGCACCCGCATACTATCTCAAGTATGACATACTGACGGCTGTGGGACAGACCGTCTCCCGTGCTGGGATGAGAAGCGCATACGCTAGTCTACTCCGGAGTATCGATGCCCTGTCTCGATAATCCCACGACTAGGGACGTGTATAAGTGTAACGTTTTGAAAATCGTTTCGGTGAAATTTCGAAAAATCGGTAAAATAAGGGGGTTTTCTGTAAAAAGTCAAAATACAAATATCTTATTATAAAAATTAAATATATATATTCTAGCTATGTAATTGCTATTATTTGGTGTTTATTGAGCCGCTGGTGAAATTTCAAATTTTCTGAAAAAAATATTATTTTATTATTATTTTAAGCCGTCACTAATACATTTAATTAGGGAAAATTACAAATCGGAATGAGTTGAAACAAATTTTGTGCATCATAAAACATTAAATAAAATTTTATCATGTGGTTTTTGGAACGAAATCATTTGCCAAAACGGTTTAGAAATTATTGAAGAAAAAAGGCTTTTTTTAGCGTAAATGGATGTTTGGGGTATTGTATTTATCATTTTTCATCACCCCACACCCGTACCCACACCCACACACCCCCACTTACTCCTCCCCATGGCTGAATTCAGCATCCACCATAATTTTTCCCCACTTGATTTCAAAGGAAAAGAAATGAAAGAAAAGAAAAGAAAATGGGTGAATTAGGTGGACTTTTGACTTTACCTTGACCTTGACTTTCCTCCCTTGCATTTTCTCTACCTCCCTCTCTCTCCTCACTCCCATTTCTGGCCTCCCAACAGCAGCAGCCCCCCCCTCAAATCCCACTCTTTCTTCATCAAAAAAAATCCACAAATCACTTCAAAATCCATGCAAATTCAAAGCTAAATCCAAATCCGACTCCTACCCATTTTAGCTTAGCCCGTATAGCATGTATCCTTATGAAAAGAGAGTATTTTGGAGGGCCATGGATGCTTGTGGATCTTCATATGTTTTTGGGTATAATTCTAAACTTTTTGTTGCTTAATTTGTTACTAATTTCTTAAGCTAATTTACTTAAGTGTTAATTTGGTTATGTGAGTTTAATTGCAAGTTTTGGAATTCAAGTTGTGAATTTGATTGCAAGTTAGGGTTTTTATAAAATTGGTGTATGGTTGTGTGTTATATTTAGGCTTTGTTGTCATGATAATACAAGGTTAGTAGCTAGTGTGAATGGTTAGTTTTAAAATTGTGTTAATTTGCTAAATTGCTTACTAGGTTTTTGAAATTTGTTAAATTCTTGGGATTAAAAATGTGTTTAGGGTTTTCATGACTTCATTAACTTTATTAAGTGTGGTTTAATGCTTTAGATCATGCAAATCTAAGCTAGATTGTAGTTTGTATATTTTTGCTTTGAAATTGTTAAAAAGGGTATTTTTGTAAACTAGAATATTAGGATTTTTGGAATTTAATGAGATTAAATTCCGGAAATTGTTTATACGACTTATTTAAGATATTTAATAAATATATTGGCCGCTACATTCATTTAAACATCGTGTTTTGTACAAAAACGGCGAATTGTGCTTGCTAGATTATCGGAAAAATGACTTTTTAAGTGAAATTGGCGTTTTTGTGAGTTTTAACCTAGTTTATATTAAAATTAGTGTTCGTGAATGTGCAAATAAGTGTGATTGGATTTTTCTCGATGGTTTGACGTTTGTACATCGACATCGAGGGTTGGTTTTACTATTCTTGCATGCGTAGGCGATAGGTTTGGACCTATGCGTGATACGCGTGCCGATTTGATTTTCGTATGCCGTTTCGATCTCAAATTTAGTTTTAATGCGATATGGTGCGTTATGATATGTAGGTACCCCCATGTGGACTTCGAGACGACAAGCAGACGCGTGGCGACGTCGGCACCGGCTAGCGAGGACCAGATGAGTAGATTTATATCTACGGGGAGAAGTCGGGTGGATGGCGTATAGCACCCCCGCAGTCCGTGGTGGTGTATACGGATGCGTATACACACCAACAATTATTATATGTTATTTGGGATTAATAACGATGCTTAGGATGGATATTGGTGTGTTGGATTATTTTAGCGTTGCGAACCCTAGGGTAGTGTTGCACTACACATACACACACACACATACACACATACATACTTGCATACATTCTTATTGATATGTGCTCATGGGATTCTTTATAGCTATGTGTTCACATGGGTATGGGACTATGTGTTCACATACGGATTGAGGATGATAGTACTTGGGATTTATGATGAGTCGATGAGATTTGATTTGAGGTCGTGAGATCGGTGATATAGCAGGGTTCGTATTTGAGACACGACATGACGTTGTAGCGGGTCCTTGACGTAGTGTTTCACACACGTCCATGCATACGTAGGCGGTATCAATATGGTACTAGACGTAGATCAGTACCCCGATCTTGATATTTGATAAAGAGGATACCAGGTGAATAGTATGATGAATGTGATATTGACCCGTACCCAGATTGGGATGCCGTACGACGGATTTACGTACGAGCTATATTGTTGATTGATCCGCACTCTTGACTTGGGATGCCTGATTATAGATATGGTATCGGATATGATATTATTGAGGCGAGACCACCGACTATACATATACAGGTATGTATATGTATCGACTCAGATGATAGGCGGTTTCCTTACCTGTAGTTCAGCTTGTTAGTTCAGCCGTATAGTCTAGTGTAGTTGTTAGATTAGATTAGACTTCTTACCTATTTCAAAAACTAACGAATCGTGGGAATTTTTAAAGACAGCTCAAGGGAATCTACGGATATTTCAAAAACGACGTATCTTTTCATAAAATCACCGTAGCCCCTATTTTCAAAACCCCATGATTCGTGTTATTTCAAAAGGCACCATTTGTAGGACTTATATTAGATTAATACTGATTAGTTATCGTTGTGTCTAGTATTCTGCTCCCGCACATTATTGCTGTTCGCTCTGCCCCGCATACTTATTTTGCTGCATACTCCATTATTGATATCATGCTGTTAGGACACCAGCACCATTACCGATGATGCGTATGTACCACATACACTTACTTGCCGGCTCACACACATCTTCATCGGTAATTGCCATGTCACGTACACTTAGAAAATACTATTGCTTGACTTAGGTTGTTAGTTAGTAGTTGATACGATATTAGTGTACCTGCCTTATATGCCAGTTTAGACATTGTAGTTATTACTTGTCACTTCATGCATACTGTTATTCCATTGTTCATGCCTAGTTATTAATCACACATTGCAACTTGGTTATTGATACCATATACATTCATTATCATTGACATATGCACTTGTGATGATTTCTTGAGATTTATGATATTTCTGGATTTCGGGGGAAAGCCGCAAAATTTCTAAACTTATTATATTTTTAAAATATGTAAATTGCGGTTTTCTAGTGATATAAGTGTCGTCCACCATGAGTTTGCTGTGGTTTTCGAGATCCGTGTCGAGGAGTGGAGGAACCGTCATGGGTACATGGTGGGCCCGGTATGGTACCCCGGGGCAAGAGGAATGTGGTGTTGACGTTGAGCCTGGCTGGGGAGCACTACCTACCGGTGATATTACCCGACGCGTCGGATATCCGGAGGATACCGTCGTAGTCTTGAGATGGATGGTAGGGGCCGGTCTGGACTGACGGCGCCCTAGATATTGAGATTGAGACATTGATATTTCGAGACAGTGAGATTTATGTTTTGTGTCGATGCTAGACACTGTTGATACTGATTTCATTATGATACCTCAGTTTAAAAACCAGAAGGAAATCTCACTAATTTATGAAAATAGTTTCTTCATTTACATGTATTCTGTTTTCATGCATTCATACCTCATTCATATGATATATTGCTACCTGAGGCACTGACACGGGCACATGAGATTACACTCGGTTAGATATTACCCTAGCCATTGTTATAGGCTGCATGTTATACATATTTTTGAGGATATATTATGATCATTGACCTAGGATTGCGTTATTTATGCGATTTCTGTGCGTAGATGTTTTTCTATTCACGAGTTGGCAACTCACCCCCGTTGTGCCCCAGTTTCTTGCAGGTTGCCGTACAGGTTCATTACGGCTTTGCGGGCATAGTTTCATTCGGGTGATTTGCTAGTAGGTGGGTTTACTTGTATCATACCCCCATTATTTATCTTGTATATCATTATTCTGTTGTATCTAGAATTCCATCAACCAAACATGTATTTATTGAGATAGAGACCAGTGTTGGTTATTCTTTCGACCTTAGAGTCGCTCGTTATTTTTCTGGTGGTTTTGAGTTTCCTTTTGAGTTTTGATCCTCGCCGTTGGCGTTGTATATTATATTGCTTGTGTGGTTGTGACCGTCGATTGACGAAGAGCTAGCTCCCGCTTGGGGATGCCTTTTTCTTAATTTCGTATACTATTCATGTTGTATCCCGTTTGGGGGCCAGCATTTACAAAGGAGACTCTGCCGAAATTTTCAGTAAATTTTTGATGTTTTAAAAACCGCATAATTCGGCTTATGCTATTGAAATTACTTGCTTTAAGTTGTTTTTCCTGCACTCTACTATTTTCTTGGTTTGGATTTCTGGGTTTTCGGTTTACTTAGATTACGTACGCCTCGAGACGTTCGTAGTTTAAGTGCCGGTCATGTTCCGTACTTTCGGGTCATGACAATAAGGATGTGCTTGTGGATTACCCAGCCCCCACGAGTGTGATCGCCATCACAACGCCGGTAATCAAGCAAAGATCCTAAGGGCTCTACTAATGCGTATAGGTGATACAATAAAGAAACACACATGTACACATTAAAGCAGAGACAAACCAAGTAGCATACTACTATATTGAGCAAGATTGTTTATACAACTGTGAATATCCCAAGCTTCCATCAAGTAATATACAAACTAGTATGATACAGTAATGGCCTCTAGGGCATATACACTAACACTTCATTCACTTGATGAGCTTGTATTTGTTGAGCTATATAATCATCGAGCATGGCTTTGGAGATGGTCTCCTCCTTGGCTGCTGACAGAGCCGGCAGAGGATTTGATGTCTCTCTTCTATCATCTTCAATTATTACTGGAGGATCTTCGGCTGGAGGGGCCGGCTGGATCATCATGCCCACCATATCTTGGAATAAAAGGGCCATTTATTTTATGTTGGCCGCTTGTTCTGCAGCCTCTTTGTCCTTCTTCTCAAGCATTCTCCGAAGGAACTCAGCATCGATTTCTTGTTCATGACGCTGTTCCGACGACGCCCCCGGGCTTTCTTTTCGTCCCGTGAGTGCGGCCATGGCTGTTAGCATCTCTTGGAGCTTTTGTTGTTGTTGCTCCTGAGCCTTAGTCATTGATCGCGTAAGAGGTCGATGACCTGTGGAGATACGGCTATCCTCTTTTCCGGATACCATATAGACGGTATGCACCACCATGCCCCAGAGTTAGGGCATTTAGATTCAGTGCCCTTGAGATTCGTTGCGAACACAGGAACTTTCTCCGGCCTCCTTCTTTTATGGGCGGTCGAAGTTGAGCGAGCCGTTGCAGCGGGCACCCAAATAGATGACCTCTCATGTGTCATGACAAGGTGGTCCTTCTCTTGCCGAACTTCCATCTTCTTCGATCGGCGGGAGTAGTCTTGGTTGATCACCAAGTTTCGGACTTATTGCCAAACCTTGTGAATTTTAGAGGACAGTCACTGAGGGGGATGCTCCGACTTCGCCTTTGTGATCTTTTCAACAGGCGGAGGAGACTTTTTTAGCATGGCAGTTGGCGAATTCCTGCGCACCCTCCTAAGTGGTTCAAAGTTGTTCCCAGTTGGAACAGCATTGTCGACTTCCACCGTTGGAGCTGGCGGAGTTAGTCTAAAAGGAGAGCTGCACCCAGCCTTCCTTGCTCGGCGCCAGTGACGACGGCGAGCATGTCGTGCTGACGGGACCGGCTCAGTTATGGGGGTGGCTTCGTCATGCCCCCTGTTCTGGCGGAGGGTTGCTGCCGGCGTTAGCCTCTTGAAAACTGACATCCGTTGAGTGGGGATGGCCAATCTATCGAAAGCATACTTTCATGCAGGGGCAATTTTGATGACTTCGCCTGGAACGGGAGCTGAAACGGTCAGTCTTGCAAAGACCGACTCCTTAGCTGGGGAAGTCGCTCTGACGACTTCTTTCACTGGAGCAGGGATGGCTATCCGTTTTGGGATGGCCGCTTCAGGTATCGCGGGCTTCTTCATGGGCCCACTTGAGCTCAGGCTCAGCCTGTCGAAGACTGATGCAGTAGACTTAGAATTGGACGACCCGTTGAGAGGGGCCGTGGTAGTGGTAAGCCGATCGAAGACCGACTTCTTTGGAGCTTCCTGAGACGGCACTGGGGCGTTGAAGCTCATTGGTGGGCGCATGGTCCCGAAGAACAATCCCTTGGTGGCCTGTGTCACCTGTTCAACCGGCATCGTAAAAAGGGAGGCCGCTTGAGGCCCGTAGGTCACTCCTTCGGCGGGGACAGAGTGAGATTTGTTGCAGCTGTTGCAATTTGTGCAGTTGAAAGCCATTGATCTTCTATTTTCCTGCACGGAGCAAGACATCAAATCTTAGTACCTCGAATCCAGGGGCAACCATAGCAAACCCTGATTCGTTCACGAAACACGACACTCGAAGTGTGGAGTGGAAAGAGGAAGAGGTCCCACCGGGCGTGCCAGAATCTGTTCTCCGCCGAAAGACCGGGAAAGACTAACATCTTGCCTGAATTTGGGGGCAGATGCTATTTGGTTTTATCCGTCCACCTCTCCGAAGATGCCAAGTTGATTTATGGCACCGTATATCGGAGGTTTAGACGGATGCGGCCGTTGTAGAAGACTTCATCAGATTCCCCCTCATTTGAGGGGGTTTTGATTGTGGGGATGCTCTTTCCTGTAGGCGCAAGCCCCTGCAGTTAATTACGCTACCGTATCACGGTAACCACTTTCTCCTTCGCCAGATGGTCACTTCATGTCATGTATGTTTGTTTTATTTTGGGTTGCCCGTGGATTGTATACGGAGACTAATTTATGTTGTCGCCCGTAGGGCGCGGATTAGTCCAAATCCGTATTTTCTTAGATTTGGGTTTTGGTTTGGGTTTAAGGATACGTTAGTCTCATTTGAGACTAAGATCAACTTAAATATTTGTTAAGGATACGTTAGTCTAATTTTTAGACTAAGATCAACTTAACCATTTATTAAGGATGCGTTAGTCTAATTTTAGACTAAGATCAACTTAACCATTTTTTAAGGATACGATAGTCTAATTTTAGATTAAGATCAACTTAACAGGATCATTTAGATCCAACAAAAGAGTATTTGGGCTCTATTGTTTTAGTTTAGGGACTTTGCGGTCCAGTTTAAAGACATCATAGTCTGTATAGTTTAAGAACATCATAGTCCATGAGTTTAGGGACCCCACAGTCCGTAGTAGTTTAAAGACATCATAGTCTGTAAAGTTTAAGGACATCATAGTCCATGAGTTTAAGGACCCCATAGTCCGTAAAATGTCTGGTTGTCAGGACCCGTCACCTCTCTGAAGACGTTGAAGGATTATAACGACAAATATCAGAGGAGTGAAGAGATGTACCTTTAAACCAATATTGGTTGAGAGATTTGTGGTCCAATTTAGATCAAAGATTTGTGAGCATATGAGCTCAATTGATCTGAATTAGGGATCTGTGGCCACTTTGGGCTCGGCCCATTTAATTAAAATGTTGAACATTTAACAATGCTGGGCATTGGTTTGGGCTCTGACAATTCTTTTGTCTTTTATTGAGTGCTGGGCACTCATCATAGCTCTGGGGCTTTGTTATTTAAAGAACAATTTATGTTTTCTTAGCGCATATGTGAGGAGCACGTGGCACGCTTGACGCTATGCGCCAGATAAAGAGCGCTGTGCGCTTCTGTCAAGTAGCGCACATGTGAGGAGCACGTGGCGTGCTTGGCGCTATGCGCCAGATGATGAGCGCGGTGCGCTTCTGTCAAGTAGCGCACACGTGAGGAGCACAAGGCGCGCTTGGCGCTATGCGCCAGATGATGAGCGCAGTGCGCTTCTGTCAAGTAGCACACACGTGAGGAGCACGTGGCGCGCTTGGCCCTATGCGCCAGATGATGAGCGCAGTGCGCTTCTGTCGAGTAGCGCACACGTGAGGAGCACGTGGCGCGCTTGGCGCTATGCACCAGATGATGAGCGCAGTGCGCTTCTGTCAAGTTTGGAGCGCTAAGGTTCTTTTTAGGTAGCTTTGAGCTCTGAGAATTAAATTCTGTTTCTTATAAGAGACTTTGTCTCATGGATCTAAGAACAAAGTTCTTATCTTTTATAGGAGATGTTTCAATCTCTAATGTTCTTGGTGAAAGGCTTTGCCTTTATGGATCGATGATCCTAAGAGAATTGAATTATTCTCCCCCCTTTTATAATGAGATATTATAATTTCTGAAAGACAATTTGTCTTATAGATCTATGATCTGAAGAAGATTAAGTTCTTCCCCTTATTTTTTTATGATGAGATACTTTGATCTCTGTTGTGAAAGACCTTGGTCTTATAGATCTATGATCTTGGAAAAAGAAGTAAATTCTTCTTTTTATATGAGATGATTTCATCTCTCTTTTTTTTACCTTGAAGAAAATTTTCTTTTTCTGAGAGCTTGCTTTTTTTCTTTGAAATTTCTCAAAGGTTATGGGGGGGTCCTCTATATGAGACTTGAAGTCTTGGGGCCTTTATATAGTGAAAGCTAATTTGTTCAATCGGTTAAGAAGATCTTTTCTCTAATTGATTTGGGGATGTTTCCCCCATTGGATCTTTGATCCCAGGGCTTCTGTTTTACAGAAGGCAATTTTCTTGTTTTTAACAAGATTAGGAAATCTTTCCCCATACAGAATTTATTCTGTATCTTAGTGATTTTAATCACCATTGGATCTTTGATCCAACGGTGCTCTAATTTACAGAGCACAATCTTTCCTGTTTGGAAAGATTCTAAGGAATGTTTCCTTAACAGAATTTTATTCTGGTCAACTGATGATTTTTAATCATGTTCGTTGGATCTTTGATCCAATGGTTGGGAACATTTAGTTCCAGCGCTAGCGCTCTCGTGCTTTGCACGTGATGCGCTGCTTAGAGTGTAGCGCACTTAGCGCTAGCTCTTACGTGCTTTGCATGTGGTGCGCTGCTTAGAGTGCAGCGCTCTTAGCGCTAGCGCTCACGTGCTTTGCACGTGGTACGCTGCAGCGCTCTTAGCGCTAGCGATCACGTGCTTTGCACATGAGCACTGCCTCAGAGTCTTTAACTCTCAGCGATGGCGTTGTTATGAAGCACTGCTTCATTTCAAAATTTGAAATTTGAACAGAGCTTTGCTCTGATTGGGGTAAACAACGGCTTTCTTCCGCCTTCCACCAAACCCGTGCATGGTCCGTGAGTTGCAGCTTCACAACACGAGCCCAAGCTATCTCTGGCACTTGTGCCGCTTCCAGATCATCTTCAATGCCTTGAGCCCATTCCTCGGCTTCTAAGAGGCTCTCTTTTCCTGCAAACTGTTTGGGGTGCAAGGTCCTGAATTGCTTCACCCCATGTGCTTCTGCCTCTGGTCAGTTCATCAGGATAGCAGTTTGCTGCTGCTGTCTTTCCAGGAGGCTGCGGATTGCCTCAAGCAGAACCATTTGCTCGTTGATCACAGCAGCGACGACAGGTGTGAGTGGTAGTGGTCGGGGAGTGTTGTTGACATTCGTGCTGGTGTTGTTTTGAGAATCCATAACCTTGGAAGAAAGATTGGTTTAGGATAGATTCAAAGTATATAAAATGATAAAATTCAAGGAATATGAATTGTAAAGAATGTTTTCAATTGCTGGTTCTTGTGTTATATTGCTTAGGTTTTCCATGCAGAACGGAACTGCATGATAGCGTTCCATACAGCTCTGACCTGCATGGGCCACCAACAAAACCTGTCACGTCCAGCTTCCCGGTGTACTGCGAAGGGGACGCAACTGGGCCGCTACGTATTTACTCTGAAGTAAACACGCTAAACGTATCTAAGCAATATAAAATATAATGTACACAAGACACAGGATATAAATGAACAACAACTTTATTTATTAACATTCTTTTTACATACATCTGAAAAGTAAATACATGGAATGGAAAGCAATGCCTAAACAGTGGCATAACAGAAATGGAAAATACAGAATGTAAATGTGTACAAGGAATCTAAAGCTCTGGGTCGAAAGCTAGCTGGTCCAAATCCTCGCTGGTGGGCTCGATCTCCAGTGAGTCCGAATCACCTGATGACATTCCAAAAAAAAGAAAGAGAATGTCATCAGCGAACAAATCGCTCGGTAAGTCCCGTAAATAAACAAGAATAGAGAGTATATTGTTATAATGTTATATTTAATGTTAACGATGTTGTTTGTAGCTTGGTACAGAAGAGGCCAGTGTATACGAGAGAAGTCTTACTTTCCCCGGAGACTAAGGTATCAGGAGTACAAGGAACCATTCAGGCACGGTACAACGGCAATTGAATTCAGGTTAGGTGTATTATGGTTACAGTCTTATGCCACTTCTAACACCTTCCGTACCAATCTACCCCTTATAAACCCCGCGATGTCTTGATTGTATTATTTGTACAGAATGTATTGTGTTGTATTGTCTTGTATTGTAATTTGAATATAGACGGATGACTTGCCGAAACCACGATATCGGTAAATGGATATAACTGGAGAATCATGTAGATAGATGTATATCCATGGTTCGGTTCGGTCAATATAGATTGATTAGATTGAATAGACGGATTCATAGATCCATGTTGTATTGAAGTTTGATACTTGAATCATATTCAAGTCAGATTGATTATATTAAGACTCAGTCTGAATTAGATAATTAGAAAAGAAATTGAATCCTGAATTATGTTTTGGTGTTGTCGGTAACTGCTGCAAATGGACGGCAGGATTTGTGTCTTTTTCAAAGACAATTACCGTGTTGATAACACCGTTTGTTAAGTTGTCTACCTTAAATAGGCAAGCACCCATATCTTCGGCTCCCTGAGGCTCAAGAGACTGGTCCCGCTTAAACCTATGTTTACTAGGGTCTTTATTGTAATTTAGTATAACTTGAGGAGATTTTATATAAAAATAATTTTGTATAATTTTCAAAATACACCTCAAGTATTTTATTATCGTCTTTAAAGTTTTTATGGATGTATATTTTATCAATATGATATTTCTAGTGAATAAAACCAAATTTCATAATATATGGTATTTATTTGTAATATTGGACTTGTATGGTATTTTCTTGTAAATGAGATGTTTTTCTTGAATTTTGGAAATATGGAATATTATAAATATTAAAAATAGATATTTTGATATTAATTACATATATATTTATTTATTAAAAATATAAGTTTTATTTATAATAGAAATCATATTTTCTAAAGAAAATTGTATTTTAAATTTTTCGAGACCATATGCTCCTTGCGGAGGTCTGCATCTCGCACTACTAAGCCCGAGGATGTGCGATAATCCGCACCATCCCGAACGGGTTCCCCGAAATGGGTTGTAGCGGCACATTGCAAAGATTTGTTAAAAATACACATCTTGAGAAAAATATTTTTATAAGTCGGAGGTAGTTATGTGTAAAATCGTATTTTCGCAAATCTATATTCCCAAATTCTATCGTGCTATATTACATATGAGTATTGTGAGGAGGTAGGTCATTACCTCATAAGTTTTCTAAAGCTAGCATGGTTAAAAAGTATAAACATGTCGATATGAAATATAAAGGTATTTTAATATAAAAATGGAATAAAACTTGCTGTGGTTATCATTTAATGTCAAACTTGTTCTATTGTCTTAGTTAATTAGTATTAAACAATATATCAAAAGTTGTAGGTTTGTTATTAAGAAAATGTTGTATTTTTGAAAGAAAAGAAAATTGGAAGCCGAATAACTCCGCTTCCGACACGTTTTAAGGATTAAGAATTTGAGAATAGCAAAAGAGAGAGAGAAGGGGGACTTGCTGGATTAGGGTCAAGAGAAGAGGAAGAGGAAAATTGGGGAAACACCGGTGCGTTGTTTCATCACCGGAAACTCCTCGGATTGCCGTCGGAAGTTTGTCGGAGCTTCGCCCTTTGCTAACTCCACTTGCACACAAAAAATCTTGGAATTTTCTTGAGAGTTTGGGCAGGGATTTGTGAGTGAGGGAGTGATTTTAGGTGTGGTATTTATAGGAAAATTAGGGTTTAGGGTAATGAAAGGGTGTATTAAAATTTTGTATTAAAAATGGATTAAATGCGGGTTTTAATTTGCTCTGTAAATGTGCAGGGAAATTAAATAATACAAGGATTATGGGGGAGTTCAAGAGTCGCCAGAGAATGGAAGAAATTAGGGTTTTGGGCTGAGTCGGCCGGCGGCGCCGGCCGATTCACGCATCTCGCCGGCCCGAGTCGGGGCTCGCCTCGACGCCATGTGTCACTGACGCTTGGACTTGACTCATGGACCCATTTGTGTATTCTGTAATTTACCCTATTATGTGTAGTGCACGTGTAGACTCTTGGGCTTCTAAAAGATTAAAAGAATTTTAAATAAAAATAATGTGTTGCTGATGGGATTTGAACTCTAGTGCTTTTGTTCAGCAGTGCAAGGTCTTACCAATGAGCTACAAGCTCCTTCTTACTGTTCTAAAGCAAAACAAACTTATAACATGTGCTCAGGCTCAAGTACCCCTTTCTGTATTTTTTGAAAAAAAATTGTAAAGATAGTTTAGGGTTGTTACAGAACAAGTATTCATGTGCCTCATACCCTTGACGATGGCGTGTCTATTGCCATCCAACACCGGCTCGGTCTAGATGATGAAGAGACCGCTCAAGCCATTAAGCCGAAGGAGCCCGTGGTTCCTGCAGAATCAAGCTCATGCAGTAAGGATGACCTGGTTATCATACCCAGAACTATTGAACGAGCATTATTCCAATGGCTTCAAAAGCTGCTTCAGGACGGAGATGAGAAGTTGGCCAAGATTCATTCCAAAGTCGACGAGCTGACAAACGTCGTGGCAGATCTCACGACCCAAGTCGCCCGATTGCAATTATAGCAAAATCAAAATTTGGTTCATAAGCCAAGGATTGATATCCTATAATAGCCAACTAATACTCCCTCCAGCCCAAAAGCGGAACACCTTTGCGAAAAGTGGCCACGATCAGCTTCCAGTCCCTTCGATACGTACACTGAACGGGGTAATCGGACAGCAGACGAAGCAAAGACTGATCGGCCTCGGGGACCGGCATCAGGAAAGGCACCAACTCTAATGGAGAGCAAGAAGAAGGGATACTCCTTCAGAAGGGATGAAGTTCGCAAAATATTTAAGGACGCTTTGAACAATGGTCTACAACTGTCTATTCTAAAGAGACGACATGATATGAACATAACCGGCAATCCCATATACTGCCCATATCATAGAATGATGAGTCATACCATTGAAGACTGCTATGTTTTCAAAAATTGGGTGGAGAACCAATATAAGGTTAGGAAAACCTCACAATTCTCGGATGTACTGGCAATCCACAAAGTTATGGTCATCAACATAACTTCGCCAAGATCAAAGTTCGAGGAGCTGGGATAAACAAACACAAATGACCACCACATCGTTAAACTGGGAACAGATGACCTCCACGTCGTTAAATTGGGAACAATAGACCCCTAATTCGTTAAACTGGGAGTGTAAAAAAGTGTAAATAAATAAAGAAAAGCCGAAATGATGGGGCGACCGCGAATAAATAGTCGAAATGATAGGGCAATCGCAATCTTCGCGATAAGAAAAGCTGAAATGATAGAACAATCACGGTAAAAAAAATAAATAAAAAAAATAAAAAATGTATATAGATAAGTATTTCAACCCCCTACAACGGGGAATGATGAGTCGCTCCTGGTACCATATTCCAGTGCAGCAATGTAGACGCCAACAAAAATCCAAATTCCTAAAATTCTTCCAGCCCTACAGTTGGTCCCTAAATTGACTACCGTTTACAATCTATGGGCTTAAATAATTCGCATCACATCCATGCCCCACCACAATCACCATTCACGCGGCCAATCTCTGCCATCGGAATTATGCTCCATTTGGGAAGACCCACTCATTTGTTCTCACGATACATGAGGAGAACAAACTTTACGAGATCCTCTCGACTCGTAAGAAAACACCTTCGTGGGATTCATACGACTCACAAAGGAAGAACACACTTGGGGGTCCTCACGACCCATAAGGAGAAAATACACTTACGAGATCCTTTCGACTCGTATGGAGAAAATGCTTTTATAGGACCCTTACGGCTCATAAAATTGAAAAGACTTAGGTGATAGAGGCTTAAACCTTTCTCCTAAGCCATTGCTCCCCGACAAGCAAAGGGAAATGATGAATTGCTCCTGGCACATGTGCTCCAGTGTTAGCAGCGCTGATGCCGACTGTAACAACTCCAATTCTTGTGTACATAAAATTGATTAAAAGTTAATGTATACTTAGGATATTTACAAATTTCTGTGAGTACTATAAGAATTTGTTTTACTTTTGAACAGCAAGAAAGAGCTTGTAGCTCATTGGTAAGACCTTGCACTGCAGTTACAAAGCACCAGAGTTCAAATCCCATCAACCACATTATCTTTTTAATTATTTTTTTTAATCTTTTAGAAGCCCAATAGGCTACACGTGCATAACCTGTAAAACCAAGAGTCACAGCCTAAACAAACATGTCCACGAGGTTAGACCAAGCATCAGGGATACGTGGCATCAAGATGAGCCCCGACTCGCCCAACTCAGGCCGGCGAACTCGTTGACTCGGCCGGCGCCGCTGGTCCAACTCGGAGCAAACCCTAATTTTCTTTAACCCTTGCGACTCTTGGGCTCCCCCAAAAACCCCTGTATTATTTGTTTTTACTGCACATTTACAGAGCACAATAAAACTTATATTTAATCCATTTTTATTACAAATTTTAATACACCCTTTCACTATCCTAAACCCTAGATTTTTTCTATAAATACCACCCCACAAATCACCCCCCTCATTCACAAATTCTTGCCCAAACTATCATGAAAATTCCCAAGTCTTTTGTGTGCAAGTGGAGTTAGCAAAAGGGCGAAGCTCCGACGAACTTCCGACGGCAACCCCAGGAGATTCCGATGACGAAACGACGGACCGGCACCTCCCACCTCTTCCTCCTTCTCTCTTCTAGTCAAATAACCTGTAAGTCCCTACTTCTTTCTCTTTTCTCTATTCTAAAAACATTCAAACTAGAACCCGACGGAAGCAGAGTTAGTCCGACTTTGGATTCACTTTTTCTTTGAAAACTATAATTTTTCTTAATCAAGATACCTTCATATCATCATATATTGTTCATTAAATATTAATAAATATCTTTAACAAGTTTCATCACAAAATATTGTTATATGCATTTTTTATCGCAATTTTACATTAAAATACCTTCATATTTCATTTCGACATGCTTGAACTTTAAAACCCGTATTACCTTATAAAACTCACGAGGTAATGACCTACCTCCTTACAACACTCATATGTAATATAGCATGATAGAATTTGGGAACATAGATCTCGAAAAATACGACTTTATATATAACTACCTTCAACTATTAAAACGTTTTTCTACAAGAAATGTATTTTAAAAAATTTTTGCGATTGCGCCTCTACAACCTATTTTGGAGAACCCGTTCGGGATGGTGCAGATTATCGCACATCATCATTCCTAGTAGAGTGAAATGCAGACCTCCGCAGGAGTATACGATCTCGAAAAAATTTTAAAACATTTTTCTTTAGAAAATGTGATTTTTATTATAAATAAAACTTATATTTTTAATAAATAAATATATATGTAATTAATTTCAAAATATCTATTTTTAATATTTATAATATTCCACATTTCCAAAATTCAAGAAAAACGTTCCATTTACAAGAAAATACCGTACAATTCCAATATTTCAAATAAATACCTTATACTTTAAAAACTAGGTCTATTCAATAGAAAATTCACATTGAATAAAAGAAACATCTATGAAAACTCTAAAAACGATAATTAAATACTTGAGGTATAATTTGAAAGTATAACAAAACTATTTTACATAAAAAACCCTCAAGTTATGTTAAATTACAATAAGGACCCTAGTAAACATAGGTTTAAGCGGGACCTGTCTCTTGAGCCTCAGGGAGCCGAAGATATGGGTGCTTGCCTATTTAAGGTAGACAACTTAATAAACGGTGTTATCAACACGGTAATTGTTTTTGAAAAAGACACAAATCCTGCAGTTCATGTGCAGCAGTTACCGATAGCACCAAAAGCTAATTCAGGATTCAATTTCTTTTCTAATTGTCTGACTCAGACTGAGTCTCAATATAATCAATCTGACTTGAATATGATTCAAGTATGAAATTACAAAACTACAATTCAATATGAATTCATATATTCAATCTATTCCATTTATGTTGACTAAACCGAACCATGGATATACATCCATCTATTTGATTCTCCAGTTACATCCATTTACTGATATCATGGTTCCGGCAATTCATCCATCTACATAAATCAAGACAATACAATATAAATAATACAATCGAGATATCGCGGGGATTATAAGGGGTAGATTGGTACGGAAGGTGTTAGAAGTGGCACGAGACAGCAACCATAAAAACACCTAACCTGAATTCAATTGCCATTGTACCGTGGCTGAACGGTTCCTTATACTCCATATACCGTAGTCTCTGGTCCAGTGAGACTCCTCTCGTATACACTGGCCTCTTCTGCTCTCCATTCTGTCTATTTACGGGACTTACCGAGCGATTTGTTCGCTGATGACATTCTCTTTCTTTTCTTTGAAATGTCGCCAGGTGATTCGGACCTTCAGGAGATCGATCCCACCTTCGAGGACTTGGATCAGCTAGCCTTCGACCCGGAGCTCTGGTTACTTGTACACATTTACATTCTGTATTTTCCATTTCTGTTATGCCACTGTTTAGGCATTGCTTTCCATTCCATGTATTTACTTTTCAGATGTATTGTAAAAAGAATGTTAATAAATAAAGTTGTTGTTCAATTATATCTATTGTCTTTGTCTCTTGTGTATATTATTTATGTTGCTTAGATACGCTTAGCATGTTTACTTCTGAGTAAATACGTAGAGGCCTCGTCGCGTCCTCTACCCGTATACTGGGAAGCGGGGCATGACAGGTTTTGTTGGTGGCTAATGCAGGTCAGAGCTGTATGGAACCCTACCATGTAGTTCAGTTCTGCGTGGACAATCTAAGCAATATAACACAAGAACCAGCAACTAAAAATATTCTTTACAATTCATATTCCTTGAATCTTACAATTTCATATACTTTGAATCCGTTCTAACCTAAATTTTTCTTTCAAGGTTATGGATTCCCCAAATAACACCAGCATGAATGTCAACAACACTCCCCCACCACTACCATTCACACCTGTCATCGCTGCTCCGATCAACGAGCAGACGGTTCTGCTTAAGGCAATCCGCAGCTTCCTGGAAGGACAGCAGCAGCAGACTGCTATCTTGATGAACCGACCAGAGGCAAAAGCACCAGGGGTGAAGCAATTCAGGGTTTTGCACCCCAAACAGTTTGCAGGAAAAGAGAGCCCTCTAGAAACTGAGGAATGGGCTCAAAGTATCGAAGATGATATGGAAGCGGCACAAGTGCCAGAGATAGCTTGGGTCCGAGTTGCGAAGCTGCAGCTCACGAACAATGTACGGGTTTGGTGGAAGGCGGAAGAAAGCCGTCTTGATCAACCCATCGAATGGAAGACTTTCCGCGACATATTCGACGCAAAGTATTTCCCAGAGACTGCCAGGTTCGACATGGAACAACAGTTCATCCACTTATAATAGGGTTCGATGTGGACCAAATCAGTGGATGAATATGATGCTGAGTTTACTATGCTCAGTCGGTAAGATATGTCTCAATAATTCCATTTTTCAATATATCACATACTACACAGCTAACACAATATTTTAACAGATTTGCGGCACACTTGATAACGACGGATGAGATCAGAGCCCGTCGATTTCAACAAGGGTTAGATTCGAAGATCCAGGCTGCATTAGCCACAGGAGATTTTCCGACTCATGAATCGGCTCTGAAAGCTGCCCGCCGTTATGAGGTAGTAGTAAAGATGAGGAGCAGATCTCAATATGCTGGAGTTAAGCGCCCTGCCACACAGATGGCAGGAGGAGCCTCATCAAGACCACCATTTGTGTCCAGGAGACCGGGAGTACCAATCAACCGGGCCAGCCTAGCTTTTTGTACCTATTGCAAGAGAGATGGACATTTGGTGAAAGACTGTCGGCGAGCCAAACATCTTTGCTTAGTCTGCGGCTCAGCTACTCATGATATTGGGTCTTGTCCCCGAAGATACAACCCCATTTCTGCACCCAGGCCAGCAATCACTTACCAGCAGAGACCAGCCCTTCAGGCACCTACTCTAAGACTCGCTCTCCCTACTCCACCACCTAGAGGACCACCGACTGCACCTCCTCCTCGTCAGTTCCATCAAGCTCAAAGGAACATTCAGAGGAATGCTCCTCCGGCTAGGAGGAATTTACCACGGCGACAGGCTTTCATAATGACCGTGGAAGAAGATGAGGCCACTGGCCAAGTCATCACTGGTAACCCTTTCTTCTCAAGCTTTTCTTTCAGTCTTAACACCCATCTACATATTTTTCTCTATACCTAAAACCTATCCCGCATACCTTAGGTACAATCTAAGTAGCCTCACTTCCTATACTCGCACTATTCGATACTAGAGCATCTCATTGCTTTATGTCGCAACAGTTCGTCCGAACTCATGCGATTCCGGTCACACCGCTTGTATCCAGCTGGGATGTCAGTTCAGGGAACAGCGTTCTAAAGGCAACAATGGGATATAGCTTATGTCTACCAGTCGTCTGCAACAGAGAATTCTATGCTGACTTCAAGGTGCTGGACATACCGAACTTCGATGTGGTTCTAGGTATGGATTGGCTCGGAACATTTTATGCTACCATTGACTGTCGTCAAAGGAGGATAGTATTCGAGATTCCAGACCATCCGGTCTTTTATTTCAAAAGTGGAGACCATACCCTGGAGCCAAGTACTTACAAGGCGAAACCAAAGAAGGCAGTGATTGCAGCAATTCAAGCGGAGATCATAACCAAAAGTGGTTCGAGAGTTCGACGATGTGTTTCCTAACGATATATCAAGTTTGCCTCCCGATCGTGATCTTGAATTCAGCATTGATTTAGTACCAGGAGCAAAACCGGTGATCAAAGCACCGTATCGATTAAGTCCCGAGGGTTTGAAGGAAGTCCAAACTCAGTTGGACGAATTATTAGCGAAATGATGGATTCGTCCCAGCACTTCAAGTTGGGGATCACCAGTACTGCTTGTGAAGAAGAAGGAAGGTTCATACAGAATATGCATCGATTATAGAGCCTTGAACGAAGTAACGATAAACTACAAGTATCCACTATCATGTATCGACAATTTATTCGATCAGCTAAGTGGATCTTGTGTTTTCTCTAAGTTAGATCTTCGTTTCGGTTATCATCAGGTGAAGGTCAAGGAAGCTGATATTCATAAAACAGCATTCAGAACTCGCTGTGGTCATTACAAATTTCTTGTGATGCCATTTGGAGTGACTAGCGCACCAGCAATATTCATGAACCTGATGAATCAAGTTTTCCGGGAGTACTTAGACAGGTTTGTTGTCATCTTTATCGATGACATCCTGGTATATTCAAAGAGTCGGAAAGAACATGCCGAGCACCTATGAATTGTCTTGGAAACTCTACGACAACATCAACTCTACGCCAATTACAGCAAATGTGAGTTTTGGCTAGATCAAGTTGGTTACGTCGGACATATTGTATCAGGCGAATGAATCTCTGTGGATCCAGCAAAAGTTTCAGCAGTAAGCGAATGGCCGACACTAAAGTCAGTGAAGGACATTCGAAATTTCTTGGGTCTGGCTGGATATTACAGAAAGTTCATTGAAGGCTATTCGAAGATAGCAACACCCCTGACCAAGCTCACACGTAAAGATGAAGACTTTGTGTGGTCAGTAGAATGTGAGCAAGCTTTCGTAGAACTCAAGTCAAGGTTGACATCAGCGCCTATTCTCATTATACTGGACCAATCTGGAGGTTTCGAAGTGCATTGTGATGCATCCGGTAAGGGATTAGGATGTGTTCTACATCAGCACGGAAATGTTGTGGCTTATGCTTCAAGACAGCTGAAAATTCATGAGTGCAATTATCCGACGCATGATTTGGAATTGACAGTCGTAATCTTTGCTCTTAAGATTTGGCGCCATTATCTTCTTGGTGAACGAGTGAACATATACACAGATCACAAGAGTCTGAAATATGTGTTTACTCAGAAGGAGCTTAATATGCGGCGAGACGATGGTTAGAACTCATGGCGGACTTCGACATCAACCTGCAATATCACCCAGGGAAAGATAATGTGGTACCTGATGCCCTTAGTCGCCAACCATTATCGATGAATCTCACCGCCCAGTGGAAGCTTCAACAGGAATTGCATCAGATGGAGATTAAAGTAGTCATGCTAGGTAACGCTTCAAGCTTGATGAATTTACAAGTTCAATCAACAATTGTCAATCAGATCAAAGCAGCTCAAGCAAGTGATACTTGTTGGGGTCAAAATTTGCACCCTGGTTGACCAAGTCAAAGTCAAGGTCAACCCCAAGCCAGGTGGGCCTACGCCCAGGTCAAGCAGGCCCATGCCCAAGTCTAGCCCGTGGCCAGCCTCCCCCATGCCAAAATAAAATCATGTAATAAATAATTTTTATGTAATTTTTTTATGCATGAATGGGCATAAACCCAAATTTTTGTAAAGCCCATGGCTTATGTACAAAAAGAAATGGCACATGAGCCATGGGATGGGCAAAATGCCATTTTGTAAAGCCCAAGAGGCTATATGTAAATATGTAACCCTATATAAGGCAACATGATTATGAATAAAGGACAATACAATTCATTCCCCCCCAAAAAACTAGGGTTCCTGTGCCTCCTTCTCCTTCCTCAAGGTTCTAAACCTTCTTCTTTCTTTTGAATTAAATCAAGAGTTTTACTCTTCCTCTTCCAAAACTAAATAGTTTTTCACCACAAAACCCACAAAAGGGAACTCAGATCTTACATTAGATCTCAAAAAGGGAAGATTTTTAAATCTCACCTCCTTTCTCCAAGATCCGACCAACCGAGAGGAAGAAGAAGGAGACCTATCTCCCAAGAACCCCACTTTAGGGAAGATCCAGGGCTCAAGGGAGAAACCCCCCTTTCATCATCTCCAAAAATATCTTAGGAGTTTAACTCCACTCTAAATTCTCTTTCAGGAGTTTAAATCCTATTTCTGGGGCTAAAATGTAAGTCCACGTTGCTCACCTCGGTTCTTACGGGGAGGCGGAAACGGCGAAAAACAATAATTTGGCGCAAGGCAACATGGACTCAAAAGCAAGGATCTTGGCTAAACTAGAAACTAGCAAACAAGTAGAGACTTTAACTACTATGCTGTAGAAAGTATACCTCATGAAACCGGTCCTTCGGGTCTTCATTCCGCTGTCCCGCTCGTCCATCCAAGTTCCAAGTGTCGATACGGACCTTAGGCACCTCCGCGGCCTTCTTGAGTCGAAGACGATCCACCCGAGAGTTGTACACCTAGCTCCACCTCAAGCCGAGGCAACTAGGGCGACGAGATCGCTAATCTAGAAGCCCTAGGTTGTGTAGAAGTGATGTATGGATGTGTTTGTCTTTGTGGGATCTTTTTCTCTCAACACATGATATCAAAAGATAGAATCAAGAGGAGGAAGAAGGAGGAGAACTTAGCAACCATGAGAGCTCATTTTCTTTTCTTCTCATGAGAAAGAGCAAGAGAGATAAATGAGAATGAATTATGAGCTAAAGAAAATGAGCCATAGTTCAATAATGCAAAAACATTATCATTACTAATCCCATCAAGATAAAGTTGATGGCTACATTGAAATGACCATTTTCATAATCAAAAGAAAAAGAAAATCAAAAGAAAAGTATAGATCTCTCATGAAGGTCAATGGTCAACCCCGGTCAACCGGTCAACAAAGTCAAGAGAGGTCATGGTGGTCAAATGGTCAATGCAATTAGCCATCATAAAATTATCACTAAAAGGATTAGTAAACAATGTCCCCGGCTCATAATGGTTTTGACCGAACGAATTGCCAAAACCCTAATGAGCCTGCCACATAACGGTTTTGGCCGAACCAACTGCCAAAACCCTAATGAGGCACCTCCTCCTTCATCACTCCTCAAAACTGTGCATACACACCCGCATCCGCATTCCGTAGAATGCGAATGCACTGAAGACAAAACAAATCCATCCGTGCAATACTAGGATCCGGCTTAAAGCAAAGCCCACTAGTATTGCCTGCCCGAACAACATACGCACATAAGTGTACGCAAGTGATCGCAGCCCTGCCGTAAAACCATACGGCCTCTACACGTTTCGCTCAATGCAGGGAAACTCTCTGTGTGGGACTCTAAAGACTCGACACTACGCTGGCAGTGGGTTTAACCACAGATCGCAAGCGGCACTAGCTGTACATAACGGTCCCCAGGTAGATGTCGATAAGAAGGCCGATGAAGTAAACCCATCCGAACTCCTACTGAGCCTGTATGTGACAATCTCCGTACAGTCCGGTCTGTTCGTCTGATACATCGCATGGCGGGCTTAGGGGGGCGGTGAACGTCAGTCCCCTAATAGCTGTACAAGTCGTGTCGGAATGTAGCCCAGAACACCCTGAGATAACACTGGAAACCAACCAGTATATCTCGCTTACCCTGGCCAGGGACTACTCGTGTAATGGCTCTCCTAGACACAACGCGATGTCAACCCCCAATACCGGGAGAGACGAATCCTGTCTAACCGTCACTGCCTCCAAGTGCTTCGGGACTGCACCCAACTACTACCTGTTTGCACGACTCCTTTGAGCCGTGGTAGGGTAGTAATCAAAGAACAGTGGGAACACACTCGAGGCGAAGTGACAGTGTCAAGTCGGCGGACTAAGCTGTACTCATGTCACCTGTGTTAGTGTATATGTCCTAGGGGCCATTATTGTATCATACTAGTTTGTATATTACTTAATGGAAGTTTGGGATATTCACATGTATATAACAGTCTTGCTAAACATGGTAGTATGCTACTTGGTTTTTCTATCTTAATATGTGAGTATACGTATTGATAGAGCTCTTAGGATCTTGCTTGACTACCAGCGTTGTGATGGCAGTCACACTAGTGGGGGCTGGGTAGTCTACAAGCATATCCTTATTCAGGTCCCTAGTCGTTGGATTATCGAGACAGGGCATCGATACTCCGGAGTAGACTAGTGCGTACGCTTCTCATCCCAGTTGGGGAGATGGTCTGTCCCACAGCCGTCAGTACGTCGTACTGGAGATAGTATGCAGGTGCTCGTTAGGTTACGGGTACACCGGACAGGACTCACAGGGAACTGTTGGTTGGTTTTATACCAGTCGTCAGTGAACAGTTCGCAGGTGACATGAGTACAGCATAGTCCGCAGACTTGACACTGCTACTTCGCCTCGAGTGTGTCCCACTGTTCTTAGATTGCTACCCTACCACGGCTCAAAGGAGTCGTGCAAACAGGTAGCAGTTGGGTGCAGTCCCGAGCACTTGGAGGCAGTGGCGGTTAGACAGGATTCGTCTCTCCCGGTATTGGGGGTTGATATCGCGCTGTGTCAGAGAGCCATTACGCAAAGTCTCTGGCCAGGGCAAGCGAGATTTGCTGGTAGGTTCCAGTAGTTTCTCAGGGTGTAATGGGCTACGCTCCGACACGACTTATACCGCTATTAGGGGACTGACGCTTGCCGCCCCCCTAGGCCCGATATGCGATAGTCTTAGACAAACGGATCGGACTGTACGGAGATTGTCACATCAGACTCAGTAGGAGTTCGGATGGGTTTCCTCATCGGCCTTCTTATCGACATCTACCTGGGGACCGTTACGTACAGCTAGTGCCGCTTGCGGTCTGTGGTTAAACCCACTGCCAGCGTAGTAGTCGAGTCTCTAGAGTCCCACACAGAGAGTTTCCCTACTCCAGGCGAAACGATATAGAGGTCGTATGGTTTTACGACAAGGGTTCGGACGCATACGTGTGTTTACGCACGTACGACTTTCGGACAGTTTTTACTAGTCGGCTTTGGTTTAAGCCAGTTACTAGTATCCGGTTATTGGATTTATACAGTCTAAAGTTTTTCCGTGTTTTCACGGATAGGAGGGGCGCTCTTGTAATTGCGCGAGAAGCTTCTAGAAGATGGTGACTAAGGGGGTTAAGGTGGCATATACATTAAATGAGATTAGTGAGTCATATGGATGATTCATCCATGTCATTAATGCATCATAAATGCTTAATGACTCATGGAGATGAATCACCATTAGATATTTATCAAGTATGGTTGTAAATCATTTTCTTTTCTTTTCTTGAAAAACAATAATGCTTGATATATATTATGATAGCTCATTTTCTCATTCCATTATTATGTTCATCTTCTCTCTCCTCAAGCTCTCCCTCTTCAAACCCTAATCCTCCCCTTTCATGTGTTGAGTACAAGGATTAGATTAGACTACTTAATCCATAACCCTCTCTATATATCATCTAGGTACTTTTATTAGCACTTAAAGAAATCTAGTTACCTCTAGTTTGAGGTGAAGCTTGTAGTAAAGCTCTCGGGTGGATCTTCTACTACTTAGAGAAGGCCGGAGAGGACGTGGAGAACGACAAGATGAAGGACTCGATTCTTTAGGTATAATCACTTCAAATAGTAGTTTAGAACTTCTATGTTTGATGTTAGTTATCGTTTAGCTTTGATTCATGCGGTTAGTCGATGTTTAAGCAAAGAACAAGATCGTTTTTCATATTTCCGCCTCCCCGCAAGTCGTGGGGTGTTGCACATCGACTTACAGTGGTATCAGAGCCTCGCTAAATAATAAATAACTCACTTGCAAATTTGTATGAATTTCGAACGGAAAAAACAAACCGGAAAACCCCGATATCATGAGTTTTCTGTCGATTTTTAAATGAGGTCCAAAAATTTTTCAGGGACCTTCAGAAAGCCTTAAATGATAGTATAAGAACACCCAAGAAATTTGGGCTCATGAATCGGCCAAAGCGCCGCGGAACCGCGGCCGATTCCACCGATCCGCCGCGCTTTGGACGATTCATCAGCCCAATTTTCCTGTGTGGGTCCTCTGTGATATTTGGTATTTTCTGGAATTTTTTAATTTTTGCTCAGGTTTCAGATTTACAGAGAAGTATTGGAGCAAAATTAAATGTGTTTAATCAATCGAAATTATACGGTATTTGCTTGTTGGATTATATCTGTGTTTGTATAATGTGTTCGTGAACCTCCCCTAACTGCTAGTATGTCGGTTGGCAGGGGGTTGCACATTTCTGTAATGGATTTTATCTGTTTGTGTATATGAACTGTGTTGGACTGTTGTGATGTATAGCCGGGGTTATGTGATGGGTTATTATTTAATTCATTTGATGTAAATGTAATTTGTTGTAATATTATTTTGCGGGGCACATCCAGGTTGCGGTTGTAGCCACCGTTGTATTATTTCATTTTACTGTTTTTTGCTCCTAGGACAGACCCAAGGTGGGGTGCACAAACTGCCGGGCGGGTAGTTTGCCGTACCCGTAGGGGTCTTGGGTGGGGTAATGGCTATTCATCACAACTGTGTAATCCGTCTTTTGTTGCAGGCTCAAAACAAACACGGATTGCTTGCAAATCCAATAAAGTTCAACTGTGATCTGGAATGAATATTATTGCGTCCGACGAATGTAAAATATCTATATATGATAGCTATTTAGACGTCACTTATGTTTTACATCCGCGCTAGCCCAGTCCCCGCTCTGCCGTTAGTTAAGTAACCTAACGGGTGATGACGGGACCCAGTGGCGAATGCGGATGACATAAGAGGACGTTGTATTTTCGTTGTTTTCTGCAATGATAGGTTAATGATGGGACGCATTATTTATAATGCAAAGAAAATAAACCAAAAGTTTAATCGTTGGAACAATTTAAAAAGAAACCACTCGGTTATTTTTAAACAGATGATATTTTTAAATTGCGGAGCTTTAACCACTCCTTTTAAAAAGCTATCAGGTTCCTTCGGTTATATCAAGTTCACTACGTTCACGGTTTCGCCAAAACCATTCGTAGCCCTCCGTCATTTCATTTGGGTATTCAGTAGTATTCAAGCTATGTATTTTGACCAACGCCAAGGCATAGTGTTTGGTAGCTGCTGGGTATTCATTTGTTGCATAGATAGATGAGTTAGTTTGGGACAGTCGTATGATCATTTTGGCCAACGTCAAGGATATGTACGGATGGGTTCAAATTAACAAGATAATGATGGGTAGAACTTGACATGTGACTTATGACATTTTGACCAACGCCAAGGTCATAAGAGCATGGGGCAAAAACATATATCGGGAATTTCTAAAGAAACTGAAATTTGCAAAGAGTTGCATACCATTTGGAGTTTGATGAATGTTGGTAGGATTCCTTCAACATTATCATACAATGATATTTGGATCCCGATCCTACTGTGAGTATATGCTACTCATCAGGATATTCGTCACTTAACGATCAATGCTATAAACCAAGTAGGTGTCAAGAAAGGTGTCAGCGGGGTTACGCCCCCAGAGAAAAGAGGTTATTTAATTAAGGAACTTCGCGAAAGCGTTGGAAAACCTCCCTCGAAGTATCGACACTAGCCTGGCTGAACGGTTAAGCAAGTATTGTACGATGAGAATAGTCCTGGCTAATTCTTCTTTTATGGTTTGGGGAAGGATTCGAGAAACAGTGGGAGCCATCCAGTTTAGATAAACTAAAAACCACTCTAAACTTGCAAGAGCATCATGCTAAAGAGTTTTCTTCTCTCTCTCCTAATTGCAGCGACCCTGAAAATGACTGGACTTAAGTTACTTTTAGAGAAAAATATACTGACAGGGCCAAACTATAAAGATTGGCTGCGGAATGTCAAAATGGTTTTGACCTATGACAAATTGGGGTACGTCCTCACCGCTACGGCACCTGCTGTCCCTGGTCCCAAATCCAGTAATGCAGATAAGGAAATCCGCAAAACCTGGGATTTCGATTGCGCGAAAGCCAAGTGCCTCGTGCTTGCCTCGATGAACAATGAACATCAGAAGAGGCACGAGGATATGGAACTAGATGCCATATTTCTCCATACAAAGGAACTTTATGGAGAGCAATCTCGTATAGCAAGATACGAGACCTCTAAGAACTTGTTTCAAGCGAGGTTGGCTGTCGGGTCATCGGTAGGAGAACATGTCCTAAAGATGATCGGCTATATAGAAGAGCTCGCAGACCTTGGGACGACTTTGGATAATGAGCTCTATACAGACCTTATTCTCCAGTCTCTTCCTTCCACCTACGCCCAGTTTATCCTGAACTTCAACATTCAAAGAAAAGAAGTTGAACTTCCGGAACTCCTGAACATGTTAAGGAGTGCAGAGGGCACCTTGCAGAAAGCAAGGGAAACACCCGCTATGTTTGTTAGCGGTGCATCTTCTTCCGGATCCAAGGCTAGGGCCATAGGAAGGAAGAAAAAGGCCGCCACCAAACCTAGAGGAGGTGTTAGTAAGGTGGGAGGGAAGGGAAAGAAAAAGTTTGCGGTACCGGTAGTGGGCCAGGATGAGTGCTTCCATTGTCACAGGAAAGGGCACTGGAAGAAGGATTGCAAGGCGTGGAACGCTAAGAACCAGGAACCGAAGCAAGCTGTGGCTTCGACTTCAGGTATGTTTGTAATTGAGAATTGTCTGTCAATCAACTCTACTTCCTGGGTATTGGATACCGGATCAGGATCTCATATTTGCAATTCATTGCAGGCACTGAGAAACCGTAGAGTGCTGAGGGAAGGTGATATGACCCTGATGGTTGCTAACGGAGCTAGCGTGGGAGCTGTGTCCGTAGGGGATTATCATCTGGGATTGACGAGTGGACACATTTTGGTTTTACATAACTGTTTTTGTGTACCCAGCTTAACGTGTAATATCATATCTGTTTCCTTGTTATCAAATAAAGGTTATGATTTCACGTTTGGAAGTGGTGTTGTTAACATCCACCTTAATCATAGTTTGATTGGGTCCGGTACACTGGAAAACGGTATATATGTGTTAAACCAACTCCAAATTTTCAATATCCAGAACACACTAAAAAGAAAGTCTCCAGATTTAAATAAAGTTTTCTTATGGCATTGTAGACTGGGTCACATCAATGAGAGAAGGTTGACTAAGTTACATAGAGAAGGATATTTGGACTCGTTCGAATATCAAACTTATGCCACTTGTCAATCTTGTCTCAAAGGAAAGATGACAAAGACTCCATTTACTGGACATGGAGTAAGAGCGAGCGAGCTCTTAGGACTCATACACAGTGATGTATGCGGTCCAATGTCTATACATGTAAGAGGTGGTTTTTCCTATTTCATTACTTTTACAGATGATTACTCAAGGTACGGATTCATTTATCTGATGAAACATAAATCCGAGGCTTTTGAAAAATTCCAAGAGTATAAGAATGAAGTAGAAAACCAAACCGGCAAAAGTATCAAGACACTAAGATCTAATCGAGGTGGTGAATACTTGAGTGCCGAGTTCCTAGATTACCTAAAAGAGAAAGGAATTCTCTCTCAGCTTACTCCTCCATACACATCACAACATAATGGTGTATCAGAGAGACGGAATCGAACCCTATTGGATATGGTACGATCCATGATGAGTAATGCTGAGTTACCGCGATCTTTCTGGGGTTATGCGCTAGAATCAGCGGCATATCTTTTGAACATGGTTCCTACCAAGACTGTGCCTACCACGCCATATCAGATGTGGAGTGGGAAGAAACCCTATCTTCAGTATCTGAAAATATGGGGATGTCCAGCTTTTGTTAAAAAGCAGCATGTGGACAAGCTCGAGGCACGATCAGTAAAGTGTAAGTTTGTGGGATATCCAAAGAACTCCAAGGGGTATCTATTCTATTACGCAGAGGAACAAAAGGTGTTTGTTTCTCGTAATGCCCATTTTCTAGAATATCAGTTTTTAGAAAAGGAAATAAGTGGGAGCGAAATAGAACTGGAAGAAATTCCAGAACCACAAACTAATACTGAAAGTTTGGTAGAACAAGTAGTTCAAGAAGAACAGGACATTCCCGCACCCCTCCGCAGGAGTAGTAGGCCGTCTCATCCGCCTGAGAGATACTACGGTTTTCTCATAGATGGGGATAGAGAGGATTGCATCATAGATGATGATGAACCTACTGGCTTCCAGCAGGCCATCCAGAGCGGCGACTCGGTACGATGGCTAGATGCAATGCGGACCGAAATGGAGTCCATGTACACCAACAAAGTATGGACTTTGGACTTTGCTCCAGATGGGGTAAAACCCATAGGATGCAAATGGATCTTCAAGAAAAAGATTGGTGTAGATGGACAGGTGGAAACCTATAAGGCTAGACTTGTTGCAAAGGGTTTTCGTCAAAGACCTGGTTTGGACTATGACGAAACTTTTTCTCCAGTGGCTATGCTCAAATCCATTCGGGTCCTTCTTGCTATTGCTGCCTTCCATGATTATGAAATCTGGCAGATGGACGTAAAGACGGCTTTTCTGAATGGAAATTTAGAAGAGTGCGTCTATATGGATCAGCCAGAGAGTTTCAATCAGAGTGGGAGCAGCAGGAAAGTATGCAAATTGCTTAAGTCCATTTATGGACTGAAGCAGGCATCGCGGAGTTGGAACATCTGTTTTGATGAAACAGTCAAAGAATATGACTTCATCAAAAATCCAGATGAACCGTGCATATATAGTAAAGTTGTAGCCAGAAGTGTCGTATTCCTCATCTTGTACGTGGATGACATTCTATTGATAGGAAATGACATTCCTATGCTACAATCTGTCAAAGGATTCTTGTCACACAGGTTCTCCATGAAAGACCTGGGAGATGCCTCTTACATTCTGGGGATCCGGATCTATCGTGATAGATCCAAGAGGATGTTGGGACTTTCACAGTCCAGGTATATCGACACTGTACTGAAAAGATTCAGTATGGAAGATTCTAAGCGCGGTAATCTACCGGCTTGTCACGGAATCACCCTATCCAAAGAGATGTCTCCCAAGACTGATTTGGAAAGGGAACGCATATCTATTATACCCTACGCTTCTGCGGTAGGCTCTATAATGTATGCGATGTTGTGCACCAGACCAGATGTAGCTTACGCACTGAGCGTGGTAAGCCGGTATCAGTCAGACCCAGGGGAGAAGCACTGGATAGCAGTAAAGAACATTCTCAAGTACCTGAGGAGGACTAAGGAGATGTTCTTGGTTTACGGCGGAAAAGACCTCAGGTTGGAGGCCTTTGCTGATTCCGGCTTCCAGAGTGATAAGGACGATTCCAAGTCCATGTCGGGTTATGTATTTACCCTCAATGGAGGGGCGGTGTGCTGGAAGAGTTCCAAGCAGGACACCGTTGCTGACTCGATGATGGAAGCGGAGTATATTGCTGCTTGCGATGCCGCAAAAGAAGCAGTCTGGATGAAGAAGTTCCTAACAGAACTTCAGGCGGTTCCTACCATTGTTGATCCAATACCTCTGTATTGCGACAACAACGGAGCTATAGCTTTAGCGAAGGAACCAAGGTCCCATCAGAAGTCCAGACACATCTTAAGGCGGTATCACCTGATCAGGGAGATCATTGATCGTCGGGAAATCGAGGTTCGGAGAGTTGCTTCTGAAGAGAACATTGCTGATCCATTCATGAAGGCCCTACCTCAGATTCAGTTCGAGAGGCTACTCGAGATCATCGGTCTTCGATATGCCAAAACATGGCCCTAGTGCAAGTGGGAGATTGTTAGTGTATATGCCCTAGGGGCCATTATTGTATCATACTAGTTTGTATATTACTTAATGGAAGCTTGGGATATTCACATGTATATAACAGTCTTGCTAAACATGGTAGTATGCTACTTGGTTTTTCTATCTTAATATGTGAGTATATGTATTGATAGAGCTCTTAGGATCTTGCTTGACTACCAGCATTGTGATGGCAGTCACACTAGTGGGGGCTGGGTAGTTTACAAGCACATCCTTATTCAGGTCCCTAGTCGTTGGATTATCGAGACAAGGCATCGATACTCCGGAGTAGACTAGTGCGTACGCTTCTCATCCCAGTTGGGGAGATGGTCTGTCCTACAGCCGTCAGTACGTTGTACTGGAGATAGTATGCAGGTGCTCGTTAGGTTACGGGCACACCGGACAGGACTCACAGGGAACTGTTGGTTGGTTTTATACCAGTCGTCAGTGAACAGTTCCCAGGTGACATGAGTACAGCATAGTCCGCAGACTTGACACTGCTATTTCGCCTCGAGTGTGTCCCACTGTTCTTAGATTGCTACCCTACCACGGCTCAAAGGAGTCGTGCAAACAGGTAGCAGTTGGGTGCAGTCCCGAGCACTTGGAGGCAGTGGCGGTTAGACAGGATTCGTCTCTCCCGGTATTGGGGGTTGATATCGCGCTGTGTCAGAGAGCCATTACGCAAAGTCCCTGGCCAGGGCAAGCGAGATTTGCTGGTAGGTTCCAGTAGTTTCTCAGGGTGTAATGGGCTACGCTCCGACACGACTTATACCGCTATTAGGGGACTGACGCTTGCCGCCCCCCTAGGCCCGATATGCGATAGTCTTAGACAAACGGATCGGACTGTACGGAGATTGTCACATCAGACTCAGTAGGAGTTCGGATGGGTTTCCTCATCGGCCTTCTTATCGACATCTACCTGGGGACCGTTACGTACAGCTAGTGCCGCTTGCGGTCTGTGGTTAAACCCACTGCCACCGTAGTAGTCGAGTCTCTAGAGTCCCACACAGAGAGTTTCCCTACTCCAGGCGAAACGATATAAAGGTCGTATGGTTTTACGACAAGGGTTCGGACGCATACGTGTGTTTACGCACGTACGACTTTCGGACAGTTTTTACTATTCGGCTTTGGTTTAAGCCAGTTACTAGTATCCGGTTATTGGATTTATACAGTCTAAAGTTTTTCCGTGTTTTCACGGATAGGAGGGGCGCTCTTGTAATTGCGCGAGAAGCTTCTAGAAGATGGTGACTAAGGGGGTTAAGGTGGCATATACATTAAATGAGATTAGTGAGTCATATGGATGATTCATCCATGTCATTAATGCATCATAAATGCTTAATGACTCATGGAGATGAATCACCATTAGATATTTATCAAGTATGGTTGTAAATCATTTTCTTTTCTTTTCTTGAAAAACAATAATGCTTGATATATATTATGATAGCTCATTTTCTCATTCCATTATTATGTTCATCTTCTCTCTCCTCAAGCTCTCCCTCTTCAAACCCTAATCCTCCCCTTTCATGTGTTGAGTACAAGGATTAGATTAGACTACTTAATCCATAACCCTCTCTATATATCATCTAGGTACTTTGATTAGCACTTAAAGAAATCTAGTTACCTCTAGTTTGAGGTGAAGCTTGTAGTAAAGCTCTCGGGTGGATCTTTTACTACTTAGAGAAGGCCGGAGAGGACGTGGAGAACGACAAGATGAAGGACTCGATTCTTTAGGTATAATCACTTCAAATAGTAGTTTAGAACTTCTATGTTTAATGTTAGTTATCGTTTAGCTTCGATTCATGCGGTTAGTCGATGTTTAAGCAAAGAACAAGATCGTTTTTCATATTTCCGCCTTCCCGCAAGTCGTAGGGTGTTGCACATCGACTTACAACTTGGGAACTGATAACTGACGATAGGTATAATACCAACCAACAGTTCCCTACGAGTCCTGTCCAGTGTACTCGTAACCTAACGAGCACCCGCATACTATCTCAAGTACGACGTACTGACGGCTTTGGGACAGACCGTCTCCTCCGCTGGGATGAGAAGCGCATACGCTAGTCTACTCCGGAGTATCGATGCCCTGTCTCGATAGTCCTACGACTAGGGACCTGTATAAGGATGTGCTTATGGATTACCCAGCCCCCACGAGTATGACTGCCATCACAACGCTGGTAATCAAGCAAAGATCCTAAGGGCTCTACTAATATGTATATAAGCGATATGCTAAAAGAAACACATGCACATATTGAAGTAGAGACAAACCAAGTAGTATACTACCATTTTGAGCAAGACTGTCAATACAACTGTGAATATCCCAAGCTTCCATTAAGTAATAAACAAGCTAGTATGATACAGTAATGGCCTCTAGGGCATATACACTAACATAAAAGCCCCTTTTTCTCGCCAGCGCCCGAGCGCCTAGCGCCCAAGCGCCTACGTGCCGGGCACGTAAAGCGATAGCGCTCGAGCGCCTTGCGCTCAAGCGCCCAGCGCCCACGTGCCGGGCACGTGATGCGCTAGCGCTCAAGCACCCAGCGCCCACACGTCGGGCACGTGATGTGCTAGCGCTCGAACGCCTAGCGCTCAAGCGCCCAGCACCCACGTGCCGGGCACGTGATGCGCTCAGCGCCTAAGCGCCCAGCGCTCAAGCGCCTAGTGCTCGCGTGCTAGGCACGTGAGGCGCTGGCCCCACGCGTCTTTTGGGCGCTTTTCCCCTTTACACACACACACACACACTGTCCCTCCCGTAAAAAAAATTTTACCGGGACGCTGCCCCGCACCCCGTAAGGGGGCTGCTACCCTCTTTGACCCCCAGCCCGCTATCCGGGTAGCGGGACCCCCGTAAAAACTCTGCGGGCCCCCCCGATATATCCAAAACCCCTTCAAAACACAACACTACATATTGAGTTCGCATGACCAGTTTAACCCATCAATCGGAGATTCTCTCGCTCCAAATGCGAGGGGTAATTAACGGCAGCTTAGTCCGCGGCTGCCGGAGATTCGGATCCCCACAATCAATAAACCCCAGTCTACCCTAGGCGGGGGAATCTGTAATGCACCTGACAAGCGCGCGTGTATTCCCATCTCAATAGGGTGACGAAAAACACCCTACAGATTCTGGCACGCCCGGTGGGACCTATCTCTCCTCCCATATTTCGGGTTAAACATTCATGCGAACTCAATCAATATACATATCTATATTTATACTAAAATAATGCTCTTTCATGCAGGTTTTCAAGCAATCACCTTTCAACAATGTCTCCAAAGATGAACTCAGTTCTCATCTCCTACATGATGAAGATGGACGCCAGGACGGTCCTCCCGGCTAGTCTCGGGCGACAATAGAAGGATCCGCCGCTACCATTTGGCTCTATTATGTTCGTGTCAGCTAACGCAATCCCATCTCCTCAAGCTTCGGTAACAGACAAACCGGCCTCGAAAGGCAAGAGGCCAAATGTGGTGGTCTCGAAGGCGCCCCAACCCATACGCAAGTCGGTGTTTGAACGACTTTCCTTGGCCCCAGCTGGGGGCAAGGCCATCAACACCAACAAAGCAACAAGGCATCTCGAGCAAGCTCCGGCGGTGCCCCTGACAACTGCTCGATCGGTTGTCTTCTCTAAGCTTCCCGCTAATCGACTCACGGTGGCTTTCCAGGAAACAGATGCCCGCCAAGCCCTTAAAATTGAGAAGCTAAGGCAGAAAAGGCTCAGATATAGAGCCAACAAAAGGGCTAGAGCTCCTACTAGGCTGAACCTCATGAGGTTCGAAGAACATGGTTACCCCGCCAAAGATGAGGAAATGGATGGATATGTGATCCACACTGTCTACATGGTGGGCACGCGCAGCAAGAGCAAGGACGGGGCCACCACATCTCAAATCCAATCTGGCTTGAATGTAGTTGCCGATTCCCAAGAACATCCGCCTCTGCTGGATGATGAAAACCCTCTCGATGAGGATGATAGGAAGAAAGACCCCTCAGTCTATGTAGAGTCAAGCTCGGACAACGAGGAAGAGCCGACTATCCACCCCAGGACCGCGGAGCAAGAGCTGCTTTAAGAGCTCCGAAAGCAGCTCAGAAACAAAGACAAGGAGATGACCAAACTTTACTCCAATATTGACGACTTGACGAATGTCTTCTTGCAGCTCAAGGTCCGACTTGCCTGTCAGCCGCCCAATCAAGCGCAGGGCTCTGCTCATGAACCGAGAAACGGTGTCCCGAGGCAACCGAGCCTATTCCCTCAAACCCAAAGGTGGGCGGACCGCATGAAAATCATTTGCATCCTATCTCAGGAAATGTCTTGGTTACCGATGACAGTAGCCCGCTAACTCAAAATCAAATCATGGATTTGGTTACCAACAAAGTCAAAACATTGGTAGCCGAAGCTGAAGCGCAAAAAGATGTTAGCAGTAGCGGGAGACCATATCCTGCTCGGTATGATCTGGTAGAATTTCCCAGCGGCTATGTCATCCCTAAATTCGGAAGATTTGATAGGACGGGAAATACGAATCAGCACATCGCCCTCTTCAAAGCCTGATGCGGGAATACTGGGGGCAATGATGCTCTTCTCCTCCGCCAGTTCGTTAATAGCTTGGCCGATGTTTCTTTCGACTGGTACGCGAGCATACCGGATGGCTCCGTCACAACTTTCGTCCAAATGGAGTCTCTGTTTCGGCAGAGGTTCATGAGCATCAGTGATAAGATCACCATCGCCGACCTCGTAAGGACCAAGCCAAAGAACAACGAAAGCAGCATGGATTTTGTTGGGGTCAAAATTTGTACCCCGGTTGACCAAGTCAAGGTCAACCCCAAGCCAGGTGGGCCCAAGCCCAGGTCTAGCGGGCCATGCCCAAATCGAGCCCGCGGCCAGCCTCCCCCATGCCAAAATGAAATCATGTAATAAATAATTTTTATGTAATTTTTTATGCATGAATGGGCATAAAGCAAAATTTTTGTAAAGCTCGTGGCTTATGTGCAAAAAGAAATGGCACATGAGCCATGGGATGGGCAAAATGCCATTTTGTAAAGCCCAAGAGGCTATATGTAAATATGTAAGCCTATATAAGGCAACATGATGATGAATAAAGGACAATACAATTCATTCCCCCCCCCAAAAAACTAGGGTTCCTGTGCCTCCTTCTCCTTCCTCAAGCTTCTAAACCTTCTTCTTTCTTTTGAATTAAATCAAGAGTTTTACTCTTCCTCTTCCAAAACTAAATAGTTTTTCACCACAAAACCCACAAAAGAGAACTCAGATCTTCCATTAGATCTAAAAAATGGGAGATTATTAAATCTCACATCTTTTCTCCAAGATCCGGCCAACCGAGAGGAAGAAGAAGGAGACCTATCTCCTAAGAACCCCATTTTAGGGAAGATCCAGGGCTCAAGGGAGAAACCCCCCTTTCATCATCTCTAAAAACATCTTAGGAGTTTAACTCCACTCTAAATCCTCTTTCAGGAGTTTAAATCCTATTTCTGGGGCTAAAAGCCCCTTTTTTTCTCGCCGGCGCCCAAGCGCCCGAGCGCCAAGCGTCCAGCGCCTACGTGCCGGGCACGTAAAGCGCTAGCGCTCGAGCGCCCAGCGCCCACGTGCCGGGCACGTGAAGCGCTCGCGCTCGAGCGCCCAGCGCCCATGTGCCGGGCACGTGATGCGCTAGCGCCCAGCGCTCAAGCGCCCAACGCTCAAGTGCTAGGCACGTGAGGCGCTGGCCCCACGCGTCTTTTGGACGCTTTCCCCTTTATACACACACACACACACACTGTCCCTCCCTTAAAACAATTTTTACCGGGGCGCTGCCCCGCATCCCGTAAGGGGGCTGCTAGCCCCTTGACCTCCAGCCCACTATCCGGGTAGCGGGACCCCCGTAAAAACTCTGCGGGGCCCCTGATATATCAAAAAACCCTTCAAAACACAATACTGCACACTGAGTTCGCATGACCAGTTTAACCCGTCAATCGGAGGTTCTTTCCCTTCAAATGCGAGGGGTAATTAACGGCAGCTTAGTCCGCAGCTGCCGGAGATTCGAATCCCCATAATTAATAAACCCTAGCCTACCCTAGACGGAGGAATCTGGAATGCGCCTGACAAGCGCACGCATATTCCCATCTCAATAGGATGACGAAAAACACCCTACAATACTAAGTTGCAAAAGATCAGAGAACAAGTGGAGAATGGACTCAGAATAGACTTCATCATTCATGAAGACGGATCTTTGAGATACGGCAGCAGATTGTGTGTACCAAAAGGTTCTGTACGAGAAGAGTTAATGAAGGAAGCTCACAACTCTCCTTATTCAGTACACCCTAGAGGTACAAAGATGTATAAAGATTTACGTCAAAATTACTGGTGGCATGGAATGAAATGTGAAATAGCCAGAAGCGTCGCTAAATGCTTGGTGTGTCAGCAAGTAAAGGCTGAACATCACAAGACTGCTGGATTACTTCAACCGTTACCGATCCCAGAATGGAAGTGGCAACACATCACAATGGATTTTGTGACTGCACTTCCTCGCAGCACTAAGGGTAATGATGTGGTATGGGTTATTGTGGATCGACTCACAAAGTCGGATCACTTCATCCCATTTCGAGTTGGCCAATCAACTGAGACATTAGCAAAGAAGTACATGGAGGTAAGAATCTAAGTAAGATTTAAACTCTTCAAAATGTACTATCTCTGATACCCATAAACTCATACAGGAAATTGTGAGACTTCATGGAGTACCGGTTTGCATTGTATCTGATCGTGACACCAGGTTCCGATCACAATTTTGGCAGAGTCTGCAAGCGAGCTTGGGAACAAGTCTGAACTTCAGCATAGCTTATCATCCACAAACAGATGTCTAGTCTGAGCGAACTATTCAGATCTTGGAAGATATGTTCAGAACGTGTATGTTAGACTTCGGAGGATCGTGGGAAGATCACCTACATCTTGTGGAGTTTTCATACAACAACAGCTACCAAGAAAGCATAGGAATGTCACCTTTTGCAGCACTTTATGAAAGGAATTGTCGATCGCCATTAAGTTGGGACGACATCAGTGATAGGGAACTTCTTGGACCTGAGATAATAGTAACAACCGTTGACGTAGTCCGCACTATCAGGGAAAGAATGCGCATAGCTCAAGATCGATATAAGCACTGGGCTGATGCGAAGTGACGTCATTTGAAGTTCCAACCGGGAGATCATGTATTTCTGAAGATATCTCCGAACCGCGGAGTGATTCATTTTAGAAGACAGGGTAAGCTAAGTCTAAGGTATATTGGACCATTCGACATACTCGAACGAGTTGGTGAAATGGTTTATCGCTTGGCACTTCCACCTTCATTGGAAGGAGTGCACAATGTGTTCCACATATCCCAACTCAGAAGGTATGTGAGTGACCCCAACCATATTCTCGATCATTCTGAACTCACTGTACAGCCCGACTTATCTTGTGAGCAACAACCTGTTGAGATCCTACACTGGAAAGTGAACTCACTTCGGAACAAGGAAGTCAACTTAGTTCGAGTGATGTGGAGAAAAGATACTCCAGGAGAATCGATATGGGAAAGGGAAGATGAGATGCGTACAAGGTATCCTCACATATTTATAAACTAGTCCTTAAAATAAATTGTAAATTTTGAGGACGAAATTTTTGTAAGGATGGTAGACTGTAACAACTCCAATTCTTGTGTATATAAAATTGATTAAAAGTTAATGTATACTTAGGGTATTTACAAATTCCTGTGAGTACTATAAGAATTTGTTTTACTTTTGAACAGCAAGAAAGAGCTTGTAGCTCACTGGTAAGACCTTGCACTGCTGTTACAAAGCACCAGAGTTCAAATCCCATCAGCCACATTATCTTTTTGATTATTTTTTTTAATATTTTAGAAGCCCAATAGTCTACACGTGCACAACTTGTAAAACCAAGAGTCGCGGCCTAAACAAACATGTCCACGAGGATAGACCAAGCGTCAGGGACACGTGGCATTAAGATGGGCCCCGACTCGCCCAACTCGGGCCGGCGAACTCGTTGACTCGGCCGGCGCCGCCGGTCCAACTCGGAGCAAACCCTAATTTTCTTTAACCCTTATGACTCTTGGACTCCCCCCATAACCCCTGTATTATTTGTTTTTACTGCACATTTACAGAACACAATAAAACTCATATTTAATCCATTTTTATTACAAATTTTAATATATCCTTTCACTACCCTAAACCCTAGATTTTTCCTATAAATATCACCCCTCAAATCACCTCCTCACTCACAAATCCCTGCCTAAACTCTCAAGAAAATTCCCAAGCCTTTTGTATGCAAGTGGAGTTAGCAAAAGGGCGAAGCTCCGACAAACTTCCGACCGTAGCCCGAGGAGATTCCGAGGACGAAACGACGCACCGGCACCTCCCACCTCTTCCTCCTTCTCTCTTCTGGTCAAATAACCTGTATGTCCCTACTTATTCCTCTTTTCTCTATTCTAAAAACATTCAAAACTAAAACCCGACGGAAGCGGAGTTAGTCCGACTTCCGATTCGGTTTTTCTTTAAAAACTATAATTTTTCTTAATCAAGATACCTTCATATCATCATATATTGTTCATTAAACATTAATAAATATCTTTAACAAGTTTCATCATAAAAGATTGTTATATGCATCTTTTATCGCAATTTTACATTAAAATACCTTCATGTTTCATTTCGACATGCTTGAACTTTAAAAACCGTATTATCTTAGAAAACTTACGAGATAATGACCTACCTCCTCACAACACTCATATGTAATATAGCACGATAGAATTTGGGAACATAGATCTGGAAAAATACGACTTTACATATAACTACCTTCAACTATTAAAATATTTTTCTACAAGAAGTGTATTTTAATAAATCTTTGCATTGCGCTTCTACAACCCATTTTGGGGAATCCGTTCGGGATGGTGCGGATTATCGTACATCCTCGGGCCTGGTAGAGTGAGACGCATACCTCCGCAAGGAGCATATGATCTCGAAAGATTTTTAAAACATTTTTCTTTAGAAAATGTGATTTCTATTATAAATAAAACTTATGTTTTTAATAAATAAATATATATGTAATTAATTTCAAAATATCTATTTTTAATATTTATAATATTTCACATTTCCAAAATTCAAGAAAATACCATACAATTCCAATATTTCAAATAAATATCTTATACTTTAAAAACTAGGTCATATTCACTAGAAAATTCACATTGAATAAAAGAAATATCTATGAAAACTCTAAAGACAATAATTAAATACTTGAGGTATATTTTGAAAGTATAACAAAACTATTTTACATAAAATTCTCTCAAGTTATGTTAAATTACAATAAGGACCCTAGTAAATATAGGTTTAAGCGGGACCAGTCTCTTGAGCCTCAGGGAGCCGGAGATATGGGTGCTTGCCTATTTAAGGTAGACAACTTAACAAACGGTGTTATCAACACGGTAATTGTCTTTGAAAAAGACACAAATCCTGCCGTCCATATGCAGCAGTTACCGATAGTATCAAAATCTAATTCAAGATTCAATTTCTTTTCTAATTGTCTGATTCAGACTGAGTCTCAATATAATCAATCTGATTTTAATATGATTCAAGTATGAAATTACAAAACTACAATTCAATATGAATCCATATATTTAATCTATTCCATCTATGTTGACTAAACCGAACCATGGATATACATCCATCTACATAATTCTCCAGTTACATCCATTTACTGATATCATGGTTCCGGAAAGTTATCCATCTACATAAATCAAGACAATACAATATAAATAATACAATCGAGATATTGCGGGGTTTATAAGGGGTAGATTGGTACGGAATGTGTTAGAAGTGGCACGAGACAGCAACCATAAAGACACCTAACCTGAATTCAATTGCCGTTGTACCGTGGCTGAACAGTTTCCTTGTACTCCATATACCGCAGTCTCTGGTCTAGTGAGACTCCTCTCGTATACACTGGCCTCTTCTGTACCAAGCTACAAACAACAACGTTAACACTAAATACAACATTATAACAATATACTCTCCATTCTGTCTATTCCATTCTTGTTTATTTACGGGAATTACCGAGCAATTTGTTCGCTGACGACATTCTCTTTCTTTTCTTTGGAATGTCGTCAGGTGATTCGGACCTTCTGAAGATCGATCCCACCTTTGAGGACTTGGATCAGTTAGCCTTCGACCCGGAGCTCTAGTTACTTGTATACATTTACATTCTGTATTTTCCATTTCTGTTATACCACTGTTTAGGCATTGCTTTTCATTCCATGTATTTACTTTTTAGATATATTGTAAAAAGAATGTTACTGAATAAAGTTGATATTCAATTATATCTATTGTCTTGTCTCTTATGTATATTACTTATATTGCTTAGATACGCTTAGCGTGTTTACTTCTGAGTAAATACGTAGCGGCCTCGTCGCATCCTCTGCCCGTATACTGGGAAGCGGGGCGTGACCCCGACCCCGATCCCAAAATTCCAAACTTTCAATCCAGATGACCCCTAAGTTGTTAAACTGGAAACAGATGACCCCTAAGTCATTAAAATGGGAAGGAGGGAAATCCCCTAATGGTAAATGATGATTCGCTCTTGGTACCATATTCCAGTATAGCGATACTGATGTCAACACAAATCCCATGTTCTACACGGCAAATGATGATTCTCTCCTGGCACCTGTTGGAGTCAAAAATTGCACCCCGGTTGACCAAGTCAAAATCAAAGTCAACCCCAAGTAAGCGGGCCCAAACCTAGATCAAGTGGGCCCATGCCCAAGTCGAGCCCCTTTGATCCCCAGCCCGCTATCCAGGTAGCGGGACCCCCGTAAAAACTCTGCGGACCCCCGATATATCCAAAACCCCTTCAAAACACAACTCTGCACATTGAGTTCGCATGACCTGTTTGACCCGTCAATCGGAGGTTCACTTGCTCTAAAGGAGAGTGGTAATTAAAGGAAGCTTAGTCCGCGGCTGCCGGAGATTCGGATCCCCACAATTAATAAACCCCAGCCTACCCTAGGCAGGGAGAATCTGTAATGAGCCTTGTAAGTCCACGTTACCCACCCCGGTGCTTACGGGAAGGCGGAATAGGTAAAAATCAAAATTTTAACACAAGGTAACATGGACTAAAACTTGAGGATCTTTGCCAAGCCATTGCTAACATACAACAAGAGGTTCTATCTACTATGCTTAGGAGATTATACCTCATGCAACAAGTCCTTTGAGTCTTCTTTCCGCTGTCCTCCTCGTCCATGCAAGCTCCGAGGATCGATCCGGATCTTGGTCACCTCCGCGGTCTCCTAGAGTCGAAGACGGTCCACCCGAGAGTCTGTAGTCCGAGCTCCACCTCAAGCCGAGGTAACTAGGGCAACAAGTTTGCTATTCTTGAAGTCCTAGGTGATGTAGAAGATGATAGTGGATTTGTTTGTCTATTTTGTTTCTATTTTTCTCAACACATGAGAGCTATAGAAAAATCAAGAGAGGAAAAAGAAGGAGGAACCATGGGAGCTCTCTCTCTTTGGATGAGAGAGAATGAGAAGAAAATAATGATTCATATGCAAAATAATTACTAATCTCTTATCATGATAAAGTGTGATGGTTACATTAATTTGACCATTATCATCTCAAATCAAATCCAATGCCAAAAGCAAAAAAAGGATCTAGTGCTCTCAAGAAAAGTCCAAGTCAGCAATGGTCAACTAGGTCAAATGGTCAAGTATGGTCAAATGGTCAAAGCAATTAGCCATAACACAGTTATCATTAAAAAGATTAGTAAATATTTTCCTCACCTCATAATGGTTTTGACCGAACCAACGGTCAAAACCCTAATGAGGCACCTCCTTCTTCTTCGCTCCTCACAACTGTGCATACACACCCGCATCCGCGTTCCGTAGAATGCGAATGCATAGAAGACAAAACTAATCCATCCATACAATACTAGGATCCGGCTTAAACCAAAGCCCACTAGCATTGTCTGCCTGAACAGCATACGCTCACAAGTGCACGTAAGTGATCGTAGCCCTGCCGTAAAACCATATGGCCTCTACACCTTTCGCGCAGTGCAGGGAAACTCTCTGTGTGGGACTCTAAAGACTCGACACTACGCTGGCAGTGGGTTTAACCACAGACCGCAAGCGGCACTAGCTGTACATAACGGTCCCCGGGTAGATGTCGATAAGAAGGCCGATGAGGTAAACTCATTCGAACTCCTACTGAGCCTGAATATGACAATCTCCGTACGGTCCGGTCTGTTCGTCTATGAGTATCGCATGTCGGGCCTAGGGGCGGTAAACGTCAGACCCCTAATAGCGGTACAAGTCGTGCCGGAGTGTAGCCCAGAACATCCTGAGAAACTACTGGAAACACTACCAGTAATTCTCGCTTGCCCTGGCCAGGAACTTTGTGTAATGGCTCTCCTAGACACAGCGCGATATCAACCCCCAATACCGAGAGAGACGAATCCTATCTAACCCCTACTGCCTCCAAGTGCTTCGGGACTGCACCCAACTACTACCTGTTTGCATGACTCCTTTGAGCTGTGGTAGGGTAGTAATCAAAGTATAGTGGGAACACGCTCGAGGCGAAGTAGCAGTGTCAAGTCGACGGACTAAGCTGTACTCCTGTCACCTGGGAACTATTATCTGACGATAGGTATAGTACCAACCAACAGTTCCCGATGAGTCCTGTCCAGTGTACTCGTAACCTAACGAGCACCCGCATACTATCTCCAGTACGACGTACTGATGGCTGTGGGACAGACCATCTCTCCTGCTGGGATGAGAAGCGCATACGCTAGTCTACTCCGGAGTATCGATGCCTCGTCTCGATAATCCTACAACTAGGGACCTGTATAAGGATGTGCTTGTTGATTACCCAGCCCCCACAAGTGTGACTGCTATCACAACGCTGATAATCAAGCACAGATCCTAAGGGCTCCACTAATATGTATAAGCGATATGCTAAAAGAAACACATGCACATATTAAAGTAGAAACAAATCAAATAGCATACTACCATTTTGAGCAAGATTGTCTATACAACTGTGAATATCCCAAGCTTCCATTAAGTAATATACAAACTAGTATGATACAGTAATGGCCTCTATGGCATATACACTAACAATCTCCCACTTGCATTAGGGCCATGTACTGGCGTATCGAAGACCTATCATCTCGATCAGCCGCTCGAACTGAGTCTGGGGTATGGCTTTCGTGAATGGATCTGCAGTGTTATTCTCCGAATCTACTCTCTTCACCTCGATCTCCCGGCGATCTACGATCTCCCTGATCAGGTGGTACCGCCTCAAAATGTGTCTGGACTTCTGATGGGACCTGGGTTCCTTCGCTAAAGCTATAGTGTCGTTGTTGTCACAATACAGCGGTATTGGATCAACATTGGTAGGAACCACCTGAAGCTTCGTGAGGAACTTCTTTATCCAGACAGCTTCTTTTGCGGCATCGCAAGCAGCTATGTACTCCGCTTCCATAGTTGAGTCAGCAACGGTTTCCTGTTTGGAGCTCTTCTAGCAAACCGTCCCTCCATTGAGGGTAAAGACATAACCCGACATGGACTTGGAGTCATTCTTATCACTCTGGAAGCTGGAGTCAGCAAAGGCCTCGATCTGGAGGTCTTTTCCGCCATACACCAAGAACATCTCCTTAGTCCTTCTCAGGTATTTGAGAATTTTCTTTACTGCTATCCAGTGTTTCTCCCCTGGGTCCGACTGATACCGGCTTACAATACTTAATGCGTATGCTACATCTGGTCTGGTACACAACATCGCATATATTATAGAGCCTACCGCAGATGCGTAGGGTATAGATGACATGCGAGCCCTTTCCAAATCAGTCTTGGGAGACATCTTTTTGGAGAGGGTGATTCCGTGACAAGCCGGTAGATTACCGCGCTTTGAATCTTCCATACTGAATCGTTTAAGTATGGTGTCGATGTACCTGGACTGCGAAAGTCCCAACATCCTCTTAGATCTATCACAATAGATCTGGATCCCCAGAATGTAGTTGGCGTCGCCCAGGTCCTTCATGGAGAACCTCTGTGACAAGAATCCTTTGACTGACTATAGCATAGGAATGTCATTTCCTATTAGGAGAATGTCATCCACGTACAAGACGAGGAATACCACAGTTCTCCCTACAATCTTACTGTAAATGCATGGTTCATCCGGATTTTTGATAAAGTCGAATTCTTTGACAGTATCATCAAAGCAGATGTTCCAACTCCGCGATGCCTGCTTCAGTCCATAAATGGACTTAAACAACTTGCACACTTTACCGCTGCTCCCACTCTGAATGAAACCCTCCGGCTGATCCATATAGACGCACTCTTCCAAATTTCCATTTAGAAAAGCCGTCTTTACGTCCATCTGCCAGATCTCATAATCGTGGAAGGCAGCAATGGCAAGAAGGATCCGAATGGATTTGAGCATAGCCACCGGAGAAAAGGTTTCGTCATAGTCCAAACCAGGTCTTTGACGAAAACCCTTTGCAACAAGCCTAGTTTTATAGGTTTCAACTTGCCCATCTACACCAATCTTCTTTCTGAAGATCCATTTGCAGCCTACGGATTTTACCCCTTCTGGAGCAATGTCCAAAATCCAAACTTTTTTGGTGTACATGGACTCCATTTCGGTCCGCATTGCATCCAGCCATTTTACTGAGTCACCGCTCTGAATGGCTTGCTGGAAGTTAGTAGGCTCATCATTTTCAATGACGCAATCCTCTCGATCCCTATCTATGAGAAAACCGTAGTATCTCTCGGGCGGATGAGACTGCCTACTACTCCTGCGGAGTGGCGCTGGGATGTCCGGTTCTCCTGAAACTTCTGGTTCTACCAAGATTTCAGTAATAGCTTGTGGTTCTGGAATTTCTTCCAGTTCTATTGCGCTCCCACTTATCTGATTTTCTAAAAACTCAGTTTCCAAGAAGCGGGCATGACAAGAAACAAAGACCTTATGCTCCTCTGCGTAATAGAAAACATACCCCTTGGAGTTCTTTGGGTATCCCGCAAACTTACACTGTACTGAGCATACCTTGAGCTTGTCCGCATGCTGCTTTTTGACAAAAGCTGGATATCCCCATGTCTTAAAGTATTTAAGACAGGGTTTCTTCTCACTCCACATCTGATATGGTGTGGTAGGCACTGACTTAGTAGGAACTTGGTTCAAAAGATATGCAGCTGTTTCTAGTGCATAACCCCAGAAAGATCGCGGTAACTCAGCCTTACTCATCATGGAACGAACCATATCCAATAGAGTTCAATTCCGCCTTTCCGATACACCGTTGTGTTGTGGTGTGTATGGAGGAGTAAGCTGAGAGAAAATTCCATTCTCTTTTAAGTAGCCCAGAAACTCGGCACTCAAGTATTCACCACCTCGATCGGATCTCAGTGTCTTGATATTTTTTCCTGTTTGTTTTTCAACTTCATTCTTGTATTCCCGAAATTTCTCAAAGGCCTCGGATTTATGCTTCATCAAGAAGACATGTCCATACCTAGAGAAATCATCTGTAAAAGTAATGAAGTATGAATAACCGCTTCGCGCATGTGTAGACATTGGACCACACACATCACTGCGTATGAGTTCCAAGAGCTCGCTCGCTCTTACTCCGTGTCCAGTGAACGGAGTCTTTGTCATCTTTCCCATGAGACAAGATTCACAAGTAGCATAAGACCGATACTCGAACGGATTCAAGTATCCCTCTTTATGTAACTTTGTCAACCGTGTCTTATTGATGTGACCCAGTCTACAATGCCATAAGAAAGCCTGATTTGTTTCCGGAGACTTTCTTTTAAGTGTGTTCTGGACACTGAAAACCTGAGCTTGATTCAGTACGTATATTCCGTTTTCTAATGTACCTGACCCAATCAGAACTTGATTTAGGTGGATGTGGACCACATCGCTTACAAAAGTAAAATCTTATCCTTCCTTAGAAAGTATGGATACAGATATGATATTACAAGCCATACTAGGTACATACAAACAGTTACGCAGAATCAACATCTGCCCACTTGTCAATCCAAGGTGATATTCCCCTACAGATTCAGCGTCCACGCTCATTCTGTTGGCAACCCTGAGAGTCATATCATCTATCCTGATAAATCTACGGTTTCTCAGAGCTTGTAATGAATTACAGATGTGAGATCCTGATCTGGTATCTAATACCCAGGAAGTAGGGTTAATTGACATACAGTTTTCTATTACAAACACACCCGAAGCCGAAGCCACAACATGCTTCGAATCCTGGTTACTGGCTTCGCTAGCCCTGCAATCCTTCTGCCAATGTCCTTTCCCGTAACAATAGGAACGTCCCTCCTTTACTATATCCAGTCCCGAAACTTTTGCCCTTCCCTTTCCTTCTACTTCCCTGGTTTCTTTCAAGGTACAAGTAGAGGGTAGAGACCGTAGAATCAAATCAATATTTGACCCGTTCTTCAACGTGGTCTTCAGGTCCGTGAGCTCATCAAAATAGCTAGTCTTTGTAAGGACGTTGTCCCCTACAGATGACCCGACAGCCAACCTCGCTTGAAGCAATTCGTTCAAGGTCTCATATCTTGCGATACGAGATTGCTCTCCATATAAATCTTTGTTATGGGGGAAGATAGAAACTAAGTCCATCTTCTCGTGCTGCCTCTGGTATGCACCATCAACTGAGGCCAACACGAGGCACTTGGCATTCGCACAGTCTTTTTTCGATGTCTTACAGATATCAATATCCGTGACAGGGGAAACTGGTCCTGAGACGGCAGGGGTTTGATTAGTTAAGAGGTGTCCCAGCTTGTCATGGGTAATGGACATCTGGACAGACCTTTGCCAGTCATAACAGTCAGATTCAATCATTTTATTATCTAGATGTAACCTATGTCTGGTCACTGGGTCGCTGCAATTAAGAGAGAGAGAAGAAAACGCTTAGCATGAAGCTCTTGCAAGTTTAGATTGGTTTTTTAGTTTATCTAAACAGGATGGCTCCCACTGTTTCTCGAATTCTTCCTCAAACCATAAAAGAAGAATTAGTCAGGATTGATCTCACCGTACAATACTTGCTTAACCGTTCAGCCAGGCTGGTGTCGGTACTTCGAGGGAGGTTTTACGACACTTTCACGAAGTTCCTTAATTAAATAACCTCTTTTCCCTGTGGGCGTAGCCCCGTTAACACCTTTCTAGACACCTACTTGGCTTATAGTATTGATCGTTAAGTGAAAAAGTCTCCCGATAAGTAGCGGATACTTACAGTAGGATCGGGATCCAAATATCATTGTGTGATAATGCTGAAGGAATCCTACCAACATTATCAAACTCCAAATGGTATGCAGCACTAGCAAGTTTCAATTTCCTTAGAAACTCCCGATGTGGATTTTTGCCCCATGCTTTTATGACCTTGACTAAGGCCAACAAATTATAAGTCACATGTCAAGTTCTACCCATCATTGTCCAGGTTGATTTGAACCCATCCGTATATACCCTTGACTATGGCCAACAAAGTAATACGACTGTCCCAAACCAACGCATCTATCTATGCAACATATGAATACCCAGCAGCTACCAATCACAATGCCTTGACTAAGGCCAACAAACATAGCTTGAATACTATTGAATATTCATACGAAATGACGGAGGGCTACGAATGGTTTCGGAAAAACCGTGAACGTAGTGAACTTGATATAATCGAAGGAACCTGATAGCTTTTAAAAGGAGTGGTTTAAGCTCCGCGTTTTAAAAGTTTTCTGTTTTTGAAAAAACCGAGTGGTTTTGAAATTGTTTCAACGATTCAGCTTTGGTTTATTTTCTTTGCATTAATATAATGCGTCCCATCAATTAATCGTACCATTGCAGAAAACAACGAAAATATGACATACGCTTATGCCATCCGCATTCGCCACTGGGCCCCGTCATCACCCGTTAGGTTACTTAACTAACGACAGAGCGGGGGCTGGACTAGCGCGGATGCAAAACATAAGCAACGCCTACTAGATATCATATATAGATATTTACATTCGTCAGATGCAATGATAGCCATTCCAGATCACAGATGAACACATTGGATATGCTAGGAATCCGCGTTTCGTTCGAGCCTGCTACGAAAGACGGATCACACGGTCGTGATGAATAGCCAAACCCCACCCTAGACCCCTACGGGTGCGGCAAACTACCCGCCAAGTACCCGAAGTGAAGAAATCTCCCTCAACAACATGAGTAGGCCACTCGGCACTTCAAAGTACCCGGTAGTTTGTGCACCCCACCTTGGGTCTATCCTAGGAGCAAAAACGGTAAAAGAAATAATATACAATGGCGGCTACAACCTCAACCTGGATGTGCGGCCATAAAATAATATTACATCAAATTACAAATTTTACATTGAATGAAAAAAGAAAACTTTTATCTCACATCCTCGGCTATTCATCACGACAATCCAACAAGTTCATATACACAAACCAGCACCACAGATCACAGATATGTATAACCCCCACTAATCGACGTATAGCGATTAGTAGACGTTCAATACATATATCACATCACAGAAGATCCGATTAGCAAAAGTACTTAGAATTTCGATCGATAACTTGATCTGAAACTACCCCAAGCACAACACAGTACTCAGCAAAATCTGGGCAGAAACAAACTATCTTAAAAATCACAAAACCAACACAGAGAAGCCCAGAAGAAATTTGGTGCGCTGTCGAGTTGACTCGGCCGCGGATCCGCGGCGGATCGCTTGGATCGGCCGCGGATCCGCGGTCTTCTGAGCGACATAAGCGCCAAAATTTCTACAGTTTTCTCTAGAAAGCCTGCACGAATTTTTAAGGTCCCTGGAAAAAATTTTGGACCAGTTTTTAAAAACGACAGAAAAGTGCAATTTTTGACGTGTTTTGCGATTTTTTTTCGGCGATCGAATTTCTAACACTTTGCTAACAAGTTAGTAATGGTTTAACGAGGCTCTGATACCACTGTAAGTCCACGTTACCCACCCCGGTGCTTACGGGGAGGAGAAATAGGTAAAAATCAAATTTTTAACACAAGGTAACATGGACTAAAACTTGAGGATCTTTGCCAAACCATTGCTAACATACAACAAGAGGTTCTATCTACTAAGCTTAGGAGATTATACCTCATGCAACAAGTCCTTCGGGTCTTCTTTCCGCTGTCCTCCTCGTCCATGCAAGCTCTGAGGATCGATCCAGATCTTGGTCACCTCCGCGGCCTCCAAGAGTCAAAGACGGTCCACCCGAGAGTCTGTAGTCCGACCTCCACCTCAAGCCGAGGTAACTAGGGCAACAAGTTTGCTATTCTTGAAGTCTTAGGTGGTGTAGAAAATGATGGTGGATTTGTTTGTCTATTTTGTTTCTATTTTCCTCAACACGTGAGAGCTATAGAAAAATCAAGAGAAGAAGAAGAAGAAGGAGGAACCATGGGAGCTCTCTCTTTTTGGATGAGAGAGAATGAGAAGAAAATAATGATCCATATGCAAAATAATTACTAATCTCTTATCATGATAAAGTGTGATGGTTACATTGATTTGACCATTATCATCTCAAATCAAATCCAATGCCAAAAGCAAAAAAAGGATCTAGTGCTCTCAAGAAAAGTCCAAGTCAGCAATGGTCAACTAGGTCAAATGGTCAAGTATGGTCAAATGGCCAAAGCAATTAGCCATAACACAATTATCATTAAAAAGATTAGTAAATATTTTCCTCACCTCATAATGGTTTTGACCAAACCAACGGTCAAAACCCTAATGAGGCACCTCCTTCTTCTTCGCTCCTCACAACCGTGCATACACACCCGCATCCGCATTCCGTAGAATGCGAATGCACAGAAGACAAAACTAATCCATCCATACAATACTAGGATCCGACTTAAACCAAAGCCCACTAGCATTGTTTGCCCGAACAGCATACGCTCACAAGTGCACGTAAGTGATCGTAGCCCTGCCGTAAAACCATATGGCCACTACACCTTTCGCCCAGTGCAGGGAAACTCTTTGTGTGGGACTCTAAAGTCTCGACACTACGCTGGCAGTGGGTTTAACCACAGACCGCAAGCGGCACTAGCTGTACGTAACGGTCCCCAGATAGATATCGATAAGAAGGCCGATGAGGTAAACCCATCCGAACTCCTACTGAGCCTGAATGTGACAATCTCCGTACGGTCTGGTCTGTTCGTCTATGAGTATCGCATGTCGGGCTTAGGGGGCGGTAAATGTCAGACCCCTAATAGCGGTACAAGTCATGCCGAAGTGTAGCCCAGAACACCCTGAGAAACTACTGGAAACACTACCAGTAATTCTCGCTTGCCCTGGCCAAGGACTTTATGTAATGGCTCTCCTAGACACAGCGCGATATCAACCCCCAATACCGGGAGAGACGAACCCTATCTAACCGCTACTGCCTCTAAGTGCTTCAGGACTGCACCCAACTACTACCTATTTGCACGACTCCTTTGAGCCGTGGTAGGGTAGTAATCAAAGTATAGTGGGAACACACTCGATGCGAAGTAGCAGTGTCAAGTCGACGGACTAAGCTGTACTCCTGTCACCTGGGAACTGTTATCTGACGATGTTGGAGATAGTGCCCTCAGAGTCAATTATTAGGTCACAGGTACGTGATTGCAATGATTGATGGAGGACCTATCCCGGTAGGACAGTCTTACTCGAGATGATAGTATGCTATCTGGTTTACCTTTATCATCGTGTACTGTTTTAAGTGACCTGACATGTCGCTATTACACGTTGATAGAGCCCCTAGGATTCTTGCTTGACCACCAGCAGTATGAGGGCGATCATATAAGTGGGAGCTGGGGGTCTATAAGCATATCCTTAAAAGGTCCCTAGTCGTGAGAGTTTCAAGACAGGGCATCGATTCTCCATAGTAGACTAGTGTATACAGTCGAGACCTCGACAAGGGGCGGTGGCCGGTCTCACAAGCCACTGGTGTCAGTTGGATCACCTAAGATGTATACAGGTGCTCATTGGGTTATGAGTACACCGGACAGGACTCGCCGGGAACATGCTAGTTGGTCATATACCAGACGTCAGATGGCAGTTCCCTGGTGACATGTGTGCAGGTTAGTTCATCGACCTGGGGATCGTCATTTGTCTCGTGTGAGTTCCCACTGTACTTTGATTACTACCCTACCACGGCTCAAAGGAGTCGTGCAAACAGGTTTTAGTTGGGTACAGTCCCGAGCCACATGGAGGCAGTGAGCGTATCTTCAGGGGTTCGTCTCTCCCGGTATTGGGGGTGAGGTCGTGCTGTGTCTAGGAGAGCCATTACACGAAGCCCTCGGCCGAGGCAAGGAGATTTACTGGTAGGTATTCCAGTAGTATCTCAGGGTGTTCTGGGCTACACTCCGACACGACTTGTACCGCTTTTGGGGGTCTGACTTTTACCAACCCCCTAGGCCCGCCATGCGATGCTCATAGACGAACGGACCGGACTGTACGGATATTGTCACTGACAGGCTCGGTAGGGAGTCAGGCTGAGTTCGCTCACAGACGTCCCTTTTGGTCAATACCTGATAGCCCGTTATGTATTGGCTTATACCTCTAACGTGCTAGTGGTTAAATCCACAACCAAGGTGTTGATGAGTCTTTAGAGTCCCCCACATTCAGTTACTCAGCTTTCGGGCGAAAGGTTGTAGAGGCCGTATGGAGATATGGCAAGGTCCGATCAGATACGTGCGGTATTGCACGGATCAGGATCGGACAGTTTGTACTATAGGCTGTATGGATATATGGCAGGGTTCGATCAGATGCGTGCGGTATTGCACGGATCAGGATCGAACGGATATTACTAGCCGGCTTTGGTTTAAGCCGGATCCTAGTATAGTACAGTGTAGATTTTGTCTCATTGCATTTGTATTTCGGTCGGAATACAAATGCAGGTGTGTATGCACAGTATCGGGGTTTTCCTGTAATTTATTACGGGACCAGTTTTCTGGAGTTGCCAGTTTGCTTTCCGTTTCGGCCGATTTCCATTGTTCCGTTCATTGGCCGAAGTTTGGTGGAGGAGGGTTTATTTGCATTGTTGCAAATAGGCATTTGTGGAGGGGGTTCTTTGCATCTTGTTGCATCATGATGGCTTTCATGATGTGCACCATCATTGACTTGTTTTGACTCCATCATGACTTGACTTTTAAAGTCATGATTGTTGATGATGATGAGGGGTGAGGTTGGTTGTGTGTGGTTTTTGTTTTGGTGACCATGTTCTTTCATGATAACCATTCCTCTCTCTCTCTCTTGCATGATATGAGAATGGCTCCCATTATTTTTGAGACTCTTCTCCATTCTCACTCTCCTTCTCCTCTAGTGATGGCCGGCCACCATGAGGGTGGGTTGCCCATTTTTGTAGTGGGGATTTTTGCTCTCTTGATGTTAGAAAAATCCCCAAGTTCCTCCACATTGTTCTTGTATCATCCCTCCACCTAAAATGGCATCTCCATTAACCCCAAAGTGAGACTCGAGGACTACATATTCTACAGCGAACCTTAGGCACGTCGAGTAGCCGGCTTCGTGCCCGAGTTGCCTCGGCATTGAGGTGGGAGCCCGTAAAAGAAGTAGGCGATGTGGTGCACTTCCGGCGGCGAGGTGGAGACCGGAGCTTCCGCAGGAGATCGGGACGATGACGAGAAAACCGGAGGACTTGGATCGTCGGTATATCTCTTTCCCATCTTATAGTTAGCTAGGACTAATTAATGGTTCGATCCGGGTATTAGTGCGCGGCGGTTTGCCAGTTCAAGTAAAATTTAAGTTTATCACCGCTTCCGCATTTGGCCGTCGGATTGACGGCCGGGGCGCCGCCGTGCACTTACAGTGGTATCAGAGCCTCGTCATTAACTTAGTCTAGCTTTTTCTAATGTGTTTGCATTTCCGATCGATCAAAAAGTTCCAAAACCGCATCCTTGCTTGCATCAGTTTTCTGTTGAAAATTTTTGGTGTCGAAAATTTTTTCAGGTTGTATAAAATTGATGTACATGACAATATAAGAGCTCTGTAAAAATTCGATGAAGTGATTCCACTGTGAGAGCGCGGAACCGCCGCAAATACCCCCTTAGCGCCGCTGTTCCGCCGCGCACTGTGGAGATCCCTGCACCAAATTTCTACAGTGTCCTTGTGGGCTTAAAATATGGGTTTTGGAATATTAATTTTGGGCCCGGATTTTCCTGATCTGCTACAGTAATGCTTTGGGGCCCACTTGTTAAAATTTGATCGATCGGATATTTTAAACACATTATTTCACAGTATTTACATTATATCTGCGACCGTGAATGTCACTCGATCGGTAAATCCGGTCTAACTGCTATAGCCCGGTTAGACGGATTTGCGAACGTGACTTTCACGTTGATGTTCTGTTTTTGCTGTGATGTTGCGGATCGGTCGTGGGGGATAGCCTGGATGCAATGCTAGTACAGTTCTGTTGTATTATGTACATTTGATATTGCGGGGCGAGCGTCCGACATGTGGACTGCCGTCACTGCCTGATTGTATTATTATTTTGGGGCGCGACCTGGTTGCGGTCGATGTACCCGTTGTATGTATATTTTACTTTCTGTACTAGGATTGCCCCGCGGAGGGGTGCACGGACAGCCGGGTTCTAGAGGGCAACAAGCCCGCATCTCATGGCATTGAGACGGAGGGGGCTTTACTCTAGAATTGACGGGCTATTCGCCGCACTCGTAGGGGGTACAGGTTGACCCAGGAGGGGTGCCCAAGGTACCGGATTCCGTGAAGTGCTGGGTGGTCCATTCACGGAGCTGAAGGGGGCTGCCTCGCTTCAGGTTTTGGCGGGTAACTTGCCGCGCCCGTAGGGGTCTAGGATTACATTGCACAGGCTATCCACACGACCAGGGGAACGTCGGGTTTCAGTAGTGGCTCTGTGAAACCCGGGGATCCCAGATATCTGTATTGTCTCTATGATGCTGAACATTTCTGTGATGTTGCATTTCTTTCACGCCTTGAGCGAAATATAATATATTGGTATATATATTAGTAGATGTTGTATATGTTTTGCATCCGCGCTAGTCCAGTCCCCGCTCTGTCGTTAGTTAGCTAACCTAACGGGTAATGACGGGACCCAGTGGCGAATGCGGATGGCATATACGCACATCAGTATATTTTCGTTCTTTGTGGTGTGATCAATTGATGGGACTGCGTTGATTCGGATCAGTGCAAGTTAAAAACAAACCTAATCTGATGTTGTTGGAACACTTTTCAAAAAGCTGTTATTGCAAGGACGTTCACTTTTGTTTTGCATCGTGGTATTCAGTTGGAATATCCTGCTCCTCAGTCGACGAGGCAAGGGCCGAGATCCCTTCACCGGGAGTGACCCCTTGGACAGAAGTTTGCGTCAGGGCAATGACTTCACTATAGCCGATTACTTTTGCTTTGCACCGTGGTATTCAGTTGGAATATCCTGCACCCCATTCTACGGGGAAAGAGCCGAGATCCCTTCACCGGGAGTGACCTCTTTAGCAACGGTTTTCGTCACTATATATTTAAAAAAAAAAAAGCTATCCGTTCCTTCAACGATATCAAGTTCATTACGTTAAAGGTTTTCGCCAGAAACCATTCGTAGCCCTCCGTCGTTTCATATGGGTAGTCAATAGTATTCAAGCTGTGTTTGTTGGCCATAGTCAAGGCACAGTGTTTGGTAGCTGTTGGGTGTTCATATGCTGCATAGATAGATGCGTTGGTTTGGGACAGTCGTATAGCCTTGTTGGCCCTAGTCAAGGGCTTGTACGGGTGGGTTCAAATCAACCTGGATAATGACGGGTAGAACTTGACATGTGACTTATGATTTGTTGGCCTTAGTCAAGGTCATAAGAGCATGGGGCAGAAATCACATCGGGAGTTTCAAAAGAACTGAAACTTGCCAGATATGCGCATACCTTCTGGAGTGTGGTAGCGTGAGCGGATTCCGTCACGTTATCATGTGATGATAGTTGGATCCCGATTCCCACTGATGAGTTAGTTTACTCCTCGGGTGACCCCGACTAATTCTTCTTTCAGGTTTGGAGGAGAATTTGAGGTACAGTGGGAGGATTCCAGATTAGATAAATTGGTAACCATTCTGATCTAGGTTAGAGTGCACGCTGAGTGTTTCTTTTCTCTCTCTCTTTGGCAGCGACCATTGACCCGACCCTAAGACTATGACTCAGTGACCAAGTTGACCGAACCTTCTTAAACACTGGCTTTTAGATTGTCAGAGTTGCAGACCTCATTGCCACTCCTACTTTTACCCTTTTCTCTAGGACACCCCGTTTTACTACGAATGTCCACTTCCATTGGACAAAACCATCGTATGGTTAGATACGAACTCGAAGGGATTTATTCGAGGATGGTTTCCGGTCCTTGAGAAAACGGATAGGATTATTCAGTTGTCTTTTCCTTTTGCCTCCTCTCCGGTTGCGAGTGCTCCTTGGTTTAGGAGTAGTACACCTGTTACGCAAATTGGATAGTCTTCTTCCAAACCTTAGGCTGGTGCCGACCGGTAGGGAATGAAGAAAACCAATTAGCCTAACGATGGTGTGCAGAAGGTATTAAGATTAAGACAAAGCAAGGGATTAGTAAGAGGGCAAAGTAAATTGCGACTGATATTCACGACAAAACCAAGTATTCCTTCGCCAATCCTAAAATCACCTTTGTGTTTCTCCAGGACACTCCGTATCACTACGAAGATCCACAGTTTATTGGATACTCCATCGTATGGTTATATACGAACTCGAAAGGAACTTGTTCCAGTTCGGGGATGGATTCTGGTCCAGGAGAAATAAGAATAAGGTTTATTCGGTTGTCTTTTATCTTCACCTTCTCTCGCTTTGCGAGTGCACCTAGGATTAGGACAGTACACCCATTATGCTTATTGGATAGTCTTCTTCCAAACCATAGGCTGGTGCCGAACGGTAGGGAAGGAAGAAAACCATTTGGCCTAAAGGGGTGTGCAGAAGGTAATGACTAAAGACATATGAAGGGATTTGGAGAGGTGGCAAAGAATTATACGGTTACAATCGTGAATCTGGAAGAGGCATTACTAGGAATACCAGGATACCCCATCGGAACATTTCAATGTTTCAGTTTCACTGTGTAATGTTAAAAGAAAACTGATTTCCCGATTAGACACTTGCTCCAGGGTATGTATTTACCAGGTATGATTCTCACATCTGTATGGTTTTACAGATGATGAGTGGGAGTAGGTTATTGGGAATTGGGTGATCATCCTCATTATATCAGGATTCGTTGTAATCGGTGATATTTGAGGAAATCACCTGGGCTGTTTGCCGGTTGGCAAATATTTGGTTTTGAATATCCGCAGTTATGCACCAATTTCAAATTGATATATCTGTACGTCTATTTTCATAGAGTGAGATATACCTTTCTGAAATTATGTCTACGACATTTACCTATATCAGTGGATGGTTAGGTAAGGAGCATTAAACAGCGGTGTAATTCTTCTTAACCATAAGTACAGTTTTCAACCTACAACACACAGTGAATGAGTTATCAGACTCAAGGGACTTATACAGAGTATTGTATGTTATCCAGGGTCCATCAGGACAGAGGGGTTGGTCCTCGTACTATATTCGGTTTACTTATGACTTCTCTAGTTTTTAGACAGGTGTTTCGCGGAAACACAGGGTCTGAATTTTGAGAAGTTATAGGTATTTGAATAGAGTAGAGAACCAGGAGTAGCAAGTATCGGGATTCTTCAAAGTGATCGAAGATGTAGATACTTGTATATGGTATTCAGTTGATAGTAGTGATTAAGAGAAATTACTTCTCTTTCAGGTTACTCATAATTGGAAGCATTCCTAAGTTGAGTAACGCTGATCGGCCTCCTTCCATTTAGTTGACATGCACTGGAGAAAGCTGCATGATTTGAATCTGGTTCAATTAAATCAGTGCCTCTGGTTCTATGTTGGATATAGGACAGTTCATATCTTAACGATGTTAAGGTACGGGGAGTTGTCCGGTTTATGATTAAAACCAGACACTGGACAACTCAAGGCACGTTTCTGTAATGGCTGTTTGTGGGTTGATCCAGGCTATGACGCGGGCTGACTTTCTACCATCTGGATGAACAATAGCAATATTGTTCTAGACTCGCCACAGTTTTAATAAAAATGGATTTTTTCAGAAAACAGTAGTGGGAGTATGGTAGAACTGGAAGTGATTCCAGAACCACAAACGATTACTGAAGATTTGATAGGAACCTAAAGATTCAATCTGGTTTGACATTCCATTGGCCACTCCGCAGATAAGGTGGGTAACTTCAGCCACCCGAGAGGTACTACGGTAGCCTCAAGGACGGTTACAGGGAAGTTCTTGTTTACCCACAATTACCATTGCTGTTGTTCCAGGCTGCGAGACCCGGTGGGAGGATGAGTATAGCGTCGTTCTAAACTAGTTTTAGAAGTGTACGTCTATATGACTCTGCCAGAGGGTTGTCGTAGTCAGTGGGAGCAGCGGAAGCATTGGTGGACAGGTAGCTTATGTCTATTTATAGACTAAAGCAGATGTAGCGGAGATAGATCATCTATTTCTAACGTGACAGTCATAGGTTTGACTTCATCAGAATAGGGGATGGATCTGTTGAGAAGGTAGTAGGGTGTGATATCCTGGTATTTGGATGACATACACAAAGTAGGAAAGGAAACTCTTATACTACGATCGGTTATACTTTGGTCGTCACACAGTGGTTTCTCCACATGGGACTTGGACATTATATCAGACATTCTGGTTACTAGATCTATGGCTTTAGATCTAGATTTGGGTAGTCTCCCAATCTGGGTACTTAGACAGCATTCTAAGGGTATTTAGAATGGACGACTCCATGCACGGTAATGTACCTGCAGAAGATGGAGTCACCCTCTCTAAAGGTGTCTTATAGACTAAAGGGGAGAGGGATGTGCATGATTGGCAGATCACTTGCTCAGGCAATTGAGTCAATCATGAGATGTCAAGTACCACACCAGATGTTGTTCTTGCACTAGATGCAATAAGTTGATATTGATCCAATCCTGGAGAAACAGTCGGAAGCAGTTTTAGAACATAAGTGGATGTTCTAGGGATATGATAACGACAGCCTCATTCGGGAGACAGTTATCATTCCAGGCTTCCAAGGTGACCCGGACGACAAGGAGGTTGTCAGAGTTATAGTTTTTCCTTCTGATGAGGGGCAGTATTTTGGACAGGTGGTCCAAGGCAATACTGAGGGTGGCATGGCGCAGGATACTGATTAAGTTCAGTTGACGATACAGTCTAAGAAGTTTGGATTTGGAGTTCATTTATGAGCTATGTCCCATCAGACATCCAGACACATTCTAAGACAGGTATTACTCTTTTCGGGAGATGGCTTTCTCCGCGAACTTGAGATATAGAGAGACATAGAAAGATACAACAAAGCGGATCCACTCACTAAGGCTATTCCTCGAACGCAATAGTTTCGCAAACGAGCTTTGTGAGACTGACTAGTACAGGAGTTGGGTGTTCGGTATCACACGGGCTGTGAGTATGCGACATCGCAATAATTAGCCTTGAGTGCAAGTGGGAGATTGTTGGAGATAGTGCCCTCAGAGTCAATTATTAGGTCACAGGTACGTGATTGCAATGATTGATGGAGGACCTATCCCGGTAGGACAGTCTTACTCGAGATGATAGTATGCTATCTGGTTTACCTTTATCATCGTGTACTGTTTTAAGTGACCTGATACGTCGCTATTACACGTTGATAGAGCCCCTAGGATTCTTGCTTGACCACCAGCAGTATGAGGGCGATCATATAAGTGGGAGCTGGGGGTCTATAAGCATATCCTTAAAAGGTCCCTAGTCGTGAGAGTTTCGAGACAGGGCATCGATTCTCCATAGTAGACTAGTGTATACAGTCGAGACCCCGACGAGGGACGGTGGCCGGTCTTACAAGCCACTGGTGTCAGTTGGATCACCTAAGATGTATACAGGTGCTCATTGGGTTATGAGTACACCGGACAGGACTCGCCGGGAACATGCTAGTTGGTCATATACCAGACGTCAGATGGCAGTTCCCTGGTGACATGTGTGCAGGTTAGTTCATCGACCTGGGGATCGTCATTTGTCTCGTGTGAGTTCCCACTGTACTTTGATTACTACCCTACCACGGCTCAAAGGAGTCGTGCAAACAGGTTTTAGTTGGGTACAGTCCCGAGCCATATGGAGGCAGTGAGCGTATCTTCAGGGGTTCGTCTCTCCCGGTATTGGGGGTGAGGTCGTGCTGTGTCTAGGAGAGCCATTACACGAAGCCCTCGGCCGAGGCAAGGAGATTTACTGGTAGGTATTCCAGTAGTATCTCAGGGTGTTCTGGGCTACACTCCGACACGACTTGTACCGCTTTTGGGGGTCTGACTTTTACCAACCCCCTAGGCCCGCCATGCGATGCTCATAGACGAACGGACCGGACTGTACGGATATTGTCACTGACAGGCTCAGTAGGGAGTCAGGCTGAGTTCGCTCACAGACGTCCCTTTTGGTCAATACCTGGTAGCCCGTTATGTATTGGCTTATACCTCTAACGTGCTAGTGGTTAAATCCACAACCAAGGTGTTGATGAGTCTTTAGAGTCCCCCACATTCAGTTACTCAGCTTTCGGGCGAAAGGTTGTAGAGGCCGTATGGAGATATGGCAAGGTCCGATCAGATACGTGCGGTATTGCACGGATCAGGATCGGACAGTTTGTACTATAGGCTGTATGGATATATGGCAGGGTTCGATCAGATGCGTGCGGTATTGCACGGATCAGGATCGAACGGATATTACTAGCCGGCTTTGGTTTAAGCCGGATCCTAGTATAGTACAGTGTAGATTTTGTCTCATTGCATTTGTATTTCGGTCGGAATACAAATGCAGGTGTGTATGCACAGTATCGGGGTTTTCCTGTAATTTATTACGGGACCAGTTTTCTGGAGTTGCCAGTTTGCTTTCCGTTTCGGCCGATTTCCATTGTTCCGTTCATTGGCCGAAGTTTGGTGGAGGAGGGTTTATTTGCATTGTTGCAAATAGGCATTTGTGGAGGGGGTTCTTTGCATCTTGTTGCATCATGATGGCTTTCATGATGTGCACCATCATTGACTTGTTTTGACTCCATCATGACTTGACTTTTAAAGTCATGATTGTTGATGATGATGAGGGGTGAGGTTGGTTGTGTGTGGTTTTTGTTTTGGTGACCATGTTCTTTCATGATAACCATTCCTCTCTCTCTCTCTTGCATGATATGAGAATGGCTCCCATTATTTTTGAGACTCTTCTCCATTCTCACTCTCCTTCTCCTCTAGTGATGGCCGGCCACCATGAGGGTGGGTTGCCCATTTTTGTAGTGGGGATTTTTGCTCTCTTGATGTTAGAAAAATCCCCAAGTTCCTCCACATTGTTCTTGTATCATCCCTCCACCTAAAATGGCATCTCCATGAACCCCAAAGTGAGACTCGAGGACTACATATTCTACAGCGAACCTTGGGCACGTCGAGTAGCCGGCTTCGTGCCCGAGTTGCCTCGGCATTGAGGTGGGAGCCCGTAAAAGAAGTAGGCGATGTGGTGCACTTCCGGCGGCGAGGTGGAGACCGGAGCTTCCGCAGGAGATCGGGACGATGACGAGAAGACCGGAGGACTTGGATCGTCGGTATATCTCTTTCCCATCTTGTAGTTAGCTAGGACTAATTAATGGTTCGATCCGGGTATTAGTGCGCGGCGGTTTGCCAGTTCAAGTAAAATTTAAGTTTATCACCGCTTCCGCATTTGGCCGTCGGATTGACGGCCGGGGCGCCGCCGTGCACTTACAGACGATTGGTATAGTACCAACCAACAGTTCCCGACGAGTCCTGTCCAGTGTACTCGTAACCTAACGAGCACCCGCATACTATCTCCAGTACGACGTACTGATGGCTGTGGGACAGACCATCTCCCCTGCTGGGATGAGAAGCCCATACGCTAGTCTACTCCGGAGTATCGATGCCCCGTCTCGATAATTCTACGACTAGGGACCTGTATAAGGATGTGCTTGTAGATTACCCAGCCCCCACAAGTGTGACTGCCATCACAACGCTGGTAATCAAGCAAATATCCTAAGGGCTCCATTAATATGTATAAGCGATATGCTAAAAGAAACACATGCACATATTCAAGTAGAAACAAACCAAGTAGCATACTACCATTTTGAGCAAATTGTCTATACAACTGTGAATATCCCAAGCTTCCATTAAGTAATATACAAACTAGTATGATACAGTAATGGCCTCTAGGGCATATATACTAACACGCCTGACAAGCACGCGCGTATTCCCATCTCAATGGGGTGACGAAAAACACCCTATAGCTTATGGCACGCCCGGTGGGACCTTTCTCTCCTCCCATATCTCGGGTTAAACGTTCATGCGAACTCATTTAACATATATATCGATGTTTGAACTGAAGTAGTTTTCTTTTCGTGCAGCAATCAACTTTCAATGACAATGTCTCCTAAGATGAATTCAGCTTCCGACGCGACCCTGATCTCGTACGTAGTCAAGATCAATGCCCTTGTAGTTCTCCCTACTAATCTCAGCCGGCAACGAGAGGAGCCACCCCGTCAATTTGTTTCGGTCATCATCTACCCTGCTAGAAACGCTCATCTGGCTGAGGTCCCGATAAACCAAGCGGTCAAACCAAACTCGAGGGGCAGGAGGCCGAACGTCGTGGTCGCCAGAGCTTCCCACCCCAAATGCAAATCCGTATTCGAACGGCTCTCCACTGTTCCAACTGGGAGCGAATGACCTCCACGTCGTTAAACTGGGAACAGCGGACTACCACGTCGTTAAACTGGGAACAGTCGACCTCTAAGTTGTTAAACTGGGGATGTAAAAATGTGTAAATAAAACAAAAATAAAAAAATAAAAAAAATAAAAAGCCGAAATGATGGGGCAACCGCGAATAAATAGCCGAAATGATAGGGCAATCGCAACCTTCACGATAAGAAAAGCTGAAATGATAGAGCAATCACGGTAAAAAAATAAAATAAAATAAAATAAAACTCCTCCAAATGGCGAATGATGAGTCACTCCTACCATCTTCCAGTGCAGCGATGCAGACGCCAATCAAAACTCAAATCCCTGAATATCCCAATGGCGAATGATGAGTCGCTCCTGGTACCATATTCCAGTACAACGATGCAGACGCCGTCCAAAACTCAAATCCCCAACGGCGAATGATGAGTCGCTCATCGTACCATATTCCATTGCAGCGATGCAGACGCCAACCAAAATCCAAATTCTCAAACGGCGAATGATGAGTCGCTCCTAGTACCATATTCTAGTGCAGCTATGCAGACGCCAACCGAAATCCAATTTCCCAAAATTCTTCCAGCCCCACGGTTAGTCGCCAAATTGACTACCGTATACAATCTACGGGCTCAAATAATTCTCATCATACCCATACCCCACCGCAATCACCAGTCCAGTGGCTGGTCTTCGCCCTTGGAATTATGCTCCATTAGGAAGACCCACTCATGTGTCCTCACGATACATGAAGAGAACAAACCTTCGTGGGATCCTTATGACTTACAAAGGAAAAACACACTTAGGAGTCCTCACGACTCCTAAGGAGAAAATACACCTGTAGGGTCCTTTCGACTCGTAGGGAGAAAATACTTTTATGAGATCCTTACGGCTCATAAAATTGAAAAGCCTTAGGTGATAGGGACTTAAACCTGTCTCCTACGCCATCGCTCCTCAACAGGTAAAGGCAAATGATAAATTTCTCCTGGCACCTGTGCTTCAGTGTTAGCAACGCTGATGCCGGTCCTAACCCCAAAATTCCAAACTTCCGATCCAATAGACCTCCAAGTCGTTAAACTGGGAACAAATGACCTCTAAGTCGTTAAACTGGGCACGAAAGACCCCTAAGTCTTTAAACTGGGAACATATGACCTCTAAGTCGTTAAACTAAGAACAGATGACCTCTAAGTCATTAAACTGGGCACAATAGACCCCTAAGTCGTTAAATTAGGAACAAATGACCTCTAAGTCGTTAAACTGGAAACAAAAGACCCCTAAGTCTTTAAACTGGAAACAGATGACCGCTAAGTCGTTAAACTGGAAACAGATGACCCCTAATTCGTTAAACTGGGAACGGGGAAATCTCCTCATGGCAAATGATGATTCGCTCCTGGTACCATATTCCAGTGAAGCGATGCTGATGCTAAACCAAAACCAAAATCCCCAAATTCTCTCATGGCAAATGATGATTCGCTCCTGGTACCATATTCCAGCGTAGTGATGCTGATGTCAACCCAATTCACATCGAATCAGCAAGACAACCAACGACCTCCCTGGCGGAATCAAGCTCCACCTCGGAAACAAGTCAAATCCTGACACCGCAGGAAGCAGAGCGAGTCAAATCCAATCCTTGACACTGCAAGAAGCGGAGCAAGTCAAATCAAGCACCGACCGTCCAAGTCGCTAAAAGGGCAGCACCGACCGTCCAAGTCGCAAAAATGGCAGTACTGACCGTCCAAGTCGCAAAAAGGGAAGAATCGACCGTCCACGTCGCTAAAATGGCAGAATCGATCGTCCAAGTCGCTAAAAGGGCAGCACCGACCATCCAAGTCGCTAAAATGGTAGCACCGACCGTCCACGTCGCAAAAATGACAGTACCGACCGTCCAAGTCACAAAAAGGGCAGCACCAACCATCCAAGTCAAAAAAAGGGCATAATCGACCATCCACGTCGCTAAAAGGGCAGCACCGACCGTCCACGTTGCTAAAAGGGCAGCACCGACCGTCCACGTCGCTAAAAGGGCAGCACCGACTGTCCAAGTCGCTAAAAGGGCAGCACCGACCGTCCAAGTCGCTAAAAGGGAAGCACCGACCCTCCAAGTCGCTAAAAGGGCAGCACCGACCGTCCAAGTCGCTAAAAGAGCAGCACCGACCGTCCAAGTCGCAAAAAGGACAGCAACGAACTCCTCGTCAGAATTATGCTCCGCCTTAGAATCAGGTCAACCAGACATTCCGTGCCGGGGAAACGTCTACCACGGACACTCCTTCTCGGAGACGTGTCAAGCGTCAACCGTCCATGTCGTAAAAAGGGCAGTGCCAGCTTCCCGAAAAGCGAGAACCAAATCAAGCCGCCTCCATGCGAAAGAAAATCCATCAATTTCATGCACACGACTCACATGTGTGGTGTGCATTTATTGATGGGGGGCACTTTATTGGGGTCAAAAATTGCACCCCGGTTGACCAAGTCAAAATCAAAATCAACCCCAAGTAAGCGGGTCCAAGCCCAGATCAAGTGGGCCCATGCCTAAGTCGAGCCCCCTTGGCCCCCAGCCCGCTATGCGGGTAACGTGACCCTCGTAAAAACTCTGCGGGCCCCCCCGATATATCTAAAACCCTTTCAAAACACAACTCTTCACATTGAGTTCACATGACCTGTTTGACCCGTCAATCGGAGGTTCTCTCGCTCCAAAGGTGAGGGGTAATTAACGGCAGCTTAGTCCGCGGCTGTCGGAGATTCGGATCCTCACAATCAATAAACCCTAGCCTGCCCTAGACAGGGGGAATCTGGAATGCGCCTGACAAGCGCGCGCGTATTACCATCTCAATGAGGTGATGAAAAACACCATACAGTACCATATTCCAGTATAGCGATGCTGACGCCGAACAAAAACCCAAATTCCAAGTCCCAGGCTTAAAAGCACCGCTGGACGGATAAGAAACTCCAAAATCAAATCAAATTAACAACCTCTGCGTCGGAATCATATTTCGTCTCAGAATGTACCACGTGTCGAAATCATGTTTTGCCTCGGAATATCTACATTCTCCATCGAAATTATGCTCCGCCTCGGAATCAAGTCAACCAACGACCTTCCCGTCGGAATTATGCTCCATCTCAGAATCAAGTCAACTAACAAACTCTGTGTCGGAATCATATTTCATCTCAGAATGTATCCCGTATCGAAATCATGCTTCGCCTCAGGGTATCTGCATTCCCTGTCGGGATTATGCTCGACACCTTGGAATTATGTTCCGTCCATCGAAATGATGCTCCGACCCCCGGAATTATTCTCCGCTCTTCGGAATGATGCTTCGACTGTGGAATGATGCTCCGCACATCGGAATGATGCTCCGCCCCCGAAATGATGCTCCACCTCAAAGTCAAACTTTTGCGGAACAAGATCGATCAATTTCATGCACACAACTCATACATGCGGTTTGCATTTATTGATGTGGGCACTTTGTTGGGGTCAAAAATTACACCCCGGTTGACCAAGTCAAAATCAAAGTCAACCCCAACCCAAGTGGGCACAAGACCAGGTCAAGTGGGCCATACCCAAGTCGAGCCCGAACATGAAGCGGCCGGCCTCCCTCATGCCAAGAAGAAAATTATGTAATAAATAAGTTTGATATAATTTTCATGCATGAAAGTAAAATAAATAGGCAAAAAGCCAAATTTTTGTAAATTCCATGGCTCATGTGCAAAACGAAATAAACACATGAGGTATGGGATGAGCAAAATACCATTTTGTAAAACCCAAGTGGCTATGCGTAAATTTATAAGCTTATATAAGGCGACATGATAATGAAATGAAGACAAGAATTGATTCCCCTCAAAAAAATTAGGGTTTTTGTGCCTCCTTCTCCTTCCTCAAGGTTCTAAACCTTCTTCCCTTTTTCTGAATTAAATCAAGAGTTTAACTCTTTTTTTTCCAAAAAGAAACAGTTTTTCACCATAAAACCCTTGAAGGGGAGCTCGGATCTTCCATCAATTCCCCAAAAGGGGAGATTTTTAAGTCTCACCCATTTTTCTCCAAGATCTAGCCAACAGAGAGGATGAAGAAGGAGACCCATATTCAAAAACCCGACTTCGGGAAGATCTAAGGCTCAAAAGAAAATCCAGGGCTAAAGGGAAGAAGAATGGGATCCCCTTTGACCATCCCCAAAGATTTATGGGAGTTCAACTCCATTTGTCGAGATCTTTTGGAGTTTAACTGTATAAATAAAACCCTTTTAGGAGTTTAACCCCATTCAAAATATTTTGGAGTTTAACTCCATAAATAAAAATCCCTTTGGAGTTTAATTTCACTCAAAATCTTTTGGAGTTTAACTCTATAGATAAAAAAAATCCTTTTCAGGAATTCAACTCCTCATTCCAGGGCTAAGCCCTTCCTTCTGCAGGCGCCCAGAGGACACATGCCGGGTGCGTGAGGTACCGGCGCCCGGTGCCCACGTGCCGGGCGCGTGAAGCGCCCACACGTCCTTAGGACGTTACCCATCGTTTTTTTTCTTCTTTCTTCTTTTCATACACTGTACACTCAAAACGTGTCCCCTGTTAGAAAAAAATTTCTAACGTGGCGCTGCCCCGCACCCGTAAAGGGGCTGCTAGCCCTTTTGACCCCCAGCCTGGTACCAGGGTAGCGGGACCCCCGTAAACTTTGCGTGGGCCCCAATACATCCAAGTCCCCTCCAAAACACAACACACGCACACTGCACATTGAGTTCGCATGACTAATTGACCCGTCAATCGGAGGTTCTTTCACTTCAAATGAGAGGGGTAATTAATGGCAGTTTAGTCCACGGCTGCCGGAGATTCGGATCCCCACGATCAATAAACCCCAGCCTACCCTAAGCAGGGGGAATCTGTAATGCGCCTGACAAGCGATGTATATTTCCAATCTCAATGGGGTGACAAAAAACACCCTACAACTACAGCTATCCGAAATTAAAAACTTTAAAATCTTGAGCACAAAACACTAAATCTCAGGATACAAGCCCAAACACGAAACTAAACAAACTCTAACTAGAGTTTTAACTACTCGGTTGAAATTACAACCTTTGTAGACGATCCTTCGGGTCTTGAAAGTTAACTCCTCAAGTTCCTTGGGTTGATAGAACGAGCTCTCAAAACCGGTCTTCCGTGTCAAAGACGATCCATCCGAGAATGCTGATTCAAGCGATAGCTTCGTCCGAAGTAACTAAAGATCAAGTCTTGCCAAGACAAGATGCTAGAGTGGTGTAGTTTGTGAAACTAAATGCTCTTTTTTAATCCTCACAACTCAAAAAAGAGAATTGAGGAAGAAGATGAAGAAAATGGCTACTAGAGATTTTTCTCCACTTGTGAAAAGATAACTATCATCTCTAAACTATCTCACACCCTCATCTTATCCCTTCATCACCCAAAACAAAAGAGTGGGTGGGCTTGGTGACTCACTAGGGTGAGTCACAAACCCACACACTTCCATGTTTATGATGAAGAAAAGAAAGAGAGAGAAAGTGTGTATCCACCTCACCATGATATACATACACATACAAATACTAGTATGTGTATAATCAAGTATACCAAAACCCGTATTTATAATAAATATGTATACCATATTTCTACCAAAATACAAATAACTTATTTGTACTAAAAATACAAAATACGCGTATTTATATTTAGAAAAAAATACATATATTTATATCATAGCACAAATACCCGTATTTATACAAATACACGTACTCGTATAAATACCGTATTCGTGTTAAAATATAAATACCCAAAAGAGAGCAATATAATACTAGCATCAAAACTGGCAGTCTTTCAAACATGCTAGTACTACTAAACCGTCCGATTAAAATACGTGTATAAATACACGTGTTCAATCGAACACCTCTGCGTAAACCATACGCAAACTACACCGTTTCGCCTGAACCGAGAAACCCACTGTATAGGGACTTTAAAGACTTGATAATACGCTGGCAGTGGGTTTAACCACAAGCACGCCAGTGGCACTAGCTTTACGTAACAGCTACCCAGGCATCTATCGAAGGGAAGATCAACACGATAACTCGTCCGAAAACCCTACTGAGCCTATAGGTGATATTCTTCGTACAGTCCGGTCTGTTCATCTAAGAGTATCGCATATCAGGTCTAGAGATGGTAAACGTCAGACCCCTAATAACGCAATAAGTCATGTCGGTGTAAAACCCAATACACCCTGAGAAACTACTGGTGTACACACCAGTAAATCTCACTTACCCTAGCCAGGGACTTTGTGTATTAACCAGCCGTACACAGCATGATATCAACTCCCCATACCGGGAGAGACGAATCCTTTTTAACCCCAACTGCCTCCAAGTGCTTCAGGACTGCACCCAACTAATACCTGTTTGCACGACTCATTTGAGCCGTGGTAGGGTAGTAATCTAAGTACAGTGGGAACACACTCGAACAAATAGTGATCTCAAGTCAACGGACTAATCTGTACTCATGTCACTGGGGGACTGCTAACTGACGATAGGTATAATACCAACCAGCAGTTCCCAGCGAGTCCGTCCAGTTCAACTCATAACCCAATGAGCACATGTATACTATCTTTGGTACCGTATACCAATGGCTGCGGGACAGGCTAGCTCCCATGACGGGGATATGAAACGTATACACTAGTCTACTCTGGAATATCGATGCCATGTCTCGATAATTCTACAACTAGGGACAAGTTTAAAGATGTGTTTATAGACTACCCAGCCTCCACTAGTGTGACTGTCATCACAACGCTGGTAGTCAAGTAAAGATCCTAAGGGTTCTATCAACATGTATTAGCGATATGTTAAAAGAAACATATACACATATTAAGATAGACTCAAACCAGATAGCATACTATCATGTTAAGCAAAACTGTTATTATATTTGTATATATCCCAAGCTTCCAAAATGTAATACACAAACCAGTACTATACAATAATGGCCTCTAGGGCATATATCACTAACAGTAATTGACCGTCTTTTGATTTGATACGGCTGCAAGTGCAAATTCTGACTCCACCACGATAGTGGTCAAAGATATTTTATCGATCTCGTCTTCGTTAGAGTATGCTTCCTTTTCGACTGCAAAGGATGCCAAAATATCCTACTCTTCTTCGCTATCACTTCGATAATATGTTGTTGCATTTCCTTCTACTATTCTCTTTCTGTGATGGCAATTTCGTGCAAAATGCCCTTTCTTTCCACAATTGTAGCATGCTCCATTATGTCGTCTTTCATCCTTATCATCATTTCGATCATCACTTTACTATGTTCTTCTATTGTATGTATTTCTCTCTGGCTGCCTTTATGGCTCTCCACTTTTAAATTGTCTACGTGACTTACTCCTTGAATGGCTACCTCCTTTATTGCTAAAGAGTGCTTCGTATTTATTATTTAGTGAAACACCGGCCATTTGTTTGGCTAATGTTTCTTGAGTGACTCATAGACTTTCCAACTCTAAGAGAGTTAGTTGCGTGAGCCAACCACGAATGGCAGCAATAAATCCATTATATTCGGGTTTAAGACCATGAATAATAATTCTCTTTATTCTAGCATCTGAAATACTAGAATTTGGATCTAATTCAGAAGTATCTCGGTAAAGTGATTTTACCTTGGTAAAGTAATCCCGAATCGCAATCTCCCCTTGAGTTATCGTCATCAACTGATTTTCAAGCAGCTGGAGCTGTGCATCATTTGTTCTAGAGAAGAGTGTCTCAAGCGTGTCCCATGTCTCTTTTGGTGTTTTTAGCCTTTTTATATTATCTAAAATAGCTTTTTGTACTGTTGTCTTAAATGTGAACATGGCCTTATCTATCTTTATCTTCCACTTCCGTAAGGCCTCACCTTCATTTGGAGCAGTAGTCTCGTTTCCTCCAACAACCTCCCAGAGGTCCTGTCCTTACAAGTATGACTCCATGCATATCTTCAAAGAGCTATAGTTGTGACCATTCAGCTTCTCAAGCGTGCTGGTGATATTTTCCAAATCCGCCATCGTGGCGTGATACGACTCCTTAAATCTCTATACGTAAACCTGGTCCTCGACCAACCAACTTCATAGTCCTGGACTATGCACGGACTTTGGCCTCCACGAACCAAGCTTAAAAAAAATAGAAGCGAAAAAGATCGGTCCCTGAACGTCTGCTCTGATACTAAATATAGAGTATCCTAGCTCTGATACCAAATGAAGGAAAATGTGGAGAGTATATAAGAGAAAATTAAACTTTTTTACAATGTTTTTATATTACAAGAACACTCTTATTTCTCTCAAACCTCACTTGCTCTCCAACACTCACTAATGCTCACTACACACTCGTACTCTCCACTACTCACTACCTCACTTCACTCTTTACTCTCACACAAGCTTATTTGCTTTGTGTTTTTTTGGATGATAAAAATGAGAGGGCCTGACCCCTATTTATAGACTTTCTAACAAGTTCATTTGGTGAGAACATTCTAGAGAAAGAACACTCAAGAAAAAGTAATGACTACAATAAAAATATGTAGATATTTTCCAAGGTGTTTTCTGCAGAAGGAAATATCTAGAATACTTTATAAGAAAATATCTGGTCTAAGATAATTCTAGCAAAAGTAGTTGTTGACTTTTAATAGGTAAGAGCTTGGCTCCGATTTGTTCGACAAATAAATGAGCTAAGTTTGAACAAGTTTTAAAGCTCTTTTAAATAAATAAATGAACACGAACAACCTAAATCTTGACCCGTTCGGCTCTTTAACAACCCTAACCATATGTCTATTTATCTAATATACATATTAGATCGAACACTTATTAATTGTTAATAGAATATCAAGATTATCTATGATTCATATGTTTCACTTAGAGTTGGGTAGACTCAGACGGCTAGAGAAATGCTAATCAAAACGGATGAAAGAGAAAGGAAAAAAACTATCATGGTTTTATGAAACTGAATAATTATGGTGAAAGGAGAACAATAAAAAGGGTTTTGGTTTAGGGTTATAACAAGATGTTTGGATAATGGACTATCATATGTCTAATATAAAGTTGGGTTATTTAGGAAATATTCCCTCAAAGGCGCTATTTATCATCTTTTCTTTTTTCCCTTTGGATTTATTAAAAATGATTTTCATGTCCCTTGCTATTGCCCATTCATGTAGGCCCAATTTTGTGGGCTATTTTTTAATTATTTGTTTCATATTTTATTTTTCTTCTTTCAATTTCAAAATTTTTCCCAACTAATTAAGAATAAACAAGTAATGTCTCCTTGTATTTCTTTTTTAATCTTTGGAAATAGTTTTTGATTTATTTTTTATGCAAAAAATTGTAATTAAAAATAAACAAGTATTTTTCCTTATTTTTCTTTTATGGCCTTTGGAAATTGTTTTTGATTTAATTTCATGTAAAACTTTTTCGTGTAATAATCACAAATATATGGTGTTTATGTTCAAAAAAAACCAAAAGTTTTTCATATATTCATTTACCTAGCCCCTAACATATTCATATAAGGCCAAAAGAAATTGACATTTTGTTGTTTTTTAATTATTTGGTTTTCGGTTTTTATTTTTTTCAGTTTTTCGCTAATATTTTCTATTTTATTAATTTATCCTTGATCCCATGTCTAGCAACTATTTGCTATTAATTTAGAAATATTTTTTTTGTATTTTTATTTTTTTTCAAGGGTGCTAATAATATTTTTATCTTAATACAAAAAGTTTTTTAAAAAATAAACCATAATAGAATAAAATGTGTTTACTAAATAATCCATTCTTTACATCTGATTATAAAAATTATAATTTCTTTAAATTTGATGCTCAAATTTCACTATTTAAATAATTATCATTGTTTAAAATTTTATTGCACAATTTAAAAAAATTAATCATAATATGGACATCTTAAAATATAACCAACAATATTTTTTTAGTTTTATTATCAGTCAAATGATACTAATTTCTTCTTGAGAAAATGAATGTATATTGCTTTTTATTTAATTTTTCAATTTATTCAGAAATATTTCGAATCATATTTAATCCCACGCGTTACGCATATGGTTGATTTCTAGTGAAGGTTCAAGTTAGGAGATTGGATTGACGACACTAGGAGAGATCATAGCAAAACTTGTTTTGAGTTTGCGCTTGCTAAAATGCGTATTATCTGCTTATCATATTTAACATACGAAAAGAGCCGGCCTTATAAACCAGTTAAGGTTTGTATCCATACAAATTTAGGATTCAAGATGTCTCTTATTTTTGAACCATTTGGAAAAACGATTTGAGCAATCGAGAGAAATACTAATCTTTATATACAGATTTTCCAAACTTCCTTGGTTTTATTGCAGCTGTCAAACCAACCACGGTTTCAGACTTTATTTTCTTTTTTTCCTTTTGTGGAACCTACCGGTAAGCGTAACACACATGCACACATTCAGGGGAACCATGAATTTACTCCGAAAGTGTTCAATTGTGGCTAACTCTCATTTCTGAGATCAAATCCCGTATTTTTTCCTGGAAAAAAAATGGCATGCCAACTGAGCTATGGTTAATTGGTGTACTTAATGTTCTTTGGAGCTTTAATATGCACCTACTAGTTGTCAAACGGCCAACAAAGATTAATTATATATGCACCTACTTTTTGTCCTCGATGTTGTGACAAAAATTAAGAGAGAGGACATGTATATATTTTTTGTACACAAAGTATCAACATCATGCAGATCTCTCACATGGAGTACGACCCCTATATATGTATTGTCCCCATCCTTCACATTCAACCCCTCACCCTTGCATGATGCCGCCCTATTCTCTGCATCCCTACTTCACCCTATGATAGCCTTTAGCCCCTCCCTCCCTCCCTCCCTCTCTCTCTCTCTCTCGATCTCTTCATACTCATATGTCACTTTAATGGCTTTTCAATTCAGAGTTCAAACCCAAGCTATCTGTTGATATTGACCAATCTCACCAGTTAGTACTTTAAATTGAAGCTCTAGTATCATATCCTCCAGTCATTTCTGTTCTTCTTTCCTCTTGCTGCTTTCCTTTTTGTTTCCTTTCATTTTTTAAAACCATGTTCACCTTAATTTCTCATTGATCAAATGTTCATGTTCTTCTTCACATATATATTGCTTTCATGTTTTTTGTTTCTTTTCAAAGGTTGCTTGTGCATATATATCAATGAGTATTATTGCTAGAAATTTTTGATGTCTTCGCTCTCTCTTTTACATTTTTTTTTTCAAGTCAGGCTTAAACTTTGTAACCAAAGAAGCCTATTAGGGTTGCTTTTAGTTTTCTGTTCTGTATTACTTTTAGCCTTTAAAGGAGAATTGGAGGTTTACATGAGTTCCTGGTATCTTAGTTAGAAACAAAACCTTATGTTTATTGTTAGAAGCTTGTAATTTCTTGTCTTTGTCTGACCAAGGCCCCAATTAACCCATTCAATACAAGGTAACCTTTTTTCTTCTCCCCGTTTCTTTGTTATAGATCTCAACCTTCCATTTTTACTAATTTTGATTGCTTACCATGATAGCTTTTTTTAAAGCCATTCTTTTGTCATCTTCTATGTTTTAAAGTTATTAGTCTCTCGTCAAACGTTCTCTTTTTGTAAATCGACTATGAAAGGCGGATTAAACCGGCTTCTATTTTATAATTTCATGTGGGTATTCTACGATTTCCGCGCCCTTCTTGTATATTTTTTTCCTTAGCCTTGTTCTCTCCCCCTCCCTCTCTCTCACAGACATATTTATTATGAACTTGTTTTCCCATCTTTCTCTCCAAGAAGAAAGAAGCAATAGCAATGCATATGAAGTTGAGAGAGAAAGTGCCTGGGGGAATGAGTGAAGCTGCCAGCATGATCTAGCTTTGATTGACAAACACAAACAAATTTACTTGTTTGTATATTTAAAAAGCCAATTTTTGTTAGGTCATGTTCTGGCAGCCTCATTTCTTCCCTCTCCAATGGGCATTCATAGAAACCTTCCAATTTCCTTTGCAGAAATCATAAATTAAAACAATGTGAGTGTATATATATATATATATATATATATATATATATATATATATATATATATATATATATATATATATCAAAAGGTACCTTTTTACCCATTTTTGTTTTTCAGATTTGTTCTTTATCTAGCCAAGTTAATGTAAGCCATGGTCCCATGTGCAGCATGAAGGAGCCTTCTCATGCTGGAGGTAAGAACACTACTTAAGGTTTTTATGAGAGCTTGCCATTTGTAAGCTAGCTAGCTAGCTAGCTATCTATATATATATATATATATATGCTGGAGGTAAGAACACTAAAGGTTTTTATGAGAGCTTGCCATTTGTAAGCTATATATATATATATATATATCATTACTAGGGCAATCAAGATATTGTCTTCATGTGCTCTTGGTTATTTTGTCATTTCTATGTAAATTTCTTGATCCTGTAATTTCAGGTACCTTAAATGAAAAAAAAAGGTATAACTTTTAGGAACTGCTTTTTAAATAAAAATTGAACTCTTTCATTCCGAGTCAATTGATCAGGAGTATTGATCAGGAGTCCGCACCGATAAAATTAATACATGTGCGCATTGATTAAATCATGCAGCGCCCTGAACTCTATAAATTTCACGTCTGTTTTCTTCTGAGGCATTGATTAAGGAGCCCGCACTTGTAAGAAGTTAACGGTGGTCTTAAAAATTACTCCCGTTTCGAGAAGGATGTCCTTTTTCGCTCTTCTTGAAATAAATATTTTTTTGATTTATTTTTAAGGCTGTGGGTAAAGTAATGAAGTGTAATTATTAGGATTAAAATAGTAAATTAGCATTTAACTTGAGTAGATTTTTAGAGCAGTTAACCAATTTTTAATATGCATGCTTAATTAAAAAGCGACTTTCTTTTTGAAACGGAGGGATATAATACCAAAGACTAAGTCGCAGTATAAGATACCATGAATTATCTGAGATTTTATGACAACCGCGGTAAACTTTACAAATTAATGATAATTGCCGAGTTTTTATTCATTTGAATCGGTCTGCCATGTAGCGTTAACCAATGTCCTAATATGATCGGAATATCTTCTTACTAACCAGGGACATAGAGAGATGTAAGGGGGAGCATAGCAAGGGTCAGGAGCGGATGATGTCGGTTTGAATGTGGAGGACGAGCGGGGGAAGGACATGGGAAAAATTAAGGAGAAGGTCTGGTTCTTAGAGTCATTATACTTCGGGAGTAGGGATTCGTGGATTTAAATATTTGGAAGCTAGGCGTCGAGGGATTTTGAAATTTGGGGATCGAGGGAACTAAAGATTTAGGATTTCGGTTACGAGGATTTAGAGATTATGGATAAGGGATGTCTGGGGATATGTGATTCGAAGGTTTTGAAAAGATGAGACGGGAAGATGTTTAGGAAGTTATTGCAAAATTCGAATAAATGGTTTTTTTTAGTGTAGTTCAGCTTTTTATTAAATGAACTAGATGATGTTTGAATTGAATTACCATAAGAACCATAACACAGAATGAAAGATATTCGGAAATCCGTGTTTTCAGTAATTTGAGTTTTGATATATGATTTTTGAGAATGTTGTATTACTGTGCATTAGATGATTTGATCATTTGCGTCTATTATATAATAGGTGCAAAGTCCATTGCAAGAAGGCATCAATGGTGGCGACAACAATAATGATGGTTGCGTGACGAAAAGGATGGTGGGCGGTGACAACGGTCGTTCTTGGTAATGGTTCTGTTTTAAGTCCAAGCTTCATACGTTTACATTTTAGAATCGAATACTGGATATTAAGGTCTAAGTTGGACTTGATCAAATATTGGATATTAAGGTCTTAGTTGGAGTACGAACTATTTTAAAGAAAAAAGTTTTTATATATTTCGAGTTCATAATTGAGAGGGAAAATAATAATAAATGGAAACTATATCTGAGCTAGGGCATGTCCTTTTCTATATATGAATTCAGTTGGGGTTTGTTTTAACAAAAGTTGCCAAAAGTTTCAAATTTCTGAAAAACCAACTCTACCACGTTAGTAATAACAATATCGTGTCCTTGCCATGTTAGCACAGCCCGTTATGCCACGTCATCACAAAAATATGAGTAAAAATAATTCCATTTTCTTAATCCTCATCTTAACTTCGATCCTAATTCAACTTTGTCACCACTGTCACCGGCACTGCCCTCTTCAGAAGCCATCCATGCTGCCCACACCACCCTCCCCTTATCACCAGCGTCGTCGTCGTCGTCTGCTTCTTCTCCTCCCGTCGTCGTCGTCTGCTTCTTCTCCTCCATAATCGAACCTCATCCATGCCGCCGGAATTGCCTACACCGCCGCCGTTACCAACTCATCGCCTTTTGCCATCACCGCCTGTTTCACTTGCCACCGTAGCCGTCGTCACTCTTCCCATCATCATTATCGTCATCTTCTTCTCTTCCTCATACCAAACCCTAGCCCTAACTCTAATCTAACCTGCCGCCGCCATTGTCCTGGCCCATTTCACTCTCTACCGTGTTCTTCTTCCTCATCCTCTTCCACTCTTCCTCTTGCCTACACTAACCCTAACCCTAATCCTAAACTGTGTCATCTTGATGTGCCCGCATTGCCAGCGTCCATCTCCAATTTGCCGCCCTTGTGGATAATGTGTAATTAATAATTGTTTAAAATTATTAATAATATAACTTGCGTTATTTTAGACGCACAATTAGTACAGTTAAAAGGTTGACCAACGTGGTTGTTGAGCAGGTGGTTTTTATGGATTTGAAACGTTAGAGAGATTCTTGCCAAACGCTGAATTTTGAGGAGTTTTATGAAAACAAACCTTCAGTTCATGCAACTAAATACAATAACAAATGAAAGTGTTGATCAAACTGATGCGGTTCAGAGTTAATATTGGTGCAAAATTTAGAATTTATAGTTCAGTTTAATTGTATAGCAAGTAGCCAAAGCTTGTAAATAAAAACCTAAATGATCTTAACGTTTCCAAATAGAATATTTAAAACTTGCATTAATTGTAAATAAAAACCTAAATGATCTTAACGTTTCCAAATAGAATATTTAAAACTTGCGTTAATTGTAAAAAAACACCTCTATTGTTTAACTTGTACTTGAAGCTGTCAAATCGTGATACGAATCGTATATCGTTTTTTTATGTATCGTATCGTATATCGTTTTTCTTGAATCGTATTGTATATCGAATCGTATCGAATCGCAAACTGTAAATTGTAAGATATGATATTCATTTGTGCTAAATCGAAAAAATTAGACATATTATCATATATATAATAATTATCTGACTAGGTTAGCAATATAGAACAATATATTATATAAAATAAAGTATTTAGTTAATTACCAGTCGAATGCATAATCCAACAAAAAAATACATGAATGAATAAAAATAATGTGAATATGTAATTAATCATAATAAGTAAGATAATTAGTCAATTATCAGATGTTAAGGTTAGGATGAGACAACAAGGAAGGCGAGGGCGAGGGCATTGGGTTGAAGACAGGAATGTGAGTAAGTTCGAAAGATTGTTAGTAAGAAAGAGAGGAAGACACTAAGAAAAGATTAGAAAATTAGGGATTTTTGCCAGTTTGGGATTTTTGCCAATTGTTGGTAAGAAAGATTGTTAGTAAGAAATAGAGAAAGACACTAGGAAAAGATTAGAAAAGATTGATTGTAAAGCTGAAATTTTTATAGACTCCAAATATTCAAACCTAGACCATAAACTTTAAAGCCGACCCCTTTTCTGAATTGATCCGAATCGTGAATCGCAGACATCGTAGCAAATTGTATGATGTGAATCGTACAATTCAATCGTAATCCAATACAGCTTTGTGATATGTATCAGAGCTTATCTGAATTGTATCAAATCGTAAGATTTGAATCGGTAAGATTTTAACGTCTATGCTTATACCTTGTGGGCATAAGCATCACTTTGGCCTCGCTTATCAATTGTAACCTTAAAAAAATGCTCAAATTCAACTATTTAAAAAAAAATTATGCAAAAACTGATAAGCATTTGACTTGTTTAGAATTGAATTTGAGCGATTTTTAGTTTCGATCGATGGATAATGAAGACATTTGTACAACTAAATTAGTTGAGATGTGTTACACATGGTAAACTACATGAGTGGACAGAGACGGCGTTGTGCTAATAAACTAGTTGAATGTCCATAAACTACAGGGGATAGCAAATGGGAAAGGGGCGTTTGTGCCAATATGTTGAGGGATACAAGTGCCACACATGCTAAGCTATATGTGTGTTTTGTGCTATTTACTCTTAAAATTTATTAGTGCTGGGTTTTTGCATGAGATATATGAAGAAATTATAGTGTAGTTTAGTGGAGATTATAATTATTCTAGCTGCAATATTTTTATTTGAATTGTTTTTCAAGAATTGGGTAGGTATACCATATTTTTTAGGCTACACAATATTTTAATTTGAAAAGTCTTGATGTGGAGTATTTAAGAATAAAGAATTTCACCCCTTTTTTTAAAAATAATTTTCTCTTTTATTTAAAATTGGATGTGTCACACCCTCTTCTCGTATTTGCATTAAAACTAGCATGAGCCTCTTGCATTACATGTTTGATCAGAGTTGTTTTGGTTTTCTTGATAAATTGATAAAACAAAAAGAAAAAGAGAATAATGGGGGAAGGAGGCCATATGAGGGGATTTCTTTCTATGGCTTCGAAAAAATTTAACCCCCATCATTTCTTCCGACGATCGGCGTCCATCATCATCATCTTATCTAAGATGTGCATACACCAAATTTCATATGATTCCACTACTTTTCACCGTTGAATTAGCAATGTAAAAAGTTCTATTGTCGGTAAACCATCAATTTTGCACCAACTAAATCAATGATGAAAAATGGTATAATCAAATGAAATTTGGTGTATTCATATCTTAGATGATAAAAATGGATGTGATGTATGCCGATCGTCAAAAAAACTCACGGAGGATGCATTTTTCCGACACTATAGGAGGAAATCAACTCCTATGGCACCTTTCCTCCATTAACCTCAAAGAAAATGATATATGTTCAAAGTTTATAGAAACCATATTCAATTTGCTAATTTCACGGTATTATTTTATAATTTATATATTTTAAAGTTTTGTGGATAGATTAAATAGATTCATGAGCAAGATATTTTTTACTTTTTTTTTAAGAAATTGCCCTTCAAAGGCGTTTTATAGCATTACTTAAAATTATTATCAAACTAACAGAAAATTCCATTTGCCAACAAAAAAGAAAGAAAGAAAAGAAAAAGAACTTAAAAAGTTGTTTTTGCCAATTTATCATTTCTTACATTTTCTTTTATCTTCATCAAAAATATATTATCAAAGAAATGACAAGTTAGCAATTAGATGTTTCAAACGAAAGTTTGGAAAAGCTTAAGAGCGTTTTTACTAAAAGTCTTCTCATGCTTCCTGAATTACTAAAAAGCCTTCATACTTCATATTTACTTAAAAAACTCACATACATTTAAATTTCACTAAAATACTCTTATCACAAGTTTTCCATCAAAAGTTGGCGTCCCGTTACAAAGATAAAGCTGAAACTTATGTTTGAGTTGTTTTTTTTCCTTTTAGGTATTTAGATATGTCTGTCTCTAATAAAAAGAAGGCACATTCTTACTTAGTTGAAGATTGAGATTTACCGCAACTAAAGAATCGTATCACTTTCAAATGAGTTTGTCCACGAACTCGAAACTGACGGTTAAGAGACAACAGAACTCGAAAAGCTTGTTGCTGAAGAAGTTTGAGAAAGATGGCCGATTTCCATGAGCAATTTGAAAGATCTTTGATCGAAAGCAAAATCCTCTAATCAATTTGGCAAAAAATTTAGGAATTTTGGGAAAATAAGAGGGGTTGTGAGGGTATGCTCACCATTAGCCTTCTAACGGAATAATAAAACATGCCAAAAAGATTCTTTTGTTGACTTGTTAGGAGACTTTTTAGTATAATTTAAATGTATGAAAGTTCTTGAAGGAAGTATGAATTGTGGAGGGGCTTTTTAGTAATTGGCGACATATGAGAGGAATTTTTTAGTAAAATATCCAAAACTAAAAATGGTGCTTTTGACATTTTGTGTAAAGATTCTTCCAAAGATACCATATTCCTACGGGTTATTCTTTGGTGTTTTCCTATATTTTGCACCTCTCTCTCACACACACACTCACCTCTCTCTCACTTCTCTACACAAGATTCTTTGGTGGGAAGCACCAAAGAATTTCCCTATTCCTACTCCCTTTTGAATTATATTAAATAAAGATAGTAGAGATTCAAAATGGATTCTCAAAAAAAACTTTGTTACGTCCCCTTTGATTGGATGGGCTCAGCCTAAATTTTGGGCCTAATTAAAATGTGGGCCACGTTCGTAGATATTGAAGGAACTGAAACGGATCCCAATGCCATTAGTATTGATATTTAAAAATGTCCAAATATCTTTGTATAATTACTAGGAAACGGGACTGGAAGGACCCTACATGTCCAAACTGCAATGGCATCTCATATAGGCCAGTGGAACCCGCTGACTATTTTCCAGTTAAGACCCTAAACTCCACTGACACATATGAGAGGCCACTGCGGATCCCCGTTTTCTCTTATATAATTGACCCACTAACAATCTTCTTCGTTTTTATTTGAAAATAAATATAAAATTTTCATTTTGTGGTTAGCGCATCAATTCTTTGCTTCATGAATTACATCTGGTCACTTACGGGTGCTATTTATATAAAAAAAATTTGAACGAGCCAGTAAGTCTAACCAATGCACACAACCACTCACACATCAAATAGCACATACAAGCACACAACACACGCACACACTCAAAGGACCTATGAATTTGCCCCGAAATCATTAAATTGTGGCCACTTTTCCTCCAGGGGACGTATTCTCCTCAAGAGGGGAAGTGTCATACAAAACTGAGCTATTGCTCATTACTAACCAGACGCGGAAGGCATGTGTACGAAGTGTAAAGTTAATAAAGTTTGCTGTTCTATGATTTGTAAGTTATAATATCCTAAATTTATGAATTTCAAATGTAAAATATTTAATGGATTAACTTGCAAATATTTCGGGAATTTTTTCCAGCTTTTCAATATTTTTTTACACAATAAACAAAGATCGTCAAATTTTTTAAAGTCTCAAAATTTTCTTTCTTTTCAGTTTTTAATATCTTGCTCCTTTAAGCTTTGGAGAACTACAAAATGTGCAACAATCCCAAAAAAATTCTCTTTTTCGAAATTATAAGGTTTTGCACGCAAATATATCAAACTTTTAAGAATCTTAAAATTACTTTTTTCTTTCGTTTTCAGTATTTTGCTTGCTGCAGAATAAGAAAATCATAAAATTTTCAAAAATAAAATATTTTTTTGTTATCTTTGTATTTTCAATTTTTTCCATGACCACACATGAAAATCGTAAATTTTAATAAAATTTCAATAATCGCAAAATTTACAAAAATCCGAAGTTTTTAAAATAAAAATTTACAATAATTTTATACCGCCACATGGAAATTACGTAATTTTCGAATATCATAAAATTGTCGGGTTTTTTTTGGTTTTTCAATATTTTGTTTGCTATAGCATAAGAAAATCATAAAAAAATTTATGCTTTACGATTTTTCAATATTTTTTTCATGCAGCACAAAAAATCACAATTTTTTTTCCAAATTTCAATATTTTACATGCTGGCAAACATGAAAATTGCAACATTTTCAAAAATCTCATTATTTTATATTTTATTCGTTTTTCGATATTTTACTTGCTATGGTACAACAGATCTTGAACTTTCCAAAAATATCAAAATTTTCTGTTTTTTTTTCCCGTTTTTCAACATCTTGCTTATTATATATATTTTCAATATCTTGCTTGTTATATATAGCATACGGAATCGCTAAATTTTTAAAAATCTTTAAAACTTTTTTTTTCAGCTTTACAATCTTTTGTACGTTATATATAGCATATAAAACTCGTTAAATTTTCAAAAATATTTTTTAAAAAAATTGTTTTTTTGTTGTTTTTTTTATTATTTTGCTTGTTTTTTCGTATGAAAATTACAATATTTTCAAAATTCCCAAAAAAATTTATTTTATTTCTCACATTTTGTTTGCTCATCAAACCAAAATTTCAAAAAATTTCCGATTTTAAACTCCTTAATATTTTTCGCACATGAAAATCGTAAAAATTTCTAAAATCTCAAAAAAAAAAATTGTTGTTTCCTTTTTCTTATTATTTTGCATGCAATATCGTACACGAAATCCATGAAATTTCAAAAATCTCAATTATGTTGTATTCAGATTTCTAATATTTTACTTAATAACTTTTTGGCATCAAGAAAACAAAAAGCCATGTGATGTGAAAGAAGAAAATGTTGCCGAATTCTACTAAGTTAACAGAACATAAAAGTCCGGTCTGAATAATAAATCATACAAAAATTTTTAAAAATACCTAACTTTTTCATCAAATTTCTAATAAAGCATGCTATACGGGCACATGAAAAATACGAAATTTTCAAATATGTCAAAATTTCACTGTTCTCTTTGATGTTTCAATATTTTACTTGTTTACGAAAATAGTAAAATTTTCAAGAATTTTCTAATTTGTTTTATTTTCCAATATTTTTTGTTTGCATAGCATACGAAAATGACAAATTTTTTAAAAGACCGTTAATTTATAGTTTCCTACGTTTTTCTATATTTTACATACAACACAAGTAAATCACAAAATTTTTAAAAATCTCAAAATTAACTGTTTCCTTCCCTTTTTCAATATCATGGATGGAATAACACATAATGATCACGAAATTTTCAAAAATCTCAAAATTTTTTGTAACATTTCAGGAATATAAAATATTATTTTCGGAATTTAAATAATTAAAATAATATATTTTATGAATATTATAAAAATATGGAAATTGTCTTAAGGAAATGGCATGATTATATTTGTATAGTTTGGAAAATATTTGGAAATTAATAAAAATTATTGATTTTGAAAGATTTTATATAATTTGGACATTTTATAAATTATTATACAATTATTTGTATACATGTTTAATATTAAACTTGTTTAATATTTCACTAATTATGCATTAATCCTGTTTATGTATATGGTATGCAACAAATCATGTTGCAAAATACTTGTTACAATTTTATGAACCATGGCTTTAATTCTTCATTTGCATATATATATATGGTTTTTGTTTTTGTTTTAAAATAAAATGAAAAGAAAAGAGAAGATATTTTGGAGGGAGAAAGACAGGGGGGACCATGAGGCATGGTACTTGAGAGAGAGAGAGAGAGAGAGAGAGAGAGTGGCATGGCTATTAGACTTTTCCCACTTCATTCTCTTCATCTTTCATTTTCTTCATCCTCTCCTCCTTCATCTCCCTCATCCTCCATCTCCTCTACCACCCTCAAACACCCCCAAATCCACATCAAAATACTTTGCCACCTTCACAAAAATTGATCACAAGTTCACTACAAACCCCATGGGTGAAACAAGTTAAGGTTTTGAGCACTTCGAGCAACCCTATAATTTTCTTGAGTTGCCAAATGAGGTAAATCCTACATCCTTAGTTAAGAATTTGAGTTTCCTTACCTCATATAGTAGTTTAGAGCTAAACTAATGTAGTTTGGTGATATTAGAATATTCCAAGATGAAGGTTAGGGGATATTTTGAATTGTGAAGGTTAGGGGATATTTTGAATTGTAAAGGTATAGTTGAGGTTTAGTACTGGCCACAAACCCTTTTAGTGTTAGAATCTTGGAACTAAACTGAGTGTAGATTCCCAAACCATGAACTTGGAAAACTCTGATATCGTGTTTTGTGAGAATTATGATGATATTTTGGGATATGCTACAACTCATGAATTATGAAAATTTATTAGCGATCACAGTGAGACAAGCAGTCCACCTAGAAGCTACTATAAAGACCCGAGCCCCAAATTCCTCACCCCGGCAGCCAATTTAAGCTTCTTGGCCGCAAATTGCGGCCTGGCCATGAAGCCAGTGTCTCGTGCTTGGACCATGGATTCTTTATCCAGTAATTTGACCTATCTTATATGCAAAATATCCCAATTTCACCTGAGGCAAAATCTGGAAGCGTTTTTCAAAGTTTCTGATTTCGGTTTGCGAGTTTTATTAACTTGAATTTTGGTATTTGGGTTTTGACTTGGTCGTTTGACGTTTGAACGTCGATATAGAGAGTTGTTGGTTATTCTTGCATGTGTAGGCCGTAGGTTCTAAACTATGTGCACTTCGCGTACCATATCGGTTTTTATGTGCGATTCTTGTTTACGATACGATGTGCTTGAAACTGTAGGTACCTTCGTGTGGACTTTGGGACGACAAGGGAGAGCAAGGCGTCGACAACAAGAGAGAGCAAGACGTCATCGACTTCGGCAAGCGAGAATCGAAGGTGAGTAGATTTATATCTACGGGGGAAGTCGGGTGGATGGCGTATAGCACCCCCAAAATTATAAAATGGAAACCGATATACAAAATATAGTCGGAGAAACCTGTGCTAGGAACCTACGAATATGATCAAAGAGTTAGTAGAAAATAATATGATATGAATTGAGATGTCAATGTGATGATATAAGATGATATGAGCGGATATGCATGATATGAGGATGTGAGGCGATATGCATATTCACATACACATACCTAGATATGAAATGAGATGATATGAGATCGATAAGGATATGATATGAGATATATATACGTAGGTATATATGAAAATAAAAGATGATATGTTGTACGAGACCCTAGATCCGTACCCTTATCGATGAATAGGATGATAGATCCTTAATCTAATTTGTTGCCACCGTACGATAGATTACCGTACACGATAAGATATACCGGATGATTGATCCGCGCTCGTGATTTGAGGATGATGATCGAGGATATTTCCATATCGGATACTATGAGGCTGGATTGCCGACGTAAAGATTTCATCTGAACCATACTTATTTCCAAAGCCGACGAATCGTATGCACTTTTAAATGGAAACCTCAAGAGATGCTACGGATTTTCAAATGGTGTCCTTTCCTCAAAAACACCGTAGCCCCCACTTTCAAAACTACGATTCGTATCATTTAAACTGACCGTATGGTTCATATGTAGTTACGTACTATATTATAGTTCATGTTTATGTTGGATTATCTTTAGTCCGCATACGTATTATGTTCCCGGTATTTACCGCTTTATGATATCGTCTGCTAGTACACCTGCATTATTACCGATGATACGCATGTTACACTTAACAGATTTGCCGGCTCACACATTCATCATCGTTAATTGCCATGCCACGCACACTATAGAAACTGCTATGGATAAATATATGTTGTACCGCATTCATTATTGATAGTTAGATAACGATTCTGGTACTAATACGCATCATGATTTGCATCATGCATACATTGCTATAGTGATTTATCTCATATGATGTTTTTATGAGATTTCTGTTTCGTGGATTTGGGAAATCGCAAAGTACATTTGAAAACTCGAAATATTTAAAAGCGCGGTTTTCCCTCGAAATGATATTTCGTGTCCACCATGAGTTTTCTCGGTTCTGAGCTATGAGCATACCCGATTTGAGGAGTTGGATGAGCCGTCTGCGGGTACATGGTGGACCCGGTAAGGTACCCTAGGGCAATAAGCTCGAGATGTAGACGATGAGCATGGCAGGGAGAGTACTACCAACCGGTGATAGTTTGGACCTGGCGGTTATCCGGAGGATATCGACCGGAGTCGTGAGATGGATATGAGGGCCGATCTGAGGATGCGGCGCCTGAAAAATGAGGATTTACATGTCGATACTGGACACGAGTTTCATGATGTTTCGAGTGTCGATGTTGGACACTCAGGTTCCATGACGTTGATGTGTCGTTGATGGACATACATGGTTGATATCCACATGCATACAGGCATATGATTCAGATGATTGTTTTTACATGTTATTGGCATTGACTATATGGTTGATATATGCATACTGTCGGGGTCAAAAATTACACCTCGGTTGACAAAGTCAAAATCAAAGTCAACCCCAAGCCAAGTGGGCCCAATCCCAGGTCAAAGGGACCGGCCCCATGACAAAAGAAATGAAGCCATAAATTGGTTTAATGTAATTCTATATATATCGTCTGATCAAAAGAAATGTATGTAAAATAGGCAAAAAGCCAAAATTTTGTAAACCCCATGGCTTATGTGCAAAAAGAAATAAGCACATAAGGCATGGGGTGGCACAAGTGCCATTTGGCAAAGCTCAAGAGGCTATATGTAAAGTGTGTAGCCTATAAAGGCAAACATGATGAAAAATCAAGGACAATTTTTCATTCTCTCAAATTCTAGGGGGAATCTGTATACGCCTGATAAGCGCGTGCATATTACCATCTCAATGGGGTGACGAAAAACACCCTACAGATTCTGGCACGCCTGGTGGGACCTTTCTCTCCTCCCATATCTTGGGTCAAGCGTTCATGCGAACTCATTTAACATATATACCGACGTTTGTACTGAAGTAATGTTCCTTTCGTGCAGCAATCAAATTTCAATGACGATATCTTCCAAGATGAATTCAGCTGCCAACACGACCCCAATCTTGTACGTGGTCAAGATCAATGCTCGTGTGGTTCTCCCTGTCAGTCTCATCCAGCAACGGGAGGAGCCACCCCGTCAATTTGGTTCGGTCGTTGGTCAGTCGAAAATATTGCATTTTTAACACATCAATTTCCCTACTATTTGCAATCATCTAAAAGTGTTTGGTATAAATATAGCATATATTAGCAATTTGTCTGTAAAATACCAAATAACATGTGTTATACATTATAACTAGCATTATGAGGGAAATTGAGTGTTTATTATTGCACGCATGATCTTTTGTGAATCAACACCTGTCTCGAGATTATGTGCAGGAAATTCTCCAGGTAAAAGAGCCGGAACTGCTAAAAGTGCTGATAAAATACGCCAAGTCCAAGACTTGAAATCTGGCAGTGAACAAGAAAGTATAAAAATATTCCAGACATCAGAAAAGTGCCATAAAACCAACATAAGAATTACCATGGAAAAATAATGCAGCGATCACCTCAAACGGCCGCGGATCCGCGGCCGAGATGGCCGATCCGCCGCGGATCCGCGACCGCGTTGACTCAGTGGGGGCCGAAATGTTTTCCGAGGCTTTCTTTTCAACATCAAAACTTCTTCAAGATACTTCGATTCCTAGAATTCTCCAGAAGCTTCCCTTCTAACAGCCAAGCTTCTTGTGCAAGCTAAATACCTACTAAGCTTCTCATGGAAGCTATCTAACTACCTTAATCTAGAAACTTCTCTACAACTACCTAGCTTCCTATGCAAACTTCATAACAACCAAGCTTCCAAAGGAAGCTAAACCTAACCAAGCTTCTAAAGGAAGCTAAACCTAGCTTCTAGGGGAAGCTAAACCTAGCTTCTAGAAAAAGGGACCCATGGCTTCATTAAAAAGGTTGTTCATTGTTCATCAATTAAGGTAAAATTCTAGTGAGATCCAAATCAAAATTCATCAAATTGAGTGACACAATTTGATCCAAATCAAGATTCATCGAGTACCGGTTCAAGCAAGCATTCAACGAGCCTTTTTGAAGCAACACCGATCTTCATCCGAGCAAGTGATCCACGACGATCCGCGACTAAAGAAGACGATGCGAAGCTAGTTCGATGATTTAGTTCTTTCTCAATTCCTGTAGTCTTTGAGTGTATTGTAACGAAACATCGAATAATAAAAGGTGAAAATTCTTGATCTTGCTTTTCTTTACATTTGAGCATTATGAAGAGTTATCGATTCTTGATTGTTATCTTTTTCATGATGTTTGAGTGAAAACTCCGCTTGTGGAGGAATCGAGAAAATAGGTAGATGATTATAATTAAATTCTTGAACGATTCTTAAGTTTTATGAGTTTTGTAAACTTTAGTAAATTGAATCAACGACGACCTAGTTTTGAGCGAGATGCTTTATTGAATGTTTTCACTCTAAATTAGAGATCAACGATCGATGATTGAATTTCTTGGAGGCTAGAATTTGAATGCTAATCAACAAAAGGACAAGGGATGATGATGAAGAAACCCTAGTTTCTTCAATAGATCCCTAAACTTCGTTGATTGTCATCGATCTAGCAACAAATCTTCAATAGATAAGAATTTGTAATCATAAGTATTCATCATCACTATCGATTGGATCGATTCCTACAAGCTTCTTTACAAATCTTGATAATTCATTCGATTTGGACATCTTTGTGATCTTTAGTATTTCTTGATTTTAGATCTAGTTCTTTATGATTCTTGAAACTAAACTTCACAACTTTTGAATCATTTTCCTTTGTTCTTTTAATTTTCAACTCAACTAAAACAAGATCGATCAAATCACACTTTCTCAGTGGACGATCCGCATTCACCGACGAAACTACAATAGACACCGTCAATTGATTGCGGTATAAATTTCTTTGATTGTGAACACTTTACATTTCATCACAACGAAGACGATCAATCAAATGGCGCCGTTGCCGGGGATAGTGTGCTAATTTGTTCGTTTTTGTAATTTGAGTTGAAAGATTTATTATTCCATTAGAATTTTTGGATCAAAATTCGCACAAGCGCTTAACGATTTGTTGTGATTTGTTGCAAGGAAATCTAGAATCTGTGGAGCGAGAGGAAAAATTTTCGGAGTATCTCAGGGAGTTCAGTGAGTGAACAGGAGCATCTGCACGAAATTTTGTGCAGGGATCACTTCATATGACCGCGCATCCGCGGCCAATTGTACCATATCGCGGCGGTTCCGCTGCATTCCTAGGGTTTTACTGCTTCAAAATTCTCAGGTCCTCTTCTGACTTTCTTATCTCTTCCCTGCTCTGTCCATTAACCAATTTCTGCGTGTTTGATCTTGATTGTTTGCATTTTTAACACGGAAATTAAGGGGCAAAGACCAAATTCAGATTAGGTGGGGAGTTCATTACCCTTCCTAAGCCCCAAAAATCACAAACTTGCATCCGCATCACCCTCATTAACTAAAAAATATCTAGATATGACTCTAAGGACCATCACGCTCACTTAGGACAGAAGGAGGTCGTGGATAATCTATTGTTTATCCGCGTTTCTTTTATGGTGTCTAAGGCAAGTGTGTTTAAAGCAAATGGTTACTTAATTAGGCCCACTTCTTACGTAGTGGAGAACCTCCCATTTATCTGGCATTTACCTGGCCACAGGAGGGGCAAAGAGGCAGTAGAGGATTTATCTTGCGACTTGTCTTCTGGAAGTCTAGGGGCGGTCTAGAGACTTGACTTAGGTGACCACTAGAATTAGGTTTGCTTGTGCATTGTTTGTGTGAATTTTTCAAAAAAATCCGTATTTCTTTCAAACCAAACACCAACTCATCTTTTCCTTAATTATCACAACGCTGCCACTTGTGCTAAACCATTTAGTGCATGCTCGGCTGGACACGGGATTCTAGTGTCCATCTTGTCCGCGTTCCTCCTATCGACTCCGAAGTCGGTATTTCTACGTTTACTTTTTCTTTACCCACCACCACACCCACTTCAATGGACAATTCTCCATCGAACTTCTTTAACACTACTCTGCCACCGTCCGCAGGTGCACAGAATCCACCCCGCATCTCTCTCCAAGATAGATGTTACCCTATGCGAGATCCTTTTTCGACCTGTCTCACCATTCCACCGGCCAATGGGGACAATTTTGAAATAAAACCCCAATACATCAATTTTCTACCCAAATATCACGGTCTCGAGTCTGAAGACGCATATGTCTTTATTACCAAATTTGAAAATGTATGCGCTATGATGGGTACTCCACAGCTTTCTGTGGATTCTATACGTCTACGTCTTCTCCCATTTACTTTGTGCGATATAGCCGAGAAGTGGCTTTATAACACAGCCGCACATTCTATTTCGAACTGGGATGAATTCGTCGCAACTTTCCTTAGGAAATTCTACCCCAATCATTGTAGAATTCCTAGGCACGCTAATGAGGTCTCACAAGGCATCAACCATGCCAATTTCAAATTTTACAAGTGCCTACAAACCCTAATATGGATCGTTAACTAGAATTTTAGGCGAACACATGCAACTAGTTAACAATATAACTAAAAGAACGGAAATACAACCTTTGTAGATCCGGTCCTCCACCTCCATAGCTCCGCAATGAAGTCTCCTCGCTGTCCAAATGGAATCCCGGGCTCTAGCGTCGGCTTCATCGGAGAAATGGGCGGGCAAGGTCGTCGGCTTCGTGCCGAAGATGATCTACGTCGAGGCATCACAAGATCAAGCTCCCACTTCACCAAGTCATGAAAATTATGAAGAAAACACCCTATACTACTTGGCAAGTGGTAGAGGATGAAGAAATAGGAAGTGGGTTCACTTTAGAATTGGATTTCTCACTCATTTTCTCAAGTTGCCATTGATGGAGGCAAGCTTCTTCTTGAAGAAGAAGAAGAAGATGATGAAGTATGTTCTCATAAGTATATTTCAAAAAGAAAATAAAATGAATACTTATCATAAACCAACCATGGTCAAGTGTAGAGAATGAACTAGGGTTATGTGGAATGGTTAGGGTTAAGCATGAGACAAAATGGTCACTTAGTCAAAGCTTCATGAAGCTTCAATATCAAACAAAGAAAGCCACCATTTTCTTTCATTATCTTTTACATTAAAGAAATAAATAAATAAATGAATAAATAAATAAAAGGAAAACCCTAACCATTACACAACCATGGTTTAATCTTTACACATACTCAAGTTAGCATGTATCATCAAACATGATACAAACTAGTGTACAAAAGTATATCACATATACAATGTGCACATCAAGTGAGAAAATCCAATTTAAGTGAACCAATACTAGTTAATACAAAGTAATATATCAAATATATAATTATGCATTAAATCATCAAATCAACACTTGATTTAACGATCCGGTCATATCGTATATGACCGACTAATATCCAATGTATCTATTTATCGAATCAATCCTTGATTCGATAACTAGGTTATATCGCATACAACCAATCGATACATTCATCGCGAGAATGGAATACGGTATCACATACACGCATTATTCTCGGTTCCGCACATATCTCATATGTGCTCCTATTTCGTTTCGCTTGAGCCAGGAAACCTCTGTGTAGGACTCTAAAGACTCGTCAATACGCCGGCAGCAGGTGATGATCATATCAAGCACCCACAAGCCGCAAGCGGTCTGCTAAACGTAATGGCCACCCGGGTATTGAGCGATCAGAAGATCGACGAGCAAGCCCGCTCACACTCCTGTGAATCCAACCAGTAACACTTACCGTACAGTCCGATTTGATCGTCTGATATGTCGCATATCTTGCCTAGGGGTGGTAAACGTCAGACCCTAATAGCTCGATAAGTCGTGTCGATATGAGGTCTATAACAGTTCGAGAAACTACTGGTAACACTTACCAGTAAATCTCAGCAACCCTGGCCAGGGATTTCCGGTTATAGCCAATCGAACACAGTGCAACATCAACTCCCTATACCGGGAGAGACGAATCCCCTCCTATCGCTCATTGCCTCCATGTGATTCGGGACTGTACCCAAAAACCACCGTTTTGCACGCCCTCTTAGACGTGGTAAGGTGGAAATCAAAGCACAGTGGGAACCACACAAGACTCTATGACGATCTCGGGTCAACAGACTACTCTGTACCAGTGTCACCAGAGAACTGCCATCTGACGTGAGGTATAATACCATCTGGGAGTTCTCGGCGAGTCCGTCCAGTGTACCCAGTCTCCACTGAGCACCCGTATATCATCTCTGATGTCAAACACCAATGGATATGGGATCATCTATCCCCCATCTGTATGGGTCGAGAAGGTATACGCTAGTCTACTCTGGTATATCGATGCCCTGTCTCGATATACCCACGACTAGGGACCTTGAAGGATGTACTTATGGACTACCATGTCCCCACTAGTATGATCCGCATCATAGTCCAGGTAGTCAAGTACACATCCTAAGGGCTTTACCATCATGTAACAGAGAGACAATCAGTATACACGTTAAGGTAAAGAGTAACCAGATAGCATACTATCATGTCGAGCAAGAAAGTCCTCCCTATATATGTCCAAGCATCCACTACAATATACATCCTGTGTATAGTAATGGCCTCTAGGGCATACATATAACTAACAATCATAAGACAGCTCGAGTCCGCAGCGAAATAAATCAATTTACCCAGCTTCCAAATGAACCATTCTCGAAGTGTTTTGAACACTTCAAGGATCTGTTAGTTCAATGTCCACATCACGGAATTCCTAGATGGGATCTGTGCAGAATCATATATGAGGGCATTAATCCTACAACAAAACAGAACCTTGAATTCATGTGTCAAGGCACCTTCATGACTAAAGATGATGGTGAAGCCTGGAGATTTTTAGAAGATTTCGCTGAAAAATCTTTACAGTGGGAGTGTGTAAACCAGTCATCGTCTAGGGGTGGCATTCACCAAATTGATGTTTCCATAGGAGTTAGATCTGAAATGGCAGTAATGCAAAAGAAACTTGAAGCTATGGAACATAAATTTTTAGCAGCCTCCCTAAATCAGATGTCACTTCCCAAAACTGTCTGTGGATGCTGTTCTGATCCGTCTCATCTTACGGAAGAATGTCCATTGAATTCTCCGTTTCAAGGTCAAGAGCATACCAATGCTTCTTTCCAACAAACACCTAGAAACGATCCGTATTCTTCCACTTACAATCAGGGTTGGAGGAATCACCCTAACTTTGCTTGGAACCAACAAAAAAATCAAAACACGGTTCCAAATTAAAATAATTTCCAAAGGGCTCCTCCACCACAACAGCAGCCATTTCAACTGACTTAGCACCCCTACCAATCACAAAACTTTCAAAATCCGGTCAACACACCTGCACCGTATAATCCTTTGCAGTTGACCAGTCCTGATATTTCTTCTTCACTCGAACGGACTTTTGAAATGTTCATGAAACAAATGTCGGCTGAATTTAAGTCTTCCCTCGATAAATTCCAGAAAAACTCTGACCTCAATAGTGAGAGTCTTAAATCGATGGAAGCTCAAATTGCCTAATTAAAAGCCGAAATGAGTGCTAGAGAAAAAGAAAAACTTCCGTCTCAACCCATACCAAATCCTGGGCATTACAATGTGAATGCCATCACAACGTTGAGATCTGGAAGAGTGCTGAACAATCACGTTAGGGAAGAGATTGATGATAATGAAAAATCTATCAATAATACCCCGGCTGAGACTTTTCCTTCCACACACACTTCTACTTCTAATCCTACTTTATCTACCCCACCATTTTCTTACGAGCCTATTTTCCGTTTTCCCCAAGGCTCGACACCTCAGCATACCTCTTCTAGTCCACCAAAGACGATCCCCACTCCTATTCTGGGATCACTTCCACACACAACACCTTCTCCAATGTTGGACCCAGCTCTTATTGCTAAAGCTCCTTATCCGAATCGGTTAAGGGGAAACAAATTGAGTCCACATATGGAGAAGATTATGGAAATGTTCAAACAAGTTAACATCAACATCCTTCTCCTAGAGGCTATTCAACAAGTCCCCGCTTATGCGAAAATTCTCAAAGACTTGTGCACTAGGAAGAGGAAGACTCAAGCGCCTAAGAAGGTTTTCATGACTAATAATGTTAGCACTGCTTTTACCCCACAATTACCAAAGAATCGTAAGGACCCAGGATGTCCTACAATATCGATTTTTATTAGGGGTAAAAACATCAACCGTGCTTTATTTGACCTCGGCGCAAGTGTTAACCTGCTTCCATATTCTGTCTATGAGCAGTTAGGGATTGGAGAGTTAAAACCTGCTCATTGCACTCTCCAAATGGCAGACCATTCAATCACCAAACCTAGGGGTGAACTGGAGAATGTGTTGATAAAAGTCGGGGAATTCTTATTCCCTGTGGACTTTATAGTTCTCGATACACAACCTGTAGTAAACCCACAGAACTAAATTCCGGTGATTTTGGGTCGACCATTCCTTGCCACTTCCAATGCTGTCATTAACTATCGAAACGGTTCAATGAACCCATCTTTTGGAAAAATGACAATTGAACTAAACATCTATAAAATTGGAAGTCAGCCATCTGAACTCTCTGCTCACATACTTGATATTTGTTCTGTCCACGAGATTGCTCCCGAAAGTTGCGAAGTTAATGAACTTTGCTTTGAAGATCTCAACGACACTAGCACATCAATATTTGATCTGTCACATCTTAGTGAGGACACATTTTCCACGCTTGAGTCTGAAACTATTGACTCATCACTTTCCGAGTCTGTATCCTATGCAGGCTACGAGCTTCTTCTTGACTTTGAATATCATTCGATGGCCCCACCTTCTATAGTTTCTCCGCTAGTATTAGATCTCAAACTTTTACCTTCTCACCTTAAATATGCATATTTAGGAGAGAATGAGTCTTTACCAGTTATCATATCTGCTTCTCTAGCCTCAGAGCAAGAGAATGCGCTTTTGATGGTATTGAGATCTAATAGGCAGGCGTTTGGTTGGACTATGGCTGACATCAAAGGGATTAGTTCCTTGATTGTAGAACATCATATACATTTGATGGATGAAGCCAAGCCAACCCGAAAACCACAGAGACGGTTAAACCCCGTCATGAAGGATGCAGTGAAGAAAGAAATCGTCAAATGCCTTGACAATGGTATCATTTACCCAATCTCCGATAGCCAATGGGTGAGTCCAATTCATGTCATTCCTAAGAAATCTGGCATTACGGTCATAACAAATGAGGCAAATGAGTTAATCCAGACACGCGCTCAAACTGGGTGGCGTGTATGTATTGATTATAGAAAACTCAATGCCGCAATAAGGAAAGACCACTTTCCTCTACCTTTTATTGACCAGATGCTAGAACGCTTAGCTGGACGAAATTATTACTGCTTCATAGACGGATACTCTGGCTATAACCAGGTCCATATTACCAAAAAAGATCAAGACAAAACCACATTTGCTTGTCCTTTTGGTACCTTTGCTTATAGACGCATGCCCTTTGGGTTATGCAATGCTCCCGCTACATTTCAGCGGTGTATGATGGGGATATTCTCGGATATGGTCGAGAATTTTCTGGAGATTTTCATGGACGATTTCTCGATATTCGGAGATTCTTTTGCTGACTGCCTATCTCATCTTGACGCAATTCTTACTCGTTGTAAAGAGAAGAACTTAACCTTGAATTGGGAAAAATGCCATTTCATGGTCCAAGAGGGAATTGTGCTTGGACATGTGATTTCACCGAAAGGCATTGAGGTTGATAAAGCCAAAATAGATGTCATTCAAAACCTTCCTCATCCCAAATGCGTCAAGGATATACGATCTTTTCTTGGCCATGCAGGCTTTTACAGGAGATTCATTAAGGATTTTAGCAAAATTGCTAGACCCTTAACTCTTCTCTTGGCCAAGGACACAACCTTTCACTTTGACTCAGATTGTGAGGCAACATTTGACTCATTGAAACATTTTCTCACTACAGCTCCCGTTCTATCTTCTCCAGATTGGAACCACCCTTTTGAGCTTATGTGTGATGCATCAGATTTTGCAGTTGGTGCAGTCTTAGGACAACACATTGAAAAGATGCCACACGTGATCTATTATACAAGTAAGACCTTGAATGATGCTCAAATTAACTATACAACTACCGAAAAGGAACTCTTGGCAGTTGTATTCGCATTAGAAAAATTCAGGCCTTACTTGATTGGCTCGCCTATTGTTGTGTACACTGATCACTCCGCCTTGAAATATCTTTTGGCGAAGAAGGATGCTAAAGGTAGGCTAATACGTTGGATCCTTCTATTACAAGAATTTGATCTTGTTATTAAAGATAAGAAAGGACGTAAAAACGTTGTAGCCGACCATCTTTCGCGCATATCTTCTTCACTTATGACCCTGCCGATCAATGATTCTTTTCCAGACGAACAACTTTTGAGTATATCCGACGAACCTTGGTTCAAGGATATTGTAAATTATCTTGCTACGGGATTTATTCCCTGCGAATGGTCGAAACAGGACAAACATCGATTTCTATCCCAAGTAAAACACTTTTACTGGGATGAACCATATCTGTTTAAATATTGTCCTGACCAGATCATTCGCCGATGTGTCCCTAATGATGAATTCAAGAGTGTTCTATCTTTTTGTCATGATCAGGCATGTGGGGGTCATTTCGGTCCTCGAAAGACGGCGGAGAAGGTTTTGCAATGCGGTTTTTATTGGCCGACTTTATTCAAAAATGCATTTGATCATTGCAAAACCTGTGCACAGTGTCAACACACGGGTAGAATTTCCCGGAGAAATGAAATGCCACTTCAACCCATCTTGGTGGTTGAAATTTTTGACGTTTGGGGTATTGACTTTATGGGTCCTTTTCCCAACTCCTTTGGGAATCTGTACATATTGCTTGCGGTTGATTACGTCTCGAAGTGGGTTGAAGCTATTCCTTGTCGCACCAATGACAAAAAGGTTGTCATTAAGTTCTTAAAAGAAAACATCCTTTTGTGATTTGGATACCCACGCGCTATCATCAACGATAACGGGACGCATTTCTGCAATCGGTCTTTCGAGACTTTGATGCGAAAATATGCAATCAACTACAAACTTTCCACACCCTACCATCCCCAAACGAGCGGGCAAGCTGAGGTTTCAAACAGACAAATCAAACAAATTTTGGAGAAAACTGTTTCTAAAAATCGAAAAGATTGGTCAACCAATTGACGGATGCTCTTTGGGCATTCCGAATTGCATATAAAACCGATCTAGGGATGTCTCCTTACTTACAGACCAGTGTTTGGAAAGGCCTGTCACCTTCCGGTCGAGATTGAGCACAAAGCAATGTAGGCCGTTAGAGAAATTAACTTTGACTTAAATCAAGCCTGCAACTTTCGGAAGCTGCAATTAAATGAGCTAAGCGAACTCCGCGATGAAGCTTACGATAATACTGTAATTGTAAAGAATCGGACTAACGTATTTTACGATAAAAACATTTTGAGAAAAACTTTTACACCTGGTCAACAAGTCCTTCTTTATGATTCACGACTCCATCTTCATGCGGGTAAGCTACGATCTCGGTGGAAAGGACCTTTTATTGTGCGGTATGTATACCCACACGGGGCAGTTGAGCTTGAAAATGTTGAAAACGGTACAATTTTCAAAGTAAATGGACATAGATTAAAACCGTATTTTTTCACTGACCCCTCGGAGGAGCTCTTGTTTTTACAGGAGCCGCTTTATAATGACTGATTTTCCTCCACCTCACCTCCATGACTTGGTAATTTTGTCGCATCTTTAGAATGGAGGTGAGTCAACTTGTACATACATTTTATAAAAATAAAAAAAATATAATAAACAAAACAATAAAAATTTTGTACATGAGTGAAAAGAATAAGTTTGGGGGAGGATTTTTCACGATCATATTTATTGCCCCCATTAATAAATTTCCTCCTAGGCTTACTGGTTTTTGTGATCCAGCAGAAGGTAACAGTGAAGACACTGTTGAAAACAAGTTTTGGGTAGGTTTATGCTTATTTGCGCATCATTTGCATATCACTTTGCATAAGCACAAAGCATATAAAACATATAAAAATTTTAAAAGATAAAAATATTTAATATTTAATATAATAAAAGATTAGATAGTGAAAAATTACATTCAAAAGATTAGAAAAATTTAAGAAAACCAAGAAAATTAGAAGTTTTCTTAAACGAAACTAGTAATAAGTAGTTATGAGCCGTTGTCCCAAGGGTTAGTAAGATGAAGGAAGTCACTAATCTGAGGATAAAAATAAGTCTGAAAAATAGTTCCTATTTTGGAAGCCAAACATTGGAATGTTGATACCCTACTATACGTACTTATACACGTCTTGAAGCTCGGGATAGTAGAGTATACCTTGAAATGCTCTTGTCTAAAAGCCAAAGTATGATGGAAATAATAAATGAAAAAAATATAAATGGTGTAGAAAAATGAACACTGGTTTTTTTATCACCAAGGAAGCAATAAAAAAATATAGCGAGGGTGCTTCATCACCTAGTGCCTTAGACCAACTGGTTTGGGAGTCACTGCTAAGCCTTAGGTGTTGCAAGATGATGAAAATACTAATAATCAACAAGCACATGAGTAATCGGTCGGTTAGTACCTCAAGAAGTATTAACGGTCGCATGAAAAATGTGTGAGCAATCCCATCTAAATATTCACCGATTAAAAAGTACTGAGCTAGATGGACAAGAGTATGATAGCTTAAATTGAATTCTTCGAGTGTAGGGATGTCTTTTACACACACGTAGGGGTATATGATCGATGTTTAGAAGAAATGTAGGAATGAAGAATAAAGACAATGTTTTATTGAGGGATGATGTGATTTCTAACATCTTTTCATGACTATTAAGATAGGGCCCATGACAACCGAAAATCTAGTATTAGTTGGAAACTCTGATTTTCAAAGTCTTTCCTTTACAATTCTAATCTTTATATGTAAGTTTCACAGTCTTCCTTTTATTATGGGATTTTATGGGTGCAATCCGCTGAAAACCCTTAGGAGACAATACTCCTCCTACTAGGGACACCTAGAGGTTTAAAGGCTTTTTGCACGTGCTCAGTGCAATCATGTTGCCTACGAAAGTGTGCAACTAGTTTTTCTTTTTCTTATATTTTCTCCTTCTCTTGAATAAAACAAGTTTGCTCGAGACGCCCAAAATTAAGTTTGGGGGAATTTGATCAGTCAAAAATATTGCATTTTTAACACATCAATTTCGCTACTATTTGCAATCATTTAAAGGTGTTTGGTATAAATATAGCACATATTAGCAATTTGTCTGTAAAATACCAAATAACATGTGTTATACATTATAACCAGCATTATGAGGGAAATTGAGTGTTTATTATTGTACGCATGATCTTTTGTGAATCAACACTTGTCTCGAGATTATGTGCAGGAAATTCTCCAGGTAAAAGAGCCGGAACTGCTAAAAGTGCTGATAAAATACGCCAAGTCCAAGACTTGAAATCTGGCAGTGAACAAGAAAGTATAAAAATATTCCAGACATCAGAAAAGTGCCATAAAGCCAACTTAAGAATTACCATGGAAAAATAATGCAGCGATCACCCCAAACGGCCGCGGATCTGCGGCCGAGATGGCTGATCCGCCGCGGATCCGCGGCCGCGTTGACTCAATGGGGGCGGAAACGTTTTCCGAGGCTTTCTTCTCAACATCAAAACTTCTTCAAGATACTTCAGTTCCTAGAGTTCTCTAGAAGCTTCCCTTCTAACAGCCAAGTTTCTTGTGCAAGTTAAATACCTACCAAGCTTGTCATGAAAGCTAGCTAACTAGCTTAATCTAGAAGCTTCTCTACAACTACCTAGCTTCCTATGCAAGCTTCATAACAACCAAGCTTCCAAAGAAAGCTAAACCTAACCAAGCTTCTAAAGGAAGCTAAACCTAGCTTCTAGGGGAAGCTAAAGGGAAAGCTATAAAAAGGGACCCATGGCTTCATTAAAAAGGTTGTTCATTGTTCATCAATTAAGGTAAAATTCTACTGAGATCCAAATCAAAATCCATCAAATTGAGTGACACAATTTGATCTAAATCAAGATTCATCGAGTACCGGTTCAAGCAAGCATTCAACAAGCCTTTTTGAAGCAACGCCGATCTTCATCCGAGCAAGTGATCCACGACGATCCGCGACTCAAGAAGACGATGCGAAGCTAGTTCGATGATTTAGTTCCTTCTCAATTCTTATAGTCTTTGAGTGTATTGTAACGAAACATCGAATAATAAAAGGTGAAAATTCTTGATCTTGCTTTTCTTTACATTTGAGCATTATGAAGAGTTATCGATTCTTGATTGTTATCTTTTTCATGATGTTTGAGTGAAAACTCCGCTTGTGGAGGAATCGAGAAAATAGGTAGATGATGATGATTAAATTCTTGAACGATTCTTAAGTCTTATGAGTTTTGTAAACTTTAGAAAATTGAATCAACGACGACCTAGTTTTGAGCGAGATGCTTTATTGAATGTTTTCACTCTAAATTAGAGATCAACGATCGATGATTGAATTTCCTGGAGGCTAGAATTTGAATGCTAATCAACGAAAGGACAAGAGATGATGATGAAGAAACCCTAGTTTCTTCAATAGATCCCTAAACCTCGTTGATTGTCATTGATCTAGCAACAAATCTTCAATAGATAAGAATTTGTAATCATAAGTATTCATCATCACTATCGATTGGATCGATTCCTACAAGGTTCTTTATAAATCTTGATAATTCATTTGATTTGGACATCTTCGTGATCTTTAGTATTTCTTGATTTTATATCTAGTTCTTTATGATTCTTGAAACTAAACTTCACAACTTTTGAATCATTTTCCTTTGTTCTTTAAATTTTCAACTCAACTAAAACAAGATCGATCAAATCACACTTTCTCAGTGGACGATCCGTATTCACCGACGAAACTACAATAGACACCGTCAATTGATTGCGGTATAAATTTCTTTGATTGTGAACACTTTACATTTCATCACAACGAAGACGATCAATCAGTCGTCATTTACCCTTTTGGAAGCGCTCATCTGGCGGAGGTCCCAACAAACCAAGTGGCCAAACCGACCTCAAGGGGCAGGAGGCCGAACGTCGTGGTTGCCAGAGTATCCCACCCCAAATGCAAATCCGCATTCGAACGGCTCTCCACTGTTCCAACTGTGGGAAAGGTCGTCTACACCAATGGGGCCACAAAGCAGCTCCAGCAAGCTCAGACGTTGCCCTTGACGATCGAGCGAGCAGGCATATTCTCTGGACTCTCTGTCAGTTGGTCTACGACATTGTCCGGAAGGGCCGAAGCCTGCCAAGTGCTCAAAACAGAAAGGTTGAGAAAGAGGCGGCTCAGGTATCGAGCTAACAAAAGGGCCAGGACTTCGGCCAAGTGGAATCTTGTGAGGTTCCAAGAGCAGAGTCACCCCACGACAACGGCTGAGTCGACCGTAAAAGTCAGCAATTCTTTTGAACCCCTGAAATGGGTTCAGAAAAACGTCATGACCGCTAGAATCAAGTAGACAACAGTCCGAACGATGCTACAAAAAGATGTGTCCTAGCCCCAACAGAGAAAGCATGACACTGTAACTTCAAGAGTCTATCAGGCACTCTGTGCCGCGCGAAAGCAGCGGGGCAAATACAGAAAAGAAGCGCCGGCACTACTCAAGAAGCCGGTCAGGCCGGCTATCATGAACAGAAATTTGGGCGTGACCGGCATTTAGATTGTATGACATCTAAAGATGCCGACACAATCTGAGTAAGCCAAAAACCAAGATCAAAAACCCATTTGCGGAATTAAGGAAATTTTAATTTTTAAGTAAAAGAATGAGGTAGCATGTCAAATGATTTTTAAGAAATGAAATCTAAACAACTGATTTTTTTAGCATTTAAAATTTCGACAGCACCAACTTTTTAATCATTAAATAAAGCAGTTACAAAATGTTTAAATAAGTTGCGTCCCTAGTTGGGAGCAAAATAATGCCAAACAGCGGAAATCAATACGCAACAACAATACGACGCTCAAGCGAAGAATTTCATGCATAAGTAAAGGAAACATAACTTAACACAACTAAACAATCTCACTCAATCAAAACAAAACAAATACAAACATATTTTGTTCTAAGTCAAATATACAGGGTCTGATGGAGTGATACTAGATCTAAAATACATATATCAAAAATAAGCGGCCACTGTATATGTAACCCACCTAGCAAAATAAGCGATATAAGCTGACAAGTGGATCCGCACTGCTGCTATGCGTCCACGCGTCTCCTGCAAGGAACTAAGGCACAACGGGGATGGGTTGCCAACTTAAGCATGACAAGTGGCCAGCCAATCTATACCGAGAAGTATATCAAAATCTAGCATATCCAGGAGAATCAAATCGACTAACGAATCTCTATCGCCAATACGTGCCGAACAGGACCTGAATACGTGTCGGGCTATAAAAGAATCTCCCACAGGAGTAATGACAACAAGCGGTAATTCTAACAACGACGACTCTTTCCTCAAAAAAAGTGCAAAGTGTGCAGACACGTAAGAGTGCATAGAACCGGGATCAAATAAAATATGTGCATCTAAGTAACATACGGAAAGAGTACCTGTCACAACTCCATTGGATGCCTGGGCATCCTGTGGAGTCAAAACAAAAACCCGAGCTTGGCCTCTACCAGCATCCTGACGTCCTCTCCCTCGGTCTCCTCGTCCTCTCTAGAAACGTCCTGCAAAACCCCGACCTCGCGGTGCAACGGCCTGGCGCATAGTGCCAACTGGTGGAGGAAGTAATGCCATCGAAGTAGAAGGTGGAGGGGGGAAAGCAGTCTGCAGAACAACAGTCCCTCCATGGCGTTTACACTCTTTAGCAAATGCCCTGGAAGTCCGCAACTAAAACATGTAAATGGGGGCCTCTGCTCCGCGGGCCACGAGCTGAACATCTGGCTCTGAGCCCAACCTCGACCAAAACTGCGGCCTGGAATGTGTCTGACTCCACCTTTCCCAAACTGCCTGGTAACTGACCCAATAGGTCTGGTCCTCTTTAGCTCAGGAACGATCGCTGTCTCGTTCAGACGCTCTTCTACTCGCATAGCTGCGTCCATGGCCTGCGTATAAGTATTGAAATGCTGGGAGCTTATAGCAAGGAACAGCTGTGTATCCAGACTCCTCGCAAACCTCTTCACCCGGAGCTCCTCCGTAGGAACTAAGTATGGAGCATACCGTGATAGCTGGGTGAACTGCAAGTCATACTCTGCCACCGGCATATCTGCAGATTTTCGCAACGCCTCGAAACTGCTGGCTCTGGCATCTCTTACGCTTTGTGGAAGAAATTTGACAAGGAAAACCTCAGAAAACTCTGTCTATGATGTCGGAGGAAGACCTGTGACTCGCCCTCTCTCCATCGACTCACACCATGTCTGTGCAAGTCCCTCTAATCGAAAGCTGGTCAGCTCCACCGACCTCGCATCAGAACATCTCAATGACCTGCCGATCCTAGCCATCCTATCAAGAAATGACTGAGGATCCTCTACTGCGTCTGTCCCTGTAAACACCGGATGCCTCAACCTCATGAACTCCGGAAGTGATACCTCCATAACCCTTGAGTCTACAAGTGCAACGGTCTGCACGGTCTGTACAACGGGCTCTACCATTGTTGATACCTGATCCGGTCTCTAAACACGGTTGGCCTCAGTCAACTGCCCCACCATCTGCTGTAAGCCCAACATGCCCTCTTCTATCTTAGTTAGTTTATCTGGAGGAGGAGGATCAACATGCTCTGGTACCGCCGGAATGTCCTGCGCATCAGTCGCCGTCACATGCGGATCTGTCCGAGCTGCATTCCTGGCTGCGGCTCGCCAAGCTCGCGTAGCCATAGCAACTGGAACAAAAAACAAGATTTGATAAGGCGTACGAATAGGAACAACAATAATAGGGAGTCAAAAGAAGGATTAATCAAGATATACATCCTAAGGTTACTTAGGCTGAGTATCGTAGCGTAAATATGCTGCGGAACATATGTACGGTACTCTACTCATCCTAAATCTCCTACTCCATCAAACCAAGGGTCAACCTACATAACGAAATTAAATCCTATTAACTTCAATTCACTACTCGGTTCCGTAAGGTTAATCCTAAGCTCTGATACCAACTTTGTCACGACCCAAAATTTGGGCGTGACCGGAACTTAGATTGTATGACATCTAAAGATACCGGCAAAATCTGAGTAAGCCAAAAACCAAGATCAAAAAGCCATTTGCGGAATTAAGGAAATTTTAATTTTTAAGTAAAAGAATGAGATAGCATGTCGAATGATTTTTAAGAAATGAAATCTAAACAACTGATTTTTTTAGCATTTAAAATTTCGACAGCACCTCCTTTTTAATCATTAAATAAAGCGGTTACAAAATGTTTAAATAAGTTGCATTCCTAGTTGGGAGCAAAATAACGCCAAACAGCGGAAATCAATACGCAACAACAATACGATGCTCAAGCGAAGCATTTCATGTATAAGTAAAGGAAACATAACTTAACACAACTAAACGATCTCACTCGATCAAAACAAAACATATACAAACATATTTCGTTCTAAGTCAAATATACAAGGTTTGATGGAGTGATACTAGATCCAAAATACATATATCAAAAATAGGCGGTCACTATATATGTAACCCATCTAGAAAAATAAGCGATATAAGCTGACAAGTGGATCCGCACTGCTGCTATGCGTCCACACGTCTCCTGCAAGGAACTAAGGCACAACGGGGGTGAGTTGCCAACTCAGTAAGCAAAATTAACATCTAACAGTTGATATTTTAAGCATGCCGGAATAATGCTAGAAGCGACAAGATAAGCAGAATGTATAGTATCACATTGATGCACGAATATATACTAAATAAATGTATAACACAATACTGAAATATCATCAAATATCTCTGAATATCGGTCATTTCCAATTTAAGATTCATTTTCCGTGTACAACATCGACACAAATCTTCTGTTTCAGCAGACATTGTTCCCCGAACGATCCTGTCAATCAGTAACATCGATCGGTATCCACTAGATATCCACCGTATTTTACAATTATCTCCGGTATCGAGTATCCTTGCTAGGCTCCCCGCCTCAAATGCGGATCTCCTGCCCCTCGGTCTCGATCGGGTCCACCATGTATCCGACTGTATATCCCCCCCATTCAGTCTGGATTACGTATAAATCCGCAACCGTATAGCCCACCCACTCTGTTCGGAGTAAATCCAAATCATAAAAACGACATCTCATGGTGGACATATCACATCAATCATGAAAAACCAATGAATATATCTTAATAGTGTATAAAACTCAAAACTAGAAATTCTCAATCCAATACATCTTGTGCTACAAATAAATAACCATTTGAAAGTAAAACATGATAGGTATCAATTAATAACGATGATGCAAAAAACCACTAATAATGATTCTTAGGGTATGAAGGGAATCATATAAGACATAGCAAGTTCTAAGTGATACGTTACATGTCAATTACCGATGAGGTATAGTGTAATATGTAGCTATGTGCGCGTGCGACATGACTCATCGATAATTAGTGCAGTGTCCTAACTAGTGACAGACAATGGAATTTTATAGATATGAATGCATACGATGAAGTTTTTAGTTTTAAACATATACACAATGCAAAGGAAACTTATTAGCCAAACTTCTAATTTCGGACGTATTACGCTATCCATACAAAATCCACTGGTAGATGTTTAATATACTCACCGGAATACGTCGAAGTTACTCGGATGTCATCAATCCTTTTCCCTTCCTTGCGGTCTCCGAAATCCCCACGGTCGAACCTAATATCGAATTTAACTTTCGTAAGAAACGGCTAAACCCCGATACGGCGAAAACGTGAAACTACAAGATTAACATACTAAACATGCTACGTGTGAGTATTGTGAACTATCTAAAACTTATACGAACCTAATCTAACCCTTCGCTGTTCGTAACGGGAAAAACAGAATCATGACACGAAATATCCGTATCGTATTTAGAATTTTAACCCCAAAACAGGAATTTGCTTCCAGATTTTATATACAGAACATATAACAAAATCTAACTATACAAGATACCCTAAAATATATACAGAGAGCTACCCTAGAAAAACCAATACCTAACTCCCTACAAAAACCGGCGAGCTCGGACTATTAGGAAATGTCACCGGTCGAAAATCTATATAATAGGTTCGTGTTTCTTGTGTATATTCTAGCTATAATTTATAAGGCTACTGTACTACTTGATTTTGTTATAGATTAACTAAATTATAGCAGATCAAAACAGAGTAAGAATTTAAGCAAGAATACGATATTAGTGATACTATCATTTCTATACTAACCATACTGAAAATTTAGATATGCAGGATTGGAAGTTATACCAAATTGAAGAATTAACTGAAGTAGTTCCTTAAAGGATGCTCAAGATCATGAGAAGCCTAGCTTGATGGATTGAGTCAAGAAAACCTAAGAACACAAGCTTCTCTATTCCATTTCTTTTCTTAAGTTGGGTGGGGAGATTTCTAAACTAAGCATTTTCCATATAATTTGTGTGATAACTGAACCAATAAGGAGATATACATGGATAAAGGGAGGAGGAGGTGTCACCTTGAAGAGGTGCTAAGCTTTCATGCAAGCATGAAGTGTAGGCTTGAGGTTCAACCTAAGGTGTGGTGTGGATGAGGTTTAACTTAGTCTAAACCATGGCCAAACACATTTACATAAAAACCCTTACACAATATCCAATTTCCACAAAGAATTAAACTTTCCACAAAACCCCTCATGACACTTATTATTATATAAACAAACTACAATCTTTACTAAATTAGTCTACCACATATTAAAAGGTCTTTTTATTACAATAATATTAAAATAACATTTTTAATTAAATAAATAAAATAATTAAGTATCTAAAACATTTCAAAATGTTACAATATTCCCCCTTAAGAAAATCCGGTCCCCGAATTTAAAACTTAAGTACACATACCTTCAAAAAGATGCGGGAATTTCTTCTGTATGACATCCTCAGCCTCCCAAGTGACCTCCTCGCTATTTGGTCCTCGCCAAAGAACCTTTATGGATGGAAATACTCTTGATCTTAGTTTCTTTACCTGCCGGTATAGAATAGCTACCGGCTGCTCAGTATAGGATAAATCCCGCTCAAGCTGTAAAGTCTGATGCTGGATCACAAAAGAGGGATTGTGAAAGTACTTGCGAAGCATAGACACGTGGAACACTGGATGTATATGTAACGTTTTAAAAATCATTTCGGTGAAATTTCGAAAAAACGGTAAAATAAGGGGGTTTTCTGTGAAAAGTCAAAATACAAATATCTTTATTATAAAATTAAATATACATATTCTAGCTATGTAATTGCTAGTATTTGGTGTTTATTGACCCACTGGTGAAATTTCAAATTTTCTGAAATTTTTTCCGAAATTAATTATTTTAATATTATTTTAAGCCGTCACTAATATATTTAATTAGGGAAAATTACAAATTGGAATGAGTTGAAACAAATTTTGTGCATCATAAAACATTAAATAAAATTTTATCATATGGTTTTTGTGTTAGTTATATGTATGCCCTAGAGGCCATTACTGTATATAGGATGTATATTGTAATGGATGCTGAGACATATATAGGGAGGACTTTCTTGCTCGAAATGATAGTATGCTATCGGTTACTCTTTACCTTAACGTGTACATTGATTGTCTCTCTGATACATGTTGGTAAAGCCCTTAGGATGTGTACTTCACTACCTGGACTATGATGCGGATCATACTAGTGGGGACAAGGTAGTCCATAAGTACATCCTTCAAAGTCCCTAGTCGTGGGTATATCGAGACGGGGCATCGATATACCAGAGTAGACTAGCGTATACCTTCTCGACCCATACAGATGGGCGATAGATGATCCCATATCCATTGGTATTTTACATCAGAGATGATATACGGGTGCTCAGTGGAGACTGGGTACACTGGACGGACTCGCCGAGAACTCCCAGATGGTATTATACCTTACGTCAGATGGCAGTTCTATGGTGACACTGGTACAGAGTAGTCTGTTGACCCGAGATCGTCATAGAGTCTTGTGTGGTTCCCACTGTGCTTTGATTTCCACCTTACCACGTCCAAGAGGGCGTGCAAAACGGTGGTTTTTGGGTACAGTCCCGAATCACATGAAGGCAATGAGCGATAGGAGGGGATTCGTCTCTCCCGGTATAGGGAGTTGATGTTGCGCTGTGTTCGATTGGCTATAACCGGAAATCCCTGGCCAGGGTTGCTGAGATTTACTGGTAAGTGTTACCTGTAGTTTCTCGAATTGTTATAGACCTCATATCGACACGACTTATCAAGCTATTGGGGTCTGACGTTTACCACCCCTAGGCGAGATATGCGACATATCAGACGACGAGACCGGACTGTACGGTAAGTGTTACTGGTTGGATTCACAGGAGTATGAGCGGGCTTGCTCGTCGATCTTCTGATCGCTCAATACCCGGGTGGCCGTTACGTTTAGCAGACCGCTTGCGGCTTGTGGGTGTTTGATATGATCATCATCCGCTGCCGGCGTATTGACGAGTCTTTAGAGTCCTACACAGAGGTTTCCTGGCTCAAGCGAAACGAAATAGGAGCGCATATAAGATATGTGCGGGACCGAGAATAATGCGTGTATGTGATACCGTATTTCATTCTCGCGATGAATGTGTCGAATAGTTGTATGCGATATAACCTAGTTATCGAATCAAGGATTGATTCGATAAGCCGATACATTGGATACTAGTCGGTTATGTGCGACATGACCGGATCATTGAATCAAGTGTTGATTTGATGATTTAATGTATAATTATATATTTGATACATTACTTTGCATTAACTAGTATTGGTTCATTTTAAATGGATTTTCTCAATTGAAGTTCACAAGTTGTATATGTGATATACTTTTGTGCACTCTTTTGTATCATGTTTGATGATACATGCATGTTTGTGTGTATGTTTGATTAAACCTTAGTTAAGTAAATGGTTAGGGTTTTAATTAATTAATTAATTAATTAATTTATTCTTTTTGGAAAAGATAAAATGGTGGATTTATTTTTCTTTCTTTGCTTGAAGCTTCTTGAAGCTTCAAAGCATCTTTGAAAGTCCACCACTTTGTCTTCATCCTAAACCTAACCATTCACCTAACTATAGTTTACTCTCTACACATAATCATGGTTGACATTATGATAAGTATTCATTTATTTTCTTTTTGGAATAATACTTATCATAATATTCATCTTCATCTTCTTCTTCTTCTTCACATGAAGAAGCTTGCTACCAACAATGGCAACTTGAGAAAATGAGTGAGAAATCCAATTCTAAAGTGAACCCACTTCCTATTTCTTCATCCTCTACCACTTGCCAAGTAGTATAGGGTGTTTTCTTCACAAGTTTCATGACTTGGTGAAGTGGGAGCTTGATCTTGCGATGCCTCGACGTAGATCATCTTCGGCATCGTAGTCGATGACCTAGCCCGCCCATTTCTCCGATGAAGCCGACGCTAGAGCCCGGGATTTGTTTTGGACAGCAAGGGGACTTCATCGCGGAGCTATGGAGGTGGAGAACCGGATCTACAAAGGTTGTATTTCCGTTCTTTTAGTTAAGTTGTTAACTATTCGCATTTGTTTCGCCTAAAATCTAGTTAACTATCCGTATTAGGGTTTCTCGGCACTTGTAAAATTTGAAATTGGCATGGTTGATGCCTTGTGAGACCTCACTAGTGTGTTCAGGAACCCTACAGTGGTATCAGAGCCTAGCTAGAGCCTTAGGCGATGCGTAGACGGAGTTAGAAGTCCGATCGAACCGAAACCCTAAATCCAAAATGCTCTCTGGACTTTTTTCAAAAACGGGGATTTTTGAGAATTAAAAATATGCAGAAAACTCAGTAGAAGATTATAAGAATTACTGTATAAAACGGGACCCCTGATTCGATCAAAGTGCGGCGGAACCGCGGCAGAAGCCTGACTTCTGCGGCGGTTCCGCGGCCATATGATGACGTCAGCTTCCCATTTTTGCTCAGTAATTCCCTTTTTCTGGTGCTGGATTTTCTGGGATGTTTTAAATATTACTCAAGAGTTGAGTTTTCAGGGGTGTTTTGGAGCTTCAACAATTCGATCGGATTATCAGATTTTGTCTATGTGTTTTTCCGGATATTTAGAATATGTTAGAAAGTTCGACCGGATATAAATACCCAACTTTTCCCCTGTCGGGAAATTTCCAAGTGTTGGATTTTTCCGTGGTTTAAAGACGTTCTAAGTAGTACAAGTAACGCGATGGACCCTCTAGAAGACAACAAACCTTAACTCGATTATGTGACCGTCTTGAACTGCCCTTTGAACCTTCGGGTTTGGGGCAGTACGGCGTGCCACATGTGAGGCGTTGGCTTGACCCTTCTACGGCTGGACCGTCGGTACTGAGGCATGAACTGGATGTTTTTAAACTTGTTTCATGTGTTGAGCTGTTTCGGGAAAACTTGGGTGTTCGATTGTTCGATCGGAAAGTTTAACATTTTCTATTTATCTGGAATGGGATACAATAATTGGAATTCATAAATAGTTATGAGATAACTGAATGAATGTTATAAACATAGCACTTTAGTCTCACTTGATCGGTTGCTACGGAATTTTGATGTGATCAAAAGTCCGTCGCAATCACGTAGCGTACTCGGATACTCGCCGGGTAAACTTAATAGACAGCCTCACTCCATAGCCCCGACCAAGTGACTGTAGGAGAACCCCGACGCCGAAAGCATCCGTTCGGGTGCTCGCGGTAGCGGTGTTCCGCCTTGGTGCACTTCGTCGACGGCGTCGGGGGTGCGGCCGCCTACTAAAGTTTGCGACGAGCATTCGATCAGGATGTCGGGAATCTTGTTGAATTGCCCGACTTAATATTGAAAAGTGTTTTCGATAATGAGACTAAAATGCGGGGTTTATAATTGTTAGGCATGTGATGTCTAAGGAATTCATTTGATTAGGCATGCGATGTCTATGCAGGTTGCGGATTCCAACTGTTGTAGTTTTACACTTTCTTTTCTGTGACCGTAAGTGTAATATGTGATATCGCCGGTTTCGTTGCTATATGTCAACGACAATTGGGATGCGCATATTTACTTACGTTGTTGACATGTGATGTTATGTGTTGCTGGATATGTTATATTGGATCGTCGTGTTTGAATAGCCGGGGTTTTTATGTGAGATGAGTGTTTTCTTTTTCATTCATGTAAAAACTTGTATGAGATATTATTTTATTTGGGGCACTTCCAGGTTGCGGAAGATGTCACCCTTTGTATATTATTTACTTTTCCGCACTAGGATAGACCCAAGGAGGGGAGCACAAGTAACCGGGTTCTGGAGTCCAGTGGGAGACCAATTCGAGGAGTCGAGTCCGGGTCTCCTAACTCTAGAATTGGTAGGGTTGCTTGCCGCTCTCGTAGGGGTCTAGGGGTGTGGGATTGGCTATTCATCACGACCGTGGAATCCGTGTTTTATACTGGCTCGTATTGAAAACACGGACGTCCTAGTATATCCAATATTTCATATGATTCTTCTGCTGCGATATCTGTGATGTGATCATGTGATATGTTCTGTGATGGATACTGTATATAGTATATATGATATATTATATAGATGTTACTTATGTTTTACACCCGCGCTAGCCCTGCCCTGCTCTGCCGTTAGTTACCTAACCTAACGGTGCATGAGGGGACATCGAGGCGAATGCGGATGGCATAAGTGTACGTCGTATTTATCTGTGATGTTTAGGTACTTAAATGATGGGACTTCATTAATGTGATTAATGAAATAAAAGAAACCTAAAGATGTTGTAGAATCGAATTTCAAAATAAAACAGGTAGCTACAGTTCTTGCTTTGCACAGCGGTATATGTGATATATCCTGCACCTTATTCGATGAGGAAAGGACCGAGATCCCTTCACCGGGAGTGACTCCTTTAGCAATAATTGGCAGATGCTACACACTCGGTTTGTCTTTTGATTGCTTTTAAGAGTTTTTGCTTTGCACAGCGGTATATGTGATATATCCTGCACCTTATTCGATGAGGAAAGGACCGACGATCCCTTCACCGGGAGTGACTCCTTTAGCAAAACTAGAAAAGCCTCAAAAACACTCCATTTCAAAATTCATTCGATTCTACAACGATATCAAGTTCATTACGCAATAGGTTTTCAGAAAAACCTGTCGTAGCCCTCCGTCATTTCAGATAAGTACTAGTTAGTATTCGTGCTACGTTTGTTAACTATGTTAAGGCGTAGTGTGCGGTAGCTAATTAGTGCTTATCTGCATAAGCATATGATGCGATTGGATTAGGGTAGTCGTGCGACTTTGTTGACTATGTTAAGGGTCGTGCGGGTGGGTTTAATTCAATCGGGAAATGACGGGTTGAACTTGACTAGCACTTATGATTTGTTGACTATGTTAAGGTCATATAGCTGCTAGGGGCAAAATATTATCGGGAATTTCAAGTGTTGAAATTTGCAATGAGATTGCATACCTTCTATGAGATAGTTGGATCCCGATACCCGCTGCGAGTAAGAGTTACTCCTGGGAGAGTTTTATACATTACAATTAGCTGATCAAGTAGGTGTCTAGAAAGGTGTCAACAAGGTTACGCCTCTGGGAAAACGAGGTTTACATTAATTAGGTTCGTGCGAAAGCACGGGGGACCTCCCTCAAAGTACCGACACTGGCCTGGCTGAAAGATTGGCGAACTTGTAGTGTGTAATTAATCTCGGCTAGTCTTTCCTTTTAAGGTTTGAAGGAAGATTTGATAAAAAGCAGTGGGAGCCATCCTGATTAGATAAAATAATAACCAATCTGATCTTGCAAGAGCGCACGCTGAGTGTTTTCTTCTCTCTCTCTCCAGGTAGCGACCATATCACGCCTTAATCAAGATAATAATATGGATGTATTGACCGAACCCGCTTGTTATACTGAGCTGGGGAACGTTGGTCCCGCTCCAACTTATAATTGTTATAAGACAGAGCAGGAAATTGGGGATTACCAGAATTCCCATGCCGCCCAAACGAAGAGAGTGCATGTTGATGCATCATCTTCGGGTGTGTTCATTACAAAGAACTGTTTCTCAGTATCCTCTACATCCTGGGTATGTGATACCAGATCAGGATCCCAGATATGTAATCTGTTACATAGGGCTACAGAAAGGTAGAGAACTGAGAACGGGTGATAAGTTTCATGAGGCAGAAAACGGGGCAAGTGTTGCAGCCAAGTCTGTTGGTCACTGTCACCCTGTATTACAAATACATTGATTCTGAACAAATGCTATTAGATACCGAACCTGATATACAAAATCCTATCAGTCTCTTTATTAGTAAAGAAATGATAAAATTTTGTATTGTTGGATAATGTTTAGAACATTTCCTATATCAAAAGTTGATCGGTTCAGGCACGTTATCTAAAAGCATTGATGTTCTAAATCAAACTACAGTTCTTAGTACATAGAACACACACAAGAGGAAGAGTTCAGAAATAAACGATTCCTTCTTGAGGTATTGTAGACTAGGTCATATCAATGCGACCCGACTAGCTTAAGTTACATATAGATGCATATTTAAATCAGTTTGAATTTACATCTTGTGAAACTTGCCAGTCATGTCACAGAGATAAGATGACCATAGCTCCGTTTACTGGAAACAGAGAAAGAGTTAGTGAGCTCTTGGGATGATACATGTTGATGTATGTAAGTCCTCTTTCTACATATGCCAAGACCGGTTCTTTGTACTTCATTACATTCTCTGATAATCTCTTTAGATTCAGACATATGTTCTTGTTGAAACACAAGTCCGAACCTTTTGAGATATTCACAGAATATAAGTTAGAAGTAGAGAACCAATACGGGTATAAGTATTATGTCCTTTGATGAGATCGAGGAGGAGAATACTTGAGCACGGAAATCCTGGACTATTCTAAAGGAGAATGAGATTCTCTCTCAGCATTACTCCTCCGTATACACTATAACACGATGGTATATCAGGGTGGAGCAATAGCACCCTATGTGATATGGTGTGCTCTATGATGAGTACTACTGAGTTTCCTATTTCCTTTTGGGAGTTATGCACTTGAGAAGCTGCATACCTATTGAATGGGGTTCCGATCAAATCAGTTGCCTACCACTTCATATGTGATATGGAAAGGGAAGAGCCCATATCTTAATTTGGTTAAGATTTGGGGTTGTCCGGGCTATGTCTAAAAGCATAATCCGGACAAGCTCGAGGCAAGGTCAGTTATGTAAAACTGGAAAGGTTCCAGCTATACAAACTACAGAAGATGATTTGGTAGAACCAAAGGATTCAGTAGATTCCAACGAACCTCAGCCTCTCCGCCGATCTAGTAGGGTTCCTCACCCACCTGAGAGATACTTCGGTTCCTCTATGACAGTGGGAGCGAGGATTGCATCATGAGATGATGACCCAACTAGTTTTGAGCTGGCCATCAGGAGTGGGACTCTGTAAGAATGGCTGGATGCTTAGCGATCTGAGATGGAATCCATGTACACCGACAAAGTATGGACTTTGGTTGCTATATCTGAAGGGTTAAATCCCCATCAGGAGCAAGTATATCTTGAGAATATTACTTGGTGTAGATGGAAAAGTTGAGACTTTCAAAGCTAGACTTGTTAAAGCTTTTCGTCATCGACCAGGCGTGGATAATGATGAAACCTTTTCAAGTGGCTATGCTTAAGTCCATCCAGATCCTACTTGCCACGGCTACATACCATGACTACGATATCTGGCGGTTGGGTGTCATGACCGCTTTTCTAAATAATGTTTTGGAAGAGAGCGTCTATAAGTACACAGCCAGAGGGCTTCGTAGACAGTGGGAGCAGCGGAAACTTGTGCAAGATGCTTTATAGGATAAAGCAGGCATCACGGAGTTGGAACATCTGTTTTGATGATTTAGTCAAAGAGTTTGACATCATCAAAATGGTAGATGAACCTTGTATAAACAAAAAGGTAGTAGGGAGTATGGTGACGATCCTCGTAGAGTACGTGGATGACATACTCTTGATAGGGAAGGAGTTTCCTATGCTACGCTCAGTCAATCTCCGCTTATCACAAGGATTCTCCACATAGGATCAAAGTGATACCTCCTAAATCCTGGGTTTTGGATCTATGAGATAGATCTAATTGGATGATAGGATTCTCACTAGTTGTAGTGAGATGGTATCAATCAATCCTGAGGAGAATCACTGGAAGGGTTCCAGGGTGATAAAGACGACTGAATGTCAGTCACAGGCATTGTCTTTACCCTCAGTAAAGGGACGGTATGTTGGAAGAGTTCCAAGTAAGATACCGTGGCATACTAGACGATTAAGGCTGGATACATCGCTACTCAAGATGCTACCAAAGAGACTGTCTGGGTGTATATTTGTTCATGAGATGAACCGAGTTCCTCCCATTGTGTGACAATGGAGTTGTGGCTTATGCCAAGGAACGTCCGTCCCATCAGTGATCTAGACATATTCTAAGGCAGTATTACCTGATCATGGAGATGTTTGATCTCCAGGGGATCGAGGTTAGGAGAGTAGACTCAGAGGACAACACGGCGGATCCACTCACGAAAGGCCTTTTCCCAGAGAGAGACTTTTAAGGGATGGTTGAGTATGAGATACTACAACCACTGCTACAGATGGCCCTAGTGCAAGTGGGAGATTGTTAGTTATATGTATGCCCTAGAGGCCATTACTGTATATAGGATGTATATTGTAATGGATGCTGAGACATATATAGGGAGGACTTTCTTGCTCGACATGATAGTATGCTATCGGTTACTCTTTACCTTAACGTGTACATTGATTGTCTCTCTGATACATGTTGGTAAAGCCCTTAGGATGTGTACTTCACTACCTGGACTATGATGCGGATCATACTAGTGGGGACAAGGTAGTCCATAAGTACATCCTTTAAAGTCCCTAGTCGTGGGTATATCGAGACGGGGCATCGATATACCAGAGTAGACTAGCGTATACCTTCTCGACCCATACAGATGGGCGATGGATGATCCCATATCCATTGGTGTTTTACATCAGAGATGATATACGGGTGCTCAGTGGAGACTGGGTACACTGGACGGACTCGCCGAGAACTCCCAGATGGTATTATACCTTACGTCAGATGGCAGTTCTATGGTGACACTGGTACAGAGTAGTCTGTTGACCCGAGATCGTCATAGAGTCTTGTGTGGTTCCCACTGTGCTTTGATTTCCACCTTACCACGTCCAAGAGGGCGTGCAAAACGGTGGTTTTTGGGTACAGTCCCGAATCACATGAAGGCAATGAGCGATAGGAGGGGATTCGTCTCTCCCGGTATAGGGAGTTGATGTTGCGCTGTGTTCGATTGGCTATAACCGGAAATCCCTGGCCAGGGTTGCTGAGATTTACTGGTAAGTGTTACCTGTAGTTTCTCGAATTGTTATAGACCTCATATCGACACGACTTATCAAGCTATTGGGGTCTGACGTTTACCACCCCTAGGCGAGATATGCGACATATCAGACGACGAGACCGGACTGTACGGTAAGTGTTACTGGTTGGATTCACAGGAGTATGAGCGGGCTTGCTCGTCGATCTTCTGATCGCTCAATACCCGGGTGGCCGTTACGTTTAGCAGACCGCTTGCGGCTTGTGGGTGTTTGATATGATCATCATCCGCTGCCGGCGTATTGACGAGTCTTTAGAGTCCTACACAGAGGTTTCCTGGCTCAAGCGAAACGAAATAGGAGCGCATATGAGATATGTGCGGGACCGAGAATAATGCGTGTATGTGATACCGTATTTCATTCTCGCGATGAATGTGTCGAATGGTTGTATGCGATATAACCTAGTTATCGAATCAAGGATTGATTCGATAAGCCGATACATTGGATACTAGTCGGTTATGTGCGACATGACCGGATCATTGAATCAAGTGTTGATTTGATGATTTAATGTATAATTATATATTTGATATATTACTTTGCATTAACTAGTATTGGTTCATTTTAAATGGATTTTCTCACTTGAAGTTCACAAGTTGTATATGTGATATACTTTTGTGCACTCTTTTGTATCATGTTTGATGATACATGCATGTTTGTGTGTATGTTTGATTAAACCTTAGTTAAGTAAATGGTTAGGGTTTTAATTAATTAATTAATTTATTTATTTATTCTTTTTGGAAAAGATAAAATGGTGGATTTATTTTTCTTTCTTTGCTTGAAGCTTCTTGAAGCTTCAAAGCATCTTTGAAAGTCCACCACTTTGTCTTCATCTAAACCTAACCATTCACCTAACTATAGTTTACTCTCTACACATAATCATGTTTGACATTATGATAAGTATTCATTTATTTTCTTTTTGGAATAATACTTATCATAATATTCATCTTCATCTTCTTCTTCTTCTTCACATGAAGAAGCTTGCTACCAACAATGGCAACTTGAGAAAATGAGTGAGAAATCCAATTCTAAAGTGAACCCACTTCCTATTTCTTCATCCTCTACCACTTGCCAAGTAGTATAGGGTGTTTTCTTCACAAGTTTCATGACTTGGTGAAGTGGGAGCTTGATCTTGCGATGCCTCGACGTAGATCATCTTCGGCATCGTAGTCGATGACCTAGCCCGTCCATTTCTCCGATGAAGCCGACGCTAGAGCCCGGGATTTGTTTTGGACAGCAAGGGGACTTCATCGCGGAGCTATGGAGGTAGAGAACCGGATCTACAAAGGTTGTATTTCCGTTCTTTTAGTTAAGTTGTTAACTATTCGCATTTGTTTCGCCTAAAATCTAGTTAACGATCCGTATTAGGGTTTCTCGGCACTTGTAAAATTTGAAATTGGCATGGTTGATGCCTTGTGAGACCTCACTAGTGTGCCCAGGAACCCTACAGTTTGAAATGAAATCGTTTGCCAAAACGGTTTAGAAAATATCGAAGAAAAAGGCTTTTTTTTAGTGTAAATGGATGTTTGGGGTATTGTATTTATCATTTTTCATCACCCCACACCCATACCCACACTCACACACCCCCATATATTTCCTCCCTTGGCTGAATTCAGCAGCGCCATCAATTTTCCCCACTTGAATTTCAAAGAAAAGAAAGAAAAGAAAAGAAAAGAAATGAGAATGGATAAAAGTGTTAGTTGAATGTTGACTTGGACCTTTCCTTTACCCATACCTCACACCACACTCCCTCTCGCCTCTCCCCCACCGGCAATAGCTGAGCCCCCCTCCATTTCAGCCCCTTCATTCTTTATCTCTTTCTCTTTAAAAAAGTTCATCAAAAATGCTTGAAAAATCCACAAAAAATCAAGCAAAAATCCAAATCAAAATCCACCTCCTACCCATTTTCCCTTGGCTACCATAGTATGGATCTAGGGATTTAGATTTCAATTTGGGAGGCTAAGTGTGCTTGTGGGATCTTCAAATTTATTTGGGTATAATTCTAACCTTATTCATATATTGTTGTTTAATTGCTTCTATATTAACAAATTTGATGTTTAATTGGGTTTTATTGAAACTTTAGGAAATTCAAGACTAGGGTTTGAATTTAATTAGGGTTTTTATCATTAGTTTATGGTTGTAATGAGGAGATTAACATGTAATTGTATCCAAAATCTAAGTTGGTTGCTACTTGCTAATTTGTTAAATTAAAATGGTGATAATTTTGCTAAATTGCTAACTAGGTTTTTAAAAAATTGTTTAAATATTGGGTTTAAAAATGTGATTAGGTTTTTCATGACTTCATTAACATTATAAAATATAGTTTAATACTTTAGTTCATGAAAATCCAAGCTAAATTGTTGTTTGTGCATTTTTGCTATAAAATTGTTAAATTTGGGTATATTGTAAACTAGAATTTTGGAATTTATGGAAATTGATGAGAATAAATTATAGGAATGGTTTATATGACTTTGTTATGATATTTAGTGACTATTGTGGCCTCTAGATTCGTTTAAACATCAAGAGGTTGTATTAAAGCGGTTAATTTTGCTTATTAGGTTTTCGGAAAAATAGCTTTAAAGCGAATTTGAAGTTTTGGTGATTTTAACCCTATTATATATATATATAATTAAGGTGTTGTGAAACCACGATTGATACGTTTGAGTTTTTCTCGATGGTTTGGCGTTTGTACGCCGACGTCGAGGGTTTTTGGGTTGATTTGTGAAAGCAACCATAGGTTTTGACCTATGTGGGATTCACGTGTCGTTTTTGGGTCATGAGTCGGATTTTAATACGACACGGTGCGTTATGATATGTAGGTACCCCATGTGGACTTTGAGATGACAAGCAAGCACATGGCGACGTCGGCACCGGCTAGCGAGGACGAGGTGAGTAGATTTATATCTACGGGGAGAAGTCGGGTGGATGGCGTATAGCACCCCCGCAGTCCGTAGTGTAGCTCATATATATATATGTTTATATAGGGTTTTATGATACGAGAATGTTTATTCATGTTATGATTATGTGTTCATGGATTAGCTTTAGGTTAGTTGCGAAACCCTAGAGTAGTTGTTATACCCACATACGCACACACAGACTTGCATACATTACTTTCTTGTGCGCCGAGTGGGATGTGTATATATGTATATATGCGTGGGTATGGGACTATGCATATGTACATTCATATACATATGCATGGATAATAAGGTAGTACTTGGGATTTAAGATGAGTCGATGAGATTTGATTTGAGGCCGTGAGATCGGTGATATAGTAGGGTTCGTATTTGAGATACGACATGACGTTGTAACGGGTCTTGACGTAGTGTTTCACACACGTGCATGCATACTTAGGCGGTATCAGTATTGTACTAGACGTAGATCAGTATCCCGATCATGATATTTGATAAAGAGGATACCAGGTGAATAGTATGATGAATGTGATATTGACCCGTACCGAGATTTAGGATGCCGTACGACGGATTTACGTACGAGCTATATTGATGATTGATCCGCACTCTTGACTTGGGATGCCTGCTTATAGATATGGTATCGGATATGATATTATTGAGGCGGGATCACCGACTATACATATACAGGTATGTATATGTATCGACTCAGATGATAGGCGGTTTCCTTACCTGTAGTTCAGCTTGTTAGTTCAGCCGTATAGTTTAGTGTAGTTGTTAGACTAGATTAGATTTCTACCTATTTCAAAACTAACGGATCGTGGGTATTTTAAAAGACAGGTCAAGGGATCTACGGATATTTCAAAAGACGTATCCTTTATTAAAACCACTGTAGCCCTTATTTTCAAAACCCCACGATTCGTGTTATTTCAATGGGCACCATTGTTTAGTATTTAGCTCCCGCTCATTATTGTTGTTCGCTCCGCATCGCATGCTTATATTATGATTCATATCCTATTATTAATATCATGCTGTTAGGACACCAGCACCATTACCGATGACGCGTATGTACCACGTACACTTACTTGCCGGCTCACACACATCTTCATCGGTAATTGCCATGTCACGAACACTTTAGAAAATACTATTTCATTTGACATAGGTTGTTAGCTAATAGTTTAGACATGATATTAGTGTACTTGCCTTATATGCTAGTTAGACATTGTAGTTATTGCCTGCTACTTCATGCATGTTATTATTCACTGTTGTGTCGCATTCATGGATTCTCATGCCTATATTCACTGTTTACATGCTATTGATGACTTGGATTCGGATTTCATGAGATTTCTTGGATTTGGAGGAAAACCGCAAAAACATAAATAAACCTTTTCTCTCTTTTAAAATAAAAAGTGCGGTTTTCCCATGATGTATGAGTCGTCCACCATGAGTTTGCTGATGGATTTCGAGACCCGATTCGAGGAGTGGAGGAACCATTTCGGATACATGGTGGGCCCGGTGCGGTACCCCGGGGCAAGAGGATCGTGTTGTTGACGTTGAGCCTGGCAGGGGAGCACTACTGACCGGTGATATTACCCGACGCGTCGGATATCCGGAGGATACCGTCGTGGTCTTGAGATGGATGGTAGGGGCCGGTCTGGACTGACGGGGCCCTAGATATTGTGATTGAGACATTGAGATTTCGAGATATTGAGGTACAGAGACTGTGATACAGAGATATCGAGATATTGGGATTACGTTTTGTGCCGATGCTTGGCACTGTTTTATGCTGATTTCATTATGATACCTCATTTTAAAAATACAAAGGAAATCTCACTAAATTATGAAAACAGTTTCTTCATTTACATGTATTCTGTTTTCATGCATTCATACCTCATTCATATGATATATTGCTACCTGAGGTACTGACACGGGCACATGAGATTATACTCGGGTTAGATATTTACCCTAGTCATTGTTATAGACTGCTTGTCATATATTTGAGGATTATATATATTTATCGTATGACCTAGGATTGCGTCACACATGCGATTTCTATTCGTAGATGTTTTTCTATTCACGAGTTGGCAACTCACCCCGGTTGTGCCCCAGTTTCTTGCAGGTTTTGCCGTACAGGTTTCATTACGGCTTTGCTGGCACTGCTTCCCATTTCCGGATGACTTGCTAGTAGGTGGGTTTACTTGTAACGTACCCCCATTATATATCTTTTATATTATTATTCAGTTGTATCTAGAAGTTCCATCAACCAAACATGTATTTATTTTGAGATAGAGACCAGTGATGTTATTCCTTCGATCTTAGAGTCGCGCGTTATATTTCTGTGGTTTTCTTGTGGTTTTGAGTTTCCTTTTGAATTTTGATCCTCGCCGTTGGCGTTGTATATTATATTGCTTGTGTGGTTGTGACCGTCGATTGACGAAGAGCTAGCTCCCGCTTGGGGATGCCTTTTTATTGATTTCGTATATTATTCATGTTGTATCCTGTTTGGGGGCCAGTATTTACAAAGGAGACTCTGCCGAAATTTTCGGGAAATATTTGATGTTTTTTTTTAAAACCGCATAATTCGGCTTATGCTATTAAAACTACTTGTTTTAAATTGGTTTTCCTTCACTCTACTACTTTTCTTGGTTTGGATTTCTGGGTTTTCGGCTCACTTAGATTACGTACGCCTCGAGACGTTCGTAGTTTAAGTGCCGGTCATGTTCCGTACTTTCGGGGCGTAACAAAGTTGGTATCAGAGCGTTAGGTTTTACCTTCGGAGCGTAGGATGACCCTTGGTTGATGGAATAGGTGACAAAAGTAGAGTGACGTACCGTAGGTATGTTCCGTGGCATATTTACGATACGCTACTCCACTTAAGAAGCCTTAGGATGTACATTTCTTTGCTCAGTATTATATTCATTCCGATCTAGCCTCATCAGTACCAGTTATGGGTTTGCTGCCACGATTACGGGCAAGGAGAGCTACAGCTAGAGTTGCGGTCAGCACGAGCTCGTCACGAACGAGGACTGACCAGGGCGAAATTCCGGCGACACACGATTGTGGAGATGTGTCTTTTTACTGTGTTTCCGCGCCACGAGCGTTTGGCGGATCGCCTTTATGAGATTTCTCGGACGTGCCGATCAGTATCAGAGGATTGGGCCACTGGCAGAGGCCAGCCAGATTTTGATGACCGTTGGTGTATTGCTTATTCATGATGGTCGAGGCACTGTTCAGCGTGCAGACGAGTGAGCCAGTTGTTACTGCGAGCGACGAGATATCGCCCCATATGTTGGAGCTATTGCAGTACAGGTTGTACTAAGAGATGATAGAAGGTCGCTAGTCACCCGAGGATGAATGACTAGGACATGTGGTTCGTTCGCCTACCCGATGAGAGGTCATCAGATAGATTGATTCCAGCTAGAGACGACTTCACGCAGAGACGTTGGGAGTCGACAGAGACGATCGAATGTCAGAAACCTATTATTCCAAGTTTAAAGTATTCGGAAGGGCATGCAGGCAATTTTATGGACCCTCTAGAAGAATGAAACCCTAACTCGACATAATGACCGTATGAAAGCCTTTGAACCTTCGGGTTTGCGGCAGTTCCACGGCGCCATTAGTGAGGCTTGGGTTTGCCCTTCTACGGCTGGACCACCGATACTGTGGTATGTACTCGATACTATTAAACTGTGCCCAAGATGTTGAGCCCTTGGGGGATTATGAGGTTTTGACAATCGATTGGATGGTTCGACTTAATTCGGATGCTAGGTGGTGAGATGCATTTCTTGGGAGACTCCCGATACGAGGATAGCCGTTGGAGCTCAGTCCATGCAGCCACGACGAGACGAGTCCGAAGCGGTCGACATTAGAGAAAAATGGAGTAAGAGGTTCGTACAAGATATGGATATGATGACGTTCCCCTCCGCCGACATCAGAGATGCGATGCGCATGCCGAGGCAGAGTACTGGATATACCTTCCAGAAGGAGTCGCGATGGGTATGCAGCCGTTCCAGAGCAAGATGCAGATATAGGAAAGGACGATGACTTCTGGACAGTTGGCAGAGACGAGACATGGAAGAGACCGTGAGCAGGATTCCTTCCAGGACACTGCTGCAATGATACTTGCACCCAGGATCAGATGTGTCACGTACATTCAGAGAGCCAGAGGCCGACGCCAGTGATATGCTGTCTTACGAGCGGTCGCGATGATTGACCGGGAGCTGACAAGAGTCGTGCAAGAACGGGATCATCCCCGTTAGCACACCTGACAGGGCCGATGAGCCGATGGACCGAGAGATTGGTAATTCACAGTGAAGACCTTGACCCAGAAGTGGTCATTGTTACGCACACCAGCAGGCCAGAGTTCATGATCATCGACGAGACGTCCCACTAGTGACCGCGACAGTTGGCCCGAGATTCTTAGAGGATGCGCTTGAGCGGTACTATTCCGCCATTATTGATTTCGATGTTTTGGGTGCTTTATTCGCATGATTTGATTTTGATGATTGAGGATTTACGATCTTTGCACCGTGTTGCACTTGATATCGTTTTCGTGCTTTGGTTTCACATGATTGTGATTTTACGGTTTTAGACATTTGAGTTGATTTTGTGCGTATGCACGCAAACGATTTGGTTCCTGCACTCTGTATAGTTTATATATGCTTGCAGTGCAGTGATACGCCTTTTGTGCACTTAGATGCACTGGGCTTCGATTTCGATTGTGATACTCGATATTTGTTTTGTGCACCTTGTGCACCTGATTTGATTTTACGCATGTTCGGCGCTTGATATTGGATTTCATGATTTTGTGCATGATGGATGCCCCTGGTTTTGGGTTTTCGCGCATGTTGAGCGCATGTCTTGAGATGCGATTTTGGTGCACACCAGATGCACTAAATCGAGATTTTTTCGTGCATGCCAGATGCACCTGATTTTGCTGTCAGGCACACACGTTGCCTACGACAGATGCTTTGTGCACACCTGATGCACTTAGATCTTGTTTCTGTGCACTTGTATGGCACGTATATGGATTTTGATTGTCGTGCGCACCAGACGCACGTAGTATTCATACGCGTATTTTGGGATTGATTTCTTATAGAGCAGTACGTTTTTTTTATGATAATTGCGATGTGTTTTCGTACTAAGCAGGACTAGTCAGAGGACAGTACCTGAATGTATTTTGCATGCATTGATAGCTATTGAAGGGAATTCCAAAAAGCGAGCTATAGTCTCAGTATTTACCTACGTGTCTGATATGACGCGAAATGTTTAAAACAAGGAAAACCCTTCTAAATTGTTTCCCAAAACGGCGGAACGTACATTTCAAACAAAGGTATATATGTATATAGTTATTTTCTTATGATAGACGTCCGCCACTGTGCAGTGTTATGTGCATTGCACAGCAACTTAAAGGATTTGGCATGCATTTCCTCCTGATATTTACATGTATAGTTCCGATTTATAGCATATCGGTCTTGCTTGAGATTTGGCATTCGTGTCTTCACCTTGACTCCGATGATTGCGGGATGCTTGACGGAGTTTTGATTTTGAATTATCTGCTCATTACTCATGCGCATGTATTGCGCTATGATGCGTTTATGTATTTATGATTTCGGAGCCCCAGCGATTTGATGGTTTTGGCTGAAATATTTTAGTATTTGGGGGGATTTTTAATTTAAATTCGGGGACCGAATTTCTTTAAGGGGGGAAGATTGTAACGTTTTGAAAATCGTTTCGGTGAAATTTCGAAAAAACGGTAAAATAAGGGGGTTTTCTGTAAAAAGTCAAAATACAAATATCTTTATTATAAAATTAAATATACATATTCTAGCTATGTAATTGCTAGTATTTGGTGTTTATTGACCCACTGGTAAAATTTCAAATTTTCTGAAAATTTTTCCGAAATTAATTATTTTAATATTATTTTAAGCCGTCACTAATATATTTAATTAGGGAAAATTACAAATTGGAATGAGTTGAAACAAATTTTGTGCATTATAAAACATTAAATAAAATTTTATCATATGGTTTTTGAAATGAAATCGTTTGCCAAAACGGTTTAGAAAATATCGAAGAAAAAGGCTTTTTTTTAGTGTAAATGGATGTTTGGGGTATTGTATTTATCATTTTTCATCACCCCACACCCATACCCACACTCACACACCCCCATATATTTCCTCCCTTGGCTGAATTCAGCAGCGCCATCAATTTTCCCCACTTGAATTTCAAAGAAAAGAAAGAAAAGAAAAGAAAAGAAATGAGAATGGATAAAAGTGTTAGTTGAATGTTGACTTGGACCTTTCCTTTACCCATACCTCACACCACACTCCCTCTCGCCTCTCCCCCACCGGCAATAGCTGAGCCCCCCTCCATTTCAGCCCCTTCATTCTTTATCTCTTTCTCTTTAAAAAAGTTCATCAAAAATGCTTGAAAAATCCACAAAAAATCAAGCAAAAATCCAAATCAAAATCCACCTCCTACCCATTTTCCCTTGGCTACCATAGTATGGATCTAGGGATTTAGATTTCAATTTGGGAGGCTAAGTGTGCTTGTGGGATCTTCAAATTTATTTGGGTATAATTCTAACCTTATTCATATATTGTTGTTTAATTGCTTCTATATTAACAAATTTGATGTTTAATTGGGTTTTATTGAAACTTTAGGAAATTCAAGACTAGGGTTTGAATTTAATTAGGGTTTTTATCATTAGTTTATGGTTGTAATGAGGAGATTAACATGTAATTGTATCCAAAATCTAAGTTGGTTGCTACTTGCTAATTTGTTAAATTAAAATGGTGATAATTTTGCTAAATTGCTAACTAGGTTTTTAAAAAATTGTTTAAATATTGGGTTTAAAAATGTGATTAGGTTTTTCATGACTTCATTAACATTATAAAATATAGTTTAATACTTTAGTTCATGAAAATCCAAGCTAAATTGTTGTTTGTGCATTTTTGCTATAAAATTGTTAAATTTGGGTATATTGTAAACTAGAATTTTGGAATTTATGGAAATTGATGAGAATAAATTATAGGAATGGTTTATATGACTTTGTTATGATATTTAGTGACTATTGTGGCCTCTAGATTCGTTTAAACATCAAGAGGTTGTATTAAAGCGGTTAATTTTGCTTATTAGGTTTTCGGAAAAATAGCTTTAAAGCGAATTTGAAGTTTTGGTGATTTTAACCCTATTATATATATATATATAATTAAGGTGTTGTGAAACCACGATTGATACGTTTGAGTTTTTCTCGATGGTTTGGCGTTTGTACGCCGACGTCGAGGGTTTTTGGGTTGATTTGTGAAAGCAACCATAGGTTTTGACCTATGTGGGATTCACGTGTCGTTTTTGGGTCATGAGTCGGATTTTAATACGACACGGTGCGTTATGATATGTAGGTACCCCATGTGGACTTTGAGATGACAAGCAAGCACATGGCGACGTCGGCACCGGCTAGCGAGGACGAGGTGAGTAGATTTATATCTACGGGGAGAAGTCGGGTGGATGGCGTATAGCACCCCCGCAGTCCGTAGTGTAGCTCATATATATATATGTTTATATAGGGTTTTATGATACGAGAATGTTTATTCATGTTATGATTATGTGTTCATGGATTAGCTTTAGGTTAGTTGCGAAACCCTAGAGTAGTTGTTATACCCACATACGCACACACAGACTTGCATACATTACTTTCTTGTGCGCCGAGTGGGATGTGTATATATGTATATATGCGTGGGTATGGGACTATGCATATGTACATTCATATACATATGCATGGATAATAAGGTAGTACTTGGGATTTAAGATGAGTCGATGAGATTTGATTTGAGGCCGTGAGATCGGTGATATAGTAGGGTTCGTATTTGAGATACGACATGACGTTGTAACGGGTCTTGACGTAGTGTTTCACACACGTGCATGCATACTTAGGCGGTATCAGTATTGTACTAGACGTAGATCAGTATCCCGATCATGATATTTGATAAAGAGGATACCAGGTGAATAGTATGATGAATGTGATATTGACCCGTACCGAGATTTAGGATGCCGTACGACGGATTTACGTACGAGCTATATTGATGATTGATCCGCACTCTTGACTTGGGATGCCTGCTTATAGATATGGTATCGGATATGATATTATTGAGGCGGGATCACCGACTATACATATACAGGTATGTATATGTATCGACTCAGATGATAGGCGGTTTCCTTACCTGTAGTTCAGCTTGTTAGTTCAGCCGTATAGTTTAGTGTAGTTGTTAGACTAGATTAGATTTCTACCTATTTCAAAACTAACGGATCGTGGGTATTTTAAAAGACAGGTCAAGGGATCTACGGATATTTCAAAAGACGTATCCTTTATTAAAACCACTGTAGCCCTTATTTTCAAAACCCCACGATTCGTGTTATTTCAATGGGCACCATTGTTTAGTATTTAGCTCCCGCTCATTATTGTTGTTCGCTCCGCATCGCATGCTTATATTATGATTCATATCCTATTATTAATATCATGCTGTTAGGACACCAGCACCATTACCGATGACGCGTATGTACCACGTACACTTACTTGCCGGCTCACACACATCTTCATCGGTAATTGCCATGTCACGAACACTTTAGAAAATACTATTTCATTTGACATAGGTTGTTAGCTAATAGTTTAGACATGATATTAGTGTACTTGCCTTATATGCTAGTTAGACATTGTAGTTATTGCCTGCTACTTCATGCATGTTATTATTCACTGTTGTGTCGCATTCATGGATTCTCATGCCTATATTCACTGTTTACATGCTATTGATGACTTGGATTCGGATTTCATGAGATTTCTTGGATTTGGAGGAAAACCGCAAAAACATAAATAAACCTTTTCTCTCTTTTAAAATAAAAAGTGCGGTTTTCCCATGATATATGAGTCGTCCACCATGAGTTTGCTGATGGATTTCGAGACCCGATTCGAGGAGTGGAGGAACCGTTTCGGATACATGGTGGGCCCGGTGCGGTACCCCGGGGCAAGAGGATCGTGTTGTTGACGTTGAGCCTGGCAGGGGAGCACTACCGACCGGTGATATTACCCGACGCGTCGGATATCCGGAGGATACCGTCGTGGTCTTGAGATGGATGGTAGGGGCCGGTCTGGACTGACGGGGCCCTAGATATTGTGATTGAGACATTGAGATTTCGAGATATTGAGGTACAGAGACTGTGATACAGAGATATCGAGATATTGGGATTACGTTTTGTGCAGATGCTAGGCACTGTTTTATGCTGATTTCATTATGATACCTCATTTTAAAAATACAAAGGAAATCTCACTAAATTATGAAAACAGTTTCTTCATTTACATGTATTCTGTTTTCATGCATTCATACCTCATTCATATGATATATTGCTACCTGAGGCACTGACACGGGCACATGAGATTATACTCGGGTTAGATATTTACCCTAGTCATTGTTATAGACTGCTGGTCATATATTTGAGGATTATATATATTGATCGTATGACCTAGGATTGCGTCACACATGCGATTTCTATTCGTAGATGTTTTTCTATTCACGAGTTGGCAACTCACCCCGGTTGTGCCCCAGTTTCTTGCAGGTTTTGCCGTACAGATTTCATTACGGCTTTGCTGGCACTGCTTCCCATTTCCGGGTGATTTGCTAGTAGGTGGGTTTACTTGTATCGTACCCCCATTATATATCTTGTATATTATTATTCAGTTGTATCTAGAAGTTCCATCAACCAAACATGTATTTATTTTGAGATAGAGACCAGTGATGTTATTCCTTCGACCTTAGAGTCGTGCGTTATATTTCTGTGGTTTTCTTGTGGTTTTGAGTTTCCTTTTGAATTTTGATTCTCGCCGTTGGCGTTGTATATTATATTGCTTGTGTGGTTGTGACCGTCGATTGACGAAGAGCTAGCTCCCGCTTGGGGATGCCTTTTTATTGATTTCGTATACTATTCATGTTGTATCCCGTTTGGGGGCCAATATTTACAAAGGAGACTCTGCCGAAATTTTCGGGAAATATTTGATGTTTTTTTTAAAACCGCATAATTTGGCTTATGCTATTAAAACTACTTGTTTTAAATTGGTTTTCCTTCACTCTACTACTTTTCTTGGTTTGGATTTCTGGGTTTTCGGCTCACTTAGATTACGTACGCCTCGAGACGTTCGTAGTTTAAGTGCCGGTCATGTTCCGTACTTTCGGGGCGTGACAGTATATCGGGAAAACTTAGTGGAAGTGCTAGACGATAAGCTACAACACCCACCCTCTCCAGAATCTCATAGGGTCCGACATATCTGGGACTGAGCTTCCCTTTTTTTTCGAAACGCATCACACCCTTCATCGAAGAGACACGGAGGAAGACATAGTCTCCCACATCGAACTCAAGTCGGCGACGGCGTCGATCATTATAAGATTTCTGTCTGCACTGGGCCGCTCTCATTCTGTCCTGTATCAACTGAATCTTTTCTGTAGTCTCCTGCACTAGCTGCGGTCCCAAAATGCCGCTCTCGCTGAGTTCAATCCAACAAACGGGCGATCGAAACTTTCTCCCATACAAAGCTCCGAAGGGTGCTATCTGAATCGTCTCTTGAAAACTGTTGTTGTAAGAGAATTCTATCAAGGGCAAGTGACGATCCCAACTGCCCCCGAAATCTAGACTGCAAGCTCGAAGCATATCCTCAAGAGTCTATATGGTCCGCTCTGACTGACCGTCGGTCTGTGGGTGGAAAGCTGTACCGAAACTCAATCGGGTGCCTAGAGTCTCATGAAGTTTCTGCCATAATCGGCTGGTGAACTGTGTGCCCCTATCGGATACAATGCAAGTCGTAACTCCATGCAATCGCACAATCTCGTCAATGTAGATCTGGGCATACTGCGCGTATTCATAAGTAGTCTTCACCGGAAGAAAATGAGCTGCTTTCGTCAATCGATCAACAATCACCCAGATGGAATCATACCCTCTGTTGGATCTGGGCAGACCCACAACAAAATCCATAGAGATCTGCTCTCATTTCTACTCCGGAATGGGCAAGGGCTGTAATTCTCCTGCCGGCCTCTGGTACTCGGCCTTGACTTGCTGGCAAGTCAAGCATCTCGAAACAAACTCCGTGACATCTCTCTTCATCCCTTCCCATCAGTAAACATCTCTCAAGTCATGATACATCTTGGTGGAATCCAGATGAATACTATATACGGACCGATGCGCCTCCTCTAAGATCTCGCATCTAGGTCCCTCAGAATCTGGCACACAAAGACGAGTCCCAAACCGTAACACTCCATGGTCATCGATCACGAACTCAAAATCTCTACCATGTCTAACCTGTTCTATGATCTCGGACAAGTGAGCATTGGCGGGATGTGCCTCTCGAATGCGATCAAGTAACTGTGGATAGGTGCGGACATGAGCGAGCTGTCCCCCTGTCGATGTAAACTCAAACTGTACTTGACTGTCACATAAAATCTGCCAATCTGCGGAAGACTGTCTCTGCACTGTGCTCAAATAAGATAAGTTACCTCCAGGCCTCTGACTCAAAGTTTCTGCCACCACATTCACCTTGCCCGGATGATAGAGAATCTCACAGTCATAGTCCTTCACGAGCTCCATCCAACGACGCTGCCTTAAATTCAGATTCCACTGCTGAAAGATATACTTTAAGCTCTTGTGGTTTGTGAATATCTGGCATGACCCACCGTATAAGTAATGCCTCCAAATCTTGAATGCGAAGACCACCACGGCCATCTCTAAGTCATGAGTGGGATAGTTCTTCCTGTGCTTCTTCAACTGCCAAGAAGCATAAGCGACGACCCTGCCGTGCTGCATCAACACACAGCCTAAACCCACTCGAGAGGTATCACAATAGACAACAAAACCATCTGACCCAGAAGGTAAAGATAAGACTGGTGCAGTCGTCAAGCGAGTCTTTAACTGCTGAAAACTCTGCTCGCATGCCTCTATCCAAAGAAATGGAACTTCCTTCCTGGTCAACCCGGTCAGTGGTGCAGCGATACAAGAAAAATCCTATACAAAACGTCGGTAGTAACCTGCCAAACCCAAGAAGCTGCGAATCTCCGTAACTAATACAGGTCTGGGCCAGTGCTCTATTGCCTCTATCTTCTTTGGGTCCACACGTATACAATCTCTCGTAACTACGTGACCCAAGAAATCCACACTATCCAGCCAGAAAGCACACTTGGAGAATTTAGCGAACAACCGGTGTTCCCTCAAAATCTGCAATGTAATTCGCAAATGCTGCTCATGCTCCTCTCGACTGTGGGAGTATACAAGAATATCATCAATGAATACAATAACGAAATGATCAAGAAACGGCTTGAAAATGCGGTTCATCATATCCATGAAAGCTGTTGGGGCATTGGTGAGCCTGAACGATATCACCAAAAACTCATAATGCCCGTATCGTGTGTGAAAAGCAGTTTTCGGAATGTCATCCTTCCGAACTCTCAATTAGTGATACCTTAACCGCAAATCGATCTTCGAGAAATAGACAGCTCCCTGCAGCTGATCAAATAAGTCATCAATACGAGATAATGGATACCTATTTCGCATCGTAACTCGATTCAGCTGTCTGTAGTCGATGCACAATCTCATGCTGCCGTCTTTCTTTTTAACGAATAAGACAGAAGGTCCCCACGGCGATACACTCGGACGAACGAGTCCCTTATCAAGCAATTATTGGAACTGAACCTTGAGCTCCTTCAACTCCGTCGGGGCCATCCGATAAGGTGGTATAGAAATAGGTCCCGCACCCGGAATCAAGTCAATGCTAAATTCGATATCGCGATCAAGCGGCAATCCTGGTAACTCAGCAGGGAACACATCAGGAAATTCTCGTATGATAGGAACCTGGTCCAATGGGACTTCAGCGGTTCCCACGTCCTGAATAAACGCTAAGAACCCACAACAACTCTTCTTCAAGAGCCATCCCGCACAAAGAGCAAAAATCAGGTTGGCAGAAGTTATACCGTAGTCCCCTGCACAACAAAAATCGGTTCGTCTGGAAAACAGAATCTGACCGCTTTCCACCGACAATCAACGTAAGCATGACAAGCGGCCAGCCAATCCATACCGAGAAGTACATCAAAATCTAGCATATCCAAGAGAATCAAATCGACAAACGAATCCCTATCGCCAATACGTACTGAACAGGACCTGAATACATGTCGGGCTATAAAAGAATCTCCCACAGGAGTAATCACAACAAGCGGTAATTCTAACAACGACGACTTTCTCCCCAGAGAAAGTGCAAAGTGTGCAGACACGTAAGAGTGAGTAGAACCGGGATCAAATAAAATATGTGCATCTAAGGAACATACGGAAAGCGTACCTGTCACAACTGCATGGGATGCTTGGGCATCCTGTGGAGTCAAAGCAAAAACTCGAGCTTGGCCTCTACCAGCATCCTGACGTCCTCTCCCTCGGTATCCTCGTCCTCTCTGGAAATGTCCTGCAAAACCCCGACCTCGCGGTGCAACGGCCTGGCGTATAGTGCCAACTGGTGGAGGAAGTAATGCCATCGAAGTAGAAGGCGGAGGGGGTAAAACAGTCTGCAGAACAACAGTCCCTCCATGGCGTCTACACTCTCTAGCCAAATGCCCTGGAAGTCGGCAACTAAAACATGTAAATGGGGGCCTCTGCTCCGCGGGCTACGAGCTGAACATCTGGCTCTGAGCCAAACCTCGACCAAAACTGCGGCCTGGAATGTGTCTGCCTCCACCTCTCCCAAACTGCATGGTAACCGACCCAGTAGGTCTGGTCCTCTTTGGCTCAGGAATGATCGATGTCTCGTTCAGACGCTCTTCTACTCGCATAGCTGCGTCCATGGCCTGCGTATAAGTATCGAAATGCTGGGAGCCTATAGTAAGGAATAGCTGTGTATCCAGACTCCTCACAAACCTCTTCACCCGGAGCTCCTTCGTAGGAACTAAGTATGGAGCATACCGTGACAACTGGGTGAACTGCAAGTCATACTCTGCCACCGGCATATCTGCAGATTTTCGCAACGCCTCGAAACTGTTGGCTCTGGCATCTCTTACGCTTTGTGGAAGAAATCTGGTAAGGAAAATCTCAGAAAACTCTGTCCATGACATCGGAAGAAGACCTGTGGCTCGCCCTCTCTCCATCGACTCACATCATGTCTGTGCAAGTCGCTCTGATCGAAAGCTGGTCAGCTCCACCGACCTCGCATCAGAACATCTCAATGACCTACCAATCCTAGCCATCCTATCAAGAAATGACTGAGGATCCTCTGCTGCGTCTGTCCCTGTAAATACCGGAGGCCTCAATCTCATGAACTTTGGAAGTGATACCTCTATAACCCTCGAGTCTACAAGTGCAACGGTCTGCACGGGCTGTACAACGGGCTCTACCATCATCGATGCCTGATCCTGTCTTTGAACACGGTTGGCCTCAGTTAACTGCCCCACCATCTGCTGTAAGCCCAACATGCCTTCTTCTATCCTAGTCAGTCTATCTGGAGGAGGAGGATAAACATGCTCCGGTACCGCCGGAATGTCCTGCGCATCAGTCGCCATCACAGGCGGATCTGTCTGAGCTGCATTCCTGGCCGCGGCTCGCCTAGCTCGCATAGCCATAGCAACTGGAACAAGAAACGAGAGTTGATAAGGCGTACGAATAGGAACAACAATAATAGGGAGTTAAAGGAAGGATTAATCAAGATATACATCCTAAAGTTACTTAGGCTGAGTATCGTAGCGTAAATATACCGCAGAACATATGTACGGTACTCTACTCATCCTAAATCTCCTACTCTATCAATCCAAGGGTCAACCTCCATAAAAAAATTAAATCCTACTAACTTCAATTCACTACTCGGTTCCGTAAGGTTAATCCTAAGCTCCGATACCAATTTTGTCACGACCCGAAATTTGGGCGTGACCGGCACTTAGATTGTATGACATCTAAAGATGCCGACACAATCTGAGTAAGCCAAAAACCAAGATCAAAAACCCATTTGCGGAATTAAGGAAATTTTAATTTTTAAGTAAAAGAATGAGGTAGAATGTCGAATGATTTTTAAGAAATGAAATCTAAACAACTGATTTTTTTAGCATTTAAAATTTCGACAGCACCTCTTTTTTAATCATTAAAGAAAGCGGTTACAAAATGTTTAAATAAGTTGCGTCTCTAGTTGGGAGCAAAATAACGCCAAACAGCGGAAATCAATACGCAACAACAATACGACGCTCAAGCGAAGAATTTCATGCATAAGTAAAGGAAACATAACTTAACACAACTAAATGATCTCACTCGATCAAAACAAAACATATACAAACATATTTCGTTCTAAGTCAAATATACAGGGTTTGATGGAGTGATACTAGATCCAAAATACATATATAAAAAATAAACGGTCACTGTATATGTAACCCACCTAGCAAAATAAGCGATATAAGCTGACAATTGGATCCACATTCCTGCTATGCATCCATGCGTCTCCTGCAAGGAACTAAGGCACAACGGGGGTGAGTTGCCAATTCAGTGAGCAAAACTAACATCTAACAGTTGATATTGTAAGCATGCCGGAATAATGCTAGAAGCGACAAGATAAGCAGGATGTATAGTATCACATTGATGCATGAATATGTACTAGATAAATGTATAACACAATACTGAAATCTCATCAAATATCTCTAAATATTGGTCATTTCCAATTTAAGATTCATTTTCCGTGTCCAACATCGACACAAATCTTCTGTTTCAGTAGACATCGTTCCCCGAACGATCCTGTCAATCAGTAACATCGGTCGGTATCCACCAGATATCCGCCGTGTTTTACAAATATCTCTGGTATCGAGTATCCTCGTTAGGCTCCTCGCCTCAAATGTAGCTCTCTTGCCCCTCGGTCTCGACTGTGTCCACCATGTATCCGACTGTATATTCCCCCACTCAGTCTGAATTACGTATAAATCCATAACCATATAGTCCCCCACTCGGTTCGGAGTAAATCCAAATCATAAAAATGACATCTCATGGTGGACATATCACATCAATCATGAAAAACCAATGAATAAAACTTAATAGTGCATAAAACTCAAAACCAGAAATTCTCAATCCAATACATCTTGTGCTACAAATAAATAACCATTTGAAAGTAAGACATGATAGGTATCAATTAATAATGATGATGCAAACAACTACTAATAATGATGCTTAGCGTATTAAGGGAATCATATAAGACATGGTAAGTTCTAAGTGATACGTGACGTGTCAATTACCGATGAGGTGTAGTGTAATATGTAGGTATGTGCGTGTGCGACATGACTCATCGATAATTAGTGCAGTGTCCTAACAAGTGACAGACAATGGAATTTTATAGATATGAATGCATACGATGAAGTTTTTAGTTTTAAACATATACATAATGCAAAGGAAATTTATTAGCCAAATTTCTAATTTCGGGCGTATTACGCTATCCAACCCTCTCGATGAGGCCGATAGGCAGAAGGACCTTTCAGTCTATGTGGAGTCAAGCTCGAACAGCGAGGAAGAGCCGACTTTCCTCCCTAGGACAGCAGAGCAAGAGCTGCTTCAAAAGCTTCGAAAACAGCTCAGGAGCAAATATAAAGAGATGGCCAAGTTTGATTCAAAAATTGACGACCTAACGAATGTTGTGATGCAGCTCATGGCTTAAATTACTCGGACGCCTCCCAATCAAGCTCAAGTGTCTACTCTTGAGCCGGGTGATGACAACCCGAAGAAACCGATGCCTGTCCCTTTGGGTCCAAGATTGGGCGAGCCGCACGAAAGTCGACCACATTCTGCTTCTGGGGACGCCTTGGCCTCTGATATCACCATTCCTCTAACACAAGATCAGATAATGGATTTGGTCACCAGCAAGGTTAAAACATTGGTTGCCGAAACCGAAGCTCAGAAAGAAATTGACAGTAGTGGACTGCCATATCCCGCACAGTATGATATAATCGAGTTCCCCAGCGGCTACATCATTCCTAAGTTCGGAAGATTTGACGGGCCGGGAAACACAAATCAGCACGTCGTCCACTTTAAAGCGTCATGAGGAAATACAGAGGGTAATGATGCGCTTCTTCTTCGTTAGTTTGTCAACAGCCTGACTGGTGTCACTTTCGACTAGTACGCAAGCATACCAGACGGGTCCGTCACTACTTTCGCCCAAATGGAGTCTCTGTTTCGGTAAAGATTCATGAGTGTTGGTGAAAAAATCTCCACCGCTGACCCCGTGAGAACCAAGCCGGGGAAAAACGAAAGCAGCACGGACTTTATTGCCCGATGACTCAACCTCACTGTCAAGTGTGAACAGCCGCTAGAGCAGGAGCAGTCCGTCAGCCTCCTCAGTGGGAACCTCAGCAATTGGATGGTCCTATTCTTGTGTACAAAAGGCCTCAAAATGTTTCAAGAGCTGACCAAGAAAGTCCAAATGCTGGAACGCTCAAAGCAAGAGTCTACCCCAAACTCTCAAAGAGACAATACTTGGAGGAGCAAGAGGGATGACAACCGTAGAAGTGGGAATTCTAGCAATGCCAATGTATTCAATGCGTCTGATAATGAAGACAGGTGAATCCAAAACCGACCGGTCTCTAAAGCCAGTGCTGGGAGGAGAAGGGCCTTCCCTAGAGGAGAAAAAGAACAAGGTTTACTCTTTCAGGAGGGACAAGGTCCGAAAGATATTCAAAGATGCCCTGAACAACGGTCTACAATTGCCAGAGTCGAAAAGACCTCACAAAACAAAATGACTGACAATCCTCTATATTGCCCGTACCACCGAGTAGTGAGCCATACGATCGAGGATTGCTATATCTTCAAAGACTGGGTCGAGAATCAGTACAAGACTGGAGAGATCGAGCTATCCAAGAGTGTGTTGGTGAACAATCAAGTTGTAACCACCAACTTTATACAGACAGAAGCTGAAGCCTTCTGGAAGCGGACAGCTGAACCCGCTTCCCTGAGAAATGAAACTGACTCACCGCAGCCTCCGTGGAGTACACACATATCTAATAAGATGAAGAAGATACAAAAGCTTCTTCGGAAAAAGCCTAGAACAAAATCGGAAGTGCAGAAGAAGCCCACCATTCCAACTGCCAATTCGGCTCAATCAGGCTCAAAATCCAAAAAGCTCGAGAAGAAGAAAAGTGCAGCTCGACACGAAAAAGAGTCTGCAGGGAGATCAACCATTCAAAAATATATCGATTCCCTCGAAGACTATGAACAAAAGGAAATAACTCTAATTCAATTGAAGGAGTTCTTCCTTGTAGAAGTAGCTGAGATTCTGGAGGAGCTAGAAGAAGAATCCAATAAAGAGATTCCTATAGTGATCTGCTATGCCATCCATCATAGCAGCGACTCTGAGGAGGAGCTCTGTTTTCTCGAAGAGGACGGGAAGCTCGTCACAATGGCCAACCAAATCCAGCTCAGAAGCGATAGGGCTCTACCGCCAAATCAGGGCAACACCCCAAAAGGGAAGGAAAAACAAGTCGCTAATGAAGAAAATGGCGGAGAGCGGCTCATGAAAATTCGAGTCCTTCCTCGGTGGATTATAATGTCTTGGCTCATCTCCGAAAACTTCCGTCTCTCTTGAGCATCTATGATGCCTTATCCTATCTAAGGAGCTCAGAGATGTTCTCACTCATGCTCTACAAAACCCCGAGCGGTACCAGGCTCGCTTTGCGGATATTGATATGAAGGAAGCCCAGTACACTCTGCATACAGCCGCGGTCACATTTAAGGATGAAAACCTGCTACTAGGAATAACTGAGCACAACCGACCGCTTTACGTGATAGGGTAGAGCGACGGAGATCGGATTAATCGCATATTGATTGATCCAGGGTCCTCAGTGAACATCATGAACTTGCGGAATCTGAAGTGTTTTTCAATGGATGTCCGACACCTGTCAAGGGAAAGGATTGTCATTCAAGGTTTCAATCAAAATTTCCAGCAAGTTCTGGGATCCATAGCTCTGCCGATCAGGTTTGTGACCTACAAACTGAAGCCAAGATATACGTGATCGATGCCAACACATCTTATAAGATTCTCCTAGGAAGGCCGTGGCTTCACGATTATGGCATCGTTACATCAACTCTTCACCAGTGCATGAAGTATACCAAAAATAGAGAAGAAAGACGCATTGATGGAAACATCCAGTCGTTCGGTGTGCATGAAGTCCAATATGAGGATTCTCGGTACTTTGTGAACCTGCAAAGTGCTGAGTCACAGCTGACCAAAGACAGGACGGCCCCGAAACTCAAAAGAAAATCTGAGCCGGCTGTCACTTTCAAAAGCAAAAACCCCCCAAGTGCGTCCGCATTTCGGCAGTGACACCGATGAGTCCGAAGTTGGAAGTTCGTCCGTTTGTCCATAAAAACCGCCCTCATCTTGGTAGCGATATGGATGAGTCTGATATCGAAAGCCCATCTGACAGTAAAATTCGTCCTCGTTTAGGCAGTGACACTGAAGAATCAGAAGAAGAGGATTCTTCTTGCAACAGCTGTGCAGATCGGGCTCTCATGCAAAAAGAGAAGCTAAGAGAGACCTTCGAACTTACGGAAGGGTCCCTAGCCATCACAAGGGTGCCGGAGCGATGTGCAAAGAGATCGACGCATTGCCAGTTTCCACCGTGGACCAGCTGAAAACCTTCTACGTTCCCAGAAGAAAGAGTGGGCAGAAGGGCATCTTGTTTTATGGGTCAAATCCTGTCGTGCACCCGGACGATTTGTCTGTCACGTGCTTTCCCTATGAAAGAGGCATAAGAGCCGTCCTAAGCCCCAGATATTATGCGCTCGAGATGCGAGAATATTTTAAAAAGTGCGAATGTCAGTTATATCAAACGAACTCCGAAGCGAAGTTTTATGAGGGGCTGTGGTACCCGCCTCAGGTCTGAGCACTTATCGATGGACGAATCCCAGATAGACGGGGCATATGTTTCATTCAACCTGACATCAAGGCACGTTAAGTGATTCATATTGGTGAAGCCAGCGAAGAGTCAAATGATGAAGATGAGCTGGTCGAGTCAGAAGAGTCCCCTCAAGAGTTCGAAGATGGCGGAAAAGCAACCTTTGATGAGCTAACCGAGATTGATTTAGGAACGCCTGATAATCCAAAACCGACCTACATCAGCTCACTCTTGTCAGAGGAAATGAAAGAGCAGATAGTCGCCCTGCTGCATGAGTTTGCCGACTGCTTCGCTTGGACGTATAAAGAAATGCCTGGCCTTTCCCCTGAAGTGGCCATGCATAAGCTAGCTATATCTCCTGATGCTAAGCCAGTCAAACAAGCTCCTCGAAAAATGAGAAGGGAACTGGAAGAAAAGGTCATTGAGGAAACCAAGAAACTCATCGATGCCGGCCTCATCAGGGAAGAGAAATACGCGGATTGGATCATTGCATCATCCCAGTGAAAAAGAAGAACGGGCAGATACGAGTTTGCGTCGATTTCAGGGATCTCAATAAGGAATGCCTTAAAGACGATTTCCCGCTTCCGGTCATGGAAATGATGGTTGATGATACCTCAAATTACAAGCTGTTCATTTTCATGGATGGCTCGTCTGAATATAATCAAATCAGGATGTCGCCCGAGAATGAGAAACACACAGCATTTCGAAACCCGATCGGGATATACTGCTACAAGGTGATGCCATTCGGATTAAAGAATGCAGATGCTACGTATCAAAGGGCAATGACCAATATCTTTGATGATCTAATCCATAAAGTCGTCGGATGTTATGTTGATGATTTGGTCGTTAAGACTAAAGCCAAGACCGATCACATTCCGGATCTTAGGACTGTTCTCATTAGATTGGGGGACTACGATATGAAGATGAATCCTCTGAAGTGCGCTTTTGGCGTGTCATCGGAAAAATTTCTTGGATTTCATAGTCCGACATCGAGTGATCGAAGTTGACCCATCCAAGATAAAGGCCATCATGGAGATGCCCCCTCCGAAGAATCTGACGCAGCTAAGATTATTTCATGGCATGCTTGCTTATATATGAAGGTTTATCTCAAATTTATCGGGGAGATGTAGGCCCTTCTCAAAGCTCATGAAGAAAGGAACTCCTTTTGTCTGGGATGCCGAATGTCAAGAAGCGTTCGAAAGCATCAAACAGTACCTGTTGCACCTTCCAGTGCTTGTTGCCCCTATTCTAAATAAACCGTTGATTCTCTATACTGCTGCGTTAGATGAGTCACTTGGTGCACTCCTTGCCCAGAGCAATGAGGAGGGAAAAGAGAATGCCCTCTACTACCTCAGTCGAACTTTAGTCGGGGCGAAACACAACTATTCCCCGATCGAAAATCAATGCCTGACTCTGATATTCGCTGTGAAGAAACCGAGGCGCTATCTGCTCGCTCATCGGGTTATGCTGATATCCAAGGTCAACCCGCTCAAAAACTTAATGACCAAAGCAAGCGTAGCCGGTAGAATGGCGAGATGGGCTATCATGCTAATTGAATTTTACATAATTTATACTCCTCGGTAAGCAGTAAAAGGGCAAGACCTCGCCGACTCTCTCGCTGCTCATCCCATACCAGAAGGGTCACCGCTCAATTGCGAGTTACCCGATGAACAAGTGCTGCACCTCGAGAATGACGAGCCATGTTGGGAGCTCTATTTCGACGGAGCCTCATCAATTAGGACCTCCAGCAAATCAAGCATACCACAGATAAAAGCAGAGATATGATTGGTGTTCATCACGCCATCGATGGGAACCCTACGACGTTCTTTTGCTCTCACCGAGCCTCGCACAAATAACGAGGCCGAGTATGAGGCTCTGATAGCTGGTCTGGAGATTGCCATAGAAATAGAAATCCTTCGGCTACGAGTCTACGGCGATTCTCAGCTTGTTGTCAACCAAGTAAGCGGCGACTATAAGATATACAAACCCGAGTTAGCTCGGTACAGAAGCCGGATGGTGGAGCTTATGAAACAGTTCACCCATATAATGAGAGTTCCTAGGGCATTGAATGGAAAAGCTGATGTACTCGCTCGCTTAGCCAAGGAGCTGGTTGATCCCGATGTGGATGAAATTCTGATAATAGTCAGAAGCTGGCAAATTCTGCCTCCGGTCTCTTTGCGTGAAGAGGGAAGCGTAGAACAAGAGAATCCTACCGAAGAAGCTCTAATCATCCAAGATGAGCCCGATTGGAGAGAACCCTTCATAGAGTACCTCCGGTACGACAAGCTGCCCGAAGGAAAATCTGCGAGAATTCAGCTGAAGAAGAGAGCTCTTCAATACGTGTTTGTAAATAATACACTATACCGCAGATCATATGACCAACTCTGGCTCAGATGTCTGTCATCGGCCGAAGCCAAAAAGTCATGAAAGAAGTTCACTCAGGTGTCTGCGGAGCTCACCAATCTGGCCCTAAAATGCGGCTTCAAATTAAACGGTTTGGGTATTACTGGCCTACCATGATAAGGGATTGCGAAGAGCATGCAAAGATGTGTCATCTCTGCCAAATTCACGGCGACTTCATTCATAAGCATCCTAATCCACTGCATCCTACGGTGGCGTCATGGCCCTTCGAAGTTTGGGGCACCGACATAGTTGGTCCAATTGATCCTCCGTCATCCAAAGGCCACCAGTTCATATTGGCTGCAACTGACTACTTCTCTAGATGAGCTGAAGCTGTCCCGCTAAAAGAAGTCAATGCTGGGTTCGCTTAGCACCCCGACACGGTTTCGGTAAGCATCAAGTATGCTATTTTAAACCTTTAGGGTGCCGAGCGAGTTCGAACCAAGGATCTAACTAGAGAATTAGGATTTAACTAAGCAAGTAAATAACTTTACTCTAAGTGAACAAGGAATACAACCTTTGTAGACCGGTCCTTCACTTCTAAAACTCCGTGTAGTAGTCCCTTTGCTCCAAGTAGTGGTCTCCCAGACTCTCCTTAGGCTCCACTAGGTGAAAGGAACGAGCTTGTTTAAGGATCTTCGAGGCCGAAGATGGTCTACGTCGAAGAATCTCTAACTCAAGCTACCTCTTCACTAATTGATGAACTAGTGAAGAAACAACCTATACTAAATGGCTAATTTGGTATAGATTGGTGAAGTAGGAATTTTTCTCACTTTAGAATTATTTTTCTCTTTTTCTTTTTCTTCTCACAAGAAAGCTAGAAAGCAAAAATGGAGATGAAGAAGAAGATGAAAAAAATGAAAAAAGTGTGAACCATGGGTGAGAAAATATCTCATATAAACTCATGTAGAGACTAAACCACGGCTAAAGATAATGGTCAGGTTAATAAATATCTAGAGTAAAACAAAATTAGTGGACTAAGTCAATGTTTCCACAAGCTTCTAAAGTATCTTAAACAAAGCCATTTTCCACCTAATTTTGTTTATCCCTTAAATAAATAATCACCCTAATAATCTTAAGTATGGTATGAGTCTCATACACCCATGTGCAATGTATCATCAAGCATGACACAAAATAAATAAATTAACATATATCACGTATATATTAAATGTATAAGTAGAAAAGAAATTCTTAAGTGAGCTTATATTAGTTAATATATATTAATACATCAAATATATAATTATACATTAAATTATTAAATCAACACTTGATTTAATAATCCGGTAATATCACATACAACCGACTAATATCATATATCGCGAGATTAGAATACGGTATCCCATATATGTATTAATCTCGGTCCCGCACATATCACATATGTGCTCTACTTCGTTTCGCATGAGCTAGGAAACCTCTGTGCGGGACTCTAAAGACCCGTCAATATGCCGGCAGTAGGTGATGATCATATCAGTCACCCACAAGCAGTCAGCGGTACTAGCTGGACGTAACGGCTACCGGATATTGTGCGATTAGAAGATCAACAGGCAAGCCTGTTCATACTCCCGTGAATCCAGTAAGTAACACTACCGTACAGTTCGGTCTCTTTGTCTGATATGTCGCATATCTAGTCTGTGGGTGGTAAATATCAGACCCCAATAACTTGATAAGTCGTGCCGATGTGAGGCATATAACGGGTCGAGAAACTACTGATAACACTTACCAGTAAATCTCAGTTTCCGCCCTGGCTAGCGACTTCCTGTTATGGCCAATCGAGCACAGCGCAACATCAATCCCCAATACCGGGAGAGACGAAATCCCCTCCTATTGCTCATTGCCTCCATGTGACTCAAGACTGTAGCTAAAAACCACCGTTTTGCACGCTCTCTTGAACGTGGTAAGGTGGAAATCAAAGCACAGTGGGAATCACACAAGACTCTATGACGATCTCGGGTCTACAGACTAACCTGTACCAGTGTCACCAGAGAACTGCTATCTGAAGTTAGGTATAATACCATCTAGGAGTTCTTGGCGAGTCCTGTTCTGTGTACCCATTCTCCAATGAGCACCTGTATACATTCTCTGTTGTCAAACACCAATGGTTGTTGGATCAACCATCGCCCCATACAGGGTCAAGAATCGTACACACTAGTCTACTCTGAAATATCGATGTCCCGTATCGATACTCCCTCGACTAGGAACAATTAAAGGATGTACTTGTGGACTATCCTGGACCCACTAGTATGATCTGCATCATAGTCCTGGTGGTCAAGTACACATCCTAAGGGCTTTATCAACATGTAACAGAGAGACAGTACAAGTATACATGTTAAGATAAAGAGTAACCAGATAGCATACTATCATGTCGAGTAAGAATGTCCTCCCTATATATGTCCAAGCATCTACTATATTATACAATCATGTACAATAATGACCTCTATGGCATACATACAACTAATAATCTCTCACTTGCACAAAGGCCAGTTGTTGTAGTATCTCATACCTAACATCCCTTAAAGTCTCTCTGGGGAAAGGCTTTTGTGAGTGGACCCGCCGTGTTATTCTTCGTCTCAACTCTCCTGACCTCGATCGCCCGGAGATCAACCATCTCCTTGATCTGGTGATACTGCCTAAGAATATGTCTGGATCACTGATGGGCCGAGGTTCTTAGGCTAAAGCCATAACTCCATTGTTAGCACAATATGCAGGTATTGGATGCTCAATGGTAGGAACCAAGTTCATCTTATGAACAACTTCATCCAGACATCCTCTTTGGTAGTATCGTTGGTAGCGATGTATTCACCATTTATCGTCGAGTCTGCCACTGTATCTAGCTTAGAACTCTTCCAACATACTGTCCCTCTACTTAGGGTAAAGACAAAACTCGAGACTGTCTTACAGTCGACCTTATCATTCTGGAAGCTCGAATCGGTAAAGGACTCCGTTTGGAGTTCACCGTTACCATACACCAAGAACATTTCTTTAGTCCTTCTCAAGTATTTAAGAATGTTCTTCACAGCTGTCTAGTGATTCTCCCCAGGATGTAAGAGGCATCACCTAAATCCTTCATAGAGAAACTTAGTGATAAGAAGAGTATGACCGAGTGTAGCATAGAAACACCATTTCTTATCAAGAATATGTCATCCACGTACAATACGAGGAAGACAACCTTACTCTTTGCAACCTTTTTGTATATATAAGGTTCATATACGTTTTCGATGAAGTCAAACCTTTGAATGCCACATCAAAACAGATGTTCCAACTCCGTGATGCCTGCTTTAATCCGTAAATTGATCCGGATGGACTTAAGCATAGCTACATGAGAAAAGGTTTCATCAAAATCCACACCTGGTCATTGACGAAAACCTTTTGCTACAAGTCTAGCTTTGAAAGTCTCAACTTTTCCATCTACACCATGAATCTTCTCTAGATCCACTGGCTCCCGATGGGTTTTACCCCTTCAGGTGCAACTACCAAAGTCCATACTTTGTTGGTGTATATGTATTCCATCTCAGATCGCATAGCATCCAGCCATTTCACAGAGTCCCCACTTATGATGGCCTGTTCGAAACTAGTTGGGTCATCATCTTCCATGATGCAATCCTCGATCCCATTGTCATTGAGAAAATCGTAGTATCTCTCATGTGGATGAGGAACCCTACAAGATCTGCAGAGTGGCTGAGGTTCGTCGGAGACTATTGAATCCTCCGGTTCTACCAAATCATTAGCTGTAGTTTATCTAGCTGGAACTTCTTCCAGTTCTACCTCATGACCACTAATTTCTTCCATAATAAATTCCTTTTCTAAAAAAGTAGCATGCCGAGAAACAAAACACCTTTTGTTCCTCAGTGTGGTAGAAGATATACCTTAGCGAATGTTTGGGATATCCAACAAATTTACAAAGAACTGATCTTGCCTCGAGCTTGTCCGGATTTTGCTTTTCAACATAGGCCGGAAAACCCCATATTGTTAGTTGTATGTATACCCTAGAGGCCATTATTGTACATGATTGTATATTATAGTATGCTTGGACATATATAGGGAGGACTTTCTTGCTCGACATGATAGTATGCAATCTGGTTACTCTTTATCTTAACATGTATACTTGTATTGTCTCTTTAATATATGTTGATAAAGCCCCTAGGATGTGGACTTGGTTACCATGACTATGATGGAGATCATACTAGTGAAGCCAGGGTAGTCCATAAGTCCATCCTTTAATTGTTCCTAGTCGAGGGTGTATCGAGACGGGGCATCGATATTCCAGAATAGACTAGCGTATATGCTTCTTGACCCATTTGATGGGCGATGGATGATCCCATATCCATTAGTGTTTGACATCAAAGATGGTATACGGGTGCTCAGTGGAGACTGGGTACACTAAACAGGACTCGCCGAGAACTCCTAGATGGTATTATACCTAACGTTAGATAGCAGTTCTCTGGTAACACTGGTACAGGTTAGTCTGTAGACCCGAGATCATCATAGAGTCTTGTGTGATTCCCACCGTGCTTTGATTTCCACCTTACCACGTTCAAGAGAGCGTGCAAAACGGTGGTTTTTGGGTACAGTCCCGAGTCATATGGAAGCAATGAGCGATAGGAGGGGTTTTGTCTCCCAGTATTGGGGGTTGATGTTATGCTGTGCTCGATTGGCCATAACAGGAAGTCCCTGGCCAGGGCTGATACTGAGATTTACTGGTAAGTGTTATCGGTAGTTTCTCGACCCGTTATGAGCCTCAAATCGGCATGACTTTCAAGTTATTGGGGTATGACGTTTACCAGCCCCATACTAGATATGCGACATATCAGACAAAGAGACCGGACTGTACGGTAGTGTTACTTATTGGATTCACAGGAGTATGGACAAGCTTGCTTATTGATCTTCTGATCGCTCAATACCCGGGTAGCCGTTATGTCCAGCTAGTACCGCTGACGGCTTGTGGGTGATTGATATGATCATCACTTACTGCCGGCGTATTGACGAGTCATTAAAGTCCTACACAGAGGTTTCCTAGCTCATGCGAAATGAAGTAGGGCACATATGTAATATGTGTGGGATCGAGATTAATACGTGTATGTGATACCGTATTCCAATCTCGCGATAAAGGTTATAAGTGATATAACCGGATTGTTGAATCAAGTATTGATTCAATGATATATTATATGTATATGTTGTTAGTTATATGTATGCCCTAGAGGCCATTATTGTACATGTGATGTATATTGTAGTGGATGCTTGGACATATATAGGGAGGACTTTCTTGCTCGACATGATAGTATGCTATCTGGTTGCACTTTATCTTAACATGTACACTTATTGTCTCTCTATTACATGTTGATAAAGCCCTTAAGATGAGTACTTGACTACCGGGATTATGATGCAGATCATACTAGTAGGGATACGGTAGTCGATAAGTACATCCTTCAAACGTTCCTAGTCGTGGGAGTATCGAGACAGGGCATCGATACTCCAGAGTAGACTAGCGTATGCGCTTCTTGATCCATATGATGGGCGATGGATGATCCTATATCCATTGGTGTTTGACATCAGAGAAGGTATACGGGTGCTCAGTGGGGACTGGGTACACTGAACGGACTCGCCGAGAACTCCTAGATGGTATTATACTTATCGTCGGATAGCAGTTCTCTGGTGACACTGGTACAGGTTAGTCTGTAGACCCGAGATCGTCATAGAGTCTTGTGTGATTCCTAATGTGCTTTGATTTCCACCATACCACGGTCAAGAGATCGTGCAAAAAGGTGGTTTTTAGGTACAGTCCCGAGTCACATAGAGGCAATGAGCGATAGGAGGGGTTTCGTCTCTCCCGGTATTGGGAGTTGATGTTGCGCTATGCTCAATTGGCCATAACAGGAAATCCCTGGCCAGGGTTGCTGAGATTTACTGGTAAGTGTTATCAGTAGTTTCTCGAACCGTTATGGACCTTATATCGGCATGGCTTATCAGGCTATTAAGGTCTGACGTTATACCATCCCAGGCTGTGATATGCGACATATTAGACGAAGAGACCGGACTGTACAGTAGTGTTACTGAGTGTATTCGCAGGAGTACGAGCAGGCTTGCTTGTTGATCTTCTGATCGCTCAATATCCGGGTGGCCGTTACGTTTAGCAGACCGCCTGCGGCTTGTGGGTGTTTGATATGATCATCACCTACTGCCGGCGTATTGACGAGTCTTTAGAGTCCTACACAGAGGTTTCCTGGCTCAAGTGAAACGGAATAGGAGCATATATGTGATATGTGTGGGACCGAGATTAATGCGTGTATGTGATACCGCATTCTATTCTCGTGATATGTGATATCGGTCTGTTATATATGATATAGCCAGGTTATCGGATCAAGTGTTGATTCGATAAGTTGATTCATATGATATTAGTCGGTTGTATATGATATAGCCGGATTATTAAATCAAGAGTTGATTTAATAATTTAATGTATAATTATATATTTGATATATTACATTACATTAACTAGTATTAGCTCACTTAAGATTTCTTTTCTCACATTTGATATACTTTACATATATATGATATATGTATTGTTTTCTTTTTGGCACAAAATATATATGTGATATATATAAGTGTGTCATGCTAGGTTACACTTGCAACATAGTTAGTATGAGACGCACACCATGCTAGGTTAAGTTAGGGTTTTATTTATCTTAAGTATTTTAAACATTTGGATAATGAGTCATGGTTCAAAGCTTGTAGAAGCTTGTATGTTTCATTGACTAAGTTCACTTATTTGTCTAGCTTAAGATATTTGTTAACCCAACCCTTAACTCATAACTATGGTTTATTCTCTACATGAGTTATGTATGACACTAACTCACCATGGTTGCAATTTTAACCCCACTCTCTCTCATGAGTTTCATTTCTTCTTCTTCTTCAACAAAAGAAAAAGCTTGCTATGTTTTTTCTACGTGAAGAATTAGTGTGAGAAAAATAAAACTAAAGTGAGCCCACTTCCTTCTTCATCATCCTCAACTACTTGCCATTTAGTTTAGGGTGTTTGCTTCACTAATCTCACCATTAGTGAAGAGATAGCTTGGGTTAGTGTCTTCTCGATGCAGATCATCTTCGGCCTCGAAGACTTCGATGCAAGCTTGTTTGTTTCTTCATGGGAGCCTCTCTAGAGTCCGGGAGTTCATGATCACAGTGAAGGGACTACTACACGGAGCTATTGAAGTGAAGGACCGGTCTACAAAGGTTGTATTCCTTGTTCACTTTAGATGTAAAGTGTTTACATTATGTTTCGTCGGGTTTTCTAGTAGCGATTCTAGGGTTAGGGTTTACTAGAACATCAAATTTTTAAATATGGCATGGATGATGCCTCCCGAAAACTTGCTGCCGTGCTAGACAACCTAACAGTGGTATCAGAGCCATGCTAGAAAATTCTACGATGTTTGTTAGATTACGAAACCGAAATGAATCCGAAACTTGAAACCCTTTAAACTAGTTTCAGTCGAATTTCATTTGAGTTCAAAATTTTTTTTAAACAACTGCAGAATGTTGTATGTGATATAACATGAACACCATGCAAATTTGAGGCATTTCCGATGACTTTTAGCCAGCCACATTGGCCTCAAAACCGAGCTCACCGGGTCTTTTGTGGAGTTTGGGCTTCAAATTTTTAGGATGTTCCAGTCTCTGGGTTTTAGGTTTTCAGGTTTTGTTTGTTTTTGCTAAATTTTCATGTGATATTAACTTTCTGCAAATGTAACTCGGAGTGTTTCGTAATCGTAATTCTAACGTGTATTCAGGTTATTTAGACGAGATTAAAAAGTTTGAACGGATCTTAATAACCCAATCTTTCCCCGCTGGAAATTTTCCAATAGTTGGATTTTTCCGAGTTTAAAATTTTCAGAAAAACTTGCAAGCGATTCTGTGGACCTTCTAGAAGAACGAACCCTTAACTCGATTATGTCGCCGTCAGAACCGCCATCAAACCCTAGGGTTTGTGGTAGTTCAGCGGTGCCACATGTGAGGCATTGGTTGACCCTTCTACGGCCGGTTCATAGGAGTTGTGGCAGTTTCTGGATACTTTTTGAACTCCGCTCAAGTGTTGAGCTTATCGGGAAATTTTGGGTGCTTGCTTATTCGATCGAAAAGTTTAACTTCGTCTAGCTATCCGTGATTGTGATACAATATTTGGAATCCACAAATAGTTATGAGATAACTAGTTTGAATTTTATAAATCTAGCAGTTTAGTCTCATTTGATCGGTTGCTATGGGATTTGATGTTGATCAAAAGTCCATCGCAATTAAGTAGTGTACGCGGATACTCGCCGGGTAATCTTACTAGATAGCCACGCCCCATAGCCCCGACCAAGTGACTGTAGGAGAACCCCGTCGCCAAAAGCATCCGTTCGGGTGCTCGCGGCAGCGGTGTTCCGCCTTATTGCACTTCGTCGACGGCATCGGGGGGTGCGGCCGTCCACTAAAGTTTCCGACGAGCATTCGATCAGGTTATCGGGAATCTTGTTGAATTACCCGACATGTTATTGGAAAGTGTTTTCAATATCGAGACTAAAATACGGGATTTATAATTGTTAGGCATGCGATATCTAAGGAATTCATTTGGTTGGGCATGAAATCCAAAGTATGTGATACATTGGGTTTATGATGTCTAAGGTGGTTGCGAATTCCAATTATTGTAGTTTTTCATTTTCTTTTCTACGACCGTAAGTGTAATATGTGGTGTATCGCTGGTTTCGGTGCTATATGTCAACGACAATTGGGATACGCATATTTACTTACGTTGATGACATGTGATGTTATGTGTTGCTGTGATATGTTATATTGGAACGTCGTGTTTTGAATAGCCAGGGATTTTATGTGAGATGAGGGTTTTTATTTTCATTCATGTAAAATTCATTGTATGTAATATTCTTTTATTGGGGCACTTCCGAGTGAGGATGATGTCACCATTGATGTATATTATTTACTTTTCCGCATTAGGATAGACCCAAGACGGGGAGCACAAGTAACCGGGTTCTACGGTCCAGTAGGAGACCATCTCGAGGAGTCGAGACCAGGTCTCCTAACTTTAGAATTGGTAGGGTTGCTTACCGCTCTCGAAGGGGTCTAGGAATGTGGGGTTGGCTATTCATCGCGACCGTGGAATCCGTGTTTTATAGTGGATTAAATAAAATACGGAATTCCTACTATATCCAATATTTCATAAGTAATTCTTCTACTGCTGATATTTTGTGATGTGATCACTTGATATGTTCTGAGACGAATGCCTGTATTATATATATGAGATATAATAATGTAACACCATAAGATGTGTTTAATGGCTAATTATATTTTAATATATGGTTTTTAATAAAAAGTTTACCAAATTGATTTTCAAATATTTTATCAAATTTAATAAATATTTTATTAGAATTTTCCTAGGCTTGCACACACATGTGCATGTAAACTAGGGTTAATATGGGGTTAGACCATGATTAGCAACCATGATGAACTAACCATTTTTCCTTAAGCTAATTTTAAATTGAATTAAGTTATTGGGTTTTAATTAAGTGTGTGTGTTTTTTTTTAAAAATGAAAAGGAAAATGATTTGAATATGGTTGACTTGGAGGGGAGAGAGAGAGAGAGAGAAATGGCATCATGGCCTTGCCATGCCTTAATGAAGAGAGAGAGAGGAGGGGGTTTGACTTGGGTGTTATCATTTCCTTGCCTCTCATTCTTTTCTCACTCCTCTCATTCTCTCACTCACACACACACACACACATACTACAACAGCAACAGCAGTAGCCCCAGCAGCCTCAGCAGTAGCAGCAACATCAGCCCAAGCAGCAGCAGCAAGCAGGCAGCAGCAGCAGCAGTAAGCAACAACAACAGCAGCAGCACCAACAGCAGCTCCAGCAACTGCAGCAGCTCTTTTCTTCTTCTTCTCCTTCCTCCTACTTCCTAGGGTCGAGAGTGGGGTATATTTCTTAAACCTACTTCCTACTTTGCTTAGTTGTGTAGAAATAGCTTCGATTAGTATAAAAAGTGAGTTTTTGTGCTAAAAATGATGATTTGTGTGGAATTTTGGCTAAGTGATGATTTTATTGGTTAGATTAACTTAGTTAAGTGTTGTTAGGGCCACTTAAACCTAGGTAAACCCCAGATTTCACCAAAATACCCTAGGGTTTCATTTTGTCAAAATATATCGTTTTTAAGCAAATCTTGGCCTCTCTGTGATCTTCTTGTAACCCGGCTCCTTCAGAGAAAATTTGAGTTAACTGGAGTATATACACTAGGTATAGACCACACACACGAAGCACGGGAGCACAACTCCCTAGGTGGGCCGCCGGTTTATTCCTTCTGGCCGCAAATTGGGGCCAGATGAGGGAGCTAGGTGTTAGGGTTTTGGCTATAGGAGTCTGCTATATTTTTAGGGTCTGTGGTATGTGCAATTTTGTATGTTTTCACCCGCGTCAAAATCTGGGACAATATATCGTTTTTCAGGTATGTTTTGTTTGCGCGATACGCGCGATACGTGAGTGGGTTCTGTGATCCAGCGTGTCGCGACGTGTCGGGATAGTTTTAGGTGCGTAATCACACGTGTTAGCATATCGTACACACGCGCGTTTAGTTCGCGACGCGAGTTTCTCATTTGATTTCGATATCGCGTTTTGTAGAATTTTGCTTATATATATGGATTCTTTGTGTAAATTCCAGATTCGCAGGCAGATACGTCGGACGCCGCAAAGAAAGGGAAGCAAGTGGTCGGCTACGTGTAGCACGCGACCAGGAGAGTAAATTTAACAATTACGGGTAAATCGCCCGTATGGCGTTAAGTGTCTGGGCATGATAGGATATTTAGTCGTAGATGTTCATGTGCATTAGCGTAGCATACAGCCCTTATTGCATATAGAAATGGTAGATATAGAACACTGCACTGTCACTAACGGTTAAAACTGCACGAGCACTAATTGTATGTTACACTCACACCGTTAGTGATTGCCATGACACTTGCACTATAGGATTGCTAAGAATTACATATCGTTTGATTACCGCATCATTGATGATTGTCATGACTTGTCGCATTTTGGCATACACATATATTGATATTTTCATACCTGCGCACATGCACACTGTATATTCATACCAGTGCACACAGATATTGATATTTTCATACCTGCGCACATGCACACTGTATATTCATACCAGTGCACACATATATTGATATTTTCATACCTGCGCACATGCACTCTATATATTCATACCAGTGCACACATATATTGATATTTTCATACCTGCGCACATGCACACTGTATATTCATACCAGTGCACACATATATTGATATTTTCATACCTGCGCACATGCACACTGTATATTCATACTAGTGCTACACTCATAGTCGCGTATATATCCATTTGCACATCCATACCTACATACATACATATGTCACATACATGGATGATATTGATTTGATTTCATGAAAATAGGGACCGCATGAGATATTTTCAAACTTGATTCTTTTAAAAAGAGCATATTCATGGATTTACGCATTAAGTTTGGATTTATGTGATTTCTGGATTTGGGAACCGGGGTATTATCTTAAGAAAATACGCACTATTTTAAAAACCCGGTTTTCCTTGATATGATATTTCAGTGCGTCCACCTTGCGTTTTCTCGGTTCTGAGACGTGTAATATGTGAACCCGAATCGAGGAGCAGGACAAGGACGATTGCGGGTACATGGTGGACCCGGTATGGTATCCCGGGGCGAGAACGGAATGCTGTGCAGCAGACGGTGAGCCCGGCAGAGGGACCACTACCTACCGGTGATTGGTTGGACCTGGCGGTTATCCGGAGGATACCGATCAAAGTCGATAAATGGATACGGGATGACACGTACTGCCGGGGCCGAGGGCCGATTCCGCAGACGGAGCCCGTGGGCCGATCCGACTGACGGAGCCCGATACTTAAGGATTTGCGTGTCGATGCTAGACACGAAAATTTTATGATATTTTGAGTGCCGATGTTGGGCACTCACGATTCTATGAGATTTACAGGATTTGAGGGCCGATGAGGATGACGGCGCCTGAGTTTTACTGGGATTTGGGTGTATTGATGGACACCGATTATTTCCACGTTGACATTCCGTGTAGTTGTTATTTATTCCCATGCTCAGCATTCAGTATTTTACATCTCATCCTGTATCTGTAGTGCCTGCTAGAGTACATATGACATGCACGATTATTGTATACCTGCTCACTCTATATAGATGTTGCTAGATTGCATTTACTATGCAAGATTATTGCATTCCTGCTCACTCTATATAGATGTTGTTAGATTGCATTTGCTATGCACGATTATTGCATACCCTGCTCATCATATAGAGATGTTACTAGATCGCACCGTTGCATGATTATTGCTCATCTAGTCATCATATAGAGATGTATCTGTTGGCTTAGGTTAGAGTATCGCAGCACGTGCATACTCGCGATTACCTTTATATGTTATCTACTATTCACGAGTTGGCAACTCACCCCGTTGTGCCACAGTGTTTGCAGGTTGCCCCTCGGAGTAGTCGCGGCAGGCTGCTTTCTTACATCTTTTGACACAGATACCACTGCAGTTGGCGTACTAACCCTTTTGTTGATAGGTGGGTCTTTGTGCGGTATCTGTTATTTCCAGTTGTACATACTATTGTATCTAGTACTCTCCATCTACGACTTATGTATTGATTTAGAGACCAGTTGTGAGGACGATCTCTATTATTTTGTACTCTGGTGTCGAGCTTGTTGTGAGCCGAATTTATTTATGCAGTTTTATATTTTTACTCATTCTTCGCTACGGCGTCGTATATTATCATTGTGGTGATTGTTTCCGCCGTTGGGCATGATTGCTCCCGTTTGGGATGCTTATTTCTTATTGTGTATCATTTTACCCATATATTGCCTTGTACCCGATTTCGGGGCTAGTTTTTACAAAGGAAATGCTGCCAAAATTTTTAAGATAATAACTTGAATTTTAAAGAATTCTACTAAACAACTTAAAGTTTTCTAAATGTTTTAACAAATATTCTAATAAATGTTTTAAACACTCTATACTTTTAATGGTTTTGATTTCTAGGTTTCGGCTTACTTAGTCGCGTTACGCCTGTAGACGTCACGTGGTTAAGTGCCGGTCACGGGCCGAACTTTGGGTCGTGACAAAGTTGGTATCGGAGCGTAGGTTTTACCTTCGGAGTGTAGGATGATCCTGGTATGATGGAGTAGGTATCTGAAGTAGAGTGGCGTAGCGTGGGTATGTTCCGCGGCATACTCACGACACGGTACTCCGCCTAAGCAACCTTAGGAATTATTGATTGGAATTCCTTCATGATTGTATACATTCTTGCGATTCGATTTACGTATCCTTATCGAATCTTACTTTCTTTTCGGCCACTATGCCGCCAAAGACTACGAGGGCGCAGAGAGCGGCCGCGAGAGCCGAGATTCGAGTTGACTCGTCCGAGACGAGGACTGATCCGGGTAGTACCCCTGTTGTACCAGAGCAGATTGTTCCTCCTTCGACAGACCATATGATGGGATCCGGTATGCAGGAGATGCGCCAGATGATGGGATCCAGTATGCAGGAGATGCGCCAGATGATAGGATCGCTAGTTGAGACGCTTCGAGCGCAGCGACCAGAGGTAGCTCCACCCGTTACGGGGACCGCGATGGTACCTACAGTACAGACAGTTGGCCCTGCAGCCACGGAGGTTATTACAGTATCGCTATCAGAGTTCATGAGGCTGAAGCCTCCGGTCTTCATGGGCACCGATGCAGCCGAGGACCCACAGTCTTTCATTGATAGGATGGCCCGGATATGTCGTTCACTCAGATGCTCAGATGCGAGATGGGTAGAGTTCACGAGCTTTCGACTGGAAGGTCTTGCGCAGAAATGGTGTGAATCGATCGAGAAGGGCAGAGCAGCAGGTCTTCCTCCTATGACTTGGACAGAGTTTGTGACGGTATTTCTAGCCCGCTTCCTTCCCCAGAGTGTCAGGGATGCCCGAGCACGCAGATTCGAGTCCTTGCGCCAGACGCCAGAGATGATAGTAGCAGAGTACGATGTGCTATTTACCGAGCTATCAGTTTACGCTCCATACCTAGTGGCTACTAAGGAGATGCGAGTCAAGAGATTTGTCCGAGGCTTACTTACGCCACTGTTCCTTGCGATCAGCGTCCAACATTGCGAGACGTATGCAGCAGTTGTAGACGCAGCCCTATTAGTCGAGGAGCGCCTTACAGAGACTTCGGTAGTTCCAGGGCCGAAGAGGGTTCGTACTGATACTCCGGCACAGAGACGGCCATTTCGGTGCCGCGACAGACACCTTGCAGGTGGAAGAGACTTGGGGCGAGGCCGGTTGTTCAGCACTTATTCCCGGGAGGGTCAGCCGACACCATCTAGATGTCCGATGCGGGAGTACTTATCATCGTGTTCGAGATTGCCCGGAGCCGCGTGAGGGCGAGACTGCCGTACCGCGTATCACATTTCCACCTTCTCCACCCCAGAGGACGTTGCCTATTGTACCTACTGCTGCTCCGCGTCAGGCTTATGTACAGAGAGGCCGTGGTCGCGGAGGGTTTGTTCCTAGAGGACGAGGTGGCCGAGGCAGAGGACAGCCAGCTACCGGCAGAGTGCAGCCAGTTGCTAGTAGGGGACCGCCAGTTGCAGGCAGAGGACATGCACGGGTTTTCGCGTTGACGCATCAGGACGCACAGGCGTCCAATGCGGTGGTCTCAGGTACCCTATCAGTATGTTCTGTTGATGCACACGTGTTGTTCGATCCCGGATCCACGCACTCGTACGTTTCCACATACTTCGTGCCGAGTTTGGGTAGAGAGTCCGGTTTTCTTGATCAGCCGCTTGTTGTGACCACTCTTGTGGGAGAGTCGTTTATTGCTAGGCACGTGTTCCGATCCTGTGTTGTCCGTATTGGCGAGAGAGAGTTGCCTGTCGACTTGATCCTTCTTCAGGTGTTGGACTTCGACGTTCTTTTGGGCATGGATTGGTTAGCCACGTGCTATGCGTCTGTGGACTGCCGCGAGAAGACAGTTAGATTTTGTTTTCCCGGCGAGTCGGCTTTTGTTGTGCAGGGGGACTGTTGTGCCGCCCCTCACATATTGATTCTTCTCTTCGCCCTGGACAGCTGTTGAGAAAGGGATGTCAGAGATTTCTAGCCTATGTTTGCGATGCTAGAGCTATTGTAACACCCGAGCCCAATAATACTATGTATATTACTAGTTGAGGGTTATTTATCGCTCTTTCCAATTTTCCTGATTTTCTGGTGTTTATTGCTAAATTTTACCCGGTTAAGTCATTTTGGCACATAACAAATTTTAACTCTGAAAATGAAATTTAAGATGTCCGTGTTAGCCTACTCGTCGCCACTAGTCGCGTGGTAGCGTCCGCGTGTCGAGATTCCGTTCCGTTTGGCTAAACGGGCAAGTTTGGGCGACTACGCGCGCGTGCAAGTGTCCGACTTGGGGGCATGCATTTTAATCTTTAAACACCTCTTTTCTAAATTTGGAACCCGCTTAAAATCCTATAATTTGAATTTGGAACATTTGGGCGCAACCCGGGCGCGATTTGGAAATGTTTCATTTCGCGCCAAAAAGGCCCATTTCAATTTAATATCTTAAACTATATTATACCCTTAATATTCATTCTATTATAATCTACACGTTCAAAATCCTTTTAACAATCTTTCTAAAAATCATTATTAACCTCCCAGCCAATCACATGGCTTTATTTTCCCCTCGTGGGCCCCCTTCCAATCTCTCTCTCTTTCCGCCTCTCTCTGTCTCTCTCCTCGTTTTCTCTCTCTCTCTATCTCACCAAATAATCCTTCTCTCTCCAATCTCCCTCTCTCCTCATATATATTTAATCTCACCATGCAGCCGCCCCACGTCCTCTTCCTCGCGAGAAACCCACAAACCCTAACCCTAGCCTACCGCGACCTCACCACCGTCGCCACCGCGACCTCGCCGTCGCCGCCTGCGACGCCTCCGCGACAACCGCGCCTTCCCCCTCCCTCCTTCCTCCTCTCTCCCGCACCTGCGCGCAACCCCGGCCTCGTCTCCATCCCCTCGCAACCTCACCGCCGACGTCGCCCATCGTCGTCGACGACCCCACGACCCCCTTTCACCCTACTCGACCCGACCTCGTCGTCTTTCCCTCCTCCCCTCGCCGGAAAAGCAAACCCGACCCTTCACCCAACGCCTGCACCTTCCCTGTTCGCCGGAAAAACGCGCCGGCGACCTCGTCGACGCCACCTCCGACCACCTCCCTTCCCTCTCGACCACCAGAGGCGACCACCACCCTCGCACTCGCTGCAGCACCCCTTTCCAGCGAACTCAAGATTGTTCCAGCCACCGTCTTCGCCGTCGCTGCCTCGCCGGCGATCCAATGCCGTCGAGCCATCGTGTTTGCACCTTGTTTCTTCCCTGTAAGTTTCCTTCTCCTTCATTTTTGGTGCAACACCCCCGCTGGTCCGTATCGTGAATGTGTAGTTTGTGTTTACTAACTTTGTTGTTTCTGTTTACTGCCGGATCCGACCGTGCCGTCTGACGAACCCGACGCTCCAGCGAAGCCCCCTGGTCCGTGTGATTCCAGTGACCTCTGTTGGGACTCGATCCGTGGCCCGTGCTTCCAGAACGCAGTTTCTGCCGACACCGCATCCGTGTTTCGGTTTGCGGAACCGCCGAGGCAAGTATCCGAATACTTGCTTTAACATGCTACAAACTTAATAATCATGTTATTTGTTATAACCACACGACTTGATGACAATTACAATCGTCCGTAATGTTAAACCATTGTAGTTGCTACTTGTAGTTAACCGGTATGCTTTTAATCAACACCTTAACTAATTAACCAATTTGGCACATCCTTGCCTAAATTGCTAGATCATCCTCACTTCGTTTGTTAAGCCACTCATGAGGTAAATATTATGCTTAGTTCAAATTCATATAACTCCATTGTGTATACTATCGATATTGTTTCATCTTGTGGCTCTTGCACCTCAAAGGTGCGTGAACCGGGTTATTATGAAAATACAAACATCACTGAATAATATTTGCTATTTACTGTTTCCTGCTACTGTTCATTATTTGTTACTATACCTGTCATCATCATATACCTGATTGCATTCCATATTGACCGATCTTGATACACCTGACTCATGTACTGATACAATGGACACAACACCCTGTACATATCGACTCTACCTGTTGAACGTAACCTGACCTGTTACCTGATCTCATGCCTAATGCCGACAAACCTAACCATTCCTGCTGTCGATCCAGACAGACCTACCTTTACTTGACTTGTGTTGGCATTAGTCCTTGACTACTGAATACCTGACCTGACATACATAGCTTGGGGGTATGGGGAAATCAAAGGTGAAACCGACTTGTAACTCAACAGTTCGACACATTGTTCTGATCAGTCTTACGGGCTTGGCCAGCTCCGGAGTGTTGATGCTGACATCACTCATCTATCCTACTACCTTTTACTGCTTAGCGGCACGTCTCGGATTCAGCCCCGAGAATCATGACCGTGGTCCCGGGCACGCACGGGATACTATTGAGTTACATCGACGATTCATCAATTGGTTTCAAAGACAATAGAGTAGAAAACCTGATAGGACAGTTTAGTCACTACTGCACACCACCCTGTTTATTACTTCTTATTACTGCTTTATTCATGTTCATGCTTGCATTGTTTATTACCGTGTTTATGCTACATACTTGATATCATGACGCGCTGACGTCTGGGTTTTGCATGACCCAGATTCCGTGCCCTTGACGTCGACCGAGCAGGAGTATTTCAGCCAGCAGGCTGAACTGTGAGTTCTTTAGAGTTTAGTTCATTTATGTCATTTCATTTCCAGATGTGAGCCCGCATTATGGGACATACTGTTTATTCATTGTATTGGATCATTAGCTTCCGCACTCATTGTTTATTGATTCTTGTTATTATGGATTTGGACATGTATTAGTTTAGTTTATTTTACTGTTCTGGATATCTTTACAACCGTAATGTGACTGTGGATGGATACTCCCTACCCACAGGTAGCATGGTTGGCTATGTCACGTGCCCAAATCTTGCGTATTCTGGGAAGCGGGGCGTGACAGCTATAGATGTTCCATTGGACCAGGTTCTGATTGTATGTGAGTTACCTGATGTTTTCCCTGACGAGCTTCCTGGGTTACCGCCAGAGCGTGATATTGCTTTCTGTATTGATTTGATTCCCGGCACGAGGCCTATTTCTATACCGCCTTATCGGATGGCCCCGACGGAGCTTAGTGAATTGAAGGGTCAGTTGCAAGATTTGCTGGATAAGGGACTTATTCGAGCCAGTGTTTCTCTTTGGGGTGCTCCGGTCCTGTTTGTCAAGAAGAAGGACGACGGTTTGTGTTTGTGTATCGACTACCGCCAGCTGAACAGGGTTACCGTGCGGAACAGATATCCTTTGCCACGCATCGACGACTTGTTCGACCAGCTTCAGGGGGCAGGATACTTTTCGATGATTGACTTGCGATCAGGATACCATCAGCTGCGGGTTCGACATGAGGATATACCGAGGACAGCTTTCCGCACGCGCTACGGCCATTATGAGTTTTTGGTGATGTCGTTCGGACTCACCAACGCCCCAGCAGCGTTTATGGATTTGATGAACCGTATATTCAGGCCGTACCTTGACTTCTTCATCATCGTATTCATTGACGATATATTGGTGTATTCCCGGAGCCGAGAGGAGCACGAGCAGCACCTGCGGATCACACTGCAGACTTTGAGGGAGCACCAGCTTTTCGCAAAATTCTCCAAGTGCGCATTCTGGCATGACAGCGTAGACTTCTTGGGTCACGTGATTACACGAGATGGTATATGTGTGGACCCGAAGAAGATCGAGGCAATTCAGCATTGGCCCAGACCTACATCAGTTACAGAGATCCGCAGCTTTCTAGGACTGGACGGCTACTACAGGCGATTTGTGCAGGATTTCTCTCGTATTGCCGCACCTTTGACCGGGTTGACCCGGAAGGGAGTTCCTTTCGATTGGACGAAGGAGTGCGAGCACAGCTTTCAGCAGCTGCGGACCTGTTTGACTACGGCGCCGGTGTTATCATTGCCTTCAGGATCAGGCAGATTTATGGTCTATTGTGACGCTTCATGAGTGGGGATAGGGTGCGTATTGATGCAGCATGACAGGGTGATCGCGTATGCTTCACGGCAGTTGAAGAGACATGAACAGAACTACCCCACTCACGATTTGGAGATGGCTGCAGTGGTCTTTGCACTCAAGATTTGGCGACATTACCTATACGGCGAGTCGTGCCAGATATTCACTTATCACAAGAGCATAAAGTATATATTTCAGCAGCGAGACCTGAATCTCAGACAGCGCCGTTGGATGGAACTAGTGAAGGACTACGATTGCGAGATCTTGTATCACCCGGGCAAGGCTAATGTAGTGGCGGATGCTTTGAGCAGGAGGCCCGGGGGAAGTCTATCGTGTTTGAGCGCAGTACAGAGGCAGTCGTCGGCAGATTGGCAGATATTATGCGACGGCCGAGTGCAGTTCGAGTTCACGCCGATCGGGGGACAGCTTGCGCATGTTCGTGCATGCCCACAGTTGCTTGACCGTATACATGAGGCACAGCACAGTGATGACCGTTGTTCAGAGATCATGGCACAGATTGGACATGGCAGATTTTCCGAGTTCGTGATCGATGATCAGGGGATACTGTGATTTGGGACGAGACTGTGTGTACCAGATGCTGAGGGACTACGGCGGGAGATTCTTGAGGAGGCACATCGATCGGTGTATAGTGTTTATCCGGGTTCCACCAAGATGTACCATGATATGAGAGAGGTTTACTGGTAGGACGGAATGAAGAGGGACATCGCAGACTTCGTGTCGAGATGCCTGACTTGCCAGCAAGTCAAGGCCGAGCACCAGAGGCCAGCGGGAGAGCTACAACCGTTAACCATTCCGGAGTGGAAATGGGAACAGATTTCGATGGACTTCATCGTGGGTCTACCCAGGACTAGATGAGGGTATGACTCCATTTGGGTGATCGTGGATCGTTTGACGAAAGCGGCTCACTTCCTGCCAGTGAAGACGACTTTCGGATTTGCTCAGTATGCCCAGATATACATCGACGAGATAGTACGACTGCATGGAGTCCCGACATTTATCGTGTCCGACCGAAGCACCCAGTTTACCAGCCGACTATGGCAGAGGCTTCAAGAGGCGTTGGGCACACGCTTGAGTTTCAGCACAGCATTTCATCCGCAGACCGGCGGCCAGTCCGAGCGGACTATTCAGACTCTCGAGGACATACTCCGAGCGTGCGTTTTAGACTTTGGTGGTAGCTGGGATTATCATTTACCCTTGGTAGAGTTCTCCTACAACAATAGTTTCCAGGATAGTATTCAGATGGCACCTTTAAAGGTTTTGTATGGGAGGAGATGTAGATCGCTCGTCTGTTGGACAGAGCTCAGTGAGAGCAGTATTTTGGGGCCACAGATCGTTCAGGAGAGACCGAGAAGATACAGCTGATTCGAGATAGGATGAGGACAGCTCAGAGAAGGCAGAGATCGTATGCTGACAGACGCTGCCGCAGATTAGAGTTTGCAGTTGGCGATCACGTTTTTCTTAGGGTCTCTCCGATGAAGGGAGTGATGAGGTTTGGACGGAAGGGGAAGCTTAGCCCCAGGTTCATAGGTCCCTTCGAGATTCTCGAGCGTGTGGGCGCAGTAGCATATCGTTTGTCTCTTCCACCCGACTTCCCAGATGTTCACCCCGTATTCCACGTGTCGATGCTTCGCAGATACCTACATGACCCCTCACACATGATTCAGCATCAGACCGTTCAGCTAGAGCGCGATCTTTCATTCACCGAGCAACCAGTCGTGATATTGGACCGGCAGGTAAAGAAACTTAGATCGAAGGTCTTGCCATCAGTGAAGGTGCTTTGGCGCAGCCCAAATGGTGAAGAGATCACTTGGGAGGCCGATGGCGAGATGTGGAAAAAGTTTCCTCATCTCTTTGAAGGTATGCACAGCTTTATATTTTTAAATTCGGGGACGAATTTCTTTAGGGGGGGAAGATTGTAACACCTTAGGATGTGTTTAATGGCTAATTATATTTTAATATATGGTTTTTAATAAAAAGTTACCAAATTGATTTTCAAATATTTTATCAAATTTAATGAATATTTTATTAGAATTTTCCTAGGCTTGCACACACATGTGCATGTAAACTAGAGTTAATATGGGGTTAGACCATGATTAGCAACCATGATGAACTAACCATTTTTCCTTAAGCTAATTTTAAATTGAATTAAGTTATTGGGTTTTAATTAAGTGTGTGTGTTTTTTTAAATGAAAAGGAAAATGATTTGAATATGGTTGACTTGGAGGGGGGGAGAGAGAGAGAGAGAGAGAGAGAGAGAGAGAAATGGCATCATGGCCTTGCCATGCCTACATTTAATGAAGAGAGAGAGAGGAGGGGGTTTGACTTAGGTGTTATCATTTCCTTGCCTCTCATTCTTTTCTCACTTCTCTCATTCTCTCACTCACACACACACACACTACAACAACAACAGCAGCAGCCCCAGCAGCCTCAGCAGCAGCAGCAACATCAGCCCAAGCAGCAGCAGCAAGCAGGCAGCAGCAGCAGCAGTGAGCGACAACAATAGCAACAGCTTCAGCAGCACCAGCAGCAGCTCCAGCAACTGCAGCAGCTCTTTTCTTCTTCTTCTCCATCCTCCTGCTTCTTAGGGTCGAGAGTGGGGTATATTTCTTAAACCTACTTCCTAGTTTGCTTAGTTGTGTAGAAATAGCTTCGATTAGTATAAAAAGTGAGTTTTTGTGCTAAAAATGATGATTTGTTTAGACTTTTGGCTAAGTGATGATTTTATTGGTTAGATTAACTTATTTAAGTGTTGTTAGGGCCACTTAAACCTAGGTAAACCCCAGATTTCACCAAAATATCCTAGGGTTTCATTTTGTGCAAAATATATCGTTTTTAAGCAAATCTTGGCCTCTCTGTGATCTGCTTGTGACCCGGCTCCTTCAGAGAAAATCTAAGTTAACTGGAGTATATACACTAGGTATAGACCACACACACGAAGCACGGGAGCACAACTCCTTAGGTGGGCCGCCGGTTTATTCCTTCTGGCCGCAAATTGCGACCAGATGAGGGAGCTAGGTGTTAGGGTTTTAGCTATAGGAGTCTGCTATATTTTTAGGGTCTGTGGTATGTGCAATTTTGTATGTTTTCACCTGTGTCAAAATCTGGAACAATATATCGTTTTTCAGGTATGTTTTGTTTGCGCGATACGCGCGATACGTGAGTGGGTCTGTGATCCAGCGTGCCGCGACGTGTCGGGATAGTTTTAGGCGCGTAATCATACGTGTTAGCATATCGTACACACGCGCGTTTAGTTCACGACGCGAGTTTTTCATTTGATTTCGATATCGCATTTTGTAGAATTTTGCTTATATATATGGATTCTTTGTGTAAATTTCAGGTTCGCAGGCAGGTACGTCGGACGCCGCAAAGAAAGGGAAGCAAGTGGTCGGCTACGTGTAGCACGCGACCAGGTGAGTAGATTTAACATCTATGGGGAAATCGCCCGTATGGCGTTAAGCGTCAGGACGTGATAGGATATTTAGTCGTAGATGTTCATGTGCATTAGCATAGCATACCTCCCTTATTGCATATAGAAATGGTAGATATAGAACACTGCACTGTCACTAACGGTTAAAACTGCACGAGCACTAATTGTATGTTACACTCACACCGTTAGTGATTGCCATGACACTTGCACTATAGGATTGCTACGAATTACATATCGTTTGATTGCCGCATCATTGATGATTGTCATGACTTGTCGCATTTTGGTATACACATATATTGATATTTTCATACCTGCGCACATGCACACTGTATATTCATACCAGTGCACACATATATTGATATTTTCATACCTGCGCACATGCACACTGTATATTCATACCAGTGCACACATATATTGATATTTTCATACCTGCGCACATGCACACTGCATATTCATACTAGTGCTATACTCATATTCGCGTATATATCCATTTGTACATCCATATCAACATACATACATATGTCACATACATGGATGATATTGATTTGATTTCATAAAAATAGGGACCGCATGAGATATTTTCAAACTTGATTCTTTTAAAAAGAGCGGTGTCCCCTTTTTACACTTAGTGTCATACGACATATTGCATGTATTTACGCATTGAGTTTGGATTTATGTGATTGCTGGATTTGGGAACCGGGGTATTATCTTAAGAAAATACGTACTGTTTTAAAAACCCGGTTTCCCTTGATATGATATTTCAGTACGTCCACCATGCATTTTCTCGGTTCTCAGACGTGTGATATGTGAACCCGAATCGAGAAGCTGGACGAGGATGATTGCGGGTACATGGTAGACCCGGTATGGTACGCCGGGGCGAGAACGGATCGCTGTGCAGCAGACGGTGAGCCTGGCAGAGGGGCCACTACCTACCGGTGATTGATTGGACCTGTCGGTTATCCGGAGGATACCGACCAGAGTCGATAGATGGATACGGGACGAAATGTACTGCTGGGGCCGAGGGCCGATTCCGCAGACGGAGCCCGTAGGCCGATCCGACTGACGGAGCCCGATACTTGAGGATTTGCGTGTCGATACTAGACACGACGATTTTATGATATTTCGAGTGCCGATGTTGGGCACTTACGATTCTATGAGATTTACAGGATTTGAGGGCCGATGAGGATGACGGCGCCTGAGTTTTACTGGGATTTCGGTGTATTGATGGACACCGATTATTTCTGTAACGTTTTAAAAATCGTTTCGGTGAAATTTCAGAAAATCGGTAAAATAAGGGGGTTTTATGTAAAAAGTCAAAATACAAATATCTTTATTATAAAATTAAATATACATATTCTAGCTATGAAATTGCTAGTATTTGGTGTTTATTGAGCCACTGGTGAAATTTCAAATTTTCTGAAAATTTTTCGAAATTAATTATTTTAATATTGTTTTAAGCCGTCAGTAATACATTTAATTAGGGAAAATTACAAATTGGAATGGGTTGATACAAATTTTATAATTCTTGGCACGTTAAACAAAATTTTAAAATATTGTTTCTGAAACTAAATCGTTTGCCAAAACGGTTTAGAAATTATTGAAGAAAAAAATGCTTTTTTAGTGAATTTAGTGTAAATGGATGTTTGGGGTATAGTATTTATCATTTTTCATCACCCCACACCCATACCCACACTCACACACCCCCATTTTTCCTTCCCTATGGCTGAATTCAGCAGCCCCCCCTCAATTGTCCCCACTTGTGTTGCAAAAGAAAAGAAAGAAAAGAAAAGAGAATGATAGAAATAAAAGGTGGACTTTTGACCCCATTCTCTCTCCAATCACCTCACACTCTCTTCTCCCCCCTCATTGGCCGAGCCATTTCTGAATTCCTACAGCCCCTCCCCTCTCTTTCCCTCATCTTATCTCTTCTCCAAAAATCCCACCCTTTTTACCTTCAAAAATTCATCAAATTCCATTCAAAATCAAAACAAAATCAAAATCCAACTCCTACCCATTTTTCATTTGTCTATCTAACATGGATCTAGGGAATAAGATTTCAATTTGGGAGGCTATGGGTGCTTGTGGATCTTCAAATATTTTTGGGTATAATTTCTAAACCTTTTGCTTAATTTGTTAGTTAATTTCTTAAAGCTAATTTATTTAAGTGTTAATTAGGCTTTAGTTGCAAGTTTGGAAATTCTAGAATTGGGTATGGATCAAGTTAGGGTTTTATATCATTTGATCATGGTTTAAGTGTATAATTTAACATATTATGGCATGTAAAATCTTACATAGTAACTAGTTTGCTAATTGTTATTTTAAAATTTGTCTAATTAAGCTATTTTGCTAACTAGGGTTTTTGGAAAATTATTAAATGCTTTAGATTAAATATAATTATGGTTTCATATCATTATTAATATTATATTGAGTGGTTTAATGCCTTTAGTTCATGAAAATCCAAGCTAAATTGTTGTTTGTGTATTTTTGCTATAAAATTGTTAAAATTGGGTATTTTGTAAACTAGAATTTTGGGATTAATGAAATTTATTAGGATTAAATTATGGAAATTGTTTTTATGAATTATTTAAGATATTTAATAAGTATTATGGCCGCTAGATTTGTTTAAACGTCGAGTTTTATACTAAAACGGGTAACTTTTGCTTGCTAGATTTTCGGAAAAATGGCTTTTAAGGTGAATTTGGGGTTTTTATGAATTTTAACCTAATTTATATTATAGTTAGTGTTCGTGGATGTGAAAATGAGTGTGTTTAGGTTTTCTCGATGGTTTGACGTTTGTACATCGACATCAAGGGTTGGTTTGACTATTCTTGCATGCGTAGGCGATAGGTTTTGACCTATGCGTGATACGCGTGCCGATTTGATTTTCGTATGCCGTTTCGATTTCGAATTTGGTTTTAATGCGATACGGTGCGTTATGATATGTAGGTACCCCATGTGGACTTTGAGACGACAAGCAAGCGCGTGGCGACGTCGGTACCGGCGAGCGAGGACCAGGTGAGTAGATTTATATCTACGGGGAGAAGTCGGGTGGATGGCGTATAGCACCCCCGCAGTTCGTGGTGATGTATACGAATACGTATACACACATATATTTTGATTATATATATTTTATGTTGATATGAGACTTGATGGTAAAGGTAGATTCTAGGTGTTCATGGATTAGTTTAGTGTTAGTTGCGAAACCCTAGAATAGTCCTTACACCCACACACGCACACACACACATGCATACATCTATGTTATTACCTGTGCGTATATGGGGAGATGTGTTTATGTGTTCACCTGGGTATGGGACTAGGTGTTCACATACTGGTTTTGCGGATGATACTTGGGATTGAGATGAGATTTGAGTTGAGGCCGTAAGATCGGTGATATGGCAGGATTCGTACTTGAGATACGTCCTGATGTTATAGCGGATCTTTGGATGACGATGCCATGTTAATAGTGATTTTAGTAGTGTACTAGACGTAGGTCAGTACCCCAGATGATGATCTTGATAAAGAGGATACCAGATGAACACTGTGTTGAGTATGATATTGACCCGTACCCAGATTTGGGGATGCCGTACGACGGATTTACGTACGAGCTATATATTGATGATTGATCCGCACTCTTGACTTGGGATGTCTGATTTTAGATATGGTATCGGATATGATATTATTGAGGCGGGATCACCGACTAATATATATACAGGTATGTATATGTATCGACTCAGATGTTAGGCGGTTTCCTTACCTGTAGTTCAGCTTGTTAGTTCAGCCGTATAGTTTAGTGTAGTTGTTAGACTAGATTAGACTCCTACCTATTTCAAAACTAACGAATCGTAGGTATTTTAAAAGACAGGTCAAGGGATTCTACGGATATTTCAAAAGACGTATCTTTTCTTAAAAACACCGTAGCCCTTATTTTCAAAACACTGCGATTCGTGTTATTTCAAAAGGCACTATTGTAGGACTTATATTAGGATAATGTAGATTAGTTATCGTTGTGTCTAGTATTCAGCTCCCGTACATTATTGCTGTTGCTCCGCATCGCATACTTACATTGTTATTTCATATTGCATTGTTGATATTATACTGTTAGGACACCAGCACCATTACCGATGATGCGTATGTACCACGTACACTTACTTGCCGGCTCACACACATCTTCATCGGTAATTGCCATGTCACGTACACCTTAGGAAATATTATTGCTTAATTTAGCTTGATAGCTAGTAGTTGACATGATATTAGTGTACTTACCTTATATGCCAGCTTAGATATTGTAGTTATTACTTGTCACTTCATGCATACTATTATTCATTGTTATGCCGTATTCATGGATTCTCATGCCTATATTCATGGTTTTACATGCTATTGATGATTTGGATTCGGATTTCCATGAGATTTTCTGGATTTGGGGGAAAACCGCAAAACTTGTATAAGCTTCTTTCCTCTCTTTTAAATAAAAAGTGCGGTTTTCCCATGATGTATGAGTCGTCCACCATGAGTTTGCTGATGGATTTCGAGACCCGATTCGAGGAGATGGATGAACCGTTTCGGGTACATGGTGGGTCCGGTGCGGTACCCGGGGCAAGAAGATCGTGTTGTTGACGTTGAGCCTGTGCAGGGGAGCACGACCGACCGGTGATATTACCCGACGCGTCGGATATCCGGAGGATACCGTCGTGGTCATGAGATGGATGGTAGGGGCCGGCCTAGACCGACGGCGTCCTAGTCATTGTGATTGAGACATTGAGATTTCTAGATATTGAGGTACAGAGACTGTGATACAGAGATATCGAGATATTGGGATTACGTTTTTTGCCGATGCTAGGCACTGTTTTATGCTGATTTCATTATGATACCTCATTTTTAAAATACAGAAATCTCACTAATTTATGAAAGCAGTTTTCTTCAGTACATGCATTCTGTTTCATGCATTCATACATCATCCATATGATACATTGCTACCTGAGGCACTGACACGGGCACATGGGATTACACTTGGATTAGATATTTGCCCTAACTATGGTTATGGGTTGCTGGTTATATATTTGAGGATTATATATTATGATCGTATGACCTAGGATTGCGTCATACATGCGATTTTTATTCGTAGATATTTTTCTATTCACGAGTTGGCAACTCACCCCCGTTGTGCCCCAGTTTCTTGCAGGTTTGCCGTACAGGTTTCATTACGGCTTTGCGGGCACAGTTTCGTTCGGGTAACTTGTTAGTAGGTGGGTTTATTGGTATCATACCCATCATATTACCTTGTATAGTATTATTCAGTTGTATCTAGAAATTCCATCAACCAAACATGTATTTATTTTGAGATAGAGACCAGTGATGTTATTCTTTCGACCTTAGAGTCGCGCGTTATATTTCTTGTGGTTTTGAGTTTCCTTTTGAGTTTTGATCCTCGCCCTTGGCGTTGTATATTACATTACTTGTGTGGTTGTGACCGTCGATTGACGAAGAGCTAGCTCCCGCTTGGGGATGCCTTTTATTGATTTCGTACACTATTCATGTTGTATCCCGTTTGGGGGCCAGTATTTACAAAGGAGACTCTGCCGAAATTTTCAAGAAATATTTGATGTTTTTAAAAAAACGCATAATTCGGCTTATGCTAATAAAACTACTTGATTTAAATTGGTTTTTCCTTCACTCTACTACTCTTCTTGGTTTGGATTTCTGGGTTTTTGGCTTACTTAGATTACGTACGCCTCGAGACGTTTCGTAGTTTAAGTGCCGGTCATGTTCCGTACTTTCGGGACGTGACAATTTCCACGTTGACATTCCGTGTAGTTGTTATTTATTCCCATGCTCAGCATTCAGTATTTTACATCTCATCCTGTATCTGTAGTGCCTGCTAGAGTACATATGACATGCACGATTATTGCATACCTGCTCACTTTATATAAATGTTGTTAGACTGCATTTGCTATGCACGATTATTGCATACCTACTCACTCTATATAGATGTTGTTAGATTGCATTTGCTATGCACGACTATTGCATACCCTGCTCATCATATAGAGGTGTTACTAGATCGTACCGTTGCATGATTATTGCTTATCTAGTTCATCATATAGAGATGTATCTATTGGCTTAGGTTAGAGTATCGCAGCACGTGCATACTCGCGATTACCTTTATATGTTATCTACTATTCACGAGTTGGAAACTCACTCCCGTTGTGCCACAGTGTTTGTAGGTTGCCCCTCGGAGTAGTTGCGGCAGGCTGCTTTCTTACATCTTTTGATACAGATACTACTGCAGTTGGCGTACTAGCCCTTTTGTTGTTAGGTGGGTCTTTGTGCGGTATCTGTTATTTCCAGTTGTACATACTATTGTATCTAGTACTCTCCATCTACTACTTATGTATTGACTTAGAGACCAGTTGTGAGGACGATATCTATTATTTTGTACTCTGGTGTCGAGCTTGTTGTGAGCCGATTTTATTTATGCAGTTTTATATTTTTACTCATTCTTCGCTACGGCGTCGTATATTATCATTGTGGTGATTGTTTCTGCCGTTGGGCGTGATTGCTCCCGTTTGGGATGCTTATTTCTTATTGTGTATTATTTTACTCATATATTGCCTTGTACCCGATTTCGGGGCTAGTTTTTACAAAGGAAATGCTGCCAAAATTTTTAAGATAATAACTTGAACTTTAAAGAATTCTACTAAACAACTTAAAGTTTTCTAAATGTTTTAACAAATATTCTAATAAATGTTTTAAACACTCTATACTTTTAATGGTTTTGATTTCTGGGTTTCGGCTTACTTAGTCGCGTTACGCCTGTAGACGTCGCGTGGTTAAGTGCCGGTCACGGGGCGAACTTTGGGTCGTGACAAATAAATATTGCTGCTTTCGTTTCTTATGTGATGCTGAGGAAGCAAAACTAAATGGGACTTCATTAATGAGATTAATGAAATAAAAGAAACCTAAAAGATGTAGAAACTTGTTTTAAAAACTGGTTGTAACAATCCTAAATTTTCTGTACAACTTTCTGTAAAAAAAAATTTCAAAATTACAGAAAGGGGTATTTTTACCTGAGCACAAGATATAAGTTTGTTTTACTTTTTAATAGCAAGAAGGAGCTTGTAGCTCATTGGTAAGATCTTGCACTGCTGAACTAAAGCACCAGAGTTCAAATCCCATCCCCCACATTATTTTTAATATTGTTTTGTTTTGAATTTTTAGAAGTCCAAGGGTTTACACGTGCATAACTCGTAAAAACCCCACTACACATATAAAATAAACTGACCCAGGGACTACACCAAGCGATGAGGGACACGTGGCGGCGAGCCCTGGCCCGACTCGCCTGACTCGGGCCGGCGACTCGGCCGACTCGGCCTGCCGCCGTCGGCCAGACTCGGCCGGATCGCCGATTTTCCAACACAAAAGTTGTGTCTCTTGATCTCCCCATTACCCCTGTATACTTTAAAAATACTGCACCTTAACAAAGCCCTTTAAAATCTCAATAAATCCAATTTTTAATACAATTTAATACATTTTTTCTTCACACCCTTTCACCTACCCTAGCCCTAGTTTTACCCTATAAATACCACCCCTAAATACACCCCCCTCACTCACAATTCTGTCCAAACTCTCAAGAAAACTCTATAGAATTTTAGTGTGCATTTGGAGTTAGCAAAGGGTGAAATTCCGACGACGACTTGAGAAGCTCCCGGCGATGAAACGACGCACCGGCGCCTCCTACGCCTTCTTCTCCCTCTTCTCTATACTACAAAGAAGTAAGTCCCACCTCCCTCTTCTTTTCTCTATTCTTAATACTTCTTTTACTAAAACCCGACGGAAGCGGAGTTAAATCCGACTTCCGATTCGGTTTTCTTTATAAAGTTCAATTTTCCTTCACACAACCATGTTAAACTCTTACATCTTGACTATTAATCATTAACAAAACATGTTGAACAAGTTTCATACCAAAACATTTCATCTTGTAACTTTTATCGCTCTTTTTCACTAAAATACCATGTAGTTTACTTTCTACTTTAAAACATCATTAATCTTGCTATACCTTTAATTAGATCACGAGATAATGACCTATCTCCTCACAACACTCATATGCAACATAGCACAATACCTTTTGGGAACATAGAATACGGGAAAACGAAACTTTACATATAAATACCATTTACTATTAAAACCGTTTTCTACAAGATTACGTATTTTTTACAAAGCTTTGCAAAGCGCCGCTACAACCCATTTTGGGGAACCTGACTGGGATGGTGCGGATTATCGCACATCCCTGGGCTTAGTAATGCGAGATGCAGACCTCCGCAAGGAGCATTCGGTCTCGAGAGATTTAAAATACAAATATCTTAAGAAAATGAGATTTCTAGAAAATAATAAATTAAAATTATTATATATATATATAAATATATATGAATTATCAAAATATCTATTTTGTTATAATATCAATATTCCAACCTTTCTAAATCAAAAGAATCATTTTACATGAAAACACCATGAAATTCCATACAACTTCAATACTTTACAATTAAATACCATGTATTATGAAAAATAGGTTTATTCACTAGAAATGTCACAAATATAAAACCTACAACTATGAAAACTCTAAAGATGATAATTAAATACTTGGGGTGTTTTTTTAAAAGTATACAAAATTATTTTTACATAAAAGCCCCTCAAGTTTTATAAATTACAATAAGGACCCTAATAAATATAGGTTTAAGCGGGACCAATCTCTTGAGCCTTAAGGAGCAAGAGAAGTGGGTGCTTTCCTATTCTAAGGTAGACAACTTAACAAACGGTGTTATCAACACGGTAATCGTTTTTGAAAAAGACACAAATCCTGCCGCCCATGTGCAGCGGTTACCGATAACACCAAAACCTAATTCAGGATTTCAATTTCTTTTCTAATTGTCTGACTGAGACTGAGTCTCATTATAAACAATCTGACTTGAATATGATTCAAGTACAATTTACAATACTACAATTTAATATGATTCCATGAATCCATATAATCAATCCGTTCAAGCTATTCAATCTGTGTTGACTGAACCGAACCATTGATATATTTCTATTTACATGATTCTCCAGTTACATCCATTTACTGATATCATGGTTTCGGCAAGCCATCCAATTATACAATCTATATTACAAGACAATCCACGTTGCATTACAATACAAACAATACAATCAAGACATCACGGGGTTTAAGGGGTAGATTGGTACGGAAGGTGTTAGAAGTGGCACGAGACTGCAAGATCTAAGACACCTAACCTGAATACAACGCTGTTGTTCCGGGCTTTCTAACGGAGCCTCGTACTTCCAGTTGCCTTTAGTCTCTGGCATATAGAGACTCCTCTCGTATACACTGGCATCCTTCTGTACCAAGTTACAAACAACAACGTTAACACTAAATACAACATTATAACAATATAATACAACTTTAAAAATTACACACTCTCTCTCTTACTCTCTGTCTATTCTACTTCTCCTTTATCTATGGGACTTACCGAGCGATTTGTTCGCTGATGACATTCTCTTTCTTTTTTCTTTGAATGTCGTCAGGTGATTCGGACCTTCCAGAGATCGAGCCTAGCACTGAAGACTTGGACCAGTTTATTGAAGATCCCGAGCTGTAGTTACACTTGTACACATTTCATTTCAGTACTTTCCATTCTGTTATGCCACTGTTTAGGCATTGCTTCCATTCAGATGTATTTACTTTTCCATGCATTGTACAAAAGAATGTTAATAAATAAAGTTACTGTTCAATTATATCATTTGTCTCTTGTGCATTTTTATTTATATTGCTTAGATACGCTTAGCGTATTTACTTCAGAGTAAATACGTAGCGGCCTCGTCGCGTCCTCTGCCGGTATACTAGGAAGCAGGGCGTGACAGGTTTTGTTGGCGGTCTATACAGGTCAGAGCTGTATGGAACCCTACCATGCAGTTCTGTTCTGCGTGAACAATCTAAGCAATATAAACACAAGAACCAACAACTAAAACATTCTTTACAATTCATGTTCTTTGAATCTTATCATATACATTGAATCTGTCCTAACCGAAATCTTCTTTCAAAGGTTATGGATTCCCCAAACAACACCAGCACCAACTTAAACAACACTCTACCTCCACTATCACTCACACCTGCCGTCCCTGCTCCGCTCAACAAGCAGACGATTCTTCTTGAGGCGATCCGCAGCCTCCTGGAAGGACAGCAGCAGTAGACTGCTCTTTTAATGAACCGTACCGAGGCAGAGGCACCCGGAGTGAAGCAATTTCGGGCACTGCACCCCAAGAACTTCTCAGGAAAAGAGAGCCCTCTAGAAGCTAAGGAATAGGCTCAGAGCATCGAAGACGATCTGGTAGCAGCACAAGTGCCAGAAATAGCTTGGGTTCGTGTTGCGAAACTACAGCTCACGGACAATGCACGGGTCTGGTGGAAGGCGGAAGAAGGCCATCTTGATCAACCCATCGAATGGAAGACTTTCCGCGACATGTTCGATGCAAAGTACTTCCCTAAGACTGCCAGGTTTGACATGGAACAGCAGTTCATCCATCTGCAACAAGGTTCAATGTGGACCGAGTCAGTAGATGAGTATGACGCTGAGTTCACCATGCTCAGTCGGTAAGATATATCTCAATAATTTGACTCTTCAATATATCACATACTACACAGCTAACACAAGACCGTAACAGGTTTGCGGCCCATCTCATACCGACTGCTGAGATCAGAGCTAGAAGATTTCAGCAAAGGTTGGACCCAAAAATCCAAGTTGCTCTAGCTACAGGGGATTTCCTAACCCATGATTTGGCTTTGAAGGCTGCCCGAAAATATGAGGCAGTAGTAAAGAGGAAGGGCAGACCTCAATCTGCCGGTTTGAAACATCCTGCCACTCAAATGGCAGGAGAAGTCTCTTCCAGGCCATCGTTCGAACCCAGGAGAACGAAAGAACCCAATAACCAGCCAAGACCAGATTTTTGTTTCCATTGCAAAAGAGATGGACATTTGAAAAAGGACTGTAGGCGCGCAAAAGGTATGTGCCTAGTTTGTGGCACATCCGATCATAGAATTGGAAACTGTCCTTATAGACGCAACTCAGCTCACACACCCAATAACTACCCACAGCGGCCAGCTATCCAGGCTCCTGCAACTCGTCATGCACTCCCAGCATCACCTCCACGTAGAACTCTTGCACAGCCTACTCGCCAATTCCATCAGGCACTGAGGAACATACCTCGAGGATGGAGGAATGTGCCTCCAGCTAGGAGGAACGTGCCACGGCGACAGGCTTACACCTTAGCAGCCGTAGAAGCCGTGACAGTTGACCAAGGTAACACTAGTAAGTTTCTTTCACATTGTAAAACCCTTGAATCACCTTGTTATTTTTTTCATACACTATCAGTACTTCAGTCACCAAACTTTCCTTGAATCTATTACACTTTCCTTTTACAAATTTCGAGGACAAAATTTTTATATGGAGGGAAGAATGTAACAACCCTAAATTTTCTGAACAACTTTCTGTATAATTTTTTCAAAGATACAGAAAGAGGTTTTTTGCTTGAGCATAAGATATAAGTTTTTTTTTGCTTTTTAATAGCAAGAAGGAGCTTGTAGCTCATTGGTAAGACCTTGCACTACTGAACTAAAGCACCGGAGTTCAAATCCCATCCCCCATATTATTTTTAATGTTGTTTTGTTTTGAATTTTTAGAAGTCCAAGGGTTTACACGTGCATAACTCGTAAAAACCCCACTACACATATAAAATAAACTGACCCAGGGGCTACACCAAGCGACGAAGGACACGTGGCGGCGAGCCCCGGCCCGACTCGGCCGACTCGGGCCGACGACTCGGCCGACTCGGCCCGCCTCCGCCGGCCGGACTCGGCCGGATCGCCGATTGTCCAACACAAAAGTTGTGTCTCTTGATCTCCCCATTATCCTTGTACACTTTAAAAATCCTGCACCATAACAGAGCCCTTTAAAATCTCAATAAATCTAATTTTTAATACAATTTAATATATTTTTTCTTCACACCCTTTCACCTACCCTAATCCTAGTTTTACCCTATAAATACCACCCCTAAACAGACCCCCCTCACTCACAATTCTGTCCAAACTCTCAAGAAAACTCTATAGAATTTTAGTGTGCATTTGGAGTTAGCAAAGGGCGAAATTCCGACGACGACTCTAGGAGCTCCCGGCGACGAAACGACGCACCGGCGCCTCCTACGTCTTCCTCTCCCTCTTATCTATACTACAAACAAGTAAGTCCCACCTCCCTCTTCTGTTCTCTATTCTTAAAACTTCTTTTACGAAAACCCGACGGAAGCGGAGTTAAATCCGACTTCCGATTCAGTTTTCTTTATAAAGTTCAATATTCCTTAACACAACCATGTTAAACTCTTACATCTTGACTATTAATCATTAACAAAATATGTTGAACAAGTTTCATAGCAAAACATTTCATCTTGTAACTTTTATCGCTCTTTTTCACAAAAATACCATGTAGTTTACTTTCTACTTTAAAACATCATTAATCTTGCTATACCTTTAATTAGATCATGAGGTAATGACCTACCTCCTCACAACACTCATATGCAATATAGCACAATACCTTTCGGGAACATAGAATACGGGAAAACGAAACTATACATATAAATACCATTTACTATTAAAACCGTTTTCTACAAGATTACGTATTTCTTACAAATCTTTACAAAGCGCCGCTACAACCCATTTTGGGGAACCCGACTGGGATGGTGCGGATTATCGAACATCCCTGGTCTTAGTAGTGCGAGATGCAGACCTCCGCAAAGAGCATTCGGTCTCGAGAGATTTAAATACAAATATCTTAAGAAAATGAGATTTCTAGAAAATAATAAATTAAAATTATTTTTTATAAATATATATGAATTATCAAAATATATATATTTTTATAATATCAATATTCCAACCTTTCTAAATTAAAAGAATCATTTTACATGAAAACACCATGAAATTCCATACAAGTTCAATACTTTACAATTAAATACCATGTATTATGAAAAATATGTTTATTCACTAGAAATGTCACAAATATAAAACCCACAACTATGAAAACTCTAAAGACGATAATTAATTTTTAAAAGTATACAAAATTATTTTTACATAAAACCCCCTCAAGTTTTATAAATTACAATAAGGACCTTAATAAATATAGGTTTAAGCGGGACCAATCTCTTGAGCCTCAGGGAGAAAGAGAAGTGGGTGCTTGCCTATTCTAAGGTAGACAACTTAACAAACGGTGTTATCAACACGGTAATCGTTTTTGAAAAAGACACAAATCCTGCCGTCTATGTGCAGCGGTTACCGATAACACCAAAACCTAATTCAGGATTTTAATTTCTTTTCTAATTGTCTGACTCAGACCGAGTCTCATTATAAACAATCTGACTTGAATATGGTTCAAGTACAATCTACAATACTACAATTTAATATGATTCCATGAATCCATATAATCAATCCGTTCAAGCTATTCAATCTGTGTTGACTGAACCGAACCATTGATATACTTCTATTTACATGATTCTCCAGTTACATCCATGATTCTCCAGTTACATCCATTTACTAATATCATGGTTTCAGCAAGTCATCCAATTATACAATCTATATTACAAGACAATCCACGTTGCAATACAATACAAACAATACAATCAAGACATCGCAGGGTTTAAGGGGTAGATTGGTACGGAAGGTGTTAGAAGTGGCACGAGACTGCAAGATCTAAGACACCTAACCTGAATACAACGCCGTTATTCCGGGCTTTCTAACGGAGCCTTGTACTTCCAGTTGCCTTTAGTCTCTGGCATATAGAGACTCCTCTCGTATACACTGGCATCCTTCTGTACCAAGCTACAAACAACAACGTTAACACTAAATACAACATTATAACAATATAATACAACTTTAAAAGTTACACTCTCTCTCTCTTACTCTCTGTCTATTCTACTTCTCCTTTATCTATGGGACTTACCGAGCGATTTGTTCGCTGACGACATTCTCTCTCTTTTTTCTTTGAATGTCGTCTGGTGATTCGGATCTTCTAGAGATCGAGCCTAGCACTGAAGACTTGGACCAGTTTATTGAAGATCCCGAGCTGTAGTTACACTTGTACACATTTCATTTCAGTACTTTCCATTCTGTTATGCCACTGTTTAGGCATTGCTTTCATTCAGATGTATTTACTTTTCCATGCATTGTACAAAAGAATGTTAATAAATAAAGTTGTTGTTCAATTATATCTTTTGTCTCTTGTGCATTTTTATTTATATTGCTTAGATACGCTTAGCGTATTTACTTCAGAGTAAATACGTAGCGGCCAGTCGCGCCCCCTTCGTCGTACACCGGGAAGCAGGGCGTGACACTGGTAGCTCTAGTTCTTGCTTTGCATAGCGGTATTCCTTATAGAATATCCAGCACCTTATTTGATAAAGAAAGAGCCGAGATCCCTTTACCGGGAGTGACCTCTTTAGCGAAACTGGCAGATGCTACAACCCACTCGGTTTGTATTTTGATTGCTTCTATAGTTTTTGCTTTGCATAGTGGTATTTGTGAAATATCCTGCACCTTATTCGATAAGGAAAGAGTCGAGATCCCTTCACCGGTAGTGACCTCTTTAGCGAAACTGGCAGATGCTACAACCCACTCGGTTTGTATTTTGATTGCTTCTATAGTTTTTTCTTTGCATAGTGATATTTGTGAAATATCCTGCACCTTATTCGATAAGGAAAGAGCCGAGATCCCTTCACCGGGAGTGATCTCTTTAGCGAAACTAGTAAAAGCCTAAAAAACACCCCTTTTTCAAAATCACTCGATTCTACAACGATATCAAGTTCAATACGCAAAGGGTTTTCTTATAAACCCGTCGTAGCCCTCCGTCATTTCAGATAAGTAGTATTTAGTATTCGTGTTGCGTTTGTTGACCTTGTCAAGGAGTAGTGTGGTAGCTGATTAGTGCTTATCTGCAAAACATATGATGCGATTGGATTAGGGTAGCCGTGCGGCCTTGTTGACCTTGTCAAGGGTCGTGCGGGTGGGTTTAATTCAATCAGAAAATGACGGGTTGAACTTGACTAGCATCCTATGGTTTGTTGGCCTTTGTCAAGGTCATAGGAGGTTAGGGGCAGAATATTATCAGGAATTTCAAGTGTTGAAATTTGTAATGAGATTGCATACCTTCTATGAGATAGTTGGATCCCGATACCCACTGCGAGTAAGAGTTACTCCTGCGAGAGTTTTACACATTACAATTAGCCGATCAAGTAGGTGTCTAGAAAGGTGTTAACGGGGTTACGCCCCTGGGAAAACGAGGTTTATTTTAATTAGGTCCGTGCGAAAGCACGGGGAACCTCTCTCAAAGTACCGACACTGGCCTGGCCAAAAGATTGGCGAACTTGTAGGGTATAATTAATCCCGGCTAGTCTTACCTTTTAGGGTTTGAAGGTAGATTTGAATAAAACAGTGGGAGCCATCCTGATTAGATAAAATAATAACCAATCTAATCTTGCAAGAGCGCACACAGAGTGTTTTCTTCTCTCTCTCTTCTGGTAGCAACTATGTCACGCCTTAATTAAGATAATAATATGGATGCATTGACCGAACCTGCTTATTATACCGAGCTAGGGAACGTTGGTTCCGTTCTATCTTATAATTGTTATAAATCCGAGCAGGAAATAGGGGAATATCCGGATTCCCATGCCACCCAATCAAAGAAAGTGCATGTTGATGCATCTTCTCCGGGTGTGTTCATTACCGAGAACTGTTTTTCAGTATCCTCTACGTTCTGGGTATGTGATACCAGATCAGGATCCCGCATATGTAATATGTTATATGGGCTACAGAAAGGTAGAGAACTGAGAATAGATGATATGTCTCTACAGAAAGGTAGAGAACTGAGAATAGGTGATATGTCTCTAAGTGTTAGAGAATGGTGCAATTGTTGGAGCCTAGTCTGTTGGCACATATCACCTTGTATTAATATTTTGATTCTGAACGAATGTTATTACATACCGAACCTGATATACAAATCGGTTTCTTTAATGAGTTAAAGAAGGATATAATTCTGTATTGGAGGATAATGTTGTGAATATTTTCCTGAATCAAGAGTTGATTTGATCAGGCACGTTAGATAATAGCATATACGTTCTAAATCAAACCACAGTTCAAAGTATCTAGAACACACACAAGAGGAGTAGTTCAGAAATGAATGAATCCTTCTTGTTGCATTGTAGACTAGGTCATATCAATGCGACACGACCAGTTAAGTTACATAAGAATGAATATGAGAATCTATTCGAATTTTAATCTTATGCTACTTGTCAGTCTTGTCTCAAAGGTTATATGACCAATACTCCGTTTACTGGAAACAGAGAAAGAGTTAGTGAACTCTTGGGACGCAAACATGATGATGTATACGGTCCTATGTCAACAAATGCTAAGCTTGGTTCTTCGTACTTCATTACATTCATCGACTATCTCTCAAGATTCGGACATATGTTCCTGTTGAAACATGAGTCTGAAACTTTTGAGAAATTCATGGAATATAAGCTTGAAGTTGAGAACCAGACGGGTAGAAGTATTACAGTCTTACGATATGATCGAGGAGGAGAATACTTGGGCATGGAGTCCCTTGATTTTCTAAAAGGAGAATGTGATTCTCCCTTAGCTTACTCCTTCGAGTACACCACAGCACAACAGTGTATCGGGGCGGAGGTATCGCACCCTATGAGATATGGCGCGCTCTATGATGAGTACTGCTGAGTTACCTGTTTTCTTTTAGTGTTATGCACTTGGGAAGCTACATACCTATTGAATGGGGTTCCGTCCAAATCAGGGCCCACCACTACATATGAGATATGGTGTGGGAAGAGACCATATCTTAAACGAGTTAAGATATGGGGTTGTCCGGTCTATATTGAAAAGCAAAATCCGGACAAGCTCGAGGCAAGGTCAAATCTATATAAGTTTGTTAGGATATCCCAAACATTTGTGAGGGAATATCTTCTACCACTCTGAGAAGCAAAAGGTGTTTTGTTTCTCAGCATTCCACCTTTTTAGAAAAGGAATTTCTTGTGAAGAAATTTATGGTCATGAGGTAGAACTGGAAGGAGTTCCAGCTAGACAAACTAACAGGTGATGATTTGGTAAAACCAAAGGATTCAATAGTCTCTAACGAACCTCAGCCTCCCCGCGAATATGGTAGGGTTCCTCATCCACTTGAGAGATACTACAATCTTGTCGGTGACAGTGGGAGCGAGGATTGCATCATGAGATGACGGCCTAACCAGGTTCAGGCAGGCCATCATGAGTGGGGACTCTGTGAACTGGCTGGATGCTATGCAATCAAAGATGGAGTCCATGTAAACCAACAAAGTATGACTTTGAATATTGCACCTAAAGGGGTAAAACCCATTGGGAGAAAATGGATCTTGAGAAGATTCTTGGTGTAAATGGAAAAGTTAAGACTTTCAAAGCTATGCTTAAGTCCATCAGGATCAATGCGTGCATCGCGGAGATGGAACATCTGTTTTGATATGGCAGTCAAAGAGTTTGACTTCATTAAAAAGGTAGATGAACCTTGTATATACAAGAAGGATGTAGAGAGTAAGGCTGTCTTCCTCGTATTGTACGTAGATGACATACTCTTGATAGGAAATGGTTTCCTATACTACACTCGATCAAGCTCCTCTTATCACGTAGATTCTCCATGGAAGATCTGGATGATACCTGCTATATCTTGTGGATTATGATCTATGGTGATAGATCTAAGTGGATGTTGGGAGTGTCCCAAATCCAGGTACATTAACACCGTACTAGAGGGGTTTAGTATGGACGATTCTAAGTGTGGTGGTTCGCCCACTTACTCATGGATCACTCTCTCCAAAAAGATGTCTCCCAAGACTGATTTGGAGAGAGCTCGCGTACAAGGGATAGCCTATACTTCGGCAGTAGGCTCTATCAGAGTATGCGATGTTATGTACCAGACCAGATGTAGATGACTCACTGGGTGTAGTGATCAGGAATCAATCGGATCTTGGGAGAATCACTGGAAAGCTGTGGAGGACATTCTTAAGTACTTGAGAAGCACTAAAAGAAAGTTCTTAGTTTGAGTTTCCAGAGTGATAAGGTCGACTGAGATTCAGTCATAGGCATTGTCTTTACCCTCAGTGCAGGGACGGTATGTTGGAAGAGTTCTAAACTAGATACCGTGACATACTAGACGATAAAAGCTGAATACATTACTACCAATGATGCTGCCAAAGTGGCTGTCTAAGCATTTCTTGTTCATGAGATGAACAAGGTTCCTACCATTGAGCATCCAATAACTGTTATTGTGACAACAATGGAGTTGTGGCTTTGGTCTAGGAATGCAGGTCCCATCAGCGTTCCAGACATATTCTGAGGCAAGTATCACCTGATCGGGGAGATGGTTGATCTCCAAGGGATCGAGGTGAGGAGAGTAGACATGAAGGATAACACAGCGGATCCACTCACAAAGGCCTTACCCCTAGAGAGACTTTTATATGATGGTTGAGTATGAGATACTACAACCACTGCTAAATTGTTGAGTATGAGATACTGCAGCAAATGGTCTTAGTGCAAGTGGGAGATTGTCAGTTATATGTATACCTTAGAGGCCATTACTGTACATGTGATGTATATTGTAGTGGATGCTTGGACATATATAGGGAGGACTTTCTTGCTCGACATGATAGTATGCTATCTGGTTGCACTTTATCTTAACATGTACACTTATTGTCTCTCTATTGCATGTTGATAAAGCCCTTAGGATGAGTACTTGACTACCAGGATTATGATGCAGATCATACTAGTGGGGACACGGTAGTCGACATCCTTCTAACGTTCCTAGTCGTGGGAGTATAAGGACAGGGAATCGATACTCCAGAATAGACTAGCATATGCGCTTCTTAACCCATATGATGGGCGATGGATGGTCCCACATCTATTGGTGTTTGACATCAGAGAATGTATATGGGTGCTCAGTGGAGACTGGGTACACTGAACGGACTTGCCGAAAACTCCTAGATGGTATTATACTTATCGTCGGATAGCAGTTCTCTGGTGACACTGGTACAGGTTAGTCTGTAGACCCGAGATTGTCATAGAGTCTTGTGTGATTCCCACTGTGCTTTGATTTCCACCATACCACGGTCAAGAGATCGTGCAAAAAGGTAGTTTTGGGTACAGTCCCAAGTCACATGGAGGCAATGAGCGATAGGAGGGGTTTCGTCTCTCCCGGTATTGGGAGTTGATGTTGCGCTATGCTCGATTAGCCATAACAGGAAATCCCTGGCCAGGGTTGCTGAGATTTACTGGTAAGTGTTATCAGTAGTTTCTCGAACCGTTATGGACCTTGTATCGGCATGACTTATCAGGCTATTGGGGTCTGACATTATACCACCCCAGGCTGTGATATGCGGCATATCAGACGAAGAGACCGGACTGTACGGTAGTGTTACTGAGTGGATTCGCAGGAGTACGAGCAGGCTTGCTTGTTGATCTTCTGATCGCTCAATACCCGGGTGGCCGTTACGTTTATCAGACCGCATGCGGCTTGTGGGTGTTTGATATGATCATCACCTACTGCCGGCGTATTGACGAGTCTTTAGAGTCCTACAAAGTGGTTTCCTGGCTCAAGCGAAACGGAGTAAGAGCACATATGTGATATGTGCGGGACCGAGATTATTGCGTGTATGTGATACCGCATTCCATTCTTGCGATATATGATATTGGTCGGTTATATATGATATAGCCGGGTTATCGGATCAAGTGTTGATTCGATAAGTTGATTCATATGATATTAGTCGGTTGTATATGATATAGCCGGATTATTAAATCAAGAGTTGATTTAATAATTTAATGTATAATTATATATTTGATATATTATATTACATTAACTAGTGTTAGCTCACTTAAGATTTCTTTTCTCACATTTGATATACTTTACATATATGTGATATATGTATTGTTTTCTTTTTGGCACAAAATATATATGTGATATATATAAGTGTGTCATGCTAGGTTACACTTGCAATATGGTTAGTATAAGACCCACACCATGCTAGGTTAAGTTAGGGTTTTATTTGTCTTAAGTATTTTAAACATTTGGATAATGAGTCATGGTTCAAACCTTGTAGAAGCTTGTATGTTTCATTGACTAAGTCCACTTGTTTGTGTAGCTTAAGATATTTGTTAATCCAACCCTTAACTCATAGCTATGGTTTATTCTCTACATGAGTTAGGCATGACACTAACTCACCATGGTTGCAATTCTAACCTCACTCTCTCTCATGAGTTTCATTTCTTCTTCTTCTTCAACAAAAGAAAAAGCTTGCTATGTTTTTTCCATGTAAAGAATTAGTGTGAGAAAAATAAAACTAAAGTGAGCCCACTTCCTACTTCATCATCCTCCACTACTTGCCATTTAGTTTAGGGTATTTGCTTCACTAATCTCACCATTAGTGAAGAGATAGCTTGGGTTAGTGTATCCTCGACGTAGATCATCTTCGGCCTCGAAGACTTCGATGCAAGCTTGTTTGTTTCTTCATGGGAGCCTCTCTAGAGTCCGGGAGTTCGTGATCGTAGCGAAGGGACTACAACACGGAGCTATTGAAGTGAAGGACCGGTCTACAAAGGTTATATTCCTTGTTCACTTTAGATGTAAAGTGTTTACATTATATTTCGTCGGGTTTTCTAATAGCGATTTTAGGGTTAGGGTTTCCTAGAACGGCAAATTTTAAATATGGCATGGATGATGCCTCCCAAAAACTTGTTGCCGCGCTAGACAACCCAACATATGTGATATGCATATAAATGATATTATTCGGTTGTATGCGATACAGCCTGGTTATTAAATCAAGTGTTGATTTAATAATTTAATGTATAATTATATATATTTGATATATTAATATACATTAACTAATATTAGCTCACTTAAGAAAATATTTTCTCCAAATACATTTAAATATATATGTGATATATATTATTGTATTTAATATGTGTCATGCTAGATGATACATTGGACTTGGGTGTATGAGACTCATACCTGACTTAAAATAATTTGGGTATTTAAATATTAAGGGGAAAATCAAAATTAGGTGGAAATTAGCATGGCTAAGATACTTGTGGAAGTATGGAGAAGCTTTGACTTTAGTCCACTAATTTTGTTTTACTCTAGTTATTTATTAATCTAACCATTATCTTTAGCCATAGTTTAGTTTCTACATGAGTTATATGAGATATTTTCTCACACATGGTTCAATACTTGATCACTTGTGTTTTCTTTCTTCATCTTCTTCATTGCTCTTTAGCTCTTGAGTGAGAAGAAAAAGAAAAGAGTGAAAAATTATTCTAAAATGAGCAAAATTCCTACTTCATCAATCTATACCAAACTAGCCATTTAGTATACGTTGTATGCTTCACTATTTCATCAATTAGTGAAGAGGTAGCTTGAGTTAGAGATTCTTCGACGTAGATCATCTTCGGCCTCGAAGATCTTTAAGAAAGCTTGTTCTTTTCTCCTAGTGGTTCCTAACGAGAGTCCGGGAGAGCACCACTTAGAGCTAAGGGACTACTACACGGAGCTTCAGAAGTGAAGGACCGGTCTACGAAGGTTGTATTCCTTGTTCACTTAGAGTAAAGTTGTTTACTCGTATTGTTTACATGTTTTATAAACCCGAATTCTCTAGTTAGATCCTTGGTTTGGGTTGCTTTGCTCTCTAGATTTTTTAAAATTGCATACCCGATGCCTTATAAAACCTAGTGAGAGTGCTAAGGAACCCATCACATATCTTAACTCGTTTAAGAGATGATCTCTTCCCATTCCATATCTCATATAGAGTGGTAGGCTCTGATTTGGTTGGAACCATATTCAATAGGTATGCGGCTTCTCAAGCGTATAACCCCAAAAGGAAACAGGCAACTCAGCGTTACTCATATAGAGCGCACCATATCTAATAGGGTGTGATTTCTCCGCTCCGATATACCGTTGTGCTGTGATGTATACGGAGGAGTAACCTGAGAGAGAATCCCATTCTCTTTTAGATACTCCATGAACTCCGTGATTAAGTATTCTCCTTCCCGACCAGATCGAAGGATTTTAATACTTTTACCCGTTTGGTTCTCTACTTCGCACTTATATTCTTTGAATTTCTCAAAATCTTCAGACTTGTGTTTTAACAGGAACACATGTCCGAATCTTAAGAGATCATCGGTGAATGTAATGAAATACGAGGAACCATTTCTGGCATGTGTAGACATGGGACAACATATATCACTATGTATTAGTCCCAAGAGTTTAATAGTTCTTTCTCCGTGTCCAGTAAACGGAGTTTTGGTCATTTTACCTTTGAGATATGTCTGGAAAATTTCATATGATGTAAATTCAAACTGACTTAAATATCTATCTTTATGTAACTGAGCTAGCCATGTCGCATTGAAATGACCTTGTCTACAATGCCACAAGAAGAATTCGTTCATTTTTGAACTTTTCCTCTTGTGTGTGTTCTGTACGTTAAGAACTGTAGTTTGATTTAGAACGTATATGCCATTATATAACATGCCTGATCCAATCAACTTTTGATATAGGAAAATGTTCATAACATTATCCTACAATACAAAATTATATCCTTCTTTACTTAATAAAGAGACTGATATAATATTGTATATCAGGTTCGGTATGTAATAACATTCGTTCAGAATTAATGTATTACCAGTTGGTAATACAAGGTGATATTCACCAACTGCTTTGGCTGCAGCATTTGCACCATTCTCTACTTTTAGAGAATGATCACCTATTCCCAGTTCTCTACCTTTTTTTAGCTCATGTAACATATTACATATGTGGGATCCCGATCCGGTATCTAATACCCAGGACGTAGAGTGTACTGAGAAATAGTTTTCGATAACGAACACACCCGAAAACGATGCATCAACATGTTAATTCCTCGTTTGGGTCGCGTGGAAATCCGGATATTCCCCTATTTTCCTGCTCGGACTTATAACAATTATAAGATAGAGCTGAACCAACGTTCCCCAGCTCAGTATAACAAGTAGGTTTGGTCAATACATCCATATTATTATCTTGATTAAGGTGTTAAATGGTCGCAACCTGGAGATAAAGAGAGAAGAAAACACTCTGCGTATGCTCTTGCAAGATTATATTGGTTATTATTTTATCTAATTAGGATGGCTTCCACTGTTTTTATCAAATTTTCCTTCAAACCCTAAAAGGTAAGACTAGCCGGAATTAATTACACCCTACAACTTTGCCAGTCGTTCAGCCAGGCCAGTGTCGGTACTTTGAGGGAGGTTCCCCATGATTTCTAAGCATCACAGATAAAGAAATGAAAATACAACGTACGCTTATACCATCCGCATTCGCCAGAGGGTCCCGTCATGCACCGTTAGGTTAGATAACTAACGGCAGAGCGGGGGAGGACTAGCGCGGATGCAAAACATAAGTAACGTTTATTATATATCATATATATAATATAAAGCATTCATCTCATGCGGTTATATGATCTCATCATAGAATATTGCAGCAGAAGTCAACATATGAAATATTGGATATACAAGAAGGTCCGTGTTTTAAATTAAGCCAGTAAAAAACACGGATTCCACGGTCGTGATGAATAGCCAAACCTACATGCCTAGACCCCTACGAGAGCAGCAAGCAACCCCGTCAATTCTAGAGTTAGGAGACCCGGTCTCGACTCCTCGAGATAGTCTCCCACTGGACTCTAGAACCTGGTTACTTGTGCTCCCCATCTTGGGTCTATCCTAATGCGGAAAAGTAAATAATATACATCAATGGTGATATCATCCTCAACCCGGAAGTGTCCCAATAAAATAATATTACATACAAGTTTTTACATGAATGAAAATGAAAAAACTCTCATCTCATGCAAAAACCACCCGGCTATTCAAACACGACTGTCACGACCCGAAGGTACGGAACGTGACTGGCACTTAAATTACGAACGTCTCGAGACGTACGTAATCTAAGTAAGCCAAAGCCCAGAAATCTAAACCAAATAATGAAATAGAGTGAAGGAAAACTTATTTAAAGAAAGCGATTTTCATAAAACAAGTCGCATTAAACGATTTTAAAAAAATATCGAAATTTACAGAAAATTTCGGCAGAGTCTCATTTATAAATACTGGCCCCCAAATGGGTACAACACATGAAAATACATATAAATCATAAATAGAGGCATCCTCGAGCGGGAGCTAGCTCTACGCCAAAGGTGGAATCATAACCACATGCAATATGAATATCAAAAGCACGAAAATAAGCATCTGAAAACAAAAATTAAGAAACACTACGTCGGCTCAAGTGAGCATCGACACCAAACCACAGATACAAGTCTCAAGTCTCACCGTCTAGTCCAATATACAAAGGTAGATGGAGTATACTAGATACGAATGAAAATACACGGTGGGAGCAAAAGCAAATCCTCCAAAACCCCACCTGTGCGCAAGCTGTAAGTCGATGCAACGGGACGGAAAAGAAGGTACACCCGCCACTACTATGCTAACGGGTCAAACCTGCAAGATACTGTGGCACAACGGGGGTGAGTTGCTAGCTCGTAAGTAGTAAATAACATATAATAAAGCTGTCGTAAGCATGCACGCAAATGCGTCACAACCTACGCATATACTAATATGATGCAATGCACTAACATGTATGCAACGTGAATGCATAATCAACATGAAACCTGAGTATGTTTGGTATGAGATAATCTTTATTATTCTTAGAAAACTTCTGTGAAGTGACTGAAATATCATCAAAGAAATCCATAGAAATCCGTGTCAAGCATCGACACAAAACACACACACACACATACACACACATCAATGAATCAATGTCTCAAGATCTCAATATCTCGGGCTCCGTCAGTCCGGATCGGCCCATATTATCAAATCTCACGACAACGGTCGGTATCCTTCGGTTATCCGCCGCGCCAGACATCACAGGTAGGTAGTCTGCCCCTGCCAGGCTCATCGTCTACAACTCGAGCTTCTTACCCCGGGTTACCATACCGGGCCCACCATGTATCTGAGACGGTTCATCCACTCCTCGAATCGGGTCTCGAAATCCAACTGAAAACATGAAAACTCATGGTGGATGACACATACATCACGAGGAAACCGTAACTTTTATATTTTTTTAAATAAGATAATAAGTTTATAAATTCTTACGGTTTTCCCCAAAATCCAGAAATCTCATAAATACTAAATCCTCAAGAAGAAATCACCAAATGTAAGCATATCAATGATGATGGATATCTATAATATGATGGTATATGCTATGCAATGTGCGAACAAAACTATGTATGATGTATGATGCTGTGATGTATATATAAGTGACTAGCCATCTTATGTATCAATCTTGATAAATGAATATACAACTACACATTTACATATCATGTATGATGCAATTGCATGGATACCGATTCTAAGCAATTCTATAGTGTTCGTGACATAGCAATTACTAATGGCGTGTGTGTTTGCATGAATAGTGCACGCGCAGTATAAACCAATGGTAACGGTGCAAGTGTCCTAATTGATGACATCATATGTAATATAATGCTGTATATGTTATGAATGGTTTGAACTACACATGTTGCTACCAAACTACTAATCATTTCTAACTGTCGGGCGCCTTGCGCCATCCAGACGATCCCCCCATAGATGGATACATCTACTCACCGGGATGTCTCGGCTAATATGATCTGATCTCCACCCTGTCTTTCCGCGCCGCGTACGATGCATCTGCACCCAATCCTAGAATCGCACACATAAGCAATTAAGAGGATAAATATACAATAGTCGTGGATACAAACGACACAAGTCTATCCATACGCACAACAAGACATGCACACACACTTTGTGCACAAACATGCTCGCGACCACGCTGCAACTACAACCAGGGTCGCGATACGTGAAAACTACCGAGCCTAGAACCCAATCATACCAATTACACATTCATAATACACTAAATACATTAGGAATTAGGTTGTATATCACCAAAACCTCAATTTTATTTAAATATATTTACTTAAAAAAAAACTAGTAAGCATCAATTTCCAATTTTATTCAAAACTTGATGTTTTAACAATTCTATGACCAAGATGATAACTTAATATCTTAATTATGCCATACAAACCCTAACTAGATTTTTAATTTTATCTAATTACACATTAATTAAAACCTAGTTTGCAAAATTGTACCATTAATACAATTTAAAAGCAACACTTAGCAAATTTAACAACTGGACTAAATTTTACATGCCCTAATATGTCGAGCTACATATTGTGACTTTAATGATGCGATAAAAACCCTAAACTTAATTTCAATCCTTCTCTTGAAAATTAGATCTTGAAACTAAAACCCTAATTAAACACTTAATTAGCTTGGATTCAAGTAATTATCCAACGATTAAAGGATAGGTTAAGATTTATACCTCATAATTCAAGAAATCAAACATGCACTTTGCCTCCCAAAATGGTCATTTGCTCCAAGGATTCAAGTTAGTTTGGCTAAGGAGTATAGGGTAAAGGTTTATTAATGAACTAGTGAGACTTTGTAATAATTTTTGATGGAATTTTGAAGAATTTTTGTGTTGGAGATGAAGTGGGAAATTGGGGCAGCAGCTAGGGAAAATTTTCGGCAGAAATTTTGAGAGGGGAGAGAGAGAAAAGGGTGTGGGGGTGTGTAGAAACCTCCCCATCATTTCACATATTAACCCCTCCTTTTTAATTTTCTTTTCTTTTAAATTTTTAGAAGGAAAAAGAAGTAGGAATAAGGTGAAAAATTTTGGGGCTGCCATGGTGAGGCCCGGCCTTGACAAAAAAAATGAGAGGGAGAGAAAAGTGAGATGTGTAATATTGTGTAGAAGTTTCCATATTAATTACATGTTTTCACTTTTACCCTTAATTACTAATTTTCTTTAAATTGGTAAGAAGAATTGAGTTGAATGGAGAGAGGGTTATTAAAAGAGGGGCTCGGCTACATGAGTGTCACGACCCGAAAGTACGGAACATGACCGGCACTTAAACTACGAACGTCTCGAGGCGTACGTAATCTAAGTAAACCGAAAACCCAGAAATCCAAACCAAGAAAAGATGTTGAGTGCAGGAAAAACCAACTTAAAGCAAGTAGTTTCAATAGCATAAGCCGAGTTATACGGTTTTAAAAACATTAAGTATTTCCTGAAAATTTCGGCAGAGTCTCCTTTGTAAAACTGGCCCCCAAACGGGATACAACATGAATAGTATACAAAATCAATAAAAAGGCATCCCCAAGCGGGAGCTAGCTCTTCGTCAATCGACGGTCACAACCACACAAGCAATATAATATACAACGCCAAGGGCGAGGACCAAAATTCAAAAGGAAACTCAAAACAACAAGAAATCCAAAGAAATATAACGCGCGACTCTAAGGTCAAAAGAATAACATCACTGGTCTCTATCTCAAAAATAAATACATGTTTGGTTGATGGAACTTCTAGATACAACAGAATAATAATATACAAGTTATAAAATGGGGGTAGGATACAAGTAAACCCACCTACTAGCAAATCACCCGTAGGAAACTATGCCCGCAAGCCGTAAAGAAACCTGTACGGCAAACCTGCAAGAAACTGGGGCACAACGGGGGTGAGTTGCCAACTCGTGAATAGAAAAACATCTACGCACAGAAATCGCATAAATAACGCAACCTAGGTCAAAGATCATAATATATCCTCAAATATATAAATAACACATAGCCTATAACAAAGCTAGGGTAAATATCTAACCCGAGTGTAATCTCATGTGCCCGTGTCAGTGCCTCAAGTAGCAATATATCATATGAATGAGGTATGAATGCATGAAAACAGAATACATGTAAATGAAGAACCGTTTTCATAATTTAGTGAGATTTCCTTTGTATTTTTAAAATGAGGTATCATAATGAAATCAGCATAAAACAGTGCCTAGCATCGGCACAAAACGTAATCCCAATATCTCGATATCTCTGTATCACAGTCTCTGTACCTCAATATCTAGGGCGCCGTCAGTCCAGACCGGCCCCTACCATCAATCTCAAGACCACGACGGTATCCTCCGGATATCCGACGCGTCGGGTAAAATCACCGGTAGGTAGTGCTCCCCTGCCAGGCTCACATCGTCATCATCACGCGCTTCTTGCCCCGGGGTACCTTACCAGGTCCACCATGTACCCGAAACGGTTCATCCGTCTCCTCGAATCGGGTCTCGAAATCCATCAGCAAACTCATGGTGGACGACTCATACATCATGGGAAAAACCGCACTTTTTATTTAAAAAGAGAGAAATCAGTTTATATAAGTTTTGCGGTTTTCCCCCCAAATCCAGAAAATTTCATGGAAATCCGAATCCAAATCATCAATAGCATGTAAAAACCATGAATATAGGCATAACAATGAATAACAGTATGCATGAAGTGACAAGTAATAACTACAATGTTAAGCTGGCATATAAGGCAGGCACACTAATATCATGTCAAATTACTAACTAACAACCTAAGTCAAGCAATAATATTTTCTAAGGTGTACGTGACATGGCAATTACCGATGAAGATGTGTGTGAGCCGGCAAGTAAGTGTACGTGGTACATACGCATCATCGGTAATGGTGCTGGTGTCCTAACAATATGATATCAACATTGCAATAAGAAATTATAACATAAGTATGCGATGGGAAGCGAACCACAATATTGAGCGGGAGCTGAATACTAGACGCAACTATAACTAATCTACATTAATCTAATATAAGTCCTACAAATGGTGTCTTTTAAAATAACACGAATCATGGGGTTTTGAAAATAGGGGCTACGGTGTTTTTATGAAAAGATACGTCTTTTGAAATATCCGTAGGATCCCTTGGGCTGTCTTTTAAAATGCCCACGATTCGTTAGTTTTTGAAATAGGTAAGAATCGAATCTAATCTAACAACTAAACTAAACTAAAGGGCTAAGCTAACAAGCTGGACTACAGGTAAGGAAACCTCCTAACATCTGAGTCGATACATATACATACCTGTATATATATTAGTCGGTGATCCCGCCTCAATAATATCATGTCCGATACCGTATCTATAATCAGACATCCCAAGTCAAGAGTGCGGATCAATCATCAAATATAGCTCGTACGTAAATCCGTCGTACGGCATCCCAAATCTGGGTACGGGTTAATATCACATTCATCATACTATTCACCTGGTATCCTCTTTATCAATTATCATGATCGGGGTACTGATCTACGTCTAGTACACTACTGATACAGCCTAAGTATGCATGGACGTGTGTGAAACACTACGTCAAGGACCCGCTGCAACGTCATGTCGTATCTCAAATACGAATCCTGCTATATCACCGATCTCACGGCCTCAAATCAAATCTCATCGACTCAGCTCAATCCCAAGTATCATCCTCAAATCCGTATGTGAACACATAGTCCCATACCCATGTGAACACAAAACTATAAAGAATCCCATGAGCACATATAAATAGGAATGTATGCAAGTATGTATGTGTGTATGTGTAGTGCAACACTATCCTAGGGTTCGCAACACTAAAATAATCCAACACACCAATATCCATCCTAAACATCGTTATTAATCCTAAATAACATATAATAAATTGTTGGTGTGTATACGCATCCGTATACACCACCACGGACTGCGGGGGTGCTATACGCCATCCACCCGACTTCTCCCCGTAGATATAAATCTACTCACCTGGTCCTCGCTAGCCGGTGCCAACGTCGCCACGCGCTTGCTTGTCGTCTCGAAGTCCACATGGGGTACCTACATATCATAATGCACCGTGTCGTATTAAAATCCGACTCATGACCAAAACGACACACGAACCCCACATAGGTCAAAACCTATGGTTGCTTCCACAAATCAACCCAAAAACCCTCGACGTCGGTGTACAAACGCCAGACCATCGAGAGAAAAACCCAAATACACTCATTTGCACATTCACGAACACAAATTTTAATATAAAATAGGTTAAAACTCACAAAAACCCCAAATTCACTTTAAAAGCCGTTTTTCCGAAAACTAGCAAGCAAAATTACCCGTTTTTGTACAAAACATGATGTTTTAACAATTCTAGTGACCTAGATGATAACTTAATATCTTAATTATGCCATAGAAACCATTACGTAAATTTTAAACCCACAATTTAATTCGATTTCAAAAACCTAGTTTGCAATATTAACCAATTTTAACAATTTTATAGCAAAATGAACAAACTACAATCTAGCTTGGATTTTCATGAACTAAAGTATTAAACCACTCAATATAATATTTATAATGACATGAAACCTAAATTTGAATTTCCTCTCACAAGAATATAATTATTTAAAAAACCTAGTTTACCAATTATATAATTATCACTTTTAAATCAACAAATATGCAACTAGCAACTTAAATTGGATTTAGCATAACCTAATATGTCGATTATATCACATAAACTAAATCTCACAACACAAAATACCAATTTGAAATCAAACCCCTCTCTTGAATTTTAAATCATGCACCTAGAACTAATTAAAAACCTAATTAAACAATTAATTAAGCTAACCTAAGCAATTAACAACACATTAAGCAAAAATGTTAGAATTTATACCAAAATAATTTGAAGATCCCACAAGCACACTTAGCCTCCCAAATTGAAATCTAAATCCCTAGATCCATGCTATGGTAGCCAAGGGAAAATGGGTAGGAATTAGATTTTGATTTTGTGGGATTTTTGAAGCATTTTGGATGATTTTTTTGATGGAGTTTTGAAGAGAAAAGAGAAGGAGAAAGGGCGAGCTGCTGCTGGTCCAGGTTCAGCCAAGGGGAAGTGGGGGAAAATGTGAGGGAATGGTGCCAAAAATATCCAAGTCAAAGCCCCTCCCAATTACCATAATACCCCCACCTACTTTACTATATAAAAAAACCTTATTTTAACCCATTTCTCACATGATTTAAGGTCAAAAAGAGGGAAATAAAATTCTTGGGCTGCTACAATAGTGTGAGGCCGGCCAAGGGGAGTGAGGGTGAGTGTGAGAGACTTTACAAAAAAATTCTATGCAAAAAGACCCCCCACAATACCATATTTGCAGGTTTTAGTTCAAAATAACTATATTTTTGTTTTCCATAAAATAAATCAATTAAAACTTGAAATAAAATACTAAAAAATTATATTACAACTATATTTTAATTAACATGATTTTAAAGATTAAAATTAGCCCATTTAAATTTGTATTTATCGCTAATTTAATGTATTTTCTTACCGCTTAAAATAATATTAAAATAATTAATTTCGGAAAAAATTTCAGAAAATTTGAAATTTCAGCAGTGGCTCAATAAACACCAAATACTAGCAATTATATAGCTAGAATATGTATATTTAATTTTATAATAAAGATATTTGCATTTTGACTTTTTACCGAAAACCCCCTTATTTTACCGTTTTTTCGAAATTTCACCAAAACGATTTTCAAAACGTTACAATGAGGAATATCGGTGTGTGTGTGGAAATATGTGGAAAGTTCTCCTATTATTACATCTTTTACTTATTTTCTTAATTATGTAATTATATTTTATTTTCTAACTCATCTCATCCTAGAATTTACTAGAATATTGGAGACAAATGGAGGAAAGTAGAATATGTTACAAACTTGTTATTATGTTGTCATGGTTCACATTTATCCAATTAACCCATTCCAATTTGTAATTATCACTAATTTAATGTATAAATAAAAGCTTATAATAATATTTAAATAACTAATTAAGGAAAATTATTTAAGTAAACTACCAATTTATAAGTGACTAAATAAATACCAAATACTAGAAATTACATGGTTAAAATAGGCGTATTTAAGTCTATAATAAAAAATAATTATACTTGAGTTTTACGGAAAATAAAATTTATTTTACCGATTATCGAAAAATTTACTTAAAAAATTTATTTAATTATTTATTTATTTTTAAAACGTTACAATCTTCCCCCCTTAAAGAAATTCGGTCCCCAAATTTAACATCTAATTACGTGTACTCTCAAAGAGATGGGAATAGTTCTCTCTCATCTCGTCCACGGCTTCCTACGTAACCGCTTCGCTGCTCGGACCACGCCAAAGAACATTTACGGTCGGTATGTTCCCGGACCCCAATTTCTTCACCTGTCGATCTAGAATGACTGTCGGCAGCTTGGTGAAAGAAATATTGCGCTCCAGCTAGATCGTCTGATGCTAAATCACGCGAGAGGGGTCAAACGATACGCAACTGCTCCGATACGCTCGAGAATCTCAAAATGACCCACATTTCTGGAACTAAGCTTCCCTTTATCTTGAATCTCAACATGCCCTTTACCGGAGAAACCTTCAAGAAAATATGATTACCAACGGCATTTATCAGCATTAAACTTATGCCTGTTTTAGGCCGCTCTTGTCTTTTTCCGAATCAATTCAATCTTTTCGGTCGTATCTCACACAATCTATGGCCCCAAAATACTGCTTTTACTGAGCTACGTCCAACCAACTGGTGATCGATATTTCCGTTTACATAATACTTCGAAGGGTGCTATCTGAATCACTTCCTGATAGCTGTATATTATAGGAAAACTTTGTCAAGGGCAATTGACGACCCCAATGCCACGAAATTTAGAATACAAGCTCGGAGCATGTCCTCAGTAATCTAAATAGTCCTCTCTGATTGACCGTCGGTTTGTGGATAGAAACTGCACTGAATCTCAATTGGTGTCCAAAGCCTCCTGAAGTTTCTGCCATAATCGGCTGGTGACTGAGTGCCTCTATCGGACACAATACAAGTCAGAACTCCATACAGTCGCACCATCTTATCAACATACATCTGATCAAGCCTGAAAGTGGTCTTATCTGGTAGACAATAAGCTGCTTTCCATCAATTGGTCTACGATCATCCGACTAGAGTTACACTCATGACTGGTTCTAGGTAAACCCACAATAAGATTCGTAGAATTCTTTCCCATTTTCCACTCTAGAATGGGCAAAGGTTGTAATTCTCCTGCTGACCTCTGATCCTCGGCCCTGACATTACTGATAATTCAGCATCCCGAAACAAATCTATAATATCTCACATCATCCCTTCACATGATATCCGGATGACGTTAAACTTTTCGATCGATTCATCAAAGTCCCACAATTTCCCAAGAGCTCAAAACTTGAGCACAGTTTTAAAAATATCCAGAACATGCCACAATACCTATGGACCAACCGTAGAAGGGCAGACCCAAGCCTCACTAATGGCACCACGGAACTGCCACAAATCCTATGGTTCGAAAGCGGTTCCATGGTCATTATGTCGAGTTAGGGTTTCATTCTTCTAGAAGGTCCACAGAATTACTTGCATGATTTTCCGAATACCTTAAACTTGGAAAAATGGGTTTTTGATATTTGTTCGAACTTTTTAACTTCGCCTAGACAACATGCGAATACACGAAACAATGTTAAAACTACGAATACGAAACACTCCGAATTGCCTATATTGTAAGATCACATCACATGCAAACTTAGCAAAAACAGAAAACATCTGAAAAAAATTTGAAGCCAGAACTCTCAAACAGGGCCGGCTGTCATGAAGAATCTACTAATCTACCGTCTACTGTCTCTGAATAGTGCTCAAACAACAAAAGCTACCTCCGGGACTCCGACTCAAAACATCTGCCACAACATTCGCCTTGCCCGAATGATAAAGAATCTTGCAGTCATAGTCTTCACTAACTCCACCCATCGGCGCTGTCTCGAATTTAGATCTCGCTACTGAAAGATAAACCTTAAGCTCCTTGTGGTCCGTAAATATCTGGCACGACTCGTCGTATAAGTAGTGTCTCCAGATCTTAAGTGTAAAACCCACTGCAGCCATCTCATAGTCATGAGCGGAACAATTCTGCACGTGCTTTTTTAACTACCTAGAAGCATCGCCATAACCAACAACACCGCCTGATCCTGAGGGTAAAGATAAAACTGTGCAGTCGTCTAACGCATCTCCAACTGCTGAAGGCTCTGCTCGCACACATCAGTCCAAAGAAAAGGAACTCTCTTTTCGGTCAACCCGGTCAACATTGCAGCTATCTGCGAAAAATCCTATACGAAATATTGATAGAATCCGTCCAAACCTAAAATACTACGAACCACCGTCACCGATTCAGGTCTGGGCCAGTGCTGAACGGCCTCGATCTTCTTCGGTTCTATACTTACCATTTCTTGTAATTACGCGACCCAAGATGTCAACACCATCTAACTAGAAAACACACTTGAATAATTTAGCGAACAACTGGTGCTCCCTCAGAGTCTGCAACAAAATCCTCAAATGCTACCTAGGCACCCCTCAGCTCCAGAAGCATATTAAGGTGTCATCAGCAAACACAATGATCACTGATCAGAAAACGACCTGAATATTCGGTTCATCCAATCCATAAACACTGCCGGGGCATTGGTGAGCTCGAACAACATCACCAAGACTCATAACGCCCGTAACATGTGCGAAAAGCAGTTATCGGAATACCATCCTTCCGAACCCGCAACTGATTGTAACCTGATCGAAAGTCAATCTTCGAGAAATGTCCCACACAGTAACCCAATTCAGCTGACAATAATCAATATATCGACACAACTGCTGTCTTCCCTTTTGACGAACAGGACAGGAGCTCCCTAAGGTGACACACTCGGACGAATAAGCCCTTATCCAGCAATCTTACAACAGGTCCTCAGTTCCTCTTAGCCCGCCTGGATCATCCGATATAGCGGTAGAAAAGGGCCCTGTCCTGGGAATCAAATCAAAGCAGAACTCAACATCGTGCTCTGGCAACAAACCAAGCAACTTGTCAGAAAAGGCATTTTGAAATTCCCTCACTGTCGGGACCTGGTCCAACGGGACATCTGCGGCTCTAACAAGCATATGCCAAGAACCCCGGTCATCATTTCCTTAGGAGCTGACTAGCGTGAAGAGAAAAAATCAAATTGACATAAGAGTCCCTATCTCTGATACGAACAAACAAACATGAATGAAAACATTTCGAGCGACAAGAGATTTGCCTATGGAAGAAATCACAACAAGCGGACGATTTAACAAGGACTACTATCGGCTAGACCTCGATACAAAGTATATGAATACCATTTCAACTACACCCGAAAGAATATCTGCATCGGAAGAAAACAACGAATGAATACCTGTCACAACGGCGTCTATTTAACCGCCTCTGTGCTGGCATACCAGTACGAATCTGTTTCGATCCAAGAAACGATTGAAGTCTCATAAATGCGCTCCTTCAACAATAAGGTTGCGTTCATAGCAGCGACGTAAATGTCAAAATGCTAGACGCTTATTGCAAGAAATAACTGCATATCAAATCTCCATACGAACCTCTTTATCCGTTTTCTTTTCAGTGTCCACCGGATAAGGAGCATATCGGACCGCTGAGTAAACTAAAGGTCGTACTTGGACACTGTCATCCCTGAAGTCTTGCGTAAAGACTCGAAACTACGAGCTCGACATCTCTGTTCCCCTCCGAACGGCGGCGCACAGGACCGCGATGTCCTGACGCTGAGATTCGGGGCAGATGCTATTTGGTTTTATCCGTCCACCTCTCCGAAGATGCCAAGTTGATTTATGGCACCGGGTATCGGAGGTTTAGACGGATGCGGCCGATGTAGCAGATTTCGTCAGATTCCCCCTCGCTTGAGGGGTTTTTTGATTGTGGGGACGCTCTTCCCTGCAGGCGCAAGCCCCTGCAGTTAATTACGCTACCGCATCGCGGTAACAACTTTCTCCTTTTCCAGAATTTCACTTCGTGTCGTGTGTGTTTGTTTTGTTTGTGGTTGCCCGTGGATTGTATACGGAGACTAAGTAATGCCGTCGCCCGTAGGACGTGGATTAGTCCAAATCCGTATTTACTTAGATTTGGGTTTGGTGTTTTTAGTTTAAGGATGCATTAGTCGCGTTGCGGCTAAGATCAACTTAAACGTTCATTAAGGATACGTTAGTCTGATTTGAGACTAAGATCAACTTAACGGGATCGTCTAGATCCATTTCCAGTTTAAGGACGTAGTGGTCCATTTAATATATGGCCGTCGGGACCCGTCACCTCTCTGACGATGTTGAAGGATTACAACGACATGTGTCAGAGGAGTTCAGAGATGTACCCTTGAACCAAAGTTGGTTGGGAGATTTATAGTCCAATTTGGGACTAAAGTCTGTTTGAAGGATACGTTAGCCATTTTTGAGGCTAAGATCGACTCAAACGTTTGTTAAGGATACGTTAGTCCAGTTTGAGACTAAGATCAACTTAACGGGATCGTTTAGATCCGACAAAAGAGCGTTTGGGCTCTATTGTTCCAGTTTAGGGACATGGTGGTCCATATTCCAGTTTAGGGACATGGTGGTCTATTGCCAGTTTAGGGACATGGTGGTCCATATTCCAGTTTAGGGACATGGTGGTCCATCGCCAGTTTAGGGACGTGGTGGTCCATATTCCAGTTTAGGGACATAGTGGTCCATCGCCAGTTTAGGGACGTGGTGGTCCATTGAATGTATGGCCGCCGGGACCCGTCACCTCTCTAACGACGTTGAAGGATTACAACGACATATGTCAGAGGAGTTCGGAGATGTACCCTTGAACCAATGTTGGTTGAAAGAGCAGATGTGCTCAGTTCAAGATGATTTGAGGACCTATGGCCAGTTTGGGTTAAGTCCAAGTTCAATACCTTTATTTGTTTTTTGTTTGGGCTCTGCCCTTAAAGGATGCAGAGCATCAATTTATTTTGGGCCCTGCTCATTTTATAAATGATGCAGAATATCAATTTTACTTGGGCTCTGCCCTTGTATAAAAGATGCAAAGCATCAATTTATTTGGGCTCTGCCCATTTATTGCCTTGCAATTTATTTTGGCCTGTTAGGTCATTTTGACTTGGGCCTGGCCCTTTAGCAGAGGAAATGCATTGTATTTTCAGGCGCTTTGCGCCAATCAAAGAGCGCAAGCGCTTGTGGTGATGACACGTGTCATGCAGCGCAGTGCGCTGCGCTAGTGCGCTACGCTTGCGCTGCTGACACGTGGTGCGCTCTGATGAGTTGCGCCAATTTCAGAGAGCAAAGCTCTATTAAAAAGCGCACAGCGCAAATGGTTCAGACGCTGACACGTGGCGCTCTCTGATGGCTTGCGCCAGCCCAAGAGCGCAACAGTGCAGATTTATAAGTGCGAAGCACTATTAATTTGAGAATCTTTTAGATTCAAGAACCAATGGTTCATAAAAGTGCAAAGCACTATTTTATTATTATTATTATTTTTTATTAAAGATCATTGATCTTGTTTTTAGATCTATGATCTGTTCATAAGAGAACTTTCTCTTCCTTCTAAAGGTTTTTACCTTTTTGTTCTTGTGGAGTTCTTCAGAGTTCTCTTTCCCCTTTTTTTTTTAGAAAATATTGATGCCTTTGAATTGAGGTCTAGGGTTCTTTTTATAGTGCCCATAAATTAGTTAAATTTGTTAAAGAGATCTTTCTCTGAGTGATTTGGGGAATTTTCCCCACCGTTGGATCTTTGATCCAAGGGCTTCTGCTTTGCTGAAGAAAATCTTCTTGTTTTAACAAGAACAGAAAAGATTTCTTAAAATTTTAATTCTGTTTGGCGCAGATGCCCCAGCGCGTGACGCGTGTCGCGCAGCGCACAGCGCAGCGCAACTGCGCTAGCGCATCTGCGCTGACAAGTGTCGCGCAGCGCAACTGCGCTAGCGCATCTGCGCTGACACGTGTCGCGCAGTGCACAGCGCAGCGCAACTGCGCTAACGCATCTGCGCTGACACGTGTCGCGCAGCGCAGCGCCTGCGCAACTGAAGCGTTGCTTCCTTTAATTTTGCTTAAAATAGAGCTTTGCTCTGATTGGGCGCGCCTTCTTGGACGCTGCGCTGATGCGTCTGCACCAGACACGTGGCGCCTGCGCTCAGCGCAGAGGATCTGAAGCGCTGCTTCATTTATTAAAGTTTAAATTTTCAAAGCAAAGCTTTGTTTCTGATTGGGGGAAGATGAAGCGTTGCTTCATCTCCCGCCTTGGAATTTGAACAGAGCTTTGTTCTGATTGGGGTAAACAATCTCGAACGCTCTTCGGAAGGAAAAGCGCAAGAAATATAACTATGAATTTCATCCCAAGTCATAGGAGGTAGATCTGCAGCTCGGCTTCTCTCAATTGACTTGCACCGTGTCTGACCAAGACCTTCTAAACGAAACTCGCAATCTCAACCCATATCTTGTCAGAACATCACTGAGAACGACAAATTCGAGCCATCCTGTCGAGGATTTTCCGCGGATCCTCTATCGCATAAATGTCGGTGAAAAGTGGAGGTTTCATCCTCAAAACTCCTGTAAGGATACGGAGATGATTTCGGTGACAACAGAAACAGCTGCCTGTGCAGCAGGTATAATTACAGTTCTTGAAATAGGAGGGACATCATCGGCTCTTGGAGCTCAACTACCCACAACTAACGATCGAACCATCTGTGGTACGACCTAGCTACTAGACTCCATCCTCGCCATCCGCCTTGGAAAAGGCGGATCACTTGTCCCTGAGGGGTAGGCATACCGCCCTGGTCGGTCCTCGCCTCAAACAAGCCTGCCCTAAACTCATTGCTGGCGGCAACCTTTTGGCCCTCGTTATCTCCGGCGGCATAGTGGCTGGAACGAGAAACATGATCGATAGGAACATTGTGATCGAATCAAGGGATTTCCGGAATCAAGGAAGGAAATACAAGCAAATATATAGATCCTAAGGTCACTTAGACGGAGTGTCGTATCGTAAGTATACCGCGGAACATACACATGCTACGTCACTCTGCTCAAGTCACCTACTCCATCTACCAAGTGTCATCCTATGCTCAGAAAGGTAAAACCTATCACTCTGATACCATCTTTGTCATGACCCGAAGGTACGGAACATGACTGACACTTAAATTATGAACGTCTCGAGGCGTACGTAATCTAAGTAGGACAAAACCTAGAAATCTAAACCAAATAATGAAATAGAGTGAAGGAAAACTTATTTAAAGAAAGCGATTTTCATAAAACAAGTCGCATTAAACGATTTTAAAAAAACATCGAAATTTACCGAAAATTTCGGCAGAGTCTCCTTTGTAAATACTGGCCCCCAAACGAGTACAACACATGAAAATACATATAAATCATAAATAGAGGCATCCCCGAGCGGGAGCTAGCTCTACGCCAAAGGCGGAATCACAACCACATACAATATCTATATCAAAAGCACGAAAATAAGCATCTGAAAACAAAAATTAAGAAACACTACGTCGGCTCAAGTGAGCATCGACACCAAACCACAGATACAAGTCTCAAGTCTTACCGTCTAGTCCAATATACAAGGGTAGATGGAGTATACTAGATACAAATGAAAATACACGGTGGGAGCAAAAGCAAATCCTCCAAAAACCCACCTGTGCGCAAGCTGTAAGTCGATGCAACGAGGCGGAAAAGAAGGTACACCCGCCACTACTGTGCTAACAGGTCAAACCTGCAAGATACTGTGGCACAACGGGGGTGAGTTGCCAACTCGTGAGTAGTAAGTAACATCTAATAAGGCTATCGTAAGTATGCACGCAAATGCATCACAACCTACGCATACACTAATATGATGCAATGCACTAACATGTATGCAACGTGAATGCATAATCAACATGAAACCTGAGTATGTTTGGTATGAGAAAATCTTTATTTTTCTTAGAAAACTTCTGTGAAGTGACTGAAGTATCATAAAAGAAATCCATAGAAATCCGTTTCAAGCATCAACACAAAACATATATATATCTCAATGTCTCAATGTCTCAAGATCTCAATATCTCGGGCTCCGTCAGTCCGGATCAGCCCATATCATAAAATCTCTGTACAACGGTCGGTATCCTCCAGATATCCGCCACGCAAGACATCACCGGTAGGTAGTCTGCCCCTGCCAGGCTCATCGTCTACAACTCGAGCTTCTTGCCCTGGGGTACCATTCCGGGCCCACCATATACCCGAAACGGTTCATCCACTCCTCGAATCGGGTCTCGAAATCCAACAGAAAACATGAAAACTCATGGTGGATGACACATACATCACGAGAAAACCGCAACTTTCATATTTTTTTTAAACAAGATAATAAGTTTATAAATTCTTGCAGTTTTCCCCAAAATCCAGAAATCTCATAAATACTAAATCCTCAAGAAGAAATCACCAAATGTAAGCAAATCAATGATGATGGATATCTATAATATGATGGTATATGCTATGCAATGTACGAACAAAACTATGTATGATGTATGATGTTGTGATGTATATATAAGTGACTAGCCATCTTATGTATCAATCTTGATAAATGAATATACAACTACACATTTACATATCATGTATGATGCAATTGCATGGATACTGATTCTAAGCAATTCTATAGTGTTCGTGACATAGCAATTACCAATGGCGTGTGTGTTCGTATGAATAGTGCACGTGCAGTATAAACCAATGGTAACGGTGTAAGTGTCCTAATTGATGACATCATATGTAATATAATGCTGTATGTGTTATGAATGGTTTGAACTACACATGTTGCTACAGAACTACTAATCATTTCTAACTGTCGGGCGCCTTGCGCCATCCAGACGATCCCCCCATAGATGTATACATCTACTCACCGGGATGCCTTGGCTAATATGATCCGATCTCCTCCCTGTCTTTCCGCACCGCGTCCGACGCCTCTGCACCCAATCCTAGAATCGCACACATAAGCAATTAAGAGGATAAATATACAATAGTCACAGATACAAATGACACAAGTCTATCCATACGCACAACAAGACACGCACACACACTTTGTGCACAAACGTGCTCGCGACCATGCTACAACTACAACTAGGGTCACGATACGTGAAAACTACCGAGCCTAGAACTCAATCATACCAATTACGCATTCATTACACTAAATACATTAGGAATTAAGTTGTATATCACCAAAACCTCAATTTTATTTAAATTGATTTACTTCAAAAAAAACTAGTAAGCATCAATTTCCAATTTTATTCAAAACTTGATGTTTTAACAATTCTAGTGACCAAGATGATAACTTAATTTCTTAATTATGCCATACAAACCCTAACTAGATTTTTAATTTTATCTAATTACACATTAATTAAAACCTAGTTTGCAAAATTGTACCATTTATACAATTTAAAAGCAACACTTAGCAAATTTAACAACTAGACTAAATTTTATATGCCGTAATATGTCGAGCTATATATTGTGACCTTAATGATGCGATAAAAACCCTAAACTTAATTTCAATTCTTCTCTTGAAAATTAGATCTTGAAATTAAAATCCTAATTAAACACTTAATTAGCTTGGATTCAAGTAATTATCCAACGATTAAAGCATAGGTTAAGATTTATACCTCATAATTCAAGAAATCAAACATGCACTTTGCCTTCCAAAATGGTCATTTGTCCAAAGATTCAAGCTAGTTTGGTTAAGGAGTATAGGGTAAAGGTTTATTGATGAACTAGTGAGACTTTGTAATGATTTTTGATGGAATTTTGAAGAATTTTTGTGTTTGAGATGAAGTGGGAAATTGGGGCAGCAGCTAGGGAAAGTTTTCGGCCGAAATTTTGAGAAGGGAGAGAGAGAAAAGGGTGTGTGTGGGGGGGGGGTGTAGAAATTTCCCCATCATTTCACATATTAACCCTTCCTTTTTAATTTTCTTTTCTTTTACATTTTTAGAAGGAAAAAGAAGTAGGAATGGGGTGAAAAATTTTGGGGCTGCCATGGTGAGGCTCGAGGCTGCCATGGTGAGGCTCGGCCTTGACAAAAAGAAAATGAGAGGGAGAGAGAAAAGTGAGATGTGTAGTATTGTGTAGAAGTTTCCATATTAATTACATGTTTTCACTTTTACCCTTAATTACTAATTTTCTTTCAATTGATAAGAAGAATTGAGTTGAATGGAGAGCGGGCCGTTAAAAGAGGGGCTTGGCCACATGAGGAATATGGGTGTGTGTGTGGAAATGTGTGGAAAGTTCTCCCATTATTACATTATTTACTTATTTTCTTAATTATCTAATTATATTTTATTTTCTAACTCATCTCATCCTAGAATTTACTAGAACATTGGAGACAAATGGAAGAAAGTAGAATATGTTACAAACTTATTATTATGTTGTCATGGTTCACCTTTATCCAATTAACCCATTCCAATTTGTAATTATCACTAATTTAATGTATAAATAAAAGCTTATAATAATATTTAAATAACTAATTAAGGAAAATTATTTAAGTAAACTACCAATTTATAAGTGACTAAATAAATACCAAATACTAGAAATTATATAGTTAAAATAGGCGTATTTAAATCTATAATGAAAAATAATTATACTTGAGTTTTACGGAAATACAATTTATTTTACCGATTATCGAAAAATTCACCTAAACGATTTATTTATTTATTTATTTATTTTTGAAACGTTACAACGACGATCCAATATAACATATCACAGCAACATATAACTTCACATGTCATCAACGTAAATAAATATACGTATCCTAATTGTTGTTGACGTATAGCAACGAAACCGGCGATACACCACATATTACACTTACGGTCGCAGAAAAGAAAGTGAAAACTACAATAATTGGAATCCGCAGCCACCTTAGATTTTATAAACCCGAAATATCACATACTCCGAATTTCATGCCTAACCATTATAAACCCGGCATTTTAGTCTCAAATTGAAAACACTTTTCAATATCTTGTCGGGTAATTCAACAAGATTTCCAACAGTTGATCGAATACTTGTCGGAAACATTAGCAGATGGCCGCACCCCCGATGCTGTCGATGAAGTGCACTCAGGCGGAACACCACAGCCGAAAGCACCCAAATGGATACTTTTTGCTACGGGGTTCTCCTGCAGTCACTTGGTCAGGGCTACGGGGCGTGGCTATCGAGTAGTGTTATCCGGCGAGCATTCGCGTATAATACGTGATTGCAACGGAGTTTTGATCCGAATCAAAATCCCGCGGCAATCGATCAAAAGAGACTAACTTGCTAAATTTACGAAGTACTAATTAGTTTACACAAAAATAATTATTGTGGATTCCAAATATTGTATCACAAATTACAGATATCTAGACGATGTTAAACATTTCGATCGATTTATCAAACACCCAAAATTTCCAGAGACCTCAACTCTTGAGTCACATTTAAAAATACCCAGAGAGTGCCCCAAGCACCTATGGACATACACAAGAAGGCACGCTCCCTGCCTCACCAACGGCGCCGCGAAACCGCCGCCAAAGGCAAGCTTTGGCCACGCTTCCGCGGCCGTTTGGTCGAGTTAGGCCGTCGTTTTTCTTGTGGGTCCATAGAAAACCCTGCACAATTTTCTGAATATTTTTAATCAGAAAAATTCTAAGTTTTGAATTTTTTTTCAGAGCGTGGGATTTCAGGTTTTCGAAAAGTCGATCGAACACTTTTAACTTCACCTAGACAACGCCTAATGCTCTAGCAAAGCTCTGATACCACTGCTGGGTTCGCTTAGCACCCTGACGTGGTTTCGACAAGTATCAAGTATGCTATTTTAAAATTTTAAGGTGCCGAGCGAGCCCGAACCAAGGATCTAACTAGAGAATTATGGTCTAACTAAGAAAGTAAATAACTTTACTATAAGTGAACAAGAAATACAACCTTTGTAGACCGGTCCTTCACTTCTAAAACTCCATGTAGTAGTCCCTTTGATCCAAGTAGTGGTCTCCCGGACCTCCCTAGGCTCCACTAGGTGAAAAGAATGAGCTTGCTTAAGGATCTTCAAGGCCGAAGATGATCTACGTCGAAGAATCTCTAACTCAAACCACCTCTTCACTAATTGACGAACTAGTGAAGAAACAACCTATACTAAATGGCTAGTTTGGTATAAATTGGTGAAGTAGGAATTTTTCTCACTTTAGAATTATTTTTCTCTTTCTCTTTTTCTTCTCACAAGAAAACTAGAAAGCAAAAATGGAGATGAAGAAGAAGATGAAAAAAATGAATCAAGTGTGAACCATGGGTGAGAAAATATCTCACATAAACTCATGTAGAGACTAAACCATGGTTAAACATAATGGTTAGGTTAATAAATATCTAGAGTAAAACAAAATTAGTCGACTAAGTCAATATTTCCACAAGCTTCTAAAAGCATCTTAAATAAAGTCATTTTCCACCTAATTTTGTTTATCCCCTAAATAAATAATCACCATAATTATCTTAAGTATGGTATGAGTCTCATTCACCCCTATGCAATTTACCATCAAGCATGACACAAAATAAATGCATTAACATATATCACATATATATTAAATGTATAAGTAGAAAAGAAATTCTTAAGTGAGCTTATATTAATTAATATATGTTAATATATCAAATATATAATTATATATTAAATTATTAAATCAACACTTGATTTAATAATCTGGCTATATCACAAACAACCGACTAATATCATATATCGTGAGATTAGAATACGATATCACATACACGTATTAATTATTGGATATATGTATGCCCTAGAGGCCATTATATTTATAGTGGATGCTTGGACATGTATATATACATATAGATGACTTTCTTGCTCGACATGATAGTATGCTATCTGGTTTACTTTATCTTGACATGTTCATTTGATCATGCATCTTACTCATTTGGTATATGTTGATAAAGCCCATTGGATATTTGCTTGACTACTGGGACTATGATGTAGATCATACTAGTGGGACACGTGTAGTTTATAAGCATATTTCCTAGGCGTGGGTGTATCGAGACGGGGCATCGATATTGTAACGTTTTAGAAATCGTTATGCGAATTTTCCGTTAATAGGTAAAATATATTGCGTTTTTCCGTAAAATCCTGATGTGAACATTTTTTCTTTATAGACTTAATTGGACCTAATTTAACTAGGAAATTGCTAGTTTGCGGTTTTTAGTTGTCACTTGAAAATTTTAATTCACTTTAATATTTTTCCTTAATTAAAATATTATTATAAGCTTTTAATTATGCACTTAATTAGTGGTATTTACAAATTTGGATTGGGTTAATTATGCTAAATTGAATCCATGCTAACTTAATCACAAGATTAAGCAACTATGACTTTTTGAAAATATCTTGATGAAATATCTAGATATTTGTTGGTTTTAAGGGAAATTTAATAAAAAGGAAAATGAGGTGGCTTAAAGTTTTATGTTTTAATTAAGCTTTAATAATGTTCTCTTCTAGATTTTTCCACACAACTCCAAACTTTACCAACCCCCCCCCCCCAAGTTGGCCGAGCCCTTCCCCTTGCTGCCCTCTCTCTCTTCACCCCATTTTCACTTCTTCAAGTCCAAATAAATTATCAAAAATCCTCAAATAATCCCACAAACTCAAATACAAATCCATACCCATTATTCTTTAACCCTAATCAAGCTTGGATCTTCATGAAAGACATCATTTTGGATGCTAATTTGGAGTTTAGTTGCTAAATTGTGAATCTAGTGGAGGAATAAAATCCCAACCCTAAACTTTAATTGTTGTTTAAATCATTAAGCTAGCATATTAGATGTTTAATATAGCTTTAAATTGCATGTTTAGAAATTCATGAAAGAGTTGTGAAGATCAAGTTAGGGTTTGATTGGTTAATTTGGTTAATAGAGAAGCATAGACTTGGTAAAACTTAAGCTAGTTGTGAGATTGTTAAATGATATTTTCTTAATTGTCTAATTAAGCTTAAGTGCAAACTAAACTTTTACTAATCATATATGGGTGAGATTAACATTGTAGTAAACGTTTGTGTGGTTTAATCAAACTATTATGTGTTGATTGTGATCGCTAGATTTGGTTAAACTTTTAGATTTGAGCTAAGATGATTAAAAATTGCTTACTAGGTTTTCGGATAAATTAGGCATGGGTTTCTGTGGGCGTTTTGTTGGTTTATATATTATCTTCCACGTTATATATTGAGTTGTGAATGCGCGATCGGTACGATCGGGGTCTAGACTTGGTGGTTGTGTCATCCTAGCTAGGGTTGTGCCGATATCGTGCGCGTTTTGTGCACTGAGTGCACAGTGTGTATATCTTGTGGACGTTATCCTTGCGTTTCGTTGTCTTTGTGACGGCGCAGGATATTTAACCTTAGGTGTTGTGTTTATGAAATTTTAGGATCGCGAGCAGGGAATTCGGACGCTGCGAAGAAAGGGAAGCAGGTGGTCGGATTTACTTAGCTCGGGGTCATCGGTGAGTAGATTTAACATCTACAGCGAAATCGCCCGTATGGCGTTATGCGACTAGGCTGGATTATATGACATGATTATTAGTTACAAGTATTGCACATATAGAGATTGTGCATGAACTTCATTTCATATTATTACTTGTTGTGCTGGAAATTGTACTTATTAGACACTACACTATTATTGACGGTTCATGTTGCACGAGCACAGATTGTATGCCACACACTCTGTCGATAATTGCCATGACACGCACAACACATATACATACGTGATATTGTATTGGTTAGGGAAATTGAGACATGTTCCTTATTTCCATTGTGCATATGAGATATATCATACATGTATACCTACGTGCTTACATATATGTCTTGCTATGCCTACATGATTACACATATACCTAGAGGGTATTACATCATTATTGACAGGCATAGACACACATCTTGATATAGCTACACATATACCTGAAGGGCATTACATCATTATTGACATGTATATACACATACCTGGACATACCTACACCTATACCTAGAGGGTATTACATCATTATTGACATATATATACACATACCTGGACATAGCTACACCTATACCTAGAGGATATTGTATCATTATTGACATGTATATACACATACCTGGACGTAGCTACACCTATACCTAGAGGGTATTGCATCATTATTGACATGTATATACACATACCTTGCTACAGTTACACATATACCTATATGGTATTGCATCATTATTGACATGTATATACACATACCTTGCTACAGTTACACATATACCTATATGGTATTGCATCATTATTGATATGTATATACACATATCTTGCTACAGTTATACATATACCTATATGGTATTGCATCATTATTGACATGTATATACACATACCTTGCCACAGCTACATATACCCTAAGTGGTATTGTATTGTCATTTGACAATGAGACGTTGATTATTGTGCTATTGCGCATATGAAATGCATCATACATATATGCTTACATGTAGATACAAATATCTTGCTATAGTTACATGTACACCTCATATGATGCTGCACTTGATTTCGGAGGAATTGGGAACCGCATGATATATTTTAAAACTGGATTCATTTAAAAGAGCGGTTTCCCCTTAATATGTTCATATTGCTGTTTTATGTTGCATACATCAGTTTTCATGGATTTCCGCATTGAGATATGGATTTCATGTGATTTATGAATTTGAGAACCATGGGGGTATTTCAAGAAATTTATGTATTGTTTGAAAACCCGGTTTCTCTTGATATGATATTTCGATGTGTCCACCATGAGTTTTCTCGGTTCTGAGACTTGTGTTAGATACCTGATTCGGGGAGCGAGGGAGAACCGTCTGCAGGTACATGGTAGACCCGGTGAGGTACCCCGAGGCAAGAAGACTCGTATTGTTTGGCGGTGAACCTGGAAGGGGAGCATTACTTACCGGTGATAGTATAGAACCTGACGGTTATCCGGAGGATACCGTGCAGGAGTTATGACATGAGATATATGGAGGGTCGATCTGGTTATGCGGCGCCTGACAGATGAGTATTTACGTGTCGATGCTGGACACGGTTTTCATGATGTTTCGAGTGTCGATGTTGGACACTTAGGTTCCATAATTTGATGTGTCGTTGATAGACACACGAGGTAGATATACTCATACACACACACACACAGAGGATATGTTTTCATGATATTTTCGGGTGTCAATGTTGGACACTCAGGTTCTATGAGACTTACAGGATATGAGGGCCGACCTGAGGATGCGGTTCCTATGGTATTAGGATTTGGAGTGTCATTGATGGACACTAGCTTCTCCACGATGAGGATTCCGTGTTGATGATATGTTTTATCCCATACTCAGCATTTATTTGATATGCATTGCTTCATGTTTTAGTACCTGATAGAGTATCTTTCATGACTGTTGCATATACATAGTGCTAATTATTGCTATCAGCTTGCATGTGATCGATTATCGCAGTACGTGCACACCTGCGATTAGCTGCATATGTTATTTACTATTCACGAGTTGGCAACTCACCCTCGTTGTGCCACAGTGTTTTGCAGGTAGCCTTCAAAATGGTAGCGGCAGGGCTTTCATCTATCGTAACATCTTTTGCAGCGGATACCGTTACGGCTGACTGTGTGCAGTTTTGCTATAGGTGGGTTTTGCAGTTATCCGATGATGCTCATTGTATATTTGTTGTATCTAGTACTCTCCATATACCACTTTCATGTATTGACTTAGATATGAGATGCGAGCACGATATTGTATATTATTTTGTGACTTTGGATGTCTTTTATACTGTTGTCACTTTATATCATCCATTTTCTTCGCTACGGCGTCGTATATCTGTTTTGGTGGTTGTTTCCTCCTTTGGGCGTGGATTTTCTCCCGTTTAGGGGTGCTTTACTTATATTCTTTTGTTATACCCTTTTTGGAGCTAGTTTTTACAAAGGAGGTGCTACCAAATTTTAAAGAAAGTAAATTTGGATTTTAAAGATTTTTACTTGAGATTCCCAAAAGTTTTAACAATGTTCTTATCACTTACTACTATTGATAGTTTAGATTGCTGGGTTTTCGGCTTACTTAAATTGCGTTACGCCTGTAGATGTTACGTGGATTAAGTGCCGTCACGTGCCAATTTCGGGTCGTGACAAAGTTGGTATCAGAGCGCTAGGTTTTACCATTCGAAGTGTAGGATGACCTTGGTATGATGGAGTAGGTATCTTAAGCAGAGTGACGTAGGGTGTCTATATCCGCGGTATACTTACGACACGGTACTCCGCCTAAGTGACCTAAAAACTAATTGCTTGAAATTCCTTCCATGATGATATATATCCTTGTGATTCGATTTCCGTGTTCATATCGAATCCTATTTCCATTTCTAGCTTTTATGCCGCAGATGACTATGAGGGCTCAGAGAGAGGCAGCGAGAACTGAGGTCAGAGTTGATTCGTTTGAGACGAGGACTGACTAGTACGGTACGCTCGCTGTACAGGAGCAGATTGATCCACCTTCGATAGATCGTATCGCTAGGCTAGAGGCAGATATGCAGAATTTGCGCCAGATGATGAGATCATTGGTTGAGACCAGTCGAGCGCAGCGACAGAAGGTTGTCACCCCTGTTATCCAGTTATTCCTCGCTATCAGCACACAGTATTGTGTTACGCATACGCAGCAGTGGATGCAGCCCTACTAGATGAGGCACGTCTTTCCGAGACTTTGGGAGTTCCGGAACCGAAGAGGGCTCGTACAGGTGTATCAGCCCAGAGACAGATGCTTAGACGCCGCGACAAATTTCGTTCGGTTGGCGAGAGTAGCAGAGGCTTTGGACGAGGTCAGTGGTTTAGCTCTTATCCCCAAGAGGATCAGCAGTCATCGTATGGATGTTTCCGGTGCGGGGGTTTCTATCACCTCGTCAGGGAATTGTACCTTGGTACGCCAGAGGAGGGCAGAGTACCATATGATACCTTATCACCTTCACCTCAGAGAGAGTCGCCTTTTGCGCCTGTTGTTGATCCGCGTCAGACTTATGTTCAGAGAGGTCGTGTTCGCGGAGGGTTCGTTCAGAGAGAACATGATGGTAGAGGAGGAGGACAGCTAGTTGCGGGTAGAGGACAAGCATGAGTGTTTGCTTCTACTCATCTGAACGCGTGGGCGTCCAATGCAGAGTTTTCAGGTAATCTTATTCGTATATTCTTTTGTTGCGCATGTTTTGTTTAATTCGGGATCTATGCACTCGTTTGTTCTACACACTTCGTACCATGGTTGGGCCGAGAGTCGTGTATGCTAGATCAGCCGTTTGTTGTGTTTACTCCTATTAGCGATTCTTTTGTTGCGCGACACGTGTTTCGATCATGTGCCAATCGGATAGGAGATAGAGATTCATCCGTCGATTTGATCCTTCTAGAGATATTGAACTTTGACGTTCTCCTGGGCATGGACTGGTTAGCTACGTGCTATGCGTCTATGGACTGCCGCGAGAAGATAATCCGGTTTTGTTTTCCCGGCGAGTCAGCTCTTATTGTGCAGGGGGACTGTGGTGTCGTCTCTCACAGCTTGATTTTAGCTTGTTACGCTAGTCGGCTTTTGAGGAGAGGATATCGAGGATTCTTAGCTTTCATTCGTGATACTGGAGCCACAGTGGATTCGTTGGACCGGGTTTCTATTGGGCGAGATTTTCCGACGTTGTTCTAGATGAGCCGGTGGAGCTTAGGAAGCTTAAGGGTCAGCTCCAGAGTTGCCAGATAGGGGAACTTGTATGTCCAAGTGTTTCGCTTTGGGGAGATCCAATTCTGTTCGTCAAGAAGAAGGACGGCAGTTTGAGATTGTGTATTGATTGATCGTCAATTGAACTGAGTTACGGTGCGGAATAGGTATCATTTGCCTTGCATTGACGATTTGTTTGATCAGCTCCAGGGTGCGGGACATTTTTCTAAGTTTAAATTCTGATCAGATCATCATCAGTTGCGGGTTCGGAATGATGACATTCCGACGACTGCTTTTCGTACGCGCTATGGGCATTATGAGTTTTGGTGGTGTCGTTTGGACTCACCAATGCCCCAGCAGCGTTTATAGATTTGATGAACCAGATTTTTTCAGGCCGTTCCTCGACCAGTTATTATTGTGTTATTGATGACATTCTGGTCTATTCTAAGAGTTGAGAGGAACAGGAGCAGCACTTAAGGATTTCTTTGCAGGCATTGAGAGAGCACCAGCTGTTTGCTAAATTCTCGAAGTGTTCCTTCTAGCTTGATTGTGTTGACTTCCTAGGTCATGTTGTTACGGGAGACGGTATTCGTATGGACCCAAGGGAGATCGAGACCGTACATCTTTGGCCTAGACCTGTATCAGTGACAGAGGTCCGCAGCTTTTTGGGCTTAGCCGGTTTTTACCGCCGTTTCGTGCAGGATTTCTTGTGTATCGCTGCACCGTTGACTGGACTGACCAGGAAAGGAGTTCCTTTCTTAGACTGAGGCATGCGAGCTGAGTTTTTAGTGGTTGAAGACTCGGTTGATGACTGCACCAGTTCTATCTTTGCTTTCTGGATCGGGCGACTTTGTCGATTATTGTGATGTTTCGCGAGTGGGGCTCGATTGTGTACTGATGTAGCATGATAGAGTTATCGCTTATACTTCCCAACAGTTGGAGGAAGTACGAGCAGGATTTATCGCACTCATGATCTGGAGATGGCCGCGGTGGCCTTGCGCTGGAGATTTGGGGACACTACTTGTACGGAGAGTCGTGTCAGATTTTCATAGACCACCAGAGCTTAATCTTCCTACAGCGGGATCTGAGTTTGAGACAGCGTTGTTGGATGGAGCTTGTGAAGGATTGTGATTGTGAGATCCTTTATTGCCCAGGGCAAGGCGATTGTGGTAGCTGATGCTTTGAGTCGTAGGCCCGAGGGTTAGCTTGTCCCAGATGAGCGCAGTTCAGAGACAGTCTTCTGCAGATTTACAGTTCTTGTGCGACAGCTGAGTACAGTTTAAGTTCTCCTCTACTAGGGGACAGCTTGCTCATGTCTGCGTCCGTCCACTTCAAGTTAAGCGTTTTTGTGAGGCACAGCCCGCCGATGCTCGTTTGTCTGAGATTCTTGAACATGTTCGGCAGGGTATAGATTCGGAGTTCTTGATTTATGACCAGAGTGTGCTACGTTGCAGGACTCGCTTGTGTATACCAGATACTGATGGGTAGAGACGCGAGATCCTAGAGCAGACACATCAGTCAGCTTTCTGTGTTCACCCAAGTTCCACCAAGATGTAACGTGACTTGTGAGATAGTTACGGGTGGGCAGGAATGAAGAGTGATGTTTCAGACTTCGTTTTGAGGTGCTTGACTTGTTAGCGAGCTAAGGTTGAGCATTTGAGACCGGCAGAAGAGTTGCGACTTATGACCGTTCCGGAGTGGAATGGGAGCAGATCTCCATGAATTTCGTTGTGAGTCTACCTAGGTCTAGTCAAGGGTATGACTCCATTTGGGTGATTGTTGTCCGGTTATGCTCAGAATGCTTAGTTTGCTCAGTTGTCTTTGGTAAGTTTTTGCGTTTGCATGGAGTTCCTTCATGTGTTGTATCCAATAGAGGCATTCAGTTCGCTAGCCGTCGTTGGCAGAAGCTTCAGGAGGCCTTGGATACCTGGTTGAGCTTTAGCTCCGCTTTCCATCCGTAGGCCGATGGTCAGACAGAAAAGACTTTGGAGGATATACTTGTGCGTATGTACTAAATGTTTGTTGGCTGTGGGATCGTCACTTGCCATTGATGGAGTTCTCCTACGATAACAGTTATCAGGAAACATTTCAAGTGACAGCTTTCAGACCTTGTGTGGTAGGTTGTGTCGATCGCCAGTCTGTTTTACCGACTCTGTGAGAGTAGGATTTTGGACCCCAGCTAGTCAAAAGACTTCGGAGAAGATCCAGTTGGTTCAGGACAGGATGAGAGCAGCCCCGTGCAGATAGAAGTCTTATGCTGACCGTCGTTGTCGCAGACTTGAGTTCTCAGTGGGATATCATGTATTCCTACGGATTTTTCCGATGACCGGCGTGTTGAATTTTGGGAAGCTTAGCCCCAAATTGTAGGTCCTTTTGAGATCCTCGAGCGAGTTAGTACCGTTGCCTATCGTTGGCACTTCCGCCCAGATTTCTGAGTATTCACCCCGTATTCCTTTTGTCGATACTTTGCAATTACCTTCATGACCCTTCTCACATGATTCAGCACTAGACCATTCATTTGGACGCGATCTTTCATTCACCAGCAGCCGATAGTTATAGTGGATCGGCAGGTGGAGAAATTTCGGTCAAAGGTCTTGCCATCTGTGAAGGTTCCTTGGCGTAGCCCTACTAGTGAAGAGATCACTTGGGAGGCCGAGGGCGAGATACGGAAGAAATTCTCTCATCTCTTCGAAGGTACGTGTAGTTAAATTTTTAATTCGGGGACCGAATTTCTTTAAGGGGGAAGACTGTAACGTTTTAGAAATCGTTATGCGAATTTTTCGTTGATAGGTAAAATATATTGCGTTTTTCCGTAAAACCCTAATGTGAACATTTTTCTGTATAGACTTAACTGGACCTAGTTTAACTAGGAAATTGCTAGTTTGCGGTTTTTACTCGTCACTTGAAAATTTTAGTTCAGTTTAATATTTTTCCTTAATTAAAATATTATTATAACCTTTTAATTATGCACTTAATTAGTGGTAATTACAAATTTGGATTGGGTTAATTATGCTAAATTGAATCCATACTAACTTAATCACAAGATTAAGCAACTTTGACTTTTTGAAAATATCTTGATGAAATATCTAGATATTTGTTGGTTTTAAGGGAAATTTAATAAAAAGGAAAATGTGGTGGCTTAAAGTTTTATGTTTTAATTAAGCTTTAATAATGTTCTCTTCTAGATTTTTCCACACAACTCCAAACTTTACCACTCCCCCCCCCAAGTTGGCCGAGCCCCTCCCCTTGCTGCCCTCTCTCTCTCTCTCTTCACCCCATTTTCACTTCTTCAAGTCCAAATAAATCATCAAAAATCCTAAAATAATCCCACAAACTCAAATACAAATCCATACCCATTATTCTTTAACCCTAATCAAGCTTAGATCTTCATGAAAGTCATCATTTTGGATGCTAATTTGGAGTTTAGTTGCTAAATTGTGAATCTAATGGAGGTATAAAATCCTAACCCTAAACTTTAATTGTTGTTTAAATCATTAAGCTAGCTTATTAGATGTTTAATATAGCTTTAAATTGCATGTTAGAAATTCATGAAAGAGTTGTGAAGATCAAGTTAGGTCTTGATTGGTTAATTTGGTTAATGGAAAAGTATAGACTTAGTAAAACTGAAGCTAGTTGTGAGATTGTTAAATGATATTTTTCTAATTGTCTAATTAACCATAAGTGCAAACTAAACTTTTACTAATCTTGTATGGGTGAGATTAACATTGTAGTAAAAGTTTGTGTGGTTTAATCAAGCTATTATATGATGATTGTGATCGCTAGATTTGGTTAAACTTTTAAATTTGAGCTAAGATGATTAAAAGTTGCTTACTAGGTTTTCGGATAAATTAAGCGTGGGTTTCTGTGGGCGTTGTGTTGGTTTATATATTATCTTTCACGTTATATATTGAGTTGTGAATGCGCGATCGGAACGATCGGGGTCTAGGCTTGGTGGTTGTGTCATCCTAGTTAGGGTTGTGCCGATATCGTGCGCGTTTTGTGCACTGAGTGCACAGTGTGTATATCTTGTGGACGTTATCCTTGCGTTTCGTTGTCTTTGTGTCGGCGCATGATATTTAATCTTAGGTGTTGTGTTTGTGACATTTTAGGATCGCGAGCAGGGAATTCGGACGCTGCGAAGAAAGGGAAGCAGGTGGTCGGATTTACTTAACTCGGGGTCATCGGTGAGTAGATGTAACATCTACAGGGGAATCGCCCGCATGGCGTTATGCGTCTGGGCTGGATTATATGACATGATTATTAGTTACAAGTATTGCACATATAGAGATTGTGCATGAACTTCATTTCATATTATTACTTGTTGTATTTGGACTTATACCCATTGGACACCACACTATTATTGACGGTTCATGTTGCACGAGCACAGATTGTATGCCACACACTCCGTCGATAATTGCCATGACACACACAACACATATACATACATTATATTGTATTGGTTAGGGACATTGAGACATGATCCTTATTTCCATTGTGCATATGAGATATAGCATACCTGTATACCTACATGCTTACACATATGCCTTGCTATGCCTACATGATTACACATATACCTAGAGGGTATTACATCATTATTGACAGGTATAGACACACATCTTGATATAGCTACATATATAGATGGAGGGTATTACATCATTATTGACATGTATATACACATACCTGGACATAGCTACACCTATACCTGGAGGGTATTACATCATTATTGACATGTATATACACATACCTGGACGTAGCTACACCTATACCTAGAGGATATTGCATCATTATTGACATGTATATACACATACCTGGACATAGCTACACCTATACCTAGAGGGTATTGCATCATTATTGACATGTATATACACATACCTTACTACAATTACACATATACTTATATGGTATTGCATCATTATTGACATGTATATACACATACCTTACTATAGCTATATATACCCCTCAGTGGTATTGTATTGTCATTTGACAGTGAGACGTTGATTATTGTGTTATTGCGCATATGAAATGCATCATACATACATGCTTACATGTAGATACAAATATCTTGCTATAGTTACATGTACACCTCATATGATGCTGCTCTTGATTTCGGAGGAATTGGGAACCACATGATATATTTTAAAACTGGATTCATTTAAAAGAGCGGTTTTCCCTTAATATGTTCATTTTGCTGTTTTATGTTGCATACATCAGTTTTCATGGATTTCCGCATTGAGATATGGATTTCATGTGATTTATGGATTTGAGAACTGTGGGGGTATTTCAAGAAATTCATGTATTGTTTGAAAACCCGGTTTCTCTTGATATGATATTTCGATGCATCCACCATGAGTTTTCTCGGTTCTGAGACTTGTGTTAGATACCCGATTTGAGGAGCGGGGGGAAACCGTCTGTGGGTACATGGTGGACCTGGTTAGGTACCCGGGGTAAGAAGACTCGTATTGTTTGGCGGTGAGCCTAGCATGGGAGCACTACCTACCGGTGATAGTATAGAACCCGACGGTTATCCGGAGGATACCGTGCGGGAGTTATGACATGAGATATATGGATGGCCGATCTGGGTATGCGGTGCCTGACAGGTGAGTATTTACGTGTCGATGCTGGACACGGTTTTCATGATGTTTCGAGTGTCGATATTGGACACTCAGGTTCCATGATTTGATGTGTCATTGATAGACACACGAGGTAGATATACTCATACACACACACACAGAGGATATGTTTTCATGATGTTTTCGGGTGTCGATGTTGGATACTCAAGTTCCATGAGACTTATAAGATATGAGGGCCGACCTGAGGATGCGGTGCCTATGGTATTAGGATTTGGAGTGTCATTGATGGACACTAGCTTCTCCACGATGAGGATTCCGTGTTGATGATATGTTTATCCTATACTCAGCATTTATTTGATATGCATTGTTTTATGTTTTAGTAGTACCTGATAGAGTACCTTTCATGACTGTTGCATATACATAGTGCTAATTATTGCTTTCAGCTTGCATGTGATCGATTATCGCAGTACGTGCATACCTGCGATTACCTGCATAAGTTATTTACTATTCACGAGTTGGCAACTCACCCCCGTTGTACCACAGTGTTTTGCACGTAGCCCTCAAAGTGGTAGCGGCAGGGCTTTCATCAATCGTTTCATCTTTTGCAGCGGATACCGCTACGGCTGATTGTGTGCAGTTTTGCTATAGGTGGGTTTTGCGGTTATCTGATAATGCTCATTGTATATTCGTTGTATCTAGTACTCTCCATCTACCACTTTTATGTATTGACTTAGAGACGAGATGTGAGGACGATATTGTATATTATTTTGAGACTTTGGATGTCTTTTATACTGTTGTCACTTTATGTCGTCTATTTTCTTCGCTACGACGTCGTATATCTGTTTTTGTGGTTGTTTCCGCCTTTGGGCATAGATTTGCTCCCGTTTGGGGGTGCTTTACTTATATTCTTTTGTTGTACCCTTTTTGGGGCTAGTTTTTACAAAGGAGGTGCTGCCAAATTTTAAAGAAAGTAAATTTGGATTTTAAAGATTTTTACTTGAGATTCCCAAAAGTTTTAACAATGTTCTTATCACTTACTACTTTTGATGGTTTAGATTGCTGGATTTTCGGCTTACTTAAATTGTGTTACGTCTGTAGACGTTACGTGGTTTAAGTGCCGTCATGTGCCAATTTCGGATCGTGACAGATATTCCAGAGTAGACTAGCGTATACCATTCTTGTCCCATATGATGGGCGATGGATGATCCTATATCCATCTGGTGTGGTGACACCAAAGATTGTATGCAGGTGCTCAGTGGAGACTGGGTAGACTGAACGGACTCGCCGAGAACTCCTATATGGTATTATATCTATCGTCGGATAGCAGTTCTCAGGTGACACTGGTACAGGTTAGTCTGTAAACCCGAGATCGTCATAGAGTCTTGTGTGTCCTCCCACTGTACTTTGATCTCCACCCTACCATAGCTCTACTGAGTCGTGCAAACAGGTGGATTTTGGGTACAGTCCCGAAGCACATGGATGCAATGAGTGATAGGAGGGGTTTCGTCTCTCCCGGTATTGCGGGTTGATGTTGCGCTATGCTCGATTGGTTATAACAGGAAGTCCCTTGCCAGGGCTGCTGAGATTTACTGATAAGTGTTATCAGTAGTTTCTCGATCTGTTATGAGCCACACACCGGCATGACTTATTGAGTTATTAGGGTCGACGATACCATCCCTAAACTCGATATGAAACATATCTGATGAAGAGATCGGACTGTACGGTAAGTGTTGTCAGTTGGCTCGACGGGAATTTTGACAGCTTCGCTTGTTTTTCTTCTGATCGCTCAATACCCGGTTGGTCGTTACGTTTAGCTGACCGCTTGTGGCTTGTGGGTGTTTAATGTGATCATCACCTACTGCCGGCCTATTGACGAGTCTTAGAGTCCCACACAGAAGTTTCCTAGCTCAGGCGAAATGATGTGGTGTGCATATGAGATATGCGCGGGGACCCGAATAAATGCGTGTATGTGATACCGTATAATCGGGCGTTTTTTTATTGGTCGGGTCGTATGTGATATGACCGGTTTATTAAATCAAGTGTTGATTTAACATTGACTTTATAGCTTACTTTTATTAAACCCTTTTCTACTTTGTTGTATGCATGCATGTATGCATATATTTTTGTTCATGCACATGATGATGTGAATGCACACATGCATACATACATGGTGTCATAGTTGATGATACATATAAGTTGGAAATGCAAGACTCACATGGAAATAAATATGTATTTATATTTATTTTTGAGTTAAAGAAAAAGAAATTATCTCATGGTCAATGTTTCTACACACTTCCTTCACTAACCATGACATTAACCATGAGTTCAATTTCATTTGTTGTTTTAACTCTAAAATAAATATCTAGATATTTATTAACCCATGGTTAAATGAGAGTGTGACTTTCATTTATATTTTCTATTCTCTTTTATTTTTAGAGATATCACAAAACTTGAGCTCAAGCTTGCCATCTTCTTCTTCCTCATCTCTCAGGCTCTCTTGAGATTTCTAGTATGTGGGTGAGATAAAAAGAAAGGGTTTTGAAGTGAGAAAATAAACCACATCATTATTTTATACTAGTTTAGCCCATTAGTTAAGAGTGTTAGCTCCACTTCCTCATTGATCAAGTGAAGCAAGGAGATTTAAGCAAAAGGACTTCGGGTGGATCATCGTGGACTTGGAAGGTCTCCAGCGAGTCGGTTCAAACACTCAAGGATCCAAGGAGTCAAGAGAAGAGGTCTAGAAAGATTGTATTTTTTTCACTTAGTGATAGTTTTCTTGTAGTAAGAGATACTATTTGTTGTTACCCTAAAATTTTTAGTTCGATTCATGGTTAGATTGCTTAGCACCTCCCCAAAAAATTTTATTGTGGCATGTGTGATGCTTGCAAACCCTAGGCATGGTGCTAAAGAATCCCAACAATAATCTCGGTCCCGTACATATCACATATGTGCCCCACTTCGTTTCACATGAGCTAGGAAACTTCTATGCAGAACTCTAAAGACTCGTCAATACGCCGGCAGTAGGTGATGATCATATCAGTCACCCACAAGCCGTCAGCAGTACTAGCTGGATGTAACGGCTACCCGGGTATTGAGTGATCAGAAGATCAACAAGCAAGCTTGTTCATACTCCCGTGAATCCAGTAAGTAACACTACCGTACAGTCCGGTCTCTTCATCTGATATGTTGCATATCTAGTCTGGGGGTGGTAAACGTCAGACCCCAATAACATGATAAGTCGTGCCGATGTGAGGCTTATAACGGGTTGAGAAACTACTGATAACACTTACCAGTAAATCTCAGTTTTTGGCCTGGCCAAGGACTTCCTGTTATGGCAAATCGAGCACAGTGCAATATCAACCCCCAATACCGGGAGAGACGAAATCCCCTCCTATCGCTCATTGCCTCCATATGACTCGGGACTGTACCCAAAAAACACCGTTTTGCACGCTCTCTTGAACGTGGTAAGGTGGAAATCAAAGCTCAGTGGGAATCACACAAGACTTTATGACGATCTCAGGTCTACAGACTAACCTGTACCAGTGTCACCAGAGAACTCCGATATGATGTTAGGTATAATACCATCTAAGAGTTCTCGGCGAGTCCTGTTCTGTGTACCCATTCTCCAATGAGCACTTGTGCACATTCTCTGATGTCAAAAACCAATGGTTGTGGGATCAACCATCGCCCCATACAGGGTCAAGAATCGTACACACTAGTCTACTCTGGAATATCGATGTCCCATCTCGATACTCCCTCGACCAGGAACATTTAAAGGATGTACTTGTGGACTACCTTAGCCCCACTAGTATGATCTACATCATAATCCTGGTAGTCAAGTACACATCCTAAGGGCTTTATCAGCATGTAACAGAGAGACGGTACAAGTATACATGTTAAGATAAAGAGTAACCAGATAGCATACTATTATGTCGAGCAATAAAGTCCTCCCTATATATGTCCAAGCATCAATTATAATATACAATTATGTACAATAATGGCATCTAGGGCATACATACAGCTAACAGTCAAGACAGAAAATATTCTGGCGTTCTTCCGGCATAATATCCTATACCGCTTTGGTATACCTAGAAGAATCATTTCTGACAACGGGCCATCTTTTAAGAGCTTCAAAATCTCAAGGTTCGCTATTCAGCACAAGATAATCCAAGGGCCAATGGACTAGCTGAAGCCTTCAATAAAACTCTATGCAAGCTCCTGAGAAAAAATACTTCAGCCAACAAGAGAGACTGGAATCTCAAACATCACGAGGCGTTTTGGGCATATCGTACCACACACCGTACTCCAACTCAGTCCACTCCATACTCATTACTCTTCGGAGTAGAGGCAATCCTCCCCCTCGAAGTCAAAATTCCAAGCTTAAGAATGGTCGTTCAGCACGAGTTGACGGAGGAAGAAAACGTGCTCCTTCGGCTCGAAAAGCTCAACGCCCTCGAAGAAAAGAGGCTCGCAATACAGCAAAATCTGGAGCTGTACCGAGCCCAAATGTCATAGGCCTATGATAAGATGGCCCATCTCTGCGCTTTCAAGAAAGGCGAATTGGTGTTGGTCCTCAAAAGGCCGATCATCCCCAATCGACATCCCAGGAAAAAATTCGAGCCAAACTGGGAAGGACCATACATCGTCATGAAAGTGTTTGATGGAGGATCATACCAGCTGATAAATGCCGAGGGAGAAAGGCCTTTGCCACCCATCAATGGCCGATATCTCAAGAAATACTACGCGTGAATGCTCCAAGTTGTAGGCGAATTGAGCACACCGACTCTACGGTCTGGATCATATATCCTGTAAAACCGTATACAATCCATGGTTATAAACGATCCCTATCTCTCCCATGTCCTACCGGTGAGACTACATTTAAAGTCCCACCAGCAATGAAGATCTGCCAATGTAAAAAAAAAAGGGTATGTCAACAAGCAAAACGGGCACGGATGAAAACCCAAAAGGGCTCCGTGAGTAAAAATAGCAGGACTGCTGGCGAGTTTGTGAAAACTTGAAAGGGCGCAGACTCGTAAAAAAGAGATGAAATACACTCGCAAAGTCCTTTCGACCTTGTGAGGAGAAAATTCCCGCGTGAGATCCTTACGACTCACAAAGGAGTAACACACTTAGGAATCCCTACGATTCCTAAGGAGAAATTACACCTGCGAGATTCTCTCGACTCATAGGGAGAAAATTCTTTTATGAGACCCTTACGGGTCATAAAATTGAAAAGCGTTAGGTGATAGAGATCTAAACCTGTATCCTAATCTATCTCTCCCCAATGGGCAACGACAAATGATGAGTCGCTCCTGGCACTACGCTTCAGTGTTAGCGGTGCTAATGCCGACCCAAAACCCAAATCCTAAGTCTTCCCAGGGAAAATGATGAGTCGCTCCTAGCACTACGCTTCAGTATTAGCGGTGTTGATGCCGACCCAAAACCCAAATCCTAAGTCTTCCCAGGGCAAATGATGAGTCGCTCCTGGCACTACGCTTCAGTGTAAGCGGTGCTGATGCCGACCCAAAACCCAAATCCTAAGTCTTCCCAGGACAAATGATGAGTTGCTCCTGGCACTAAGCTTCAGTGTTAGCGGTGCTGATGCCGACCCAAAAACTAAATCCCAAGTCCTCTCGGGGCAAATGACGAGTTGCTCCTGGCATTATTCCAGTGCCGCAATGCTGATGCCGACCTAAAAACAAACAAACCCTAAGTCCTCCTGGGGCAAATGATGAGTTGCTCCTGGCATTATTCCAGTGCAGCAATGCTGATGCCAAACAAAATCCAAATTCCAAGTTCCTCTCAATTTCAAAAGTCCCGCCAAACAAGACAGAAGTTAAACAGATCAAATTAATGTCCCACCCGGTAGCACTTCCAAGCTCAAAAGTCCCGTTGGACAGGTAGGAAACTCCCAAAATAAATCAAATCAAACAAATCAACCCTGACACCGTAGAGAGTGGAGCAAGTCAAATCAAATCACCGACCGTCCAAGTCGCAAAAAAGGCAGCACCGACTGTCCAAGTCGCAAAAAGGGCAGCACCGACCGTCTAAGTCGCTAAAAGGGCAGCACCGACTGTCCAAGTCGCAAAAAAGGCAGCACCGACCGTTCAAGCCACAAAAAGCAGCACCGACCGTCCAAGTCGCAAAAACGGCAGTATCGACCTCCACGTCGTCAAAACGGGAGCCAAATCAAGTCAATCTCCACGTGAAAGAAGATCCATCAATTTCATGCACACGACCCATATATGTGGTGTGCATGTATTGATGGGGGCACTTTGTTGGGGTCAAAAATTACACCCCGGTTGACCAAATCAAAATCAAAGTCAACCCCAAGCCAAGTAGGCCCAAGCCCAGGTCAAAGGGACCGACCCCATTACAAAAGGAATGAAGGCATAAATTGGTTTAATATAATTCTTTATATATATATATATATATATATATATATATAAATGTATGTAAAATAGGCAAAAAGCCAAAAAATTTTAAACCCCATGGCTTATGTGCAAAAAGAAATAAGCACATAAGACATGGGGTGGCACAAGTGCCATTTGGCAAAGCTCAAAGGGCTATATGTAAAGTGTGTAGCCTATAAATACAAACATGACAAAAAATCAAGGACAACTTTTCATTCTCTCAAATTCTAGGGTTTGTGTCTCCTTCTCATTCCTCAAGATTCTAAACTTTCTTTCTTTTTTGAATTAAATCAAGAGTTCAATCCCTTTTTTTTCTAAAAAGAAACTGTTTTTCACCATAAAACCATATAAGGGGAACTCGGATCTTTCATCAAATCCCCAAAAAGGGGAGATTTTTGAGTTTCACCCCTCTTTTTCTTCAAGATTGATTTATGGCATCTTCGGAGAGGCGGAGCTTTGATTGCAACCCAAATAAAAAAAAACGGTATGTCCACAAGCAAGATGGGCACGGATGAAAACCCGAAAGGGCGCTGTGAGTAAAAACAGCAGGGCTACCGGTGAGCTTGTGAAAACCTGAAAGGGCGCAATTTCGTAAAATTTTCACTCATGATATCCTCTCGACTCGTAAGGAGAACTCCCCATATGAGACCCTCACGGCTCATAGAATTCAAATTCTTAAGTTACAGGGATCCAAATGTAGGGTTGCCTAGCACGGCAGCAAGTTTTCGGGAGGCATCGTCCATACCAATTTTTAAAAATTGCGTTCTAGTAAACCCTAACCCTAGAATTGCTACTAGAAAACCAGACGAAACATTATGCGAACACTTTATATCTAAAGTGAACAAGGAATACAACCTTTGTAGACCGGTCCTTCACTTCAATAGCTCCATGTAGTAGTCCCTTCACTGCGATCACAAACTCCAGGACTCTAGAGAGGCTCCCATGAATAAATGAACAAGCTTGCATCTAAGCCTTCGAGGCCGAAGATGATCTACGTCGAGGAGACACTAGCTCATGCTACCTCTTCACTAATGGTGAGATTAGTGAAGCAAACACCCTAAACTAAATGGCAAGTAGTAGAGGATGATGAAGTAGGAAGTGGGTTCACTTTAGTTTTATTTTTCTCACACTAATTCTTCACTTGGGAAAAACCTAGGAAGCGTTTTCTTTTGTTGAAGAAGAAGAAGAAATGAAACTCATGAAAGAGTGAGCTTAGAATTGCAACCATGGGTGAGTAAGTATCATGCCTAACTCATGTAGAGAATAAACCAAGGTCAAGGGTTAAGGTTGGGTTAACAAATATCTTAAGGAATGACAAAAGAGTGGACTTGGTCAATATTCTACAAGCTTCATCCAAGCTTGAAACATTGACTAAGTCTTCACTATTTTGTGATAACTTAAGTTATAAATATCAAATCCTAGCTTTAAACCTAGCATGGTATAAGTCTCATACATTCATGTTGCAAGTGTAACCTAGCATGACACAACAATATATATCACATATATATTTTGTGTGCAAATAGAAAACAATACATATATCACATATATGTAAAGTGTATCAAATGTGAGAAAAGAAATCTTAAGTGAGCTAATACTAGTTAATGTAATGTAATATATCAAATATATAATTATACATTAAATTATCAAATCAATACTTGATTTAATAATCCGGTTATATCATATATAACCGACTAATATCAAATGTAACATCTTATCGAATCAACACTTGATCCGATAACCCGGCTATATCACATATAACCAATCATATCACACATCGCGAGAATAGAATACGGTATCACATACAGTATTAATCTCGGTCCCGCACATATCACATATATGCTTCTACTCCATTTCGCATGAACCAGGAAAGCTCTATGTAGGACTCTAAAGACTCGTCAGTACACCGGCAGTAGGTGATGATCATATCAAACACCCACACGCCGCAAGCGATCTGCTAAACGTAACGGCCACCCGAGTATTGAGCGATCAGAAGAACAACACGCAAGCCTGCTCATACTCCTGCGAATCCAATTAGTAACACTATCGTACAGTCCGATCTCTTTGTCTGATATGTCGCATATCATAGCCTGGGGGTGGTATAACGTCAGACCCTAATAGCCTGATAAGTCATGCCGATGCAAGGTCCATAACGGTTCGAGAAACTACTGATAACACTTACCAGTAAATCTCAGCAACCCTGGCCAGGGATTTCCTGTTATGGCCAATCGAGCACAGCGCAAAATCAACTCCCAATACCGGGAGAGACGAAACCCCTCCTATCGCTTATTGCCTCCATGTGACTCGGGACTGTACCCAAAAACCACCTTTTTGCACGATCTCTTGACCATGGTATGGTAGAAATCAAGGCACAGTAGGAATCACACAAGACTTTATGACGATCTCGGGTCTACAGACTAACCTGTACCAGTGTCACCAGAGAACTGCTATCTGACGATAGGTATAATACCATTTAGGAGTTCTCGGCGAGTCCGTTCAGTGTACCCAGTCTCCACTTAGCACCCGTATAACTTCTCTGATATCAAACACCAATGGATATGGGATCATCTATCGCCCATTATATGGGTCGAGAAGCATATACGCTAATCTACTCTGAAGTATCGATGCCCTGTCATGATACTCCCACGACTAGGAACATTTGAAGGATGTACTTATCGACTACCCTGTCCCCACTAGTATGATCTCCATCATAATCTTGGTAGTCAAGTACTCATCCTAAGGGCTTTAACAACACGTAATAGAGAGACAATAAGTGTACATGTTAAGATAAAGTGCAACCAGATAGCATACTATCATGTCGAGCAAGAAAGTCCTCCCTATATATGTCCAAGCATCCAATACAATATACATCACATGTACGGTAATAGCCTATAGGGCATACATATAACTAACACCAAACCTGTCCTTAAGCCGTCGTATTCCCCAAGTTGCCCTACAGGCGGTACAATGCTGGCCCTTGTATACAATCCACGGGCATAAATAAACGATTCCCCCACCACGTTCCACCAATCACGAAGAATGTCCTCATATGGTGAACGACACTTGTAAGTCCTCTCGACTTATAAGGAGAAAATACTCTTATGAGATCCTTACGAATTATGAGAGATCAATTAGAAGTCCTCACGACTTCTAAGGAGAACATACACCTATGAGATCCACACGACTCGTAGGGAGAAATGCCTTTATGAGACCCTTACGGCTCGTAAAATCAAAAAGCCTTAATCGACAGGATCCTAACCCTGTTTGCTAAGCCATCTTTGTTCAAATCGACAAAAGCAAATGATGATTTGCTCCTGACAATATCCTAGTTGTAGCGATGCTGATGCCTAAATCGGTATCAAATTCCAAGTCCTTTCACTGCAAATGATGATTCGCTCTTGGCAATATTCCAGTCGCAGCGGTGCTGATGCCAGAATTGGTATTAGATCTCAAGTTCCATACTCGTAACAAAAATCAGTGAGCAAATAAATGCATATGAAATAGCCAAAATGATGGGGCAACTCGCAATAAAAATCAGCGAGCAAAATATATGCATATAAAAATAGCCGAAATGTTTGAGCAACTCGCAATAAAAGGTAGCGAGTAAAAAGAAAAGAATAGCTGAAATGATTGGGCACCGCGATAAAAAGCCGAAATGATTGGGAAATCGCGACTTTCGCGATATAAAAAGCAGAAATGATAGAGTATCGCGGAAAGAAATAAAAAATGATGATGAAACTTTTGCCCTGCAGGTGAGTCTACACCAACCCTTATATACAATCCATGGGCACAAATGAAAAAGGGAACTATGTTTTCCCACCAGGCTCCGTCAAAGGGAGAGCCAAGTCTTCACGGTTCACAAAACAACCTAAAGGCTACCTCGAAACTCGTCTCGTTACAGCAGACGCGGTGTTAACAACGGCGTTTCTTTTCATTCCAGCAGGATGCAGACGCAACGTCAACAAACAACCCCAGGGTCGAAACAAAGCGGATGCATGGAAAATTCCCTAGTTCCAAGCCTCGACGGTTCATAAAACAACCTAAAGGCTACATCGACACTCGTTTCGTTACAGCAGACGCGATGTCAACAACAGCGTTCCTTTTCACTTCAGCAGGATGCAGACGCGACGTCAACAAAGACTCCAGGGTCAAAAACAAAACGGAGCCATGGCAAATGTTGGGGTCAAAAATTACACCCTGTTGACCAAGTCAAAACCAAGGTCAACCCCAAGTCAAGTGGACCCAAGCCCAAGCCCAAGTCAAGACCAAGCATGGAAGGGGCCGGCTCCATGCCAAAAAGAAGGCAATAAATTAGTCTAAATGTAATTTTTAGAAATAAATATATGTAAAGTGGGCAGAAAGCCAAAACTTGTAAACCCCATGGCTTATTTGCAAAAAAAGAAATAAGTACATAAGGTATGGGGTGGCACAAGTGCCATTTGGCAAAGCCCAAGGGGCTATATGTAAAATGTGTAGCCTATAAAGGCAATGATGAAAAAATCAATAATAACTTTTTCTCTCTAAAAAAACTAGGGTTTGTACCTCCTTCTCCTTCCTCAAGGTTCTAAACCTTCTTCTTTTCTTTTGAATTAAATCAAGAATTTAACTCTTCTTTATTCAAAAATAAATAGTTCTTCACCATAAAACCCTTGAAGGAGAGCTCGGATCTGCCATCAAATCCCTAAAATGGGAGATTTTAAGTCTCACCTCCCCTTTTCCCACAAGATCCAGCCAATAGAGAGGAAGAAGAAGGATACCCATTTCCAAAAATCTCATTCCAGGAGGATCCGAGGCTCAAAAGAAGATCCAAAGATTTCTAGGAGTTTAACTCCATTCAAGAACTGTTGAAATTGAACTCCATAAATCAACCCCCTTTTTAGGAGTTTAACTCCAAATCTATACATAATCCCTGTTAGGAGTTCAACTCCAAAGCCCCCTTGGGAGTTCAACTCCTAACCCGGGGGCTAAGCCCCTTTTCCCGCTGGTGTTTCCAGCGGTCGCGTGCCGCGCACGTGACCCGCGGACGTCCAGCGGTCGCGTGCAGGGCACGTGATCCACGGGCGCTAAGCACCCACATGCGCCTCATGCGACTCGCGGGCGCTCAGCGCCCAACGGTCGCGTGCAGCTTACGTGACCCGCTGGCGTCCAGCGGTCGCGTGCTGCATACGTGATCCGCTGGCGCCCAGCTGTCTTGTGTTGCGCACGTGACCCACTGGCACCCAACGGTAGTGTGCTGTGCACGTGACCCATGGGCGCCCAGCGCCCACGCGCCTGGCACGTGACCCACGGGCGCCTAGCACCTACACGCCAGGCACATGACCCGCGGGCGCCAAGCGCCCATGCGCCATGCACGTGACCCGTAGGTGACCGGCGCCCACGTGCCATGAACGCGTCTTTAAGACACTCCTCACCCCTTATTTTTTGTGCACACCATACCAGAAACACGTCCCCCATTAGGAAAATTTTTCTAATGGGGCGCTGCCCTGCACCCTACAAGGGGGCTGCTAGCTCCCTTGACCCCCAGCCCGCTATCCGGGTAGCGGGACCCCCATAAACTCTGTGAGGCACCCGATATATCTATAACCCCCTTTCAAAACATAACACACACACACTGCACACTGAGTTCGCATGACTAGTTGACCCGTCAATCGGAGGTTCCTTCGCTCCAAAGGCGACGGGTAATTACGGCAGCTTAGTCCGCGGCTACCGGAGATTCAGATCCCCACATTAATAAATCCTGGTCTATCTTAGGCAGGAGGAATCTGTATACGCCTGACAAGCGTCGCATATTCCCGTCTCAATGGGGTGATGAAAAACACCCTACAACAAAGTCCCTAGTTACTAGTCTCGATGGTTCATAACCAACCTAGAGACCACCTCGACACTCATCTCGTTACAGCAGACGCGGTGTCAACAACGACGTTTCTTCTTAATCCAGCAGGATGCTGACGCAACGTCAACAAACGACCCCAGGGACGAAACAAAGTGGATCCACGGCAAAGTCCCTAGTTCCAAGCCTTGACGGTTCACAATACAACCTAAAGGCTATCTCGACACTCGTCTCGTTACAGAAGACGCAATGTCAACAATGGCGTTCCTTCTCACTCCAGCAGGATGCAAACGCGATGTTAACAAAGACTCCAGGGTCAAAAAAAATGGAGCCATGGCAAAGTCCCTAGTTCCTAGTCTCGACGGTTCACAAACAACCTAGAGACCACCTCGACACTCATCTCGTTACAGCAGACACAGTGTCAACAACGGTGTTTCTTCTCACTCCAGCAGGATCGAGACGCAACATCAACAAATGACCCCAGGGTCGAAACAAATCGAAGCCATGGCAAAGTCCCTAGTTCCAAGTCTCAACGGTTCACAAAATAATCTAGAGATCACCTCGACATTCGTCTTATTACTGCAGACGCAGTGTCGACAAAGGAAGCGAAGGCCAAATTTTTAGCTTCAGGGTCTCGACGGCAACTTAAATAAAACCCGAAAGATTATCGGAGATCATCCCACACCAGTGCAGAGTGGTTATGACTCATCGGGGATCCCTGACTGACCCTAACCACAAGTAAAAAGCGACATGGCAAAATTCCTAACGCTTGCTCTTCTGACGTTCAAACTGCCTAAGGAGATTACTTGATGATGGTCCAGCCCCCGAAGGGATCAGAGACACGACAGTCGTTGGGCTACTCGAACAGCAGCGTAAAGACCGCATATCGGGGAATGCATCAGCCAACACGACGGTACGATGGACAAAAACCCTAGTACCACAAAACCTAACGGAGCTCTGTCGCAAAGAGCAGGGGTTATCCATGTGTTAGGGCAAGTTTGCCTACAAGCCCAAGTGTGGTAAACTACAAGCTCCGAAATGAGTTCATAAATTAGAAACTCCGGGATGAGTGAATAAACTACATGCTCCGAAATGAGTTCATAAACTAGAGACTCCGGGATGAGTGAATAAACTACAAACTCCGAAATGAGTCTATAAACTAGAGACTCCGGGATGAGTGAATAAACTACAAACTCCGAAATGAGTATATAAACTACTTCACACCAAATAAAGACATCGAAGGAAAGAGAAATTCCAATATGAAATAAAATGTCTTTTATTCATGAATTTGAGTGAATACAAGATACATTTCATTCAGGAATCAAAATGAATACATGTTATTCATGAATCAGAAGTTTAAGGAATACAACCAGTATAATGAGGAGTGTATAATGACACTGTTTCCCCCAATCAGAGCAATGCACTATTCAAATTTTTGAAATTTGAAATGAAGCAGCGCTTCATGCGCCAGCGCTAAGAGTCAAAGACTCTGCTACAGCGCTCACGTAGAAGGCACGAGAGCGCTAGCGCCAGCGCTAAGAGTAAAAGACTCTGATGCAGCGCTTACGTGCAAAACACGAGAGCGCTAGCAGCGCCAGCGCTAAGAGTCAAAGACTCTGTTGCAGCGCTCACGTGCAAAGCACGAGAGCGCTAGCACTGGAACTAAATGTTCCCTGCCGTTGGATCAAAGATCCAATGGTGATTAAAAAAATCACCAAGATACAGAATAAGTTCTGTATGGGAAAAGATTTTCCCAATCTTGTTAAAAACAAGAAGATTGCCTTCTGTAAAACAGAAGCCCTGAGATCAAAAATCCAATGGTGGGGAAACATCCCCAAATCAATTAGGGAAAGATCTCTTTAACTGATTCAACAAATCAGCCAACCCTATATAAAGGCCCCAAGACTTCAAGTTTTGCAGAGATGAACCCCCCCCCCCCCACACACACACAAGCTTTGAGAAATTTCAAAGAAAAGAGCAAGTTCTGAGAAGAAGAACTTTTCTTCAAGGTAAAAACAGAGAGATAAAAAACATCTCATCAAGGAAGAAGAACATAGTTCTTTTTTCAGATCATAAATCTATAAGACAGAGGTCTTTCACAAAAAGAGATCATAGCATCTCATCATAAAAAGGGGGGAAGAAGAATTTCATTCTCTTCAGATCATAGATCTACAAAAACAAAGTCTTTCACAAAAGAAAATAGAAGAGATTGTAATATCTCCTATAAAAATAAGAACTTTGTTCTTAGAACCATGAGACAAAGTCTCTTGTAAGCGAGAACTTATTTCTCAGATCACGAAATTGATCAGAAGCGCTCTGCGCTCATTGTCTGGCGCTCAGCTCCAAGCGCGCCACGTGCTCCTCACGTGTGCGCTACTTCATAAGAAGCACCTTAGCGCTCCAAATCTGGCACTCAGCGCCAAGCGCGCCCGTGCTCCTCACGTGTGTGCTACTTGACAGAAGCGCTTTGCGCTCTTTGACCGGCGCTCAACGACAAGCGCGCCACGTGCTCCTCACGTGTGCGCTACTTAACAGAAGCACTTGCGCTCATTGACTGGCGCTCAACGCCAAGCGCGCCACGTGCTCCTCTTGTGTGCGCTATTTAACAGAAGCGCTCTGCGCTCATTGACTGGCGCTCAGCGCCAAGCGCACCACGTGCTCCTCACGTGTGCGCTGAGGGAACATAAATTGTTTATTAAATAAAGCCCCAGAGCTATAATGAGTGCTCAGCACTCAATAAAAGACAAACAACGGTTATCAGAACCTAAACTAATGCTCAGCATTATTAAATGAAAAAGGACTGAGCCTAATTAAATGTCTAACATTTTAACCGAATAGACCGAGCCCAAGTTGGCCACAGATTCCTAATTCAGATTAATTGAGCTCATATGCTCATAAATCTTTGATCTTAGTCCCAAATTGGACTACAGATTTCCCAACCAATATTGGTTCAGGGGTACATCTCTTCACTCCTCTGATATTTGTCGTTGTAATCCTTCAACGTCTTCAGAGAGGTGACGGGTCCCGACAACCAGATATTCCACGGACTGTGGGGTCCTTAAACTCATGGACTATGATGTCCTTAAACTTATGGACCGCAACGTCCCTAAACTAAGACAATAGAGCCCAAACGCTCTTTTGTTGGATCTAAATGATCATGTTAAGTAGGTCTTAGTCTAAAATTAGACTAACGTATCCTTAACAAACGTTTAAGTCGATCTTAGTTTCAAATGAGATTAATGATCCTTAACCCCAACCCAAACCCAAATCTAAGAAAATATGGATTTGTACTAATCCACGCCCTACGGGCGACAACATAAATTAGTCTCCGTATACAATCCATGGGCAACCAAAAACAAAACAAACACACACGACACGAAGTGACCATCTGGAGAAAGAGAAAGTGGTTACCGTGATGCGGTAGCGTAATTAACTGCAGGGGCTTGCGCCTGTAAGGAAGAGCGTCCCCACAATCAAAAACCTCTCACAATGAGGGGGAATCTGACGAAGTCTGCTACAACGGTCGCATCCGTCTAAACCTCCGATACATGGTGCCATAAATCAACTTGGCATCTTCGGAGAGGTGGACGGATAAAACCAAATAGCATCTGCCCCCAAATTCAGGCAAGACGACCTATACTATTTTCGGCGGCGAACAGATTCTGGCACGCCTGATGGGACCTTTTCCTCTTTCCACTCCACACTTCGTGTGTCGTGTTTCGCGAACGAATCGCGGTTTGCTATGGTTGCCCCTGGATTCGAGGTACTAAGATTTGGTGTCTTGCTCCGTGCAGAAAACAGAAGATCAATGGCTTTCAACTGCACCAACTGCAACAACGGCAATAACTCCCACTCTGTCCTTACTGGAGGAGTGACCTATGGGCCTCAAGCGGCCTCCGTTTTCAAGATGCCAGTGGAACAGGTGACGCAAGCCACCACTGGACTGTTCTTTAGGACCATGCTCCTACCCATGAGCTTCAACACCCCACTGCCGTCGCAAGAAGCTTTGAAGAGGTCGGTCTTTAATCGGCTTACGACTACTGCGGCCCCTCTCAACGGGTCGCCCAAATCTAGCACCTCGGTTTTCAACAGACTGGGCCAAAGCTCAAGTGCGCCCGTAAAGAAGCCTGCAATACCTGAAGGGGTTATTCCGAAATGGATAGCCATCGCTGCTTCAGTAAATGAAGTCGTCAAAGCGGCTTCTCCTGTTAAAGAATTAGTCTTTGCAATATTGACCGCTCCATCTCCCATTCCAAGCGAAGTCATCAAGGTTGCTACCCCTGTTCGAAAGTCTTCCTTCGACAGGTTGGCCTTTCCCTCTCTGCGGATGTCGGTCTTCGACAGGCTAACGACGACGATGACCCCTCATCAGAGCGGGGGGCTTGAGAGAGCCACCCCCATAGCTGAATCAATACCATCTGCAAGGCATGCTCGATGTCTTCACTGGTACCGAGTGAGGAAAGCTGGGGGCAGTTCCCCTTCTGGACTAACTCCGCCAGTTCCAACGGTGGAAGTTGATGCTGCTGTTCCAATGGGGAACAGCTTTGAACCACTCAGGAGGGTCCGCAAGAACTTTCCGACTGCCGTGCTGAAAAGATCTCCTCCACCTATGGAGAATATTATAAAGACAAAGCTGGAGCAGCCCACTCAGCGGCTGTCCTCTAAAATTCACAAGGTCTGGCGACAGGTCCAAGACTCGGTGATCAACCAAGACTACTCCCGCCGACCGAAGAAGATGAAAGTTCGGCAAGAGAAGGACCACCATGTCACACCACAAAAGGTGTCGTCTACTTGGGTGCCCACTGCAACGGCCCTCTCAACTTCGATCGCTCACGAAAGAAGAAGGCCGGAGAAAATCCCCGTGTCTGCGACGAATCTAAAGGGCACTGAACCTAAATGCCCCAAGTCTGGGGCCATGGTGGTGCACACTATTTATATGGCATCCGGGAAAGAGGATAGCCGTATTTCCATGGGGCATCGACCTCTCACCAGATCAGTGACAAAAGCTCAGGAGCAACAACAGCAAAAACTTCAGGAGATGCTAACACACATGGTCACATTCACTGGGCCAAAAGAAAGCCTGGAGACGTCGTCAGAGTAGCATCAAGAACAGGAAACCGACGCCGAGTTCCTCCGCAGAATCCTGGAGAAGAGAGACAGAGAGGCCGCGGAACAAGTGGCCAACATAAAACGAATGGCACTTTTATTCCAAGATATGGTCGGGATGATGATACAGCCGGATGCTCTAGCTGAAGACCCTCCGATTATCCTTGAAAATGACAGAGGGGAGTCATCGAACCCTCTTCCGGCCCTATCAGCAGCCAAAGAGGAGACGATCTCCAAATCCTCCCTGGATGGTTATATTGCTCAACAGATACGACCCCATCAGGCAAGTGAAGCAGCCGGTCAAATTGTTAAGACTGGACGAACCCTATCCGGGTTGGTATGACCAAATAAAGTACTCGCCGGAATATACGATCCCTAAATTCCATGTATATAAGGGGACGGGGAATCCACACCAGCACGTTGCTCAATTCAGGGCCTTGTGTGGTAATACTGGGAGTGACGACAAACTGCTGATTCGCCAATTTGTTGGCAGCTTGTCGGAGACAGCGTTTGAATGGTACTCTGAACTCCCGAATGACTCCATTAAGAAATTTGCAGAAATGGAGTTACTATTTACACAACGGTTCGCAAGCGCTAGCGAACGCACCCCAATCACGGCATTAATCAATGCCAGGGTGAAACCAGGAGAAACATGGGTTCAGTATGCAATCCGGTGGCGGAACCTATGGTCGAAATGCGAACAACGCATCGAAGAAGCTCCTGCGGTAGGCATGTTCGTGGGTACTCTTGATCCACAGGCGACCATATCCCAGTTCATGATGTTTTTCAAGCCGACTACCTTTTAGACCTTGATTGACAAGCTAGCCCAAATGAATCAGATGGGTCATAGACCATCTTCTTCGAAGATGGAACCTCAAAACGAAAAGGGGAAAGGGAAAGAGACCTTCGTCGCCAATGCTCGCAGCAGCCCAGTGGTCCAAAACCAACTGATCGCCAAGATGATAGACAACGATTCTTTACGAGATGCTGAAGCGCCCTTATTCGTTTTCCCGGGATAAAACGAGGAGACTGTTCGAGCTGGAGGTACGCAACAGGCTTATCACCTTGCCGGATCCAAAATGCCCACTACAGCCCGGTGATGACAAAAATCCCAATTACTGTCCCTATAACCGAGTAGTAGGCCATCCAATTGAAGATTGTTTTGTCTTCAAAGGCTGGATTAAGGACTAATACCAATAGGCCAAATTCGCACTGTCCGAGAATTGGAAAGTAAGCCCGCCCCAGCTGCACGCTCTTAAAAAGGTGGACACGCCAGGGGCACCGTGCACTTTTGTAGAAGAAGCTCCATGGGAGGTCGCTCTTTCAGCCAAAATGAAAAGAATGCTAAAGGATCTCCAAACATACCCGGTGATCAGGTGGAAAAGTCCGCTGGAACCCGAGGTCATTGAGGGAATGCTGAAGCCGCGCCCGACGCCTAGAATTGATAGTGATAGTCAAAATTCCCATGCCCGCTCGTCAAAGTCTTCGAAAAAGAATAAGAAGACCAAAAAGCCCGTGAAGCCTGATGACAAGCACACGAACCTACAAAGATACATTGACGCGCTAGAAGAATATAACCAGAAGGCGCGAACCCCGGTCACGCTCCAAGAGTTTCTCAACCACATCCTTGAGGACGGAGATGCTGACAATGATGGGGGAGAAGACTCGTCAGATGAACCTGAGAACTATGTGGCGAGCTGCCACATGATCTCTCACTCGTTAATAAATGGTGAAAAAGCTCCTGATATAGAGAGACTGGGGGCAGATCCAGAACCGGAACCAAAATCCCTGGAGCCATCAGACGAATTGACTGACAGGCTGCTGAACGAAGCTCTTCAGAAAAGCAAAGCTGACAGAGAGAGGGAAATGGCCATATACGAGAGGGCCAAGCATTGGCATCATGTTGAAGAAGCTCTAGTATTGAGAAGCCATAGAGTACCCCAACCGGATAGAAGCTCTTCTACCTCTAGCAAAAGCAGGTTTAAGAAAAAGAAGCAATTCGCTAAAGCCCTGTCTATGGGGATGAAGTTGCCGCCTTTCAAAAAAGACACTTCAGAAAATACGTTCCCTGATGGACTAGATGCACATCCAAACTACTGCTTATATCATCGGAGGATCGCGCACCCTACCGAGGAATGCATGGCCTTTAAAAATTGGTGGCAGGGATACGTTGCTCATCGACAACATTTCAAGCGGATGAAGCGCAAAACTCGTCGAGAGCAAAGAAGCGCAACCGATGAGCATAAAAGAACTGTCGGCAACTGTTACATGGTTGATAGCAAGGGATCGCACACCTTCGGGAGTGATTCTGATGAAGAAATAGCCCTCGGCCCTCTCTTCAAGGAATCCATCTCTGAAACAGAAGAGTCGAAGACCTGCGAGAACATTCAGCTGCGCAATCGTACGCTACCCGAAAAGAATCTCGGATCCACAAACAAGGGATCGAACAGAAAAGATAAGGGGAAGGAAAAAGTCCCTGAGGATATCACCCTCGATGATCGAGTCGTCGAAGAGCTCGCGGCCAAGGACCCGCCCAAGAAAAACAAGGTGGATTACAATGTGCTGGCACACCTGAAGAAGATACTCTCGCAGCTAAGCATTCTCGATGCCTTTATGCTATCTAAAGAGGCAAGAGATTCATTGATCAAGGTACTACAAGAACCCGAGCAGTTCCAAGCTTTCCTGGCTGAAGAAAAAATGAAGGATGAGCTGGAAGAAGTGCACACTGCTGACGTCACTTTCGGCGATGAAGATCTCCTCCTCGGAATGTGCGAGCACAACCGTCCCTTGTACGTCACCGGATACTGCCATGACATCAAGATAGGGAAGATCCTGGTCGACAATGGGTCCTCCGTCAACCGTCTCAATGTAAGAGTGTTAAAAGAAATCTGCATGAGCGTTCAACACCTCGCTCGGGATAAAATCACTATCTCCGGATTCGACTCCCAGTCATCACGAACACTCGGGTCTGTGATACTGACGTTACGCTTTGGGCTGCTCGTCACTGACATCAAGTTTCACGTCATTGATGCCAAGACTTGCTACAACACTTTTCTCGGCAGGCCTTGGTTACACGAGCACAACATCATCCCTTCTACACAATATCAGTGTATGAAGTATTTTGAAGATTTTCTTGAGTACACCGTGACAGGGGAACTGAACTCATTTTCCATAAATGAAGTCCGAGAGTACGAGGATGCAAAGTATTTCCTGCCAGACTTTGAAGACACGGAAAGATGCCATAAGCCGAAGAATAAGTATAAGGCTATCACCACTATTCCAGTCTTTAGGAGCAATACTGAGGAGGAAGAAGAGATAGTCTATTCGGGGACGCCCCAATACAACAAGCCCGGACCGCCTACCCCTATGTTGGTCTTCGGCAGCGACTCTGAAGATGAGGTCAATGCAGTATTTTCTATTCGGCCATCAATACAAGCCCTCACCGGCGATGAACGGAGTTTGCAAATCGCCATGGTTCCGCAAAAACATTACAAAGACCTCGACGCACTTGATACCTATAATGTGCAAGAACTGCAGACGTTCTATGTCCCTCCCAGGAAAAGTGATGAAAAGGAGATCCTCTTTTATCAATCCACGGAAACCAAAGTGGAGAAAGAAATCTGGCATGGTGCCGATTCTACACTTGACAGGCTCCAGCCCATCCGTCTGCCCAGATACTACACAGAAAGATTAAAAAGGCTGTTGAGGCGCCAGGGCGTACCCTTCAAACAGACTGCTCGACAAGCTCAGTTCTATAATAGGATCTGGAACGTCCCCAGAACTCAGTGAAAATTGCACAACAGGAGAATGGAAACGATCGGGCTTGGATATGTTCCACCTAAGAAACGGGAGCGATTCCATGGCTGCCACGTTATACATGACTTTGATGAAGAAGGAGATGCTCTGTTAGAAGACGCTGCAATTGAACCAAAATGAGATCCTGCTGTAAAAATGCCAAGTCCGTCGTTTGAAGAACAGATGGACAAGCTAATAAGGAAAGCGGGTCAAAAGTCCCGGGATGACCACAACCGTGAAATGGCCATTTACGAGAAAGCCAGGACGCAGCACCTCCTTCAGCAGGATACGGAGAATGACGATGCCTTTCGTCGAAGACCCGGCGTGGAGGCAAAAACAAACTAAAGAACGGAAAAAACGTTCGACAGTGGCAAAGCAGGTCCAAGAAGCCACGCGATCGAGAATTGAGCAGCCGGGATTCGTCTTTTATAAAGAAGATGGGTCGAGCATATTCTTTTCCCCAAGACAAGACAAGGAAGATATTCGATCTTGTCATGAAACATCAAATGACTACGCTCCCGGAGTCCAAACACCCCGAACAAGCAGACGAGGTCTCTCACCCGGATTATTGCTCCATCACCGAGCGATAGGACATCCTCTCGAAAACTGCTTCACATTCAATGACTGGGTAGAAGACCGGTATCAGCAAGGCAGGTTCGCTTTATCCAGCAGTTGGAGGGTAACCTCGCCACAGAAGCATGAACTGAAAGCCACATATGCAGCGAGAGTAGAGCCGGATCAACATCGGTCTTGGAAGCGATCTCGTACCTGTCACGCGATAACGTTGTTAGGAGAAAGAGTACGCGAGGATATGGCTGACCTCCCCTAGTGCTTCGAAAATGATGATGACGAGGTGATCTCAGAGTTTCTACCGGCGCCAAACGAGCTGGAAGATGGGATACATACTACTGTAGATGACCTCAGAAAAATTAACTTAGGAACGGCAAACGACCCACGGCCGACGTTCGTAAGTGAGCTGTTGTTTGAAGAAAAGGTGGCTATGCTCAAGGACGTGCTCATGCAGTATAAAGATTGCTTCGCATGGAACTATTCCGAGATGCCAGGATTAGATCCAGAAATAGCCGTCCACAAATTGGTGATTTCTCCGAACGTCAAGCCGGTCAAACAAGCGCCGAGAAGAATGCGGCTCGAACTTGAGATGAGCATCAACGCCGAGGTCAAGAACCTAATCGACTCCGGCTTCGTCCAAGAAGTTCAATACCCCGACTGGATTGCCAACGTTGTTCCAGTAATAAAGAAAAATGGGACGGTGCGCATCTGCGTAGACTTTCGGGACCTCAACAAAGCCTGCCCAAAGGATGACTTTCCCGTACCGGTCACCGAGTTGATGATAGACAACACGTCTACTCACGAAGTCTTCTCCTTCATGGACGGCTCATCAGGGTACAATCAAATAAAGATGCATCCTGAGGACCAGAAGCATACCGCTTTCCGGACTCCTCTGGGCATATTCTGCTATAAAGTGATGCCTTTCGGTCTGAAAAACGCCGGCGCCACCTATCAGAGGGCCATGACGAAGATCTTTGATGACCTTATACACGAAATCGTCGAATTCTAAATCGACGACCTCGTAGTGAAAAGCATATCGTATCGTGTTCCAAGGTCTTCGGAAATACAATCTGAAGATGAACCCTCTCAAATGCGCGTTCGGAGTTTCCTACGGAAAATTCCTAGGATTCATCGTGCGACACCGGGGCATCGAAATAGACCCATCAAAGATCAAGGCGATCATGGAAATGCCTCCGCCAAGAACTCTGAAACAATTGCGGTCTCTCCAAGGAAAGCTCGCGTATATCCGACGGTTCATAGCTAACCTCTCCGGCAAATGCTGTCCCTACCGTCATTTAATGAAGAAGGGGACCCCGTTCATCTGGGATCGAAATTGCCAAAGCGCACTGGACAAAATCAAGCAATACCTGCAGAACGTGCCGGTCCTGACCGCTCCAGTCAAGGGAAAGCCCCTCATCCTGTACACAACCGCCCTTGAAGATTCTTTAGGTGCGCTATAGGCACAGGAGAATGACCAAGGGAAAGAAAGAGCCTTCTACTATTTGAGTCGAGTTCTCCTGGGGGCAGAAAACAACTACTCCCCCATCGAAAAACACTGCCTGGCGTTAATCTTCGCGATAACAAAGCTCAGACACTATTCGTTGGCGCATGACGTCCACCTCATATCAAAAGTGGATCCTCTCAAATATTTGATGTCAAGAGCCATACTAACAGGGCGGCTCGCTAAGTGGGCCCTACTCTTAATGGAATTCTCAATAACATATCGACCGCTCAAGGCAGTGAAAGGCCAGGCCATCACCGACTTCCTTGCTGAGCATCCGATACCTGCCGATTCACCCCTAAATTGCGAATTGCCAGACGAGCACGCGTTTGACACGATCGACAGGGACAGAGGAGAGAGTGATACCCGATAGAAACTCTACTTCGATGGGGCATCTTCCATGAAAAAGCGAAAGCACGGCTCCCCCATAATCAAATCGGGGGTAGGTCTTATCTTCGTGACTCCATAAAAAGGGATAATGCGCTTTGCCTTCTCCTTAACAGAGCCGAGGACGGACAATGAAGCCGAATATGAAGTTTTGATAGTAGGTCTTGAGATCGCTGTCGACATGGGAATCGAAAACCTCCTCATATACGGAGACTTCCAACTGGTCGTTAGTCAAGTAAATGGCGACAATCAAACGTGCAAACCAGAGTTGGTAAAGTACGGTGAGAGAGTGCAACAATTGCTGACTTAAATCCCTTCCTACGCCCTGGAAAGCATACCGCGTGTGGAAAATATCAAAGCAGATGCGTTAGCCAAACTCGCTAAAGGGCTGGCTGACGAAAACCTTGATGACGTGAGGATCGTGATACAAAGCCGTCGGGTTCTTACACCGGCAGAAATATTTCCGGAGTCGTTCGAAGAAAAGGGAGCGACCAAGCAAATGGCCCTACAAATAAAAAACCCAGAAGAGGCTAAGGATTGGAGAGAATTATTTATAGAATACTTCAAATCCCGTCGAACACCTGAAGATGCGTCCTCAAGACATCAGCTCATTAAACGAGCTCTGTCTTTCGCCTTCCTCAATGACACGCTGTATAAGAGATCGTTCGACTCTCTATGGCTAAGATGCCTGGGGCCGGAAGAAGCAAAGAGAGTCGTCCAAGAAACTCACGATGGACTCTGCGGTTCTCATCAAGCCGGGCCGAAGATGAAGCTGAAGATCAAAAGGATGGGCTACTATTGGCCCACGATGATTCAAGATTGCCTCAAATACGCGAAGCAGTGCCACTCGTGCCAGATTCACGAGGATTTATCCACCAGCATTCGAATCCGCTACACCCAATGGTGGCTAGCTGGCTGTTCGAAATATGGGGAACTGACATAATCGGGCCCATCGAACCAGCATCGTCCAGAGGACATCGGTTCATATTGGCGACAACTGATTACTTCTCTAAGTGGGCAGAAGCAGTACCACTAAGAGAAGAGAAGACGGAGAATATTCTCCATTTCTTCAAGACACACGTCATCTATCAGTTCGGCACTCCGCGACAAATTATCTCCGATAACGGGACGGCCTACAGAAGTCATAAAATTAGCCGCTTCGCACAACAGCAGAACATAGACTGGAGATACTCTTCGGTCTATAATCCCCGAGCTAACGGTCTGGCTAAGGCTTTCAACAAGAGCTTGACGAAGATCATAAAGAAGATGGTGTCCAAAAACAAAAAGGACTGGCACGAGAGATTGCATGAAGCTCTCTGCGCGTATCGAACTACGTTCAAAACAGCCACAAACACAACGCTGTATGCATTGGTATTCGGCGCTAAAGCAGTACTCCCCTTGGAAATAGAGCTACCCTCTTTACGAGTGGCAGTTCATTATAAGCTAACGGACGAAGAGAATGCTCAACTTCGGCTGGAGGAACTCGACGCCCTTGACGAAACCCGGCTCATGGCATAGCAAAACCTGGAGGTGTACAAAGCAAGGATGACGCGCTCGTACGAAAGATTGACTAGACCGAGAACATTCCGCCAAGGCGAACTCGTGCTAGTCGTAAAAAGATCCATGATCCCTAATCGTGCCAAACGGGGGAAATTCGAGCCAAACTATGAGGGTCCGTATATCATAGACAAGGTCTACCAAGGTGGGGCTTACTTGCTCATGAATATGCATGGCGAAAGACCCTTTAGGCCAATAAACGGTCGGTTTCTAAAAAAATACTACGCCTGACCGAAACGTCTCAAAACTACTACGAACCGCAACATCCTCAGGCTGATGCGCAAAAAAAAATGGTACGTCCATTGTAGGGTTCCTAGGCACACTAATGAAGTCTCACAAGGCATCAAACATGGCTAATTCAAAAATTTTACAAGTGCCTACAAACTCTAATACGGATCGTTAACTAGATATATAGGCTATGCGAGCATGTAAACGAATTTAAATGCTAAAGGAAAGTGACTACAACCTTTGTAGATCCGGTCCACCACTTACTAAGCTCCGCGACAATGTCCCTCCGCTGTCCAAGTCGGATCCCGAACTCTAGCATCGGCTTCATCGGAGAAATGGGCGGGCTTGGTCGTCGGCTTCAATGCCGAAGATGATCTACGTCGAGGCATCACAAGATCAAGCTCCAACTTCACCAAGCCTTGAAAACTTGTGAAGGAAACACCCTATACTACTTGGCAAGAGGTAGAGGATGAAGAAATAGGAGGTGGGTTCACTTTAGAATTGGATTTCTCACTTGTTTTCATCACTTGCCATTGATGTAGCAAGCTTTTCTTCATGGAAGAAGAAGATGAAGAAGAAGAAGATATATTAAGTGTTTAATAATTAGATAAATAAATCAATACTTATCATATATTAACCCTTGGTTAATTGTAGATAATGGACCATGGTTAACTTGAATGGTTAGGGTTAAGTATAAGACAAGAATGGTGGACTAGTTCAAAGCTTCAAGAACCTTCAACTAGCAAACAAAGAAAATCCACCATTTGTCATTCTCCTTTCCAAAATGAAAAAGATAAATAAATAGATAAATAAGTAAATGAAAAAACAAAACCCTAATCATTAGTTTAACCATGGTTTAATTCTTTACACTTAATCAAGTAAGCATGTATCATCAAACATGATACAATCATGTGCACAAATGTATATCACATATACAACTTGCACAATTCAAGTGAGAAAATCCATTTAAAGTGAACCAATACTAGTTAATGCAAAGTAATATATCAAATGTATAATTATGCATTTAAATCATTAAATCAATACTTGATTCAACGATCCGGTCATATCGTATATAACCGACTAGTATCCTGTGTATCGGCTTATCGAATCAATCCTTGATTCGATATCTAGGTTATATCGCATATAACCATTCGATACATTCATCGCGAGAATGGAATACGGTATCACATACACGCATTATTCTCGGTCCCGCACGTATCTCATATGCGCTCCTATTTCGTTTCGCTTGAGCCAGGAAACCTCTGTGTAGGACTCTAAAGACTCGTCAATACGCCGGCAGCAGATGATGATCATATCAAGCATCCACAAGCCGCAAGCGGTCTGCTAAACGTAACGACCACCCGGGTATTGAGCGATCAGAAGATCGACGAGCAAGCCCGCTCACACTCCTGTGAATCCAACCAGTAACACTTACCGTACAGTCCGGTCTGTTCGTCTGATATGTCGCATATCTCGCCTAGGGGTGGTAAACGTCAGATCCCAATAGCTCGATAAGTCATGCCGACGTGAGGTCCATGACAATCGTGAAACTACTGATAACTCTTACCAGTACATCACAGCAACCCTGGCCAGGGATTTCCTGTCATGGCCAGTCGAGCATAGCGCAACATCAACCCCCAATACCGGGAGAGACGAATCCCCTCCTATCGCTCATTGCCTCCATGTGAATCGGGACTGTACCCAAAAACCACCTATTTGCACGACTCAGTAGAGCCGTGGTAGGGTGGAAATCAAAGCACGGTGGGAGACATACAAGACTCTATGACGATCTCGGGTCAACAGACTAAGCTGTACCAGTGTCACCAGAGAACTGCCATCTGACATGAGGTATAATACCATCTGGGAGTTCTCGGCGAGTCCGTTCAGTGTACCCAGTCTCCACTGAGCACCCGCATACCATCTCTGATGTCAAACACCAATGGATATGGGATCATCCATCGCCCATCACATGGGTCGAGAAGATATACGCTAGTCTACTCTGGAATATCGATGCCCCGTCTCGATATTCCCACGACTAGGAACAATGAAGGATGTACTCATTGACTACCCAGGCCCCACTAGTATGATCTTCATCATAGTCCTGGAAGTCGAGTACACATCCTAAGGGCTTTATCAACATGTAATCAGAGAGACAGAGAGTATACATGTTAAGATAAAGAGCAACCAGATAGCATACTATCATGTCGAGCAAGAAAGTCCTACCTATATATGTCCCAGCATCCACTACAATATACATCCAATGTACAGTAATGGCCTCTAGGGCATACATATAACTAACATCCATAAGCAAAATGGGCACGGATGAAAACCCGAAAGGGCTCCGTGAGTAAAAACAGCAGGGCTACCGGCGAGTTTGTGAAAACCCGAAAGGGCGCAATCTCGTTGTTAAAAAGAAGAAAAAGAAAAAAAGATGTACGTTCATAAGCAACATGGGCACGGATGAAAACCCGAAAGGGCTCCGTGAGTAAAAACAGCAGGGCTACCGGCGAGTTTGTGAAAACCCGAAAGGGCGCAATCTCGTTAAAAGTCACTTGCAAGGTCCTCTCGACCTTGTAAGGAGAAAATACCTGCATGAGATCCTTACGACTCACAAGGGAAGAACACACTTAGAGATCCCTACGATTCCTAAGGAGAAACACACTTACGAGACCCTCATGACTCGTAAGGAGAATTCCCCCATGAAACCCTCATGGCCCATAGGATTCAAAAGCCTTAAGTTACAGGGATCTGAACCTGTTCTTAAGCCATCACACCCCAATATTGCCCTATAAGCGGTTCAATATTGACCCTTGTATACAATCCACGGGCACAAATAAATATCTCCCCCACCAAGTTTCCGCCAATAGCACGAAATTTCCCCGCCTGGTGAATAACACTTGTAAGTCCTCTCGACTTATAAGGAGAAAATGCCCTTATGAGATCCTTACGACTTATAAGAGAGAACACCACTTAAAAGTCCTCACGACTTTTAAGGAGAACGTACACCTATGAGATCCTCACGACTCATAGGGAGAAATACCTTTATAAGACCCTTACGGCTCATGAAGTCAAAAGCCTTAGCTGACAGGATCTTAACCCTTTCTACTAAGCCACCTTTATTCAAACCGACAAAGGCAAATGATGATTCGCTCCTGGCAATATCACAGTTGTAGCGATGCTAATGCCTGAATCTGTGTCAGATCCCAAGTCTAAACTCGCGATAAAAATCAGTGAGCCAAAAATGCATATGAAATAGCCGAAATGATGGGCAACTTGCAACAAAATTAGCAAGTAAAATATATGCATACAAAATAGCCGAAATGATTGGACAACTAGCAATTAAAAGCAGCGAGTAAAAAGCAAAATAGCCGAAATGATTGGGCACCGCGAAAAATAGCCGAAATGATTGGGCAATCGCAACTTTCGCGATACAAAAAGCTGAAATGATAGAGCATCGCAGAAAGAAAACAAAATACGTATGAAATAAAACTTTTTGCCCTGCAGGTAAGTCCATACTGACCCCTGTATACAATCCATGGGTATAAATGAAAGGGAACCATATGTCCCAACAAACTCTGTCAAAAGCAAGAGTCAAATTTCAGCGGAAATATCTGCATCCCAAAAGACCCGCAACGGCGTTCCTCCTCATGCCAGCAGGACACGGACGCGACACCACCAATCGGAGCCACGGCAAAGTCCCTAGTTCCAAGACTCCACGGTTCACAGACAACCTGAAGTCGATCTCGACACCGTAGAAAACGGAGAAAGTCATCCCCTGACATCGTAGAAAACGGAGAAAGTCAATCCCGACACCGTAGAAAACGGAGAAAGTCAACCCCTGACACCGTAGAAAACGGAGAAAGTCGACCCCTGACACCATAGAAAACGGAGAAAGTCGATCCTCGACACCGTAGAAAATGGAGACAGTGAACGACACCATAGAAAACAGAGAAAGTCGATCTCGGCGCCGTAGAAAACGGAGAAATTCGATCTCGACACCGTAGAAAATGGAGAAAGTCAACCCCTAACACCGTAGAAAACGGAGAAAGTCGATCCCGACACCGTAGAAAACGGAGAAAGTCATCCCCTGACACCATAGAAAATGGAGAAAGTCGATCCCGACACCATAGAAAACGGAGAAAGTCATCCCCTGACACCATAGAAAACGGAGAAAGTCGATCCCGACACCGTAGAAAACGGAGAAAGTCAACCCCTGACACCGTAGAAAACGGAGAAAGTCGATCCCGACACCGTAGAAAATGGAGAAAGTCAACCCCTGACACCGTAGAAAACGGAGAAAGTCGATCCTCGACACCGTAGAAAACAAAGAAAGTCAACCCCTGACACCGTAGAAAACGGAGAAAGTCGATCCTCAACACCGTAGTAAACGGAGAAAGTCAACCCCTGACACCGTAGAAAACGGAGAAAGTCGATCCTCGACACCGTAGAAAATGGAAAAAGTCAATCCCTGACCTCCTCATCGTAATGCAATGCTTCGACTTGGATATATGTCAACCCCTGATCTCCTCGTCGTAAAGCAACGCTTCGACTTGGATACATGTCAATCCCTGACTTCCCTGTCGTTGAGCAAAGCTCCGACTCGGATACATATCAACTTTTGTCGTAAAGCAATGCTTCGACTCAGAAACATGTCAACTCATAACCTCCCCGCCAGAGCAATGCTCCGTCCCGGGAATACATTAATCCATAATCTCCCTGTCGTAGAGCAATGCTCCGTCTTGGAAATAAATCAACCCACGAACATCTTAACTCATAAAAAAGAAAATTCTCTTGTGAGATCCTTACGAATCTCAAGAGAAAACACACTTAGGAATCCTCACGATTCCTAAGGAGAAAATACACTTACGAGATCCTTTCGACTCGTTGGGAGAAAAGTCTTTATGAGACCCTCACGGCTCACAAAGTTGAAAAGCCTTAGGCAGTAGACCTGAATCTGTTTCCTAAGCCATTGCTACCCTACATAGAGGCTAAGATGGACTATTATCTATAGGCCACATTTGCTAAAGTAACATGCCAATGACAACAAAGCAAAGGAAAGAAGGCGATAACACAAGAAAGTACAAAAAATGTATCTTTTATTCATAAATTCAATTGAGTACAAGATACATCATATGAAAGAATCAAAATGAATGAATACATGTTATTCGTATATTACAAATGTACAATCGATACAAAGGCAGCTACTGAGAAGGAGGCGTTTTCAATAAATCAGCCAGTTGCTCGCGCACTCCTCTCAGCCCCTTTTCGCAATCAGCCACCGCGGCCAACACCGCTTTGACTTGGGTCCGTTGCTGCAGACAGGATAAAACTTTCTCACTCCTGCTGAACAGCCTCCTGACTCTGCGCGACCTGCTCAGTAAAGTCAAGCTTTTTCCTCAGCACCAGCCCGTCAGAAATGCATCTTTGAAGGTTTTCGAAGATGGAGTTCAGCTGCGCAGCATTCACTTCGACCTGGGCACGCAGTTGGACAGACTCAGCGGAAGTCGCCTCACGTTCCTTTCGCTTGAGGATCGCCTCTTGTTCGAAATGGCAAAGAAAAAAGGCACTTTGCTCAACCCATGCATCCCGCTGGGAGTTCAAAACCAGAACCTCAGAAGCAGGACGTCTGAGCTCAAGCTCATGCAGGCAGGCCTCAATCTTCCTGCAGTGATTAACCCAAGACTCAATGACGCCTTCGTTATGGAAGTTCACAAGCGTCGCCAGTATTGGATTAACCTCAGCAGCAAAATCAGCAGCGAGTGCAGGGGCCTCCGCGTCAAGCTTCTCGATGGATTCACTCAACATGCGTAGGCTAGTCACAGCGCCCTTGAAAGATGGACGTCTGGAAAAGGGCCCTGCCGGCATTAAGATGCGAGACTCGACGAGAGCTAGAGTCGGTGCGTTTGCTGCAAAACAAGTCATAATCAGACGTCAGCTCAAGAGATAAAGGAAATGCATGAGCAATGAAGGCTACTATACCGATTATGACAGGTCGCAGAGCTGGGAGTACCAGCGGCGCGACAATTCTCTCATCCCCTCCTACAATTTGTAGTGCTAAAATCAATTCAAAATTAGCAACAACATGTTTGCCCATAAAAGAAAGCAAAGCATGTCGGTTAAAACTATACTTACCAACACCAGCAGGCAGACTAACTTCGGAATGGAAGGAGAAATGTGGGTTCAGCACCTGATAAAGATGATCAAAGAGAACTCCTGCAAGGTTACGATGATGCATAGTCAGTACAAGAAAAATGACATCCATAATTTAAATTAGACAAATCGCAAACCCATACCTTCAAGCATTTGAGAGGACACAAGAGAAGGCGAAGGGTCGGCGACCGTTAGAGCAGCAACTGGTGACGCTTCTTCGGGTGGCACGGCCTCAGTGCTCACTACGCCTGCATTAGAAATAAAAATATGCCATCAGAAGGGATTGAAAGGGATTGCGAAATAGAAAGGAAAACAGTAACCCAAGATATACCTGATGGGTCGTCAATTGAAACCACAACAAGAGCGTCACCAGGCGCGACGACTACTTCTCTTTCCTCCATTGGAATGGTTTCGCCGCCTATGGCTTCGTCCCCTGATTCGACGAGGGCCGTCGTGACACTCGCAATGCCAACCGACAGTCTGGAACCGCAAAGAGAAAGAGCAGCAATTGGGGCAGTCCCAGACTCCTGAGAAAGAGTAGCCGCTTTGGGCTCAGTGGTTGCCGTCATCTCACCTGCCACCTCCTCATCAGGACTTGGCCCTGCAGGGTATGATATATGAGAATCTGAAGATCAAACTCTAATAAAAAGATCCAGTGTTCCGTTACCTTGGGACGGCTTTTCAGTTGCCGCCCGGGCCGCACGTACAACCTGTCTATGAGCAGTAAACAGGGCAGCCGGAGCAGCCTCTGGAGAAATAGTGATAGGGGAAGCAGTGCTCGAGCTTGCACCTACAGCCAAGGCGGCATCGTGTTCTTTTGTTGCACGCCTCCTGCGCTTCCTTTCGGCCTGGGCCGTAAAAGCTGACCTCCTCAAGACTTCCGACAAAGGTATACCATCATCTGAGCCAAGCTCTGCCTCCGGCGCCGTTACGACGTCCATCATCGGCTGCTTTTGCGAGACCCCTAGTGGCGACTTAGGGATAGCCGTGGCTACGGTAGATGGCGCTAACGATGCCGCTGTGTCACTACTTGCGATTGGTACCGCACTTGGGAAAACCTGAGTCGAGGTAGTCCCTGTAATAAGATGAATAAAGAAAGGTTAGACTAAGCTGACTGGGCCTCCTGTCCCTGTTATTGGTGCCATAGGTACTGAGATAACACACCAACTCGAGGGAGGTGCTCGACCTAACATTCTCACATGAAGGAAAAGGGAATGAAGGCACAGTGAGCCGAAGTATACCGAGACCCAAGGAAGCACAAAGCCTCTCTTCCTCTTCAAAAGTGTTGAGGGAAGCTGCGAGAGCTTCTTCAGCGGAAATACCTGTTGAAGAAAAAAAAGCGTCAGTCAAACCATAATAGTTAAAATAGCCGCGGAAAAAATGACCGAAGGATACCTGATTGTGTAATGGTGATTAGTGATGCTTCATCGCGAGCTAGTTGTTTTGAGGCCTCAATGGCAGCCTCTAGATCGGTATCATCCGGCGCCATAAATAAACCCTTGTTGGTCCCGTACTCACTTAGGCCCTCGCTGTAGGGAGCATGAGGCTCCTGGCCAAATACGACATCTGCAGAAAGTATTGACTTCTTTTTCTTCTGTGAGCGAGTACCGACAGCCGATAACACGAGCTTGCGCTTGGCGGGAAATTTGGGGCGACGAGTCCTGATTTCTGCACCCACGCCAGACTCGGGAGACGCCACAGCTACCGCTTCTACAGGGATGCGAGGTAGGGGCAGCTCAAGCATAACATGTGGTATCACAGCCGCAGTAGCTTCTCTTAGGGGAGGACGGACGATGATGCGTCGCTTCAAAGGAATGGCTGGATTACTAACGGGGGCGGTACCCTTGCGATCATGTAATAATCGCTTTTCTTCCCTAATGACGATGCCTATCGAATGTTGATACCACGCCATATATATGTTCAAGATTTGCTGAACGCAACTCGGCTCACTGATAAAGAAATTAGAACCGGTGTTCAACCGCATAAAATGGTGCAATGCGTTCCGAATACTTTCTTCTGTGACAGTAGGCTCGGCTAAGAAGGCTTCGAGCGGGATACCTTGATTATAGCTTGATTGCTAGGCGAAACGGTGCGGGTTGTACCTCATGAACAACGACGAATCATTCTGCCTAAACACGAGAAAGCCTGGCCTGATAGAGTATAAATGAAGAATCTCCCGAGCTTTCAAGGTAAAGGCCCCATCTTTAAAAGTATCACACAGAGGCTGCACCGTTTTTGCGAATTCTTTGCCGATAGTTAAAACCTTATCGACAAAGGTCATGCCATCTCCAACCATACGCAGACGAAGAAGCACACCCCTAGCCTCCGCGGTGTCGGAGTTAAAACGGAAGCGTCAACTAAGCACATAATCTGAGAGAAGTTGTAATTATCGTAGATACGAGGCCGTTTGTGAGCACCAAAAGTGCCAAGTATGTGCAGCTCGATCCATAACAAAAAATAGTGCAGCGAGAAAGTGACTGGCTGTACCCCCGGCTCGGTGGTGTCCGCCGCTAAGCTAAGACCATGGTACAGGTGTGCCATCCCAGCAATCCCTATAGCCATTCGCATTCCCACGACCATGCGATGGGCTGGGTAAAAGACTGATGGCCTTATATAACGAGGGTGCAATGGAAGCACGAACCAGTTCAGCCATAAGCCAATGAACCCCAGCACGAACGTCTCTTCATCGACGTCCAGAGCAGCAAGCTCCGCGAAGGGAACAACAGGAGCAGCCAGAATAATGAAACCTTTTAAATCCGCATCCACCGTCGGTTGGTTATCCAAACCAAAACCGAACGGGTCATCAAGCTTGGCGAACAGCGCAGCTTGCTTCGATAAGGCTTCTGGATGAAGAAAGCGAGCGATGAAGTATGCATAGCTAACTCCATGCCCTCCGGACTCCAGAAATAGACTTTCGTATATATTCAACACCTTGATCAAGCTTGGGAATCGGTGTTGAATGGCGTTCTCCGGGGTAAGACCCATTACCATTGATTTGGTGGCAAAGATATACTCGTCCGGAGGAAGCAACTCCTCGTAGTGTTCTCCCCTAACGGGTAATCCAGAGATCTCTGCAAACTCTTCCAAAGATATTAAGACTTCTCGATCCAACAGAAGGAAAGTGTGGGTCGGAATATTCCATTGCTCCAGAAAAGCCTTGACCCACCATGCAGGAGGCGCGGAATATTGAAAGAGAGAAGCGTAAATTGCGGGATACAACCCGAGCTTCAGCATCTGCGACTTCTTGGTCGACAAGATGCAGCGGGCCCATTGCAAATACCCAGCTGGATGGTGAGGAGTTAGGCCTATCATGTATGGCTTTCCCTATGGGCGCGACTTGCCCTGACATATACGCCGCCCCAAGGTATCCAAAGCCGTCGGCGGCTGTACGGGTATTGCAGCCATAGAAGGCTGAAGGAGACCCTCTGAGGTCCAGTTGACCTCCTCCACGGCATAGTTCACCGGAGATGCATCAGCATAAGGGATCGCCGAAATAGGCTCTGAAGGTGCCGTGCAAGAAAAGCTCCGACGGCCCCTGATAATTTGACTGTACCATCTGCCCCATAAATTGAGATTCTTTTGCTCCGAGTCATGATCTTTGATCAACGCGAAGACTTCCCTGTCCACAGGCGCTTCAGGGAATCCGCTTTCCGAACGGAAGAACGGGAAAGAAATGTCGAAAGACATAGTACCTGCGCGAAAAAGAACAAAAAAAATTAGCCGTCAAATGCTACAGTTTAAGTTCTGTCACTTGGTACTTTAAATTCGCACCGCACTGCAATGCAGTGGAAAGGGACCAAAGGGGACCCACACAATCTAGATGACAGTTCATCATTAATAAAACAGCCTCATCATTTGATGAGATAATCATTAAATGAAGAAATCCTAAAAGGATTCTCATTTAATGAGCGCCCCTTGGGCCAAGGAGTAAATCTCCCTTGAGAGCAGTGCTCTGCAACAGATATGACATCTGTCATAATTAATCATGAAGGGAATAAAAATTCCCCAAAGAAAAAAATTCTGAAGAGCCATTGCTCTGTGAAAACGATGGAATCATCCATCAAAACCCTAAAAGCAAAGCTTTCTACCGAAGTAAAAACGTTAGAATCTTTAAGATCTAAAGAGGACTCTATGAATTCTTCGTTAATGGGTTAAAAGAACCCTAAAAAAGATTTCTTTTTCTGATCCATGATCTAGAGAGAGCAAAGCTCTGTTTTAACAGGTTAAGAAACCTTAAAAGTCTTTAAAAAGATCTATGATCTAAGCAGAGCAAACCTCTGTTAATGGGTTCAAATCTTACCAAAAATTTGACAGAGTTCTGTCTCTAAGAGAGTTCTTAAAACAAAGAGCTATGCTCTGAAAGAGAATTAATTCTCAGAAAAAATAAGAAAGAAGATGAACAGAGGTCATCTCAAGGGCCAAAGGACGTATTTATAGGCACTGAGAGCCGTTTCAACTTCTAAGTTGATTTAATGGCTGAGATGATGCCACCGCTGCACTCACGTGTAGGCCACGTGAGCGCGATGGTGGGGAGGGCATTTGTTTCCCCCAATCAGAGCAATGCTCTATTCAAATTTTTGAAATTTGAAATGAAGCAACGCTTCATGCGCCAGCGCTAAGAGTCAAAGACTCTGCTGCAGCGCTCATGTGCAAGACACGAGAGCGATAGCTCTAGCAGCGCCAGCGCTAAGAGTCAAAGACTCTGATACAGCACTCACGTGCAAAGCACGAGAGCGCTAGCACTAGCAGCGCCAGCGCTAAGAGTCCAAGACTCTGTTACAGCGCTCACGTGTAAAGCACGAGAGCGCTAGCGCTGAAACTAAATGTTCCCTGCCGTTGGATCAAAAATCCAATGGTGATTAAAAAAAATCACCAAGGTACAGAATAAGTTCTGTATGGGAAAAGATTTTCCCAATCTTGTTAAAAACAAGAAGATTGCCTTCTGTAAAACAGAAGCACTAGGATCAAAGATCCAATGGTGGGGAAATATCCCCAAATCAATTAGAGAAAGATCTCTTTAACTTATTCAACAAATCAGCCTACCCTATATAAAGGCCCCAAGACTTCAAGTCTTGCAGAGAGGGGACCTCCCCCCCCACACACACACAAGCTTTGAGATATTTCAAAGAAAAGAACAAGTTTTGAGAAGAAGAACTTTTCTTCAAGGTAAAAACAGAGAGATAAAAAATATCTCATCAAGGAAGAAGAACATAGTTCTTTTTTCAGATCATAGATCTATAAGACAGAGGTCTTTCACAAAAAGAGAGCATAGCATCTCATCATAAAAAAGGGGAAGAAGAATTTCATTCTCTTCAGATCATAGATCTATAAAGACAAACTCTTTCACAAAAGAAAATAGAAAAGATTGTAACATCTCTTATAAAAATAAGAACTTTGTTCTTAGAACCATGAGAAAAAGTCTTTTGTAAGCGAGAACTTATTTCTCAGATCACGAAATTGATCAGAAGCGCTCTGCGCTCATTGTCTGGTGCTCAGCGCTAAGCGCGCCACATGCTCCTCACGTGTGCGCTACTTCATAAGAAGCATCTTAGCGCTCTAAATCTGGCGCTCAGCCCCAAGCACGCCACGTGCTCCTCACGTGTGCGCTACTTAACAGAAACGCTTTGCGCTCTTTGACTGGCGCTCAGCTCCAAGCGCGCCACGTGCTCCTCATGTGCGCGCTACTTAACAGAAGCACTTGCGCTCATTGACTGGCGCTCAGCGCCAAGCGCGCCACGTGCTCCTCATGTGTGCGCTACTTAACAGAAGCGCTTTGCGTTCATTGACTGGCGCTCAGCGCCAAGCGCACCACGTTGTCCTCACGTATGCGCCGAGGGAACATAAACTGTTCTTTAAATAAAACCCCAGAGATATAATGAGTTCTCAGCACTCAATAAAAGACAAAAAACGATTATCAGAATCCAAACCAATGCTCAGTATTGTTAAATGAAAAAGGACTGAGCCTAATTAAATGTCTAACATTTTAACCGAATGGGCCAAGCCCAAATTGGCCACAAATCCCTAATTCAGATTAATTGAGCCCATATGCTCATAAATCTTTGATCTTAGTCCCAAATTGGACTACAGATTTCCCAGCCAATATTGGTTCAAGGGTACATCTCTTCACTCCTCTGATATTTGTCATTGTAATCATTCAACGTCTTTAGAGAGGTAACGGGTACCGACAACCAGACATTCCACGGACCGTGGGGTCCTTAAACTCATAGACTATGATGTCCTTAAACTAATAGACCGCAACGTCCCTAAACTAAGACAATAAAGCCCAAATGCTCTTTTGTTGTGTCACGACCCGAAAAGTACGGAACATGACCGGCACTTAAATTACGAAACGTCTCGAGGCGTACATAATCTAAGTAAGCCAAAAACCCAGAAATCAAAACCAAAGAAACAGTAGAGTGAAGGAAAAACCAATTTAAAGCAAGTAGTTTTAATCAACATGGGCCGAAGTATGTATTTTTAAAATCTCTAGTATTTTCTGAAAATTTCGGCAGAGTCTCCTTTGTAAATACTGGCCCCCAAACGGGATACAACATGAATAGTATACGAAATACAAAAAGGCATCCCCAAGCGGGAGCTAGCTCTTCGTCAAACGACGGTCGCAACCATGCAAGCAATATAATATACAACGCCGAAGGGCGAGGATCAAAACTCAAAAGAAAACCCAAAATCAGCATGAAAACCATAATAATACAACGCGCGACTCTAAGGTCGAAATAATAACAAGTCTGGTCTTCTATCTCTATCAAATATACAATCTGGTTGATGGAGTTTTACTAGATACAATTGAAATAACAATATACAATGGTGGCCCTGATGCAATGAACCCACCTGTCTAAGCAATCACCCGGAAGGAACAGTGTGCCAGCAAAGCCGCAAAGAACCTGTACGGCAAAACCTGCAAGGAACTGTGGCACAACGGGGGTGAGTTTCCAACTCGTGAGTAGAAAACATTTACCAGCAGAAATAGCATGAATAACGCAATCCTAGGTCATACGATCGGTAATATCCTCAAATAATAATAATATGGCCTGAAGCATAATATAACGGTAAAGGGGTAAACATCTATCCATATAGTGTAATACCAAGAACTCGTGTCAGTGCCTCAGGTAACAACATGTCACTAATATGATGTACAAATGTCAGGTAGCAATATATCACTAAAATGATGTGCAGATGCATATAATGAGAACAAAGTATATCATAAATCAAGAACTGTTTTTCTTTAATCAATGAGATTTCTATATGTTTATAAATCGAGATATCATCAACGAAATCAACATCAAATCCGTGTCAAGTATCGACACGAAACATAAACCTCAATAATCTCAATATCTCAGGCTCCGGCTATCCGGACAGGCCTGTATCATCAAATCTATATATCTCAGTGTCTTAAATCTCAATATCTCAATATCTCGGGCTCCGTCAATCCGGATCGGCCCATATCATCAATCACACGACCACGAACGGTATCCTCCGGATATCCGCTGCGCTAGGTAAAATCACCGGTAGGCATTCTGCCCTTGCCGGGCTCATCGTCTACAACTCGAGCTTCTTATCCCGGGGTACCGTACCGGGTCCACCATGTATCCGAGACGGTTCATCCAACTCCTCGAATCGGGTCTCGAAAACATCTCCGAACCGAGAAAACATCATGGTGGACGACTCATACATCACGAGAAAACCGCACCTTTCATTTTTAAAAGGATAATAAGTTTATAAATCCTTGCGGTTTTCCCCTAAATCCAGAAATCTCATGGAAATCCGAAATCATCAATATCATGATATCAATAAACAATGAAAACCGGCATAAATTTCCATAATACTGCATAACCAATGAATATATGGATGCATCAGATATCATGCAATAAATTAACTAGCATATGGAAGCTAAAACATGTAGCAACTATCAGTTAGCAAGCTATGTCAATGAAATAGTGTTTGCTAAAGTGTACGTGACATGGCAATTACCGATGATGATGTGTGTGAGCTGGCAAGTAAGTATATGTGGAACATACGCATCATCGGTAATGGTGCTGGTGTCCTGGCAGCATGGTTCATAATCACTAAGTACACAATAACCATGCAATGAGACGATAACAACATGATAAATGGCAATGAATAGTAATTGCAACAATTATATGCGGAACATGAATGATAACGTAACAATAAGGAATCTACATCGCTACACCCGTGTTATACTGTTTGGCCATTTGAAATAGTACGAATCGTGGTGTTTTGAAAATAAGGGCTACGGTGTTTTTAAGAAAAGGTACGTCTTTTGAAATATCCGTAGTATCCCTTGACATGTCTTTAAAATCTTCACGATTCGTTAGTTTTGGAAAATAGGTATGTCTCGGGTCCAGTCTAACATCTACTAGGTAACTACAGGTCTAACTAACAACCAATCGGAAGGGGTATGGAAACTACCTAAATCTGAGTTGATATATATATGTGTGTGTGTGTGTGTGTGTAATAGTCAGTGATCCCGCCTCAATAATATCCCATACGATACCCTATATAATATGACATCCTCGAGTCAAGAGTGCGGATCTATCATCAATATATAGCTCGTACGGTAAATCCGTCGTACGACCTCCCAAATCTGGGTATGGGTCAAATATCACATTCATCACATTATTCATCTGGTATCCTCTTTATCAAAATCAAGATCTGGGGTACTGATCTACGTCTAGTACGATACTGATACCATCTATGTATGCATGCGTGTGTATAAAAACACCACGCCTAAAGGACCCGCTAAACATATCACGTCGTAATTCAAATACGAACCCTGTCACATCACCGATCTCACGGCCTCAAGCCCAATCTCATCGACTCATCTCCAATCCCAAGTACTATCCTCATAATCCGTGTATATGTATACGTGTGTGTGTGTGTGTGTGTGTGTGTGTGTGTGTGTGTGTGTGTGTGTGTGTGTATATATACACACATACATAGTCCCATACCCATATGTATATATATATACATATCCCCATATACGCACAGGTAATAAAGTGAAGGCAGGTGTGTGCGTGTGGGTGTAAACCTATTCTAGGTTTCGCGACTAAGAAGCTATGCTGGTTCCTTTCTAATAACATCAAACTAACCATAAACACATAATCATAACTTGATAATCATCCACGGATCATAAACCACATATATATCCAATTATATATCATAAATATACTACGAACTGCGGGGATGCTATACATCATCCACCCGACTTCTCCCCGTAGATATAAATCTACTCACCTGGTCCTCGCTTGCCGGTGCCGACGTCGCCACGCGCTTGCTTGTCGCCTCGAAGTCCACATGGGGGTACCTACATGTCACAACGTATCGTCTCACATAAAAACCCAATTCGAAATCGAAACGTCATACGAAAACCAAATCGGCACGCATATCACGCATAGGTCAAAACCTATCGCCTACGCATGCAAGAATAGCCAAACCAACCCTCGATGTCGATGTACAAACGTCAAACCATCGAGAAAAACCCAAACACACCCATTTGCACATTCACAAACACTAATTATAATATGAAATAGGTTGCAATTCACAAAAACCTCAGACTCACTTTAAAAGCTATTTTTCCGAAAACCCAGTAAGCAAAATTTTCCATTTTGGTACAAAACTAAATGTTTTAACGATTTTAGTGGCTACAATGCTCACTAAATATCTTAACTAAGACACCCAAACCATTACTAGATTTTTAATCCCACTTATTTTCATAATTCTAAAAATCTAGTTTACAAAATATATGATTTGGACAATTTTTAAAATAACAATTGGCAAACTAGAAACTAGCTTACATTTTACATGTCTTAAAGTGTCAAACTACCCATTAAATTGTTAATGATGTGATGAAAACCTTAACCGTATTTTAATCTCACATTTTGAATTAATTTCAAAAACTTAGTTTGCTAAAAAAAATCAATTTTAACAATTTACAAGCAACAATTAGTATACTAACAACTAGATTAGTTTTAGCATAGCATTAACATGTTAAATATATCACACAACCAAAATCTCATCACTCAAATCCCTAACTTGAATTCAAACTCTTTCTTAAATTTTCTAAACTTGAAGTTGGAACCATATTACTTACTAATTGAGTTTGATTTAAGTGCTTAAACAACAAATTTACTAAAGGTTTAGGATTTATACCTCATAGATTGAAGATCAAACATGAATCTTAGCCTCCCAACTTTCTTCCATCCCCCAAGATCTATACTAAATTGTCTAAAGAAAAATGGGTAAAGCAAGGATTTGGAGTTTGTGAGGTTTTTCTTTTGATTTTTGTTGAATTTGTGAGGAATTTTGTGTTGGAAAAGAAGTGGGGAAATTTGGGGGGGAAGGGGGGCTGTTTAAGGGGGCTCGGCCTGCAGGGAGTTTGGGATGGAAAGAGAGAAAATGGAGTGGATGAATGTGTGTACACATCTTAAATTAATACATCCTTCCACTTACCCTTAGTTATTAAATATTCTTTTCTATTAACTCTTGAAATGGGAATTGAGATAGAAAATTAGTGTAGAGAGCGGGGGGTGGCTATCAAGGGGCTCTATAAACTCTTGAAATGGGAATTGAGATAGAAAATTAGTGTAGAGGGCGGGGGGTGGGGGCTTTCAAGGGGCTCGGCCAAGAGCTGAAAAGGGAGGGGTCAAGGTGAATGGGTAGAAGTCAATGGACTCATACCTCATAATAATACACCATGCTTCATTTGTTAATATTTTCCTTTTATTTTCTTTTCTTTAGCCTTTGAAATGGGGACAAATTTGGGGATGGAGGCAGCTAGGCTCGGCCACAATGGAGAATGGGTGTGTGTGTGAGTGTAAGTGAGTGAGTAGGTGCACACACAAGAAGATAAACACCAAACCTCAATTTCCATTTAACTTAATTTCACCATTTAAGCTTTTTTCTTCGATATTTTCTAACACCGTTTGACAGTTCATTTCATTTCAAAAACAATATTTTACATGTTAGTTTAGTGTGTCATGATGCACAAAATTTGTATTAACCCATTCCAATTTGTAATTTTCCCTAATTAAATGTATTGGTGACGGCTTAAAATAATATTAAAATAATTAATTTCGGAAAAAATTTCAGTAATTTAGAAATTTTACAAGTGGCTCAATAAACACCAAATACTAGCAACTACATAGCTAGAATATGTATATTTAATTTTATATTAAAAGATATTTATATCTTGATTTTTACGGAAAACACCCGTTATTTTACCGATTTTCCGAAATTTCATCTAAACGATTTTCAAAATGTTACATGTTGGATCTAAATGATCATGTTAAGTAGATATTAGTCTAAAATTAGACTAATGTATCCTTAACAAACGTTTAAGTTGATCTTAGTTTCAAATGAGATTAATGATTCTTAAACCCAACCAAAACCCAAATCTAAGAAAATACGGATTTGGGCTAATCCACGCCCTATGGGCGACAACATAAATTAGTCTCCGTATACAATCCACGGGCAACCAAAAACAAAACAAACACACACGATACGAAGTGACCATCTGGAGAAGGAGAAAGTGATTACCGCGATGTGGTAGCGTAATTAACTGCAGGGGCTTGTGCCTATAGAGAAGAGCATCCCCACAATCAAAAACCCCTCATAATGAGGGGGAATTAGACGAAGTCTGCTATAACGGCCACATCCGTCTAAACCTACGATACATGGTGCCATAAATCAACTTGGCATCTTCGGAGAGGTGGACGGATAAAACCAAATAGCATCTGCCCCCAAATTCAGGCAAGACGACTTACGTGGTTCCGTCTCCATTTTCGGCGGCGAACAGACACTTATTAAGGAGGAGGCGTTTTCAACAAACTGACGAACCGCTCGCACAATCCCCTCAACTCCTTCTCGCGTCCAACTACGGCGGCCAAATCCGCTTCGATTTGAGCCCGTTGTTGCAAGCAGGATGAAAACTTCTCATCGATTTCCTGCTTGGAAATTTCGCAATACTGTGTGACCCGCTCGGTGAAATCAAGCTTCTGCCTTAGCGCCAGCCAGTCCGAAATACATCGTTGGAGGTTTTCAAAAATTGCTTTCAGCTGTGCAGCATTCGCTTCAACCTGGGCGCGTAATTGGACGGATTCGCCGGAAGCTGCTTCATGCTCCTTTCGCGTTAAGGCCTGTTCTCCGCCGAAAGACCAGAAAGATAAACGTCTTGCCTGAATTTAGGGGCAGATGCTATTTGGTGCTATCCATCCACCTCTCCGAAGATGCCAAGTTGATTTATGGCACCGTATATCGAAGGTTTAAACGGATGCGGCCGATGTAGCAGACTTCGTCAGATTCCCTCTCGTTGAGGGGTTTTTGATTGTGGGGATGCTCTTCCCTGCATGCGCAAGCCCCTACAGTTAATTACGCTACCGCATCGCGGTAACCACTTTCTCTTTCTCCTGATGGTCACTTCGTGTCGTGTATGTTTGTTTTGTTTTTGGTTGCCGTGAATTGTATACGGAGACTAATTTATGTTGTCGCCCGTAGGGCGTGGATTAGTCCAAATCCGTATCTTCTTAGATTTGGGTTTTGGTTTGGGTTTAAGGATACGTTAGTCTCATTTGAGACTAAGATCAACTTAAACGTTTGTTAAGGATACGTTAGTCTAATTTTAGACTAAGATCAACTTAACAGTTTGTTAAGGACACGTTAGTCTAATTTTAGACTAAGGTCAACTTAACCATTTGTTAAGGATATGTTAGTCTAATTTTAGACTAAGATCTACTTAACAGGATCATTTAGATCCAACAAAAGAGCATTTGGGCTCTATTGTTTTAGTTTAGGGACTTTGCGGTCAATTACCAGTTTAAGGACATGGTGGTCCATTGTTAGTTTAAAGACATTGCGGTCAATGTTAGTTTAAAGGCATCGCGGTCGAGGTTAAGGACATCATAGTCCGTGAGTTTAGAGACCTCACAGTCAAGGTTAAGGACATCATAGTCCGTGAGTTTAAAAACCTCACAGTCAAGGTTAAGGACATCATAGTCCATGAGTTTAAGGACCCCACAGTCTAGTTTAGAGTCGTCATAGTCTGTGAAGTGTGTGGTTGTCGGGACCCGTCACCTCTCTGAAGACGTTGAGGGATTACAACGACAAATATCAAAGAAGTGAAGAGATGTACCCTTGAACCAATATTGGTTGAGAGATCTGCAGTCCAATTTAGGACTAAGATCAATTAATTAGATTATGAGCACATTGGCTCAATTATATCTGATTTGAGGACTTATGGCCAACTTGCGCTAAGTCCAATTAGGTTTAGAATGTTAGACCTTTGTTGGACTGTTGAACATTTGTCTGGGTTCAGCCCCTCATTATTTAGCAATGCTAAACAAGAGTTTGAGGGCTCTGAGAAAATTTTGTCTTCGGCTGAGCACTTAAACATTATAGTTCTGGATTTTAAGGCTCATTTGAAGGGGAGATTTGCCTATGGAAAACTTAGCAAATTTGGGCTAAGCTGATTTGAAAATAGTGTTAAACACTAGAGGACATCTGGCGGTCACGTGTCCTCACGTGATGTATTTAAAACAGTGTTAAACACTGGAGACAAAATGCTCAAAATAGTGTTAAACACTAGAAAGGAAGGGGTCACGTGAGGCGCATGAAGATAGGGCCAGACCTCCTTTATTTTATTATCAGAATATTCAAATAAGTATTAAACACTTTTAGTCTTCAGGCCATCACGTGTTGGCACGTGATAGGTCACCATGTATTGATTATTAAAGTGTTTATTAAGGGGTCACGTGGGGACACGTGAGGGCGCCCAAAATCTGTACTGCCTTTGGCTTTGTTCTCTTCATTTATGAGGGTCACGTGTGAGCACATGAGGCATTGCCTCCAAGCTTTTTTCTTCTCATTTTGGGGAGTCTGTTTAAGGGTCATGTGGGAACACGTAACCTAGTTTTGTTCTCTCTTTTCTGCTCATTGAGAATGGGGGTCACGTGTTACCACGTGACCAAGTTCTTTACGTGCATGGAGAGCTTTAAGTCTCTTGTTTTAAGAATTAAATTCTCTGTAGGGTTAAACCCTAATTCTGTTTTAGATGAATTAAATTCCTATGTATTTGGGAGAATTAAATTCTCATGTAGGGTTAAACCCTAATTCTGTTTTGGAGGAATTAAATTCCTATGAATTTGGGAGAATTAAATTCTCATGTAGGGTTAAACCCTAGTTCTGTTTTGGAGGAATTAAATTCCTATGAATTTGGGGGAATTAAATTCCTTAAACTCAATTCTCCCTCTATGTTTTGGATCTGCATGGCAGAATCTCCCCGATGAGAATTAAATTCTCAACTTATGGGGAGATCTGCTTCTGCAGATCTTCAACCAAAGGAAGAACTAAGTTCTTATTCAGAAGAGTTAAACTCTTAAATTAAGAATTAAATTCTCTTTATTTTATGGAACTTAGATTTCTTTCCCCTTTCTCACCTAGGATTTCTTTTCTCTGAAGAGATCTTTTTTTTCTCTCTTGAGAATTAAATTCTCCTCTCTTTTTTCTCTCTGTTGTTGTTATCTCCCCAAAAAAAAAGTAGATCTCTTCTCTTCTCTTCTTGGCTCCTATTTATAGGAGAAAGAAAAGAATCAATTTGTTTTGTGAATCTTTCATTGAAAGATTTTGGTTGTTTTTGTAACTAACATTATCTTTTAGATCACTCAGTGAATTTTATTCACCATTGGATTTTTAATCCAAAAGATATTCTGTCTGTTATTCTTGATGAATTTTAGGGAAATCTTTCCTTGCATAAAATCTTTCCACAAATTGGTGATTTTTAATCACCATTGGATTTTTAATCCAACGGTGCTACATTTTACAGAGCACTATCTTTTTTGTTTGGAAAGATTTAAAGAAATATTTTACTAGTTTGGGTCTTTGATTTCCCTTAATTAGAATTTGATTCTATTATTTCAGAAGGCTTTTAAAAATCTATCACGTGTTGGCACGTGGTCCCTTTATCTGATTATTAAATAGAATTTAATTCTATCAATTAAAGAGTTTAGGAACTTGTCACATGTTGGCACGTGACCCTCTTGATTAAATATTTTATTCAGAATTTAATTCTGCCTTTTAACAGAGCTTAGGAATCATCACGTGTCAGCACGTGACCCTTGGTCGCGTGTGGGCACGTGATGCCCCATTGGGGTTTTTCCTTAGTGTTTTATTATACCTTTAATTCTTTTCAGTGGGTTTAAAGGCTCATCACGTGTTTGCACGTGACTCCACTGATTAATTATTTCCAATTATTTATTTTATTCTGTACCTACAGGCTTTGCCTGTAAATGGTCACGTGTCTGCACGTGATGCCCGGTCACGTGTGGGCATGTGATGCCCGGTCACGTGTGAGCACGTGATGCCTCATAACTATTTATCTCGGATGAATTATGAGGCCCATAATATATCAAATCGAAGAATTTTTTAAGACGCTTTCGATACCATCAAAATTTACCTATTTCTCATTCAGGAGTTTGTCAAAATGCAGCTCGGAAAATACTGGTTCGCATTTTCTTCCTAAGATTACACGTGCATAGTATATTTGCTCATAACTTTTGATCCCGGATGAATTATGAAGCGCATAATATATCAAATCGAAGGATTTTTCGGGACGCTTTCGATACCATCAGAATTTAGCTATTTCTAATTCAGGAGTTTGTAAAAATACAGCCCGGAAAATACTGGTTCACATTTTCTTAAACGTATCGCTGCCATTTGATACCTTGAGCTTTTTTGCGCAGAAATTTTTTGGCCGGAACAGGGCCTCCTCTTGTTAAAAATAGTGAATGAAAGAGACACTCTGCTCGACCCACGCAGCCCACTGTGAGTTCAAAGTCAATACCTCAAAAGCGAGACGCTTAAGCTCAATCTCATGCAGGCAAGCATCGATCTTCCTGCAATAATCAACCCAATAACCGACGAGATCTTCATTATGGAAATTCATGAGCGTCGCCAGCATTGGATTGACTTCGTCAGCAAAATCTGTAGCAGAGGTGAAGGCCTCGGCGTCGAGATCTTCAATAAACTCGCTTAACATTCGCTGGCTATTGACTGTGCCCCTTGAAGATGGACGTTTAGCGAAGGGCCCCGTGGGAGTAGGAATGCGGGATTCAAAAGGAGTTGAAGCCAGTGTAATCGCTGTAAAATGAATTACGGTCATATTTCAACTCGAAAGACAAAGAAAACACCCGAGAGACGGAATCTATCGTACCGGCTGTTGAAGGTGGAAAAACAGGGAGCACCGGAGGCGTGGCTATTCTTTCACTTCCTCTTCCGAGCCGTGATACTGTGGTCAATATAAGGAAGGCTTAGAAACAAGAAGTCTACTCATAAAAAAAAAGAAACACTAGGTAAAGAATATACTGACCAATACCGGAAAGTGGAACGACTTCCGATTGAAAGGAAAAATACGGGTTTAGCACCTGGTATAAGTGGTCGAAAAGTACTCCTGCAGAGTCGCGACAATATATAGTCAATACAAAATGAATTGTATCCGTAGTGAAGCAACTAAGTGAGAAACGTATACCTTCCAAAATTTGAGGAGCCACAGAAGAGAGCGAAGGAACCGCGACCATCAAAGTGGCGGCCGGCGATAATTCTTCAGTCGGCATAGCTTCAGGGTTTACCGCGCCTATACTCAATACAAACGAAATATCATTAGAAGGCTTAACAGGATTAAAAAATCAAAAATAGTAACCCAAGGAGTACCTAATAGGTCAGAGACCGAAACCGTGCCAAAAGCGTCACCAAGTGTAACGGCTTCCTCATTCTCCCTCGGGGGAGTAGATTTCGCACCAATAGCTTCATCCCCTGACTCGACAAGGGCCGTCATAATGCTTGGGACAACCGCCGATACTAAAGAGCCACAAGGAGAAAGAGCAACAGTCTGGACAGTCCCAGATTCCGGAGAAAGAGTGGCCATTTCAGGCTCTGTAATCATCGGCGTTTCACCTACCATGCCACCGTTAGGACTCGGCCCTGCTTCTTGAAGTAGCTTTTCAGTTTCCTCCCGAGTAGCACGCGCAAGCTGTCTATGGGCGGTAGACAGAGTGGAAGGAGCGTCCACCAGGGGGATGTTAGAAGATAGTACATTGCTCAAACCTGCACCCGCAGCTAAGACAGCTTCGTATTCCCTCGCGGCGCGCTTTCTACGCTTCCTATCGACCTGGACCGTGTGAACCGACCTCCTTAACACTTCCAACAGGGGGACGTCGTCGTCCAAGTTGAGTTTAGCCTCCGGATCCGCTATGGCATCCATCATCGGCCGCTTCAGCAACGCCTCCTATGGTGGCCTTGGGAGGGCTGCTGCCGTGATCGGTGGCTCTGGAAGCTTTGCTGCATCACCGCTTGGGATTGGCACTACACTTGAAACAACTTGGGTTGTGGTAGTTCCTGCAATAAGGTGAAGAAAAGGGTCAGATCATGAATAAAAATAGTAAAGGTGTAATGAAACGAATTATACCAAGGCCCAAAGAAGCGCGGAGCCTCTCTTCCTCCTCGAATGTCCTGAGGGAATCCGCAAGAGCCTCTTCGACAGAAATACCTGTTGAAGAAGAGAGCGTTAATAAAAGAATAATAAGGGGAGAAGGTATAGGTGCAGAAGAATGTAAATGAAGTATACCCGACTCCGCAATAGTGACCAACGCTGCTTCCTCGCGAGCCAGTTGCTTGGAAGCTATGATGGCTGCCTGAAGATCAGTATCGGTTGCAGGCGTGTCAAACAAGCCCTCATTAATGCTATATTCGCACAAGCCCTCACTATAGGGAGCATGGGTCTCATGGCCGAATACCACATCAGCAGAGAATAGAGACTTCTTCTTCTTCTGCGAACGGACACCAACAGCCGACGGTAAAAGCTTTCGCTTGATAGGCCTTTTCGGACGGCGGGTTCCGATCACTGAACCGATGCTCGAGTCTAGAGACGCCATGGATACCGCAGTTGCGGGAATATCCATTTGAGGCTTCTCAGGGAAAGCTCGTGGGATCACAGCCGTAGTGATTTCTCTTAAAGAAGGATGAATGGTGGTCCGTCGCTTCAAAGGGACCGATGGATTACCTGCTAGGAAGGCATTCTTATGATTGAGTAACAGCCGCCTTTCCTTCCTGATAACAGCACCCGTCGCATGCTGGTACCACGCCACGTAAGCGTTCGAAGCTTTCATAATATAGCTCGGCTCGCTGACAAGAAAATGGGACCCCGTATTTAATCGCATAAAATGGTGCAGCGCGCTGCGAATACCCTCCTCCGTAGTAGCCGGCTCGACTAAGAATGCCTCGAGAGGAACACCTTGATTATAACCCAGCTGTTGAGCGAAGCAGTGCGGGTTGTACCTCATAAACAGCACCGAAGCGTTCTGTCTAAACACTAGGAAGCCCGGCCTGATAGAGTACAGGTGCATAACCTCCCGGGCCCTCAATGCAGAAGCTCCATCCTTAAAAGTATCGCGCAGCGGTTGGACAACTTTGGTGGATTCTTTTCCGATAGTCAAGACTTTATTGACAAAGGTCATACTGTCCCCAACCATGCGTAGCCGAAGGAGCAATCTCCGAGCCTCTCGTTGTGACGGGTCTGGAGCAGATGCGTCAACTAGGTACATGATCCGGGGGAAGTTGTAGCTTTCGTAGAACTGGGGTCGTTTGTGAACGAAAAAGGCACCCAGCACATGCATCTCAATCCATGATGTGAAGTAATGTAATGGGAGATACACGGGCTTTACCCCCGGCTGAGTAGTGTCAGCTGCTAAACTCAGGCCGTGGTATAGATGAGCTAACCCCGCGATCACAACGGCTACGCGCTTCCCCGCGACGATGCGATGGGCCGGATAAAAGATAGACGGCCTCATATAGCGAGGGTGCTTGGGAAGCGTGAACCAACTCAGCCACAGGCCAATGAAACCCCAAAAGAACGACTCTTCGTCAACACCCGGGGCAGCGATCTCCGCAAAGGGGACAACTGGAGTGTCCGGAATAAAGAAATTCTTTAGATCCGCTTCCGCCGTCGGAAATCTATCTAAACCAAACCCGAACGGGTCGTCGAGTTTAGAGAATTTCGTGGCCTTCTTAGATAGAACTTCCGGACGAAAAAAGCGGACGATAAAATCTCCAAAGCTAACCCCATGCCCGCCAGACTCTAGGAATAAATTCTCATACATATTCAACACCTTGATCAAGCTGGGGAACTGATGTTGAACGGCGTTCTCTGGGGAAAGGCCCGTTACCACTGACTTAGTGGCTAAGATGTACTCATCGGGAGGAAGTATTTCCTCATAGTGCTCCCCTCTGACGGGTAAGCCGGAGATCTCCACGAACTCTTCCAATGAAATCGAAACTTCCTGATCTGATAAGAGAAAAGTGTGGGTCGGGATGTTCCATTGTTCCAAAAAAGACTTGATCCGCCACACATGGGGAGCATGGTAATAAAAGAGAGATGCGTGGATTGCGGGGTACAACCGTGTCTTTAACAGCAGCGACTTCTTGGCCAACAGGATATACTGGGCCCTCTATAGATAGCCGGCCAAATGACGAAGCATCAATCCTATCATATAAACTTGCCCCCAAGGGCGCGACTCTCCTTGGCATATGCGTCGCCCCAAAATGTCCAAAGCCATCGGTGGCTGTACGGGTATCGACGCTATGGAAGGTTGAAGACGACCTTCCGAGGTCCAGTTAACCTCTTCTACGACGTAAGCCACTTAAGGCGGATCAGCATAATGAATAGCTGGGATCGGCTCTGAAGGCGCTGCATAAGAAAAACCGCACCGACCCCGGATGATCTGACTATACCATGACCCCCACAGGTGAAGAGATTTTTGCCTTTGGTTATGATCCTTAATAAGCGCAAAGACTTCCCGATCCATGGGCGCGTCGGCAAAAGCGCTCTCTGAACATATGAAAGGAAAGGGGGAATCGAAAGCCATAGTACCTGCACAAACGGAGAAGGGTTAGCTATCGACACTATGTTCAGGACTCTAACGCTCTTTGGTACTTACAAATTGTACTGCACTGCAGTTCAAAAGAAAGGGGCAAAGGGGGCCCACAAAATTAAGGTAACGCCCCATCTTAAGTAGCGCCTCACGTGCCTTCCACGATGGCGCCAGTGCCAGAGTTAAAAACTCTTATATAAGCAGCGCCCGTGTGCAAAGCACACAAAAATCTTAAGCAGCGCCCACATACACGACACATGAGCGACGGCGCCTTGTAGAATTAAATTCTACTCTCTGTTAAACAGAGCCATTGGATCAAAAATCCAACGGAGATGATAAATCATCAGGATGCAGAATTAAATTCTGTTGAGAGGAAATATTCCTCAAATCCTTCTAAACAAGAAATATGGCCCTCTGTAAAACAGAATACCGTTGGATTAAAAATCCACTGGTGATTAAAAATTCACCGATCTGCAGAATAAATTTTGTATGGGAAAATATTTCCCTAATCTTGTTAAAAAAAATAAGAAAATACTTTCTATAAACAGAAGTCTTTGCATCAAAGATCCAACGGTGGGTAAAATCCCCAAAATCAATTAGGATCTCTTAATGAGAGATTTATTCAACTAATCAACAAACTTGCCTCTACTATATAAAGGACCCAAGACTTTAAGTCTAAAAAGGAGGAACCCCCCATAAGCTTCGGAAAAAACAAAGCACAAAGCTTCAAAAAGGAAGAAAAAAGAATATCTCCCTTCTCAGAAAAAAAAGCTCTAGGTAAATAAAAAACCAAGAGAGATCAAAGTATCTCGTTTACCTATTGAAGGGTTTAACCCTTTTAATAGAAGAACTTGGTTCTTTCTCTGGATCTGAGATCCACAAGACAGGTCTCCCATAAGTTGAGAATTCAATTCTCATCGGGACGAACTTGCTCTTGGAGAACAAAGATTCAGAAAAAAAAGCCAGGAAATTGAATTCCTCAGAACAAAATATACAAGGAAAAATCACCGCACAGCGCCTCACGTGCCCCTCACATGGGCGCCACTCAATAAAGAGTGCTTAGCACTCAGTGACTGGCGCTCAGCTCCCAGCGCTCCACGTGCCTCTCACGTGGGTGCTACAAAACATAAGGAGTGCTTAGCACTCAGTGACTGCCGCTCAACGCCCAGCGCCCCACGTATCTCTTACGTGGGCACTACAAAATAAAGGAGTGCTTAGCACTCAGTGAGCGACGCCTAGCGCTCAGCGCCCAGCGTCCCACGTGACTCTCACGTGGGCGCCACAGAACATAAAAAGCGCTTGACACTCACCAGGCAGCACCTGGCGCCTCATGTGCTTCGCATGTTGGCACCATAAAGAGTGCTCAGCACTCCATAAAGAGACAAAAAAGAGTAAAGTGTTTAACACTTATTGGGCAAATCCCCATGTCTGAAAACCCACATGATTATGTGTGAGCGTCAGAACTTACATATGTGCTCAGCACTTTTTTGCATAAAAAAAGGGACTGAGCCCAAACAAGTGCTTAGCACTTCTTTTCAAATAAAAAGAAAACTGAGTGGACCAAGCCCAAGTTGGCTAGATCCCTAACCCAGATCAACCGAGCCCAAGGGTTTACTACTTCCCAAACTGATATTAGTCCCAAATACGGCTATCGATCTTCCAACTGATGATATCCCAAAAAGATATCCGTCCCACATTCCCCTGAGGAAATCTTAGTCTCAAAATACGACTAATGATTCCCGGATTTACCATTAATCCCTTTTCCCTCAAACACGGGAATTGGTTCAATGGTACATCTCTCTACACCTCTGATACATGTCGTTTTAATTTCTCAACGTCTTCAAAGAGGTGGCGGGTCCCGACTACCAACTGCTTTTTGGTGCACTTCCCAAACTGACGTGCACATCGCAGATCAGACCACATCCCAAACTGGATGCATCCCATATCATCGTTGCTCATCCCGTCACGCAACAAATACACGTGCGCGCAAGATGATCAACGGACTGAAACTTCCTTAAACTACAATGGACCAAAATGTCCTTAAACTAAACGTTGCCTCTAAAATGGCGACAACGGACCGTAACAGTTCCCCTCCGAAAGACGGCGCACAAGACTGAGATGTCCTGACGCTGAGATTCGGGGCAGATGCTATTTGGTTTTATCCGTCCACCTCTCCGAAGATGCCAAGTTGATTTATGGCACCGTGTATCGGAGGTTTAGACGGATGCGGCCGATGTAGCAGACTTCGTCAGATTCCCCCTCGCTTGAGGGGTTTTTGATTGTGGGGACGCTCTTCCCTGCAGGCGCAAGCCCCTGCAGTTAATTACGCTACCGCATCGCGGTAACAACTTTCTCCTTCTCCAGAATTTCACTTCGTGTCGTGTGTGTTTGTTTTGTTTGTGGTTTCCCGTGGATTGTATACGGAGACTGAGTAATGCCGTCGCCCGTAGGACGTGGATTAGTCCAAATCCGTATTTACTTAGATTTAGGTTTGGTGTTTTTAGTTTAAGGATGCATTAGTCGCGTTGCGGCTAAGATCAACTTAAACGTTCGTTAAGGATACGATAGTCCTGTTTGAGACTAAGATCAACTTAACGTGATAATCCATTTAATATCTGGCCATCGGGACTCGTTACCTCTCTAACGTCGTTGAAGGATTACAACGGCAGATGTCAGAGGAGTTCAGAGATGTACCCTTGAACCAAGGTTGATATGGAGTTTTATAGTCCGTTTGAATGTTTAAGGATACGTTAGCCGTGTTTGGGGGCTAAGATCAACTTAAACGGGATCGTTTAGATCCGGCAAAAGAGCATTTGGAGGCTCTATTGTTCCAGTTTAGGGACGTAGTGGTCCATAGGTAGTTTAGGGACGTTGCGGTCCATGCTCCAGTTTAGGGACGTGGTGGTCCATATTCCAGTTTAGGGACGTGGTGGTCCATATTCCAGTTTAGGGACATGGTGGTCCATGTTCCAGTTTAGGGACATGGCGGTCCATTGCCAGTTTAAGGACGTTGCGGTCCATTGCCAGTTTAAGGACGTTTAGGTCCATCATTAGTTTAAGGACGTTTCGGTCCATTATTAGTTTAAGGACGTTTCGGTCCATCGTTAGTTTAAGGACGTTTCGGTCCAATATTAGTTTAGGGACGTTTCGGTCCAATATTAGTTTAAGGACGTTTCGGTCCACGAGTTTAAGGACCCCACAGTCCATATTGATGTATGGTCGTCGGGACCCGTCACCTCTTTGAAGTTGTTGAAGGATTACAATGATGGGTGTTAGAGGAGTTCGGAGATGTACCCTCGAACCGGGTATAAATTGATTTAGGGAGGAGCCGTGCTCAGTCAATTTAATTTAAGGACTTACGGCCAAAATTGGGCTAAGTCCAGTTGAAAATATTCGACACCCTTATTTATTTTTGGTCTATTAGACCTGTACTAGGGCTTCGCCCACACTTAAATAATGCATTGCATTACTTCTATTTTTTTGTTTGGGCTCTGCCCATAAAAGATGCAGAGCATCAATTTCACTTGGACTCTGCCCCCTTTTTATTGCTTTGCAATTTATTTTGGCCTACTAGGCCCCTCTGATTTGGGCCTGGCCCTTCAGTAAAAGAAATGCATTGCATTTGTCAGGCGCTTTGCGCCAATCACTGAGCGCAACCGCTTATGGTGAGGACACGTGTCATGCTCTGGTGAGCGCAAGCGCAACAGCGCAGTGCGCTGCGCTGTTGCGCTGCTGACACGTGGCGTGCTCTGGTGAGTTGCGCCAATTACAGAGAGCAAAGCTCTATTTCAAAAGCGCGTAGCGCAAGTTGTTCTGTAGCTGACACGTGGTGCTCTTCCAAGAGCGCAACAACGCAGTTTGCAAGTGCAAAGCACTAAGAACTTTTTTAGATTCCAGAACCAATGGTTCATAAGTGCAAAGCACTATTTGGTTTCTTGATCTAATTTAGATCAAAGAAAACAAGTGTTTTTTTATTTTTCTTGATCTTAGAGAACCAATGGTTCATAAGTGCAAAGCACTATTTTTATTTTGTTTTTTATTAAAGATCATTGATCTTGTTCTTAGATCAATGATCTATCAGAAGAAATTCTTCTATCTAAAAGGTCTTTTACCTTTCTTCTTGAGATTTCTTCAAAGTTCTCTTCTTTTTTTTTTTAGAAAAATGTTCATGCCTTTGAATTGAGGCTTGGGGTCCTTTTTATAGTGCCCATAAATTAGTTAATTTGTTAAAGAGATCTTTCTCTGAGTGATTTGGGGAATTTTCCCCACCGTTGGATCTTTGATCCAAGGGCTTCTGTTTTACAGAAGAAAATCTTCTTGTTTTAACAAGAACAGAAAGATTTCTTTAAAATCTTAATTCTGTTTGGCGCAAACGCGTCTGCGCTGACACGTGTCGCGCAGCGCACAGCGCAGCGCAACTGCGCTAGCGCATCTGCGCTGACACGTGTCGCGCAGCGCAAAGCGCAGCGCAACTGCGCTAGCGCATCTGCGCTGACACGTGTCGCGCAGCACAGTCCTTGCGCAACTGAAGCTTTGCATCCTTTGATTTTAGTTTAAAAGAGCCTTGCTCTGATTGGGCGCGCCTTCTTGGACGCTGCGCTGATGCATCTGCGCCTGACACGTGGCGTGTTGCGCGCAGCGCAAAGAATCTGAAGCGTTGCTTAATTTATTAAAATTTAGATTTTCAAGATAGAGCTTTGCTCTGATTGGGGGGATCGGAAGCGTTGCTTCTCCTGAGATATCTTTTCATCTCCTCTTTTCAAGTCAAACTTGTATTTCCCCGAAATTTCGATTTCCCGGGTCTTGGAAATAATTCCACTGCGCACAGAATTTTCTGTGTTTGGGTCTATATATAACTCAAGGCCGAGCCTTTTCTTTTCTCACCTTCAGAGAACTTCTTCGATCATGGCTTGCAACCGTCCTCACGCCCGCCGACAACCGTGGGAAGTACCGATCCGGGACATCGTTCCCCGTTTTGCTGCGCGCTTGGTGGACTCCTCTTTTTCGGACGAGCAGTGCGATGCTACAATATACGAGCTTTCGACTCGTGTGGGGTCTCCTCTTCCCCCGGATTCCATTTGGCTTCGGATGATCCTTGCCTCGGTGCTCGCCGACATTCCCCCTCCTCCGGCGGAGATGTCCTCGGCAATGCTTGATGTGGCCGAGGATAAGATCGAGAGCTTTTTCGAAGCGCTCTTGATCACTAAAGCCCTGAGGGACTGCTCTTTCCACTTGCTGAGCCAGATACGGGCTCGCCGGGTTGTCATTGCCACCTTTTCCAAAGAATGGGTCGACGATCGTTGGATGTCTTCTTCTCGGGAGGATCGCCGCTTTGACGTGGTGGAGAAGGCAGAAAGGGAGCTGGGGAATCTCTTTTTTATTTTTGCGAACCCTTGTCTTTCCGATCCCACGTTTGGTGATCTCTTTTAAATGTAATAATAAATAAATGTTTTAATTAGTATTTTATTATCTGTTAAGTGTTCTTTTTATTTTAACTCTCTGTTGTGCTTGTGCATCTCATGATTTAATTTGCTATTATTAAATGCATGTGATTCTTGCGAGGATAAATTGACTTTGGTGTTCAGACTCTTTTATGAAGCGGTGCTTTACTTTTCAGTTTTAGAAATAGAGTTTCGTTCTAATTGGGGGAAACAAATGCCCCCCCACCGTTGCACTTGCATGGTTCCAGATGCGAGCGCAACGGTGGCAGAATTCCAACCGTTATGGCAACCTTTGGAAGTTGAAAGGGCACTTGATGCCTATAAATAGGACCTTTGGTCCTGCACAGATGACTATCATCATTAAAATTTTCATTTTCAGAAACTTCAGAGCTTTGCTCTCGCTTTCAAGAACTCTCTGAGTTACATTTTCCTAAACAGCAACTATTCAAGTAAGAATTAGTCTTGAATTAGATCAACCTTAATTAATAGAGTTTTGTTCTCAAGAAGTTCAACTCTCTGTGTATTTTTTTTATCGCTAATCTTCCTGTGATGTTTCCTCCAGGCATAATGGCGGTGCGTCTATACAGTTTGCACGAGTTCATCACCTATGAGGATATTCGCGCACAAGGCCATCATCAGAACCAGGAGTTTACGGATGCCCAGTGCGCGGAGGTCATGGGTCGCCTCAACGCAAGCGGTGGTTGGCTGCTTCCTCGTCGTTCAGCTCTCTTGAAGGTCGTGTTGGGAGCAATATGGAGAGCACTTCTGGGGTTTCACGAGGCCCTACCGCTCAATGCGCTGGATGATGCCGAAGACAAGGTGCATTCAGTGTACTTGACGGGGCTGATCCCGAAGAAACGGCGGGACAGCCTCATTGACATCTTACATCAAATCTTCCAGCAGACGACGATAGTCGCTGCTTATCGAAGGCCGGGAGGGCTTACCGAGGATCTTGACACACACAGGAGCGCGAGAGGCTGCGCATAAGAATAATTAGAAAGGCCAGAAGAACTCTGGATGGCCTTACTTTTGAATTCCTCAATCCGTGCCCCGGATCTGAGGTTATACCGTTGTAATAATTTGAATAATGTTTCTTATTCATTGCTTTTATGATTGTAAGAATTTTAGCAACATGAATGGAAACCCCCTTTTTTATTTCATCTTGTCTTACTTCTCGTCTTGAGTCCTCTGCCCATGTATAAATGAGTGTGTCTCGAACGCTTGGTCAAATGTAAATCGGATGTTCTTTCTGTCATTCTCTTCTTTCTTTTATTGTTAGCAGACTGTCTTAATAACCATGGTTGACGGATGATTAGAGCGAGTATCCCGACCCTCTCAAAAAACAGCGATGGCTTAGGTCGCAGGTTCAGATCTGCTGCCTAAGACTTTTCAACTCTATGAGCCGTGAGGGTCTCATAAAGACTTTTCTCCCTACGGATCGAGAGGATCTCGTATGTGGGTTTTTCTCCTTAGGAATCGTGAGGATTCCTAAGTGTGGTTTTCTCTTATAAGTCGTAAGGATCCTATAAGAGAATTCTTCCCTCTTACAAGTCGAGAGGACCCGTAAGCGGTTGTTTCCCTCCTTGTCGAGATTCGACTTTGGAGAGTGAGACCCGTGAATAGTATGCAAGAGACCGTCTAGATCGATTTGCAGGGTCCCATTGTTCAGGAAGCAAGTTTTTTAATCCCTGCTGCCTGAGGCTTCATCTTGCAAGTTGAGACGAATCGGGAATTTTCCCGCGGAGACACTGGTTTCTCTGCGAGCCGACGCGAATCAGGAGGCTCTCGTCAAGGAGTGTTTGTATCCGTGAGTCGAGGAGTTTGCTAGGGATTATTTGTTTCCCAAGCGCCAAGGATTATTTGTTTCCTTGGCGTTTGAAACGAGTCGAGGATTTCCCACGGAGGCACTGGTGGCTCTGCGAGTCGACGCGGATCAGGAGGCTCTCGTCAAGGAGTGTTTGTATCCGTGAGTCGAGGAGTTTGCTAGGGATTATTTATTTTCCAAGCGCCAAGGATTATTTGTTTCCTTAGGGTTTGAAACGAGTCGAGAATTTCCCACGGAGGCACTGGTGGCTCTGCGAGTCGACGCGGGTCAGGAGGCTCTCGTCAAGGAGTGTTTGTATCCGTGAGTCGAGGAATTTGCTAGGGATTATTTGTTTCCCAAGCGCCAAGGATTATTTGTTTCCTTGGGGTTTGAAACGAGTCGAGAATTTCCCATGGAGGCACTGGTGGCTCTGCGAGTCGACGCGGATCAGGAGGCTCTCGTCAAGGAGTGTTTGTATCCGTGAGTCGAGGAGTTTGCTAGGGATTATTTGTTTCCCTAGCGCCAAGGATTATTTGTTTCCTTGGGGTTTGAAACGAGTCGAGAATTTCCCACGGAGGCACTGGTGGCTCTGCGAGTCGACGCGGATCAGGAGGCTCTCGTCAAGGAGTGTTTGTATCCGTGAGTCGAGGAATTTGCTAAGGATTATTTGTTTCCCTAGCGCCAAGGATTATTTGTTTCCTTGGGGTTTGAAACGAGTCGAGAATTTCCCACGGAGGCACTGGTGGCTCTGCGAGTCGACGCGGATCAGGAGGCTCTCGTCAAGGAGTGTTTGTATCCGTGAGTCGAGAAATTTGCTAAGGATTATTTGTTTCCCTAGCGCCAAGGATTATTTGTTTCCTTGGGGTTTGAAACGAGTCGAGAATTTCCCACGGAGGCACTGGTGGCTCTGCGAGTTGACGCGGATCAGAAGGCTCTCGTCAAGGAGTGTTTGTATCCGTGAGTCGAGGTATCTGCTGAAGACACTGGTTTCTTCGGAGTTGGACTGAACCGTCGAGATTTGGCTTCGTCTTTTGGCGGAGCCTGTTGGGAAAGTTTGGTTCCCTCTTTGTTTACGCCCTTGGATTGTATACAGGGATCGATGTGATCTTAACTGTAGGGCCAAAGTTTTATCATCATTTTTTTTTTGTTTTATCTCCGCGATGCTCTATCATTTCAGCTTTTATATCGCGAAGGTCGCGATTGCCAATCATTTCGGCTATTTTTCGCGGTGCCCAATCATTTCGGCTATTTATTTTATTTTTACTCGCTGCTTTTTATTGCGAGTTGCCCAATCATTTCGGCTATTTTGCATGCATACATTTTTACTTACTGCTTTTTATTGCAAGTTGCCCAATCATTTCGGCTATTCCGTATGCATGTGCGGCCTACTGGCTTTCCGCCGTAAACCTGGAATTAGACACCAATTTCGGCATCAGCACCGCTACAACTGGGATATTGCCAGGAGCGGATCATCATCTGCCTCCGTCGATGTTGAACAAAGGTAGCTTAGCGACCAGGGTTAGGGTCCTGTCGTCTAAGGCTTTTAACTTCATGAGCCGTAAGGGTCTCACAAAGGTATTTCTCCCTACAAGTCGTGAGGATCTTGTAGGTGTATTTTCTCCTTAGGAATCGTGAGGATTCCTAAGTGTTTGTTCCTCTGTAAGTCGTAAGGATCATACAGGAGGATTTTCTCCTCATGAATCGAGAGGATTTACAAGGGTTGTTTACCATTGCGAACATATCCCCAGTCACGGATGAGACTTGGTTAGGGAAATGTTTATTCGCGCCCGTGGATTGTATACAGGGGTCAGTATTGAGCCACTTGTAGGGCAATATCGGAAGTTATGGGGGTTGCTTAAGCACAGGTTTAGGTCTCTGTAACTTAAGACTTTCAACTCTTATGAGCCGTGAGGGTCCCATAAGAGAGTTCTCCTTACGAGTCGTGAGGATCTCGCAAGTGTATTTTCTCCTTAGGAATCGTGGGGATCCCTAAGTGTGCTGCTCCCTTGTGAGTCGTAAGGATCTCACGTGGGTGGTTTGTCCTTATAAGGTCGAGAGGACCCTATAAGTGTCCTTTAACGAGATTGCGCCCTTTCAGGTTTTCACAAACACTCGCCGGTAGCCCTGCTGTTTTTACTCACGGAGCCCTTTCGAGTTTTCATCCGCGCCCATTTTGCTTATGGACATACCTTTTTTTTATTCTTTTTATTTTTATATATATATTTTTTTCTCTTTTTTTTACGAGGTCGTGCCCTTTCGGGTTTTCACGAACACTCGCCGGTAGCCCTGCTGTTTTTACTCACGGAGCCCTTTCGGATTTTCATCCGTGCCCTTTTTGCTTATGGACATACCGTTTTTTTTTATTTTATTTCTATATTTTTTTTTATATCTCGTCAGCCTAAAGATGTTGCGGTAGTAGTTTAAAGACATTTCGGTCTGCTATTAGTTTAAGGACATTTCGGTCCGTCATGGAGAAGGCCGGCTACTGCTTATAAAGCTTGAGCTTAGGAAGATAGCGAGCGGACATAGTCGTCGTCATCTATTATTGACCTAGGCCGTGGATCATTAAGCGTAGTATCTCTTTAGGAAGCGACCGTTTATTGGCCTGAAAGGCCTTTCACCGTGCATGTCCATGAGTAGATAGGCCCCACTCTGGTAGACCTTATCTATGATGTACGGGCCTTCATAGTTTGGCTCGAATTTTCCTCGCTTGGCGCGATTGGGAATCATAGGCCTTTTGACCACTAGCATAAGTTCGCCTTGGCGGAATGTCCTCGGTCGGGTCAATCTTTCATATGAGCGCGTCATCTTTGCTTTATAAGCTTCCAGATTTTGCTGTGCTATGAGTCGGGTTTCATCAAGGGCGTCAAGCTCCTCAAGCCGAAGGTGAGCATTTTCTTCGTCAGTCAGCTCGTAGTGGACTGCCACTCGTAGAGAGGGTAATTCTATCTCGAGAGGGAGTACTGCTTCTGTACCGAATACCAACGCATATGGCGTTGCGTTCGTGGCTGTTTTAAACGCAGTTCGATACGCCCAGAGAGCTTCTTGCAGTCTTTCGTGCCAGTCTTTCTTATTTCGGGACACCGTTTTCTTCATGATCTTCGTCATGGTCTTGTTGAAGGCTTCAGCTAGACCGTTAGCTCGCGGATTATAAATTGAGGAATATCTCTAGTCTATATTATGCTGCTGCGCAAAGCGACTGATCTTGTGGCTTCTGTAAGCTGGCACGTTATCAGAGATGATCCGTCGCGGAGTTCCAAACCGATATATGACGTGCGTCTTGAAGAAGTGGAGGATATTTTCCGTCTTCACTTCTCTTAACGGTACTGCTTCTGCCCATTTAGAGAAGTAGTCAGTCGTTGCTAGGATGAAAAGATGTCCTCTAGACGATGCTGGTTCGATGGGGCCGACTATATCAGTCCCCCACATCTCGAATGGCCAGCTAGCCACCGTTGGATGTAGTGGATTTGGATGCTGGTGGATGAGTCCCCATGGATTTGGCATGAGTGGCATTGCTTCGCATATTCAAGGCAGTCCTGAATCATCGTGGGCCAATAGTAGCCCATCCGTTTGATCTTCAACTTCATCTTTGGGCCCGCTTGGTGAGAACCGCAGAGTCCGTGTGAACTTCCTGGACGACTTTTTTCGCTTCGTCAGGTCCTAAACATCTCAGCCACAGAGAATCAAACGACCTCTTGTACAGAGTATCATTGACAAAGGCGAAAGACAGAGCTCGTTTCATAAGCTGATGTCTTGTGGACGCTTCTTCAGGCATTAGGTGGGACCTAAAGTAGTCTATGAAGACTTCTCTCCAATCCTCAGCCTTTTCCCGGTCTTTTATTTGCAGGGTCGTTTGCTCAGTCGCTCCCTTCCCTTCGGATGATTCCGGAGATATTTCTGCTGGGGCAAGCACTTGACGGCTTTATACCACGATTCTAACGTCATCGAGATTCTCGTCAGCCAGTTCTTTAGCAAGTTTGGCCAATGCGTCTGCTTTGCTGTTTTCCGCGCGCGGTATGTTCTCCAAAGTATAGGAGAGAATTCGAGCCAACAGTTGTTGCACTTTTTCGCCGTACTTCACCAATTCTGGCTTGCACGTTTGGTAGTCGCCGTTTACTTGACTAACGACCAGTTGAGAATCCCCGTATATGAGGAGGTCTTCAATTCCCATGTCAATGGCGATCTCGAGGCCTGCTATCAAAGTTTCGTATTCGGCTTCATTGTTTGTCCTCGGCTCTGTTAAGGAGAAGGCGAAGCGCATAATCCCTCCTTGTGGAGTTACGAAGATGAGGCCTACCCCCGATTTGATTATAGGGGTACTTTGTCTGCGCTTTTTCATGGAAGATGCTCCATCGAAATAAAGTTCCCATTGGGTATCACCACCGTGGATCGCGTCAAACGCATGTTCGTCTGGCAAATCGCAATTCAGAGGAGAATCAGCCGGTATCGGATGCTCAGCGAGGAAATCGGCGATGGCCTGGCCTTTCACTGCCTTGAGAGGTTGGTACATTATCGAGAACTCCATCAAGAGTAGGGCCCATTTAGCGAGTCGTCCCGTTAATATGGCCTTTGACATTAGATATTTGAGAGGGTCCACCTTCGAAATGAGACGGACTTCATGTGCTAATGCGTAATGTTTAAGCTTTGTTATTGCGAAGATCAACGCCAGGCAGTGTTTTTCAATGAGGGAGTAGTTGCTTTCTGCTCCCAGTAAAACTCGACTTAAATAGTAGAGTGCTCTTTCTTTCCCCTGGTCATTCTCTTGTGCCCATAATGCGCCTAAAGAACCTTCAAGGGGCGGTCGTGTAAAGAATGAGAGGCTTTCCCTTAACTGGAGCAGCCAACACTGGAGGGTTTTGCAGGTACTGCTTGATCTCGTCCAGTGCGCCTTGACATTTGTGATCCCAAATGAATGGGGTTCCCTTCTTCATCAGGTGACTGTAAGGGCGGCACTTGCCAGAGAGGTTGGCTATAAATCGCCGAATATATGCGAGCTTTCCTTGGAGAGACCGCAACTGTTTGAGAGTCCTCGGTGGAGGCATTTCCATGATCGCCTTGATCTTGGACGGATCTATTTCGATACCCCGGTGTCGGACGATGAATCCTAAGAATTTGCCAGAGGAAACTCCGAATGCACATTTAAGAGGGTTCATCTTCAAGTTGTATTGTCGAAGGCGTTGAAATACGGTCTTCAGATGTTCGAGATGTTCCTCATATGATTTGCTCTTAACCACGAGGTCGTCGATATAGCACTCGACGATTTCATGTATAAGGTCATCGAAAATCTTCGTCATGGCCCTTTGGTAAGTGGCACCGGCGTTCTTTAATCCGAAGGGCATCACTTTATAACAGAATATTCCTAACGGGGTCCTGAAGGTTGTGTGCTTTTGGTCTTCGGGATGCATATTTATCTGGTTATACCCCGATGAGCCGTCCATGAAGGAGAAAACCTCATGAGTGGATGTATTGTCTATCATCAATTCGGTGACTGGCACTGGGAAATCATCCTTCGGGCAAGCTTTATTGAGATCCCGGAAGTCTACGCATATGCGCACTGTCCCATTTTTCTTCATCACCGGGACGATGTTGGCGATCCATTCAGGGTATTGAACTTCCTGGATGAAGCTAGAGTCGATCAGCTTCTTGACCTCGGCGTTGATACTCATCTCAAGCTCGAGCCGCATTCTTCTTGGTGCCTGTTTGACTGGCTTGACGTCCGGGGATATTGCCAATTTATGCACAGCAATTTCTGGATCTAATCCCGGCATTTTGGAATAGTTCCATGCGAAGCAATCTTTGTGCTGCATAAGCAGGTCTTTTAACGCAGCCACCCTTTCTTCAGATAGCAGCTCACTGACGAACGTCGGCCATGGGTCACTTACCGTGGGCATCCAAGTAGCTATCGCCTTTTGTGGATTGATAGGACGGTCCTCTTCCCGCTAAAATTTCACCTTTTTCTGTCGGCGGGGATAATCTTGATCAATTACCGAGTCTTGGACTTGACGCCAGACCTTGTAGATTTTAGAGGACAGCCGTTGAGGGGGCTTTTCCGGATTCACCTTTGTAGCGCTCTCCATAGGTAGAGGAGATCTTTTCAGCACAGCGGTCGGAGAGTTATTGTGGACCTTCCTAAGTGGTTCAAAGCTATTTCCAGTTAGAACAGCAGCATCAATTTCCGCCGTTGGAGTCGGCGGAGTCAGTCTAGAAGGAGAGTTGCCCCCGGTCTTCCTTACTCGGCGCCAGTGGTATATCCCTACTAGGAGGGGTGTTGTCTCCTGAGGGTTTTCAGCGGATTACACCCACAAAATCGTATAATAAAAGAGAGATGGTGAAAGTTATATAAAGATAAGAACTATAAAAGAAAGAACTTAAAAATAAGAGTTTTCAACTCTACCAGCTTTTCAGTTGCTATGAGCCCTATCTTAATAGTCATGAAAAGATGTTAGAAATCACATCATCCCTCAATAAAACATCGCCTTTAGTTTTCATTCCTACCTTTCTTCCAAACATTGATCATATACCCCTACGTGTGTGAACTGGACATCCCTACACTCAGAGAATTCAATTCAAGCAATCATACTCTTGTCCATCTACCTCAGTACTTTTTAATAGATATTTAGATGGAATTTGCTCACACATTCTTCATGCGACCGTTAATACTTCTTGAGGTACTAACCGATCGATTACTCATGTGCTTGCTAATTAGGTGTTTTTCCTCGTCTTGCAACACCTAAGGCTTAGCAGTGGCTCCCAAACCAGTTGGTCTAAGGCACTTGGTGATAAAGCACCCTCGCTATATTTTTTTATTGCTGCCTCGGTGATAACAAAACCAGTGTTCATTTTTCTTTTCCCCATTTTATCTTTTATTCTCCACGTTTATTTTCTTCATACTTTGGCTTCTAGACAAGAGCATTTCAAGGTATCCTCTACTATCCTGAGTTTCAAGATGCGTGTAAGTGTGTATAGTAGGGTATCAACGTTCAAATGTTTGGCTTCCAGAATAGGAACTATTTTCAGGCTTATTTTTATCCTCAGATTAGTAATTTCCTTCATCTTACTAACCCTTGGGACAACAACTCATAACTACTTATTACTAGTTTCATTTAAGAAAACATCTAACTTTCTTGTTTTTCTTAAACTATTCCTATCTTTTAAATATAATTTTTCACTTTCTACTCTTTTATTATCACAATTTCTTTTGTGTGCTTATATATAGTATAATGCAAAGTAGGGCGTAAATAAGCACAGGAGCGCTGAAAAACGACTTCTTGGGAGCTTCTTATGATGGTACAGGAGCGATGAAGCTCGTTGGCGGGAGCATGGTCCCGAAGAATAGCCCAGTGGTGGCTTGAGTTACCTGCTCCACTGGCATAGTGAAAAGGGAGGCCACTTGGGGCCCGTAGGTTACTCCTCCAGATGGGACAGAGCGAGAGTTGCTGTTGCAGTTAGTGCAGTTTGAAGCTATTGATTTCTTGAAGAGCTTGAATATTCTGCCCCCTGCGTTGACCTTAGTCTTTGGCATGTGCCAGTTGTTTGAGGACTGATTCCGTCGGCAAGGCCGCTGCTTGGGGAGCCTGCCTGTGGACGACAGACATCCTCTGGGCTTCCTCCATCGGCGTTGAGGCACCGAGGGTGGGAGGTGGGAGAATCGACCCAAAAAGAAGCCCGTTGATTTCTTGAAGAGCCGGATTGCAGAGATTTGAGGCTGCAAGTGACCCATACTTGACTCCGCCAGATATGACAGAGCCTGAGTTGCTAGGGTGGGAGCAAATGCCATTCTTTATAGAGACGAAATGCTGGCTTCAATATCCACTCCGCTAAGGGCAACCAAAAACATACATACCGCGATTATTTGATCGCGGGAAAAACACGACACACGAAGTGTGGAGTGGAAAGAGGAAAAGGTCCCACCGGGCGTGCCAGAATCTGTTCCCCTCCGAAAGACGGCGCACAAGACTGCGATGTCCTGACGCTGAGATTCGGGGCAGATGCTATTTGGTTTTATCCGTTCACCTCTCCGAAGATGCCAAGTTGATTTATGGCACCGTGTATCGGAGGTTTAGACGGAAGCGGCCGATGTAGCAGACTTCGTCAGATTCCCCCTCGCTTGAGGGGTTTTTGATTATGGGGACGCTCTTCCCTGCAGGCGCAAGCCCCTGCAGTTAATTAGGCTACCGCATCGCGGTAACAACTTTCTCCTTCTCCAGAATTTCACTTCGTGTCGTGTGTGTTTGTTTTGTTTGTGGTTGCCCGTGGATTGTATACGGAGACTGAGAAATGCCGTCGCCCGTAAGACGTGGATTAGTCCAAATCCGTATTTACTTAGATTTGGGTTTGGTGTTTTTAGTTTAAGGATGCATTAGTCGCGTTGCGGCTAAGATCAACTTAAACGTTCGTTAAGGATACGATAGTCCTGTTTGAGACTAAGATCAACTTAACGTGATAATCCATTTAATATCTGGCCATCGGGACTCGTCACCTCTCTAACGTCGTTGAAGGATTACAACGGCAGATGTCAGAGGAGTTCAGAGATGTACCCTTGAACCAAGGTTGATATGGAGTTTTATAGTCCGTTTGAATGTTTAAGGATACGTTAGCCGTGTTTGGGGGCTAAGATCAACTTAAACGGGATCGTTTAGATCCGGCAAAAGAGCATTTGGAGGCTCTATTGTTCCAGTTTAGGGACGTAGTGGTCCATAGGTAGTTTAGGGACGTTGCGGTCCATGCTCCAGTTTAGGGACGTGGTGGTCCATGTTCCAGTTTAGGGACGTGGTGGTCCATGTTCCAGTTTAGGGACGTGGTGGTCCATTGGTAGTTTAAGGACGTTGTGGTCCATTGCCAATTTAAGGACATGGTGGTCCATCATTAGTTTAAGGATGTTTCGGTCCAATATTAGTTTAAGGACGTTTCGGTCCAATATTAGTTTAAGGACGTTTCGGTCCATCGTTAGTTTAAGGACGTTTCGGTCCAATATTAGTTTAAGGACGTTTCGGTCCACGAGTTTAAGGACCCCGCAGTCCATATTGATGTGTGGTCGTCGGGACCCGTCACCTCTCTGACGTCGTTGAAGGATTACAACGATGGGTGTCAGAGGAGTTCGGAGATGTACCATCGAACCGGGTATAAATTGATTTAGGGAGCAGCCGTGCTCAGTCAATTTAATTTAAGGACTTACGGCCAAAATTGGGCTAAGTTCAGTTGAAAATATTCGACACCCTTATTTATTTTTGGTCTATTAGACCTGTACTGGGGCTTCGCCCACACTTAAATAATGCATTGCATTACTTCTATTTTTTTGTTTGGGCTCAGCCCATAAAAGATGCAGAGCATCAATTTCACTTGGACTCTGCCCCCTTTTTATTGCTTTGCAATTTATTTTGGCCTACTAGGCCCCTCTGATTTGGGCCTGGCCCTTCAGTAAAAGAAATGCATTGCATTTGTCAGGCGCTTTGCGCCAATCACTGAGCGCAAGCGCTTATGGTGAGGACACGTGTCATGCTCTGGTGAGCGCAAGCGCAACAGCGCAGTGCGCTGCTGACACGTGGCATGCTCTGGTGAGTTGCGCCAATTACAGAGAGCAAAGCTCTATTTCAAAAGCGCGTAGCGCAAGTTGTTCTGTAGCTGATACGTGGTGCTCTTCCAAGAGCGCAACAGCGCAGTTTGCAAGTGCAAAGCACTAAGAACTTTTTTAGATTCCAGAACCAATAGTTCATAAGTGCAAAGCACTATTTAGTTTCTTGATCTAATTTAGATCAAAGAAAACAAGTGTTTTTTTATTTTTCTTGATCTTAGAGAACCAATGGTTCATAAGTGTAAAGCACTATTTTTATTTTGTTTTTTATTAAAGATCATTGATCTTGTTCTTAGATCAATAATCTATCAGAAGAAATTCTTCTATCTAAAAGGTCTTTTACTTTTCTTTTTGAGATTTCTTCAGAGTTCTCTTCTTTTTTTTTAGAAAAATGTTCATGCCTTTGAATTGAGGCTTGGGGTCCTTTTTATAGTGCCCATAAATTAGTTAAATTTGTTAAAGAGATCTTTCTCTGAGTGATTTGGGGAATTTTCCCCACCGTTGGATCTTTGATCCAAGGGCTTCTGTTTTACAGAAGAAAATCTTCTTGTTTTAACAAGAACAGAAAGATTTCTTTAAAATCTTAATTCTGTTTGGCGCAAACGCATATGCGCTGACACGTGTCGCGCAGCGCACAGCGCAGCGCAACTGCGCTTAGCGCATCTGCGCTGACACGTGTCGTGCAGCGCAAAGCGCAGCGCAACTGCGCTAGCGCATCTGCGCTGACACGTGTCGCACAGCGCAGTCCTTACGCAACTGAAGCTTTGCTTCCTTTGATTTTAGTTTAAAAGAGCCTTGCTCTGATTGGACGCGCCTTCTTAGGCGCTGCGCTGATGCATCTGCACCTGACACGTGGCGTGTTGCGCGCAGCGCAAAGAATCTGAAGCGTTACTTCATTTATTAAAATTTAGATTTTCAAGATAGAGCTTTGCTCTGATTGGGGGGATCGGAAGCGTTGCTTCTCCTGAGATATCTTTTCATCTCCTCTTTTCAAGTCAAACTTGTATTTCCCCGAAATTTCGATTTCCCGGGTCTTGGAAATAATTCCACTGCGCACAGAATTTTCTGTGTTTGGGTCTATATATAACTCAAGGCCGAGCCTTTTCTTTTCTCACCTTCAGAGAACTTCTTCGATCATGGCTTGCAACCGTCCTCACGCCCGCCGACAACCGTGGGAAGTGCCGATCCGGGACATCGTTCCCCGTTTTGCTGCGCGCTTGGTGGACTCCTCTTTTTCGGACGAGCAGTGCGATGCTGCAATGTACGAGCTTTCGACTCGTGTGGGGTCTCCTCTTCCCTCGGATTCCATTTGGCTTCGGATGATCCTTGCCTCGGTGCTCGCCGACATTCCCCCTCCTCCGGCTGAGATGTCCTCGGCAATGCTTGATGTAGCCGAGGATAAGATCGAGAGCTTTTTCGAAGCTCTCTTGATCACTAAAGCCCTAAGGGACTGCTCTTTCCACTTGCTGAGCCAGATACGGGCTCGCCGGGTTGTCATTGCCACCTTTTCCAAAGAATGTGTCGACGATCATTGGATGTCTTCTTCTCGGGAGGATCGCCGCTTTGACGTGGTGGAGAAGTCAGAAAGGGAGCTGGGGAATCTCTATTTTATTTTTGCGAACCCTTGTCTTTCCGATCCCACGTTTGGTGATCTCTTTTAAATGTAATAATAAATAAATGTTTTAATTAAGTATTTTATTATCTGTTAAGTGTTCTTTTTATTTTAACTCTCTGTTGTGCTTGTGCATCTCATGATTTAATTTGCTATTATTAAATGCATGTGATTCTTGCGAGGATAAATTGCCTTTGGTGTTCAGACTCTTTTATGAAGCGGTGCTTTACTTTTCAGTTTTAGAAATAGAGTTTCGTTCTAATTGGGGGAAACATTAACGTCCTTAAACTAAAACCTCACCTCAAAACTGGTGATCAACAGATCGAAATGTCCTCAAACTACAACTTCACCTCCAAAACAGCGATAAGGGACCGAAACGTCCTTAAACTAAAACAACAGAGCCTAAATGCTCTCTTGTTGGATCTGAAACGAAAAATGATCCTAACACCCCTAGATCCCAAGAGAAGATATCGCCGTATTTAGGGCGATGCGCCCTGTTTGAGGCGGAGTACTAGTGTAGGGACATTTCGGTCCATTGCCTGTTTAATAACGTAGTGGTCCATTATCACCATTTTTTGAGGTGAGGCTTTAGTTTGAGGACATTACAGTCCGTTGTTAGTTTAGGGACATTTCGGTCCATTGTTAGTTTAGAGACATTTCAGTCCATTACCAGTTTAAGGACGTAGTGGTCCATTGCTAGTTTAAGGACGTAGTGGTCCACTATCACCATTTTTGAGGTGAAGTTTTAGTTTAAGGACATTACGGTCCGTTGTTAGTTTAGAGACATCTCGGTCCATTATCTCCGTGTTTGAGGCGACGTTTTAGTTTAAGGACATTACAGTCCGTTGTCGCCATCTTGGAGGCAACGGTTGGTTTAAGAACATTTCGGTCCGTTATCGGCATGTTTGGGGCGGAAATTCTATTGGATACTACTTTTAGAGTTTTGACTCAGGAAGATAGCGAGCGGACACGAGCGCCATCATCTATCATTGACCTGAGTCGTGACTTGTCAAGCATAGTATTTCTTAAGGAATCGGCTGTTTATTAGCCGGAAGGGTCTTTCGCATGCATATCCATGAGCAAGTAAGCCCCACCTTCATAGACTTTGTCTATGATATATGGGCCCTCATAGTTTGGCTCGAATTTCCCATGTTTTGCACGGTTGGGGATCATAGGTCTTTTGACGACTAGCACTAGTTCGCCTTGGCGGAATGTTTTTGGCCTGGTTAGTCTTTCGTATGAGTGCGCCATCCTTACTTTATAAGCTTCCAGGTTTTGCTGCGCCATGAGACGCGTTTCATCGAGGGCATCGAGCTCCTCAAGCCGAAGATGGGCATTTTCTTCATCCTTCGGCTCATATCGAACTGCCACTCGTAGAGAGGGTAGCTCTATCTCCAAAGAAAGTACCGTTTCCGTGCCGAATTCCAACGCGTATAGTATTGTATTCGTGGCCGTTTTGAACATGGTTCGATACGCCCAGAGAGCTTCATGCGGTCTCTCGTGCCAGTCCTTTTTATTCCTGGACACCGTTTTCTCTATGATCTTCGTCAAGGTCTTGTTGAAAGCCTCAGCTAGACCGTTAGCTCGGAGATTATAAACTGAAGAGTATCTCCAGTCTATATTATGCTGCTATGCGAAGCGGCTGATCTTATGGCTTCTGTAGGCCGGCCTATTATCCGAGATGATCCGTCGCGGAGTGCCTAATCGGTAGATGACACGTGTACTGAAGAAATGGAGGATGTTCTCCATCTTCACTTCCTTTAGCGGTACTGCCTCTGCCCACTTAGAGAAGTAATAGGTTATTACCAATATAAACCGATGTCCTTTGAATGACGCTGGTTCGATAGGCTCAATTATATCGGTTCCCCACATTTCGAAGAGCCAACTAGCTAGTGTTGGGTGTAGCGGATTTGGATACTGGTAGATGAAGTCCCCGTGAACCTGGCATGGGTGACACTGCTTCGCATATTCGAGGCAGTCCTGAATCATTGTGGGCCAATAGTAACCAATTCTCTTGATCTTCAGCTTCATCTTTGGCCCGGCTTGATGAGAACCGCAAAGTCCATCGTGGGTTTCTTGTACGACTCTCCTTGCTTCTTCTGGTCTCAGGCACCTTAGCGAGAAACTGTCGAACGATCTATTATATAGAGTATCATTGACGAAGGCAAAAGACAGAGCTCATTTCATGAGCTGATGTCTTGAAGATGCATTTTCGGGTGTTCGATGGGATTTGAAGCAGTATGTGAAGACTTATCTCCAATCCTTAGCCTTTTCTTCATCCTCTAATTGGAAGTCTGCTTGTTTGGTCGCCGCTTTTCTTTCAGATGACTCCGGAGATATTTCTGCTGACGCGACAATCCGGCGGCTTTGCACAATGATCCTTATGTCATCGAGGTTTTCGTCGCCCGGTTCTTTAGCGAGCTTGGCTAACGCATCTGCCTTGCTATTTTCCGCACGCGGTATACTTTTTAGGATGTAGGAGGGAATTTGAGTCAGCGGTTGTTGCACTCTTTCGCCATATTTTACCAACTCTGGTTTACACGTCTGATAGTCGCCATTTACTCGACTAACGACTAGCTGGGAGTCTCCATAAATGAGGAGGTTTTCAATTCCCATGTCGACAGCAATCTCAAGACCCGCTATCAAAGCTTTGTACTCAGCCTCATTGCTTGTCCTCGGCTCTATTAAGGAAAAGGCGAAACGTTATCCCTCCTTGCGGAGTCATGAAGATAAGACCCACCCCAGCTTTGATCATGGGGGTGCTTTTCTTTCGCTTCTTCAAGGAAGATGCTCCGTCGAAGTATAGTTCCCATCGGGCATTATTTCCTTCCTTCTCCCCTTCAATTGCGTCGAACGCATGTTCATTTGGCAATTTGCAATTTAAGGGAGAGTCGGCTGGTATCGGATGCTCAGCGAGAAAGTCGGCGATGGTCTGGCCTTTCACTGCCTTGAGGGGTCGATACGTTATGGAGAACTCCATCAAGAGGAGGGCATATTTGGCAATCCTTCCTCTTAGTATGGCCCTTGACATCCGATATTTGAGAGGATCCACTTTTGATATGAGATGGACCTCATGTGCCAAGGCATAATGTCAAACCTTCGTTATTGCAAAGATTAGTGACAGGCAATGCTTTTCAATGGGGGAGTAGTTGTTTTTTGCCTCCAGAAGAACTCAACTTAAATAGTAGAGAGCTCTCTCCTTTCCCTGTTCATTCTCCTGTGCCCATAGCGCGCTTAAAGAACCTTCAAAGGCTGTTGTGTACGGGATGAGGGGCTTTCCCTTGACCGGAGCGGTTAGTACCGGTGGGTTCTGCAGATATTACTTGATTTCGTCCAGTGCACTTTGACATTTATGATCCCAAATGAACGGGGTCCCCTTCTTCATTAGATGGCTGTAGGGGCGGCATTTTCCGGAGAGGTTAGCTATGAATCGTCGGATATACGCGAGCTTTCTTTGGAGAGACCGCAATTGTTTGAGAGTTCTTTGCGTGGGCATTTCCATAATCGCCTTGATCTTTGTTAGGTCTATTTATATGCCTCGATGTCGTATGATGAATCCTAGGAATTTGCCTGAGGAGACTCCAAATGCGCATTTCAGAGGATTCATCTTTAGATTGTATTTCCGAAGACGCTGGAACACTATATTCAGATGTTCGCAATGCTCCTCGTACGATTTGATTTTCACCACAAGGTCATCAATATAGCATTCAACAATCTCATGGATGAGGTCATCGAAGATCTTCGTCATAGCCCTCTGGTAGGTAGCGCTTGCGTTCTTCAAACCGAAAGGCATCACCTTATAGCAGAATATGCCTAGTAGAGTCCGGAAGGCGGTGTGCTTTTGGTCTTCAGGATGCATTTTTATTTGATTATAGCCTGAAGATCCATCCATGAAGGAGAAGACCTCATGGGTAGACGTGTTATCGATCATCAGCTCGGTAACGGATACTGGGAAGTCATCCTTTGGACAAGCTTTGTTAAGGTCTCGAAAGTCCACGCAGATGTACACTGTTCCATTTTTTTTCATCACTGGAACGATATTGGCGATCCAGTCAGGATATTGAAGTTCTTGGATGAAGCCGGAGTCAATTAGTTTCTTGACTTCGGGGTTGATACTCATCTCGAGTTCGAGTCGCATTCTTCTTGGCGCATGTTTGATTGGTTTGACGTCCGGTGATATAGCCAGTTTATGTACTGCTATTTATGGATCTAGTCCCGGCATCTCGAAATAGTTCCATGTGAAACAGTCTTTAATTGCATAAGCATGTCCTTTAGTGTGGCCATCTGTGTTTTAGACAACAGCTCACTAACAAACGTTGGCCTCGAATCGTTTTCCATTCCCAAGTCAATTTTCCTTAGATTGTCTGTCGTAGTGTGTATCCCATCCTCCAGCTCTTTTGGCGCCGGTGGAAATTCTAAGATCATCTCGTCCTCATTCTCATTTGCGAAGCACTGGGAGAGGTCATCCATATTCTCGTGCTCCCCTCCTTTGAGAATGTTATCATGTGGTAGGTACGAGTTCGTTTCCAAGCTCGATATTGATCTGGACTTACCCTGGCAATATAGGTTGCTTTTGGCTCATGCTTTCGTGGTGGGGTTACCCTCCAACTGTCGGATAGAGCAAACTTGCCTTACTGATACTGGTCTTCGATCTAGTCTTTGAAGGTGAAGCAGTCTTCAAGAGAATGTCATATTGCTCGGTGGTAGGAGCAATAAGCCGGATGATGGACCTCGTTTATTTATTCGGGGTGCCAAGACTTCGGGAGCGTCATCATTTGATACTTGATGACAAGGTTAAAAAATTTCCTTGTCTTGTCTTGGGGGAAAGAGTATTCCCGACCCATCTTCTTCATCAGCGATGGATTCCAACTGACTTTTTCTCGATCGCGTAGCTTCTTGGATCTGCTTCGCTATTTTCGAACGTCATTCTCATTCTTCACCTTGTTGTTTCCTCTACGTCGTGCTTTTTCCTTGCCACGAGAGCGCAAGGCGGGCTGAGGGTGAAGGGCATCGTAGTCTTCTCTTTCTGCAGACTGCTGAGTGAGACGCTGCGTCCTGGCTTTCTCGTAAATGTCCATTTCGCGGCTATAGTCATCCCGAACCTTTTGACCTGCTTCCCTTATTAGCGTAGCAACTTGCTCTTCGAACGATGGACTTGACATTCTTATGGCGGGATCTTGCTCTGGTTCAATATTATGACCATTTGGAAAAACGTTCCCTTCTTTACCGAAGCCATTTATGATGCGGCAATTGTGGAATCGCTCTTGTTTATTTAACCGAACGTATCCGAGCCCAATCGTCTCCATTCACCCTCTGGGCATCTTTCGCTGAGTCCTGAGGACGTCCCAAATCTTTTTGTAGAACTGGGCTTGTCGAGCAATTTGTTTGAAGGGTATGCCTTGGCATCTTAATAGCCTTGTCAATCCCTCTGTGTAATATCTGGGTAGACGGATTGGTTGAAACCTGTCAAGCACAAAATCGGCACCATGCCAGACTTCTTTTTCCACTTTAGTCTCCATAGATTGGTAGAAGAGGATCGCTTTTTCACTTCTTCGCCTAGGAGGGACGTAGAAGGTCTGCAGCTCTTGTATGCTGTATGTATCAAGCGCATCGAGTTCTTTGTAATGCCGCTGCGGAACGATGGTAATTTGTAAACTCTGATCAGCTCCAGTGAAGGTCTGCATTGACGGGCGGACGGAGAACACTGCGTTGGCCTCGTCCTCAGAGTCACTGTCGAAGACCAAAATAGGAGTAGATGGTTCGGTCCTGTTTCCTCAGGGTTGCCCCGAATAGACTATCTCTTCATCCTCCTCGGTATCGCTCCCAAAAATCGGGATAGTGGCGATGGCTTTTTGTTGGTTCTCCGGCTTATGACATCTTTTTGTGTCTTTGAAGTCCGGTAGGAAGTACTTTGCATCTTCATATTTTCGGACTTCGTTTACGGAGAACGGGTTTAGCTACCCCATAACGGTGTACTCGAGGCCGTCTTTGAAATACTTCATACACTGATGTTGTGTAGAAAGGATAACTTTATACTCGTGCAACCAAGACCTGCCGAGCAAAGCGTTGTAGCAAGTCTTGGCGTCGATGACATGAAATTTGGTGTCAGTGACGAGTAGCCCAAAGCGTAATGTCAATATTACAGACCCTAGCGTCCGTGATGACTGTGAGTCAAACCCGGAGATAGTAATTTTGTCCCGGGCTAGGTGCTGAACATTCATGCAAATCTCCTTCAGCACCTTCACGTTGAGAAGGTTGATGGAGGACTCGTTGTTGACCAGGATATTCCCTATCTTAATGTCGCGGCAGTGCCTGGTGACATATAGTAGATGGTTGTGCTTGTACGTTCCGAGGAGGAGATCTTCATCGCCGAATGTAATGTCAGTTGTATGAACCTCTGTCAACTCGTCCTTCATCTTTTCTTCTGCAAGGAAAGCTTAGAACTGATCAGGATATTGCAATGCCTTGATCAGAGAATCTCGTGTCTTTTTGGACAGGAGGAGAGCATCCAGTATGCTCAGTTGTGAAGGTATCTTCCTCAGATGTTCTAGGACATTGTAATCCACCTTGTTTTTCTTAGATGAATCCTTGGCTGCGAGCTCTTTAACGACTCTGTCATCGAGGGCAATTTCCTCAGGGATTTTTTCCTTCCCCTTGTCTCTTTTGCTCGAACCTTTGTTTGTATGCCCGAGATTCTTTTCAGGCAGCGTACGATTACGCGGCTGAATGTTCTCACAGTTCTTCTCCTCTTCTTCTTTTCCGAAGGTGGATTATTTGAAGAGAGGGCTGAGGGTTATTTCTTCCTCAGAATCGCTCCCAAATGTAAGAACTTGAGATTTTCCTTTTGTCGAACTGGTATCAATCATATGACAGTTGCCAGCCGTTCCTTCATGCTCATCTGTCGCGCCTCTTTGTTGTCGACGGGTTTTGCGCTTCATCTGCTTGAAGTATTGCCGGTGAGCAACGTATCCCTGCCACCACCGTTTGAAGGCGTTGCACTCTTCGGTGGGGTGTGTGACCCTCCGATGGTATAAGCAGTAGTTCGAATGTACATCCGCTTCATTGAGACATGTACTCCCGGGAGTGTTTTCCATGAGAGGGGGAAACTTCATTCCCATTAACAAGACTTTGAAGGCTTGACCTGGGTATTTTGCCCATCGTTAGCTGTTTTCGGTGTTGGGCGCGGTTTAAACATCCCCTCAATGATCTCGCGCTCCAGCGGGCTTTTCTATTTGATCGCCGGACATACTTGAAGATCCTTCAGTATTCTTTTAGTTTTAGCTGAAAGGACCACTTCCTAAGGAGCTTCTTCCACAAACGAGCATGATGCCCCGGCGTGTCTGCCTTTTTAGGAGTGTGCCTTTGTGGCGGGTTCACCCTCCAGTTTTCGGACAGCGCAAACTTCCCTTGTTGGTACTGGTCCTCGACCCAGTTTTTGAAGACGTAGCAATCCTCAATTGGGTGGCCTACTATTCTGTGGTAGGAGCAGTAGTTGGGATTGTTGACGTCACCGGGCTGCAGTAGACGTCTCAGATCCGGCAGTGTGATGAGTTTGTTGCGCATTGCCAGTTCGAACAATCTCCTCGTTTTTTCACGGGGAAACGAGTAAGCTCGTCCTAGCTTCTCTTCCAGGGATTGGCGCGGGTACGCGTTGTTTTGGTGAGCAACCGGTTTTGGGTCACTCGGTTGTTGTTGAGCGTTGGCAACGAAGGCCGCTTTCCCTTTACCCTTTGCATTCTGAAGGTCCATTTTTGAAGAGGGAGGCCCATGGCCCATCTGGTCCGTTTGGGCCTGCTTGTCGATCAAACCCTGGAAGGTGGTCGGCTTAAAGAACGTCATGAACTGGGACATAGTTGCCTGAGGATCGAGAGTCCCTATGAACATGCCCATGGCAGGAGACTCTTCGATGCGTTGTTCGCATTTCGACCATAGGTTCCGCCACCGAATTACATATTGAACCCAGGTCTCTCCTGGCTTCACCCTGGCATTGATTAATGCCGTAATCGGGGTGCACTCGCTTACGCTTGTGAACCGCTGTATGAACAACAGCTCTATTTCTGTGAATGTTTTGACGGAGTCATTTGTGAACTCCGAGTACCATTCAAATGCCGTCTCCGACAAGCTTCCAACAAACTGGCGAAGCAGCAATTTGTCATCGCCTCCAGTATTGCCACATAGAGCTCTGAACTGAGCGACGTGCTGATGCGGATTGCCTGTCCCTTTGTACACATGGAATTTGGGGATCGTATATCCCGGCGGGTATTTGATTTGATCGTACCAGCCTCGGTACGGTCGCCCAGTTCTGACGACTTGGCCAGCTGCTTCACTTGCCTGATCAGCTCGTATTTGTTGAGCTATGTAATCATTAAGGGCAGCTTTAGAGATCGTTTCCTCCCTGACTGTCGATAAAGCTGGAAGAGGTTTTGATGTTTCCCCTCTGTCGTCCTCGATAATTATCGGCGGGTCTTCAGCTGGAACTTCTAGCTGGATCATCATTCCAACCATGTCTTGGAACAGGAGCGCCATCTATTTTATATTAGCAGCCTGTTCTGCGGCCTCCTTATCCTTTCTTTCTAGAACCCTTCGCAGGAACTCAGTATCGGTCTCCTGCTCCTGGCGCTGTTCAGACATTGCTTCCGAGCTTTCTTTTTGTCCGGTGAGTGCTGCCATTTTCGTTAGCATCTCCGGAAGCTTTTGTTGTTGCTCCTGAGCCTTTGTCGGCCGAGTTTGCGGCCGATGACTAACGGAAGCACGGCTATCCTCTTTCCCGGAAGCCATGTAGACGGTATGTACAACCATGCCCCCAGACTTGGGGCGTTTGGATCCATCACCTCTGGAATTTGTCGCAGGCAATGGGATTTTCTCCGGCCTCCTCCTTTTGTGAGAGGTCGACATTGAAGGAGCCATTTTAGCATGCGCCTGCATGAAAGAAGTCCCTCGCTGTATGCTGGAGGGATGATTTTCCTCTTGTCGAGCCTTCATTTTCTCCGGTTGACGAGAGTAGTTCTTGTTGATCACAGAATCTTGGACTTTGCGCCAGACCCTGTGAATTCGGGAGGAAAGCCGTTGAGGGGATTGCTCTGTCTTTGCCTGTGTCATGAATTCAGCGGGTGGTGGATATTTCTTCAGCACTGCGGTTGGGGAGTTCTTCTGCACCGTTCTAAGCGGTTCAAAGCTGTTCCCGGTCAGAACAGCAGCATCAACTTCCACCATTGGAGCTGGTGAGGTAAATCCAGAGGGAGAGTTGCCCTAGATTTTCTCACTCGGCGCCAGTGGAGACGTCAAGCGTGCCTTGCAGATGGGACCACCTCAGTTGTTAAAGCGGCTTCGTTATACCCCTTCTTTGGTGAAGGGCTACTGCTGGTGCCAGCCTGTTGAAGACTAACGTCCGTTGAGAGGGGACAGCCAATCTTTTGAAGGCCGACTTTCTGATAGGGGAATCACTTTTGACGACTTCACCCGCAGCAGGAGTTGGAACGGTCAATCTTGCGAAGACCGACCCTTTAGTAGGAGAATCCCCTTTGACGACTTCACCTGCCGGAGCTGGAATGGCTATTCGTTTTGGGATAACCCCTTCAAGTATTGCGAGCCTCTTTGCGGGCCCACTTGAACTTTGGTTCAGCCTGTTGAAAACTGAGATGGCAGACTTGGACGACCCTTTGAGAGGGGCCGTGGTGGTTGCAAGTCGATCGAAGACCGACTTCTTTAGAGCTTCCCGTGATGGCATTGAGGCGCTGAAACTCGCTGGCGGGAGCATGGTCCCGAAAAAAAATCCAGTGGTGGCCTGAGTCACCTGCCCCACCAGCATTGAAAAGATGGTAGCCGCATTGGGCCCGTAAGTCACTCCTCCAGTCAGAGCGGAGCGGGAATTGCTGTTGCAGTTGGTGCAGCTGGAAGCCATTGATGTTCACTTCTTCTTTCTGCATAGGAGTAAGACACCAAATCTTAATACCTCGAATCCAAGAGCAACCATAGCAAACCGCGATTTTGTTCGCGAAACACGACACACTAAGTGTAGAGTGGAAAGAGGAAAAGGTCCTACCGGGCGTGCCAGATCTGTTCTCCGCCGAAAATAGAGACGAACCGGGATGGATCGTCTTGCCTAAATTTGGGGGCAGATGCTATTTGGATTTATCCGTCCACCTCTCCGAAGATGCCAAATTGATTTATGGCACCATTTATCGGAGGTTTGGAGGGATGCGGCCGTTGTAGCAGACTTCGTCAGATTCCTTCTCGTTTGCGAGGGGTTTTTTGATTGTGGGGACGCTCTTCCCTACAGGCGCAAGTTGATTTTATAGAGATTTTATAGATCAAAAATAATATTACCGCAATCAAGAACAGCGTCGCTTTACAGCTAGCCGGTGAGTACGGGTCGGTCCACAGGGATTTTATGAATTTCCTAATTGTTCTTACGAGCTAATTCCGAACGGTGTGAACGGATTGATTAAATCTAAAAACTAAATCTATCTAGATCTAAATCTTGCTAGGGTTAGATTTAGGGTAGGTTTAGAAATGTAAATAAATCTCACCGCTTTCTGTACCCAAAATAAGATCTATGAGGTGTTATGGTAATTATTAATAAAGAGGATTAGAACCATTCGGGAAGGTGTTTCTTCCTCTAGGTTCTTATCCTTCCTTTATCAATCCTTACCCTAACCTCCATGGAAAACACGCTCAACCGGGCCTTTATACTACGGTATCACCGCTACCTCGTGGGATAGGGTGCCGTAGGGAGCGGTGTGTGCATGTATGCATGGAGTCCTATTAAAAAAGTATGATGGGCAAGAAAGGGATGAGAGATCTCATTTCTCAAAAAGCCTTCCCCAAAGCTAACCCTAACAAGTGAGGAGATTACTCGCTCATTAGGGAATTGAAGAACATGCTATCTATCTATCTAGGGCAAGGAATTAAAGATCTATACTAAGGCAATTAAATAAAACTACTTACTTTACAGATGGCTCTCTCCAAACATTTACACAAGACTTGTCAGATCTGAATAGATGAAATGAAAAGAGGCATCGATGCTCTCCAAAAGAAATCTGAATTTTATTAATAAAATGAGGCATGAGGGAGGCATGAAAAGAATACAATGAATTAGAGTTCCTATTTAAAGAGGATAGGAAACCCTAGGTTACAATTGATTCGCATGTCTACATTTACACAAATACCCATAGGAAGACCTAGTCAAAGTAGACTCCAAATTATGGTAAAAATCGTAGCCCCTCACTGCGCAACATGGCCGCGGAACCGCGGCCCGAGGCCTGGTTTAACCGCGGTTCCGCGGCCAACAAGGAGAACTGGGCTTTGGTATTTCTGTTGTAGCTTCTGGTCATTTTGGGCTTCCTATTTATTCTGTACTTTTATCAAATGGGCATTGAGGTTTCTTCCAGATCTCCAGTGAATAGTGTAGTGGATTTTAACCGTTGCTTCGAGACGAAATCTTGGACCTTGCGTTGCCTTGTACTTTGTGAACTGATCTTTATGTAGGCTTGATCAAGATCCTTCTATTTGTTGGTTGCAGTTCCACTTTTGCATCATCTTTTCTCTTTTTCACTGTTTTAGATCCAAGAACCCGTAACCTGTAATATGTAGCAGACATGCGTCAAAAGCACATGTTTATTTATAAAACGAATAAGAATGGGGAATATAATAATGCAATATTATGGTGTGAACAAATACCCCCAAACTTATCTTTTGCTCGTCCTCGAGCAAACTTATTTTTATTCTCGTCAAAAACCTAACCGCACTTTCGCAGGGAAACGCGATTGCACTGAGCACGTGCAACAAGCCATTAAACCTCTAGGTGTCCCTAGTAGGAGGAGTGTTGTCTCCTGAGGGTTTTCAGCGGATACTACCCACAAAATCCTATCAATTTGGCTTTTCGACTTTAATTCTCCAATTAGGATTTCTAACAAGGAATTCTATTATCTTCGACTTGCAAATTATCCACCCATATTCTTCACACTTTCTCATCATTTAACTTAAGATTATATATATTCTGCAGACCTACTTAGCGTTCGGCATTTCTTAAGTTTTCCTTCTAGGGTTCCATCTCCACTTAAGAATTTTTATCAACTCTACTAAAGATACAAGTTCTATTCTTCATTCCTCTCTCTTATCTAAACTCCAATCACATATCCTCACATGTGTGTATAAATCACCCCTACACTTGGAAATTCAAATCAAGCAATCATACCCTTGTCCGTTGTCCAAAGTACTTATTAGTAGGTGAATTTTTAATTGAATTTTGCCTGCACATCCTTCATGCGACCGTTAATACTTCTTGAGGTACCAACGACCGATTACAAGATGTGTTTGCACATTAAAGCGTACTTCCTAGTCTTGCAACACCCAAGGCTTTTTAGCAGTGACTCCCAAACCAGTTGGTCTAAGGCACTAGGTGATGAAGCACCCTCGCTAAATATTTTTCTATTTTTGCAGCCTTAAGTAATCACAAAAACCAGTGTTCATTTTTTTTTCTTTATAAACTTTTTTTCTTTTATTTTCATTGTACTAAGGATTTTAGACAAGAACATTGCAAGGTCTCTTCTACTATTCCAAGTTTCAAGGTGCGTGATTGTGCAAATTGTAGGGTATACATTTTCAGAATCTAGACTTAAGCTAGGAATTATTTTTCAAACTTACACTTTAATAAAGATATCAATACTTTTCCTTTGTTTCGACTTAGCCCAAAAAGTTAACTCAAAATTTGCCTATTTCTAAATAAACTACAAAGACATATACTTTCTACTGTTAAACTTTAAGGAAGGTTATCTTTAGGGTTTTTAATTTACTACGTCTAAGATCTAGTTGTTCCTAGCTAGTTAACCTATCTGTCAAACTCTAGTCAAATAAGCCAAAATTGAATACAATAATTTTTATAATTTTTCAAAAATTTTCAATTTTTATGGGTTTTCAAATAAATATGCAAATGCAAAAATATACATATGAATGCGAAGGAAGAAGACGTACCGAGCATACCCTCAAACTTAAAATTGACAGTGTCCTCACTGTCATGCTACACCAAGATGGTCAAAATGTCGGCACTCCCCTGTTTATTTATTTATAAAAAAAAATTTATTTTTTTATTTTTATTGTTAAAAGAAAAACAAAAATATATATACAACAAGGTTCCTCCCAATCTTAAGCTTGGCCTTACATAAGCCAAAGGTTAGCACCAACCATTCAAAAATCTTATCGGGATAATGGTCGAGTTGGTGAAAGAATGGAGTGGAAAGAAAGGAAATGAGAAGCACACGAGACCGTGTGGGAAGAAAGGTAGAATATGGTCTCGGTGGAGGAGAAGAATGGCGGAAAAGAGAAAGAAGGGTAGCACGATCTTGAGGGTGTAAATTGAGTGAATAAATTAGCGCAATTTGTGATGGCCGAAGTGTTAAAAGTGATTGTGCTAATCTATCAACTCGGCGAGAAATGGGGTCAAATTCCTCAAGATTCGCAAGAAAACATGGGTACGTCGAACTTGGTATAGGAGATGAAAGCGTAACGGTCTTTTGCACGGTCGAAACGATAGGACAGACAAAAAGGAGTGAATTAGGGATAGGCTCATTCTCACCGTAGTAAACTGTCTCGAATTTGAAAGATTCCATCAATGGTTCGAAACGACTGTAAGCAACCGAGTCTGATGGTTCAACTAACTCATCTGAAAATTCATTGGACTCAAACTCAGGCGGTGAGACTTCAACATCGTCCGAAAAAGTGAAACACTCGTAAGTGTCATCGGTTGTGATAACTGTGTCAGATTCAAAGGAAAAGTTTTCAAGCTCACAGTCGTCAAGCGTGATCTTGTGCGTGGTGGGAACGATGGAAAGGAGGGAGGGTGATATAACAGTTAAAGGTTCAGGAGGCTGAATTGGAAAATCCGACACATCAAACAAAAATGGTTCAATCTCAATATTATCCTCAAGACTTTCCTCAATACTATCCTCATAAGTCTCCTCAATAGTTAACTCATCCATGCCATTATCATCAAAATCAAGCCGCATATGAAGTTCAGGAGAAACATTTAATTACTCGGGATGATGAATTGGACATAAAATTTCAATCAAATCTACTGGTTCATCGTCCAAAATACTCCCGGCGTCTATCTCCTCAATCAAGTGAAAATCAATATTTTCTGACACCTCATCAAAAGTATGGATATTTATCAATTCAGGTTCTAGATTGGAGGAGTAAAGATCGAAAGGATTAAGTGTGGTTTCACTCGAAAGGGATTCGTCACAATCTGGCAAATCAAGCACTGCAAAGTCACACAACTCGTTTTTATTTTTAACTGGTGAACTATTTGGGACAATCGATGGAAAACCGGAGTTGTGGGCTTCAAGTAGGTATGGGTAGGTCTGATTTTGGAATGTGTAGAACTCACTCGCTCCTCTCAAATTCTTCCTCTGTCCAACCGCCTCCTTATACGTTGAAAACTTTGAAGCTAGTTGGAAACTAGCTACCGGTTCAGTAGGTTGCATAAGGGCGGCTACGGACGCATCCATATTCCTAATCATTTTGTTTGTTGCTAAGATATAAGCCTCCAACGACTGCTCCAAACTAGACATGGGTTGTGAGGGGGTTTCGGTAAAAGATTCGAAATTGTTTGGATATGTGAAACTCCCAAAAGGCTGTGTAGAAACAGTGTCTAGTGATGGTGGGAAAGTCGGGTAGGACTGGTAGGAATTGGATGGTTGGACAGGAGTAGGATCAACATTTGGATAAAAAGGTGAATGGACTTGTTGATCCCTAGAACTGGATATGTGGAGAGGAGTGAAAGATCGGCTACGAGATTGAGCAATATGCTCAGCAATGGACATCGGTTTAGGAGTTACAGCAGGACTTGAAAAAGTGGTATCAACATATGAAGGTGGTAAAGGTTGACTTGGTTGACACAAAGTGGGTTGCAAAGTCGAATTGTTTCTCCTAGACGCTTCTATTTGATCTTTCAAAGATATTTTTGGCATGGAGGGATTTTCTTTAAATCGACCGAAACAATTGACGTACGAGGCAAAGTTAGGTTCGGGATACTTAAGTTCGGCAAGAGATTTGTGATGTGGGGTACCCATGATGTAGGAAGGTGAAAAGAAAGAAGGTTGGGTGGTGCAAGGATTTTTAGCGGCAAAGTTTGCAAGTTTTGTAAAAAAAATTTCATTTTTCCCTTTTTCTTTGTTTGGAAATTTTTACAAAAAGATTAAGGATATGCAAATCAGAAAAGATCACTTGCAATCAATTATTATTTTAACCATAGCGCAAAAAAATCCTGCACAAAATTTGTTATTTGGAAAGGAAAAGATTTTTAAAGCGCACGGAATCCTGCAGGAATTTTTCAGAAGATATATTGAAATTTGCAGAGGAGAAAGATCAGAGGAGCTTACAGAAAAATTTTCACAAGATGTCGTCACCTCCCCACCGCGTTTCCGCGGCCCAAGCGCCTTCCTGCCGCGTTTTCGCGGTCAACTAGTTAGCACAGTTCCCGAGAAAAAATTTGTATTGATGATGTCACTGAACCGCCGCCTTTCCGCGGTATGAGGTAGGGATATGCTGCGTTTTCGCGGTCTGATGACGTGTTCAGATCCCGAGAATTTTTCTTTCCCTCTGTTTTGATTTTCCACTATTTTCCAGATCTTTATTTTTCTGTTTTTCTTTCTGTAGATTTTCATATCCGAATTTGTTTGTAAATCCGAATTTGTTCTTGATTGATCTCAAAACTTATCTATAACCACAATTAAGAACGGTGTCGCTTGGTAGCTAGCCGGTGAGTACGGGTCGGTCCACTGGGATGTTGTGAATTTCTTAGTCGCTCAAACGAGTTAATTCCGATTGTGGTCGGATTGATTATTAAATCTAAAAACTAAATTATTCTATACTAAGATTATCTAGATCTAAGTCTTGCTGGGGTTAGGTTTAAGAATGGTTTGGAAATGTAAATAAATCTCAACGCTTTCTATACCCAAATTAGGATCTAAGAGGAGTTATGGTAATTATTAATAAAGGAGATTAAATCCATTCGGGAAGGTGTTCCTTCCTCTAGGTTCTTGTCCTTCCTTTATCAATCCTTACCCTAACCTCCATGGAAAACACGCGCAACCGGGCCTTTATACTACGGTATCACCGCTACCTCGAGGGATAGGGTGCCGTAGGGTGCGGTGTATGCGTGTATGCATGGAGTCCTATTGATTATATGTGATGGGTAAGAAAGGGATGAGAGATCTCATCTCTCAAAAAGCCTTCCCCAAAACTAACTCTAACAATTATCTAGGGCAAAGAATTAAATCTAAACTAGAGCAGAGAATGAAAAATTACCTACTTTATGGATGGCTCTCTCCAAACATCAACACATGGTTGTCAGATCTGAATTCATGAAATGAAAAGAGGCACCGATGCTCTCCAAAAGAATTCTAAATTTTATTCATAGAAAGAGGCATAAGGAGGCATAACCTAATACAATGATTTAGAGTTCCTATTTATAGAGGATAGGAAACCCTAGGTTACAGTTGATTCGCACGTCTGCATTTACCAAAATACCCTTAGGAAGTCTATTCAACGCCGCAAAAGAATTATGGTAAAATTTCTCGACAACAAAAGCTCTGGATGGCCGCGGAACCGTGGCCCGAGGCCTGGTTTGGCCGCGGTTCCGCGGCCAAAAAGGAAGATTAGGTCTTCTGTTTTCTACTGCAGGCTCTGGGCTTTCTGGGCTTCCTTATTCTTTGGTTCTTTTATCAAAATAGCTTCTAGGTTTCTTCCAGATCTCCAGTGAACAATTGCAGTGGACTTTTAACCGTTCGCTTTGGAATCTTGGACCTTGCGCTGCCTTTGTACTTTGTAAACTGATCTTTTTGTAAGCTTTATCAAGATCCTTCTGTTTGTTGGTTGTAGTTCCACTTTTGCATCGTCTTGTATCTTTTTCACTGTTTTAGATCCATGAACCTGTAACCTGTACTATGTAGCAGCCATGCGTCAAAAGCACTTGTTTATTTATAAAACGAATAAGAATGGGGAATATAATAATGCAATATTATGGTATGAACAAATACCCCCAAACTTATCTTTTGCTCGTCCTCGAGCAAACTTAGTTTTATTCTCTACAAAAACCTAACCGCACTTTCGCAGGGAAACGCGATTGTACTGAGCTCGTGCAACAAGCCGTTAAACCTCTAGGTGTCCCTAGTAGGAGGAGTGTTGTCTCCTAAGGGTTTTCAGCGGATACTACCCACAAAATCCTATCAATTCGGCCTATCGACTTTAATTCTCCAAGTAGGTTTTCTAATAAGGAATTCTATTATCGTCGACTCGTAAATTATCCACCCATATTCTTCACGCTTCCTCATAATTTAACTTAAGATTATATATGTCCCGTAGACTTACTTAGTTTTCGGCATCTCTTAAGTTTTCCTTCTAGGGTTCAATCTCCACTTAGGAATTTCTATCATCTCTACTAAAGATACAAGTTCTATTCTTCATTCCTCGCTCTTATCTAAATCCCAATCACATACCCCTACGTATGTGTATATATCACCCCTATACATGGAAATTCAAATCAAGCAATCATACTCTTGTCCGTTGTCCAAAGCACTCTTTAATTAGTGAATTTTTAAATGAATTTTGCTTACACATCCTTCATGCGACCGTCAATACTTCTTGAGGTACCAACAACCGATTACAAGATGTGTTTGCATATTAAAGCGTAATTCCTAGTCTTGCAACACCCAAGGCTTTAGCAGTGACTCCCAAACCAGTTGGTCTAAGGCACTAGGTGATGAAGCACCCTCGCTAAATATTTTTCTATTTTTGCAGCCTTAAGTAATTACAAAAACCAGTGTTCATTTTTTTCTTTATTCACACTTGTATATATTTTTTTTAATTTTCCATCGTACTAAGGACTTTAGACAAGAGAATTTCAAGGTCTCCTCTACTATTCCAAGTTTCAAAGTGCGTGATTATGCAATTTGTAGGGTATACATTTTCAGAATCTAGACTTAAGCTAGGAATTATTTTTCAAACTAATACTCTAATAAAAATATCAATACTTTTCCTTTGTTTCAACTTAGCCCAAGAAGTGAACTCAAAATTTGCCTATTTCTAAATAAACTACAGAGACATATACTTTCTACCGTTAAACTTTAAGGAAGGTTATTTTTAGGGTTTTTAATTTACTAAATCTAAGATCTAGTTGTTCCTAGCTAGTTAACCAATTTGTCAAACTCAAGTCAAATAAGGCCAAAATTGAATACAATAATTTTTATAATTTTTGAAATTTTTTAATTTTTTATGGGTTTTAAAATAAGTATGCAAATGCAAAATATGTACAAATGAATGCGAAGGAAGAAGACTTACCGAGCATACCCCCAAACTTAAACTTGACAGTGTCCTCACTGTCATGCTACACCAAGAGGGTTGAGAATGTCGGCACTCCCATGTTTATTTATTTATAAAAGTGTTTATATTTTTTTAATGTTTTGAATTTTTTTTTATTTTTTATAGAAAAAGAAAACAAAAAATATATATACATATATACAACAAGGTCCTCCCCAAACTAAACGAGGCCTTACACAAGCCAAAGGTTAGCACCAACCATTGAAAAATCTTATCGTGGTAATGGTAAAGTTGGTGAAAGGAGGGAGTGGAAAGAAGAGAAATGAGAAGCACACGAGACCGTATGGGAAGAAGAGTGGAATATGGTCTCGGTGGAGGAGAAGAATGACGGAAAAGAGAAAGAAGTGGAGTACGATCTTGAGGGTATAAATCGAGTGAATAAATTAGCGCAATTTGTGATGACCGATGTGTTAAAAGCGATTGTGCTAACCTATCAACCCGTCGAGAAATGGGGTCAAATCCCTCAAGATTCGCAAGAAAGCATGGGTACGCCGAACTTGGTATTAGAGATGAAAGCGTAACGGTCTCTTGTAAGGTCGGAACGATAGGAAGAACGAAAGGGAGTGAATTAGGGATAGTCTCATTCTCACCGTAGTAAACTGTCTCGAACTTGAAAGATTCCATCAATGGTTCGAAACAACTGTGAGCAACCGAGTCTGATGGTTCAACTAACTCATCTGAAAATGTAAAGGACTCAAACTCGGGAGGTGAGTTTTCAACATCGTCCGAAAAAGTGAAACACTAGTAATCATTATCGTCTGTAAGAACTGTGTCTGATTCAAAGAGAAATTTTTCAAGCTCACAGTCTTCAAGCGTGATCTTGTGCGTGGTCGGAACGATGGAAAGGAGGGAGGGTGATATAACAGTTAAGGGTTCAGGAGGATGAATTGGAAAATCCGACATATCAAACAAAAATGGTTCAACCTCAATATTATTCTCAATACTCTCCTCAATACTATCCTCATAATTCTCCTCAATATTTTTCTCAAAAATTTGTTTATCCATGCCAATATCATCAAAATCAAGATGCATATGAAGTTCGGGAGAAACATTTAATGACTCGGGATGATGAATTGGACATAAAATTTCAATTAAATCGACGGGTTCATCATCCAAAATATTCCCGGCGTCAATATCCTCAATCAAGTGAAAATCAATTTTCTTAGACACCTCATCAAAAGCGTGGATATTTATCAATTCAGGTTCTAGAGAGGAGGTGTAAAGTTCAAAAGGATTCGGTGTGGTTTCACTCGAAAGGGATTCCTCACAATCTGGAAATTCAAGCACTATAAAGTCGCACAACTCATTTTTATCCTTAACTGATGAATCATTTGGGACACTTGTTTGAAAACCAGAGTTGTGGAATTCAATTGGGTATGGGTAGGTTTGATTTGGAAGGGCGTTTAACTCACTTTCTCCACTCAAATTCTCACTCTGTCTAACCGCCTCATGATACATTGGAATTTTTGGAGCTAGTTGGAAACTAGCTACCGGTTTATTAGGTTGTATAAGGGTGGCTATGGACGTATCCACATTCCTCATCATTCGGTTTATTGCTGCAATGTACGCCTCCAACGACTGTTCTAGACTAGACATGGGTTGTGGAGGGGTTTCGGTAAAAGATTCGAAATGGTTTGGATACGTGAAACTCCCAAATGGCTGTGTAGAAGCAATGTCTAGTGAAGATGGGAAAGTCGGGTAGGACTGGTAGGAATTGGATGGTTGGACAGGCGTAGGATCAACATGTGGATAAAAAGGTGAATAGACTTGTTGATCCCTATAACTGGATGTGTGGAGAGGGGTGAAAGATCGGCTACGAGATTGAGCAATATGCTCAGCAATGGACATCGGTTTAGGAGTTACAACAGGACTTGAAAAAATGGTATCAACGTACGAAGGTGGTGAAAGTTGACATGGTTGACACAAAGTGGGTTGTGAAGTCGAACTGTTTCTCCTAGACGCTTCTATTTGATCTTTCAAAGAAATTTTGGGCACGGAGGGATCTTCCTTAAATCGACCGAAACAATTGATATACGAGGCAAAGTTAGGTTCAGGATACCAAAGTTCGGCAAGAGATTTGTGATGTGGGGTACCCATGATGAGAAGAGAAATAAGGTAGGTGGTGCAAGGATTTCTTTGCGACAAAAGTTGCAAGTCTTTTTTAAAAAAAATTCCTTTTTCCTTTTTCTCTTTATTTAGAACTTTTTGCAAAAAGATTTTCGAGAAAAGAGCTAAGACACACTTTCGATCAACCAAAAATGCACAATCAGGCCTAGATCTAGGGTCACCTAGGCCAGCTAGACAGCTCCTAACTGTTCCAAAGGGCTAGAAATAGGACCTCAAACCGCCTCTTCACCGCCAATTGCGGCCAGGTAAGTGCCAGGTAAATGGGAGGCTCCCCACTACAAAAGTAGTGGTCCTAATTAAGTAACCACTTGCCTTAGACACACTTGCCTAGACACCGCAAAGTCAGGTTAGGATAAACGGTCGATGCCTATAACTAGTCCTCTGTCCTATTGAGCGCGACGTCCTTAGGGCTGAGTCTAGTATTTTTTTTTAATTAAAAATTTGGTCAATGCAAATGCCTTATGTGATTTCAGGGGTCCTGGGAAGGGTGATGAAATTCCCACCCAATCTGAATTGGTCAAAAGCCCCATAAAATCCGATTAAAAATATGCAAAACAGTAAATCACTTGCAATCAAATCTTTTTTATTTTATGCGCGGCGCAAAGAATCATGCACAAGATTTGTTATTTGGAAGGGAAGATTTTTTTTTTAAGCGCAAAGAATCCTGCAGAAAATTTGACAAAAGATATATGGGGATTGGCAGAAGAGGAAAAGGGGAGCAAACAGTGCAAAACACGCGCGCTGACGTGGCAAATGGACCGTGGAAACTCTGCGGGAGCGCGCTTGCGCGGCGGAAGGGCGGCGGATTTGAAGCTTCAGATCTCTGAAAAAATTGTGCTGCTCTGTTGTTCCAATCCCTTTCTGTTCTGATCTACCTTTTTCTGTTTCGCACTATGGATTTTTCCAGATCCGTCGATCCTGTAAAGATTCACAAAAAATACCCTTTTCAAAAAAAATAACAGATGATATATTTTTATATATATATTTTTTATTTTTCAGTTTTTATGATTTTTTAATTAAGATTAACCCGAAATTGCAAAAAGGAAATAACACGCCATCCCCGGCAACGGCGCCATTTGATTTTATAGATCAAAAATAATATTATCGCAATCAAGAACGGCGTCGCTTTGCAGCTAGCCGGTGAGTACGGGTCGGTCCACAGGGATTTTGTGAATTTCCTAATTATTCTTACGAGCTAATTCCGAACGGTATGAACGGATTGATTAAATCTAAAAACTAAATCTATCTAGATATAAATCTTGCTAGGGTTAGGTTTAGGGTAGGTTTGGAAATGTAAATAAATCTCACCGCTTTCTGTACCCAAAATAAGATCTATGAGGTGTTATAGTAATCATTAATAAAGAGGATTAGAACCATTCGGGAAGGTGTTTCTTCCTCTAGGTTCTTGTCCTTCCTTTATCAATCCTTACCCTAACCTCCATGGAAAACACGCTCAACCGGGCCTTTATACTACGGTATCACCGCTACCTCATGGGATAGGGTGCCGTAGGGAGCGGTGTGTGCATGTATGCATGGAGTCCTATTAAAAAAGTGTGATGGGCAAGAAAGGAATGAGAGATCCCATCTCTCAAAAAGCCTTCCCCAAAGCTAACCCTAACAAGCGAGGAGACTACTCGCTCATTAGGGAATTGAAGAACATGCTATATATCTATCTAGGGCAAGGAATTAAAGATCTATACTAAGGCAATTAAATAAAACTACTTATTTTACAGATGGCTCTCTCCAAACATTTACACAAGACTTGTCAGATCTGAATAGATGAAATGAAAAGAGGCATCGATGCTCTCCAAAAGAAATCTGAATTTTATTAATGAAATGAGGGATGAGGGAGGCATGAAAAGAATACAATGAATTAGAGTTCCTATTTATAGAGGATAGGAAACCCTAGATTACAATTGATTCGCATGTCTACATTTACACAAATACCCATAGGAAGACCTAGTCAAAGTAGACTCCAAATTATGGTAAAAACTGTAGCCCCTCACTGCGCAACATGGCCGCGGAACCGCGGCCCGAGGCCTGGTTTGGCCGCGGTTCCGCGGCCAACAAGGAGAACTGGGGTTTGGTATTTCTGTTGTAGCTTCTGGTCATTTTGGGCTTCCAATTTATTCTGTACTTTTATCAAATGGGCTTTGAGGTTTCTTCCAGATCTCCAGTGAATAATGTAGTGGATTTTAACCGTTGCTTCGAGACGAAATCTTGGACCTTGCGTTGCCTTGTACTTTGTGAACTGATCTTTATGTAGGCTTGATCAAGATCCTTCTATTTGTTGGTTGCAGTTCCACTTTTGCATCGTCTTTTCTCTTTTTCACTGTTTTAGATCCAAGAACCTATAACCTGTAATATGTAGCAGACATACTTCAAAAGCACCTGTTTATTTATAAAATGAATAAGAATGGGGAATATAATAATGCAATATTATGGTGTGAACACAAGTCCCTGCAGTTAATTACGTTATCGCATCGCGATAACCACTTTCTCCTGCTCCAAAGGTTCACTTCGTGTCATGTGTGTTTGTTTTATTTTTGGTTGCCCGTGGATTGTATACGGAGACTAATTTATGTTGTCGCCCGTAGGGCGTGGATTAGTCCAAATCTGTATATTTTTATATTTGCGTTTGGGTTGATTTAAGGATCGTTGATCCGTTTTGAGATCAAGATCGACACAAATGCATACGAGCAGTTGGAGGCTCGGTTGATTTTTTTATTAAGGATACGTTTGTCTAATTTGATATTAAGATCTACTTAACAGGGTGTTAGAATCATTTTTCGTTTCAGATCCAACAAGAGAGCATTTGGGCTCGGTTGTTTTAGTTTAAGGACGTTTCGGTCCCTTATCACCATTTTGGAGGGGAAATTGTAGTTTGAGAACATTTCGGTATGTTGATCACCATTTTTGAGGTGAGGCTTTAGTTTAAGGACGTTACGGTCCGTTGTCGCCATTTTGGAGGCAACGTTTAGTTTAAGAACATTTCGGTCCGTTGTAGTCTAAGGACGTTTCGGTCCGTTGACCATCCTGCGCGCACGTGTATTTGTTACGTGACGGGATGAGCAACGATGATATGGGATGCATCCAGTTTGGGATGTGGTTTGATCTGGGATATGCACGTCAGTTTGGGAAGTGCACCAAAAAGCAGTTGGTTGTCAGTACTCGCCACCTCTCTGAAGATATTGAGAAATTACAACGACATGTATCAGAGGTGTAGAGAGATGTACCCTTGAACCAATTCTCGTGTTTGAGGGAAAAGAGATTAATGGTAAACCCGGGAATCATTAGTCGTGTTTTGAGACTAAGATTTCCTCAGGAGAATGTGGGACGATTATCGTTTTGGGATATCATCAGTTGGAAGATCGATAGCCGTATTTGGGACTAAGATCAGTTTGGGAAGTAGTGAACCCATGGGCTCGGTTGATCTGGGTTAGGGACCTAGCCAACTTAGGCTTGATCCACTCAGTTTTCTTTTTATTTGAAAAGATGTGCTAAGCACTTGTTTAGGCTCAGTTCCTTTTTTTGTGCAAAAAAGTGCTGAGCACTTATATAAGTTCTGACGCTCACACATAATCATGTGGGGTTTTCAGTCATGGCGATTTGCCCAATAAGTGTTAAACATTTTACTCTTTTTGTCTCTTTATGGAGTGTTGAGCACTCTTTATGGTGCCCACATGCGAAGCACGTGAGGCGCCAGACGCTAGGCGCTGCCTGGTGAGTGTTAAGCACTTTTTATGTTTTGTGGTGCCCACGTGAGAGTCACGTGGGACGCTCGGCGCTAAGCGCCAGGCGTCGCTCACTGAGTGCTAAGCACTTCTTTATTTTGTAGCGCCCACATGGGACGCACGTGGGACGCTGGGCGCTGAGCGCCAGTCACTGAGTACCAAGCATTCCTTATGTTTTGTAGCGCCCACGTGAAATGCATGTGGGGCGCTGAGCGCCAGTCACTGAGTGCTAAGCACTCCTTATTGAGTGGCGCCCACGTGAGGGGCACATGAGGCGCTGAGCGGTGATTTTTCCTTGTATATTTTGTTCTGAGGAGTTCAATTTCCTGGTTCTCTTTTCTGAATCTTTGATCTTCAAGAGCAAGTTCGTCCCGATGAGAATTAAATTCTCAACTTGTGGGAAACTTGTCTTGTGGATCTCAGATCCAGAAAAAGAACCAAGTTCTTCTATTAAAAGGGTTAAACCCTTCAATAGGTAAACGAGATATTTTGATCTCTCTTCTTTTTTTAATTAACCTAGAGATTTTTTTCTGAGAAGGGAGATCTTCTTCTTTCTTCCTTTTTGAAACTTTCTGCTTTTTTTCCCGAAGCTTATTAGGGGTTCCTCCTCTTTAGACTTAAAGTCTTGTGTCCTTTATATAGTAGAGGCAAGTCTGTTGATTAGTTGAAGAAATCTCTCATTAAGAGATCTTAATTGATTTTGGGGATTTCATCCACCGTTGGATCTTTGATTCAAGGACTTCTGTTTTACAGAAAGTATTTTCTTGTTTTTTTAACAAGATTAGGGAAATATTTTCCCATACAGAATTTATTCTGCAGATCGGTGATTTTTTAATCACCATTGGATTTTTAATCCAACGGTACTCTGTTTTACAGAGGGCAATCTTTCTTATTTAGAAAGATTTGAGGAATATTTCCTCTCAACAGAATTTAATTCTGCATCCTGATGATTTATCATCTCCGTTGGATCTTTGATCCAACTGCTCTGTTTAACAGAGAGTAAAATTTAATTCTAAAAGGCGTTGGCGCTCACGTATTGTGCACGTGGGCACTGCTTAAGGTTTTTGTGTGCTTTGCACACGGGTGCTGCTCATATAAGAGTTTTTAACTCTGGCACTGGCGCCCTCGTGGAAGGCACGTGAGGTGCTGCATAAGATTTTTGTGTGCTTTGCACACGGGCGCTGCTTATATAAGAGTTTTTAACTCTGGCGCTGGCGCCCTCGTGGAAGGCACGTGAGGCGTTGCTTAAGTTTTTGTGTGATTTGCGCACGAGCGCTGCTCATATAAGAGTTTTTACCTCTGGCGCCGGCGACCTCGTAGAAGGCACGTAAGGCGCTGCTTCTTGAGTTTTGAACAGAGCTTTGCTCTTTTATTGGGGGAAACAAAGATCCAGCCAATGGAGAGGAAGAAGAAGGAGACCCTTTTCGAAAACTCCCATTTCGGAAAGATCTAAGGCTCAAAAGAAGATTAAGGGATAAAGGGGAGAAGAAAGGGATCCCCTCTAACCATCTTCAAGGATTTCTAGGAGTTTAACTCCATTCAAGATCTGTTGGAGTTTAACTCCATAAACAAAACCCTTTTTAGGAGTTTAACCCTAAATCTAAACATAATCCCTGTTAGGTGTTCAACTCCAAAGCCCGTTGTGAGTTCAACTCCCAGTCCAGGGGCTAAGCCCCTTTTCCGCTGGTGTTTCCAGCGGTCACGTGCCACGTACGTAACCCGCTGGCACCCAGAGGTCGCGTGCCACGCACGTAACCCGCTGGCCCCCAGCGGTCGCGTGTAGGGCACGTGACCCGCGGGTGCCAAGCGCCCATGCGCCGGGTACGTGACTTTAAGACACTCCTCACCCCTCATTTTCCATGCGCTCCACACCCAAAAAATGGACCCCCGTAAATTATGCGAGGCCCTCGATATATCCAAAACCCTTTCAAAACAAAACGCACGCACATGGCACATTGAGTTCGCATGACCAGTCTGACCCATCAATCGGAGATTCTCTTGCTCCAAAAGCGAGGGATAATTAACGGCAGTTTAGTCCGCGGCCACCGGAGATTCGGATCCTCACGATCAATAAACCCCGGCCTACCTTAGGCAGGGAAATCTGTATACGCCTGACAAGCGCGTGCGTATTCCCATCTCAATGGGTGACGAAAAACACCCTACACATATATAGTCACCCTAGATATCATAGTATTACCTTCATGATACAGTATGATCTAGGAATCATTATTTATTCGATTTCTACCTGCTGATATTGTCCACCCACAAGTTGGCAACTCACCCCGTTGTGCCACAGTTTTCTTGTAGGTTCGACCGCTTGGATCAGTAGCGGTATCGCTGGCACACAGTCTCATCAGGGTGTTTTGGTTTGATAGGCGGGACACACATGGGATCGTGACCACTCTTGTACTTATTATTCCTATTGTATCTAGATAAACTCCATCAATCAGAAACTAGACTTTGTATAATAGTAGACCTAGACAGACTTGGGTATTGTGAGACTTAGAGCGATGAGTGTATGTTCGCTTCTTTTGAGCTGTTGGTGTCTTGCTTTATTTATTATTTTTTCTGTGTTTGATCTTCGCCGTAGGGCGTCGTATATATGTTATGGTATGGTTGTGATTCCGCCATTTGGCGAAGAGCTAGCTCCCGTTTGGGGATGCCTATATATATTGCATGTATGTGGTTTTGGATCAAAATATACTAGGAAGGTGCTGCCCAAATTTTTAAAAAAGACGAAAAATGTTTTCAACTAGTATTTACTCCACTTGCATTTTCATATATCATTATTTATGCATTTAAAGAAAAACTTGATTTCATTATATTTTTATTTCAAACTGCACCTCTACTATTTTCCGCAAAAAGTTTTAGATTTTTGGGTTTCGGCTTACTTGAATTACGTTACGCTTTTTAACGTTGTGTGATTTAAGTGCCGGTTACGTGTCAAATTCCGAGTCATGACATTTTTATTTCGGTAAAATAACTAATATTTTACTTGCATGATATATGAAAATAGCGAAATTTTAGAAACATCAAAATTATTTGTTTTCTTTAGTTTTTTATACATGTTTTTGGAATAGCAAACCAAAATTAAGAAATTATTAACTCTAAAAAAGTTTTTTTTCAATTTTTAATATTTTACATTATATAGCACATAAAAGTTGTGAATTTTTTTCAATATTTTACCAGTAAAATTTAAATAGTGCGAGAAAAAATAAAACGAGATGTTAAAGAAGGTGGCCGGTGAAATTTTTTCCACCACATCACCTTACTGTATGGAATGAAAGAGTGATAAATATTGAGCTGGAAGCCAATAAATTTTTTTTATAACTATATATAATAATAGAATTAAAGGTATTAGTATTAGAAAACATTTTTTCTCGATAAAGTCCAAATCAGATAAGAAAATATTCCAAGGAATACTCTATTACATAGCTTTTTATATATTATATAAATATATAGATAGCATATGAATTGTCAAGATAATATAACAGCATTAAAAATTAACATCTGCTGGTCATATTCACATTTTTAGAGTCGGAATATATATTCACAGCCAAATCCCTGTACATACAAAATTCATGAAACGAATCTAAAAGTTACATAAAGATGTTAAAACTAAAAAGTACAACTAATACCAATAATTAAAACATAATTGCTTATAAGTGATGGTGTGCCGTCTTTCTTCTATGATTGAGAAACTTCGCCAGATAAATAATAACTAAGCAGTAACAACGTCAAACATATAAATAGTTCGAATCAAATGGTTATTCTTCTTAACGATAATTAAAAAACCGTTTACTTATAAATCGGTAGTTTCAATTCCGACCAATTTCCTCACCAACAACAAAGGAAGGAAATCCATTGAACACATCTAATTCCTTTCTGATAGTGCTCAATGTTGGCAACCCTTAAGATTGGGACACGTGGCGGACGGCACGTCCCAGAACTCAGGAGAAAGGGCCCACAAAGGCCGACCATGCCACCCCTGTACCCGACTGGCTAGCGCGAGCTAGCCCCCCTCGGGGCTCCTCGCAGATTGGCCTCCTCGGCCCCTCAGCTCACCCCGAGCTGTCACAAGACCAAGTCTCTCCGGCCTACTCGCTCGTCCCCGAGCTCCTTGCCGAGGCCGTCTTCTTCGGACATCCGACCAGTTCTGCCGGTCACAGGCGCAACCGCAGCTCCGCGAATCTCGCCACGCGCGGATTCTCCGCCAGCAACATCCCACGTTCCACGCCTTCACGATCCCCATTCATGGGCGATCCGCTCTCTACGCGGGCATGACGTCGGGAGCGTAACTGCCGGCGAGATTCTCGCGCCAGCTGCTGCTTGCCTCCACCACTATATAAACCCCCATCACAGAAGGGTCAAGTACGCCATTTTTTACTCCACTTAGCCGTTACGCTGCTCGGATCTAGTACTAACTTGATCGTCGGAGGGTCCTCGGTGGCGTCAAACCACCCCGGGACTTCTTTGCAGGTACTTGGTGTCCAACTCCTCCAATCACCAAATCTCCTCAAAACCCATTGAGACGCACACACAATAGGGGATCCCCTCCAGAATCCACCGGGAGATCGACGGAAGACAACATATGAAGGAGATCTGAAAAGGACCTCCATCAGTTGGCGCCGTCTGTGGGAAACGCAAACTACACAAAAACAAAGTTGGCCTTCGAAGTCCACATGGCAAACGACCATCTTGAAGATTCGGTACCAGTCGCCGCCTCCCCCTCACCGGAGGCGCGGATGAACCCCCTCCGGCGACCATCATCCATGCCCTCGCCAGCCGAATAGATCGGCTACAGTCCCTTGTGGAGGCGCTCGTCCGCGCCTAAACGGCCGGGCCTGGGACCCATATCGCCGCTCTTCCACAGCCAGGAATGCTCTGCCCCTGTCGGCACGGCCGACCACCGGCTGGCTGCGACTCCCGGCCACGGATCCCACGAACCTATACTCCCTAAGGCCCGTTGGGCGCCTCGCGGCTCCACCCCCAGGCCCGCCGCCGGAGCACCACACCTCGAACCTCTTTGCGACCCTTGCCCCACTGAGGAGATGTCGGTCACCTCGCCTGTCCACAGGCATGACCGACACCCACTCCCCTGACGGGGTCGCACAGAAAAGGCTCGCTACGACGGCTCGAGAGCCACCGCACCCGGGGATCTGAGGAACCTCATCGAGAGGAACCGGAGCCGTGCCCAGACGCAGGTCTCCCACAGCAGAAGCCAGGGATCCCGAGGCGCCGAGTCCTCGGTGTACCACGGCCGACTCGACGCCCTCGAGAAGAAGATCGAGGGCATGCGTCGGGAAGGTCACCTCTCGGCCGACGGGGCCGAGTATGCCGCCGAATCGCTCACCAAACCGTTCGCCGAGGAACTGCTCACTGTCTACGTCTCCTCGCACAACAAACCCCCGAAGGTCTCTCTGTTCGACGGGAAAACCCACCCCAAAAACCATTTGGATGCTTTCACCGTGGGAATGAGCTTCCAGGACCATTTCGATGCCGCCCTGTGCAGGGCCTTCCCTGCCACCCTCATCCGTTCTGGTCGGGACTGGTTTCGAGGACTCGAGCCTCACTCGATCTCAACCTTCGACGAGCTAGCTACTCAGTTCCTCGGCCACTTCGTTAGGAACCGTCGGCAGAAGCGCACGGTCGACTAGCTCTTCACAATTAAGAGTGGAGACAAGGAGACGTTCAAGGCTTACATCACTCGCTTTTACAACGCCCTCCTCGAGGTTCCTGAGCACCGGGACAAGACCGTCATCACGACGCTCAGATCTAGCTTGAGGCACAAAGAGTGGCTGCGCTCCTTTGCGTTGGCACAGCCTAAGACCGTGGTCGAGGTCAAGGCGTGGACCGAGCGCGAGGTTCAGCTAAAGTCCGAGGTGAACGCGAACCTCCCCCGGGCAAAACGATCCGACCAGAAGAAAAGGGCTCGGGAGGAGAGGCCGGAGCATCAGCAGCCCTATCACCCGAAGTTCCGGGAGTACACCCCGTTCAACGTTTTTCTCGCAGTGTTACTAGAGGAGGCCCAAGGCGAAGGGTTCTTCAAGTTCCCTCCAATCCCGCGTCAGGCCTCAAAGCAGACCCATGGCCCTTACTGCGCCTTCCACCGGACGCTGGGCCATGCCACCGAGGATTGCAAGCAACTCCGGGATTACATCGAGGAGATCATCCGATCGGGGCACCTCGCCATCTACTTAAGGGATAAACGGCAGGCCGACCGCGAGCAGGAGCAGCGTCCACCTCCCGCCGAGCTGACCATCGGCCAGATCATGCTTGCTTCCGCGGAGGACCAGTCTGGCACCCGGAGTGCCCCGTACCCGGCGCCAGGCACGGAGACCAGCAAGCCTCCAGGAAGCTCGGGCCACGCTGATTGGGTCATCTATTAGCCTGTACTTTTCTTTCGAGGCAATGTAAACTCTCCCTAAAGCCTATTGTCAATTTAATAAAGATCAGCAGAACATTGCGAAGAAAGTAGAAAAGTTCTTATTTATTCAAAAAAAGGGGGGTATTATGAGCTCCTCAGCCATACATACAAAAAGAAAAAAAAATATTATTACAACAACGGGGGAAGGGGTGCAGAGAGCACTGCTCGTGATACTCGGTGAAGATCTCCGCTAGCCGAGGCCTCGCGAGATCCAACCTCTCCCCTCGGTTCCCCCTGCGCGCGTTGATCCCGAGCCTCAAGTCATAGCACTCACGGACGAGCGCCTCCGAGCGAGCCAGCCAGTTCGCGGAGATGAGGCCGAAGCGCCTCAAAGACCGCAGATTGACCACGGCCTCATCATTGAGCTGCTCGGACAGGGGGTTGTAAAGACCCGGTGACGCCCTCCAAATGGAGTACATCAGCAGCTGCAGTAGGGAAGAACGTCGGGGGAGCAACTAGCCGAAGTGGTCCTCGATGCTCCCGTACACCAACTGCACCGTGTCCTCGGTACAGTTCTGGTCATACAAGTATACATCTTCGAAATTGATGATGTCGGGGATGGGAAAGGGGAAGTCCTGCATTCTCAACGCTCTGTTTGCAAGGGAAGGAAGGTATAGTACTCCTTCAGCCTTATATAGCCCGCTGCGCCCCCAGAGGAACTCAACGGTCACCCACTCTCGTCTAAGGAGTCGCCGCCGCGCGGCGATCATTAAGCCTCCTCCGACGGAACCGAAGCGACGCGGCCCTGGCGCTTCACCTCCCCCCACATTCAATGCGCATGCTAACCGTTCATGTTCCCTAGGTGTATGGTCGGGAGAAACCTCTTGAAGATTCGACCGAGCAGTTGCCCTGCCCGGTTATCCTCAGCCGGCCTCCTCAGGGCCCCCTAGCGCTAAAGGTCAAAGCCCTCACCAAGAGGCAACCCAGTAGCCGCCCTGCTCGGTTATCCCTGGCGGGTAGCTTCCCTACCGCAACGCCAGGGATCGGAAAGTCCCCCCAGAGGCAACATAGCAGCTACCCTACTCGGTCATCCCCGGCAGGTAGCTCCTCTACCGCAACGCCAGGGATCAAAGTCCTCACCAAGAGGCAACCCAGCAGCTGCTCTGCTCAGTTATCCCTGGCGGGTAGCCTCCCTGCCGCAACGCCGAGGACCAAAGCTGTTGGATATAGTGCCCTCTAAGTCAATTATTGGATCGCAGGTACGTGATTGCAATGATTGAGGGAGGACCTATACCGATAAAACAGTCTTACTCGAGATGATAGTATGCTATCTGGTTTGTCTTTATCATCATGATAGAGCCCATAGGATTTTTGCTTGACTGCCTGCAGTATGATGGCGATCATACATGTGGGAGCTGGGGTCTATAAGCACATCCTTAAAATGTCCCTAGTCGTGGGAGTTTCGAGACAGGGCATCGATACTCCGGAGTAGACTAGTGTATACAGTCGAGACCCCGACGAGGGGAGGTGGCCGGTCTCACAAGCCACTGGTGTCAGTTAGATCACCTAAGATGTATACAGGTGCTCATTGGGATATGAGTACACCGGACAGGACTCGCCGGGAACATGCTAGTTGGTATTATACATATCGTCAGATAGCAGTTTCCTGGTGACATGTGTACAGGTTAGTTCATCGACCTGAGGTCGTCATTTGTCTCGTGTGAGTTCCCACTGTGCTTTGATTTATACCCTACCACGGGTCAAAGGAGTCGTGCAAACATGTATATTTTGGGTACAGTCCCGAGCCACATTGGAGGCAAGTGAGCGGATCTTCGGGGATTCGTCTCTCCCTGTATTGGGGGTGAGATCGCGCTGTGTTTAGGAGAGCCATTACACGAAATCCCTGGCCAGGGTAATCGAGATATACTGGTAAGCATACCAGTAGTATATCAGAGTGTTCTGGGCTGCTCTCTGACACGACTTATGCAGCTATTGGGGGTCTGACGTTTACCGACCCCCTAAGCCGTATATGCGATACTCATAGACGAATGTTCCGGACTGTACGGTTATTGTCACTGTCAGGCTCAGTAGGGTTTATAGATGAGTTCGCTCGTCAGCTTCCCTTCCAATCAATACATAGGCAAAACGTTACGTACAGCTTGTACCTCTGACGTGCTAGTGGTTATACCCAGTGCCAGTGTACTGATGAGTCATTAGAGTCCCCCACCGACACTTTCCCAAGTTCGGGCGAAACGTTGTAGAGACCGTATGGGTTTATGGCAAGGTTCGGAAAATACACGTGCGTTTTCGCACGTGTCAGTTTTCGGGCAGATAATACTGGTAGGCTTTGGTTTAAGCCGGAACCCAGTATTATACTGTATAGATATAATATCTTTGTCTCAGTTGCACTTGTATTCGGTCGTAATACAAATGCGGGTATGTTTATACCAATACGGGGTTATCCTGAAATTCGTTTCGGGATGATTTTTGGAAGTTGCCAGTTTCCAGTTTTCTATCAGCCGTATTTTGACATTCGGTTAAATACGGATTTGTCTTTTCGTCTTCAGGGTGAGTCATGCTTCTAGAAGGTTCTAGAAGTGGTGATTAGGCATATGACTCACTTGAGTCATTAATGGTTCATTAATGATGAAGGTGACTAGGTTTAATTTGATTGGTTGCATTTAATGTTTGATAATGAGTCATTCTTTCATTATTGTTATGATAACTATCATTTGGTTATGCTCACCCTCCCTTCTCCTACACTCACCTCCCTCCTTTCATATATATGGCCGGCCACTTCTTTGTGGGAGAGAGAGATTTGATTCATTCATTTTTGGCCAAAGATTTCATATAGTTTAGTGTATGGAAATTTCCTAGTTCAATTTCCATTCACCCGATTCCAAATGGCAACTTCTTTTAACCGTTCGTCCATAGTCTTGGACGTAACGAGACAACATATTCTACTCATTTTCTACTTCATCTTGGTCGTCTCTTTTGGCAAACTTGACGATCGAGTTGTCTCGGTTCAGAGGCGGGAGCCCGTTTAAAGATCCGTCGACGTGGTGCCACCTGGACGACGAGACCGGAGATCGAGCAAGTTCGGATCAGTTGCAACATAGCGTGGGATGATGGTTGAAGACCGAAGGACTCGGATCATTCGGTATAACAATTCTACCCTCTTTACAATTTGTTAGTTTAGCTTTAATGGACGATCCGGGATAAAGTATGCGATAGCGCCAGTCGTAAAAGTTTTGTTCCGCATATTGGCGTCTGTTAGACGGCCGGGGTGCTGCCGCGTACTTACAAAAGCCCTCACCAAGAGGCAGCCCAGCAGCTGCCCTGCTTAGTTATCCCTGGCGGGTAGCCTCCCTGCCGCAACGCCAGGGACCAAAGCCCTCACCAAGAGGCAATCTAGCAGCTGCCCTGCTCTGTCATCCCCGGCAGGTAGCCTCCCTACCTCAACGCCAAGGATCAGAAAGCCCTCACAGAGGCAGTCGAGCCCGAGGATCCCTCGCTCGGCTATCCTTCAGGACAAAAGCCCTCGCCAAGAGGCACCGGGCAGTAACCCTGCCCGCCAAGGGTCCTTGGTAGGCTTCTACAGCCCCTCCCGCGCCAAGGACCAAAGTCCTCCCAGAGGCAGTCGAGTCCTTGCTCGGCTATCCCCGGCTGGTAGCTTCCTACCACAACCGACAGGGATCAAAGTCCTCGCCAAGAGGCACTGGGCAGTAACCCTGCTCGGTCCCCGTCCTGAAGGATCAAAAGCCCTCGCAAGAGGCAACCAGGCAGCTACCCTGCTCGGTCCAAATAAGGCGGTCAACCCTCCGCCCACTACACACAGACGGCCCGAGCTGCCAACTAGGGCATCAGGTCTGTCCAAGTTTCGAGCGATCTCCCCTCGACTTCGGGGCCATGGAGACGCATGGAGACGCCTTCTCCTCAGCAGCGCTTGAATCAACTCGACGGACGATCGCTAGGCAGATAGCTGACCTGACATGGAGGCCCAACAGTGCAAGAAGAAAAATTTTACAAGCATTCTTCATGAACAAAAGACAAAAGCGCAAATCAAGGAAACCAAAGAAGGAAAAAGTTTTATTACTAAAAGGCGGTCTTTACAGAGGGTATTTTTGGCTCCCCAGCCTAACAAAATGCCCGAAGGCTTACAAAGTTCCAGACGCAGCAAAATAAAAAGAGGAGGAAGACAGGGGCTTTAGGCCTCGGGGCCAGGAGCGACCTCAGGGCCCTCGACATCCACCACGAGGCGAGCTGGGTCCTCGGCGACTTCTTCGTCATTAATCTCCTGCCCCTGCCCGCTGGCGTCGGCGAGGGGGTATTGGGCCCGGAGCTCTTCATCGGCAAACCCCGGTACTCGGGCCTTAACAGCGTCGAAGGCCTCATGCCAGATGAGGGTCGTGGCGACGGCCAAATCATCATAGAAGTCTTTCGATTTCTTGCATCCCTCCACCGCCTTCGCCGCCGAGAGGTCGGCCAACTTGGCCGCCCTCAGGTCGGCCGACTTCGCCCACTCGGCCGCCGCCTCCAGCTCCTTCTGGAGGGTTTTCACTGTCTTCTTCAGGTTGCCGGCCAGCACCTGAGCGTCCTCAAGCTTGGCCTCAGCGACCACGGTGGCCTCGCGGTGCCAGGAAACCTCCCGCTTCCCGGCCTCCACCTCACCCTCCAGGGCGACGACCCTCGCCTTCATCGCCTCCAGCTCCCGCTTGGAGCTCTCTTCCAGCGAGGCGAGCTGGCCCGCAGCTTTCATCGCCGGGGCTACCACCTCGGCCTCTATGCGCAAGGCGAGGGCGACGTGCTGAAGGACCTGAAAGGCAGAAGAGAGATCGGGAAGATGAGATAGGCACCGAACCTCAAAGGATAATAATAATGAAAGACAAGTGCTTACCTGTACGGACTCCTGGGCGATGGAGGCCAGCTGAGCCCTGAAAGTCCCCCGGGGACTCTACCCCCAGCCGATGCCTCTATCTCATGCAGCAGGCTATTTACGACGGATAGCCCCGAAGGTACGGCGAACTGGAGACCGCATTCCTCCACCATGATCGGCGAAGACGGTCCCTAGGTAGATCTCCTCTTGAGCGGCCTCGAGGGAGAGCCGGTCTCCTCCTTCGAGGCCGGGTCCTCCAGAATCCGAGCCCGCCTCCGACCCGACGTTCTGCTGGGCCCGGGGCGAGATTCGCTTCCGAGCGCTCACGGGGCACTATCGCCGGCGGAGAAGGAGCCGGGGCAGGCTGTGAACGGGAAGAGCCGGCGCCCCCAACCTTCGCAACCGGCCTCGGCTGGCACATTGAAGCCCGGAGCGAGTCTATGTCCATGGGTCCTGCACAGAACCAAGTGTAGAGGGAGTCAACGACACGGGCAATATACGAACCAAAAAGGGAAACCTAAACTTACCGATGAATTCAACGGAGCTGAGCCCGGTCCAACTCAGAACCCTCTCAGACAACAGCACGTCGAAACGGGGGATGGGCTCCCACGACGCCACTCTCACCGCAACGGGGTCACTAGACTGGTTCCCCGGCAAGTGCTTCTCCCTCGACCACTCTGTAGGCACGGGCCAGTCCTCGCTCTCGGGAGGGGAAACGAAGAAGAACTTCTTCTTCCAGTCGTGAATGGAAAAAGGCAGGGCCACAACCCCCGTCCCGGCGCCGCCCCCTGGTCGCTTTCTGAAAGAGAGATAAACCTACCTTGGGTCACCCGCTCGACCACCGGGGTGATTTTTGAAGACGAGGGAAGAATCAAGGAAGGAAAGGCTGAAGGGGATCGCCTGTAACTTCAGGCGAATCAGGAACCCAAGGAAAATCCTCCACGAGTTTAGCACCAACTGACCGGGGGCTAACCCGAAGAAGTTCAACGCTTCAACGACCTCAGGAGAGAAGGGCAGACGCATTCCACCCCAAAATGCTTCCAAATACAGGACGATCTCCCTGCCCCGTACTCGGTCTGCCCTCTCTCCCTCCTTGGCCAGACGGAGCGTATAGCGTGAGGGGATGTGGAAGCGAGCCCGTGCGTTGGCAAGCTCATCCCCATGCCTTATCCAACACAAGGCGCTAGGGGCAACATCTACCGCCTCCTCCCTGGGGGCTGCCCCCGCCATATGATCCCGGGAAGATGGGCCAACCCCTGCCCCCCGGGAGGACTCAGGCTCACCTAAAGGGTTCCTAGAACCTACCCCAACGACATCTACCGACTCGATAAGAGAAGACATCTAACCTTGGGAAGAATGATCCTCGGGGAACGAAAGTGGAAGGAAGAAGACGAGCGCCGAGCAACCGAGACTTGGAATGGGAAATATGAAGGAGTAGGGGCCCCGGAACGGGCCCCACCCCTATTTTATCGCCACAAGTGACCTCATCCGACGGTGCCCTTCATCTCCCGCCAAGACGCCTCCTCGCATCTAACGGTCCTGATTGCTCCACTTGTCGTCCCCACACTGGACCGCACCCTTTCAGGCATCGCAGGTCTGCACACGTCGCGTCAGCCAACCGACGCTCGACACATGGGCCGTCACTTCAAAGACAAGATACACGAACCGGCGCACCCTCCTTAAATGTGGAGATCTCGCCCTGATTCGCTGGCAGAAAAGACAGCTCGCGGCCCGGGGACGCGTCCCGACGAAACCTTAGGAGGGGGCTCACCCCGGGCGGCCCGGCGGTCCATTCCTGACCCAACCCACTGGCTGGTCGGGACAAGAGTGGGGGGCTAATGATAGTGCTCAATATTGGCAACCCTTAAGATTGGGACACGTGGCGGACGGCACGTCCCAGAACTCGGGAGAAAGGGCCCACAAAGGCCGACCATGCCACCCCTGTACCCGACTGGCTAGCGCGAGCTAGCCCCCCTCGGGGCTCCCCGCAGATTGGCCTCCTCGGCCCCTCAGCTCGCCCCAAGCTGCCACAAGACCAAGTCTCCTCGGCCCACTCGCTCGTCCCCGAGCTCCTTGCCGAGGCCGTCTTCTTCGGACATCTGACCAGTTCCGCCGGTCACAGACGCAACCGCAGCTCCGCGAATCTCGCCACGCGCGGATTCTCCGCCAGCAACATCCCACGCTCCACGCCTTCACGATCCCCATTCATGGGCGATCCGCTCTCTACGCGGGCGTGACGTCGGGAGCGTAACTGCCGGCGAGATTCTCACGCCTGCTGCTGCACGCCTCCACCACTATATAAACCCCCATCACAGAAGGGTCAAGTAAGCCATTTTTTACTCCACTTAGCCGTTACGCTGCTCGGATCTAGTACTAACTTGATCGTCGGAGGGTCCTCGGTGGCGTCAAACCACCCCGAGACTTCTTTGCGGGTACTTGGCGTCCAACTCCTCCAATCACCAAATCTCCTCAAAATCCATTGAGACCCACACACAACAGGGAATCCCCTCCAGAATCCACCGGGAGATCGATGGAAGACAATATCTGAAGGAGATCTGAAAAGGACCGCCATCACTTTCACAGTTATGCTTGGGACTAGGGTCAAAATGCTTTCCACTCATTTAGACTTTGACTTTTATAATCCTACTCATCGCTTTATTCTTCACTCCTTGGGTCCCACATTTGAATTCAACACCCACTGTTGGAGGAGCTTTCCAAGAAATAATAAGCATGAAACTTGCAGGTCCAATCCTTCAAACTTAAACTATCATTTCCTTCAAAAAGAGAACAAAAGGCAACCCTAGGAACCCAATTTCTCTTTCGCAATAAGCACACAGACAAGACAACCATTGTCCAGGTTCATCCCCCCTAGGTTTCCGCTTTAGCCGCCTATGAACCTAGACAGACTTGGGTCTAAGTTCATCCTACCGACCCCTTGGAAACCTTTCGCTGTTTATTTGTCGACTTAGAACAAATCTCCTTAATACCCCTTGTAAACAAAAATCCTCTCCAAAAGACAATTTAAGAAGTTAATTACATGAAACTCCATTCTTTATGTAACGGTTCCTTAAAACTTACGGTACTTGCTATATCTGTTTAGTCAACGATCGAGTTGCAATACTTATCTAACTGTTTATTTAGCAACAAGAGAAATTTCAACAAACATCGCATGCAACATTTATTGCAAATAAAAAACGACAATCCGTTAATTGACTATTTTCTATTTTGCTTCAGGATTTTTGAACCCAACAAATATTTTTTTTTTTGAGTTTGGTTGAACAAATAATAAGTAAACAAACAACATTTACTGCAAAACCATTTAGATGACATATCTTAAATCTATGTGGCACCCCTAATGAAGACATGATCATTATATTTGCTGCAAGAAACATAGTTGTAACAAATGTTGCAAGAATTTATTGTTATTTTGCAACTTTTTTTTCCCTCTCAAACATGTAGTATTTCTTTTGCAACAAACTTTACATATACCTCCAGCTTTCAAGTAACCAAACAACTCATAAATGTAGAATCATCAAATATGGTAGATATATTAAGTGTCGAAATCTCATATTTGTAAAATGTATCCTAATTTAACTCATCGACCCTAATGATGGATAAAAAATGAAAATATCTATATTCAACCCCAACTTACTTGGGGCGAGGAAAGGAAAAGAACGAGACCACTTACTCTTTCTGTTATGTGATGTGCGAAATCGACTTACAACTAGTTGCTTATAACTACTGTCTGTATAGCCAAAGACTCAAATGGGCGGTTCTCGTTGAGCAAAGATTCCGGTATTTTATTTGATTCAACTGGATATGTAGTGTATATTTTTTATAAAAAATTAGGGCTGTCGAAACTATATACTTTACTTTTGGCTCTACAATCATATGTAAAGATGCACATATTTTAAATTTTTTTAGGCAAACACACTCCATTAATAAGAAAATAATGGAACAAAGAAGCTCTCCACAAACACACCACCTAATAAACATAAATTCAATAACTTCAACCTGAACTGACCACTTTACACGTAGTAGATCAGGACCCAATTCAGAAACACAAACAAAACAATGACCGGCACGCTTCCATCAAAATGAATCTGAGCGACTAACGGTGTTAGAGCAAACCGAATGTGCCTCAGACAACTCACAAAGCCTGATCCCTTTGTCATAGTGATTCGCTGTGATCAGATGTCTAGGATTTCTTGTTTCTTTGCAAGTCCTGACCAAAACAAGCATGTATCCGGAATAAAGTCTTTTAGCTCCAAATCTATCCCCCGTGATAATTATAACAATGGTCATTATGCTAAATCTAAATAAGATCAAAGCCGTCACAAACTCATCAAGCTTCTCACTTATTTTCCTTACAAGAAGCCCTCTAATCTCTCCATAAAAACCAAGAAACCTAGTCTCTATGGGGAAAACCAAATTTCCCCATGACCCAAATCCAAATTCTCAAAGTAGAAGGTTATGAGAAGAACAAGCATTCGTCAAACCCGTTTTCGACATGACCCAGCAAACAAATGCTTGGCACATTTATTTTTCTTTTTATCAAGTCATCTGTAATCAAAATAGTTATATACATAAGCAACCAAAAAGATAATAACATATGCATTCTCAGTGGAGCTCTCCCAAATGAGCTTCTCATTTGTCGGGCCAACCCAAGCAAATAATATTTCCAATCTAACTTCCTTTTTAGGTTTGCTATTTTTAAGGGATCAAAACGCCAAAATGTTTATTGAATAATACACTTAAATTATTTAATTTGGTCCTTTTCCAACTTTCTGCCAGTTTAACCAAATTGTCCTCTTTAATAATTATTTAAGACAAATAATGAAATGCCACACCAAAACGATATCCTTTAATAATTCCAAAAAAACAAATAATGAAATTGCAATTCATAAACGTGTCCTTCCATAATTTTTAAAAACAAATAATGAAATTTCATCTATTTGTCCTGGGCAAATTCAAATTCGATATTTCGATACTATTTACTTTGCTATTATAAGATACCATACACACATCCATGAGCATGTTGTGTTATCCTAATTCTCATTGTTTGATTCAAGAGCATGTAATTACGGAAAAAGAGTGGCTGCTATGTGAAATCTAATAGCATGAGTGTTTTGCAAAGATCTTGGCCACAAATCCTACATGCAAAACACATAGGATATATCAACACCAAAGCCCATGTTTTACATAAATCTCGACCGTTTATTTCTCTGTTGGATTGATTTAGACCATTCGATGCAACTACATGAGTGCTATTAATATCAGCCACTGCGAATGAATGATGTCATCAACACCTAAGAAATACTAACCGATAAAAAACGGCATGCTCCATAGTAAATGCTGAAATACCCATTTTCCAAAATTCCCAAAATAACCCTCCTCCTTCACTTTAAAACCCCAGCTCCCATATTTCCTCGCCTCAACCCCAAAAAGGCAATGGCCTCGATCTCCACCGCCTTCGTTCCCAAATCCCCATTCTCTCCCCCAAAGCTCCATTTCGCAAAATTACCCTCGCTCTCATCGCTATCCCCAAAACGCCCCTTGCGCCTCGTCGTCTCCTGCTCCCTCATCGCCCCAGACGGCGGGCGGCTGGTCGACCTCGTGGCGCCGGCGGGGCCGGAGAGGGAGGCCCGGAGGCGGGAGGCGGAGGGGCCGCTGCCGCGGGTGGAGCTGGCTAGGAGCGACGTGGAGTGGGTGCACGTGCTGAGCGAGGGGTGGGCCAGCCCCCTCGGGGGGTTCATGAGAGAGTCGGAGTTCCTCCAAACGCTTCATTTCAACGCGATCCGATGCGACGACGGGTCGGTTGTGAACATGTCGGTTCCCATCGTGCTGGCGATCGACGGAGAGAAGAAGGCGGAGATCGGGGATCGGAGGAGGGTGGTGCTCGTTGACGAGGAGGGGAAGGCCGTCGCCTTCTTGAATGAGTAAGTTTTTCGGGAAGGAAAAGTTTGGATTTTTAGGGTTTTGGTGATTGTTTAATTGAGTTGATTTGTTGGAATTTTTGATGTTATGGAATGAGGGAGATATTTGGAATTTTAATGTTGTGTATGAATTGTAGGGATGTAAACGGATATATAGGCATTAACATATCCATATCCGACACCTATTTACGGATGCGGATAATTGTCGGTAACAAAAATTTACTATCCGTATCCACTACAAATCGAATACGGATACGGATCGGATATTGTAGAAACCATATCTGCTAAAATCGGATACGGATACCATTCGGCTAAATATAAAAAGTCAGGATTTATAACTACAACTAATAGAATATTTAAATAGGTTAACCAATATTTTTAGATTCAAAGAATCATATTAAGTCCACAAGTATTAATAGCTTCAAATTCTAGCCTTTTCATGTAATATCAAGTTTGCGAGCTATTCATAAATCTAGCTATAACCAACAGTAATTAGTAGTTAGATAGTAGGTACTATTATTTCGGATATCCGGATCCAGATCCGGAAAGGAAATTTATATCCAAGTCGGTTCCGGATACTAAAAAACCCATTCGGGCATGGATTTTCAATATCCATATCTGCGAGTTGTCGGATTCGAAAACGGAGCTGGATCGGATTATCCGGGTCCATTTACATCCCTAATGAATTGTGCTTAAAATACCCTAAACTAATTTTTTTCACGATCCCAGAAAATTCTCGTGAAAACTATAGTGTAAGGTATTTTACTGTAATTAAAAACTTTAAGGTACTTTAGTGAAAAAAGATAGTTGAGGGTATTTCCCAGTAATTTTAGTCAATGCACCAAATTTTTAATTGCTCTGCTTAATTCATAAAGTTGGCAAAACTGAAACCTCAAAATGCTAACTTTGCCTGGTTTGGCATCCATTTTGGATTTTGATAACTACAGAAATCTCAAGTCCATTTTTCCAGACACATCTCTACAAACATAACTATAGTTTAGTTTAAAATGGAGTTTGGGGCTTGCAAACCATAGTTTGCATCCTCTTTTACCTCCACTGAAAAAATAAACTCTAGGTTTTCTGACTCCATATATAGGCTTGCTATGTTTAATTTCTTATGAGTTTTCCCCTATTTTTGATAAACTATTTGGTTCAAATTGATTGTTTCATTTTCCCCCTAATTATAATCCATTCAAAGTCCTTTGAGCTAATAAAATTACAATCATACATTAGGAATCAATGAGTTATAAGGTTATTTTTTAAACCTTACACTGTCCAATTCTCTACTCAAATACAGAGAGAGAGAGAGAGAGGAGGAAGAAGAAAATATATTCCAATTCGCTAACCGTAAATTCTTCGAATATTTCTTCCAGCATAGAGATCTACAAGCACAATAAAGAAGAACGAATCGCGAGAACATGGGGAACAACTGCTCGAGGACTCCCCTATGTCGAAGAAGCCATAATCAATGCAGGAGACTGGCTAATTGGTGGAGATTTAGAAGTCATTGAACCAATCAAGTACAATGATGGTCTCGATCAATACCGACTCTCCCCTTCACAGCTCCGGGAAGAATTCTTAAAACGCGAAGCGGATGCGGTTTTCGCATTCCAGCTTCGGAACCCGGTGCACAACGGCCATGCTTTGCTCATGACGGATACTCGGAGACGGTTACTTGAAATGGGGTATAAGAATCCGATTTTATTGCTTCATCCATTAGGGGGTTATACAAAAGCCGATGATGTGCCACTTAGTTGGAGAATGAAGCAACATGAAAAGGTTTTTTTGCCTTACGCCCTTGATTCTTATTATCAAAAAATTACAGTATACAGTATTTCAAAATGGTTTTAAAACCAGAGGTAGCCAGGTGGCATACACTGTTGTTTTAAATTGAAATAAGCTTTCAACTTAAATTACCACATCTTTCCCATTTGAGTTGAAATAGTTGAGATAAGTTCCCGTATCTTAAATGAAAATAGAGATACCCAGATAGTGTATAACTAAATGTGTAGATGATATGTGCGCTTAAGTTCTATTACTGTCGTTTAGACGAGCACGAAACTACATGAATACTGGAGCAGAATGAAAATGCAAAACGCAATGATGCAATATGAATCAAACTAATTACCTTACGGTTGCCTGTCTCCGAAGCTATTTTTATGATGCAGGATGCAACAAATAGCAAGTTGATCTAGAGCAATTAATAAAACCCTAGCTAAATGAATCAGCCATCCATCCATCCAACAACAACATTAATCATTGTGACCATAAATCGTTCTAATCTTAGCATTAATACTCAATTAAGAAGAATTTTGTTGATATTCTAATGGTTGTGATTATACACGGTAATGAGTATAGATTAGGCTTACCATCATATGGAAGCAAGTTGTATACCATTACCTCTGCTACCGAATAATTGACAAGTATGCACTAGTTAAAAAAATCCAAAACCTAAAATCAGTATATCTGTCTAAAAACAATCCATCTCAAATTTTATACTAAATATTGTTATACTCGTATGAATGTTTCATTACAAAGGTTTATCTTATGTTATGCCCACTACTATTTATCTGAAGTATTATTACATGCTTATTTTTCTTCTAACTTAACCTGTTATGAATCTTAATATAGGTGCTGGAGGAGGGTGTTCTAAATCCAGAGACAACAGTTGTCTCAATTTTCCCTTCGCCAATGCATTATGCGGGCCCAACTGAGGTGCAGTGGCATGCAAAAGCTCGTATAAACGCCGGTGCCAACTTCTACATTGTAGGTAGAGACCCAGCTGGTATGAGCCATCCGATCGAAAAGAGAGACTTATACGATGCTGATCATGGAAAGAAAGTACTAAGCATGGCTCCTGGACTTGAGAGGCTCAATATCCTACCATTTAGGGTAAGCCTGTTTTCCATAAGCTCATTTACAATAAATTACCCTTAACTATACATGTTTTTTACAGTTAACTACCTTGTAGATTTTTGTAAATTACTATAGTAAGCTTCCTTAAAGTGATACATTTAAGGTTATTTAAATGGGAAAAAATGTTGTTGAACCAAAGTTTAAGGTAGTATTACTGTAGTATAAAAATTTAAGACGGTTTAGTGAAAAACCGGTCATATTCAAGGGTAGTTTATAATTTAGCCATTCTCATTTTAGCATCTTCATCTGAGATTGATGTTCTTGTCACGGCTCTTTTTATAATAGAAGCCGTTTGTTATGGAAACCATCAAGTGGTTTTAGAACAATCACTTTATTTTATGCCCAAAACTTTATATAATAGGATATAGAGTCATTAAGGTATTATTATCCAACACACATTTGTCTAATGGAAATACCCTTGCCCACACAAAAAGCATAAAAAGTTAGGAGCACAAATACAGTTCGTTTTTCCTCAAATTATTGGCCAGCACAATTATGAGCAGTAGAAGATCCTGCCCATATTTGAGCAAGCATCAAGGATTTTAGTAATTTTATTTGGCACATGACTGAAGCTCACTCATGTAACCAGCCAAGGCTTTAAAGAACTCAACCATAATGGCCATGGACTGGATAAATATGAGAAACAAACCGCAGATTTTACCACAAATTAGAAACCAATGCACAAATATCCTTTTAAGAATTTCCCTTCTCTCTTTCTTTTGGCTGCGTTTTAACCATTACCTACTTTTGATTGAGTTCAGGTGGCTGCCTATGACAAGACCCAGGGGAAAATGGACTTTTTCGATCCATCAAGGCCACAAGATTTCATCTTTATCTCTGGCACTAAGGTGAAATGCTGAATATTTCTTTCTTAATAACAATTTTTCGTACAATTAGAATATGAAAAATGCTTTTTCTACCCAACGGTTAGAGTCCATGTAGGTTACCGGTTTCTCATTGAGTAGAAAGTGGGACATGATATCCATTACCTAGGTAATGGCATCCACTACACACCTTGTATCCAATAACAGGTCAGGTAGCCTTTACGGACTATACCATGTTGGTAAGGAAAAGTATAGGCCTGGCAATCGAAAACTACTTTTTCTATTAGGATGGTGGAATCCATGTATATGGATGCCCATTGGGTAAACAATGGATATGATATTCGATATATAGGGAATTGTACCATCTACCTCAATAAGAGTACTTGTAGATAATGTGGATTCGACCGTCCTCATAGGAAAAGTATTTCTCCTAATAGTGTTAAAATATAAATATATATCCCTCAATCCTCTCATAAACTAACCTTTATAGCCCCTTCCATGACGACTCTGAAGTTAAGGCATAAAATAATATTACAGGCTTTATTTGACTGAAATTTCCTTAATTATTGCTGATTTTCACAAAGCTGCTTTGAAATTCTTATATCAGAGTAAACCCCCTTAACTTTGTTTGAAGTGATGTTTCACTAAAACATCTATAAATGTTGCCCAGCTAACATTATTTTTAACTAAAATTACGGTCACCATCATTGGGTTTCATTATTTGCACAGATGCGAACCCTGGCAAAGAACAAAGAGAACCCCCCTGATGGCTTCATGTGCCCTGGTGGATGGAAAGTGCTCGTCGAGTATTACGATAGTGTAGCTGCTTCTGAAGCCAACAAGAAAGTCAATGAACCTGTTCTCGCTTAATCGTCAAAAAAAAAGTTGATGTTGATGCGAATGGTGTCAATTGGGGAACGGTCCACAGGGAGACCCAACCCTTATGTTTTTAAGCGGTTGAAGCAGCTGCGATTGATCATAGCTACATACGCCTCTATTTTTATTAATCGCTATTGGATACACAAAACTTGTGTGCCTTGTGAGTGAATTGGGAGAGGGGTCTTGTGTGCTTTGTGAGTGAAGTGAGAGAGGGAAGTGATAAGAGTCTATGTTGCTATCCAAGCAATTGTTGTTGGGAAACGATTTTATAGAATATACCACTTTGCTTATTTGTGTTTTCGTTTTATTTCATTTTATATATTTGGGGGGAAATAATGAGATGTTGAGATGGGACCCTTAAAAGTGGGATGGTCAAATCTAACTGTTGGATTTAGGATTGGGATTATGTTTCATGTTCTACATAAACATATCAAAATATGTATGTTTAAGGCTAAAATGCAAGAAGCCCTTCACACTTTTGCAAGTCAGGAAATCTTCCAAAACAAGAAAAACATGCACTTTTAGGTGTAAGTTTTTCAATCACTTTTTTCTTCCAAAAATATCCCTCTAATATATTTAATTGACTGATCCATTTTCCTTCATCTTTTTTCATCATTTTTAAATCTATATGCTTTTGAATCCATGCTTGCTTTCTGGAGGATTAGAGAAAAGGTAGGTAATTTTTAAATCAAAGATTTTGGGAAAGAAAAAATGTAAAGAAAGTTTGGAGAGTTTGGATACTTGTAAGTATGCACTAAGAGTGTGCAATGTATGCAACTTTTACGATGTTTTAACACCCATTCATTTTGCATACCTTAGAAATCTTTAAATGTCTAAATTTTTTTGTGCATGTAAATCCCCGGTTACGAATAAAATTTTTCCGTATTTTTTCAGATTTTATTCCAAATTTATTTCATTTTTATATATATTTTATTGTTTTATTAATTATTCCTAAACCTAAACTAAATCCTACCCGTACCCAAACCCATGCCCGACCCGGCCCGACCCGACCCGCTTTCCCCTCTCCTTCTTCCTCACTCCCTCTCTTTTTTCCCGCCATTTCTCCCCTACGGCTCCCCTACGACCCCCGTTCTTCGCGCTCGCCTGCAACAGCCACACCCATCTCCCCACGAACCGCACATCTCTAACAGCCACGACTCCCCTCGTCTCTCTCTCTCTCTCATTCTCCCTCTACTTCACTATCTCTCTCCCTCGCCTCCCTCTCTACTTCGCTCCCTCTCTCTGCTTCACTCGCATCCCTCTTCATCTCGCCAACGGTTGCTACCCCGAACCCATACCCACAACACCGACCCTCCTGCATCTCGCCGACGAACCCGATCTCCTCATCGCCGGCAACCCTTTTCCATCGCCCCCATCGACTCCACGACCCCCACTGCACCCCGAGCCCCCGCACCAAGTCCCCACGACAACCACCGACGACTCCCCTGCATCACCGAACTTCTCCCGAGCTCGGACCACCAGCGCGGCCTTTCCTCCTCTGCTCCCTCCCCGTCTCCTTTCCTCCTCTGCTCCCCACCTCCGAGCTGCAAGCTCCGAGCACCCAACACCCTCGATATAGTAGTTTTAGTGATTGCATTGTGGCAAATACGACAGTGATATTGATAAGTGGAAAAGTGATTGAAAGTGACAGTGATACGTATTTGTTCACAATCTATCTAATACCTGAGTGCATACTATAACCTGGGGAATGGGGAAATCAAGGTGGAATTGAACTCGTATTTAGCGAGGTACAGTGATTTAGAGGATGATCATTCGCTACACACACATACACATACTTTAGGTCGTGGGCCTAGCGGCACGACTGACAGGGTTATGTCCCGGGCACAGTGGACCATAGTTTCGGGTATGCACGAGACCCTTGTTAAATACGAGTATCCTCTCTACCAATTGATTTCATTGATTTAGTGGCCGATAAGTAGTGATATACGCATTGCCAGTTTACTGACATGATACCCTTATTGCACTTTTCATATTCAGTTGATGTTTATTATACGCATGTTGTAACAACCCTAAAAGTTTTTACAAAAAAAATTTCAAAAAATCTATAAAGGGGTATTTATTGCCTGAGCACAAGACTTAAGTAATTAATTAGCAATTTAATTACAAGAAGGAGTTTATAGCTCATTGGTAATACCTTGCCCTGCTGAACCAAGCCACCAGAGTTCAAATCCCATACCCTACATTATTTTTTAATATTTAGTTGTTTTAAATTTTATAGAAGCCCAACAGTCCACACGAGATAACTCCAAAATTTCCCACTATCCATGAAAAACTGAAGGTACCAGTTACTACCTCCGGCGACCCCCCCTCCACCTTTCGAGCCTTCGACCAACCGAGTCGGCCGGCGGACCGGCCGACTCGGACCGGCGCCACCGGCCGGACTCGGCCGAGTCGTCAACTACATTATTGTGCCTCTTTGCATGCCCCACTCCCCTGCATACTTCAATTTCTGATATCAATTCCAGAGACCCAATTAAATCTCATTTACTACATTTTTCATACATTTTTACATTTTTTTAAAAATTAAAACCCTACATCTACCCTAACCATAGCCTAACCCTATAAATACACCCCTACCCTCTACCCTTTCACCCAAAAACTCTGAGCCAACTCTCTAAAATTTCCAAGAAACTTGTGTACTTTGAAAACGAGCACGAAGCGAAACTAGGGCGAAATTCCCGGCGAACTTTCGGCGATCGTTCTAGGAGCTCTCGGCGACGAAGCGACGCACCGGCGATTCCTCTCCTTCCATCTCACTCTCGTTATTGTTCAAAACCTGTAATTCCCCAAATTCTATCTCTCTATTCTTTTCTAAAATACGGAATTACAAAACCCGACAGAATCGGAACAAATCCGATTTCTGGTTTGGATTCTTTATAAAACCTCACTTTTCTTTAATAAAATAATGCTTAAACCATTACTTGTTGACTATTAATCACTACTAAACAAGTTGAACAAGTTTCACGACAATCCAATTTAATTTGTAACCTTTACGGTACTTTTTCATTAAAATACTATATAGTTTCTTTTTCGACATTTAAACCATTAAACTTGCTAAACCTTTAAGTAGATCATGAGGTAATGACCTACCTCCTCACACACTCATATGCAACATAGCACAATACCCTTGGGAATATAGAATACGAGAAAACGACATCATTGCAAATAAATACCATTTACTTAATAAAACCGTTTTCTAAAGGATTTAGTATTTATACAATCTTTGCAAAGCGCCGCTACAACCTATTCTGGGGAACCCGTTTGGGATGGTGCAGATTATCGCACATCCTCGGACTTAGTAGTGCGAGATTCAGACCTCTGCATGGAGCATTCGGTCTCGAAAGATTTAAAATACGACATCTTAAGAAAAACGAGATTTCTAGAATATTATATATATACAAAAATTATTTTCATATAAATATATGTATATGTAACATAAAAATATCTATTTTGAAGTATTATAAGTATTCCACCTTTTTTCTAAAAATCACAAGAATCAATTTTTCACTAAAATACAATGAATTCCATGCAAAACCAATATTACAAATAAATACCTTTATTTATGAAATTAGGATATTTTCACTTGAAATATCAAAAATATAAAATCTACATTTATTACAACTGTAAAGACGATAATAAATACTTGGGGTGTATTTTGAAAACTATACAAAGTATTTTTACATAAAACCCCCTCAAGTTCTATAATTTACCCTAAGGACCCTAGTAAATATAGGTTTAAGCGGGACCAATCTCTTGAGCCTCAGGGAGCCGGAGAAGTGGGTGCTTGCCTATCTAAGCTAGATAACTTAACAACGGTGTTATCAATACGGTAATCGTCTTTGAAAAAGACACAAATCCTGCCGCCCATGTGCAGCGGTTACCGATAACATCAAAACAATCAGGACTTCAATTTACCTTTCTAATTGTCTGACTCAGTTTGAATCTCATTATAATCTGACTTGAATATGATTCAAGTATAATCTACAATATACAATATACAATCTACAATTTACAATATTACAATTCAACATGAATCTATGAACCCATGAATCCATTATTCCATATATTCAATCTATCAACTTGACTGAACCGAACTATGGATATACATCTCATTTACATGATTATACAGTTACATCCGTTTACTGATATCATGGTTTTGTTCAGTCATCCAACTATACAATCTATACAATACAATACAACAGTACAATCAAAACACTACGGGGTTTAAGGGGTAGATTGGTACGGAAGGTGTTAAAAGTGGCACGAGACAGTAAGATTAAGACACCTAACCTATATTCCGTTGCTGTTGTACTGTGGCTTAACGGTTCCTTGTACATTCTGTTTGCCCTGGTCTCTAGCATATAGAGACCCCTCTTGTATACACTAGCATTCTTCTGTACCAATCTACAAACAACAGTATTAACACAACATTACAGCAATATAATACAACTTTAAAAGATACCTTCTTATTCTGTCTATTCTACTTTCCTCTTATTTTTGGGACTTACCGAGCGATCTGTTCGCTGATGGCATTCACTTTCTTTCTTCTTTGAATGTCGTCCGGTGATTTGGACCCGTCAGAGATCGAGCCCACTGCTGAAGACTTGGACCAGTTCAGTGAAGATCCCGAACTCTAGTCATTGTACACTTTCCATTCAGTACTTTCATTTCTGTTATGCCATTATTTAGGCATTGCTTTTTATTCAGTTGTATTTACTTTTCATGCATTGTACAAAAGAATGTTAATAAATAAAGTTGTTGTTCGGTTCATATCTTTTGTCTCTTGTGTATTTACTTTATATTGCTTAGATACGCTTAGCAGTAAATACGTAGCGGCCCAGTCGTGTCCCCTTCGCCGTATACCGGGAAGCGGGGCGTGACAGGTTTTGTTGGTGGCCCATGCAGGTCAGAGCTGTATGAAACTCTATCATGCAGTTCTGTTCTGTGTGAACAACCTAAGCAACATAACACAAGAACCAGCAACTAAAACATTCTCTACAATTCATGTTCCTTGAATCTTATCATTTCAAATACTTTGAATCTGTCCTAACCCAAATTTTTCTTCAAGGTTCTAGATTCCCCAAACAACACCAGCACCAACTTCAACAACACTCTACCACCACTACAAATCACACCTGCCGTCTCTGCTCCGCTCAACGAGCAAACGGTTCTGCTTGAGGAAATCCGAAACCTCCTGGTTGGACTGCAGCAGCAGACTGCTATATTATTGAACCGACCAGAAGCAAGCAATCGTCAGGAAACACTCTGCCACCCAGATGGAAAGAAGAACCTACACTACACAACCTTCTGAACCTAATAGATAGAAAGAAACAATTAACCAGTCAAGTCCAGGTTTTTGTTACTACTGCCATAGGGATGGACACTTATGGAAGGACTGTAGGCGCGCAAAAGGCCTGTGCCTAGTTTATGGCGTATCCGATCATAGAATTGGAGATTGTCCCTATAGATGCAACTCAGCTCACACATCCACCAACTACCCGCAGCGGCCAGCTATCCAGGCTCCTGCAACTCGTCCTACACTCCCAGCACCACCTCCACATGGACCACCTCTATCTAGTCAGGCATCGATGTACCGGCTTACACAAAAAAATGTGCCGAGACGTCAAGCCTCCACCTTAGCAGCCATAGAACCTGAGACTGTGAACCAAGGTAACCCAGGTAACTCCCTCACTTTGACCAAAACTTTTTGCAATATTTCTTTCTTCTAAATATTTTCTTACACTACCAACAGTTCTGTCACAAAACTTTCTTCAAATCCGTTATACTTTCCTTTTACAAATTTCGAGGACGAATTTTTTTTAAGGAGGGTAGAATGTAACAACCCTAAAAGTTTTTACAAATTTTTTTTCAAAAAATTCATAAAGGGGTATTTATTGCCTGAGCACAAGACTTAAGTAATTAATTAGCAATTTAATTATAAGAAAGAGCTTGTAGCTCATTGGTAATATCTTGCATTGCTGAACCAAGCCACCAGAGTTCAAATCTCATACCCCATATTATTTTTTAATATTTATTTGTTTTAAATTTTATAGAAGCCCAACAGTTCATGTCACGCCCCGCTTCCAAATATACGGCGAAGGGGACGCGACTGATCCGCTATGTATATACTCAGAAGTACATACGCGAAGCGTATCTAAGCAATATAAAAATAAATACACAAGAGACAAGATAAAAACAGCAACTTTTATTTATTAACATTGTTTTGTACAATGCATGAAAAGAAAATACAACTGAAATAAAACAATGTCTAAACAATGGCATAACAGGAAATGAAAAATACTGAATGAAAAATATACAATGAAACTAGAGCTCTGGTTCTTCAGCAAACTGCTCCAAGTCTTCTGCAGATGACTCGATCTCCGCCGGGTCCAGATCACCTGACGACATTCAAAGAAGAAAGAATAGAATGTCGTCAGCGAACAGGTCGCTCGGTAAGGCCCAAAGATAAGAGGAAAGTATAATAGACGAAATAAGAAGGTATCTTTTAAAGTTGTATTATCTTGTAGTAATGTCGTGTTAACGCTGTTGTTTGTAGCTTGGTACAGAAGAATGCCAGTGTATACGAGAGGGGTCTCTATATGCTAGAGATCAGGGCAAACAGAATGTATAAGGAACCGTTAAGCCACGGTACAACAGCAACGAAATATAGGTTAGGTGTCTTAATCTTACCGCCTCGTGCCACTTTTAACACCTTCCGTACCAATCTACCCCTTAAACCCGTAGTGTTTTATTTGTATTGTTTGTACTGTAAATTGAATTGAGTGTATGATTGAAAGACTGACCGAAACCATGATATCAGTAAACGGATATAACCGTAGAATCATGTAAGTGGAATAAATGGAGAACCATGTAAATGGAATGTATATCCATAGTTCGGTTCAGTCAAGTCGTATAGATTGATAATTGGACTTGTGGATTCATGTTGAAGATTGCAGATTGTAGATTGACTTGAATCATATTCAAGTCAGATTAATCAGACTCAAACACGAGTCAGACAATTAGAAATGTAAATCGAAGTCTTGATTATTTCTTAGACCTATAATTGCTAGGGTCCTTAAGGTAATTTATAAAACTTGAGGGGGTTTTATATAAAAATATTTTTTATATACTTTTCAAAATACACCTCAAGTATTCGTTATTCGTCTTTAGGGTTATAATGAAGGTGGATTTTTTTGTATTGTGATATTTCTAGTGAAAATATCCTAGTTTCATAAATAAAACTATTTATTTGTAATATTGATTTATGTGGAATTTATGGTATTTTAGTGTAAAATTGGTTCTTGTGATTTTTAGAAAAAAAATGGAATATTTATATCATAACAAAATAGATATTTTAATGATAAATATACATATATTTATACAAAAATAATTTTAATAAATATTTTATATTCTAAAAATCACATTTTCTTAAGATGTCGTATTTTAAATGTTTCGAGACCGAATGCTCCTTGCGAAGGTCTGAATCACGCACTACTAAGTCCGAGGATGTGCGATAAACCGCACTATCCCGAACGGGTTCCCCAAAATGGGTTGTAGCGGCGCTTTGCAAAGATTGTAAAATACTAAATCCTTTAGAAAACGGTTTTATAAAGTAAATGGTATTTATTTGTAAAAATGTCAATTTTCCGTATTCTATATTCTAGGGTCTCCTAAGTCAACTAGACTATTTCTAAATGGTTTAAACGATAAGTTGTGAGATATCTCAAATCGCCTCTTCACCACCAATTGTGGCCAGGTAAGTACAAGTGAGGAAAGGAGGGATCCGCTCACGAATCACCATGAGACGGACATTTTAAAGTTATCTTTCTCACTTGCCTAGCCTAGACACTACAAAATCAGGTTTAGATAAACGACCGATATTCACAACTTATCGTATTTTCATAATAGGGGGTACTTCTTTAAAAAGTGTAACAAAACTAAATCTTTTAGAAATGGTTTTGTTAAGTATGTGGTATTTAAATGAAAAATAGTTGTTTTCTCGTATTCTAGGTTCTCGGGGGTGTTGCATATGAGTGTGTGAGGAGATAGGTTGTTACCTCGTGATCTACTTTACATGTATAGCAAGTTTGATGGGGTTAAATAAAGGATTGAAACAATATGGTATTTAAGTGAAAATACGATGAATTGAAATAGCTATCATTTCATTTGATGAAACTTGTTCAAATTGTTTGATTAGTATTTAATAGTCATCATGAGTAAGTTTAGGTATGATTGTATTAGTGAGAAGTGAAATTTTATAGAAAAACTGAATCGGAAATTGGATTTGTTCCGATTCCGTCGCGTTTTGTAATTTCGTATTTTGAGAATGGAAAAGAGAGATAGAAAGGGACTTACGGGTTTTAAATTAAACAAGGGAGTGAGAGGGAACTAGAGGGATCACCGATGGGTTGCGTCGTCGCCGGTAGTTCCTAAAACGTTCGCCGGAAGTTCCGCCGGGAAATCGTCGGAGCTTCGCCTCGAGCTTGTTTTCAAAGCACACAACTCTTGGAAAATTTTTGAGAGAATGGGCTCAGGATTTTAGGGTGAGAGGGTAGAGGGTTGTCACGACCCAAAGTTCGGCCCGTGACCGGCACTTAACCACGTAACGTCTACAGGCGTAACGCGACTAAGTAAGCCGAACCCAGAGATCAAAACCATTGAAAAAGTAGTGAGTGTTAAAACATTTAAAAGAAACATTTGTTAAAACATTTAGAAAAAAAACCTTAAGTAATTTAGTAAAATTCTTTAAAGTTCAAGTTATTATCTTAAAAATTTTGGCAGCATTTCCTTTGTAAAAACTAGCCCCGAAAATCAGGTACAAGGCAATATATGAATAAAATGGTATACAATAATAATAAAGCATCCCAAACGGGAGCAATCACGCCCAACGGCGGAAACAATCACCACAATGAAAATATACGACGCCGTAGCGAAGAATGAGCAAAATAAGTGAAAACAAATATCATGAAAGATAAGCTGCATAAATAAAGTCGGCTCACAACGAGCTCAACACCAGAGTACAAATAATATAAATCGTTCTTACAACTGGTCTCTAAATCAATACATGAAAAGTAGATGGAGAATACTAGATACAACAGTTTATACAATTGGAAAATAAACAGATACCGCACAAAAACCCAGCTATCAACAAAAGGCTCGCACGCCAACTGCAATGGTATCCGTATCAAAAGATGCAATAAAACAGCCTGCCGCGACTACTCCGAGGGGCAACCTGCAAACAGTGTGGCACAACGGGGGTGAGTTGCCAACTCGTGAATAGTAGATAACATATAAAGGTAATCGCGAGTATGCACGTACCGCGATACTCTAACATATGCCAGCAGATAATGTCTATATGATGAACTGGATACGCAATAATCATGCCTAACAGGTGCAATTTAATAACATCAATATATATATGATGAGCAGGGTATGCAATAATCATGCAAAAGTACTCTATCAGGTACTAGAACTACAGGATGAGATGTAAAATAATGAATGCTGAGCATGTGATAAAATATCATCTACACGGAATGTCAACGTGGAAAAATAACCGGTGTCCATCAATGCACCCAAATCCCAGTAAACTCAGGCGCCGTCTGTCACGCCCCGCTTCTCAGTGTACGGCGAAGGGGACGCGACGAGGTCCACTACGTATATATATAGAAGTACATACGCTAAGCGTATCTAAGCAATATAAAAGTAAATCACAAGAGATAAGAGATATAGAAATAACAACTTTATTAATAACATTCTTTTGTACAATGCATGAAAAGTAAATACAACTGGAATGAAAAGCGATGCCTAAACAATGGCATAACAAGAAATGAAAGTAATGAATAGAACAATGTACAATGTCTAGAGCTCAGGGTCTTCGTGAAACTGCTCCAAGTCTTCACGGTGGGCTCGATCTCTGCTGTGTCCAAAGCACCTGACGACATTCAAAGAAGAAAGAAATAGAATGTCGTCAGCGAACATGTCGCTCGGTAAGTCCCAGAGATAAGGAAGAATTAGAAAAGACAGAATAAGAGGTATCTTCTAAAGTTGTATACTATTTGTTGTAATGTTGTATTAACGCTGTTGTTTGTAGCTTGGTACAAAAGAATGCCAGTGTATACGAGAGGAGTCTCTATATGCTAGAGACCATGGAAAACAGAATATAGAGTACAAGGCTCCGTTAGAAGGCCCGGAACAACGGCAATTGGATTCATGTTAGGTGTCTTAAATCTGACCGTCTCGTGCCACTGTTAACATCTTCCGTACCAATCTACCCCTTAAACCCCGTAGTGTTTTGATTGTATTGTTATATGGTATTGTATAAGTTAGTTGACTGTCCAAAACCATGATATCAGTGAACAGATTGTAACTGCATAATCAGGTAAATGGAATAACGGAATAATAGATGTATATTCATGGTTTGACTCAGTCAAGTTGTATAGAATGTTAACTGGATTCTGGGATTCATGTGTTCATATTGAGTTGGAATATTAAAGAATATAAATTGACTTGAATCAAATTCAAGTCAGAAATAATCAGACTCAAACCCGAGTCAGACCAAAAGAAATGTAAGTCAAAGTTCTATAATTGTTAGGGTCCTTATTGTAATTTATAAAACTTGAGGGGGTTTTATGTAAAAATACCTTTGAATAGTTTTCAAGATACACCCCAAATATTTATTATTCGTATTTATAGTTATAACGAGTGTAATTTTATTTTGTGATATTTCTTAATGAAAATATTCTAATTCCAAAAATAAAGGTATTTATCTATAATATTGATTTAGTTGAAATTCATGGTATTTTAATGTAAAAATCTAGTCTTGTGAATTTTAGAAAAAGTAGGATATTTATATTATAAAAAAATAGATTTTTTAATGATAATATACATATATTTATACAAAAATAATTTCAATAAATATTTTATATAAAAATATCATTTTCTTAAGATATCGTATTTTAAACCTTTCGAGACCGAATACTCCTTACGGAGGTCTGAATCTTGCACTACTAAGCCGAGGGTGCACGATAAACCGTACTATCCCTAACGGGTTTCCCAAAGGTGGGTTGTAGTGGCGCTTTGTAAAGATTTAATAAATACTAATCATTTAGAAAACGGTTTTATAAAGATAAGGTATTTATTTGTGAAAGATGTAAATTTCCGTGTTTGAGATTCTAGGGTTTCCTAAGCCAACTAACCTATTTCTAAATGGTCTAAACGATAAGTCATTAGAAGCCTCAAATCGCCTCTTCACCGCCAATTGCGGCCAGGTAAGTGCCAGGTGAGTGGGAGGCTCTCCACTACAAGTAGTGGTCCTAATTAAATAACCACTCGTCTTAGACACACTTGCCTAGACATCACAAAGTCAGGTTTAGATAAACGATCGATGTCCATAACTTATCATATTTTCCTATTAAAAGATATTGTTTTAAAATTGTTTAAAACTTAGAACTTTTAGAAAAGGTTTTATTAAGAAAAGGGTATTTTAATGTAACATCTTGTATTATCGTATTCTAAATTTTGATGATATCATTTAGGGTTGTATTTGCGTGTGTGTGGAGGTAGGTCATTACCTCGTGATCTACTTTAAGGTACAGTAAAGTTTAGGGGTTAAATGTGATAAACTAAACATGGTGGTATTTAAGTGAAAGAATACGATATATTGCAAAAGTTATCATTTTATGTGAGAAACTTTATTCAAATTAGTTGTTATGTGATTAGTAGTCAACATGAATATGTTTAAGCATTATGGAATTGGTGATAAGTGAGATTTGATAGAAAACCGAATCGGAAATCGGGTTGTTCCGATTTCCGTCGGGTTTGTAAAGTTCGTATTTTAATGGAAGAAAAGAAAGGTAGAAAAGGGGGACTTACGGGTTTGGACAACGTTAGAGAGTGAGAGAGAGATAGTGGGCTTGCCGGTGCGTCGAATCATCGTTGAGAGGTCCTAGCATGATCGCCGGGATTCCGCCGTCGATTTCGTCAGCGCTTCGCCTTTCGCTCGTTTTCTCACGTACCAAGTTCTCTTGGAATTTTGGGAGAGTGGTCTTAGAAAAAGTGATGAGAGGGTAGAGGGTATGGGGGGTTTATATAGGGTTAGGCTAGGGTTAAGGTTTTAATAAAAAAATATATATAATTATATAAAAATTCATTAAAACTCATTAAACCTAGGAGTAAAAGGGATTTATTGGGCAATTTAAAACCGATCCGGGGATAATAAGTGTGCAGGAGGGTTGACCACTTCAAGACCCAACTTTTCTCTGTTGGTGACTCGGCCGTCCGGCCAAGTCCGGCCGGCGGCGCCGGGCCGAGTCGGCCGGCGGCGCCGGGCCGAGTCGGCCGGCGGCGCCGGGCCGAGTCGGCCGGTTCGCCGGCCCGAGTCGGCCGGTTCGCCGGCCCGAGTCAGGCCGAGTCACACCATCAGAGGCCGGGGAATCTTCGGGGGTATTTATTGGTATATTTACTTTTTCATGTCCAGTACAAATTTTATGAGTTATGACCTTTTGACTGTTGACTTCCAAAAGAAATTAAAACAAAATAAATACAAAAATAATGTGGGGCATGTGATTTGAACTCTGGTGGCTTAGTTCAGCAGTGCAAGGCATTACCAATGAGCTACAAGCTCCTTCTTGTAATTATGGAGTGAAATAAATACTTAAAGAGATATCAACTGCAATAAATACTCCAAGTATACATTGAATTTAAATCAATTCTTTGTACATTAAAAATGGAGTTATTTAAAAACAAAATAATTACTTATATATATATATTGTGCTCATGTTAAAATACTCCTTTATGGATTTTTAAAAAAATTCAAAAATTTTGTATAGAAAAGTGTATAGGAAAAAAATTAGGGTTGTTACATTCTACCCTCCTTAAAAAAAATTTCGTCCTCGAAATTTGAAAAAGGAAAGTGTAACAGTTTCAAGGAAAGTCTGATGGCTGTAGTATAGATAGTGTATAAAAATGACAAAGTGATACAAGGGTGAAAAAGACTTACCGGTGTTAGCTTGACCTACAGTCTTGGCTTCTACGGCTTCTAATGTGAATGCCTGTCGCCGTGGTACATTCCTTCTAGCTGGAAGCACATTCTATCTTTGGGGCCTCTTTCTCTGCCCTCTAGGCATGTCCCTCATTGCTTGTTGAAATTGGCGAGTAGGCTGTGCAGGTGGTGGAGCAGGTAGTGCAGAACGAGATGCAGGAGCCTGGATAGCTGGCCGCTGCGGGTAGTTGGTGGATGTGTGAGTTGAGTTTCTATTGTAAGGACAGTTCCCGATTCCGTGGTTGGATGCGCCACAAATTAGACACAAGCCTTTTGCGCGCCTACAGTCCTTCCACAAGTGTCCCTTTCTTCTGCAGTAGCAGCAGAAATCTGGACTTGACTGGTTATTGGTTTCTTCTGATCTCCTGAGTTCAAACGATGGCCTTGGAGAGGCTCCTCCTGCTATTTGAGTGGCAGGGCGTTTCAAACTGGCAGACTGAGGTCTGTCCCTTGTTTTTATCACTGCCTCATAACTGCGGGCAGCTTCCAGAGCATCCTCATGAGTCAGAAATTTTCCCATGGCTAGAACAGCCTGAATCTCCGTGTCCAAACCTTATTGAAAGCGACGGGCTCTGATCTCGTCCGTCGGTATCAAGTGTGCCGCGAATCGGCTTAGCATAGTGAATTCAGCGTCGTACTCATCTACTGATTTGTCCCACATTGAACCCTGTTGTAGATGAATGAACTGCTGCTCCATTGCAAACCTGGCAGTCACAGGGAAGTATTTCGCGTCGAACCTCTCACGAAAAGTCTTCCATTCAATCGGCTGTACCAGACGGCTTTCTTCCGCCTTCCACCAGTTGCGAGCATTATCCGTGAGCTGTAGTTTCGCCACACGGACCCAAGCTAGGTCTGGCACTTGAGCTGCTGCCAGATCGTCTTCGATGCTTTGTGCCCATTCTTCCGCTTCAAGAGGGCTTCCTTTACCAGAGAACTGCTTGGGGTGCAAAGCCCTGAATTGCTTTACCCCTGGTGCGTCGGTCTTAGGACGGTTCAGGAGTTGTTGTTGTTCCTCAAGAAGGCTGCGGATCGCCTCAAGTAGCACTGTTTGCTCGGTAGTTGGTGCAGGAACAGCTGGAGTGAGAGGTAGTGTTGGAGGTGTGTTGTTGACATTGGTGCTGGTGTTGTTTAGGGAATCTATAACCTTGAAGAAAAATTTGGGTTAGGACAGATTCAAATACATGAAATGATAAGATTCAAGGAATAGAAATTTGTAAGATTCAAGAAACATGAATTGTAAAGAATGTTTTAGTTGCCGGTTCTTGTGTTATATCGCTTAGGTTGTTCACGCAGAACAGAACTGCATAGTATGATTCTATACAGCCCTGACCTGCATAGGCCACCAACAAAACCTGTCACGCCCCGCTTCCCAGTGTACGGCGAAGAGGACGCGACGAGGTCCGCTACGTATATACTTAGAAGTACATACGTTAAGCGTATCTAAGCAATATAAAAGTAAATCACAAGAGACAAGAGATATAGAAATAACAACAACTTTATTAAAAACATTCTTTTGTACAATGCATGAAAAGTAAATACAACTGGAATGAAAACCCATGCCTAAACAATGGCATAACAGGAAATGAAAGTACTGAATAGAACAAGGTACAATGTCTAGAGCTCGGGGTCTTCGTGAAACTGCTCCAAGTCTTCACCGGTAGGCTCGATCTCTGCTGTGTCCAAAGCACCTGACGACATTCAAAGAAAAAAGAAATAGAATGTCGTCAGCGAACAAGTCGCTCGATAAGTCCCAAAGATAAGAAAGAATTAAAAAAGACAGAATAAGAGGTATCTTCTAAAGTTGTATACTATTTGTTGTAATGTTGTATTAACGCTGTTGTTTGTAGCTTGGTACAGAAGAATGCCAGTGTATACGAGAGGGGTCTCTATATATTAGAAACCATGGCAAACGGAATATAGAGTACAAGGCTCCGTTAGAAGGCCCGGAACAATGGCAATTAGATTCATGTTAGGTGTCTTAAATCTGACCGTCTCGTGCCACTGTTAACATCTTCCGTACCAATTTACCCCTTAAACCCCGTAATGTTTTGATTGTATTGTTGTATGGTATTGTATAAGTTAGTTGACTGTCCAAAACCATGATATCAGTGAACAGATTGTAACTGCATAATCAGGTAAATGGAATAACGGAATAATGGATGTATATTCATAGTTTGATTCAGTCAAGTTGTATAGAATGTTAACTGGATTCTAGGATTCATGTGTTCATATTGAGTTGGAATATTAAAAAATATAGATTGACTTGAATCAAATTCAAGTCAGAAATAATCAGACTCAAACCCGAGTCAGACCAAAAGAAATGTAAGTCAAAGTTCTATAATTGTTAGAGTCCTTATTGTAATTTATAAAACTTGAGGGGGTTTTATATAAAAATACTTTTGAATAGTTTTCTAGATACACCCCAAGTATTTATTATTCGTATTTATAGTTATAATGAGTGTAATTTTATTTTGTGATATTTCTTAGTGAAAATATTCTAATTCCAAAAATAAAGGTATTTATCTGTAATATTGATTTAGTTGAAATTCATGGTATTTTAATGTAAAAATCTAGTCTTGTGATTTTTAGAAAAAGTGGGATATTTATATTATAACAAAATAGATCTTTTAATGATAATATACATATATTTATACAAAAATAATTTCAATAAATATTTTATATAAAAATATCATTTTCTTAAGATATCGTATTTTAAACCTTTCGAGACCGAATGCTCCTTACGGAGGTCTGAATCTCGCACTACTAAGCCGAGAGTGCACGATAAACTGTACTATCCCTAACGGGTTCCCCAAAGGTGGGTTGTAGTGGTGCTTTGCAAAGATTTAATAAATACTAATCATTTAGAAAACGGTTTTATAAAGATAAGGTATTTATTTGTGAAAGATGTAAATTTCCGTATTTGAGATTCTAGGGTTTTCTAAGCCAACTAACCTATTTCTAAATGGTCTAAACGATAAGTCATTAGAAGCCTCAAATCGCCTCTTCACCGCCAATTGTGGCCAGGTAAGTGCCAGGTGAGTGGGAGGCTCTCCACTACAAGTAGTGGTCCTAATTAAGTAACCACTCGCCTTAGACACACTTGTCTAGACACCACAAAGTCAGGTTTAGATAAACGATCGGTGTCCATAACTTATCGTATTTTCCTATTAAAAGATATTGTTTTAAAATTGTTTAAAACTTAGAACTTTTAGAAAAGGTTTTATTAAGAAAAGGGTATTTTAATGTAACATCTTGTATTATCGTATTCTAAATTTTGATGATATCATTTAGGGTTGTATTTGCGTGTGTGTGGAGGTAGGTCATTACCTCGTGATCTACTTTAATGTATAGTAAAGTTTAGGGGTTAAATGTGATAAACTAAATATGGTGGTATTTAAGTGAAAGAATACGATATATTGCAAAAGTTATCATTTCATGTGGGAAACTTTATCCAAATCAGTTGTTATGTGATTAGTAGTCAACATGAATATGTTTAAGCATTATGGAATTGGCGATAAGTGAGATTTGATAGAAAACCGAATCGGAAATCGGGTTGTTCCGATTTCCGTCGGGTTTGTAAAGTTCGTATTTTAATGGAAAAAAAGAAAGGTAGAAAAGGGGGACTAATGGGTTTGGACAACGCTAGAGAGTGAGAGAGAGATAGTGGGTTTTCCGGTGCGTCGAATCGTCGTTGAGAGGTCCTAGCATGATCGCCGGGATTCCGCCGTCGATTTCGTCAACGCTTCGCCTTTCGCTCGTTTTCTCACGTACCAAGTTCTCTTGGAATTTTAGGAGAGTGGACTTAGAAAAAGTGATGAGAGGGTAGAGAGTATGGGGGGTTTATATAGGGTTAGGCTAGGGTTAGGATTTTAATAAAAAATATATATAATTATATAAAAATTCATTAAAACTCATTAAATTTAGGAGTAAAAGGGATTTATTGGGCAATTTAAAACCGATCCGGGTATAATAAGTGTGCAGGAGGGTTGACCACTTCAAGACCCAACTTTTCTCTGTTGGTGACTCGGCCGTCCGGCCAAATCCGGCCGGCGGCGCCGGACCGAGTCGGCCGGTTCGCCGGCCGGCAGCGCCGAGTCAGGCCGAGTCACACCACCAGAGGCCGAGGAATCTTCGGGGATATTTATTGGTATATTTACTTTTTCATGTCCAGTACAAATTTTGTGAGTTATGGCCTTTTGACTGTTAACTTCCAAAAGAAATTAAAACAAAATAAATATAAAAATAATGTGGGGCATGGGATTTGAACTCTGGTGGCTTGGTTCAGCAGTGCAAGATATTACCAATGAGCTACAACCTCCTTCTTGTAATTATGGAGTGAAATAAATACTTAAAGAGATATCAGCTGCAATAAATACTCCAAGTATACATTGAATTTAAATTAATTCTTTGTACATTAAAAATGGAGTTATTTAAAAACAAAATAATTACTTATATATATACTGTATAGAAAATTGTATAGGAAAAAAATTAGGGTTGTTACACCGTCACTCTAATCGGCCCTCAAATCCTGTAAATCTCATAGAATCGTGAGTGCCCAATATTGGCACTCGAAATATCATAAAATAATCGTGTCCAGTATCGACACGCAAATCTTCAAGTATCGGGCTCCGTCAGTCGGATCGGTCCACGGGCTCCGTTTGCGGAATCGGCCCTCGGCCCCGGCAGTACGTGTCATCCCGTATCCATCTATTGATTCTGGTCGGTATCCTCCAGATAACCGCCAGGTCCAACCAATCACCGGTAGGTAGTGGTCCCTCTGCCAGGCTCACCGTCTACTGCACAGCGATCCGTTCTCATCCCGGGGTACCATACCGGGTCCACCATGTACCCGCAATCGGCATCGTCCAGCTTCTCGATTCGGGTTCACATGTTACACGTCTCAGAACCAAGAAAACGCATGGTGGACGCACTGAAATATCATATCAAGGAAAATCGGGTTTTTAAAATAATGCGTATTTTCTTAAAATAATACCCCGGTTCCCAAATCCAGAAATCACATAAATCCAAACTCAATGCGTAAATCCATGCAATGCGTCGTATGACACTAAGAGTAAAAGAAAGGGAAAACCGCTCTTTTAAAAGATCCAGTTTTTAAAATATCCCATGCGGTCTCTTAGTTTTTAAATCATGTCAATATCATCCATGCGTGTAACATATGTATGTGTATAGGTATGGATGTATAAATGGATATATATGCAATGTGAGTGTAGCAATGTACATGTGCACTAATATGGATATACGATGTATATGTGCACAAGTATAGATATATCAATGAAGGTATGCACAAAAGTGAATATACAGGGTGCATGGTATGAATATAAATATATATACCAATATGCGGCAAGTCATGACAATCATCGATGAAGCGGAAATCAAGACGATATATAATTCGTAGCAATCTTATAATGTGAGTGTCATGGCAATCACTAACGGTGTGAGTGTAACATACCAATAGTGCTCGTGCAGCTTGAACCGTTAGTGACAGTTGTTCAGTTGAAAATATTGCACTTTGGTATAAGTATTTTGCTTACATTTCTTAAATAATAAAAGGTGTTTATTATAAATATTAAATATATTTGGATTTATCTGCAAAATACTATTTGCCATATGTTTATATATTATAATTAATATTATGAAGGAAAATATAGGCATTTTATATTTATATAATATTTTGGTAATTGAAAATATGCATATCATATCAAATATTCTAATCACAATTCTTAAAAGATATAATATCATACAAATGGTTAGAATAATATTTCAAAATATATGCATAATATTTTAGTAATTAAAAGATGCATAGCATATCAAATATTCTTAATCATGTTTCTTAAAGATTTATTATCATATAAAGTGCATAGCATATTAAATATTCTTAATCAAGTTTCTTAAACATTTATTACCATATATAGTGATTAAGATACTCTCTCTAATTTAATAAATAGTACTAACATTATTCATAGAGATATTGTGCAAGATTTAGCTCAGGTCAAGAGATCAAGATGTTCAAGATGTCAGAATCAAAAATCTGCCAAAATCATAAAATCAATACTGACAGGGACTCAGAATCCATATATGGAAAGTCACCATATTAGGAAGTCACCATATATGGTAACTAGTTTTTCTTCTTTGAGGGCTATATAAAGGACCAAGGGCTAAAGTTAGAAGGCATCAAGCCGAAGAGATCACGAAGTCCAAGACGGCTCACGATCCAAACTGATCATCAACTGTTCATCTACCTCCTTCGGAAGAGTTCGAGAAGCAAACCAAGTTTTTGTAATCATTTTCTAAGGAATAAAGTGTAGATTGTTCAAGTTGATTAATAAAGATAGTTGTTTTATTTAATTCTTTTGCATTTTACATTATGTTTTCCCTCTCTGTCTTTTCATCTTCTTTTCCCAACATGCGCGAGTAATTCTCCGCTTGTTATGGTTTATAGGATTAGGGTAGAAGATCCTTAAACTCTTTTTACGTCCTATAAAGTTTATAAACTTTACTAAAAGAATCATTAACATCCTATTCGGGCGCGCTACCAATTTATTGTTAGTCTCGACCGCGATTAGAGATTAGATTAATGATTGTTTTGGTAAAGGCTAGATATGAACGGAGTTCCATGTCAAGATAGGGGTTAAGAGTGGGAACCCTTTTCCCTCCAGAAACCCTAATCTACATGCATCTCTGTCGTTCTAGTTTTAAATCTATTAAAGAATAAAAAGAGTAATCTTTAATTAACCATCCATAACTACTAAATCCTAATGAACCCTACAAGCCCCCTTTTAAATATTGAACTTACATCCATAATTAATCTAGATCTATATTTTGCATCCGTGCTTAACGTAGATCTAGAACCTACAACCATTCTTATTTCTTCCTCCTTTCTTTCTCAACACGCCTAAAGTAAGAATAAAATATTCCACGTTTCCCTGCGGACGACCCGTACTCATCTCGGCTAGCTACAAGCGACACCGTTATTGATTGCGGTTATTCTACAAACACTCTTTCACACAAATCAACAGTGCAGTGTTCTATACTACCAGTTCTATATGCAATAAGAAGGTATGCTACTATAGTATATCTATATGAACACATACAACTAAAATATTCTATTACGCCCTGACGCTTAACGCCATACGGGTGATTTTCCCGTAGATGTTAAATCTACTCACCTGGTCGCGTGCTAAGTGTAGCCAACCACCAGCTTCCTCTTCTTTGCGGCGTCCGACGTACCCGCCTGCGAACCTGGAATTACACAAGGAATCCATATATATAAGCAAAATTCTACACAACGCGATATCGAAATCAAACGAGAAACTTGCGTCGCGAACTAAACGCGTGTGTGTACGATACGCTGAAACGTGTGTATACGCGTCTAAAACTATCCCGACACGTCGCGATACACTGATCACAGAACCCACTCACGTATCGCGCGTATCGCGCAAACCAAACGTACTAGAAAAACGATATGTCGTCCCAGATTTTGACACAGGTGAAAACATACAAAATTGCACATACCACTGGCCCTAAAAATATAGCAGACTCCTATAGCCAAAACCCTAACATCTAGCTCCCTCATCTGGCCGCAATTTCCGGCCAGAAAGAATAAACCGGCGGCCTGGGTTTGGTGTCTGGGGTTCGTGCTCTGGTGGTGTGATCAGGGTCTAAAAAGTAGGCTACAGTTAACTCAGATTTTTTCTGAAATACCCGGGTCTATAGCAGATCATAAAAAGCTAAAAATTCACTTAAAAATGTTATATTTTGCAATAAATGAAAACCTAGGGTATTTAAGTGAAATCTGGGGTTAATCTCAGTTTATGTAGCCCTAATAACACTTAAATAGGCTAGGCTAACCAATAAAATCACCACCTAACCAAAAGTCCACAAAATCATCATTTATAGCACAAAATCTCATTTTTAGCACTAACGAAGCTACAAAACACATAAGTTTAGCAAGATAGGAATTGGGTTTAAGAAATTGTTAGTTATATGTATGCCCTAGAGGCCATTACTATACATAGGATGTATATTGTAGTGGATGCTTGGACATATATATGGAGGACTTTCTTGCTCGACATGATAGTATGCTATCTGGTTACTCTTTACCTTAACGTGTACACCGATTGTCTCTCTGTTACATGTTGGTAAAGCCCTTAGGATGTGTACTTGACTACCTGGACTATGATGCGGATCATACTAGTGGGTACATGGTAGTCCATAAGTACATCCTTCAAGGTCCCTAGTCGTGGGTATATCGAGACGGGGCATCGATATACCAGAGTAGACTAGCGTATGCCTTCTCGACCTATTCAGATGGGCGATGGATGATCCCATATCCATTGGTGTTTGACATCAGAGATGATATACGGGTGCTCAGTGGAGACTGGGTACACTGGACGGACTCGCCGAGAACTCCCAGATGGTATTATACCTTACGTCAGATGGCAGTTCTCTGGTGACACTGGTACAGAGTAGTCTGTTGACCCGAGATCGTCATAGAGTCTTGTGTGGTTCCCACTGTGCTTTGATTTCCACCTTACCACGTCCAAGAGGGCGTGCAAAACGGTGGTTTTTGGGTACAGTCCCGAATCACATGGAGGCAATGAGCGATAGGAGGGGATGCGTCTCTCCCGGTATAGGGAGTTGATGTTGCGCAGTGTTCGATTGGCTATAACCGGAAATCCCTGGCCAGGGTTGCTGAGATTTACTGGTAAGTGTTACCAGTAGTTTCTCAAACTGTTATAGACCTCATATCGACACGACTTATCGAGCTATTGGGGTCTGACGTTTACCACCCCTAGGCGAGATATGCGACATATCAGACGACGAGACCGGACTGTACGGTAAGTGTTACTGGTTGGATTCACAGGAGTGTGAGCGGGCTTGCTCGTCGATCTTCTGATCGCTCAATACCCGGGTGGCCGTTACGTTTAGTAGACCGCTTGCGGCTTGTGGGTGCTTGATATGATCATCATCTGCTGCCGGCGTATTGACGAGTCTTTAGAGTCCTACACAGAGGTTTCCTGGCTCAAGCGAAATGAAATTGGAGCGCATATGAGATATGTGCGGGACCGAGAATAATGCGTGTATGTGATACCGTATTCTATTCTCGCGATGAATGTGTCGAATGGTTGTATGCGATATAACCTAGTATTCGAATCAAGGATTGATTCGATAAATCGATACATTGTATACTAGTCGGTTGTGTGCGACATGACCGGATCATTGAATCAAGTGTTGATTTAATGATTTAATGCATAATTATATATTTGATATATTACTTTGCATTAACTAGTATTGGTTCACTTTAAATGGATTTTCTCACTTGAAGTTCACAAGTTGTATATGTGATATACTTTTGTGCACTTGTTTGTATCATGTTTGATGATACATGCTCACTTGGGTTTATGTAAAGAATTAAACCATGGTTATAAGAATGGTTAGGGTTTCATTTCCTTTACTTATTCATTTATCTATTTATTTATTTATTTCTTTTTGGCAAATGAAGATAATGAGAGAAAATGGTGGCTTTCTTTGTTTGATATTGAAGCTTCATGAAGCTTTGACTAAGTGACCATTTTGTCTCATGCTTAACCCTAACCACACCATCTAACCTTAGTTAAATCTCTACACTAAACCATGGTTTGTATATGATAAGAATTGATTTTTCTTTTCTATTTTGATTATTCTTATCATATCATTATCTTCATCTTCTTCTTCTTCTTCAAGAAGAAAAAGCTTGATAGCTTCAATGGAAACTTGAGCAAATGAGTGAGAAATCCAATTCTAAAGTGAACCCACTTCCTATTTCTTCATCCTCTACCTCTTGCCAAGTAGTATAGGGTGTTTTCTTCACAAGTTTCTTGACTTGATGAAGTTGGAGCTTGATCTTGTGATGCCTCGACGTAGATCGTCTTCGGCATCGAAATCGACGACCTAGCCCGCCCATTTTTCCGATGAAGCCGGCGCTAGAGCCCGAGATTCGATTTGGACAGCGAGGAGACTTCATTGCGGAGATATGGAGGTGGAGGACCGGATCTACAAAGGTTGTATTTCCGTTCTTTTAGTTAAGTTGTTAACTAGTTGCATCTTTCGCCTAAAATTCTAGTTAACGATCCGTATTAGGGTTTCTCGGCACTTGTAATTTTTGAAATTAGCATGGTTGATTCCTTGTGAGACCTCATTAGAGTGCCTAGGAACCCTACAGTGGTATCAGAGCCTAGCTAGAGCCTTAGGCGATGCGTAGACGGAGTTTGAAGTCCGATCGAACCGAAACCCGATTTCCAAAATGCTCTCTGGACTTTTTCAAAAAACTGGGTTTTTTCCAGATTAAAAATTCTTAAAAAATTCAGCAGAAAATTATAAGAATTACGGTGCAAAATTTATCGAGTGATGCTGCTACAGTGCGGCGGAACCACGGCAGAAGCTTGGCTTCTGCGGCGGTTCCGCGGCCAATATATGTGATCACTGTTTAATTTTTGCACAGTAACTCCTATATTTTGGTTCTGGATTTTCTGGGATTTTTTAATATTTATTCAAGAGTTGAATATTTCAGGGTGTTTTGGAGCTTGGATGATTCGATCGGATTATCAGATTTTGTCTATGTGTTTTCCGGATAATTTTTGAATATGTTAAAAAGTTCGACCGGATATAAATACCCAACTTTTCCCCTGCCGGAAAATTTCCAAGTGTTGGATTTTTCCGTGATTTAGAGACGTTCTAAGTAGTGCAAGTAACGTGATGGACTCTCTAGAAGACAACAAACCTTAACTCGATTATGTGACCGTCTTGAACTGCCCTTTGAACCTTAGGGTTTGGGGCAGTACGGCGTGCCATATGTGAGGCGTTGGCTTGACCCTTCTACGGCTGGACCGTTGGTACTGAGGCACGAACTGAATGTTTTTAGACTTATTTCATGTGTTGAGCAGTATCGGGAAAACTTGGGTGTTCGAATGTTCGATCGGAAAGTTTAATATTTTCTATTTATCCGGAATGTGATACAATATTTGGAATTCACAAGTAGTTATGAGATAACTGAATGAATATTATAAACATAGCAGTTTAGTCTCACTTGATCGGTTGCCACGGAATTTTGATGCGATCAAAAGTCCGTCGCAATCACGTAGCGTACGCGGATACTCGCCGGGTAAACTTAATAGACAGCCTCGCTCCATAGCCCCGACCAAGTGACTGTAGGAGAACCCCGTCGCCGAAAGCATCCGTTTGGGTGCTCACGGTAGCGGTGTTCCGCCTTGGTGCACTTCGTCGACGGTATCGGGGGTGCGGCTGCCTACTAAAGTTTGCGACGAGCATTCGATCAGGATGTCGGGAATCTTGTTGAATTGCCCGACTTGATATTGAAAAGAGTTTTCAATAATGAGACTAAAATGCGGGGTTTATAATTGTTAGGCATGTGATGTCTAAGGATTTCATTGGTTTAGGCATGCGATGTCTAAGGAGGTTGCGGATTCCAACTGTTGTAGTTTTACACTTTCTTTTCTGTGACCGTAAGTGTAATATGTGATATCGCCGGTTTCGTTGCTATATGTCAACGACAATTGGGATACGCATGTTTACTTACGTTGATGATATGTGATGTTATGTGTTGCTGGATATGTTATATTGGATCGTCGTGTTTGAATAGCCGGGGGTTTTTATGTGAGATGAGTGTTTTTCATTTTCATTCATGTAGAAACTTGTATGTAATATTCTTTTATTGGGGCACTTCCAGGTTGCGGAAGATATCACCTTTTGTATATTATTTACTTTTCCGCACTAGGATAGACCCAAGGAGGGGAGCACAAGTAACCGGGTTCTGGAGTCCAGTGGGAGACCAACTCGAGGAGTCGAGTCCGGGTCTCCTAATTCTAGAATTGGTAGGGTTGCTTGCCGCTCTCGTAGGGGTCTAGGGGTGTGGGTTTGGCTATTCATCACGACCGTGGAATCCGTGTTTTATACTGGCTCGTATTGAAAACACGGACGTCCTAGTATATCCAATATTTCATATGATTCTTCTGCTGCGATATCTGTGATGTGATCATGTGATGTTCTGTGATAGATACAGTATATAGTATATATGATATATTATATAGACGTTACTTATGTTTTACACCCGCGCTAGCCCTGTCCCGCTCTGCCGTTAGTTACCTAACCTAACGGTGCACGAGAGGACATCGAGGCGAATGCGGATGGCATAAGTGTACGTCGTATTTATCTGTGATGTTTAGGTACTTAAATGATGGGACTTCATTAATGAGATTAATGAAAATAAAAGAAACCTAAAGATGTTGTAGAATCGAATTTCAAAATAAAACGGGTAGCTACAGTTCTTGCTTTGCACAGAGGTATATGTGATATATCCTGCACCTTATTCGATGAGGAAATGACCGAGATCCCTTCACCGGGAGTGACTCCTTTAGCAATAACTGGCAGATGCTACACACTCGGTTTGTCTTTTGATTACTTTTAAGAGTTTTTGCTTTGCACAGTGATATATGTGATATATCCCGCACCTCATTCGACGAGGAAAGGACCGACGATCCCTTCACCGGGAGTGACTCCTTTAGCAAAACTAGAAAAGCCTCAAAAGCACTCCATTTTAAAATCATTTGATTCTACAACGATATCAAGTTCATTACGCAATAGGTTTTCAGAAAAACCTGTCGTAGCCCTCCGTCATTTTAGATAAGTCCTGTTTAGTATTCGTGCTGCGTTTGTTGACCTTGTCAAGGCGCAGTGTGCGGTAGCTAACCAGTATTTATCTGCTTATGCATATGATGCAGATTGGGTTAGGGTAGTCGTGCGGCCTTGTTGACCTTGTCAAGGGTCGTGAGGGTGGGTTTGATTCAATCAAGAAATGACGGGTTGAACTTGACTTGCGGTCTATGGTTTGTTGACCTTGTCAAGGTCATAGATCGTTCGGGGCAAAATATTATCGGGAATTTCAAGTGTTGAAATTTGCAATGAGATTGCATACCTTCTATGAGATAGTTGGATCCCGATACCTTCTGCGAGTAAGAGTTACTCCTGGGAGAGTTTTACACATTGCAATTAGCTGATCAAGTAGGTATCTAGAAAGGTGTCAACGGGGTTACGCCTCTGGAAAAACGAGGTTTACATTAATTAGGTTCGTGCGAAAGCACGGGGGACCTCCCTCAAAGTACCGACACTGGCCTGGCTGAAAGATTAGCGAACTTGTAGTGCGTAATTAATCCCGGCTAGTCTTTCCTTTTAGGGTTTGAAGGAAGATTTGATAAAAAGCAGTGGGAGCCATCCTGATTAGATAAAATAATAACCAATCTGATCTTGCAAGAGCATACGCTGAGTGTTTTCTTCTCTCTCTCTCCAGGTAGCGATCATGTCACGCCTTAATCAAGATAATAATACGGATGTATTGACCGAACCCGCTTGTTATACTGAGCTGGGGAACGTTGGTCCCGCTCCAACTTATAATTGTTATAAGACAGAGCAGGAAATTGGGGATTACCAGAATTCCCGTGCCGCCCAAACGAAGAGTGTGCATGCTGATGCATCATCTTCGGGTGTGTTCATTACAGAGAACTGTTTCTCAGTATCCTCTGTGTCCTGGGTATCTGATACCGGATCAGGATCCTTGATATGTAATCTGTTACATAGGGCTACAGAAAGATAAAGAACTGAGAACGGGTGATAAGTTTCATGAGGCAGAAAACGGGGCAAGAGTTGCAGCCAAGTCTGTTGGTCACTATCACCCTGTATTACCAGAATACATTGATTCTGAACGAATGCTATTAGATACCGAACCTGATATACAAAATCATATCAGTCTCTTTATTAGTAAAGAAATGATAAAATTTTGTATTGTTGGATAATGTTTTGAACATTTCCTATATCAAAAGTTGATCGGTTCAGGCACGTTATCTAAAAGCATTGATGTTCTAAATCAAACTACAGTTCTTTAGTATACTGAACACACAAAAGAGGAAGAGTTCATAAATGAACGAATCCTTCTTGAGGCATTGTAGACTAGGTCATATCAATGCGACCCGACTAGCTGAAGTTACATGAAGATGCATATTTAAATCAGTTTGAATCTACATCTTGTGAAACTTGCCAGTCATGTCACAAAGATACGATGACCATAGCTCTGTTTACAGGAAACAAAGAAAGAGTTAGTAAACTCTTGGGATGATACATGTTGATGTATGTAAGGTCCCCTGTCTACATATGCCAGGACTGGTTCTTTGTACTTCGTTACATTCTCTGATAATCTCTCAAGATTCAGACATATGTTCCTGTTGAAACACAAGTCCGAACCTTTTGATATATTCACAGAATATGATTTAAAAGTAGAAAACTGAAACACGGGTATAAGTATTATGTCCTTTGATGAGATCGAGGAGGAGAATACTTGAGCACGGAAATCCTGGATTATTCTAAAGGAGAATGAGATTCTCTCTCAGCATTACTCCTCCGTATACACCATAGCACGATGGTATATCGGGGCGGAGCAATAGCACCCTATGTGATATGGTGTGCTCTATGATGAGTACTACTGAGTTTCCTATTTCCTTTTGGGAGTTATGCACTTGAGAAGCTGCATGCCAATTGAATTGGGTTCCAATCAAATCAGTTGCCTACCGCTTCATATGTGATATGGAAAGGGAAGAGCCCATATCTTAAGTTAGTTAAGATTTGGGGTTGTCCAGCCTATGTCTGAAAAGCAAAATCCGGACAAGCTCGAGGCAAGATCTGTTATGTAGAACTGGAAAGGTTCCAGCTATACAAAACTGCAGCTGATGATTTGACAGAACCAAAGGATTCAATAGTTACCAACGAACCTCGGCCTCTCCGCCGATCTAGTAGGGTTCCTCACCCACCTGAGAGATACTTCGGTTTCTCGATGACAGTGGGAGCGAGGATTGCATCATGAGATGATGACCCAACTAGTTTCGAACTGGCCATCAGGAGTGGGACTCTGTAAGAATGGCTGGATGCTTAGCGATCTGAGATGGAATCCATATACACCAACAAAGTATGGACTTTGGTTGCTATATCTGAAGGGTTAAATCCCCATCAGGAGCAAGTATATCTTGAGAAGATTACTTGGTGTAGGTGGAAAAGTTGAGACTTTCAAAGCAAGACTTGTTAAAGGTTTTCGTCATCAACCAGGCGTGGATAATGATGAAACCTTTTCAAGTGGCTATGCTTAAGTCCATCCAGATCCTACTTGCCATGGCTACATACCATGACTATGATATCTGGCGGTTGGGTGCCATGACTGCTTTTCTAAATGATGTTTTAGAAGAGAACGTCTATAAGTACACAGCCAGAGGGCTTCGTAGACAGTGGGAGCAGCGGAAACGTGTACAAGATGCTTTATAGGATGAAGCAGGCATCGCGGAGTTGGAACATCTGTTTTGATGTAGTAGTCAAACAGTTTGACATCATCAAAATGGTAGATGAACCTTGTATATACAAAATGGTAATAGGGAGTATGGTGATGATCCTCGTAGAGTACGTGGATGACATACTCTTGATAGGGAAGGAGTTTCCTATGCTACGCTCGGTCAATCTCCGCTTATCACAATGATTCTCCAGATAGGATGAAAGTGATACCTCCTAAATCCTGGGTTTTGGATCTATGAGATAGATCTATTTGGATGTTAGGATTCTCACTAGTTGTAGTGAGATGGTATCAACCGATCCTGGGGAGAATCACTGGATGGGTTCCAGGGTGATAAGGACGACTGAATGTCAGTCAAAGGCATAGTCTTTACCCTCAGTAAAGGGACGGTATGTTGGAAGAATTCCAAGCTAGATACCGTGGCATACTAGATGATAAAGGCTGGATACATCGCTATTTGAGATGCTACCAAAGAGGCAGTCTGGGTGTATATTAGTTCATGAGATGAACTTCGTTCCTCCCATTGTGTGACAATGGAGTTATGGCTTATGCCAAGGAACACCCGTCCCATCAGTGATCCAGACATATTCTAAGGCAGTGTCACCTGATCATGGAGATAGTTGATCTCCAGGGTGATCGAGGTTAGGAGAGTAGACTCAGAGGACAACACGGCGGATCCACTCACAAAGGCCTTTTCCCAGAGAGAAACTTTTATGGGATGGTTGAGTATGAGATACTACAACCACTGCTATCAGATGGCTCTAGTGCAAGTAGGAGATTGTTAGTTATATGTATGTCCTAGAGGCCATTACTATACATAGGATGTATATTGTAGTGGATGCTTGGACATATATATGGAGGACTTTCTTGCTCGACATGATAGTATGCTATCTGGTTACTCTTTACCTTAACGTGTACACTGATTGTCTCTCTGTTACATGTTGGTAAAGCCCTTAGGATGTGTACTTGACTACCTGGACTATGATGCGGATCATACTAGTGGGGACATGGTAGTCCATAAGTACATCCTTCAAGGTCCCTAGTCGTGGGTATATCGAAACGGGGCATCAATATACCAGAGTAGACTAGCGTATGCCTTCTCGACCCATTCAGATGGGCGATGGATGATCCCATATCCATTGGTGTTTGACATCAGAGATGATATACGGGTGCTCAGTGGAGACTGGGTACACTGGACGGACTCGCCGAGAACTCCCAGATGGTATTATACCTTACGTCAGATGGCAGTTCTCTGATGACACTGGTACAAAGTAGTATGTTGACCCGAGATCGTCATAGAGTCTTGTGTGGTTCCCACTGTGCTTTGATTTCCACCTTACCACGTCCAAGAGGGCGTGCAAAACGGTGGTTTTTGGGTACAGTCCCGAATCACATGGAGGCAATGAGCGATAGGAGGGGATTCGTCTCTCCCGGTATAGGGAGTTGATGTTGCGCAGTGTTCGATTGGCTATAACCGGAAATCCCTGGCCAGGGTTGCTGAGATTTACTGGTAAGTGTTACCAGTAGTTTCTCGAACTGTTATGGACCTCATATCGACACGACTTATCGAGCTATTGGGGTCTGACGTTTACCACCCCTAGGCGAGATATGCGACATATCAGACGACGAGACCGGACTGTACGGTAAGTGTTACTGGTTGGATTCACAGGAGTGTGAGCGGGCTTGCTCGTCGATCTTCTGATCGCTCAATACCCGGGTGGCCGTTACGTTTAGTAGACCGCTTGCGGCTTGTGGGTGCTTGATATGATCATCATCTGCTGCCGGCGTATTGACGAGTCTTTAGAGTCTTACACAGAGGTTTCCTGGCTCAAACGAAATGAAATAGGAGCGCATATGAGATATGTGCGGGACCGAGAATAATGCGTGTATGTGATACCGTATTCTATTCTCGCGATGAATGTGTCGAATGGTTGTATGCGATATAACCTAGTATTCGAATCAAGGATTGATTCGATAAATCGATACATTGTATACTAGTCGGTTGTGTGCGACATGACCGGATCATTGAATCAAGTGTTGATTTAATGATTTAATGCATAATTATATATTTGATATATTACTTTGCATTAACTAGTATTGGTTCACTTTAAATGGATTTTCTCACTTGAAGTTCACAAGTTGTATATGTGATATACTTTTGTGCACTTGTTTGTATCATATTTGATGATACATGCTCACTTGGGTTTATGTAAAGAATTAAACCATGGTTATAAGAATGGTTAGGGTTTCATTTCCTTTAATTATTCATTTATCTATTTATTTATTTATTTCTTTTTGGCAAATGAAGATAATGAGAGAAAATGGTGGCTTTCTTTGTTTGATATTGAAGCTTCATGAAGCTTTGACTAAGTGACCATTTTGTCTCATGCTTAACCCTAACCACACCATCTAACCTTAGTTAAATCTCTACACTAAACCATGGTTTGTATATGATAAGAATTGATTTTTCTTTTCTATTTTGATTATTCTTATCATATCATTATCTTCATCTTCTTCTTCTTCTTCAAGAAGAAAAAGCTTGATAGCTTCAATGGCAACTTGAGCAAATGAGTGAGAAATCCAATTCTAAAGTGAACCCACTTCCTATTTCTTCATCCTCTACCTCTAGCCAAGTAGTATAGGGTGTTTTCTTCACAAGTTTCTTGACTTGGTGAAGTTAGAGCTTGATCTTGTGATGCCTCGACGTAGATCGTCTTCGGCATCGAAGTCGACGACCTAGCCCGCCCATTTTTCCGATGAAGCCGCCGCTAGAGCCCGGGATTCGATTTGGACAGCGAGGAGACTTCATTGCGGGACTATGGAGGTGGAGGACCGGATCTACAAAGGTTGTATTTCCGTTCTTTTAGTTAAGTTGTTAACTAGTTGCATCTTTCGCCTAAAATTCTAGTTAACGATCCGTATTAGGGTTTCTCGGCACTTGTAATTTTTGAAATTGGCATGGTTGATGCCTTGTGAGACCTCATTAGAGTGCCTAGGAACCCTACAGAAATATACCCCACTCGACCCTACGATGCAACAGAATGAGGAGAAGAAAAGGAGGAGGTGTTGCAACTACTTGGTGCTGCTGTTGCTGTTGCTGTTGCTCACTGCTGCCAGCCGCCGCCTGCTTGCTGCTGCTGCTTGTGCTGATGTTGCTGCTGCTATTTGTGCTGATGTTGCTGCTGCTGCTGCTGCTGTAATGTGTGTGTGTGTGAGAGAGAGAGATGTGAGAAATGAGTGTTATGAGAAAAGGAAAGAATGCGTGTTATGAGAAAGTCAAATCCCTCTCTTCCTCTCACCTCATTTAATGCAAGCATGGGCAAGCCCATCATGCCCCCTCTCTTCCTACTCAAGTCAACAACTAACTAATTCATTTTTCAAAAAAAAAAGTCACACACTTAATTAAAACCCAAAACACTTAATTCCAATTTAAAATTAGCTTAAGGAAAAATGGTTAGTTCACCATGGTTGCTAATCATGGTCTAACCCCATTTTAACCCTAGTTTACATGCACAAATGTATGCAAGCCTAGGAAAAATATAATAAAATATTCATTAAATTTGATAAAATATTTGAAAATCAATTTGGTAAACTTTTTATTAAAAACCATATATTAAAATATAATTAGCCACTAAACACATCCTAAGGTGTTACAATCTTTCCCCCCTTAAAGAAATTCGTCCCCGAATTTAAAAATATAAAGTTACGCATACCTTCAAAGAGATGAGGGAATTTCTTCCGCATCTCGCCCTTGGCCTCCCAAGTGATCTCTTCATCATTCGGGCTGCGCCAAAGCACCTTCACTGATGGCAAGACCTTCGATCAAAGTTTCTTCACCTACCGGTCCAATATCATGACTGGCTGCTTGGTGAACGAAAGATCGCGCTCGAGCTGAACGGTCTGATGCTGAATCATGTGTAAAGGGTCATGTAGGTATCTGCGAAGCATCGACACGTGGAAAATGGGGTGAACATCTGGGAAGTCGGGTGGAAGAGCCAAACGATATGCTACTGCGCCCACACGCTCGAGGATCTCGAAGGGACCTTTGAACCTGAGGCTAAGCTTTCCCTTCCGTCCAAACCTCATCACTCCCTTCATCGGAGATACCCTCAGAAAAACGTGATCGCCAACTGAGAACTCTAATCTGCGGCGTCGTCTATCAGCATACGATTTCTGCCTGCTCTGAGCTGTCCTCATCCTATCTTGAATTAGCTGTATCTTCTCGGTCGTCTCTTGCACGATCTGTGGCCCCAAAATACTGCTCTCGCTGAGCTCTGTCCAACAGACGGGCGATCTACATCTCCTCCCATATAAAGCCTCGAAAGGTGCCATCTGAATATTATCCTGGAAACTATTGTTGTAGGAGAACTCCACCAAGGGTAAATGATGATCCCAGCTACCACCAAAGTCTAACGCGCACGCTCGGAGCATATCCTCGAGAGTCCGAATAGTCCGCTCTGACTGGCCGTCGGTCTGCGGATGAAATGATGTGCTGAAACTCAAGCGGGTGCCCAAAGCCTCCTGAAGCCTCTGCCATAGTCGGCTGGTAAACTGGGTGCCTCGGTCGGACACGATACACGTCGAGACTCTATGCAGTCATACTATCTCGTCGATGTATATCTGGGCATACTGAGCAAATCCGAAAGTCGTCTTCACTGGCAGGAAGCGAGCCGCTTTCGTCAAACGATCCACGATCACCCAAATGGAGTCATACCCCCACTTAGTCCTGGGTAGAACCACGACGAAATCCATCGAAACCTGCTCCTATTTCCACTCCGGAATGGGTAACGGCTGTAGCTCTCCCGCTGGTCTCTGATGCTCGGCCTTGACTTGCTGACAAGTCAGGCATCTCGACACGAAGTCTGCGATGTCCCTCTTCATTCCGTCCCACCAGTAAACATCCTTCATATCATGGTACATCTTGATGGAACCCGGATGAACACTATACACTGATTGATGTGCCTCCTCAAGAATCTCACGCCGCAGTCCTTCAGCATCTGGTATGTATAGTCTAGTCCCAAATCGCAGTATCCCCTGATCATCGATCACGAACTCGGAAAATCTGCCCTATCCAATCTGTGCCATGATCTCTGAACAACGGTCATCGCTGTACTGTGCCTCATGTATACGGTCAATCAACTGTGGGCATGCACGAACATGCGCGAGCTGTCCCCCGATCGGCGTGAACTTGAACTGCACTCGGCTGTCGCATAATATCTGCCAATCTGCCGACGACTGCCTTTGCACTGCACTCAAACAAGATAGACTACCCCCGGGCCTCCTGCTCAAAGCATCCGCCACTACATTTGCCTTGCCCGGGTGATACAAGATCTCGCAATCGTAGTCCTTTACTAGTTCCATCCAACGGCACTGTCGGAGATTCAGGTCTCTGAAATATATACTTTAAGCTCTTGTGATCAGTGAATATCTGGCACGACTCGCCGTATAGGTAATGTCGCCAAATCTTGAGTGCAAAGACCACTGCAGCCATCTCCAAATCGTGGGTGGGGTAGTTCTGTTCATGTTTCTTCAGCTGTCGTGAAGCATACGCGAGCGTCACAATAGACCACAAATCTGCCTGATCCTGAAGGCAGTGATAACACCGGTGCCGTAGTCAAACAAGTCCGTAGCTGCTGAAAGTTATGCTCGCACTCCTCCGTCCAATCAAAAGGAACTCCCTTCTGGGTCAACCCGGTCAAAGGTGCACCAATACGGGAGAAGTCCTGCACAAATCGCCTGTAGTAACCGGCCAATCCTAGAAAGCCGCGGATCTCCGTAACTGATGTGGGTCTGGGCCAACGCTGAACAGCCTCGATCTTCCTCGGGTCTACACATATACCTTCTCGTGTAATCACATGACCCAAGAAGTCTACGCTGTCCAGCCAGAATGCACACTTGGAGAATTTTGCGAAAAGCTGGTGCACCCTCAAAGTCTGCAGTGTGATCCGCAGGTGCTGCTCGTGCTCTTTTCTGCTCCGGGAATACACCAAGATATCGTCAATGAATACGATGATGAACAGATCAAGATACGGCCGGAAAATACGGTTCATCAAGTCCATGAATGCTGCTGGGGCGTTGGTGAGTCCGAACGACATCACCAAAAACTCATAATGGCCGTAGCGCGTGCGGAAAGCTGTCCTCGGTATATCGTCCTGTCGAACCCGCAGCTGCTGGTATCCTGATCGCAAGTCGATCCTCCAAAAATATCCTGCCCCCTGAAGATGGTCGAACAAGTCGTCGATGCGTGGCAAAGGATATCTATTCCACACGGTAACCCTGTTCAGCTGGCGGTAGTCGATACACAAACTCAAACTGCCATCCTTCTTCTTGACAAACAGGACCGGAGCACCCTAAGGAGAAACACTGGGTCGAATAAGTCCCTTATCCAGCAAATCTTGCAACTGACCCTTCAACTCACTAAGCTCCTCCGGGGCCATCCGATAATGCGGTATAGAAATAGGCCCCGTGCCGGGAACCAAATCAATACAGAAAGCAATATCGCGCTCAGGCGGTAGCCCAGGAAGCTCGTCAGGGAAAACATCAGAGAACTCACATACAATCGGAACCTGGTCCAATGGATCATTTGTAGCTCTAGTATCGCAAATATAGGCTAGAAATCCCTGACATCCCTTCCTCAACAGCTGTCCAGCGCGAAGAGAAGAAATCAAAATGTGAGGAGCGGCACCACGGTCCCCCCTGCACAACAAAATCCGACTCGCCGGGAAAACAAAATCTAACTGTCTTTTCGAGGCAGTCCACAGACGCATAGCACGTGGCTAACCGATTGGTGTGGAAAAGTGTATTTTGTAGAATAACCGCAATCAATAACGGTGTCGCGCGCAGCTAGACCGAGATGAGTACGGGTCGTCCTCAGGGAAACGTTGAATCTTTTATTTTAACTTTAGATGTGTTGAAAAAGAGAGGAGGGATAAAGAATATTGTAGAATGGTTGTAGGATCTAGATCTACGTTAAAAACGGATGCAAAATATAGATCTAGATTAACTACGGATGTAAGTTTATATAAGAAAGGGGCTTGTAGGGTTCATTAGGATTTAGTAGTTATGGATGATTAATTAAAAATTACTCTTTCTATCTTTTAATAGATTTAAAACTAGAACGACGATGATGCATGTAGATTAGGGTTTCTGGAGGGAAAAGGAATCCCACTCTTAACCCTTATCTCGACACGGAACTCCGTTCATATCTAGCCTTTACCAAAACAATCATTAATCTAATCTCTAATCGCGGTTGGAACTAACAAAGAATTGTTAGCGCGCCCGATTAGGATGCTAATGATTCTTTTGATAAAGTTCATAAACTTTATAGGACTTAAAAAGGGTTTAGGGATGTTCATCATCCATTAGCCTACCATAATCCTACGAACCCTAACAAGCGGAGAATTACTCGCGCATGTTGGGAGAAAAAGAGATGAAAAGAAATTGCATAATTAAACTATGAAGAAATAGAATAAGAAAAAGAAAGCTACCTTTATTAATCAACAATATTCATTACACTTTGATTCCTTAGAAAATGATTACAAAGACTAGTTTGCTTCTCGATCTCTTTCAAGGAGGTAGACGAACAGTTGATGACCAGCCTGGATGCGTGAGCCGTCTTGGACTTCGTGATCGCGTCGGCTTGATAAATTTTTCCAAGAGGCTCTCGGTCTTTATTTATAGTCCCAAAGCCAGAAAGTTAGCTTCTAAATTTGGAAGCTAACAGAAAAGATTCAGCCCAAAAAATCTCAGCTTCCAACCTCTCTGTATTGCGGCGGATCCGTGGCCCAAGGGGGGTATGGCCGCGGATCCGCAGCCATTATATCTCATCCGTTCATCATTTTTCTGGGGCTGGCTTGTTGTGACATTTGGCAATCCTTGGAACCTTCAGAATTTGGAAATCTTTTCTTTTCTTCTACCAGAATTTATTTCTTAATTAGGAAGGTTAGCTTTAACAACTTGATTTCCTTGATTTAAGACCTGAAAATTCTGCACAACAACTCAACAAATAATATTTAGTAGAGTTAGTTCTACTAGGATTAGGTCAATAATATTATATACATGTAACCCTTCGAAAATCGTTTAGGCAGTTTTTCGGTAATCGGCTAATTTTTCGGCTTTTTCCGTAAAAAGTCAAAATGGGTATTTTTCATTGTAGACCTAATTATACAAAATTTAGATAAGATATTACTATAATTTTGTCACTAAAATGTCACTTATAATTTTCTAGTTAAATAAATTTTTTTTCGTAATTAATTATTTTTTATTATTTTAAGCCTTTTTAAATACATTAAATTAGGGATAAATACAAATTTAATTAGGTAAATTTCATAATTAGGAATCTTTATAAGCTAAAATATGGTGTTAATAAAATTATATCATGTCTTGCAAACTTTTGGTTTTAGGGTGGGAAAAATTGTGAAAAAATGATGAAAAAATGGGTTTTTTTGTAAAAAAGTTGACATGAAAGCATGAAATGATAACATATGATGTTGTATTGAACTAGAAACTTCTCCAAAATTTCCCCACCTCCTCCTCTTGCTGCAGCCGACCCCAATTCTGCAGAATTTCCCCACTTCCCACTTCATTCTTGCGTCTTTTTCTTGCTAAAAATCAATAAAAATTCACATTTTTCCATCTCCATTCAAGGCCAAACCCTAAACCACTCTCTCTTCTACCCAAATTGGTTCAAAAACTAGATGAAAGGAGGCTTCTTGGTGACTTGATCAAGCTAGGGTTCAAGCTTGAGAGGTGAAAATTCTAATCTTTTTGTTAACTTGTGGTTTAATTATGCTAGAATTGAAATTCTAAATATTAGTTTAGTGGTAAATGTTGTTTAGGAAAAATCAAGAGAAGGATTGATTTTAAAACTAGGGTTTGAAGCATAGTTGTTAGGATTAAATTAGGGCTTTGGGTTTCTAATTGGTTGTAGTGGTTAATGGTGTATTTATATGCTCGCTAAATCGTTAAATTTCGATGTTTGCATTGAATCGGCGTTGAATTTGCTTGCTAGATTTTTATGAAAAATAGAATGCGTTCAATTTGCGTTAGGTTAGCAATATTATTAGCTTCGTATAGGATTATTAGAATGCGCGAACGCGGGGTTTCATCTAGTCGGGTTGTAGTTTAGTCGATTTTCCCGAAATGACGATTTTAGTTAAAGGTTAGCGATTTTCGTGCGTTTTTCCGCGCACTGAGTGCATGCTATGATTAATTTGAGAGCGTGGATAATTGTATGTTGTGACTTGCATTGTGTTAGGTTTTGTAATCTTATGCTTGATATTGTGCAAATATAGGATCGGTCGGGGAAACTTCGGACACGGCGCGAAAAGGCAAGGCGGTGGCCGGATCGGATTAGTGGAGATTTCAGGTGAGTAGATATATTCATCTATGGGGGAATCGTCTGAATGGCGCGAGGCGCCCTCCCTAGTTAGGATTACCCTACTTTTTGCAAGATTCATATTGTTAGCTAGCTTATCCATTCATGTACACTGCATACCCTTATAGCGAACAGTATATTAGATTGCATGGACATTCATCCATACTTATACGATATCACTTTGTAGGACACGAACACCATTATCATTGGCATCTGTTGCACGCGCACTATTCATGTGACACACACGCCTTTGGTAATTGCCATGCCACGTGGACTATAGAACCTGTTTATCATAATATCGCCACATGCATTCATACTTGATATATGAAATTGCATAGCATACGTATACCTCGCATCATCATCATATTTATATAGATTTCTAGCAAAATTCACATCGTATGCATTGATATCATAGACATTTATCATATATAACATGTGGACATTATGATTTTCTTGAGGATTTCAGTATTGCTGCGATTTCTGGATTTTTGGGGAAAACCGCAAGAATTTAACAAAACCTTATATTTATCATTTTCAAAACAAAGTTGCGGTTTTCTCGTGATGTATGTGTCGTCCACCATGAGTTTTCATGTTTTCTGTTGGATTTCGAGACCCGATTCGAGGAGTGGATGAACCGTCTCGGGTACATGGTGGGCCCGGTATGGTACCCCGGGGCAAGAAGATCGAGTTGTAGACGATGAGCCTGGCAGGGGAAGACTACCTACCGGTGATGTCTGGCGCGGCGGATATCCGGAGGATACCGACCGTTGTCGTGAGATTTATGATATGGGCCGATCCGGACTGACGGAGCCCGATATTGAGACAGATATGATTCCTATTTGGTGTCGATGCTTGACACGGGTTTTCAGATGATTTCTTGATGGTACTTAGCTATTATACAGATATTCATGTTTTAAAAAGTTAAGAATTCAATACCCTTAGCATTTAAAACACTAAAGACTTAATAATGATATTGCATACCTGTGCATGCATATTAGAGATAGTATATCACATATGGACATACATGTTGTGGTGCATTGCGTGCATTCTTACGATTGCCTTATTAGATGTTATATTTACTCACGAGCTGGCAACTCACCCCCGTTGTGCCACAGTGTCTTGCAGGTCGGACTCATCAGTCTTGTAGCAGCGGCTATCTTATCATAGGCTCCTTTTGCTCAGACTCGCGACATCGCCTGTAGGTGGGTTGCGAGCATACTTTATTTCTTTTTACTTTATCATTGTATCTAGTATTCTCCATCTACCACTTTATATTGTATATGCGACCTAGTGACGAGACTGAGAGGTTTGTATATTTGTGGTTTCTTTTGGGTCGAGCTCACTTGAGCCGACGTTGTGTTTTCTGATATTTTGCGTTTCTTTTATGCTCTTTTCTTGATATTGTTATTATATTGCATGTGGTTGTGATCCGCCTTGGGCGAAGAGCTAGCTCCCGCTTGGGGATGCCAATTTTATGATTATAGGTTTATTATCTTGTTGTACCCATTTTGGGGGTTAGAAAATACAGGGGAGACACTGCCGAAATTTTCAGAAATTTTTGATGTTCTTTTTTTGGATTCTATGCAACTTAAATGATTTTAAAAACCGTTTTCATTTAAGGTTTTCCTTTACTCTCTTTTGATTTTGGTTTAGATTTTCTGGGCTTTGGCTGACTTAGGTTACGGTACGCCTTTAGACGTCTCGTAATCTAAGTGCCAGTCACGTTCCGTACTTTCGGGTCGTGACAAAGTTGGTATCAGAGCGTAGGTTTTACCTTTCTGAGTGTAGGACGACCTTGGTAGATGGAGTAGGTGACTTAAGAAGAGTGGCGTAGCGTGGGTATGGTCCGCGGCATACTTACGATACGGTACTCCGCCTAAGTGACCTTATGACATAATTGCTTTTATTTCCTTTCTTGATTCCTTGATTCAATTGCAATGTCCTTATCAGTCCTTTTTCTTATTCTAGCTTCGATGCCGCCAAAGACTACGAGAGCTCAGCGGGCTGCCGCTAGGGATGAGATTCGAGCGGGCCCATCTGAGGCGAGGATCGAGCGGGAGGATACGCCTACCCCTCAGGGTCCTACTGATCCGCCTTATCCTGACCGTATTGCCAGATTAGAGGCCGGCATGCAAGAGTTGCGGCAGATGATGGGATCTTTAGTTGAGTCCAGCCGGGCACAGAGATCCGAGGACGTTCCTTCCACCGCACAGACCACGATCGTACCTGCTGCACAGATGGTCACTCCTGCTGCTACTACGGAGACTATCCCTGTTTCACTACAGGAGTTCATGAGATTGAGACCTCCAGCTTTTACCGGTACAGATGCGACAGAGGACCCACAGGCATTTCTTGATAGGATGGCTCGGATTTGCCGTTCGTTGAGCTGTTCTGATGATAGATTGGTGGAGTTTGCGAGTTTTCGTCTGGAGGGTCTTGCCCAGACATGGTACGACCCAGTAGAGAGAGGCCGAGCTGCAGGTCTGCCTTCTATGACCTTAGATGAGTTTACATCTGCATTTCTTGCCCGTTTTCTTCCGGAGAGTGTCCGAGATGCTCGCGCCCGTAGTTTTGATTCTTTGCGCAAAACTCCTGGGATGACAGTGTCGGAGTATGATATACAGTTTACCCAGTTGTCTCGATATGCTCCATACCTAGTCGACACAGAAGAGAAGAGAATAAAGAGGTTTGTACGAGGGCTTGATACACAGCTATTCCTTGCCATCGGCACCCAGCACTTTGATACATACGCAGCCGCGATGGATGCAGCCTTACTTTTGGAGGAGCGTATTTCTAAGACTCCGGTCGTTTCTGGGCCGAAGAGGATCCGTACTGATATGCCAGCTCAGCGGCAGATGGGCAGACACCGTGATAGATTATTTCCGGGAGATGGTGGAGGCAGAGGATTGAAACGAGGTCAGTTATTTGGTTCATATCTACAGACCCAGCAGTCGTCTCCAGGATGTTTTCGGTGTGGGAGTCAGTACCACCGTGTCAGAGACTGTACCATGGGACGCCAGGGTGCGGCGACAGTCCCACATGTGACTTTACCACCCTCACCACCTTCGCAGAGAGCTTTACTTCCTACTCCTGATGATGCTTCACGCCAGCCAGATGCTTCTAGAGGCCGTGGGCGTGGCGGTCCGGTTCAGAGAGGACGAGGCGACAGAGGCACAGGCAGAGGCCGAGGTAGAGGCAGAGCACAGCCAGCTATTAGTGGTGGACAGGCCCGAGTGTTCGCATTGACTCCTCAGGATGCACAGGCATCCAATGCCGTCATGACAGGTACTCTGCCAGTATGTTCTTTTGATGCGCGGGTATTATTTGATCCAGGCTCTACACATTCCTATGTTTCCACATATTTTGCACCGAGGTTGGGCCGAGAGTCTTCTCCTTTAGATCAGCCGCTTGTCGTTATTACCCCGGTAGGCGAGTCTTTTGTTGCCCGTTTTGTATACCGATCGTGTTCCGTTCGTATCGGGGAGAGAGATTCTTCAGTTGATTTGATTCTCCTCGATATGCTTGACTTTGACGTTCTTCTTGGTATGGACTGGCTAGCCACCTGTTATGCATCCGTGGACTGCCGTGAAAAAGCAGTCAGATTCAGTTTTCCTGGTGAGCCGGTTCTTATTATTCAGGGAGATCGTAGCGCTATCCTTCCCAGCTTGATTTCATCTCTTCGCGCTGGTCAGCTCTTAAGGAAAGGGTGTCAGGGATTCTTAGCTTATGTTTGTGATACTAGCTCCACAGAGGTTCCGTTGGACCAGGTCCCTGTTGTGAGAGAATTTCCTGATGTATTTCCTGACGAGCTGCCTGGTCTGCCACCAGAGCGCGAGATTGAGTTCTGTATTGACTTGATCCCTGGCACGGGGCCTATCTCTATACCGCCTTATCGGATGGCCCCGGCGGAGCTGAGAGAGCTAAAGGATCAGTTACAGGACTTGCTGGACAAAGGGCTTATCCGACCGAGTGTGTCACCTTGGGGTGCTCCCGTCTTGTTTGTTAAGAAGAAGGACGGAAGTATGCGCTTATGCATTGATTATCGTCAGCTGAACCGGGTTACTGTGCGGAACAGGTATCCCCTACCCCGCATTGATGACTTATTCGATCAGCTCCAGGGTGCAGGGTTCTTCTCGAAGGTTGATTTACGGTCAGGTTATCACCAGTTGCTGGTTCGGAAGGAGGATATTCCGAAGACCGCTTTCCGTACTCGATATGGTCATTACGAGTTCTTGGTGATGTCGTTCGGGCTCATCAATGCCCCGGCAGCATTTATGGATTTGATGAACCGTGTATTCAGGCCGTATCTCGATCAGTTCATTATTGTGTTCATTGACGACATCTTGGTTTATTCTCGGAGCCAGGAGGAGCATGAGCAGCACTTACGTATCACATTGCAGACTTTGAGGGAGCATCAGCTGTTCGCCAAATTTTCCAAGTGCGCATTCTGGTTAGACAGTGTCGATTTCTTGGGTCATGTGGTGACGAGAGATGGTATTTGTGTGGACCCGAAGAAGGTCGAGGCAGTTCAGCGTTGGCCTAGACCAGTATCAGTTACAGAGGTTCGCAGTTTTCTAGGTTTGGCCGGCTACTATCGACGTTTTGTCCAGGATTTCTCCCGTATTGCTGCACCTTTGACCGGGTTGACCCGGAAGGGGGTTCCTTTTGATTGGACCCAGGCATGTGAGGATAGCTTCCAGCAATTGAAGACTCGTCTGACTACTGCTCCAGTGTTAGCATTGCCTTCAGGATCAGGCGGGTTCGTGGTTTATTGTGATGCTTCTCGAGTGGGGCTGGGATGTGTGTTGATGCAGCACGACAGAGTTATCGCGTATGCTTCTCGGCAGCTGAGGAAACACGAGCAGAACTACCCCACCCATGATTTAGAGATGGCTGCAGTGGTATTTACACTTAAGATCTGGAGACATTACCTATACGGTGAGTCGTGCCAGATATTCACTGACCACAAGAGTTTGAAGTATATCTTCCAGCAGCGAGACCTGAACCTGAGACAGCGCCGTTGGATGGAGTTGGTGAAGGATTATGACTGCGAGATTCTATACCATCCGGGCAAGGCGAATGTGGTGGCAGATGCTTTGAGTAGGAGGCCCGGAGGTAGCTTATCTTGTTTGAGCGCAGTGCAGATGCAGTCGACGGCGGATTGGCAGGTGTTATGTGACAGCAGAGTGCAGTTCGAGTTTACTCCTACAGGGGGACAGCTGGCCCATTTCAGAGCACGCCCACAGTTACTTGACCGTATCCGCGAGGCTCAGTCCGGAGATGCCCGTATATTAGAGATTATTGAGCAGATTCGGCAGGGCAGAGTTTCCGAGTTCGTGATGGATGATCAGGGGATACTTCGATTTGGGACTCGACTGTGCGTGCCAGATTCAGAGGGACTGAGGCTTGATATTATCGAGGAGGCACATAGATCAGTATACAGTGTGCATCCAGGTTCCACCAAGATGTACCGTGATTTGAGAGGTTTACTGGTGGGACGGGATGAAGAAGGATATTACAGACTTTGTGTCGAGATGCCTGACTTGTCAGCAAGTCAAGGCCGAGCACCAGAGGCCGGCCGACGAGTTACAGCCTTTGCCCATCCCTGAGTGGAAGTGGGAGCAGGTCTCCATGGACTTCGTTGTGGGTCTACCCAGGACCAGTCGAGGGTACGACTCTATTTGGGTGATTGTGGATCGACTGACGAAAGCGGCTCACTTTCTGCCAGTGAAGACCACTTTTGGATTTTCTCAGTACGCCCAGGTTTATATTGATGAGATAGTGCGACTGCATGGTGTTCCGACTTGCATCGTGTCCGACCGTGGCACCCAGTTTACCAGCCGATTGTGGCAGAAACTCCAGGAAGCTTTGGGCACCCGATTGAGTTTTAGCACAGCCTTTCATCCGCAGACTGACGGTCAGTCGGAGCGTACTATTCAGACTCTTGAGGACATGCTCAGAGCTTGTGTTTTAGATTTCGGTGGTAGCTGGGATCGTCATTTGCCTTTGATCGAGTTTTCCTACAATAATAGCTTCCAGGAGACGATTCAGATGGCACCTTTTGAGGCTTTATATGGGAGGAGATGTCGATCGCCTGTATGTTGGACAGAGCTCAGGGAGAGCAGTATTTTGGGGCCGCAGATCGTACAGGAGACGACCGAGAAGATACAGCTGATTCGGGACAGGATGAGAGCGGCACAGAGCAGGCAGAAATCTTATGCTGACAGGCGCCGTCGCCGACTCGAGTTCACTGTTGGCGATCATGTTTTCCTGAAGGTCTCTCCGATGAAAGGTGTGATGAGATTTGGGCGGAAAGGGAAACTGAGTCCTAGATATGTTGGTCCTTTCGAGATCCTAGAGCGTGTTGGTCCAGTCGCTTATCGGTTAGCTCTTCCGTCCAGCTTCCCCGATGTTCACCCCGTATTCCATGTCTCGATGCTCCGCAAGTACCTTCATGATCCTTCCCAGGCGATTCAGCACCAGATGATCCAGCTAGAGCGTGATCTTTCTTTCACCGAGCAGCCGGTGGTCATCTTGGATTGGCAGGTGAAGAAATTGAGGTCGAAGGTCATACCGTCCGTCAAGATCCTTTGGAGTGGCCCGAACAGCGAGGAGGTTACCTGGGAGACCGAGGTCGAGATGAGGAAGAGATATCCCCATCTTTTTGAAGGTACGCGTAGTTAAATTCTAAATTCGGGGACCGAATTTCTTTAAGGGGAGAAGATTGTAACCCTTCGAAAATCGTTTAGGCAGTTTTTCGGTAATCGGCTAATTTTTCGGCTTTTTCCGTAAAAAGTCAAAATGGGTATTTTTCATTGTAGACCTAATTATACAAAATTTAGATAAGATATTACTATAATTTTGTCACTAAAATGTCACTTATAATTTTCTAGTTAAATAAATTTTTTTTCGTAATTAATTATTTTTTATTATTTTAAGCCTTTTTAAATACATTAAATTAGGGATAAATACAAATTTAATTAGGTAAATTTCATAATTAGGAATCTTTATAAGCTAAAATATGGTGTTAATAAAATTATATCATGTCTTGCAAACTTTTGGTTTTAGGGTGGGAAAAATTGTGAAAAAATGATGAAAAAATGGGTTTTTTTGTAAAAAAGTTGACATGAAAGCATGAAATGATAACATATGATGTTGTATTGAACTAGAAACTTCTCCAAAATTTCCCCACCTCCTCCTCTTGCTGCAGCCGACCCCAATTCTGCAGAATTTCCCCACTTCCCACTTCATTCTTGCTTCTTTTTCTTGCTAAAAATCAATAAAAATTCATATTTTTCCATCTCCATTCAAGGCCAAACCCTAAACCACTCTCTCTTCTACCCAAATTGGTTCAAAAACTAGATGAAAGGAGGCTTCTTGGTGACTTGATCAAGCTAGGGTTCAAGCTTGAGAGGTGAAAATTCTAATCTTTTTGTTAACTTGTGGTTTAATTATGCTAGAATTAAAATTCTAAATATTAGTTTAGTGGTAAATGTTGTTTAGGAAAAATCAAGAGAATGATTGATTTTAAAACTAGGGTTTGAAGCATAGTTGTTAGGATTAAATTAGGGCTTTGGGTTTCTAATTGGTTGTAGTGGTTAATGGTGTATTTATATGCTCGCTAAATCGTTAAATTTCGATGTTTGCATTGAATCGGCGTTGAATTTGCTTGCTAGATTTTTACGAAAAATAGAATGCGTTCAATTTGCGTTAGGTTAGCAATATTATTAGCTTCGTATAGGATTATTAGAATGCGCGAACGCGGGGTTTCATCTAGTCGGGTTGTAGTTTAGTCGATTTTCCCGAAATGACGATTTTAGTTAAAGGTTAGCGATTTTCGTGCGTTTTTCCGCGCACTGAGTGCATGCTATGATTAATTTGAGAGCGTGGATAATTGTATGTTGTGACTTGCATTGTGTTAGGTTTTGTAATCTTATTCTTGATATTGTGCAAATATAGGATCGGTCGGGGAAACTTCGGACACGGCGCGAAAAGGCAAGGCGGTGGCCGGATCGGATTAGCGGAGATTTCAGGTGAGTAGATGTATTCATCTATGGGGGAATCGTCTGAATGGCGCGAGGCGCCCCCCCTAGTTAGGATTACCCTACTTTTTGCAATATTCATATTGTTAGCTAGCTTATCCATTCATGTACACTGCATACCCTTATAGCGAACAGTATATTAGATTGCATCGACATTCATCCATACTTATACGATATCACTTTGTAGGACACGAACACCATTACCATTGGCATCTGTTGCACGCGCACTATTCATGTGACACACACGCCTTGGTAATTGCCATGCCACGTGCACTATAGAACCTGTTTATCATAATATCGCCACTTGCATTCATACTTGATATATGAAATTGCATAGCATACGTATACCTCGCATCATCATCATATTTATATAGATTTCTAGCAAAATTCACATCGTATGCATTGATATCATAGACATTTATCATATATAACATGTGGACATTATGATTTTCTTGAGGATTTCAGTATTGCTGCGATTTCTGGATTTTTGGGGAAAACCGCAAGAATTTAACAAAACCTTATATTTATCATTTTCAAAACAAAGTTGCGGTTTTCTCGTGATGTATGTGTCGTCCACCATGAGTTTTCATGTTTTCTGTTGGATTTCGAGACCCGATTCGAGGAGTGGATGAACCGTCTCGGGTACATGGTGGGCCCGGTATGGTACCCCGGGGCAAGAAGATCGAGTTGTAGACGATGAGCCTGGCAGGGGAAGACTACCTACCGGTGATGTCTGGCACGGCGGATATCCGGAGGATACCGACCGTTGTCATGAGATTTATGATATGGGCCAATCCGGACTGACGGAGCCCGATATTGAGACAGATATGATTCCTATTTGGTGTCGATGCTTGACACGGGTTTTCAGATGATTTCTTGATGGTACTTAGCTATTATACAGATATTCATGTTTTAAAAAGTTAAGAATTCAATACCCTTAGCATTTAAAACACTAAAGACTTAATAATGATATTGCATACCTGTGCATGCATACTAAAGATAGTATTCACATATGGACATACATGTTGTGGTGCATTGCGTGCATTCTTACGATTGCCTTATTAGATGTTATATTTACTCACGAGCTGGCAACTCACCCCCGTTGTGCCACAGTGTCTTGCAGGTCGGACTCATCAGTCTTGTAGCAGCGGCTATCTTATCATAGGCTCCTTTTGCTCAGACTCGCGACATCGCCTGTAGGTGGGTTGCGAGCATACTTTATTTCTTTTTACTTTATCATTGTATCTAGTATTCTCCATCTACCACTTTATATTGTATATGCGACCTAGTGACGAGACTGAGAGGTTTGTATATTTGTGGTTTCTTTTGGGTCGAGCTCACTTGAGCCGACGTTGTGTTTTCTGATATTTTGCGTTTCTTTTATGCTCTTTTCTTGATATTGTTATTATATTGCATGTGGTTGTGATCCGCCTTTGGCGAAGAGCTAGCTCCCGCTTGGGGATGCCATTTTTATTATTACAGGTTTATTATCTTGTTGTACCCATTTTGGGGGTTAGAAAATACAGGGGAGACTCTGCCGAAATTTTCAGAAATTTTTGATGTTCTTTTTTTGGATTCTATGCAACTTAAATGATTTTAAAAACCGTTTTCATTTAAGGTTTTCCTTCACTCTCTTTTGATTTTGGTTTAGATTTTCTGGGCTTTGGCTGACTTAGGTTATGGTACGCCTTTAGACGTCTCGTAATCTAAGTGCCAGTCACGTTCCGTACTTTCGGGTCGTGACAATACATTTTCCTACCAAATGCTAATTATAATATATCAACACATGGAAAATAGTATTTTTACAAATAAACTCTTATATGTATGATATATTATAATAAAGACCTTTTTAAATATGGAAATGGTAGGAAAAATGTAATAACAAATGTGCAGTTTTATCAACTGAACAAATACCCCCAAACTTATTTTTGATCGTCCCGAGCAAACTAGTTTATTCAAGAGAAGGAGAAGAAGGGAGAAAACTAAGCACACTTTCGTAGGCAAACACGATTGCACTGAGCACGTGCAACAAGCCGTTAAATCTTTAGGTGTCCCTAGTAGGAGGAGTGTTGTCTCCTGAGGGTTTTCAGCGGATTACACCCACAAAATCCTATAATAAAAGAGAGATGGTGAAATTTACATATAAAGATAAGAACCATAAAAGAAAGACTTTGAAAATAAGAGTTTCCAACTACACTAGCTTTTCAGTTGTTATCAGCCCTATCTTAATAGTCATGAAAAGATATTAGAAATCACATTATCTCTCAATAAAACATCGTCTTTATTCTTCATTGCTACCTTTCATCCAAACATCGATCATATACCCCTTCGTGTGTGAAATGGACATCCCTACATTCGGAGAATTCAATTCAAGCTATCATACTCTTGTCCATCTACCTCAGTACTTTTTAACTTGATGAATATTTAGATTTGCTCACACATTTTCATGCGACCGTTAATACTTCTTGAGGTACTAACCGACCGATTACTTATGTGCTTGCTGATAGGTGATAATATTTTCCTCGTCTTGCACCACCTAAGGCTTAACAGTGACTCCCAGACCAGTTGGCCTTACGGCACTAGGTGAAGAGGCACTCTCGCTATATTTTTTTATTGCTGCCTTGGCGATACAAAACCAGTGTTCATTTTTTCTTTTCACCATTTTAATATTTTCTTCATTTTTTTTCATTCATACTTTGGCTTTTAGACAAGAGCATTTCAAGGTATCCTCTACTATTCCGAGTTTCAAGACGTGTGTAAGTGCATATAGTAGGGTATTAACATTCAAATATTTGGCTTCCAGAATAGAAACTATTTTTCAGACTTATTTTTATCCTCAGATTAGTGACTTCCTTCATCTTACTAACCCTTAGGACAACGGCTCATAACTACTTATTACTAGTTTGTTTAAGAAAACTTCTAATTTTCTTGGTTTTCTTAGACTATTCTTATCTTTTGGATGTAATTTTTCACTTTCTATTCTTTTGTTATAAAAAAAAATTTTTTAATGCCCAGTGTCAAAGATAATTCAGTGAATACAAACCTCCCCCCAAACCTGTTTTCAGCAGTGTCCTCACTGATATAGCCTTTTGAGAACATGGACCTATATACTAGGAGAGAGATACAAGGGGTAAAATAATAGTTAAATAAAAACTACCCCCAAACTTGATCTTTGACACGCACAGATATTCAATCAAATCCATTTTTACTCACCTCCATTCTTAAAATGAGAAAAAGTTACAAAAAGATGGAGGTGAGGCGGAGGAAATTTTAGTTTTGATAAAGCGGCTCCTGTAAAAACAGGAGCTCCTCCGCGGGGTCAGCAGAAAAATACGGTTTTAATCTATGCCCATTTACTTTAAAAATTGAACCGTTTTTCAAATTTTCGACTTCAACTGTCCTGTGCGGGTGTACATACCACACCACAAAAGGTCCTTTCCAACGAGATTTAAGCTTACCCGGATGAAGATGGAGACGGGAATCGTAAAGAAGGACTTGTTGTCCCGATGTGAAGGTTTTTCTAAATTTTTTTTTATCGTGGAACACTTTAGTCCTTTTCTTTACTATCACCGCATTATCGTAGGCTTCATCGCGGAGTTCGCTTAGCTCATTCAATTGCAGCTTCCGATAGCTGCCTGCATGATCAAGATCAAAATTAAGCTCTTTAATAGCCCACATTGCCTTATGTTCAATCTCGACAGGAAGGTGGCATGCCTTTCCAAACACAAGGCGGTATGGAGACATACCAAGATCGGTCTTATAAGCGGGGCGGAATGCCCAAAGAGCATCCGTCAATTTGGTTGACCAATCTTTACGGTTATTAGAAACCGTCTTCTCCAAGATTTGTTTGATCTACCTATTTGAGATTTCAGCCTGCCCGCTCGTTTGGGGATGATAGGGCGTAGAAAGCTTGTGAGTGATTGAATATTTCCGCATCAAGGCCTCGAAAGACCTATTGCAGAAATGTGTCCCGTTGTCGCTAATTATAGCGTGAGGGTGTCCAAATCGCGAAAAGATGTTTTCTTTAAGGAACTTAATGACAACTTTGTTGTCATTAGTGCCACACGGTATAGCTTCCACCCATTTCGAGACATAATCAACCGCTAACAAGATATATAAATTCCCAAAAGAGTTGGGAAAAGGGCCTATAAAATCAATACCCCACACATCGAATATTTCCACAACCAATATAGGTTGGAGCGGCATCTCGTTCCTTCTTGAAATTCGACCCAAATGCTGACATCGCGGACAAGTTTTGCAATGTTCAAATGCATCTTTAAATAATGTTGGCCAATAAAAGCCACATTGCAAAACTTTCTCCGCCGTTTTTCGAGGTCCAAAATGACCGCCGCATGCCTGATCATGACAAAATGATAACACGCTCTTGAATTCATCGTTAGGGACACACCTGGGAATGATTTGATCGGAACAATACTTGAATAGATAAGGTTCATCCCAGTAAAAATATTTTACTTGGGATAGAAATCGAAGTTTGTCTTGTTTCGACCAATCACTAGGAATAAGTCCCGTCGCAAGATAGTTCACGATATCCACGAACCAAGGTTCGTAGGATACAGTCAAGAGCTGTTCGTCAGAAAATGAGTCATTTATCGGCACGGTCAAAGTTGGCGAAGAAGTGATGCGTGAAAGATGGTCGGCTACAACGTTTTCACATCCACTCTTGTCTCGGATGACAAGATCAAATTCTTGTAACAATAGGATCCAACGTATTAGCCTGGCCTTCGCATCCTTCTTCGATAAAAGATGTCGTAGGGCGGAGTGATCTGTGTAAACCACAATAGGCGAGCCAATCAAGTAGGGCCTGAATTTCTCTAATGCAAATACAACTGCCAAGAGTTCTTTCTTGGTAGTTGTGTAATTTATTTGTGCATCATTCAAGGTCCTACTTGCATAGTAAATTATATGTGGCATCTTATCAATGTGCTGTCCTAAGACAGCACTAATAGCAAAATCTGATGCATCACACATAAGCTCGAACGGGTGGTTCCAATCCGGAGATGATAGAACGGGGGCTGTAGTGAGTGATTCTTTAAGCGATTCAAAAGCAGCCTCACAATCCGAATCGAAGTGAATAGCAATGTCCTTGGCCAATAGAAAGGTTAAGAGTCTAGCAATTTTGCTAAAGTCCTTAATAAATCTCCTATAAAATCCTGCATGGCCAAGGAAGGATCGTATATCTTTGACGTAGTTGGGACGAGGGAGGTTATGAATGACATCTATTTTAGCTCTGTCAACCTCAATGCCTTTTCGTGAAATTATATGTCCAAGTACAATACTTTCTTGGACCATAAAATGGCATTTTTCCCAATTCAAAGTCAAGTTCTTATCCTTACAGCGGGTAAGAATCGCGTCAAGATTATGAAGGCAGTCCTCAAAGGAGTCCCCAAAAATGGAGAAATCGTCCATAAAAATTTCCATAAAATTTTCCACCATATCTGAAAATATCCCCATCATGCACCGCTGAAATGTAGCGGGAGCGTTGCATAACCCAAAGGGCATGCGTCTATAAGCAAAATTTCCTAAAGGACAAATAAAAGTGGTTTTATCTTGATCCTTTTCGGCGATGGAGACCTGCTTATAGCCAGAGTATCCGTCCAAGAAACAGTAGTATTCGTGTCCCGCTAATCGTTCTAACATCTGGTCAATGAAAGGTAGAGGGAAGTGATCTTTCCTCGTCGCGACATTGAGTTTCCTGTAATCAATACATACGCGCCACCCAGTTTGGGTGCGTATTTGAATTAACTCATTAGCCTCATTAGTGATGACCGTGATGCCAAACTTTTTAGGGACCATATGAATTGGACTTACCCATTGGCTATCAGATATAGGGTAAATTATTCCACTATCAAGGCACTTGACGATTTCTTTCTTTACCGCCTCCTTCATAACGGGATTTAACCGTCTTTGTGGGTCTCGGGTTGGTTTGGCTTCATCCATCAGATGTATGTAATGTTCAACAATTAAGGGACTAATCCCTTTGATGTCGGCCATTGTCCAACCAAATGCTTGCCGATTCGATCTCAACACTGCCAAAAGTGCATTCTCTTGCTCTAAGGCTAGAGAGGCGGATATAATCACTGGAAAAGTCTCATTCTCTCCTAAATATGCATATTTAAAATGAGAAGGTAGCGGTTTGAGATCAAGAATTGGCGGAGAGACAATAGAAGGTGGGGTAAGCAAATGATATTCAGACTCCCGAAGAGGTTCAAAACTTGCATACGATATTGACTCAGAAAGTGCTGCTGACTTTTGCAACGAGTCAACGGGTTCAATCTCAAGGACGGACTCATTGAACATATCCTCACTATGAAGTGGTGCAAGATCAAACGATGTCTCATTAGTGCTATCGAGAACATCAAAGCAAAGTTCCTTATCCATGCAGCTTTCGGAAGCTATCTCGTGGATAGAACAAACATCCAGCAAATGAGTAGAAGGTTCTGATGGCTGACTTCCTAGCTTGTAAATATTAAGCTCAATTGTCATTTTCCTGAAGGATAAGTTCATAGAACCGTTACGACAATTAATTACAGCGTTAGAAGTTGCTAGGAAGGGTCGACCAAGTATCACCGGGATTTGATTGCGTGGGTTTGCCACAGGTTGTGTATCTAAAACAATAAAGTCCACGGGAAATATGAATTCCCCGACTTTAATTAACACATCCTCTAGTTCGCCCTGAGGTTTGGTGATCGATCGGTCTGCCATCTGGAGAGTACAATGGGCGGGTTTTAACTCTCCAATTCCTAACTGCTCGTATACTGAATAAGGAAGCAAGTTAACGCTAGCGCCTAGATCGAGTAAAGCACGATTAATATTTTTACCCCCAATAGAAATAGAGATTGTAGGACAGCCGGGGTCCTTACGTTTCTTTGGTATTTGTTGGGTAAAAGCTGTGCTAACATTACTCGTCATGAAAACCTTCTTAGGCACTTGAGTTTTTCTCTTCCTAGTGCACGAGTCTTTAAGGATTCTTGCATAAGATGGGACTTGTTGAATAGCATCTAGGAGAGGAATATTCATGCTAACTTAAACATTTCCGCAATCTTCTCCATTTGCGGGTTAGGTCTGTTGGTCCTTAATCTGTTTGGAAATGGAGCTCGATCAATAAGTTTTGGGTCCAACGTTTGTGGAGAAGACTGTGGCGACGGATTCGATCCCAAAATTGGAGTGGGAATCGACTTAGATAGATTTGGCGAAATGTTCGAACCTTGGGGAAAACGGAGAATAGGCTCGGAGAAAGGTGGGAGACTAGACGAATTAGGGGAAGAAGAAGAAGAAGCTGGGGTATCAATGGTGTCACTAACATCAAATTGCTCACCCACTCGGTTATTACTCTCCCCGATCTCAACGTAGTAACGGCATTCACATTATGATTTTGTGAATGGCCAGGATTCGGTAGGGGTTGAGATGGGAGTTTCCCTTTCTCTCTCGCACTCATTGCGGCGTTTAACTGTGCGATTTGGTTTTCTAATGATTTAATACTCTCACCATAGGAGGCGGAGTTTTTCGTTATGGTATCAATAGAAGACTTCATTTCAGCCGACAATTGCATGAATTGTTTTATGAACATATCCAAAGTTTGTGCAAGTGAGTTGTCAGTACCGGCCACTTTTGGTGTAGAAATGTTGGCCGGATTTTGGAAATTCTGTGACTGAAAGGGGGGCTGATTCTGTGGTTGTGGTTGCTGTGGAGGAGGTCTTTGATAATTACTTTGTTGGTTTTGGTTCCAAGCAAAGTTAGGATGATTCCTCCATCCTTGATTGTACGTGGAAGAATAAGGGTCGTTTCTAGGTCGCTGCTGAAAAGCAGCATTAGCTTGAAACGATACATTCATAGGACATTCTTCCGTTAAGTGTGAAGGATCCGAACAGTAACCACAGACGGTCTTAGGAAGCGTGACCTGATTTAGGGAGAATGATGAGAATTTGTTCTCAATAGCGTCGAGTTTCTTCTGTATCGCTGCCATTTCGGCTTTTACTGCGATGGAAATATCGAGCTGATGAACACCTCCCCTAGATGAAGGTGGTCTTACGCCTTCCCACTGCAAAGTGTGTTCAGCGAGATCTTCCAGATACTTCCAAGCTTCATCGTCATCTTTAGACATGAAATTGCATTGACAATTTGTTTCAAGTATCTGCTTTGTCACTGGATTAATGCCCTCATATATAATCCGACATAAATCCCATCTTTGTATTCCGTGATGGGGGCATTGGACAAGCAGATCTTTGAAACGTTCAAAGCACTTCCAAAATGGTTCATTGGGAAGCTGGGTGAACTGGTTGATCTCGCTCCTAATATGGGCAGTCTTATGGTTTGGGTAAAACTTCTTAAGAAATGTTATGACGAATTCATCTCAATTAGTGATAGAGTGTGCGGCAGTATTATAAAGCTATTTTTCTGCCAAGTCGCACAGTGTGAATGGGAGAAGACGCAAGCGCATAGCATCGACAGTCAACTGTGAAGTACCCATCATTGCGCATACGTTTTCGAATTTGGTGATGAAAACATACGCGTCTTCCGACTCAAGCCCGTGAAATTTGGGCAGCAGATTGATGTAGTGGGGTTTAATTTTGAAATTATCCCCGTTAGGTGGTGGAAGAGATAGACAAGTAGGAAAGGGACCACGGATAGGATAGCATCTCTCTTGGAGAGAGATGCGAGGTGGATTCTGCTCACCTACGGGCGGTGGCAGCGTGGTGTTATATTTTGATGGAGTGCCGTCCATCTCGGTCGTGGTGTGTGGTGGGGAAAAAGAAGATGAAGAAGTACCGACTTCGGCGTCGATAGCAGGAACGCGGACAAGACGGGTACTAGGATTCCGTGTCCAGCCGAACATGCACTAAGCGGGTTTAGTGCAAGTGGCAGCATGTGTGTGATTTTAAAATTGGTTTGTTTTGAAAAAGTGGACTCAAGACAAATCACCCTATGATGCACAAGCAACCCTAGAACTAAGGTCACCTAGGTCCAGTCTTTAGACCGCTCCTAGACTTCCAAAAGACAAGCCGCAGGATCAATCCTCTACCGCCTCCGTACTACCCTTGTAGCCAGGTAAGTGCCAGGTAAGTGGGAAGGAACCACAGTAGTGGGCCTAATTAAAAATTACTAGCCTTTGACACACTTGCCTAGGCACTACAAAAGTAATGCGGATAAACGATAGATTACCCACGACCTTCCTCTGTCCTTATTGAGCGCGACAGTCCTTAGAGTCTGGTCTAGATATTTTTTAAATTAATGAAGGGTTGATCTAGATGCTCGGTTTGTGATTTGTGGGGCTTAGGAAGGGTGATGAAATCCCCACCTAATCTTGATTTGGTCTTTGCCCCTTAAAGTCCGTATTAAAATATGCAAAACAAAATCAATCACAAAACTTTTGCAAAAAGATTTTTGAGCGGCGCTATTTTGCAAAGAATCCTGCAGAAAATAGATTTTATTGGATTTGAGAGGAGAGAGAAGGAGTTGAAAAAGATACCAGAGAAGTATGAACCCTAGATCTCCTGTTTCCTCAAGTCTATGACTCCAGATCTCCTTGCAAAAAATTCACGCACAAATCGTTAAATATGCAATTTGCAGTTTTGTTTTAATAATGATATGAATCGTCTAAGAATTCAACACAATAGTAAGAATAAAAATTACGCACGTATCCCCGGCAACGGCGCCATTTGATTGGAGTGGAAAAGTGTTTTTTGTAGAATAACCGCAATCAATAACGGTGTCGCGCGTAGTTAGACCGAGATGAGTACGGGTTGTTCTCATGGAAATGTTGAATCTTTTATTTTAACTTTAGATGTGTTGAAAAAGAGAGGAGGGATAAAGAATATTGTAGAATGGTTGTAGGATCTAGATCTACGTTAAACACGGATGCAAAATATAGATCTAGATTAACTACGGATGTAAGTTTATATAAGAAAGGGGCTTGTAGGGTTCATTAGGATTTAGTAGTTATGGATGATTAATTAAAGATTACTCTTTCTATCCTTTAATAGATTTAAAACTAGAACGACAGTGATGCATGTAGATTAGGGTTTCTGGAGGGAAAAGGAATCCCACTTTTAACCCTTATCTCGACACGGAACTCCGTTCATATCTAGCCTTTACCAAAACAATCATTAATCTAATCTCTAATCACGGTCGGAACTAACAAAGAATTGTTAACGCGCCCGATTAGGATGTTAATGATTCTTTTGATAAAGTTCATAAACTTTATAGGACTTAAAAAAGGTTTAGGGATGTTCATCATCCATTAGCCTACCCTAATCCTACGAACCCTAACAACCGGAGAATTACTCGCGCATGTTGGGAGAAAAAGAGATGGAAAGAAATTGCATAATTAAACTATGAAGAAATAGAATAAGAAAAAGAAAGCTACCTTTATTAATCAACAATATTCATTACACTTTGATTCCTTAGAAAATGATTACAAAGACTAGTTTGCTTCTCGATCTCTTCCAAAGAGGTAGACGAACAGTTGATGACCAGCCTGGATGCGTGAGCCGTCTTGGACTTCGTGATCGCGTCGGCTTGATAAATTTTTCCAAGAGGCTCTCGGTCTTTATTTATAGTCCCAAAGCCAGAAAGTTAGCTTCTAAATTTGGAAGCTAACAGAAAAGATTCAGCCCAAAAAATCTCAGCTTCCAACCTCTCTGTATTGCGGCGGATCCGCGGCCCAAGGGGGGTATGGCCGCGGATACACGGCCATTATATCTCATCCGTTCATCATTTTTTTGGGGCTGGCTTATTGTTACATTTGGCAATCCTTGGAACCTTCAGAATTTGGAAATCTTTTCTTTTCTTCTGCCAGAATTGATTTCTTAATTTTGATTCTTAATTAGGCAGGTTAGCTTTAACAACTTGATTTTCTTGATTTAAGACCTGAAAATTCTGCACAACAACTCAACAAATAATATTTAGTAGACTTAGTTCTACTAGGATTAGGTCAATAATATTATATACATTTTCCTACCAAATGCTAATTATAATATATCAACACATGGAAAATAGTATTTTTACAAATAAACTCTCATATGTATGATATATTATAATAAAGACCATTTTAAATATGGAAATGGTAGGAAAAATGTAATAACAAATGTGCAGTTTTATCAACTGAACACTAACCAATCCATGCCCAAAAGAACGTCGAAGTCCAACGTCTCAAGAAGGATCAAGTCGACAGGCAACTCTCTCTCGCCAATATGGACTACACAGGATCGGAACACGTGTCTAGCAACAAACGACTCTCCCACAGGAGTGGTCACAACAAGCGGTTGATCAAGCAAACCGGACTCTCTACCCAAACTCGGCATGAAGTGTGTGGAAACGTACGAGTGCGTGGATCCGGGATCAAACAACACGTGTGCGTCAACAGAACATACTGATAGGGTAGCTGAGACCACAGCATTGGACGCCTGCGCGTCCTGATGCGTATCGCGAAAACCCGTGCCTGTCCTCCACCTGCGACTGGCGGTCCCCTACTAACAACTGGCTGCACTCTGCCGGTAGCTGGCTGTCCTCTGCCTCGGCCACCTCGTCCTCTAGGAACAAACCCTCCGCGACCACGGCCTTTCTGTGCATGAGTCTGACGCGGAGCAACAGTAGGTACAATAGGTAACGCCCTCTGGGGTGGAGAAGGTGGAAGTGTGACAAGCGGTACGGCAGTCTCGCCCTCACGTGGCTCCGGGCAATCTCGAACACGATGATAAGTACTCCCACATCGAAAACATCTAGATGGTGTCGGCTGACCCTCCTGGGGATAAGTGCTGAACAACCGGCCTCGCCCCGAGTCTCTGCCACCTGCAAGGTGTCTATCGCGGCGCCTAAATGGCCGTCTCTGTGCCGGAGTATCAGTACGAACTCTCTTCGGCTCTGGAACTACCGAAGTCTCAGCAAGGCGCTCCTCGACCAATAAGGCTGCGTCTACAGCTGCTGCATAAGTCTCGCAATGCTGGGCGCTGATCGTAAGGAACAGTGGTGTAAGCAAGCCTCGGACAAATCTCTTGACTCACATCTCCTCAGTAGCCACTAGGTATGGAGCGTAAACTGATAGCTCGGTAAATAGCACATCGTACTCTGCCACTGTCATCTCTGGCGTCTGGCGCAAAGACTCGAACCTGCTCGCTCGGGCATCCCTGACACTCTGGGGAAAGAATCGGGCTAGAAATATCGTCACAAACTCGGTCCAGGTCATCGGAGGAAGACCCGCTGCTCTGCCCTTCTCGATCGATTCACACCATTTCTGCGCAAGATCTTCCAGGCGAAAGCTCACGAACTCTACCTATCTCGCATCTGAGCATCTGAGTGAACGACATATCCGGGCCATCCTATAAATGAAAGACTGTGGGTCCTCGGCTGCATCGGTGCCTGTGAAGACTGGAGGCTTCAGCCTTATGAACTCTGATAGCGATACCGTAATAACCTCCGTAGCTGCAGGGGCAACTGTCTGTACTGTAGGTTCCATCGCGGTCCCCGTGATGGGTGGAGCTACCTCTAGTCGCTGCGCTCGAAGCGTCTCAACCAGCGATCCTATCATCTGGCGCATCTCCTGCATACTGGCCCCTAGCATAGCGATCTGATCTGTTGTAGGAGGAACAGTCTGCTCTGGTACAACGGGTGCATTGCCCGGATCAGTCCTCGTCTTGGACGAGTCAACTTGAATCTCGGCTCTCGCGGCCGCTCTCTGCGCCCTCGTAGTCTTTGACGGCATAATGGCTGAAAAGAAAGTAGGATTCGATAAGGATACAGAAATCGAATCACAAGAATGTATACAGCCGTGGAGGAATTTCAATCAATAAGTCCTAAGGTCGCTTAGGCGGAGTACCGTGTCGTGAGTATGCCGCGGAACATACACACGCTACGCCACTCTGCTTCCGCTACCCACTCCATCATACCAGGGTCATCCTACACTCCGAAAGGTAAAACCTACGCTCTGATACCAACTTTGTCACGACCCAAAGTTTGGCCCGTGACCGGCACTTAACCACGTAACGTCTACAGGCGTAACACGACTAAGTAAGCCGAACCCAGAGATCAAAACCATTGAAAAGGTAGTGAGTGTTAAAACATTTAAGGGAAACATTTGTTAAAACATTTAGAAAAAAAAAACCTTAAGTAATTTAGTAAAATTCTTTAAAGTTCAAGTTATTATCTTAAAAATTTTGGCAGTATTTCCTTTGTAAAAACTAGCCCCGAAAATCGGGTACAAGACAATATATGAATAAAATGGTATACAATAATAATAAAGCATCCAAACGGGAGCAATCATGCCCAACGGCGGAAACAATCACCACAATGATAATATACGACGCCATAGCGAAGAATGAGCAAAATAAGTGAAAACAAATATCATGAAAGATAAGCTGCATAAATAAAGTCGGCTCACAACGAGCTCGACACCAGAGTACAAATAATATACATCGTTCTCACAACTGGTCTCTAAGTCAATACATGAAAAGTAGATGGAGAATACTAGATACAACAGTGTATACAACTGGAAAATAAACAGATGCCGCACAAAAACCTACCTATAAGCAAAAGGCTCGCACGCCAACTGCAATGGTATCCGTATCAAAAGATGCAATAAAACAGCCTGCCGCGACTACTCCGAGGGTCAACCTGCAAACACTGTGGCACAACGGGGATGAGTTGCCAACTCGTGAATAGTAGATAACATATAAAGGTAATCGCGAGTATGCACGTGACGCGATACTCTAACATATGCCAGCAGATAATGTCTATATGATGAACCGGATACGCAATAATCATGCCTAACAGGTGCAATTTAATAACATCAATATATATATGATGAGCAGGGTATGCAATAATCATGCAAAAGTACTCTATCAGGTACTAGAACTACAGGATGAGATGTAAAATAATGAATGCTGAGTATGGGATAAAATATCATCTACACGGAATGTCAACGTGGAAAAATAACCGGTGTCCATCAATGCACCCAAATCTCAGTAAACTCAGGCGCCGTCACACTAATCGGCCCTCAAATCCTGTAAATCTCATAGAACCGTGAGTGCCCAACATCGGCACTCGAAATATCATAAAATAATCGTGTCCAGCATCGACACGCAAATCCTCAAGTATCGGGCTCCGTCAGTCGGATCGGCCCACGGGCTCCGTCTGCGGAATCGGCCCTCGGCCCCGGCAGTACGTGTCGTCCCGTATCCATCTATCGACTCTGGTCGGTATCCTCCGGATAACCGCCAGGTCTAACCAATCACCGATAGGTAGTGGTCCCTCTGCCAGGCTCACCGTCTACTGCACAGTGATCTGTTCTCGCCCCGGGGTACCATACCGGGTCCACCATGTACCCGCAATCGGCCTCGTCCAGCTCCTCGATTCGGGTTCACATGTCACACGTCTCAGAATCGAGAAAATGCATGGTGGACGCACTGAAATATCATATCAAGGGAAACTGAGTTTTTAAAACAGTGCGTATTTTCTTAAAATAATACCCCGGTTCCCAAATCCAGAAATCACATAAATCCAAACTCAATGCGTAAATCCATGCAATGCATCGTATGACACTAAGAGTAAAAGAAAGGGAAAACCGCTCTTTTAAAACATCCAGTTTTGAAAATATCCCATGCAGTCCTTAGTTTTTAAATCATGTCAATATCATCCATGCGTGTAACATATGTATGTGTATATGTATGGATGTGCAAATGAATATATACGCAATGTGAGTGTAGCAATATACATGTGCACTAATATGGATATACGATGTATATGTGCACAAGTATAGATATATCAATGAAGGTATGCGCAAAAGTGAATATACAGGGTGCATGGTATGAATATAAATATATATACCAATATGCGGCAAGTCATGACAATCATCGATGAAGCGGAAATCAAGACGATATATAATTCGTAGTAATCTTATAATGTGAGTGCCATGGCAATCACTAACGGTGTGAGTGTAACATACCAATAATGCTCGTGCAGTTTGAACCGTTAGCGACAGTGCAGTGTTCTATACTACCAGTTCTATATGCAACAAGAAGGTATGCTACTATAGTATATCTATATGAACACATAAAACTAAAATATCCTATTACGCCCTGACGCTTAACGCCATACGGGCGATTTCCCCGTAGATGTTAAATCTATTCACCTGGTCGCGTGCTAAGTGTAGCCAACCACCTGCTTCCCCTTCTTTGCGGCATCCGACGTACCCGCCTGCGAACCAGGAATTACACAAGGAATCCATATATATAAGCAAAATTCTACAAAACGCGATATCGAAATCAAACGAGAAACTCGCGTCGCGAACTAAACGCGCGTGTGTACGATATGCTGAAACGTGTATATACGCGTCTAAAACTATCCCGACACGTCAAGATACGCTAGATCACAGAACCCACTCACGTATCGCGTGTATCGCGCAAACCAAACGTACTAGAAAAACGATATGTCGTCCCAGATTTTGACACAGATGAAAACATACAAAATTGCACATACCACCGGCCCTAAAAATATAGCAGACTCCTATAGCCAAAACCCTAACACCTAGCTCCCTCGTCTGGCCGCAATTTGCGGCCAGAAAGAATAAACCGGCAGCCTGGGTTGGGTGTCTGGGGTTCGTGCTCTGGTGGTGTGATTAGGGTTTGAAAAGTAGGCTACAGTTAACTCATACTTTCTCTGAAATACCCGGGTCTATAGCAGATCACAAAAAGCTAAAAATTCACTTAAAAACGTTATATTTTGCAATAAATGAAAACCTAGGGTATTTTGGTGAAATCTGGGGTTAATCTCAGTTTATGTGGCCCTAATAACACTTAACTAGGCTACGCTAACCAATAAAATCACCCCCTAACCAAAAGTCCACACAAATCATCATTTCTAGCACAAAATCTCATTTTTAGCACTAACGAAGCTACAAAACACATAAGTTTAGCAAGCTAGGAATTGGGTTTAAGAAATATACCCCACTCGACCCTACGATGCAGGAGAAGGAGGAGAAGAAAAGGAGGAGGTGTTGCAACTGCTTGGTGCTGCTGTTGCTGTTGCTGTTGCTCACTACTGTTGCTGCCGCCTGCTTGCTGCTGCTGCTTGTACTGATGTTGCTGCTGCTGTTTGTGCTGATGTTGCTGCTGCTGAGGCTGCTGGGGCTGTTGCTGCTGCTGCTGCTGCTGTAATGTATGTGTGTGTGTGAGAGAGAGATGTGAGAAATGAGTGTTATGAGAAAAGGAAAGAATGAGTGTTATGAGAGAATCAAATCCCCCTCTTCCTCTCACCTCATTTAATGCAAGTATGGGCAAGCCCATCATGCCCTCTCTCTCTCCCTACTCAAGTCAACACCTAACTAATTCATTTTTCAAAAAAAAGGACACACACTTAATTAAAACCCAAAACACTTAATTCCAATTTAAAATTAGCTTAAGGAAAAATGGTTAGTTCACCATGCTTGTTAATCATGGTCTAACCCCATTTTAACCCCAGTTTACATGCACAAGTGTGTGTAAGCCTAGGAAAAATCTAATAAAATATTCATTAAATTTGATAAAATATTTGAAAATCAATTTGGTAAACTTTTTATTAAAAACCATATATTAAAATATAATTAACCACTAAACACATCCTAAGGTGTTACAAGGGTAGGGGGTGTATTTATAGGGTACGCTAGGGTTAGGGTAGATGAAGGGTTTTTAATAAAAAAAAATTGTAAAAATATAGAAAATTCATTAAAATTTGGAGTAATTAGGTGTTAATGGGCATTCCGGAACTGATCCAATAAATTAGAGTGTGCAGGGAAGTTGGGTAGCTGAAAAGACAGATTCTCATGTTGGTGACTCGGCCGTCCGTCCGAGTCCGGCCGGCGGCGCCGGCCCGAGTCGGCCGGTCTGCCGGCCGACTCGGCAAAGTCGGGCCGAGTCGGGGGTCTAGAAGGTGAGGGGTCACCGGGGTAAGACACTGGTATTTTTAGTTTTTCAGGTTTAGTTCAAGTTTTGGGAGTTATGGTGTGTGGATTGTTGGGCATCCAAAAGATTTAAAACAAAATAATATTAAAAATAATTTGGGCATGGGATTTGAATTCTGGTGGCTTGATTCAGCAGTGCAAGGTGTTACCAATGAGCTACAAGCTCCTTCTTGTAATAATTGTGGGAAATAAATATTTAAAGTGGTAATAGCAATATTAAATACCCCAAGTATACTTCAAATTTAAATCAATTTTATGTATACTAAAATTGGAGTTGTTACAGTCCACACAAGATAACTCCAAAATTTCCCACTACCCATGAAAAACTGAAGGTACCAGTGACTACCTCCGGCGACCCTCCACCTTCAGAGCCTTCGACTCGGCTGGACTCGGCCGAGTCGTCAACTACAATATTGTGCCTCTTTGCATGCCCCACTCCCTTGCATACTTCAATTTCTGATATCAATTCCAGAGACCCCATTAAACCTCATTTACTATATTTTTAATACATTTTTCATATATTTTTACATTTTTTTAAAAATTAAAACCCTACATCTACCCTAACCCTATAAATACACCCCTACCCTCTATCCTTTCACCCCAAAACTCTGAGCCAACTCTCTAAAATTTCCAAGAAACTTGTGTACTTTGAAAACGAGCACGAAGCGAAGCTACGGCGAAATTCCCGGCGAACTTTTGGCGATCGTTCTAGGAGATCTCGGCGACGAAGCGACGCACCGGCGATTCCTCTCCTTCCATCTCACTCTCGTTATTGTCCAAAACCCGTAAGTCCCCAAATTCTATCTCTTTATTCTTTTCTAAAATACGGAATTACAAAACCCGACGGAATCAGAACAAATCCGATTTCCGGTTCGGATTCTTTATAAAACCTCACTTTTTAAAAATAAAATTATGCTTAAACCATTACATGTTGACTATTAATCACTACTAAACAAGTTGAACAAGTTTCATGACAATCCAATTTAATTTGTAACCTTTACGGTACTTTTTCATTAAAATACCATATAGTTTCTTTTTCGACATTTAAACCATTAAACTTGTTATACCTTTAAGTAGATCACGAGATAATGACCTACCTCTTCACACACTTATATGCAACATAGCACAATACCCTTGGGAATATAGAATACGGGAAAACGACATCATTGCAAATTGTTGGATATATGTATGCCGTAGAGGCCATTATATGTATAGTGGATGCTTGGACATGTATATATATAGATTACTTTCTTACTCGACATGATAATATGCTATCTGGTTTACTTTATCTGACATGTTGACTTGATCATGCTTTTATTCATTTGCACATGTTGATAAAGTCCTGAGGATATTTGCTTGACTACTGTGACTATGATACGGATCATACTGGTAGTAGTTTATAAGCATATCCTTGAATTGTTCCTAGTCGTAGGTGTATCGAGACGGGGTATCGATATTCCAGAGTAGACTAGCGTATACTATTCTTGTCATATATGATGGGCGATGGATGTTCCCATATCCATCTGGTGAGGTGACACCAAAGAATGTATGCGGGTGCTCAGTAGAGACCGAGTACACTAAACGGACTCACAGAGAACTCCTATGTGGTATTATATCTATCGTCGGAAAGCAGTTCTCAAGTGACACTGGTACAGCTTAGTCTGTAGACCCAAGATCGCCATAGAGTCTTGTCCGTCCTCCCACTGTACTTTGATCTCCACCTTACCACGGCTCTACTGAGTTGTGCAAACAGGTGGTCTTTAGGTACAGTCCCGAGGCACATAGAGGCGATGAGCGATAGGAGGGGTTTCGTCTCTCCCGGTATTGGGGGTTGATGTTGTGCTATGCTTGATTGTCTATAACAGGAAGTCCCTGGCCAGGGCTACTGAGATTTACTGATAAGCGTTATCAGTAGTTTCTCGATCTGTTATCAGCTATATACCGGCATGACTTATTGAGTTATTGGGGTCGACGACACCATCCCCAGACTTGATATACAACATATTTGACGAGGAGACCGGACTGTACGGTAAGTGTTGCCAGATGGCTCGACGGGAGTTTTGACAGCTTTGTTGGTTTTCTTCTGATCGCTCAATACCCGGGTAGCCATTACGTTTAGCTGACCGCTTGCGGCTTGTGGGTGTTTGATATGATCATCACCCACTGTCGGCGTATTGACGAGTCTTAGAGTCCCACACAGAAGTTTCCTAGCCCAGGCGAAAAGATGTGGTGTGCATATGAGATATGCGCGGGGACCCGATTGAATACGACTATGTGATACCGTATGTTAATCGGGCGTTTTTTTATTGGTCAGGTCGTATGTGATATGACCGGATTGTTAAATCAATTGTTGATTTAGCATTTTGACTTTTAGTTTTATTTTAATTCTTTAGTCAAACCATTTTTATTAAAGAGGAAGAATGCATGCATGTATGCACATGTTGATGTGCAAGCATGCACATGTTGAGGTGCATGAATACATGCATACAAATGTATCATGGTTGTTGATACAACTTTGGTGGCAATATAAGACTTATATGGTTATATAATATATGGATATATATTTGCATTTGTTTTAAAATAAAAGGAAAAGATAAAGATTAATCCATGGTTATCTTCTACACTCTTCTTGAAGTTAACCTTGCTCGCCCACTTTTTAACCATAAATTAATCTTTCCTTTTGTCTTTTTAACTCAAGTAAAATAATATCTATATTATGTAACCATGGTTAGAGATGAAGAGTAGAAAATATATATACTTATCTTTTTTATTATTCATCAAGCTTTATCATTATCAAAAAGCTTTTGCCTTCATCTTCTTCTTCCTCCTTACTCGTTTTTCCATAGTGAGAGAGAGATAAAAAGAAAGGGTTTTGACAAAAGAAAACCCACCACTTCATCATTCTACTCTAATCTAGCCAATTAGTTTAGAGTGTTTAGCTTCATCATCTTGTTTGATCATTCGAAGCTAGGAGCTTGGACTAAGTGGACTTCGGATGGATCATCGTGGACAAAGGAGCTCACTTGCAAGCTTTTACAACTCTTAACGATCCTAGGAGTCACTACAAAGAGGACTACAAAGGTTGTATTCCTTTCACTTAGTGTTAATATAGTTTTAGTATGTGATACTTGTGTTGTTACCCTAGCAATTCTAGTTAAAGATCCATGCTTAGTTTGCTTAGCACCTCTAGAAGTTTTAAAGTGGCATATGTGATGCTTCCATACTCATAAATAGGTGCTAGGGAAACCCAACAATGATATCAGAGCCAAGCTAGAATTCTGGACTTGATGTTATAATAAATACAAAAACGAAACCGACTACGAAAATACGATATTACGGAACCCTTGATATGCTCTCTGGAATTTTTTTTGAAAGTCGTCTAAAAATTTTTCAAACAGGTACAGAGTCATATTTGGACTGACATAAGCACACAGGTAAAATACGCGGGGGAGGGAGGGTCATCGGATTTGGACCGGCCACCCTAGGATATTTTCCGGCCAGGCCGGCCCCCTACACCCAGAACCCCCCTCCCGTATTGCTCCAGTGCTCTTTTGGGTTCATTTTGGGTTTTGTGGTATTGTTTGCTTAGCCCAATTTTCATGTGATGATTGTTTAGACTTGGGGCTAACTCGTAGTACTTCGAAGTCGTATTTCTTTAACACTAAATTGGTAACCTAAACTATTTTTAGCATTTCGAACGAACATCAGACACCCCACTTTCTACCCCGCTGAAATTTCCAAGTGTTGTAATTTTCCTAAGTTAACTTTATATTCAATAGTAGCGCAAGTATCCTATGGACCCTCTAGAAGATCATAATAACCTTAACTCGATTCTATGCCCACGGAACCGCGAACGAACTTTCGGATTTGCCGTAGTGCCGTAGTGTCATAGGTGAGGCGTTGGTTAACTCCTTTTACGGCTGGACCATAAGACACTGTGGCGCGATTTTGAGTATTTGTAACTTTGCTCAAGTGTTGAGCTCTTGGGGTAAAACATGGGTGTTTGTTGATTCGATTGAAACGTTAAACATTGTCTTGATTTCTGTGATTGCAATTGTTGTTTTTCACTTTCTTTTCTGCGACCGTAAGCGTAGTATGTGGTGTATCGCCGGCTTCGTTGCTATACATCAACTACAATCGGGATACGCATACTTGCTTACGTTGATGATACGAGATATTATGTGTTGCTGAGATATGATGCAGGATTGTCGCGATCGAATAGCCGGGGTTTTTATGTGAGATGAGAGTGTTTATTTTCATTCATGTAAAAGTTAAATGTATGTAATATTCTTTTATTTGGGGCACTTCCGGGTTGAGGATGATGTCACCATTATTGTATATTATTTACTTTTCCGCATTAGGATAGACCCAAGGAGGGGAGCACAAGTGATCGGGTTCTAGGGTTCAGTGGGAAGCCATCTCGAGGAGTCGAGACCGGGCCTCCTAAACTCTAGAATTGGCAGGATCACTTGCCGCTCTCATAGGGGTCTAGGGGTGTGGGCTTGGCTATTCATCGCGACCGTGGAATCCGTATTTTCTATTGCTGGCTGAATACAAAATACGGACCTCCTAGATATCCTTTTTATTTTCATATGTACTTCTGTTGCTGTTGATATTCTGTAATGTGATTACTTAGTATTTGAGACGAATGGATTATTATTATATATATGATATATAATAAACGTTGCTTATATTTTACACCCGCGCTAGTCCCACCCCTCTATGTCGTTAGTTAAGTAACCTAACGGTGCATAACGGGACACTGTGACGAATGCGGATGGTATAAGTATACGTTCTATTTTCGTTTCTTTTCTGTGAAGGCTTAGGAACTTAAATGATGGGACTACATTAATGAGATTAATGTAAAGTAAAAGAAACCTAAAGATGTTGTAGAATCAGATTTGAAACCCACTCGGCCTTTTTATGAAAAATGCAAGTTTCAAAAGATGCGGAGCTTAAGCCACTGCTTTTCTAAACTGTTTTGATTCTACAACGAGATCAAGTTCAAAGCGTTAAAGGTTTTCATAAAAACCATCCGCAACCCTCTGTCATTTTAGGAAGCAGAGTACTTAGTATTCGTGCTACGTATGTCGACTATAGCCGAGGCGTAGGGTACGGTAGCTAAGTGATGTCTTCCTACAACGCATATGATGCGATTAGTTAGGACAGTCGCATGATTATGTCGACCATAGCCGAAGGTCATATGGGTGGGCCTAATTAATCACGAAATGACGGGTAGAACTTGACTAGTGCTTATGATATGTTGACCATAGCCAAGATCATAAGCAGGTAGGGGTAAAAACCATATCGGGAGTTTTAAGAGTTGAAATTTGCAATGAGATTGCATACCTTCTATATGATAATTGGATCCTGATCCCACTGTGAGTAAGAGTTACTCCCAGGAGAGTTTTGCATTTTGCAATTAGCTAATTCAGTAGGTGTCTAGAAAGGTGTCAACGGGGTTTGACCTCTGGGAAAACGAGGTTTATTTTAATTAGGTTCGTGCGAAAGCACGGGGAACCTCCCTCAAAGTACCGACACTGGCCTGGCTGACCGGTTGGCGAAACTGTAGAATGTGATTAATCCTGGCTAGTTTTCTTTTCAGGTTTTGAAAGAAAATTTGATAAAAGCAGTGGGAGACATCGATTAGATAAGATAATAACCAATCTAATTCTTTGCAAGAGCATTTCGCTGAGTGCATTCTTTTCTCTCTCTCCTAATGGCAGATACCGATGACGGGACTTAAGCTTCAACTAGAGAAAAACAAACTGACTGGGCCGAACTATAAAAAATGGTTGAGAAACTTGAACATTGCACTCACATATGATAGAGTATCATATGTCCTCACCACCAAAGCCCCACCCATCCCAGGACCTGAATCATCTGGTTCGGATAGGGAGATCCGAAAAACATGGGATATTGACTGCAACACGGCCAAGTGCCTCGCGCTTGCTTCTATGGACAACATCCATCAGAAACAGCACGAGAAGATGGATGTGCAATCCATCTTTTTTCATACAAAGGAGTTGAATGAAGAGCAATCTCGTACTTTAAGATACGAAGAATCTCGAAAGTTGTTTTAGATGCGAATGGCCCCTGGTGCATCAGTAGGAGACCATGTCTTAAAGATGATTGGTCTTATTGAAGAACTCGAGGAACTGGGATGGACTATGGATAATGAGCAGTATACGGATATTGTTCTGCAGTCCCCCCTGCCTTTGCTCCGTTCATAGTAAATTTCAATATGAATGATTTGGAGAAATCATTGCCTGAACTTCTCAATATGCTGAGAAGTGCAGAGAGCACGCTGAAAACAGCGAAGCCTCCCGCTCTGATTGCTGGGCCATCTTCCTCTTCCATCCCAAAAGCCAAGGCCAAGCGAAAGAAGAAGAAGAAACCCATCAAACAGAAAGGTGGAGTTAAAAAGACGAAGGGGAAAGACACATCTGAGGCCGCGGGAAGTAGGAAAGAAGAATGTTTTTACTGCCACAAGTCGGGACATTGGAAACGCAACTGTGCTGTGTATCTTGCTGATCTCAAGAAGAAGAAGCATGGTGATGCTTCCGCTTCAGGTGTGTTTGTAACTGAGAACTGTTTTTCAATTAACTCTGCATCTTGGGTATTAGGTACCGGTTCTGGTTCTCACATCTGCAATTGTGTGCAGAAGTTGAGAAACAGTAGAGTTTTGAAGACTGGAGACCATACTCTGCGGGTTGGAAATGGTTCCAAGGTACATGCTGTATCCGTAGGAGAGTATCATCTGGGTTTGCCTTCGGGTTGTATATTGGTTTTAAACCCGTGTTATTTTGTACCAAGTATGCTATGTAATATAATATCCATTTCTTTGTTGGACAATGAAGGATATCATTTTGTGTTGCAGAATAATGTTATGAACATTAACTTAAATCAAGAGTTGATTGGGTATGGTACAATAAATAACGGTATTTACGTCCTGAACCAACACACAGTTTTCAATATACAACATACTAATAAAAGAAAACTTTCAGATATAAATAAAGCTTTTCTTTGGCATTGTAGACTTGGTCATATTAATGAAACCAGACTAAACAAGCTACATAAAGATGGATATTTAAATCCTTTTGAATATAAATCTTATGCGACTTGCCAGTCTTGTATCAAAGGTAAAATGACCAAAACTCCGTTTACTAGACACGGAGAAAGAGCTGTGGAACTCTTAGGCCTCATACATAGTGATGTATGCGAACCAATGTCTACACATGCTAGAGGCGGTTTTTCATACTTCATTACTTTTGCTGATGATTTCTCAAGATTTGGACACGTGTTTTTGATAAAGCACAAATCCGAAGCTTTCGAGAAATTCAAGGAGTACAAACTTGAAGTAGAAAAACAAACAGGTTTGAGCATCAAGAAACTTCGATCAGATCGAGGTGGAGAGTACTTAAGTACAGAGTTTTCAGATTTCTTAAAAGAGAATGGGATTCTCTCTCAGCTCACGCCTCCTTACACACCACAGCACAACGGTGTGTCAGAACGGAGGAATCGTACCCTATTAGATATGGTACGATCCATGATGTGTGATGCTGAGTTACCGCTTTCCTTTTGGGGGCATGCATTGGAGACAGCAATGTATCTGTTAAACAGGGTTCCAACCAAGACCGTGTCTACCACTCCATATGAGATATGGAGTGGAAAGAGACCATTTCTTAAAAGAGTTAGGATATGGGGTTGTCCGGCTTATGTCAAAAAGCAGAATCCGGATAAACTCGAGACACGATCGGTCATGTGTAAATTTGTGGGGTATCCAAAACATTCGTATGGATATCTATTTTACCACAAGAAGGAACAAAAGGTGTTTGTTGCTCAGCATGCCACTGTTTCCCCCAATCAGAGCAAAGCTCTGTTTGAATTTCAAAAATTCAAAAATTGAAGCAACGCTTCAGATCCCTTGCGCTGCGCGCAACGCGCCACGTGTCAAAAGTAGACACGCCAGCGCAGCGCCCAAGGCAGTGCACCCAATCAGAGCAAGGCTCTATTTAAGATAAAAATAAAGGAAGCAACACTTCAGATGGTTTGCGCTCTGCGCTGCGCGACACGTGTCAAGCGCAGGTGCGCTTGCGCCAAACAGTAAAATTCTGAAAGATCTTTCTGATCTTATTAAAAAAATAAGATTCTCTTCTGTAAAACAGAAGCCCTTGGATCAAAAATCCAACGGTGGGAAAAAATCCCTAAATCACTCAGAAAAAGATCTCTTTAACTAATTTAACAAATCTATTGGCACTATATAAAGGCCCCTAGACTTCAAGTCTAAAAGACATTGAAACACAGAGAGAATTCACAAGAGCTCTTATAAGAACTTTGAGGAGAATTCAGAAAGAAAGAAAGAAAAAGGTAAAACCTTTAGAGAAAGAAGAATGTTCTTCTGAAAAAAAAGATCAATGATCTAAGAACAAGATCAAAGATCTTCAATAAAAAATGATAAATAAAAAGAAGTAATTTACTTCTTCTTTAGATCATTTGATCTACACAAAGACATTGCCTTTTGGTGAACCATTGGTTCTGGAATCTTAAAAGATTCTACTTTTTAATCCAAAAATTGGATCAAGATAATTAAAAGTGCCCTGCACTTGTAAATCTGCACTGTTGCACTCTTGGGTTGGCGCAAGCCACCAGAGAGCGCCACGTGTCGGCCCCAGAACAAACTGCGCTATGCGCTTCCAAAACAGAGCATTGCTCTCTTAAATTGGCGCACTGCACCAGAACGCGCCACGTGTCAGCAGCGCAACAGCGCAGCGCACTGGCTTAGCGCACACCAGAGCGTGACACGTGTCACCTCCACATGCGCTTGCGCTCATTAATTGGCGCAAAGCGCCTGACAGGCCATATGGCCAGTGTCAGATAATTAATGCACTGCATTATTGAAAAGAAGGGTCGAGCCCAATTAAAAAAGGCCTAACAGGCCTAATAAAATGCCATGCATTATTTTTTTAAAAAAAAGGGCAGAGCCCAAACAAAGGTCTGTCAGACCAAAACAGATGTTGTGCATCATTTAAAAACAGGCAGAGCCCAAATAAAGGTCCAACAGAGACCAAGATTAATGCTATGCATTATTAAACAAAGGGTAAAGCCCAAGCCAAGGCCTAACAGGCCAACCACAAATCAAAATGTTGAACATTCTCATCTGGACTTAGCCCAATTCTGGCCGTAAGTTCTCAAATTAAATTGATTGAGCACGACTGCTCTCTTAATCAATTTACACCCGGTTCAAGGGTACATCTCCGAACTCCTTTGATATTTGTCGTTGTAATCCTTCAACGTCTTCAGAGAGGTGACGGGTCCCGACAACCATATATTGATACGGACTGCGGGGTCCTTAAACTCGTGGACCGAAACGTCCTTAAACTAATATTCGTCCCAAAATAGGAACGTTGGACCGAAATGTCCTTAAACTAATGTTCGTCCCCAAATGGGAATGATGGACCACCACGTCCCTAAACTGGAAATCGACCGCAATGTCATTAAACTAAACAATAGAGCCAATTGCTCTCTTGTCGGATCCAAATGATCCCGTTAAGTTGATCTTAGTCTGGAGATTAGGTTAACGTATCCTTAACGAACGTTTAAGTTGATCTTAGCCTCAATATGGCTAACGTATCCTTAAACTAAAACCCCAAACCCAAATCTAAGAAAATACGGATTTGGACTAATTTACGTCCTACGGGCGACGACATAAATTAGTCTCCGTATACAATCCACGGGCAACCACAAACAAAACAAACACCCACGACACGAAGTGAAATTCTGGATAAGGAGAAAGTTGCTACCACGGTATGGTAGCGTAATTAACTGCAGGGGCTTGCGCCTGCAGGGAAGAGCGTCCCCACAATCAAAAACCCCTCCAGCGAGGGGGTGTTGGATATAGTGCCCTCTAAGTCAATTATTGGATCGCAGATACGTGATTGCGATGATTGAGGGAGGACCTATATCGATATGAAAGTCTTACTCGAGATGATAGTATGTTATCTGGTTTGACTTTATCATCATTTGCATGCTTTAGTTCTCTATTGCATGTTGATAGAGCCCATAGGATTCTTGCTTAACTGCCAGCAGTATGATGGCGATCATATACGTGGGAGCTGTGGTCTGTAAGCACATCCTTAAAGTGTCCCAAGTCGTAGGAGTTTCGAGATAGGGCATCGATACTCTAGAGTAGACTAGTGTATACAGTCGAGACCCCGACGAGGGGCGATGGCCGGTCTCACAAGCCATTGGTGTCAGTTGGTTCACCTAAGATGTATACAGGTGCTTATCTCGTTATGAGTACACCGGACAGGACTCGCCGGGAACATGCTAGTTGGTATTATATATATCGTCAGATAGCAGTTCCCAGGTGACATGTGTATAGATTAGTTTGTCGACCTGAGATCGTCATTTGTCTCGTGTGAGTTCTCACTGTGCTTTGATTTCTACCCTACCACGGCTCAAAGGAGTCGTGCAAACAGGTATTTTTTGGATACAGTCCCGAGCCACATAGAGGCAGTGAGAGGATCGTCGGGGATTCGTCTCTCCCGGTATTGGGGGTTGATGTCGCACAGTGCACGGGTGGCCATCACTAGAAATTCTCGGCCGAGGTAGTGGAGAATTACTGATTTGGATCAGTAGTTTCTCAGGTGGTGATGGGTTTCATACCGACACGAATTATCACGTTATTAGGGGTCTGACTTTATCCACCCCCCTAAACTCGATATGCGATACTCTTAGACGAACGGACCGGACTGTACGGATATTGTCACTGTCAGGCTCAGTAGGGTTTCTGGATGAGTTCGCTTGTCAGCTTCTCTTCCGATCAATACATAGGCAAACGTTACGTACAGCTTGTACCTCTGACGTGCTAGTGGTTATACCCAGTGCCAGTGTGTTGATGAGTCATTAGAGTCCCCCACAGACACTTTCTCAAGTTCGGGTGAAAAGTTGTAGAGGCCGTATGGTTTTATGGCAGGGTTCGAAAAATGCACATGCGTTTTCGTACGTGTCATATTTCGGGCAGATAATACTGGTAGGCTTTGGTTTAAGCCGGATCCGAGTATTATACTGTGTAGATATAATATCTTTGTCTCAGTTGAATTTGTATTCGGTTGTAATACAAATGCGGGTATGTTTATACTGTTACGGGGTTATCCTGAAATTCGTTTCAGGATCGCTTTTGGAAGTTGCCAGTTTCCCGTTTTCTATCACCCGTCTTTATCATTGGGTTAAAGACGGATTTATCTTTTCTTGAGATGAGTGTGGAAGCTTGTAGATGATGACTAGGATGGTGAGGTGTTAAGTGACTCATCTTGGCATTAATTGTTGCATTAATGATTTTGGTGACTAGGTTATTAAGGTTCAATGTTTGCATTGAATGTTTAAGTGAGTCATTGTTTCATTTATTGTGATGATAAGCTTCATTGTTAAGGTCACCTTCCACTTGCTCCTACACTCACCCCCCTCTCTCTATTTAGTGGCCGGCCCCTCTTGTTGAGGGTTAATGATTTTTGGGAAAAAAGAAAGGGTTGTTAAAATGAGAAGAGAGAGATCTACTTCATATATATTTTCATATCTCATTTCAATCCGATCCAAAAGGCAACTTCATTAATCGTTCGTCCATATCTTTAGACGTAACGAGACAAAGTGTTCTACTCATTCTCTATATCAATCTTGGTCATCTCTTTTAGCAAACTTGATGATCGAGTTGTCTCGGTTCAGAGGCGGGAGCCCGTTTAAAGATCCGTCGACGTGGTGCCATCTGGACGAGAATACTGGAGATTCAGGAGATCGGAGCAGTCGCAACAAAGTGTGGGATGATGGTTGAAGACCGAAGGACTCGGATCGTTCGGTATAACATTTCTCCCCACTTTGTAGTTTGTTAGTTTAGCTTTAATGGCAGATCCGGGTGATAGTACGCGATAGCGCCAGTTGTAAAAGTTTTTGTTCCGCATTTGGCGTCTGTTAGACGGCCGGGGCGCTACCGTGGACTTACAGTGGTATCAGAGCCTCACCATTAAGCTATACTAACTTGTGCTAACGCGTTTAAAATATCGATCGAACGGATTTTCGAAAACTGCAATTTTCTGTATAAAAGTTTCTGTCGATTTTAAACTGGGTCTAAAAATTATTTTGAGCATCACAGAAAATAAAGCAGGCTTTTTTAAGAAGACGGATAAAATGTGGTCAAATGATAACATATTCCTGCCGCGGATCCGCGGTCAAACCTAGGGTTTGACCGCGCATCCGCTGCCATTTTGAAGTATCAGTGAGCCAAATTTTAACTGTGTCTTCTACATTGTAAATTGTGGTTTCTGGAAGATTTCGTTTGGGCCCATATTTTGTTACTGTACAGCAGATGTTTGTGGGGCCCATTTTGGGAAATTTTGTCGATCGAAATTTTAAACTTGTTAGTTTACAGTACTTACTTTATATCTCCGACCGGGAATATCATTTGAGCGGTAAACCGCGTCTATTTGCTATAGTTCCTTTAGACGGGTTTGCGAACGTGATATTCGCGTTGATGTTCTGTGTTGTGCTGTGATGTTGCGGATATGTCGTGGTAGATAGCAGTGTGCAATGGTAGTGCTGTTTGGATTTATTTGTACATTTGATATTGCGGGCCGAGCGTCCAACATGTGGACTGTCGTCACTGCCTGTTTGTATAATATTCTTTTGGGGCACGACCGGGTTGAGGTCGATGTACCCGTTGTACATATTTTTATTTCTATACTAGGTTTACCCCGCGACGGAGTGCACGGATAGCCGGGTTCTGAAGGGCAACGGGTCTGTATCTCATGGCTTTGAGAGGCAGAGGGGCCTCACTCTAGAATTGGCAGACTATTCGCCGCACTCGTAGGGGGTACAGGTTGACCCAAGGAGGGGAGCTCAAGTTACCGGATTCCGTGAAATGCCGGGTGGTCCATTCATTTTGCTGTAGGGGGCTGCCTCGCTTCAGGTTTTGGCGGGTAACTTGCCGCACCCGTAGGGGTCTAGGTTTTATTGCACAGGCTATCCACACGACCAGGGGAACGTCGGGTTTCAGTAGCGGCTCTGTGAAACCCGGGGATCCCAAATTATCTGTATTGTTCTGTGATGCTTATTACTTTTCTGTAATGTTGCATATTATCACGCCTGGAGCGATTATTGTATATTGGTATTTATATTATTAGATGTTGTATATGTTTTACACCCGCGCTAGTCCAGTCCCCGCTCTGTCGTTAGTTAAGTAACATAACGGGTGATGACGGGACCCAGTGGCGAATGCGGATGGCATATACGTACATTTTATTTTCGTTCTTTTCTGGTGTGATTGATTGATGGAACTGCATTGATTCTTATCAATGCAAGGATAAAACAAACCTATATTTGATGTTGTTGGAACAAATTTTAAAAGGTGTTATTACAAAGATATTTCCTTTTGTTATGCATAGAGGTATTCAGTTGGAATATCCTGCACCTCATTCCACGAGGCAAGGGCCGAGATCCCTTCACCGGGAGTGACCCCTTGGGCAGAAATTTACTTCAGGGTAATAACTTTACTATAGTCGATTACAAGTTGTTTTGCATTGCGGTATTCAGTTAGAATATCCTGCACCTCATTCCACGAGGAAGGAGCCGAGATCCCTTCACCGGGAGTGACCTCTTTAGCAAAACGTTTTCGCCACTATATTTTTATAAAAAGCTATCAGGTTCCTTCAACGAGATCAAGTTCATTATGTTAAAGGTTTTTCGCCAAAAACCAGTCGTAACCCTCCATCATTTCTTATGGATGGTCGGTAGTATTCAAGCTATGTTTGTTGACCTTCGTCAAGGCATAGTGTTTGGTAGCTGCTGGGTATTCATTTGTTGCATAGATAGATGTGTTGGTTTGGGACAGTCGTATAACCTTGTTGACCTTCGTCAAGAGCTTGTACGGGTGGGTTCAAATTAACCTGGACAATGACGGGTAGAACTTGACATGTGACTTATGATTTATTGACCTTCCTCAAGGTCATAAGAGCATGAGGTAAAAACAACATCGGGAGTTTCAAACATACAGGAAACTTGCCAGGTATGCACATACCTTCTGGAGTGTGATAACTTGAGTGGCTTCCATCAAGTTATCATGCGATGATAGTTGGGTCCCGATTCCCACTGATGAGTTGGCTTACTCTTTGGGTGATCCCGACTAATTCTTCTTTCAGGTTTGGAGGAGAATTTGAGATTACAGTGGGAGGTTTCCTGATTAGATAAAGTGATAACCATTCTGATCTAGGTTAGAGTGCACGCAGAGTGTTTCTTTACTCTCTCTCTCTCTTTGGCAGCGACCTTTGACCGACCCTAGACTATGACTCAGTGACCAAGTTGACCGAACCTTCTTAAAATACTGGTTTTTGGATTGTCTCAGTTGCATAAGTCATTGCCGCTCCTTCTTTTACCCTTTGTATTTCTCAGAACACCCCGTATAGCTACGGACATCCACTTCCATTGGATAGATCCATCGTATGGTTATATACGAACTCGGAGGGACTTCTTCGAGGATGGATCCAGGTTCAGGAGAAATAGAATTGGTTTATTCAGTTGTCTTTTATTATCACCTTCTCTCAGGTTGCGAGGGCTCCTTAGTTTAGGAGAGTACACCTATTACGCTTATTGGATAGTCTTATTCCAAACCATAGGCTGGTGCCGAAAGGTAGGGAATGAAGAAAACCAATTAGCCTAAGTAGGGTGTGCAGAAGGTAATAACTAAAGACAAAATAAAGGGATTAGAAAGAGGGCAAAGTAAATTGCGACTGCTATAATTCACGACCAAACCTTGTACTTCATCGCCACTCCTATTTCACCTTTAATAGAATAAGGTATTATTCAGTTGTCTTTAATCATCACCTTCTCTCAAGTTGCGAGTACTCCTAGGATTAGGAGAGTACATCTATTATGCTTACTGGATAGTCTTCTTCCAAACCATAGGCTGGTGCCGAACGGCAGGGAAGGAAGAAAACCATTTAGCCTAACGAAGGTGTACAGAAGGTAACGACTAAAGACAAATAAAGGGATTTGGAGAGATGGCAAAGAAATATACGGTTATAGTCATGAATTGGATTATGGAAGAGGCGTTACTAAGAATACCAGGATACCCCTACGAAACATTTTCATGTTTCAGTGCATTGTTAAAGGAAAACTGATTTCTCGATTAGATACTTACTCCAGGGTATATATTTACCAGGTATGATTCTCACATCTGTATGGTTTTACAGATGATGAGTGTGAGTAGGTTATTGGGAATAAAGGTAATCATCCTAATTATATCGGAATTCGTTGTAATTGGTGATATTTAAGGAAGTCGCCTGAGTTTTTGCCGGACGGCATGTATTTGGTTTTGAGTATCCGTTGTTGTGCACCAATTTCAAAATGATATATCTGTACGTTTATTTTTTATAAAGTGAGATATAACTTTTTTAAATTATGTCCGTGACATTTACCTATATCAGTTGACGATTGGGTAAGGAACATTAAACAACGGAGTAGTTCTTAAAACCATAAGTACAGTTTTCAACCTATGATGCACAAGTTTTGAGTTATTCAACTCAGCGGATTTATACAGAGTATTGTATGTTGTCCAGTGTCCATCAGGACAAAGGGGTAGGTCCTCGTACTATGTTCTGTTTACTTATGACTTCTCTAGTTTTTAAACAAGTGTTTCGTACAAATACAATGTCTAAGTTTTGAGAAGTTGTGAGTATAAGAATAAAATAGAGAACCAAATGTCGCAAGTATCGGGATTCTTCAAAAAGATCGAAGATGTCGATTCTTGTGATTGGTATTCAGATGATAGTAATGGTTTTGAGAAACTTGTTTCTCTTTCAGGTTACTCATAATTGGATGTATTCCTAAGTTGAGTAATGCCGATTAGTCTCTCACCATTAAGTTGATATGCACTGGAGAAGGATTGTCAGGCCTTCAAAGCCAAGGACATGAAGCAAGCAGTTGCTTCTACTTCAGGTGTGTTCGTAATCGAAAATTGTCTTTCAGTAAACTCTACTTCATGGGTACTTGATACCGGTTCTGGTTCTCACATCTATAATTCTTTGCAGGATCTGAGAAATAGTAGAGTACTGGGGCAGTGATATGACTCTCCGGATGGGCAATGGAATGCATGTAGATGCAGTTGCAATAGGGGAATATCACCTAGGGTTGAATAGTGGAAACATTTTGGTATTGTATAACTGTTTTTGTATTCCCAGTATGTTGTGTAATATTATATCAGTATCTTTATTGTCTAATAAAGGATATAATTTTGTGCTTGAAAGAAATGTCATGAACATTATCCTAAATCAAGAACTGATTGGGTTTGGCACACTGGAAAACGGAATATACATACTTAATCAACCACAAATTTTCAATATTCAAAATACGCGTAAAAGAAAGGCTCCAGATTCAAATCAAGCCTTCCTATGGCATTGTAGACTTGGTCATATAAATGAAACAAGGTTGACTAAGTTACATAAAGATGGATATCTAGATTCGTTTGAATATTCATCATATGCAACTTGTCAATCATGTATCAAAGGAAAAATGACCAAATCTCCGTTCACCGGACACGGAGAAAGAGCCACCGAACTCTTGGGTCTAGTACACAGTGATGTATGTGGTCCGATGTCTATACATGCACGAAGTGGTCACTCCTACTTCATCACTTTTACTGATGACTTCTCTAGGTATGGGCATGTGTTCTTAATAAAGCATAAATCCGAGGCTTTTGAGAAGTTTAAGGAGTATAAAAATGAAGTAGAGAAACAAACTGGTAAAAGCATCAAGACACTTCGATCTGATCGAGGTGGAGAATACTTAAGTACCAGTTTCCTTGAATACTTGAAAGCAAATGGAATACTCTCTCAGCTTACTCCACCTTATACACCTCAGCATAATGGTGTATCAGAAAGAAGGAATCGCACGCTATTAGATATGGTGCGATCAATGATGAGTAGTGCTGAGTTACCACTTTCCTTCTGGGGATTTGCTCTAGAATCAGCCGCATATCTATTAAATAGAGTTCCAACTAAGTCTGTACCTACCACTCCATATGAAATGTGGTGTGGGAAGAGACCATATCTCAAGTATATCAAGATATGGGGGTGTCCGGTATATGTTAAGAAGCATAATCCGGACAAGCTCGAGGCACGATCGGTTTTGTGCAAGTTTGTAGGATACCCCAAGCATTCAAGGGGGTACATGGTCTACCACACTGAAGAACAAAAGGTGTTTGTCGCTCGTCACATTGTCTTCTTAGAAAGCGAATTTCTTGCAAAAGAAATTAGTGGGAGCGCGGTAGAACTGGAAGAAATTCCAGAACCTCAAGCTGTAACCGAGGACTTAGAAGAATCTCAGATTTCAATAGAACATGACGAACCAACGCCACTCCGCAGATCTAGTAGGCTTTCTCATCCTCCTGAAAGATACTATGGTTTTCTTCTTGATGGGGATCGAGAGGATTGCATCATCGATGATGATGAGCCTACTAGTTTCCAGCAGGCTATCACAAGTAGCGACTCAGTAAAGTGGCTGGATGCAATGAGATCCGAAATGGAATCCATGTATACCAATAAAGTATAGACTTTAGAAGTTGCTCCTCTTGGGGTAAAACCAGTTGGGTGCAAATGGATCTTCAAAAAGAAGATTGGTACATTTGGACAAGTGGAAACGTACAAAGCTAGACTAGTAGCAAAAGGTTTTCGTCAAAGACCAGGATTGGACTATGATGAAACTTTTTCGCCAGTAGCTATGATTAAATCCATTCGGATCATGCTTGCCATTGCTGCCTTCCATGACTATGAAATCTGGCAAATGGATGTAAAAACAGCTTTTCTAAATGGACATCTAGAAGAGAGTGTTTACATGGATCAACCAGAAGGTTTCTTAGACAGTGGGAGCAGCGGAAGAGTGTGCAAATTGCTTAAATCCATTTATGGATTAAAGCAAGCATCGCGGAGTTGGAACATCTGTTTTGATGAAACAGTCAAGGAATTTGACTTTATCAAAAATATAGATGAACCATGTGTTTATAGGAAGATTGTAGAAGGAGCAGTAGTCTTCCTCGTTTTGTACGTCGACGACATACTACTGATAGGGAATGATATCCCTATACTACAATCAGTAAAGCTCTTCTTGTCACAGAAATTCTCTATGAAAGACTTGGGAGATGCATCATACATTCTGGGCATTAAGATCTATCGAGATAGATCTAATAGAATATTGGGACTTTCACAGTCCAGGTATATAGACACTATACTAAAGAGATTTAGTATGGAAGATTCCAAGCGCGGCAATATGCCCGCTTGTCACGGAATCACCCTCTCAAAAGAGATGTCTCCAAAGACTGATGAAGAGAGGGCTCGCATGGGCATTATACCCTATGCTTCGGCGGTAGGATCAATAATGTATGCGATGTTATGTACCAGACCAGATGTAGCTTACGCACTTAGTGTAGTAAGCAGGTATCAATCGGACCCAGGTGAGAAACATTGGATAGCGGTGAAGAACATTCTCAAGTATCTGAGAAGGACTAAGGAGATGTTCTTGATTTACGGCAATAAGGACCTCCAGGTAGAGGCTTTTACCGACTCCGGCTTCCAAAGTGACAAGGATGATTCTAAATCTATTTCGGGTTTTGTGTTTACCCTCAATGGAGGGGCGGTAAGTTGGAAGAGTTCCAAACAAGATACCGTCGCAGACTCAACTATGGAGGCTGAGTATATAGCTGCTAGTGAAGCCGCAAAAGAGGCTGTCTGGATAAGGAAGTTCAATTCTGAACTTCAGGTGGTTCCGTCCATTGCCAATCCAATACCTTTGTATTGCGATAACAATGGCGCTGTAGCTTTAGCGAAGGAACCAAGGTCCCATCAGAAATCCAGGCATATCTTAAGGCGGTTTCACCTGATCAGGGAGATCGTGGATCGTCGGGAGATCGAGATACGGAGAGTAGACACAAAAGACAACATGGCAGATCCATTCACCAAGGCCATTCCTCAAGTACAGTTCGAGAGGCTTTTTGAGATGTTGGGCATGCGGTACGCAAGCAACTGGATCTGGTAGAGACAGTGGGTACTTATTGCGCCAATTATAGGCCTTAGTGCAAGTGGGAGATTGTTGGATATATATGCCCTAGAGGCCTACATTGTATAGGATACTTGGGATATGTATGTACATGACAGTCTTACTTGATATGATAGTACGCTATTTGGTTTGACTTTGTCTTAACGTATAATATATTTTTACTTGGTATTTATATATATATGTTGATAAAGCCCATAGGGTGTTTGTCTGACTACCGGCGTTGTGATGGCAGTCATACTAGTGGGAGCTGGATAGTCAATAGGCACACCCTTAGATGTCCCTGGTCGCAGGAGTATCGAGATTGGGCATCGATACTCCGGAGTAGACTAGTGTATACATATCTAGACCCTGACGAGGGGCAATGGATTGGTCCCGCAACCATTGGTGGTGTTCACCTAAGATTGTATACAGATGCTCACTGGGTGTGAGTACACCGGACAGGACTCGCCGAGAACTGACTGGATGGTATTATACCTAACGTCAGATAGCAGTTCTCAGGTGACATGTGTGCAGATAGTCCGTTGACTTAAGGTCATCATTTGTCTCGTGTGAGTTCCCACTGTGCTTTGATTATTACCCTACCACGGCTCAAAGGAGTCGTGCAAACAGGTTTCAGTTGGGCACAGTCCCGAGCCATATGGAGGCAGTGAGTGACTGTTAGGGATTCGTCTCTCCCGGTATAGGGAGTTGATATCGCACGGTGATCGGTTGGTCATTACCATAAGTCCCTGGCCAGGGCTGATTGAGAATTACTGATAGGATTGATCAGTAGATTCTCGGATGGTGATAGAGCTATATTAGGGGTCTGACGTCCACCACCTCCCTAGACCGTACATGTGATATTCTCAGACGAACAGACCGGACTGCGCGGATATTGTCACAGACAGGCTCAGTAGGATTTCAGATGGGTTACCTCATCAGCTTTCTTATCGACAACTACCTGGGGACCGTTACGTACAGCTAGTGCCGCTTGCGGTCTGTGGTTAAACCCACTGCCAGCGTAGTAGTCGAGTCTTTAGAGTCCCACACAGAGATTTCCCAAACCCAGGCGAAAAGATATAGAGGTCGTATGGTTTTACGACAAAGGTTCGGACGCATACGTGTTTGAACGCACGTACGACATTCGGACAGTTTTTACTAGCCGGCTTTGGTTTAAGCCAGATTCTAGTATCAGGTTATTGGATTTATACAGTCTAAAGTTTTTCCGTGTTTTCACGGATGAGAGGAGCGTTCTCGTAATTTTCCGAGAAGCTTCTAGAAGGATGTGACATAAAGAGAGAGGTGGCATTTTCATTTAATGATTAAGTGACTCATTGTGAGTGATTCATCATATCATTAATGCATCATTAATTGCTTAATGACTCACATGATGAATCACCCACTTGATTAAATGAAACATGATGAATATTCACTTATTATTCATTTCTTTTAAATTCATTATGTTTCATATATATCAAGTGAGAAGCTTTATTCATTATAATATTATCATTATCTTCTTCTCACTCTCTCTCTTCAAGTTCTCTCTCCTTCACCAAATCCTAATCCTACCCCTCATGAGTTGAGAACAAGGATTAGAAAAGACTAATTACTCCATAACCTATCTCTACATCATCTTAGCTACTCTATTTAGCAACTAGAGAAACTAAGTAACCTCAAGTTTAGAGGTTATAGCTTGGATTAGGGTTCTCGGGTGGATCGTCTATCACGGGAGAAAGCCGAAGAGGACGTGGAGATCCAAAGAGGCCGTAGACAACATCAAGACGAAGGACTAGAACCGTTTGGTATAATCCCTTCGCATAGTAGATTAAAACTCTAAAGCTTTTGTTAAAACTTGTATAGCAAACGATTCGTACGGTTAATCGATGTTTGATCATAGAACTTGATTGTTATTCATATTTCCGCCTCCCCACAAGTATTGGGGTGTTGAACATCGACTTACAGTGGTATCAGAGCCTAGCTAAACAAGTTTTAACTTTATTGCAAATTTGTACGAATTTCGAACGGAAAAACGAAGCCGGAAAACCCCAAAAACATCAAGTTTCTGTCGAATTTAAAATGATGTCCTAAAATTTTTCAGGTAAGTGCAGAAAGCTTGAAATGAACACAGAAGAACACCCAAGAAATTTGGGTTCCTGATTCGTCTACAGTGCCGCGGAACCGCGGCGGATCCCACCGATCCGCCGCGCTTCCGCCGCGGAGTTGACGAGTCAGGAACTCGTTTTTCTTGTGTGGGTCCCCTGTGGTTTTTTGGATTTTCTGGGATATTTAATATTTGCTCAAGTTTCAGTTTTACAGAGCAGTTTTTGGAGCAATATTAAAGATGTTTAATCGATCGAAATTGTACAGTATTTGCATGTTGGATTATATCTGTGATTGTATAATGTGTTCGTAAACCTCCCCTAACTGCTAGTATGTCAGTTGGCAGGGGGTTGCACATTTCTGAAATGGATTTTAACTGTTTGTGCATATAAACTGTATTGGACTGTTGTGGTGATTAGCCGGGTTTTGTGATGGGTTATTGTTTTAATTCATTTGATGTAAATGTAACAAGTTGTAATATTTTTTTGCGGGGCACATCCAGGTTGCGGTTGTAGCCACCGTTGTATTATTTCTTTTTACTGTTTTTGCTCCTAGGACAGATCCAAGGTGGGGTACACAAACTGCCAGGCGGGTAGTTTGCCGTACCCGTAGGGATCTTGGGTGGGGTAATGGCTATTCATCACAACTGTGTAATCTGTCTTTTCTTGCAGGCTCAAAAGAAATACAGATTGCTTGCAAATCCAATATTGTTTATCTGTGTTCTGGAATGTATATCATTGCGTCAGACGAATGTAAAATATCTATATATATGATAGCTATTTAGACGTCACTTATGTTTTACACCCGCGCTAGCCCAGCCCCCGCTCTGTCGTTAGTTAAGTAACCTAACGGGTGATGACGGGACCCCGTGGCGAATGCGGATGGCATAAGAGGACGTCATATTTTCGTTGTTATCTGTAATGATAGGTTAAAGATGGGACGCATTATCATTAATGCAAGGAAAATAAAACCTAAACTGAATCGTTGGAACAATTTCTAAAAAACCACTCGGTTTTCTTGAAAAATCAAATTTTAAATGCGGAGCTTAAACCACTCCTTTTAATAAAAGCTATCTTAGTTCCTTCGATCAAATCAAGTTCATTACGTTAACGGTTTTTTGCCAAAAACCAGCCGTAACCCTCCGTCGTTTCAGATAGACAGCACATCGTATTCATGCTATGCTTGTTGGCCTACGTCAAGGCATAGTGTATGGTAGCAGTGTGTGTGCCTATTTGTTGCATAGATAGATGCATTAGTTTAATACAGACGTACACCTTGTTGGCCTACGTCAAGGGCTTGTACGATGTATTTAAATTGATCAGGACAACGACGGGTAGAACTTGACTTGCGTCTTATGACTTGTTGGCCTACGTCAAGGTCTATAAGAGCTTGGGGTAAAAATCACATCGGGGGTTTCAAACATAAAGGAAACTTGCAGATTTAGCTTACCTTCTGGAGTGTGGTGACTAGAGTGGCTTCCATCTAGGGCATCATGCAATGATAGTTGGATCCCGATCCCACTGATGAGTAGGATTACTCTCGGGAATTTCTCTCACTTAACAATCAATGCTATAAACCAAGTAGGTGCCTAGAAAGGTGTTAGAGGGGCCACGCCTCCAGGGAAAAGAGGTTCTTTAATTAAGGAACTTCGCGAAAGCGTTAGAAAACCTCCCTCGAAGTACCAACACCAGCCTGGCTGAAAGGTTAAGCAAGTATTGTGACGTGTGATTAAATCCTGACTAGTTCTTCTTTTAGGTTTTGAAGAAGGATTTGAGGAAACAGTGGGAGCCATCCTGTTTAGATAAATTAATAAACCAATCTAAACTTGCAAGAGCATATGCTGAGTGTTTTCTTTTCTCTCTCTCTGGCAGCTACCATGACTGGACTAAAACTATTACTCGAAAAGAATATACTAACCGGGCAGAACTATAAAGACTGGCTAAGAAACGTCAATATTGCGCTGACTTATGACAAAGTTGCATATGTTACCACCGCTGTTCCTCCCCTTATCCCAGGACCAGATTCCTCAGTTGCGGACAAGGAAGTTCGTAAAACCTGGGATCTAGACTGTGAGCGAGCTAAGTGTATCGTGCTGGCGTCCATGAATAATGAACTCCAGAAACAGCACGAGAGTATGGATATTGCATCCATATTCCTCCATTGCAAGGAATTGTATGGTGAACACTCCCGTATCGCGAGGTACGAAACCTCAAGGAAACTCTTCCAGATGAGGTTAGCTCCAGGATCGCCTGTTGGAGAGCACGTCCTCAAAATGATCATCCTCATTGAGGAACTCGCAAACCTGGGATGCGTGCTAGAGAATGATTTGTATATCGACTTGATTTTGCAGTCCCTTCCCCACACCTTCTCTCAGTTCGTGCTGAACTTCAACATGCACGAAATGGAAGCGGATCTTCCAAAGCTCCTCAATATGTTGAGGGTAGCAGAGACCTCCTTGAAAAAGGAGAAGACCCCCGTTCTGTATGTTGGCCAATCATCCTCTTCTAAAACTAAAGCGAAAGCTAAAGGGAAGAAGAAGATGAAAGCCACCAAACCGAAGGGTGGGGTCAAGAAGGTGCAGGGAACGAACAAGGCAGGAAGGGTGAAAGCAGAAAAGAACGAATGCTTCTATTGTCACAAGCAGGGGCACTGGAAGAAGGATTGTCAGGCCTTCAAAGCCAAGGATATGAAGCAAGCAGTTGCTTCTACTTCAGGTGTGTTCGTAATCGAAAATTGTCTTTCAGTAAACTCTACTTCATAGGTACTTGATACCGGTTCTGGTTCTCACATCTATAATTCTTTGCAGGATCTGAGAAATAGTAGAGTACTGGGGGCAGGTGATATGACTCTCCGGATGGGCAATGGAATGCATGTAGATGCAGTTGCAATAGGGGAATATCACCTAGGGTTGAATAGTGGAAACATTTTGGTATTGTATAACTGTTTTTGTATTCCCAGTATGTTGTGTAATATTATATCAGTATCTTTATTGTCTAATAAAGGATATAATTTTGTGCTTGAAAGAAATGTCATGAACATTATCCTAAATCAAGAACTGATTGGGTTTGGCACACTGGAAAACGGAATATACATACTTAATCAACCACAAATTTTCAATATTCAAAACACGCGTAAAAGAAAGGCTCCAGATTCAAATCAAGCCTTCCTATGGCATTGTAGACTTGGTCATATAAATGAAACAAGGTTGACTAAGTTACATAAAGATGGATATCTAGATTCGTTTGAATATTCATCATATGCAACTTGTCAATCATGTATCAAAGGAAAAATGACCAAATCTCCGTTCACCGGACACGGAGAAAGAGCCACCGAACTCTTGGGACTAGTACACAGTGATGTATGTGGTCCGATGTCTATACATGCACGAAGTGGTCACTCCTACTTCATCACTTTTACTGATGACTTCTCTAGGTATGGGCATGTGTTCTTAATAAAGCATAAATCCGAGGCTTTTGAGAAGTTTAAGGAGTATAAAAATGAAGTAGAGAAACAAACTGGTAAAAGCATCAAGACACTTCGATCTGATCGAGGTGGAGAATACTTAAGTACCAGTTTCCTTGAATACTTGAAAGCAAATGGAATACTCTCTCAGCTTACTCCACCTTATACACCTCAGCATAATGGTGTATCAGAAAGAAGGAATCGCACGCTATTAGATATGGTGCGATCAATGATGAGTAGTGCTGAGTTACCACTTTCCTTCTGGGGATTTGCTCTAGAATCAGCCGCATATCTATTAAATAGAGTTCCAACTAAGTCTGTACCTACCACTCCATATGAAATGTGGTGTGGGAAGAGACCATATCTCAAGTATATCAAGATATGGGGGTGTCCGGTATATGTTAAGAAGCATAATCCGGACAAGCTCGAGGCACGATCGGTTTTGTGCAAGTTTGTAGGATACCCCAAGCATTCAAGGGGGTACATGGTCTACCACACTGAAGAACAAAAGGTGTTTGTCGCTCGTCACATTGTCTTCTTAGAAAGCGAATTTCTTGCAAAAGAAATTAGTGGGAGCGCGGTAGAACTGGAAGAAATTCCAGAACCTCAAGCTGTAACCGAGGACTTAGAAGAATCTCAGATTTCAATAGAACATGACGAACCAACGCCACTCCGCAGATCTAGTAGGCTTTCTCATCCTCCTGAAAGATACTATGGTTTTCTTCTTGATGGGGATCGAGAGGATTGCATCATCGATGATGATGAGCCTACTAGTTTCCAGCAGGCTATCACAAGTAGCGACTCAGTAAAGTGGATGGATGCAATGAGATCCGAAATGGAATCCATGTATACCAATAAAGTATAGACTTTAGAAGTTGCTCCTCCTGGGGTAAAACCAGTTGGGTGCAAATGGATCTTCAAAAAGAAGATTGGTACATTTGGACAAGTGGAAACGTACAAAGCTAGACTAGTAGCAAAAGGTTTTCGTCAAAGACCAGGATTGGACCATGATGAAACTTTTTCGCCAGTAGCTATGATTAAATCCATTCGGATCATGCTTGCCATTGCTGCCTTCCATGACTATGAAATCTGGCAAATGGATGTAAAAACAGCTTTTCTAAATGGACATCTAGAAGAGAGTGTTTACATGGATCAACCAGAAGGTTTCTTAGACAGTGGGAGCAGCGGAAGAGTGTGCAAATTGCTTAAATCCATTTATGGGTTAAAGCAAGCATCGCGGAGTTGGAACATCTGTTTTGATGAAACAGTCAAGGAATTTGACTTTATCAAAAATATAGATGAACCATGTGTTTATAGGAAGATTGTAGAAGGAGCAGTAGTCTTCCTCGTTTTGTACGTCGACGACATACTACTGATAGGGAATGATATCCCTATACTACAATCAGTAAAGCTCTTCTTGTCACAGAAATTCTCTATGAAAGACTTGGGAGATGCATCATACATTCTGGGCATTAAGATCTATCGAGATAGATCTAATAGAATATTGGGACTTTCACAGTCCAGGTATATAGACACTATACTAAAGAGATTTAGTATGGAAGATTCCAAGCGCGGCAATATGCCCGCTTGTCACAGAATCACCCTCTCAAAAGAGATGTCTCCAAAGACTGATGAAGAGAGGGCTCGCATGGGCATTATACCCTACGCTTCGGCGGTAGGATCAATAATGTATGCGATGTTATGTACCAGACCAGATGTAGCTTACGCACTTAGTGTAGTAAGCAGGTATCAATCGGACCCAGGTGAGAAACATTGGATAGCGGTGAAGAACATTCTCAAGTATCTGAGAAGGACTAAGGAGATGTTCTTGATTTACGGCAATAAGGACCTCCAGGTAGAGGCTTTTACCGACTCCGGCTTCCAAAGTGACAAGGATGATTCTAAATCTATTTCGGGTTTTGTGTTTACCCTCAATGGAGGGGCGGTAAGTTGGAAGAGTTCCAAACAAGATACCGTCGCAGACTCAACTATGGAGGCTGAGTATATAGCTGCTAGTGAAGCCGCAAAAGAGGCTGTCTGGATAAGGAAGTTCATTTCTGAACTTCAGGTGGTTCCGTCCATTGCCAATCCAATACCTTTGTATTGCGATAACAATGGCGTTGTAGCTTTAGCGAAGGAACCAAGGTCCCATCAGAAATCCAGGCATATCTTAAGGCGGTTTCACCTGATCAGGGAGATCGTGGATCGTCAGGAGATCGAGATACGGAGAGTAGACACAAAAGACAACACGGCAGATCCATTCACCAAGGCCATTCCTCAAGTACAGTTCGAGAGGCTTTTTGAGATGTTGGGCATGCGGTACGCAAGCAACTGGATCTGGTAGAGACAGTGGGTACTTATTGCGCCAATTATAGGCCTTAGTGCAAGTGGGAGATTGTTGGATATATATGCCCTAGAGGCCTACATTGTATAGGATGCTTGGGATATGTATGTACATGACAGTCTTGCTTGATATGATAGTACGCTATTTGGTTTGACTTTGTCTTAACGTATAATATATTTTTACTTGGTATTTATATATATATGTTGATAAAGCCCATTGGGTGTTTGTCTGACTACCGGCGTTGTGATGGCAGTCATACTAGTGGGAGCTGGATAGTCAATAGGCACACCCTTAGATGTCCCTGGTCGCAGGAGTATCGAGATTGGGCATCGATACTCCGGAGTAGACTAGTGTATACATATCTAGACCCTGACGAGGGGCAATGGATTGGTCCCGCAACCATTGGTGGTGTTCACCTAAGATTGTATACAGATGCTCACTGGGTGTGAGTACACCGGACAGGACTCGCCGAGAACTGACTGGATGGTATTATACCTAACGTCAGATAGCAGTTCTCAGGTGACATGTGTGCAGATAGTCCGTTGACTTAAGGTCATCATTTGTCTCGTGTGAGTTCCCACTGTGCTTTGATTATTACCCTACCACGGCTCAAAGGAGTCGTGCAAACAGATTTCAGTTGGGCACAGTCCCGAGCCATATGGAGGCAGTGAGTGACTGTTAGGGATTCGTCTCTCCCGGTATAGGGAGTTGATATCGCACGGTGATCGGTTGGTCATTACCATAAGTCCCTGGCCAGGGCTGATTGAGAATTACTGATAGGATTGATCAGTAGATTCTCGGATGGTGATAGAGCCATACCGACACGACTTGTACGGTTATTAGGGGTCTGACGTCCACCACCTCCCTAGACCGTACATGTGATACTCTCAGACGAACAGACCGGACTGCGCGGATATTGTCACAGACAGGCTCAGTAGGATTTCAGATGGGTTACCTCATCAGCTTTCTTATCGACAACTACCTGGGGACCGTTACGTACAGCTAGTGCCGCTTGCGGTCTGTGGTTAAACCCACTGCCAGCGTAGTAGTCGAGTCTTTAGAGTCCCACACAGAGATTTCCCAAGCCCAGGCGAAAAGATATAGAGGTCGTATGGTTTTACGACAAAGGTTCGGACGCATACGTGTTTGAACGCACGTACGACATTCGGACAGTTTTTACTAGCCGGCTTTGGTTTAAGCCAGATTCTAGTATCAGGTTATTGGATTTATACAGTCTAAAGTTTTTCCGTGTTTTCACGGATGAGAGGAGCGTTCTCGTAATTTTCCGAGAAGCTTCTAGAAGGATGTGACATAAAGAGAGAGGTGGCATTTTCATTTAATGATTAAGTGACTCATTGTGAGTGATTCATCATATCATTAATGCATCATTAATTGCTTAATGACTCACATGATGAATCACCCACTTGATTAAATGAAACATGATGAATATTCACTTATTATTCATTTCTTTTAAATTCATTATGTTTCATATATATCAAGTGAGAAGCTTTATTCATTATAATATTATCATTATCTTCTTCTCACTCTCTCTCTTCAAGTTCTCTCTCCTTCACCAAATCCTAATCCTACCCCTCATGAGTTGAGAACAAGGATTAGGAAAGACTAATTACTCCATAACCTATCTCTACATCATCTTAGCTACTCTATTTAGCAACTAGAGAAACTAAGTAACCTCAAGTTTAGAGGTTATAGCTTGGATTAGGGTTCTCGGGTGGATCGTCTATCACGGGAGAAAGCCGAAGAGGACGTGGAGATCCAAAGAGGCCGTAGACAACATCAAGACGAAGGACTAGAACCGTTTGGTATAATCCCTTCGCATAGTAGATTAAAACTCTAAAGCTTTTGTTAAAACTTGTATAGCAAACGATTCGTACGGTTAATCGATGTTTGATCATAGAACTTGATTGTTATTCATATTTCCGCCTCCCCACAAGTATTGGGGTGTTGAACATCGACTTACAAGAGTGACTGTCAGAGTTATAGTTTTCCCTCTGACGAGGGACAGTATTATGGACAGGTGGTCCAAGAGGATACTGTGGGAGGCATGGTGCTGGATACTGATTAGGTTCAGTTGTCGATACAGTCTAAGAAGTTTGGATTTGGAGTTCATTTATGAACTAGGTCCCATCATATATCCAGACATATTCTAAGACAGGTATTACTCGATTCGGGAGATGGTTTTCTCCGCGAACTTAAGATTAAAAGAGACATAGAAAGAAACATCAGGGCGGATCCACTCACTGAAGCTATGAGTATGCGATATCGCAATAATAGCCTTAAGTGCAAGTGGGAGATTGTTGGATATAGTGCCCTCTAAGTCAATTATTGGATCGCAGATACGTGATTGCAATGATTGAGGGAGGACCTATATCGATATGAAAGTCTTGCTCGAGATGATAGTATGCTATCTGGTTTGACTTTATCATCGTTTGCATGCTTTAGTTCTCTATTGCATGTTGATAGAGCCCATAGGATTCTTGCTTGACTGCCAGCAATATGATGGCGATCATATACGTGGGAGCTGGGGTCTGTAAGCACATCCTTAAAGTGTCCCTAGTCGTAGGAGTTTCGAGACAGGGCATCGATACTCCAGAGCAGACTAGTATATACAGTCGAGACCCCGACGAGGGGCGATGGCCGGTCTCACATGCCATTGGTGTCAGTTGGTTGACCCCGACGAGGGGCGATGGCCGGTCTCACATGCCATTGGTGTCAGTTGGTTCACCTAAGATGTATACAGGTGCTCATCTCGTTATGAGTACACCGGACAGGACTCGCCGGGAACATGCTAGTTGGTATTATATATATCGTCAGATAGCAGTTCCCTGGTGACATGTGTACAGGTTAGTTTGTCGACCTGAGATCGTCATTTGTCTCGTGTGAGTTCCCACTGTGCTTTGATTTCTACCCTACCACGGCTCAAAGGAGTCGTGCAAACAGGTATTTTTTGGATACAGTCCCGAGCCACATGGAGGCAGTGAGCGGATCGTCGGGGATTCGTCTCTCCCGGTATTGGGGGTTGATGTCGCACAGTGCACGGGTGGCCATCACTAGAAATCCTCGGCCGAGATAGTGGAGAATTACTGATTTGGATCAGTAGTTTCTCAGGTGGTGATGGGCTTCATACCGACACGAATTATCGCGTTATTAGGGGTCTGACTTTATCCACCCCCCTAGACTCGATATGCGATACTCTTAGACGAACGGACCGGACTGTACGGATATTGTCACTATCAGGCTCAGTAGGGTTTCTAGATGAGTTTGCTTGTCAGCTTCCCTTCCGATCAATACATAGGCAAACGTTACGTACAGTTTGTACCTCTGACGTGCTAGTGGTTATACCCAGTGCCAGTGTGTTGATGAGTCATTAGAGTCCCCCACAGACACTTTCCCAAGTTCGGGCGAAAAGTTGTAGAGGCCGTATGGTTTTATGGCAGGGTTCGGAAAATGCACGTGCGTTTTCGCACGTGTCATATTTCGGGCAGATAATACTGGTAGGTTTTGGTTTAAGCCGGATTCGAGTATTATACTGTGTAAATATAATATCTTTGTCTCAGTTGTATTTGTATTCGGTTGTAATACAAATGCGGGTAAGTTTATACTGTTACGGGGTTATCCTGAAATTCGTTTCAGGATCGCTTTTGGAAGTTGCCAGTTTCCCGTTTTCTATCACCCGTCTTTATCATTCGGTTAAAGACGGATTTATCTTTTCTTGAGATGAGTGTGGAAGCTTCTAGATGATGACTAGGATGGTGAGGTGTTAAGTGACTCATCTTGGCATTAATTGTTGCATTAAAGATTTTGGTGACTAGGTTATTAAGGTTCAATGTTTGCATTGAATGTTTAAGTGAGTCATTGTTTCATTTATTGTGATGATAAGCTTCATTGTTAAGGTCACCTTCCACTTGCTCCTACACTCACCCCCCTCTCTCTATTTAGTGGCCGGCCCCTCTTGTTGAGGGTTAATGATTTTTGGGAAAAAAGAAAGGGTTGTTAAAATGAGAAGAGAGAGATCTAGTTCATATATATTTTCATATCTCATTTCAATCCGATCCAAAAGGCAACTTCATTAACCGTTCGTCCATAACTTTAGACGTAATGAGATAAAGTGTTCTACTCATTCTCTACATCAATCTTGGTCATCTCTTTTAGCAAACTTAATGATCGAGTTGCTTCGGTTCAGAGGCGGGAGCCCGTTTAAAGATCCGTCAACGTGGTGCCACCTGGACGAGAAGACTGGAGATTCAGGAGATCGGAGCAGCCGTAACAAAGCGTGGGATGATGGTTGAAGACCGAAGGAATCGGATCGTTCGGTATAACATTTCTACCCACTTTGTAGTTTGTTAGTTTAGCTTTAATGGCAGATCCGGGTGATAGTACGCGATTGCGCCAGTTGTAAAAGTTTTTGTTCCGCATTTGGTGTCTTTTAGACGGCCGGGGTGCTACCGTGGACTTACAGGGGGAATCTGACAAAGTCTGCTATATCGGCCGCATCCGTCTAAACTTCCGATATACGGTGCCATAAATCAACTTGGCATCTTCGGAGAGGTGGACGGATAGCACCAAATAGCATCTGCCCCCGGATTCAGGCAAGACAGTCCATCTTCCCGGTTTCCGGCGGTAAACAGATTCTGGCACGTCCGGTGGGACCTTTTGCTCTTTCCACTCCACATTTCGTATGTCGTCTTCGCGAACGAATCGTGGTTTGTTAATGGTTGCCCTAAGGTTTCAAGTTACTAAGATTTGGTCTCTTGCTTGGCGCAGCAATCAAACAGCAATGGCGTCTAACTGCTCAAACTGCTCCAAATGCAACTGCAACCGACGCTCCGCCTCACCTGGAGGCGTAGCCTATGGGCCTCAAGCGGCCTCTATCCTTGCTATGCCGGTAGAACAAGTGACTCAGGCCACCATCGGCCTGTTCTTCGGGACCATGCTCCCACCAGCAAGCTTCACCATTCCAGTGCCCATACCGGAAGCGCAAAAGAAGTCGGTCTTCGATCGGCTCACTACTACCACGGCCTCCCTCAACGGGTCGTCCAATCTCAAGCCGGCAGCTTCGGTTTTCACCAGACTGAGCCTGAACCCCGATGGGCCTGCCAAGAAGCACATGACTCATGAAGTGGCCATCCCAAAGAAGAAAGCCATATCTGCTCCTGAAGTCGTCAAGACGGCTTCTCCTACTAAAGAGTCGATCTTTGCAAGACTGACTATTCCGGTTCCCACTCCCGCTCAGAAATCTGTTTTTAACCGGTTGGACGTAGCTGCTCAACGAATGACAGTCTTCAAGAGGCTGACACCGGCAGCAGCCCATCCCCAGAATAAGGGGCAAGACGAAGCCGTCGCTGAACCAATCCCAACAACCCGTCACGCCCGACGTCGCCATTGGCGCCGGATAAGGAAGACTGGGGGCAACTCCCCTTCTGGTCTAACGCCACCAGCTCCAACGGTGGAAGTTAATGCTGCTGTTCCAACTGGGAACAGCTTTGAGCTGCTGAACAGGGTACGTAGAAATTCGCCAACTGCGGTGCTCAAAAGATCTCCTCCACCGGTAGAGACCGCCGTGGAAGCAGAACCAAAAAGCCGGAGCGGTCTCCTCAACGGCTGACTTTCAGGATCTAAAAGACTTGGCGATGAGTCCGAGAATCGGTGATTGATCCGAATTTCTCCCATCAGCATAAGAAGTCGAAGGTCCGACAAGAGGAAGACCGCCCCGTCAAACCACAAAGGACGATAACCACCTGGGTGCCTAAAGCAACGGCCCCCTCCACGTCGACTACTCAAAAGAAAAGAAGACCGGAGAAAGTTCCCACACCTGCGGCGAACGTCGAAGGCAGTGAACCCAAACGCCCTAAGTCCGGGGGCATTGTGGTATACACCGTCTACATGGCGTCCGGGAAAGAGGACAGCCGTACATCCACAGGTCATAGACCGCTTACGCGGTCGGTGACTAAAACTCAGGAGTAGCGGCAGAAGCTCCAGGAAATGATGACCGCGATGGCCGCACTCACTGGGCCAAAAGAAAGCCCCGAAGCGTCCTCAGATCAGCGACAGGAGCAAGAAACCGACGCCGAGTTTCTTCGGAGGATACTGGAAAAGAAGGATAAAGAGGCTGCGGAACAAGCAGCCAATATAAAACGAATGGCCCTTCTGTTCCAGGACATGGTGGGTATGATGATCCAGCAAGATCCTCCTACTGAAGATCCTCCGATCGTCCTTGAAGATGACAGAGGAGAAACGTCGAATCCTCCACAGGCTCTGTCAGCAGCCAAGGATGAGACAATTTCCAAAGCTGACCTTGATGAATATATAGCTCAACAGATATGGGTTCATCAGGCAACTGAAGTAGCCGGTCAAGTTGTCAGAACGGGGCGACCATATCCAAACTGGTATGATCAGATCAAGTACCCGCCGGGCTATACAATACCGAAATTCCATGTCTATAAGGGGACCGGCAATCCCCATCAACATGTTGCCCAGTTCAAGGCTCTTTGTGGCAATACCGGCGGTGATGATAAATTGTTGCTTCGCCAGTTCATCAGTAGTTTGTCGGAGACGGCATTTGAGTGGTACTCCGAACTCCCAAATGACTCCGTCAAGACCTTCGCTGAAATGGAGTTGTTGTTTACTCAGCGATTCGCGAGCGCCAATGAGCGTACCCCAATCACAGCTCTGATTAATACGAAAGTAAAGCCGGGCGAGACGTGGGTCCAATACGCGATACGGTGGAGGAACCTATGGTCGAAATGCGAACAACGCATTGAAGAAGCGCCGGCGGTGGGCATGTTCGTGGGCACCCTAGATCCTCATGCAACTATCTCACAGTTCATGATGTTCTTTAAACCAACCACGTTCCAAGCCTTGATCGATAAGTTAGCCCAGATGGATCAGATGGGTCACAGACCGTCCCCTCCAAAGCCGGACTCTCGAAATGAGAAGGGGAAAGGAAAAGCAATCATCGTCGCCAATGCTTAACAACAGCCAAGCAACTTAAAGCCGGTTGTTCATCAAAACAATATGCGTCCACACCTGTCCCTCGTGGAAAGGCTAGGTCATCCTTACTCGTTTCCTCAAAATAAAATGAGAAGACTGTTTGAACTGGCATTGCATAACAGACTTATTAATCTACCGGAGTCAAGACGTCCGTCGCAGCCAAACGACGTCAATGATCCCAATTACTGTCCTATCACCGAGTATTGGGTCATCCGATTAAGGATTGCTACATCTTTAAAAACTGGATTGAAGATCAATATCAGCAAAGCAAGTTCGCGTTGTCTGAAAGATGGAAGGTGAACCCGCCGCAACCCCATACCTCTAAAAAGGTGAATACGCCGGGGGCAACGTGCTCCCTTGTTGAAAAAGCTCCATGGGAGGTTGTGCTATCGGCCAAAACCAAAAGAATGCTGAATGATCTCAAGACATGCCCGGCGGTTAAGTGGAAGAACCCGCTAGAACCCCAGATCATTGAAGGGATGCTGAAGCCGCGCCCAACTCCGAAGATCGGTGGTGATGGCCCAAGCACTCACAACCAGCCGTCAAAATCTTCAAAGAAAAAGAAGAAGAAATCTAAGAAGCCCGTGAAGCCAGGCGACAAGCGCACGGACTTACAGAAACAAATTGACGCGCTGGAGGAATACAATCAAAAGGCACGGACTCCCATCACACTCCAGGAGTTCCTCAACCACGTCTTTCAAGAGGAAGATGAGGGAAAGAGCTCGTCGGATGAATCCGAGGAATACATGGCGATCTGCCATGTGATCTCTCACTCGTTTACGGACGATGAGAGAACTCCTTGCACTGAGAAGCTGGGGGCAGATCCTGAACCGAAACTTCTGGGGCCATCAGATGAAACCATTGATGCATTCCTCAATGAAGCTCTGTTAAAAAGTAAGGCTGATCGGGAACGCGAGACGGTCCTATTTGAAAAGGCCAAGCGCCGGCGATTAGACGAAAAGGTCGAGACACTCCCGTTAAATCAAAGTACAGCCATCGCGGACAAAATCAAATTCAAGACGAGGAAAAGGTTTGCTAAAGCTGTATCACTGGGGATGAAGCTACCACCCTCTCAAGAAAACAATACCGGCAAAGCACAAATGCACCCCTCCTATTGCTTATATCATCGAAAGGTTTTGCACCCCACCGAAGAGTGCAAAGCTTTCAATAAAAGGTGGCAGGGGTATGTCGCTCACCGGCAACATTTTAAACGGGAGAAGCGCAAAACTCGTCGGGAGCAGAAAAATACGACCGAGGAGCCTAGAAGAACTACCGGCGATTGTCATATGGTTAACACCGGGAAAGCACAAGTTTTCACATTCGGGAGCGACTCTGACGAGGAAATGGAACTTAGCCCTCTCTTTAAAGAGTCCACCTCGGGAAAAGAGGAAGAGCCGAAAGCCTGCGAAAATATCCGGCTGCGTAATCGTACGCTACCCGAAAAGAATCTTGGACCCTCAAATAAAAAAGATAAGGGAAAAGAGAAGGTCTCTGAGGATATCGCCCTAGATGACCAAGTCATGGAAGAGTTAACCGCCAAGGACCCGCCAAAGAAAAATAAGGTGGACTATAACGTTCTGGCACATTTGAGGAAGTTACCCTCGCAACTCAGCATTCTTGACGCCCTTTTACTATCAAAAGAAGCAAGGGATTCACTGATCAAAGTGCTACAGGACCCAGAGCAATTCCAAGCTTTTCTCGCCGAAGAAAAGATGAAGGACGAGCTGGAAGAAGTGCACACAGCTGATGTCACTTTCGGTGATGAAGACCTCCTTCTTGGGACGTGCGAACACAATCGTCCCCTTTATGTCTCAAGATACTGCCACGATATAAAGATAGGCAAAATCCTGGTTGACAATAGGTCCTCCGTCAATCTCCTCAATGTACGGGTGTTGAAATAAATATGCATGAGCGTCCAGCACCTTGCTCGGGATAAGATCACTATCTCCGAGTTCGACTCTCAATCATCACGGACTCTTGGGTCTGTCATATTGACGTTACGCTTTGGGCTACTCTTCACGGATGTTAAATTCCACGTAATCGACGCCTAGACTTGCTATAATTCTCTGCTCGGCCGGCCATGGTTGCACGAGTACAACATCATCCCTTCTACACAGCATCAGTGTATGAAATATTTTAAGGATGGTCTCGAGTATACCGTAACAGGAGAGCTGAACCCATTCTCCGTGAACGATGTCCGCAAATATGAAGATGCAAAATACTTCTTACCGGATTTCGAAGACACGGAGAGGTGTCACAAGCCGGAGAACAAAGCTAACGCCACCATTCCGGTCTTCGGGAGCGATACCGAGGAGGACGAAGAGATAGTTTATTTCAGGCCACCCCAACACAACAAGCCGGGACCGTCCGCTCCCATGTTGATCTTTGGCAGCGACTCGGAAGATGAGGTCCATGCTATATTCTCTGCTCGGCCTTCAATACGAACATTCGCTGATGAAGAGCAAAGTCTGCAAGTCGCTATGGTTCCACCCAAACATCATAGAGAACTGGACGCGCTTGATACCTATAGTGTGGAAGAGCTGCAGACGTTCTATGTCCTTTCCAGGCGAGAAGGCGAAAAGGCGATTCTATTCTACCGTTCCGGGGAAACCAAGGTGGAAAAAGAAATCTGGCACGGTGCGGATTCTACGCTTGACAGGCTTCAGCCCATTCGTCTGCCAAGATATTATACAGAAGGCTTGAAAAGGCTATTAAAGCGCCAAGGAATACCCTTCAAACAGACCGCTCAAAAAGCTAAATTCTATGATAGGATCTGGAACGTTCTTGGAACTCAGCATAAGTTGCCCAATGGGAGAATGGAAGCAATCGAGCATGGATATGTTCGGTCCAAGAAACGGGAGCTACTCCGTGACTGCTATGTTATGCATAACTTTGATGAAGAAGGGGATGCTCAATGGGAGAATGCTAATCCTGAGCCAGAAAAAGTCCCCGATGCAAAAATGCCCAGTCCTTCGTTCGAAGAACAAATGAACAAACTTATAAAGGAAACTGGTCAAAAAGTTTAAGATGACCACAACCGCGAAATGACCATCTACGAGAAAGCCAGGACGCAACGCCTCCTTCAACAGGCTAAGAAAGATGAAAATGTCGCTCCCTATCAACCTGTTGCAAAAAAGGCTCGACGCAGAGGCAGAAACAAGTCGAAGAGCAGAAAAGGCGTCCCACAGCGACAAAGCGGGACCAAGAAGTCACACGATCGGGAATCAAACGGTCCGGATCTATCTCTTATGAAGAAGATGAGTCGAGTATACTCTTTTCCTCAGGACAAGACAAAGAAGATACTTGACCTAGCTATAAAGCACCAAATGCTTACACTTCCAGAGCCCAAGCACCCCGAACAAGCAGGCGATATCTTACACCCGAACTATTGCTCTTATCACAGAGTGATAGGGCACCCTCTCGAAGATTGCTTCATCTTCAAGAATTGGGTCGAAGATCAGTATCAGCTCGGCAAGTTCGCTCTATCTGACAGTTGGAGGGTAACACCGCCACACAAACATGAGCCCAAAGCCACGAAAGCATAACTAGATCCACATCGATCTTGGAAGCGAGTGCGTACCTGTCATATGATAACAATATCAAAAGAAGGACCCGAGAATATGGATGACTTTCTCTGGTGCTTCGAAAACAGCGATGACTGGGTGATCTCAGAATTCCTACCAGCGCCGAAAGAACTGGAAGATGGAATACACACCACTGCAGATAACCTCAAGAAAATTGAGTTGGGGACGACGAACGATCCGCGACCAACGTTCGTTAGTGAACTGCTATCTGAAAAAAGGGTGGCTTCATTAAAAGACGTGCTTATGCAGTACAGAGATTGCTTCGCGTGGAACTATTCCGAAATGCCAGGATTAGATCCAGAAATGGCTGTCCATAAATTGGCGATATCCCCGGACGTTAAACCAATCAAACAAGCACCGAGAAGAATGCGGCTCGAGCTTGAGATGAGCATTAACGCCGAAGTCAAGAAGCTGATCGACTCTGGGTTTATCCAGGAAGTTCAGTATCCCGATTGGATCGCCAACATCGTCCCGGTGATGAAAAAAATGGGACGGTGCGCATATGTGTAGACTTTCGGGATCTCAATAAAGCCTACCCGAAGGACGATTTCCCAGTGCCAGTCATCGAGCTGATGATAGATAACACGTCCACTCACGAGGTTTTCTCCTTCATGGATGGCTCATCAGGATATAATCAGATAAAGATGCATCCCAAAGACCAGAAGCACACCGCTTTCCGGACCCCTTTGGATATATTTTGCTACAAAGTGATGCCCTTCGGTCTAAAGAACGCCGGTGCCACCTATCAAAGGGCCATGACAAAGATCTTTGATGACCTTATACATGAAATCGTCGAATGCTATATCGACGACCTCGTGGTAAAAAGCAAATCATACGAGGAGCATTTAGAGCATCTGAAGACCGTATTTCAACGCCTTCGGAAATACAACTTGAAAATGAACCCTCTCAAGTGCGCATTCGGAGTTTCCTCAGGCAAATTCCTAGGATTCATCGTCCGACACCGAGGCATTGAGATAGATCCGTCCAAGATCAAGGCGATCGTGGAAATGCCTCCACCAAGGACTCTCAAGCAATTGCGGTCTCTCCAAGGGAAGCTCGTGTACATCCGGCGATTTATAGCCAACATGTCAGGCAAGTGTCGCCCTTACAGTCACCTGATGAAGAAGGGAACCACTTTCATTTGGAATCACAAATGCCAGAGCGCGCTGGACGAAATCAAGCAATACCTGTAGAATCCGCCAGTATTGGCTGCTCCGGTCAAGGGAAAGCCTCTCATTCTTTATACAACCGCCCTTGAAGGTTCCTTAGGCACATTATGGGCACAAGAGAATGACCAAGGGAAAGAACGAGCCCTCTACTATTTGAGCCGAGTTCTACTGGGGGCAGAAAGCAACTACTCCCCCATCGAAAAACACTGCATGGCGTTAATCTTCGCAATAACGAAACTCCGGCATTATGCGTTGGCACATGAAGTCCGTCTCATTTCGAAGGTGGACCCTCTCAAATTTCTGATGTCGAAGGCCATATTGACAGGGAGACTCGCTAAATGGGCCTTGCTTTTGATGGAGTTTTGATAACCTATCAGCATCTTAAGGCAGTGAAAGGCCAGGCCATCGCTGACTTCCTCGCTGAGCATCCGATACCGGCCGATTCCCCTCTGAATTGCGAGCTGCCAGACGAACATGCGTTTGATGCGATCGACGGTAGTAATACCCGATGGGAACTTTACTTCGATGGAGCCTCTTCCATGAAGAAGCGCAAACAAAACACCCCTATAATCAAATCGGGGGTAGGCCTCATCTTCATAACTCCACAAGGAGGAATAATGCGCTTTGCTTTCTCCTTAACAGAGCCGAGGACGAACAATGAAGCCGAATACGAAGCTTTGATAGCAGGCCTCGAGATCGCCATCGACATGGGAATTGAAAACCTCCTCATATATGGAGATTCTCAACTGGTCGTCAGTCAAGTAAATGGCGACTACCAAACGTGCAAACCCGAACTGGTAAAGCATAGTGAAAGAGTACAGCAATTGCTGACTCAAATCCCCTCCTACATGCTGGAAAGCATACCGCGTGCAGAAAATAGCAAGGCGGACGCGTTAGCCAAGCTCGCTAAAGAACTGGCCGACGAGAACCTCGATGACGTAAGAATCGTGGTACAAAGCCGTCGGGTGCTTGCCCCAGCAGAAATATCTCCGGTATCATTGGAAGAAAAGGGGGTGACTGAGCAAATGGCTATGCAAATAAAAGACCAGGAAAAGGCTAAGGATTGGAGAGAAGTCTTTATAGACTACTTAAAATCCCGTCGAACGCCTGAAGATGCGTCCTCAAGACATCAGCTCATGAAACGAGCTCTGTCTTTCGCCTTCGTCAATGATACTCTGTACAAGAGGTCGTTTGATTCTCTGTGGTTGAGATGTCTGGGACCTGAAGAAGCGAAAAGAGTCGTTCAGGAAGTTCACGACGGACTCTGCGGTTCTCACCAAGCAGGCCCGAAGATGAAGTTGAAGATTAAACGGATGGGCTACTATTGGCCCACGATGATTCAGGACTGCCTCGAATATGCGAAGCAATGCCACTCATTCCAGATTCATGGGGACTTTATCCATCAGCACCCAAATCTTCTACATCCAACAGTGGCTAGCTGGCCGTTCGAAATGTGGGGAACTGACGTAATCGGCTCCATCGAACCAGCATCGTCCAGGGGACATCGATTCATCTTGGCAACGACTGACTACTTCTCCAAATGGGAAGAAGCAATACCGCTGAGGGAAGTGAATACGGAGAATATCCTTCATTTCTTCAAGACGCACGTCATTTATCGATTTGGAACTCCGCGGCGGATCATCTCCGATAACGGGACAGCCTACAGAAGCCACAAGATCAGCCGCTTCGCACAACAGCACAACATAGAATGGAGATATTCCTCAGTTTATATTCCCCGAGATAACGGTCTGGCTGAGGCTTTCAACAAGACCTTGACGAAGATCGTGAAGAAGACGGTGTCCCGAAATAAGAAGGACTGGCACGAGAGACTGCAAGAAGCTCTCTGGGCGTATCGAACTACGTTCAAGACGGCCACGAACACAACGCCGTACGCGTTGGTCTTCGGTACAGAAGCAGTACCCCCCCTCGAAATAGAATTACCCTCTCTACGAGTGGCAGTCCACTACGAGCTGACGGACGAAGAAAATGCTCACCTTCGGCTTGAGGAGCTTGATGCCCTTGATGAAACCTGGCTCATAGTGCAACAAAATCTGGAGGCCTATAAAGCAAAGATGAGGTGCTCATATGAAAGATTGACTAGGCTGAGGACATTCCGCCAAGGCGAACTCGTGCTAGTGGTCAAAAGACCTATGATCCCCAATCGCGCCAAGCAGGGAAAATTCGAGCCGAACTTTGAAGGCCCGTACATCATAGACAAGGTTTATCAGGGTGGAGCCTATCTACTCATGGATATGCACGGTGAAAGGCCTTTCAGGCCAATAAACGCTCGCTTTCTAAAGAAATACTACGCTTAATGAGTCACAGCCTAGGTTAATGATAGATGACGACGACTATGTCCGCTCGCTGTCTTTCTAAGCTCGAAACTCTATAAGTAGCAGCCGGCCTTCTTCCGTGACGGACCGAAACGTCCTTAAACTAATGACGGACCACTACGTGCTAAAACTAGCTGTTGACCGAGATGTCGATAAACTACGGTGGATTACAATATCCCAAAGCTGATAAAAAAAATAAATAATAAAAAAACGGTATGTCCATGAGCAAAATGGGCACGGATGAAAACACGAAAGGGCTCCGTGAGTAAAAACAGCAGGGCTACCGGCGAGTCTTGTGAAAACCCGAAAGGGCGCAACCTCGTTAATATATATATATATATATAAAAATAAAAAAAAAGAAAACGGTATGTCCATGAGCAAAATGGGCACGGATGAAAACCTGAAAGGGCTCCGTGAGTAAAAACAGCAGGGCTACCAGCGAGTCTTGTGAAAACCCGAAAGGGCGCAACCTCGTTAAAAGACACTTATAGGGTCCTCTCGATCTTGTAAGAAGAAACCACCTGCGTGAGATCCTTACGACTCACAAGGGAGCAACACACTTAGGGATCCTCACAATTCCTAAGGAGAAATTACACTTGCGGGATCCTTACGACTCGTAAGGAGAACTCTCTTATGGGACCCTCATGGCTCATAAGATTTGAAAGTCTTAAGTTACAGAGACCTGAACCTGTTCTTAAGCAACCCCACAACCTTCGATATTGCCCTACAGGTGGCTCAATATTGACCCTTGTATACAATCCACGGGCGCGAATAAACATTTCCCTAACCAAGTCCCACCCGTGGCTAGGGATATGTCCATATGGTGAACAACCCTTCTAAGTCCTCTCGACTTATAAGGAGAAAACCCTTTTGTAAGATCCTTATGACTACGATTCCTAAGGAGAAAACACACCTACGAGATCCTCACGACTGGTAGGGAGAAATACCTTTGTGAGACCCTTACGGCTCATGAAGTCAAAAGCCTTAGTCGACAGGACGCTAACCCTGTTTAGTAAGCCACCTTTGTTCGACATCGACAGAGGCAAATGATGATTCTCTCCTGGCAATATCACAGTTTTAGCTGTGCTGATGCCGAAATCGGTGTCTAATTCCAGGCTTGCGGCGGAAAGACAACGAGCCATACATGCATACGAAATAGCCGAAATGATGGGGCAACTTGCAAATAAAAATCAGCAAGTAAAAAAAAATGTGTGTGCATGCAAAATAGCCGAAATAATTGGGCAACTCGCAATAAAAAGCAGCGAGTGAAAATAAAATAAATAGCCGAAATGATTGGGCACCGCGAAAAATAGCCGAAATGATTGGGCAATCACGACTTTCGCGATATAAAAACTGAAATGATAGAGCATCGCGGAAAGAAATAAAATGAAAAATATATATAATGAAATTTATGCCCTACAGGAGATATCACAGCAATCCCTGTATACAATCCAGGAGCACAAACACAGAAGGAAACATATCTTCCCTCCCCTTGCTCCATCAGAAAACGGAGCTAGGTCTAGACGGCAACTCATATAAAGCCCGAAAGACAATCGGAGATCATCTCACCCCAGCGTGGAGTGATCACCACTTCGATGTTCGTCTCTACACAACAGACGAGACGTCACTACAGCGTCCCTCCCCCAACAGGATTCGGACACACCACAGCAGGCGAAGCAAAAGCCAAATTCCTAGCTTCAGGGTCTTGACAGTAGCTCATATAAAATCTGAAAGACCACCAGAGATCGTTTCAACCCCAGGGAAATTAGTGTCCTTGGCAACCTCCTCGACTCAGGGAAACCAGTGTCCTTGATGAGAGCACCTCGATTCGCGTCGGCCCGCAGAGAAATCAGTGTCTTTGCAGGAATACTCCGATTCGTCTCAACCCCAGGGAAATCAGTGTCCTTGGCAACCTCCTCGACTCAGGGAAATCAGGGTCCTTGATGAGAGTTTCTTGATTCGCGTCAGCTCGTACAGAAACCAGTGTCTTTGCAGGAATACTTCGATTCGTTTCAACCCCAGGGAAATCAGTGTCCTTGGCAAATACCTCAATTCAGGGAAACTAGCGTCCTTGATGAGAGCTTCTTGATTCGCGTCGGCCCGCAGAGAAACCAGTGTCTTTGCAGGAACACTCCGATTCGTTTCAACCTCGAGGAAACTAGTGTCCTCGGCAAAATACTTCGACTCAGGGAAACCAGTGTCCTTGACAAGAACATCTTGATTCGTGTTGACCCACAGAGAAGTAAGTGTCTTTGCAGGAATACTTCGATTCGTTTCAACTCCAGGGAAATCAGTGTCCTTGGCAACCTCTTCAACTCAGGGAAACTAGCGTCCTTGATGAGAGCTTCTTGATTCGCGTCGACCCGCAGAGAAACCAGTGTCTTTGCAGGAGCACTTCGATTCGTTTCAACCTCGAGGAAACCAGTGTCCTTGGCAAAATACTTCAACTCAGGGAAATTAGTGTCCTTGACGAGATCTGCTCGATTCGTCTCGACTCATGAGGAAATTAGTGTCTTCGTGAGGACTTCGACTTGCAATATAAAGCCTTAGGCAGCAGGGATTAAAAAACTTGTTTCCTAAGCACTGGGACCTTGCAAGTCGGTCTAAAACGGTCTCTTGCATACTATCCACGGGTCTCACTCTCCAAAGTCGAATCTCAACAAGGAGGGAAACAACCGCTTACGAGTCCTCTCAACTCGTAAGAGGGAAAATTCTCTTATAAGATCCTTACGACTTATAAGAGAAAGCGCACTTAGGAATCCTCACGATTCCTAAAGAGAAAATACACCTACGAGATCCTCTCGATCCGTAGGGAGAAAAATCTTTATGAGACCTTCACGGCTCATAAAATTGAAAAGTCTCAGGCAGCAGATCTGAACCTGAGGCCTAAGCCATCGCTACCTCTTGAAGAGACCAAGACAGGGTGTTCGCTCTATCACCTGTCAACTATGTTTACTAAGACAGCATACTGATAATAAAAGAAGGAAGAAAGAGCAGAGATGACACAAGACATTGCAAAAGGAAATGTGTGTATCTTTATTCATGAATTCAATTAAGTACAAGGCGAATCGCATAAAGAATAAAGAATGTGTGCATACTATTCAAAAATTACAAGTGTATAAATGGTATAAAATGTTCAAGGAGAAGGAAGCGTCTTAAATAGCCCCATCAGTTGCTCGCACACTTCCTTTAATGCCTTCTCCTGATCGGCTGCCACCGCCAGTTCTGCTTCCACTTGAGCCCGCTGCTGTAGGAAGGTTGAAAGCTGCTCCTCAACTGCCTGCTGAGCTGCTTCGCGACCTTGGGCATCACGCTCGGCGGCATTGAGCTTCTGCTTCAGTGTTAGCCCGTCAGAAATACTTTGCAGAAGGCCCTCGAAGATAGCCTTCACCTGGGCAGCGTTCGCCTCAACCTCAGCACGCAGGCGAGCAGTTTCGCTTGAGGTCTCTTGGCAGTCCCTCAGCCTTAAAGCCGCTTCTTGTTCTAAATGGCGGAAGTAAGAAGCGCTTTGCTCGATCCATGCCGCTCGTTAAGTGCTTGCGGATAAGGTCTCGGGGGTAGGACGCATAAACTCCAGTTGATGCAGGCGGGCCTCGATTTCCCTGCAGTGATTAACCCAAAACTCGACGACGCTTTCATTATGAAAATTTACAAGCGCCGCCAACATCGGGTTAACCTCCGCAGCGAAATTTGCGGCAGATGGGGGAGCGTCTGCGTCAAGCTCTTCGACGTATCCGCTCAGCATGCCCAAGCTCATCGCGGCACCCTTTGAAGATGGACGTCTTAAGAAGGGGCCTGCCGGCATCATGATGCGAGGCTCAAAGAGGGCCGGAACCGGAACGACAGTTGAAAAGACAAAACGTAATCAGATGACGGTTCAAGAAATATAGGAAAGTCATCAATGAGGGAATTTACTATACCAGCTGCAGCAGACGGCAAAGCCGGGAGGGCCGGTGGCGCGACCGATCTTGCATCTCCTCCTTCGATTTGTACCAATGCAATCAGGGCAAGGAAAAATCATAAACAAGTCCATTGTTGGAAAGAGAAAGAGTATTAATTGTAAATTATACTCACCAGCGCCACTGGAGGAAGCGAGCTCCAACAGGAAGGAGAAGTGTGGGCGCAGCACCTGATAGAGGTGATCGAAAAGCACTCCTGGAAAGACGCAATAGTACGACATTGGTACACAAATTATGAAGCCGAAAGATGAAACTGATGAGTCACGAATCCATACCTTCCAGCATTTACGATGGTACGAGAGAAGGTAGAGAGGTAGCCACCGTCAAGGCAGCAGCTGACGGCGCTCCCTCGAGCAACGGGGCATCAACACTGGCCGCGCCTGCGTTAGAAACAAGATAAGCAATGTCAGGGAAGGTTGCAGAATAAAGGAAGGACGGTAACCTAAAATTTACCTGATGATGATCTGGCCGAAACGGAGGAGTCTCCCTCCTCCATCGACATGAGTCCACCTCCCGTGGCCTCATCACCAGACTCTACGGGGGCCGTCGTCGTGCTCGCGAGGCCAGGAGACGGTGGAGGACCGTAGGCAGGGAGAGCAATGATCGGAGCATTGCCAGACTCTTGAGAAAGAGCGGCCGGCTCGTCCTCAGGAATCATGCCCGTCTCACCTGCTATTCCCTCGGGCTCAGCAGTCACGGCCGTCTCGTCCACCATTGCCACGGGGTCGCCGGTCTCAGGCGCTCCATCCGCTACTGGCCCCGACTCAGTTATAGCAACCGTCTCACTTGCCGCTACCTCGGGCTCGGTATCGACGGCCTTCTCTGGCACAGTTTCCTCAGCCCCCAGCTCGGGTCCAGCAACCCCGGCAACATCGCCCACCGTCGGCTCGGGTTCAGCCGGTGCCTCTTCCTCTGTCCCCTTAGGCTCGACGGTTTTTGCCTCCCCCTCGGTTGGACTTGGCCCTGCAGGACAAGATATGTAAGAACCAATAGGTTTACAATTCTTACAACAAAATCTTGAAAGACACATTACCTGAGGTAGACCGATCGTTGGCCTCCCGAACCGCATGCACCGCCTGTCTATGAGCGGTAGACAGGCCGACCGGGGGCTCTTCCGAAGGAGTATCAGCACGAGGAACGGTGCTTGGGCCCGCTCCCACGGCCAAAGCAACTCTGCGCTCCTTCGCCTCGCGCCTCAACCGCTTCCTCTCTTCCCGGGCCGTCAAGACAGACCTCTTCGAAGTTTCCTTCATCAAGGCGTCATCGTCCGTGTACAGAGATGCCTCCAGAGCCTTCAAGGCATCCCTCATCGGCTTTTCAAGTCGGGTCTCTCGCGGCAGCCCCAAAGAGGCCGGGATCTCAGTAGCTGGCCCAAGAAGAGCCCCTGCATCGGCTTGCACGGCCCCTGCAAAAGGGCAAAGAAAAGATTAGATTGACCATAAAAAGGAGAATAAAAAAAACTCGGTGAGCCAAGATGTACCAACGCCCGATAAAGCGCGCTTCCTTTTCTCCTCCTGGAAGGTTTTTAGAGAGGCGCCGATGGATTCTTCAGTAGTCACACCTGTTAAAAAGGGGGGGAAAGCATTAGTCAAAGATAATGATAAAAATGCGGTGAAATGACGAAGAGTGCGGCTAATGATTACCTGACTGAGTAAGTTTAGCCAACATCGCTTCGAGTCTGGCTGTTCGCTCAGAAGCCGCAATGGCGGCCGCCAGATCGGTGTCCACTGGATCTACTGAGAAGCCCTCATTGCTGCCGTACTCGCTTATGCCTTCAGTGAGAGGGGCCTGAGGCTCTAAGCCGAGCATAGCATCGAGAGAGAGGAGCGACTTCTTCTTCCTCTTCTGAGCGCGAGCCCCGGTCGGCGCCAAGATCATTTTACGTTTCCCAGGCATCTTAGGGCGGCGGGTCCCAATGTCCGCGCCGACGCCAGACTCCGGCGAAACCATATTTACCGTCTCCACTGGAGCACGAGGGGATGGTGGCACGTCCGCGGTAGCACGAGGTAATCCGCGCGAAGGGCTCAACACACACGGTGGTCCAGCTCCAGCATCTTTCAACGGAGCAACGACATGGGTCCTTGGCTTCAGGGGAGCCTTGCGGTCGCCGCCGGGAGGCGCGCCCTTGCGGTCAACCAACATGCGCTTCTTCTCACGGATAACTGGACCCATTGCGTGCTGTACCAAGCCACGTACGCGTAGAGGACCCGGGGGATGCAGCTCGGCTCGCTGATGAAGAAGTGGGAGCCCGTATTCAGCCGCGTAAAATGGTGCATCGCGCTCCGTATCCCCTCCCTACTGGCCACGGGCTCTTCCAAGAACGCCTCCAGCGGGACCCCCTGATTATAACTTGATTGTTGGGCGAACCGGTGGGGGTTGTACCTCATGAAGAGTGCCATCTCGTTCTGCCTGAACACCAGGTAGCTCGGCCGAATGGAGTAGAGGTGAAGAATCTCCCGGGCTTTCAGTACGGAGGCCCCGTCCTTGAAGCCGTCACGCAGTGCCACCATCGCCTTGGAAGTTTCTGAGCCGATAGTTATGACTTTATCCACAAAAGAGATCTTCGCTCTGACCAGGTGTGGACGAAGGAGCAACCCCCTAGCCTCCCGCGGAGGCGCATTCACGATCGAGGCACCGATCAGCCGCACAACTCTTGGGAGTCTGCACCTCTCAAAAAACGAAGGGCTCTTATGGACGCCGAATACCCCGTGCACATGCATTTCCATCCACGAAGTGAAGTAGTGCATCGGGAAATTGGCAAGCTGCACCCCGGATTCGTTAATGTCCGCCTCCACGCTAAGTCCATTATATAGGTGAGCCAACCTGGCGATTCCTATTGATAACTGCAGGCCAGCCACCATCCGATGCGCTGGGTAGAAAACGGACGGCCGCATGTAGCGCGGGTGCATGGGGAGCGCGAAGCTGCACAGCCACAATCCCAGGAACCCTAAGAAGAAGGTCTCCTCATCAATGCCCGGGGCGGCGATTTCTGACAAAGGCATGATGGCGGCGTCAGGGAGATAGAAATCCTTCTGATCGTCTTTCGATATTGGTCGACAGTCCAAGCCGAAGCCGAAAGGGTCAACGAGCTTGGCGAACTTTTCACTCCGCTCCGATAGAATCTCCGGTCGAAGGAAGCGGGCGATAAAATCTGCGAAACTGACTCCCCGGACACCTGATTCTAGATAGAGCCCTTCGTATATGTTCAGCACCTTCACCAAGCCCGGAAACTGGTGCTGAATAGCATTCTCCGGCGTCAAATCAAACACCAGCTGCTTGGTGGCGAAGACGTATTCGTCAGGAGGAAGCAGCTCCTCGTAATGCTCCCCCCTCACCGGCAAACCCGAGATTTCGACGAACTCTTCCAGGGAGATGGAGACTTCCCTGTCCGTCATAAGGAAGGTGTGGGTGGGGATGTTCCATTGTTCGATGAAGGCCTTAACCCACCACGTCGGAGGAGCGGAGTACTAAAAAAGCGAGACGTAGATTGCCGAGTACAGACCAATCTTCATCAGATGAGTCCTCTTCGCCGATAGGATATATCTGGCCCACTGCAGATATCCGGCCGGTTGTCACGGGGTCAATCCAATATTGTATGCCTGTCCCCAAGGGCGTGCCTCACCCTGACATATACGCCGCCCCAAGATGTCTACGGCCGGCGGCGGCTGCACGGGAATGGCAGCGATCGAAGGCTGGAGAAGATCCTCAGAATTCCAGTTCTTGACCTCCACGGCATACTTCATCGGGGGTTCGTCCGCATAGGGGATCGACGAGATGGGCTCAGACGGCGTCGCGAAACCGAAGCTTCGGCGACCCTTGATGATATCATTATACCACCTGCCCCACAGGTGAAGGTTCTTGTGCTCGGGGTCATGATTCTTAATGAGGGCGAGCACCTCCTGATCCACTGGCGCTTCAGGGAATCCTTCCTTTGAGCGAACGAAAGGGAACGACAAATCAGCAGACATGTTTCCTGCAAAGGGACAGAAATCAGCCGTCAGTATCTTAATTTAATTTTTTTTTAAAGAAAAGGGGGAGGCCTGACACTTGGAACTTCAAGATTTGTACCATACTGCAATGCAGTAGGCAAGGGACCAAAGGGGACCCACAAAATCTAGATGACAATGCATCAGTTAATAAGACAGTCCCATCATTGGATGAGGCTGTCAATTAATGAGAAGATCTCCAAAAGAATAATCTCATTAAGTGAAAGATTCCTGGAGACAAGGAGAAGATCTCCCTTTTCAGAGCAAAGCCCTGTCACAGAGTGACACTTGTCAAACTCTGGTCTCAAGGGGATAAAATTCCTTAAAAAGAGCCTAGCTCTGTGAAAATGATGAGAAAATCTATAAAAAAAACAAAAAAATTATTATTAACCCCAAAAAGATTAAAAATTTGGGATCTTAAAGATCCATGAAAACTTTTAAAAGTTCTTCATTTTTAGATCAAAAAGATCTATGTTTGGTCCAAAAGCAATACTCTGTTCATGGGTTAAGAAACCCTGAAGCAGGTTCTTGAGAGCAAGGCTCTGGTGGTGAAACCCCAAAAGGGTTTTCTTTAGATCAAAGATCTATGAGAGCAAGGCTCTGTCAATTAAAATTAATTTAATTTAATTTAAGTTAATTTTACCTAAAAGTTTTCTAGAGTTTAACTCTTAAGTTCTTGAAAGCAAGAGCAAGGCTCTGAAGTTCTGAGAATAAGAATTCTTGAGGATGGTAATCATCTACTGAGGGCCAAGGGTCCTATTTATAGGCGCTTGCGCCCCTTCAACTCCTCAGTTGATCCAACGGCCAGAATCTTGCCACCGCTGCACTCACGTGTGCGCCACGTGAGCGCAACGGTGGGGGGCATTTGTTTCCCCCAATCAGAGAAAAGCTCTGTTTGAATTTCAAAAATTCAAAAATTGAAGCAACGCTTCAGATCTCTTGCGCTGTGCGCAACGCGCCGTGCGCAACGCGCCGTGCGCAACGCGCCGTGCGCAACGCGCCGTGTGTCAAAAGCAGACACGCCAGCGCAGCGCCCAAGGCAGCGCACCCAATCAGAGCAAGGCTCTATTTAAGATAAAAATAAAGGAAGCAACGCTTCAGATGGTTTGCGCTCTGCGCTGCGCGACACGTGGCAGCGCAGTTGCGCTGCGTTCTGCGCTGCGCGACACGTGTCAAGCGCAGGTGCGCTTGCGCCAAACAGAAAAATTCTGAAAGATCTTTCTGATCTTATTAAAACAATAAGATTCTCTTCTGTAAAACAGAGGCCCTTGGATCAAAAATCCAACGGTGGGGAAAAAATCCCTAAATCACTCAGAGAAAGATCTCTTTAACTAATTTAACAAATCTATTGGCACTATATAAAGGCCCCTAGACTTCAAGTCTAAAAGACATTGAAACACAGAGAGAATTCACAAGAGTTCTTATAAGAACTTTGAGGAGAATTCAGAAAGAAAGAAAGAAAAAGGTAAAACCTTTAGAGAAAGAAGAATTTTCTTCTTAAAAAAAAAGATCAATGATCTAAGAATAAGATCAAAGATCTTCAATAAAAAATGATAAATAAAAAGAAGTAATTTACTTCTTCTTTAGATCATTTGATCTACACAAAGGCATTGCCTTTTGGTGAACCATTGGTTCTGGAATCTTAAAAGATTCTATTTTTTAATCCAAAAATTGGATCAAGATAATTAAAAGTGCCCTGCACTGTTGCGCTCTTGGGTTGGCGCAAGCCACCAGAGAGCGCCACGTGTCGGCCCCAGAACAAACTGCGCTATGCGCTTCCAAAACAAAGCATTGCCCTCTTAAATTGGCGCACTGCACCAGAACGCGCCACGTGTCAGCAGCGCAACAGCGCAGCGCACTGCGCTTGCGCTCACCAAAGCGTGACACGTGTCACCTCCACATGCGCTTGCGCTCATTAATTGGCGCAAAGCGCCTGACAGGCCACATGGCCAGTGTCAGATAATTAATGCACTGCATTATTGAAAAGAAGGGCCGAGCCCAATTAAAAAAGGCCTAACATGCCTAATAAAATGCCATGCATTATTTTTAAAAAAAAGGGCAGAGCCCAAACAAAGGTCTGTCAGACCAAAACAGATGTTGTGCATCATTTAAAAAGAGGCAGAGCCCAAATAAAGGTCCAACAGAGACCAAGATTAATGCTATGCATTATTAAACAAAGGGTAAAGCCCAAGCCAAGGCCTAACAGGCCAACCACAAATAAAAATATTGAACATTCTCAACTGGACTTAGCCCAATTCTGGCCGTAAGTCCTCAAATTAAATTGATTGAGCACGATTGCTCTCTTAATCAATTTACACCCGGTTCAAGGGTACATCTCCGAACTCCTCTGATATTTGTCGTTGTAATCCTTCAACGTCTTCAGAGAGATGACGGGTCCCGACAACCACATATTGATACGGACTGCGGGGTCCTTAAACTCGTGGACCGAAACGTCCTTAAACTAATATTCGTCCCAAAATGGGAACGTTGGACCGAAATGTCCTTAAACTAATGTTCGTCCCCAAATGGGAATGATGGACCACCACATCCTTAAACTGGAAATCGACCGCAATGTCATTAAACTAAACAATAAAGCCAATTGCTCTCTTGTTGGATCCAAATGATCCCGTTAAGTTGATCTTAGTCTCGAGATTAGGCTAACGTATCTTTAACGAACGTTTAAGTTGATCTTAGCCTCAATATGGCTAACGTATTCTTAAACTAAAACCCCAAACCCAAATCTAAGAAAATACGGATTTGGACTAATCCACGTCCTACGGGCGACGACATAAATTAGTCTCCGTATACAATCCACGGGCAACCACAAACAAAACAAACACCCACGACACGAAGTGAAATTCTGGAGAAGGAGAAAGTTGCTACCGCGGCGCAGTAGCGTAATTAACTGCAGGGGCTTGCGCCTGCAGGGAAGAGCGTCCCCACAATCAAAAACCCCTCCAGCGAGGGGGAATCTGACGAAGTCTGCTACATCGGCTGCATCCGTCTAAACTTCCGATATACGGTGCCATAAATCAACTTGGCATCTTCGGAGAGGTGGACGGATAGCACCAAATAGCATCTGCCCCCAGGTTCAAGCAAGATAGTCCGTCTTCCCGGTTTCCGGCGGTAAACAGCCACATTTTTAGAAAATGAAATCTTTACAGATAGTACGGATGGCAATGCAGTAGAACTAGAAGAGGTTCTAGAAACACAAATTACTCATGGCGAATTGGTTGAAACTGATGTTGCAGTAGAATTTCAAGAACCTCAGCCGCTCCGGAGATCTAGTAGAACTTCTCGCCCACCGGAGAGATACTATGGGTTTCTTATTGATGGTGATAGAGAAGATTGCATCATGGATGATGATGATCCTACTAGTTTTCAGCAAGCTATCACGAGTGGTGACTCTGTGAAGTGGCTGGAAACCATGAGATCCGAAATGGAGTCCATGTACACCAACAAAGTATGGACTTTGGACGTTGCACCTCCTGGGATAAAACCCGTTGGGTGCAAATGGATTTTTAAGAAAAAGATTGGTGTAGATGGATAGGTAGAGACCTATAAAGCAAGTCTTGTAGCAAAAGGTTTTCGTTAAAGACCAGGACTGGACTATGATGAAACTTTCTCTCCGGTAGCAATGCTTAAATCCATCCGGATCCTACTTGCTATTGCTGCTCACCATGTTTATGAAATTTGGCAGATGGACGTTAAAACTGCATTTCTGAATGGTGATTTAGAAGAATGCGTTTTTATGGATCAGCCAGAGGGCTTCATTGACAGTGGAAGCAGCGGGAAAGCATGTAGATTGCTTAAATTCATTTATGGATTAAAGCAGGCCTCACGTAGCTGGAACATCTGTTTTGATGATACAATCAAAGAGTTTGATTTTATCAAAAATATAGATGAACCATGCATTTATAAGAAGATTGTAGGGAATACTATCACATTCCTCGTATTGTACGTGGATGACATTCTCTTGATAGGAAATGATATTCCTATGCTACAATCGGTCAAACTATTCTTATCACAAAGGTTCTCCATGAAGGACCTGGGTGATGCCTCGTGCATTTTGGGCATAAGGATCTATAGAGATAGATCCAAGAGGTTATTGAGATTGTCCCAATCAAAGTACATTGACACCATCCTAAAAAGGTTTAGTATGGAAGATTCCAAGCTTGGTGCCTTGCCCGCTTGTCATGGAATCACTCTCTCCAAAGAATTTTGTCCGAAGACTGATGAAGAGAGAGCTCGCATGAGTATTATACCATACGCTTCTGTCGTAGGATCTATAATGTATGCGATGTTATGTACTCGCCCTGATGTAGCTTATGTACTAGCTGTAGTAAGCAGGTATCAATCCAACCCAGGGAAGAAACATTGGATAGCAGTGAAGAACATTCTTAAGTACTTACGAAGGACTAAAGAATTGTTTTTGGTGTATGGTAATGGGGATCTCCAAATGGAGGCCTTTACCGATTCCATCTTCCAAAGTGATAAGGATGACAACAAATCTATCTCAGGGTTTGTATTTACCCTCAATGGAGGGGAGGTTAGTTGGAAGAGTTCCAAACAGGATACCGTTGCAGACTCCACAATGGAAGCTGAGTATATTGCTGCAAATGATGCTGCCAAGGAAGCCGTCTGGATGAGGAAGTTCATCGCGGAACTAGGAGTAGTTCCAACCATTATTAATCCAATACCATTGTATTGTGATAATAATAGGGCTATGGCATTAGCTAAAGAACCCAGATCCCATCAGAAGTCCAGACACATCCTAAGACGATATCATTTGATCCGGGAGATAATAGATCACCGCAGGATCGAGATTCGAAGAGTAGATACAAAGAACAACACAGCGGATCTACTCACCAAGACCTTTCCATAGCCGCAGCATGAGTGACTTTTTGAGATGTTGGGTATGAGATACGTCAATAATTGGCCTTAGTGCAAGTGGGAGATTGTTGGATATATGTATGCCCTAGAGGCCATTATATGTATAGTGGATGCTTGGACATGTATATATATAGATTACTTTCTTGCTCCACATGATAGTATGCTATTTGGTTTACTTTATCTGACATGTTGACTTGATCATGCTTTTATTCATTTGCACATGTTGATAAAGCGCTGAGGATATTTGCTTGACTACTGTGACTATGATGCGGATCATACTAGTAGTAGTTCATAAGCATATCCTTGAACTGTTCCTAGTCGTAAGTGTATCGAGACGGGGCATCGATATTCCAGAGTAGACTAGCGTATACTATTCTTGTCCCATATGATGGGCGATGGATGTTCCCATATCCATCTGCTGAGGTGACACTAAAGAATGTATGCGGGTGCTCAGTAGAGACTGCGTACATTGAACGGACTCACAGAGAACTCCTATGTGATATTATATCTATCGTCGGATAGCAGTTCTCAGGTGACACTGGTACAGGTTAGTCTGTAGACCCAAGATCATCATAGAGTCTTGTGTGTCCTCCCACTGTACTTTGATCTCCACCCTACCACGACTCTACTGAGTCGTGCAAACAGGTGGTCTTTGGGTACAGTCCTGAGGCACATAGAGGCGATGAGCAATAGGAGGGGTTTCGTCTCTCCCGGTATTGGGGGTTGATGTTATGCTATGCTTGATTGGCTATAACAGGAAGTCCCTGGCCAGGGCTACTGAGATTTACTGATGAGCGTTATCAGTAGTTTCTCGATCTGTTATCAGCTATATACCGGCATGACTTATTGAGTTATTGGGGTCGACGACACCATCCCCAGAATTGATATGCAATATATTTGACGAGGAGACCGGACTGTACGGTAAGTGTTGCCAGATGGCTCGACGGGAGTTTTGACAGCTTTGCTGGTTTTCTTCTGATCGCTCAATACCTGGGTGGCCGTTACGTTTAACTGACCGCTTACGGCTTGTGGGTGTTTGATATGATCATCACCCACTGCCGGCGTATTGACGAGTCTTAGAGTCCCACACAGAAGTTTCCTAGCCCAGGCGAAAAGATGTGGTGTGCATATGAGATATGCGCGGGGACCCGATTGAATACGACTATGTGATACCGTATGTTAATCGGGCGTTTTTCTATTGGTCAGGTCGTATGTGATATGACCGGATTGTTAAATCAATTGTTGATTTAACATTTTGACTTTTAGTTTTATTTTAATTCTTTAGTCAAACCCTTTTTATTAAAGAGGAAGAATGCATGCATGTATGCACATGTTGATGTGCAAGCATGCACATGTTGATGTGCATGAATACATGCATACAAATGTATCATGGTTGTTGATACAACTTTGGTGGCAATATAAGACTTACATGGTTATATAATATATGGATATATATTTGCATTTGTTTTAAAATAAAAGGAAAAGATAAAGATTAATCCATGGTTATCTTCTACACTCTTCTTGAAGTTAACCTTGCTCACCTACTTTTTAACCATAGATTAATCTTTCCTTTTGTCTTTTTAACTCAAGTACAATAATATCTATATTATGTAACCATGGTTTGAGATGAAGAGTAGAAAATATATATACTTATCTTTTCTATTATTCATCAAGCTTTATCATTATCAAAAAGCTTTTGCCTTCATCTTCTTCTTCCTCCTTACTCTCTAGGTTTTTCCATAGTGAGAGAGAGATAAAAAGAAAGGGTTTTGACAAAAGAAAACTCACCACTTCATCAATCTACTCTAATCTAGCAAATTAGTATAGAGTGTTTAGCTTCATCATCTTGTTTGATCATTCGAAGCTAGGAGCTTGGGCTAAGTGGATTTTGGGTGGATCATCGTGGACAAAGGAGCTCATTTGCAAGCTTTTACAACTCTCAACGATCCTAGGAGTCACTACAAAAAGGACTACAAAGGTTGCATTTCTTTGACTTAGTGTTAATATAGTTTTAGTATGTGATACTTGTGTTGTTACCCTAGCAATTCTAGTGAAAAATCCATGCTTAGTTTGTTTAGCACCTCTAGAAGTTTTAAAGTGGCATGTGTGATGCTTCCATACTCATAAGTAGGTGCTAGGGAAACCCAACACAAATAAATCCCATTTACTTAATAAAACCGTTTTCTAAACGATTTAGTATTTATACAATCTTTGTAAAGCGTCGCTACAACCCATTTTGGGGAACCCGTTCGGCATGGTGCGGATTATCGCACATCCTCGGGCTTAGTAGTGCGAGATTCAGACCTCCGTAAGGAGCATTCGGTCTCGAAAGATTTAAAATACGACATCTTAAGAAAAACGAGATTTCTAGAATATTATATATATACAAAAATTATTTTCATATAAATATGTATATATAACATAAAAATATTTATTTTGAAGTATTATAAATATTCCACCTTTTTTTCTAAAAATCACAAGAATTAATTTTTCACTAAAATACCATGAATTCCATACAAAACCAATATTACAAATAAATATCTTTATTTATGAAATTAGGATATTTTCACTAGAAATATCACAAATATAAAATCTACATTTATTACAACTCTAAAGACGATAATAAATACTTGGGGGTGTTTTGAAAACTATACAAAGTATTTTTACATAAAACCCCCTCAAGTTCTATAATTTACCCTAAGGACCCTTGTAAATATAGGTTTAAGCGGGACCAATCTCTTGAGCCTCAGGGAGCCGGCGAAGTGGGTGCTTGCCTATCTAAGGTAGACAACTTAATAACGGTGTTATCAATACGGTAATCATCTTTGAAAAAGACACAAATCCTGCCGCCCGTGTGCAGCGGTTACCGATAACATCAAAACAATCAGGACTTCAATTTACCTTTCTAATTGTCTAACTCAGTTTGAGTCTCATTATAATCTGACTTGAATATGATTCAAGTACAATCTACAATATACAATATACAATCTACAATTTACAATATTACAATTCAACATGAGTCCATGAACCCATGAATCCATTATTCCATATATTCAATCTATCAACTTGACTGAACCGAACCATGGATATACATCCCATTTACATGATTATATAGTTACATCCGTTTACTGATATCATGGTTTTGGTCAGTCGTCCAACTATACAATCTATACAATACAATACAATAATACAATCAAAACACTACGGGGTTTAAGGGGTAGTTTGGTACGGAAGGTGTTAAAAGTGGCACGAGATAGTAAGATTAAGACACCTAACCTATATTCCATTGCTGTTATACCATGGCTTAACGGTTCCTTGTACATTCCGTTTGCCCTGGTCTCTAGCATATAGAGACCTCTCTCGTATACACTGGCATCCTTCTGTACCAAGCTACAAACAACAGCGTTAACACAATATTACAACAATATAATACAACTTTAAAAGATACCTTCTTATTCTGTCTATTCTACTTTCCTCTTATCTTTGGAACTTACCGAGCGATCTGTTCGTTGACGATATTCTCTTTCTTTCTTCTTTGAATGTCGTCAGGTGATTTGGACCCGTCAGATATCGAGCCCACTGCTGAAGACTTGGACCAGTTCGGTGAAGATACCGAGCTCTAGTCATTGTACACTTTCCATTCAGTACTTTCATTTCTGTTATGCCATTGTTTAGGCATTGTTTTTTATTTAGTTGTATTTACTTTTCATGCATTGTACAAAAGAATGTTAATAAATAAAATTGATGTTCAGTTCATATCTTTTGTCTCTTGTGTATTTACTTTATATTGCTTAGATACGCTTTGCGTATTTACTTTACAGTAAATACGTAGCGGCCCAGTCGCGTCCCCTTCGCCGTATACCGGGAAGCAGGGCGTGACACATGTTATGCATTTTTTTGTACTTCTCATGTTCAATAATATTGCATGCTCATTATATATATATTCATTGCTATATGTGTCACCCTGACGACCTGAGTGTGCATGCTCAGAGGACGAAGTGGATCCAGCCCAAGAGCAGGACTTATCCTTCGAGATCGTGGAGATCTAGACTGCATCACCAGCGCAATTTTCTTTGATTTCAACACTTGTTTTATTGGTTAGTTGTTTATTCTGTGAAATAAATGTACCTCGAACTCTTTTAAATTGCAATGTAATAAAGTTATGAACTGTGATTTTCCTTTACTCGAGTACTGATTACTGACTACCATGTAATGGTAGAAGCCGAAGTGTGACTACAGCGGGATTATTCCCTGACCGTACGAGTATGGCTAGCCTAGTTACCCCTCATTTTCCGTATTTTGGGAAGCAGGGCGTGACATGGTTTTGTTGGTATCAGAGCCAGATTTTTGGATGAAATTACAGTTCCGTTGAGGGACCTCTAAATTGAGTTACTGTTAGTGTATATGCCCTGGAGGCCATTACTGTATCATACTGGTTTTATATTACTTAATGGAAGCTTGGGATATTCACCTTGTATATACAATCTTGCTCAAAATGGTAGTATGCTACTTGGTTTGTTTCTACTTCAATGTGTACATGTGTTTATTTTGCGATATCACCTATACGCATTAGTGGAGCCCTTAGGATCTTTGCTTGATTACCAGCGTTGTGATGGCAGTCACACTAGTGAGGGCTGGGTAATCTATAAGCACATCCTTATACAGGTCCCTAGTCGCAGGACTATCGAGACAGGGCATCGATACTCCGGAGTAGACTAGCGCATGCGCTTCTCATCCCAGTGTGGGAGACGGTCTGTCCCACAGCCGTCAGTACGTCGTACTTGAGATAGTATGCGGGTGCTCGTTAGGTTACAAGTACACTGGACAGGACTCGTCGGGAACTGACTAGTTAGTTTTTATACCTATCATCAGTTATCAGTTCCCAGGTGACATGAGTACAGCTTAGTCCGCTGACTTGACACTGGCACTTCGCCTCGAGTGTGTTCCCACTGTACTTTGACTACTACCCTACCACGGCTCAAAGGAGTCGTGCAAACAGGTGGTAGTTGGGTGCAGTCCCGAAGCACTTGGAGGCAGTGCCGGTTAGACAGGATTCGTCTCTCCCGGTATTGGGGGTTGACATCGCGCTGTGTCTAGGAGAGCAATTACACGAGTAGTCCCTGGCCAGGGCAAGCGAGATATACTGGTAGGCTTCCAGTGTTATCTCAGGGTGTTTTGGGCTTCACTCCGACACGACTTGTACCGCTATTGGGGGACTGACGTTTACCGCCCCCTAGGCCCGACATGCGATGTATCAGACGAACAGACCGGACTGTACAGAGAATGTCACATTCAGACTCAGTAGGAGTTCAGATGGGTTTTACCTCGTCAGTCTTCTTATCGGCATCTGCCTGGGGACCATTACGCACAGCTAGTGCCGCTTGCGGTCTGTGGTTAAACCCACTGCCAGCGTAGTGTCGAGTCTTTAGAGTCCCACACAGAGGGCTATTCGCCTCTGGGCAAAACTGAGTAGAGGTCGCATGGTTTTGCGGCAGGGTTCGTTCTCATCCGCGCACTTGTGCACGTTTGGAGTCCGGACGGTTTATACTAGCAGGCTCTGGTTTGAGCCAGATACTGGTATATGTTTTGGGGTTGCTTTTATCTCTCAGTATTCTTGTTCCTCGGAACGAGAATGCAGGTGTGTATGCACAGTTGTTTGAGGCGGAGGAAGAGGTCTTTCATTAGGGTTTCGGAACGGGTGCGTATGCACAGTTGACAGTCGTCTTTTTTCAAACCCTAATGGATTTATGAAATATCAATTAATAATAGTAATTAAATGAAATTGTATCATGGTTGGTTTTGTTGACTTGTTGACCATGGTTGACTTGTTGACCATGGTTGAATGTTTGACCATCATCATTACTTTGCAAGGATACTCCTTGATTCTAGCTTACATTCATTTAATGAAGTGATGATAGTGGTCATTCCAAAAACAACCATCAACTATTTCATTTTGAATTATTATTATTAATTAGATAATTCTTTTTTCTTTTGTTATGGTTGCAAAAGGAAAATGAGCTCATTCTATCATATTCATTCTCTCTCCTCACTTCATCTTCTTCTTCCTCAAGCTCAAGAAGAATCCTTCTCATGTGTTGAGAATCCCTCTCCTTGAAAGAGAAACACCCCATAGATACTCTCTACTCTCTCTAGGGTTCAAGATTTAGCAAGCCGGAGATCCTAGTTCACTCTAAGTTCGAGAAAGAGCCCGAAGGTTGAACCCTCAGGTGGATCCATCTTTGACGGAAGAAGGCTACGAGGAAAGAACCATCAACCTCTACTAGGTTTCAAGAAGAAGGAGTTCAAGTTAGGTATAACCACTTTGCCGAGTAGTTAACTCTCCTTTGCATGTTTTGCTAGTTTAGTTTAGACACGATCCCGACCTTGTTTAGTCCATGTTGCTCCTTGTGACAAAATTTGATTGTTATACCGTTTCCGCCTCCTCGTAAGAACCGGGGGTCGCAACGTGGACTTACAGTGGTATCAGAGCCTAACTAAACTTAAACTAGCTTTGTAGTAAAGTGTATGGAAGTTCGATCGAGAAAAATCGCAAAACCGGAAAAACCAAAACCCTAAGTTTCTGTTGAATTTTTTTGTGCTCAAAATGTAAAAAGTTTTACTCCTAAATTTGGCTCAGGGTTTTGTAAAAACACCCACAAAATACGATCGCATGATTCCTTCAAAGCGCCGCGGTTCCGCGGCAATGGGTGGCTTAGGCCGCGGAACCGCCGCCGTTTTGTCTCTTCGTGTGGTCCTGTTTTGTGCAGTGTTCTTCTGGTAGGGTTTTGGGATTTTTAAGATATGTCATTTGTGCCCAGATTTTCCACAAAAGAAATTTGTTTTTGGGGGCCTATAAATCCGTATTTTTATCGAACTTCACTGCACTTTGACTACGATGGTTATATCTGTGATGTTTGCATGTATTGAACGTCGGCTAATCGCTATATGTCGATTAGTCGGGGTTATACACATCTGTGATCTGTGTTTGTTGATGGTATGTGTATATGAATGGATTGGATTGTCGCGGGTGAATAGCCGGGGTGGATGTGAGATGGGCGTTTTCTTTTCTTTCATTCATTGTAAATGTAAATTGATGTAATATTATTATTTGTATGGCCGCACAACCGGGTCGAGGTTGTAGCCGTCATTGTATAATTCTTTTTACTGTTTTTTGCTCCTAGGATAGACCCATGGAGGGGTGCACAAACTACCGGGTACTTGGCGGGTAGTTTGCCGCACCCGTAGGGGTCTTGGGTGGGGTTTTGGCTATTCACCGCGACCGTGTAATCCGCTTTTCGTTGCAGGCTCGAACGGATTGCGGATTCCTAGTATATCCAATGTATTCATCTGTGATCTGTAATGTCTATCATTGCTATATTTATAACTATTTAGACGTTGCTTATGTTTTACAGCCGCGCTAGCCCAGCCCCCGCTCTGTCGTTAGTTAAGTAACCTAACGGGTGATGACGGGGCCCGTGGCGAATGCGAATGGCATAAGCATACGTCATATTTTGGTTGTTTTCTGCAATGGTAGGATTAAATGATGGGACGCATTAAAAGAACTAATGCAAGAATATCACGCATTAAAAGAACTAATGCAAGATAATAAACCAAGCTAAAGTCGTTGGAACACTTTCGAAAAACCACTCGGTTCTTTTCAAAACTAACTTTTAAATGCAGAGCTTGAGCCACTCCTTCTAAAAGCTATCTCGTTCCATCGATTATATCAAGTTCACTACGTTCACGGTTTTACCAAAACCATTCGTAGCCCTCCGTCGTTTCACATAAATAGTCAATAGTATTCAAGCTCTGTTTGTTGGCCAAAGTCAAGGCATAGTGATTGGTAGCTATTGGGTATTCATGTGCAGCATAGATAGATGCGTTGATTTGGAACAGTCGTACTACCTTGTTGGCCAAAGTCAAGGGTAGGTACGAATGGATTCAAATTAACCTGGAGAACGACGGGCAGAACTTGACATGTGACTTATGATTTGTTGGCCAAAGTCAAGGTCATAAGAGCATGGGGCAAAAATCCACATCGGGAGTTTCATAAGTACTGAAACTTGCTAGATTTGCATACCATTTGGAGTGTGATGATTATGGTAGGATTCCTTCATTTTCGTCACGCGATGATATTTGGATCCCGATCCTACTGTGAGTATATGCTACTCCTCGGGAAATTTCTCACTAAACGATCAATGCTATAAACCTAGTAGGTGTCCAGAAAGGTGTTAGCGGGGCTACGCCCCCAGGGAAAAGAGGTTCTTAAATTAAGGAACTTCGCGAAAGCGTTGGAAAACCTCCCTCGAAGTACCGACACTGGCCTGGCTGAACGGTTAAGCAAGTATTGTGCAGTGGGATTGATCCCGGCTAATTCTTCCTTTGTGGTTTGAGGAGGGATTCGAGAGACAGTGGGAGCCATCCTGTTTAGACAAATTAAAAACCATTCTAAACTTGCAAGAGCATCGTGTTGAGTGTTCCTTCTCTCTCTCCTAATTGCAGCGACCATTCAACATGACTGGACTTAAGTTACTCTTAGATAAAAACATACTGACAGGGCCAAACTACAAAGATTGGCTCAGGAATGTCAAAATGGCAATCACTTATGACAAGCTGGGGTATCTTCTTACCACCAAAGCTCCCCCCGTCCCAGGTCCCACCTCCAGCGTCGCGGATAAGGAAATCCGTAAGACTTGGGAGATTGATTGCGCGAAGGCCAAGTGCCTCGTGCTTGCCTCTATGGACAACGAACACCAGAGGAGGCACGAGAATATGGACCTGGAATCTACATTTCTTCATACAAAAGAACTGTATGGAGAGCAGTCTCGTATCGCAAGATACGAAGTGTCGAAGAAGTTATTTTCGGCAAAGTTGGCCGTCGGATCATCGGTAGCGGAACACGTGCTTAAGATGATTGGCTACATTGAGGAGCTCGCAGAACTTGGGACCACGTTGGAGAGTGAGCTCTATACGGACTTAGTTCTCCAGTCCCTTCCTTCCACTTACGCCCAGTTCATACTGAATTTCAACTTGCAAGAAAAGGAAGTTGAACTTTCAGAACTCCTCAACATGCTGAGGAGCGCAGAGGGCACCCTACAGAAAGGTAGGGAAACACCCACTTTGTTTGTAGGAGGATCTTCTTCTTCTAGGTCCAAGGCGAGAGCCAAGGGAAAGAAGAAGAAAGCCCTCGCCAAACCAAGGGGCGGTGTTAGTAAAGTGGAAAAGAAGGAAAAAGAAAAAGCAATAATGATAGCGGGGAAACTGGTGGGTATAGAGGAATGATTCTATTGTCACAAGAGTGGACACTGGAAGAAAGATTGTAGGGCTTGGAAAGCCAGGACACAGGAACTGAAGCAGGTTGCGACTTCAGCTTCAGGTGTGTATGTTATTGAAAACTGTTTTTCGATAAACTCTACTTCCTGGGTATTGGATACCGGATCAGGATCTCATATCTGTAATTCTTTGCAGGCGTTGAGAAACCGTAGGGTTTTGAAGGCAGGTGACATGACCCTCAGAGTTGCGAACGGAGCTAGCATGGATGCTAAAGCCGTGGGGGACTATCACCTGGGAATGTCAGATGGACATGTTTTGGTTTTGCGTAATTGCTTTTTTGTACCCAACGCAACTTGTAATATCATTTCTATATCTTTGGTTTCTAAAGAAGGTTATGAATTTGCGTTTGTAAGTAATGTTGTAAACATTCACCTTAATCAAGTTCTGATTGGGTCAGGTACACTGAGCAATGGTATATACGTACTAAACCAACCACAGATTTTCAATGTCCAGAATACACACAAAAGAAAGTCTCCAGATATCAATCAGACTTTCTTATGGCATTGTAGACTGGGTCACATCAATGAGAGAAGGTTGACTAAGTTACATACAGAAGGATATTTGGATCCGTTCGAATATCAATCATATGCCACTTGTCAATCCTGTCTCAAAGGAAAGATGACAAAGACTCCGTTCACTGGACACGGAGTATGAGCGAGCGAGCTCTTGGGACTCGTACACAGCGACGTGTGCGGTCCAATGTCTACACATGCACGAAGCGGTTATTCTTACTTCATTACTTTTACGGATGATTTTTCAAGGTACGGTTATGTCTTCTTAATGAAACATAAGTCCGAAGCCTTTGAAAAATTCCAGGAATATAAGAATGAAGTAGAAAAACAAACCGGCAAAAGTATTAAGATTCTAAGATCGGATCGAGGTGGAGAATACTTAAGTGCCGAGTTCCTGAATTACTTAAAAGAGAATGGAATTCTCTCTCAACTTACTCCTCCATACACTCCGCAACACAACGGTGTATCGAAGAGACGGAACTGGACCCTATTGGATATGGTACGGTCCATGATGAGTAATGCTGAGTTACCGCGATCTTTCTGGGGGTATGCGCTAGAATCAGCTGCATACCTTTTGAACCGAGTTCCTACTAAAACTGTGCCCACCAAACCATATGAGATGTGGTGAGGAAAGAGGCCCCATCTTAATCACATTAAGACATGGGGATGTCCAGCTTTTGTCAAGAAGCAGCATGCGGACAAGCTCGAGGCACGCTCAGTACAATGCAAGCTTGTGGGATATCCAAAGAACTCCAAGGGATATTTTTTCTACTGTGAAGAGGAACAAAAAGTTCTTGTTTCTCGTCACGCCTACTTCTTGGAAACTGAGTTTTTGGAAAACCAGATAAGTGGAAGCACAGTAGAACTGGAAGAAATTCCAGAACCACAAGCTATTACTAAAAGTTTGGTGGAACTAGAGGGTTCAAATGAACAGGACATTCCTACGCCGCTCCGCAGGAGTAGTAGGCAGTCTCATCCGCCCGAGAGATACTACGGTTTTCTCATAGACGGGGATAGAGAGGATTGCATCATAGATTATGATGAGCCTACTAGCTTCCAGCAGGCCGTTCAGAGCGTTGACTCGGTAAAATGGCTGGATGCAATGCGGACCGAAATGGAGTCCATGTACACCAACAAAGTATGGACGTTGGACATTGCTCCAGACGGGGTAAAACCCGTAGGATGCAAGTGGATCTTCAAAAGGAAGATTGGTGTAGATGGACAGGTTGAGACCTATAAAGCTAGACTTGTAGCAAAGGGTTTCCGTCAAAGACCTGGCTTGGACTATGACGAAACCTTTTCTCCAGTGGCTATGCTGAAATCCATTCGGATCCTTCTTGCCATTGCTGCCTTCCACGATTATGAGATTTGGCAGATGAACGTAAAAACCGTTTTTCTAAATGGAAATTTAGAGGAGTGTGTGTATATGGATCAGCCAGAGGGTTTCATTCAGAGTGGGAGCAGCGGAAAGGTGTGCAAGTTGCTTAAGTCCATCTATGGACTAAAGCAGGCATCGCGGAGTTGGAACATCTGTTTTGATGAGACGGTCAAGGAATTTGGCTTTATCAAAAATCCAGATGAACCATGCATCTATAGTAGATTTGTAGCGAGAACTGTAGTATTCCTCGTTTTATACGTGGATGACATTCTCTTAATAGGAAATGACATTCCTATGCTACAATCTGTCAAGGGATTCTTGTCACACAGGTTCTCCATGAAAGACCTGGGTGATGCCACTTACATCCTGGGGATCCGGATCCATCGTGATAGATCCAAGAGGATATTAGGACTTTCACAGTCCAGGTACATCGACACTATACTGAAGAGATTCAGTATGGAAGATTCCAAGCGCGGTAACCTACCGGCTTGTCACGGGATCACCCTCTCTAAAGAGATGTCTCCCAAGACTGATTTGGAGAGGGATCGCATGTCTATTATACCCTACGCTTCTACGGTAGGCTCTATAATATATGCGATGTTGTGTACCAGACCGGATGTAGCTTATGCACTGAGTGTAGTAAGCCGGTATCAGTCAAACCCTGGGGAGAAACACTGGATAGCAGTAAAGAACATTCTCAAGTACCTGAGGAGGACTAAGGAGATGTTCTTGGTGTATGGCGGAAAAGACCTCCAGATCGAGGCCTTTGCTGACTCCAGCTTCCAGAGTGACAAGGATGATTCCAAGTCCATGTCGGGTTTTGTCTTTACCCTCAATGGAGGGGCGGTGTGTTGGAAGAGTTCCAAACAGGAAACCGTTGCAGACTCGACGATGGAAGCGGAATACATCGCTGCATCTGATGCCGCAAAAGAAGCTGTCTGGATGAGGAAGTTCTTGAAAGAACTTCAGGTGGTTCCGTCCATTGTTGACCCAATACCTCTGTATGCGACAACAACGGGGCTATAGCTTTAGCGAAGGAACCCAGGTCCCATCAGAGATCCAGGCACATCTTGAGGCGGTATCACCTGATCAGGGAGATCGTGGATCGCCAGGAGATCGAGGTTCGGAGAGTCGCTTCAGAAGATAACACTGCAGATCCATTCACCAAGGCCTTACCCCAGACTCAGTTCGAGCGGCTAATCGAGATGATAGGTCTTCGATACGCCAGTACATGGCCTTAGTGCAAGTGGGAGATTGTTAGTGTATATGCCCTGGAGGCCATTACCGTATCATACTGGTTTGTATATTACTTAATGGAAGCTTGGGATATTCACCTTGTATATACAATCTTGCTCAAAATGGTAGTATGCTACTTGGTTTGTTTCTACTTCAATGTGTACATGTGTTTATTTTGCGATATCACCTATACGCATTAGTGGAGCCCTTAGGATCTTTGCTTGATTACCAGCGTTGTGATGGCAGTCACACTAGTGGGGGCTGGGTAATCTATAAGCACATCCTTATACAGGTCCCTAGTCGCAGGACTATCGAGACAGGGCATCGATACTCCGGAGTAGACTAGCGCATGCGCTTCTCATCCCAGTGTGGGAGACGGTCTGTCCCACAGCCGTCAGTACGTCGTACTTGAGATAGTATGCGGGTGCTCGTTAGGTTACGAGTACACTGGACAGGACTCGTCGGGAACTGACTAGTTAGTTTTTATACCTATCGTCAGTTATCAGTTCCCAGGTGACATGAGTACAGCTTAGTCCGCTGACTTGACACTGGCACTTCGCCTCGAGTGTGTTCCCACTGTACTTTGACTACTACCCTACCACGGCTCAAAGGAGTCGTGCAAACAGGTGGTAGTTGGGTGCAGTCCCGAAGCACTTGGAGGCAGTGCCGGTTAGACAGGATTCGTCTCTCCCGGTATTGGGGGTTGACATCGCGCTGTGTCTAGGAGAGCCATTACACGAGTAGTCCCTGGCCAGGGCAAGCGAGATATACTGGTAGGCTTCCAGTGTTATCTCAGGGTGTTTTGGGCTTCACTCCGACACGACTTGTACCGCTATTGGGGGACTGACGTTTACCGCCCCCTAGGCCCGACATGCGATGTATCAGACGAACAGACCGGACTGTACGGAGAATGTCACATTCAGACTCAGTAGGAGTTCAGATGGGTTTTACCTCGTCAGTCTTCTTATCGGCATCTGCCTGGGGACCGTTACGCACAGCTAGTGCCGCTTGCGGTCTGTGGTTAAACCCACTGCCAGCGTAGTGTCGAGTCTTTAGAGTCCCACACAGAGGGCTATTCGCCTCTGGGCAAAACTGAGTAGAGGTCGCATGGTTTTGCGGCAGGGTTCGTTCTCATCCACGCACTTGTGCACGTTTGGAGTCCGGACAGTTTATACTAGCAGGCTCTGGTTTGAGCCAGATACTGGTATATGTTTTGGGGTTGCTTTTATCTCTCAGTATTCTTTTTCCTCGGAACGAGAATGCAGGTGTGTATGCACAGTTGTTTGAGGCGGAGGAAGAGGTCTTTCATTAGGGTTTCGGAACGGGTGCGTATGCACAGTTGACAGTCGTCTTTTTCCAAACCCTAATGGATTTATGAAATATCAATTAATAATAGTAATTAAATGAAATTGTGTCATGGTTGGTTTTGTTGACTTGTTGACCATGGTTGACTTGTTGACCATGGTTGAATGTTTGACCATCATCATTACTTTGCAAGGATACTCCTTGATTCTAGCTTACATTCATTTAATGAAGTGATAATAGTGGTCATTCCAAAAACAACCATCAACTATTTCATTTTGAATTATTATTATTAATTAGATAATTCTTTTTCCTTTTGTTATGGTTACAAAAGGAAAATGAGCTCATTCTATCATATTCATTCTCTCTCCTCACTTCATCTTCTTCTTCCTCAAGCTCAAGGAGAATCCTTCTCATGTGTTGAGAATCCCTCTCCTTGAAAGAGAAACACCCCATAGATACTCTCTACTCTCTCTAGGGTTCAAGGTTTAGCAAGCCGGAGATCCTAGTTCACTCTAAGTTCGAGAAAGAGCCCGAAGGTTGAACCCTCAGGTGGATCCATCTTTGACGGAAGAAGGCTACGAGGAAAGAACCATCAACCTCTACTAGGTTTCAAGAAGAAGGAGTTCAAGTTAGGTATAACCACTTTGCCGAGTAGTTAACTCTCCTTTGCATGTTTTGCTAGTTTAGTTTAGACACGATCCCGACCTTGTTTAGTCCATGTTGCTCCTTGTGACAAAATTTGATTGTTATACCGTTTCCGCCTCCTCGTAAGAACCGGGGGTAGCAACGTGGACTTACAGTTACATCCTTAGCGTATGCCTTATTACATTTCTTCCTCACTTTCTAAATATCGTTGAATCATTGTGTAGCCTTACTTGAATCTGATTTCTTTTAATCTTTTCAGAAATATGGACTCCTCAGGCAACTCCTCCGGTGCCGGGCCCCACGATCGTACCGAGAAGATCTTTAGCACACTGACGACCCTGGCCCAAGCCCAAGAGTGGAAGACCGATCTCCTGGCCGAGGGATTGAAGGCGGTACAGGAGACCGCAATTACCGCCCTAGAGAGATCTACGGTTGTTCCCGCCCCCGAGGGCACGCTCGTACCGACTACACAGGCTAAGCTTGGTACCGTTTCAGACTTCAGGAAACTTCATCCAGCAGTGTTCACGGGATCAGCAAGTCCACTTGAGGCTGAACAATGGCTCATCAACGTAGAGAACCTCCTGACTGCCACTCGAATTCCTGACGACGACAGAGTGAACGTGGTGAAGATTCAGCTAGAAGACGAGGCCCGCACGTGGTGGTCGGTAGAGGAGAGCCGGCTAGAGAAACCTATTGGATAGGACACGTTCTCCGCATGCTTCCTGGATCACTACTTTACGGCTACTGCCAAGGCCGAGATGGAGGAGAAATTCATTATGTCGAAGCAGAATGGGCGCTCAGTGGATGTTTACGCCGCGGAGTTCAATCGGCTGAGTCGCTTCGCACCGTACATGGTAGCCACCAAAGTCGCCAGGGCAAGACTGTTCCAGCAAGGGCTCGATATCGAACTGCAATAACTTATCGTGTCTTTCGACCCACCAACCTTCGTCCAAGTTTTGAACGCTGCCCGAGTACAGGAAAGATTGGCAGAGAAGGCCAAGGGCCAACGATTGATGGACAGGAGACCCCACATGGTTCCAGCACGGTCCACCATTCCCCCCCGTGGAGCGATCCCAGTTCATAGGCCGGGTGTCACACAGATGAAGCGCACCTTCTCACCTCAGCAGCCGCAGCAGAGGGCCCTGTTCTGCGATTATTGCCAGAGGCCAGGACACATGCAGAGAGATTGCCGCAGAGCTAAGGGGCAGTGTCTGATTTGCGGATCAAGCGAGCACAGAATCAACTGGTGTCCCCAGAGATCTGAGCTACAGGGAGGGCTCGAGCGACAACAACCGTCGTATGGCACTTCAGCTCAGAGGGGTCCACCTCGGGGGCCCCAGCAGCGGTCCTTCGATCAGAGGCAGACTGGTACTGGTCGGAATCAGGGACGGGCCTTCACCTTATCCGTCGAGCAGGCAGAGGCTTCTGGAGATGTGGTTACAGGTACCATCCTTGTTTATTCTTTACCAGCTAGAGTTCTTTTCGATTCGGGTGCTTCGCATTGTTTTATTTCCACGTGGTTTGTTGACACACACTCTATACCTCACGAGCCGTTGACCAAGGGTTGGGAGATACATACGGGTAACGGTATTATTGTGTCCAACCAAGAGTATAGATTATGTCCGGTGATAGTATGCGGTAGGGAATTCTATACGAATTTCCTTTTAATCGGAACTGGCAGCTATGACGCAATTCTTGGGATGGATTGGATGAGTACATTCCATGCAATTATTGATTGCCGAGCAAGAAATATGACTTTCCGCATTCCCAATCACCCTGAGTTTGTTTTCGAAGGCGAGAGCGAGTCTTTGGAGCCAGCCAAGTTTAGAGCCAAGCCAAAAGCGTTGATAGCTATGGAGATTGATGAGAGTCCAGCCCCAGAGATCGTTCGGGATTTTCTTGATGTGTTCCCTAAAGAATTACCAGGTCTACCACCTCCCCGCGTCTTGGGATTCTCTATTGACTTGATTCCAGGAACGGCGCCAGTTTCCAAGGCTCTTTACAGGATGGCGCCAGTTGAGCTGGCAGAGTTGAAGAAATAAATTGGAGAACTCCTGGAGAAAGGATTTATTAGCTCAAGCGCTTCGCTGTGGGGTGCACCAGTCTTGTTGGTGAGGAAAAAGGACGGATAACTACGGATGTGCATAGACTGCCGGGAGATGAACAGGGTTACGATAAAGAACAAATACCCCATTCCGCGTATCGGCGACTTATTTGATCAGTTGGGTAGGGAAAGGTATTTTCGAAGCTGGATCTTCGTTCAGGCTATCACCAGATCAGGGTAACGGCTGAAGATATATGCAAGACGGCTTTCAGGACCCGATACGGGCATTATGAGTTTCTTGTGATACCGTTCGGTATTACTAATGCTCCAGCTATATTTATGGATCTGATGAATAGAGTATTTGCGAAATACTTGGACACGTTTGTCATATTCATCGACGACATACTAGTCTACTCCAAGACCCGAGAGGAGAATGCCGAACACTTGCGGACAGTATTACAAATTCTTCGGGAAGAGAAGCTATACGCAAAATTGAGCAAGTGCGGGTTCTGGCTTGACAAAGTGCAGTTCTTGGGACACGTTGTTTCGGGAGACGGCATCTCAGTGGACCCAGAAAAGATAGAATCGGTTAGAGATTGGCCGACACCGAAGTCAGTGGCCGAGATCAGAAGCTTCCTGGGATTGGCAGGATATTATTGGCGGTTTGTTCAAGACTTTGCACGAGTCACTGAACCTTTGACGAAGCTGACGTGGAAGGAAGTTCCGTACGTGTGAACGGAGGAGTGTACTCGGGCTTTTGAGGCACTAAAGCAGAAGTTGACCACGGCGCCTATTATTACAGTTCCAGATAATTCAGGTGGTTTGGTGATAGATAGCGATGCTTCAGGGAAAGGCTTGGGCTGCGTCCTGATGCAGCACGGTCGGGTAGTTGCTTACGCCTCACGACAGCTGAAGAATCACAAGAGGAACTACCCAACACACGACTTGAAGTTAGCCGTAGTGGTTTTCGCATTGAAGATCTGGAGACATTACTTGTTAGGCGAAAAGGTGGAGGTGTACATGGATCACAAGAGTCTGAAATATGTGTTCACTCAGAGAGAACTGAATATGAGGTAAAGCTGATGGCCAGAATTAATGGCAGACTACGACTTGGACTTATAGTATCATCCGGGAAAGGTAAATGTCGTACGAGACGCCCTCAGTTGCAAGCCAGCGGTCATGATGTTGACCAGTCAGAAGAGCATCATTGAGGACTTTCAGAAGCTCGAACTAGAGGTTGTTATGCCGAGTGCAATCAGACAGTTCTGGCAGCTACAGGTGCAGTTTTCTCTTATAGATCGCATTAAGGCTGCGCAGGCTGATGATCCTCGATTGCAAAAGTTCAGAGAGCACCTGCCGGGCCGAGGACGGACGTACTCATAAATCAGGACGGTTCTCTAAGATTCAGTAGCAGACTCTACATCCCCAAGGGAGATGTTCGAGAAGAGGTACTAGTTGAGACTCATAGTTCGGCTTATCCTTTGCATCCGGGAGGCACGAAAATGTATCGAGATCTAAAGCAACACTTTTGGTGGAACGGGACGAAGCGAGAGATTGCATGGTTTGTATCCAGGTGTTTAGTATGCCAGCAAGTAAAGGCAGAACACCAAAGAACGGCTGGACTATTGCAACCGCTTCCGATACCCGAGTGGAAGTGGGAGCACATCACTATGGATTTTGTGACTCCCTTACCACGGAGCCCAAGGGGAAACAACGCAGTCTGGGTTATCGTCGACCGTCTTACGAAAACTGCACATTTTATACCCTTTCGTGTGGGCCAGTCAACAGAGTCGCTAGCGGAGAAATACATGCAAGAGGTAGTGCGACTTCACGGAGTTCCGATCAGTATAGTGTCAGATCGAGACACCAGATTTGTTTCACACTTTTGGAAGAGCTTACAGGAGAGTCTGGGTACACGTCTCAAGTTTAGCACGGCTTACCATCCACAGACGGACGAACAGTCCGAGCGTACTATTCAGACGCTTGAGGACATGTTGAGGGCTTGCATGCTAGACTTCCAGGGTTCTTGGGAGGATCACCTCTATCTGGTGGAGTTTTCTTATAACAACAGTTTTCAAGCTAGCATCCAGATGGTTCCATTCGAAGCACTCTACGGACGGAAATGTCGATCCCCTGTTTGTTGGGATGACGTGGGAGAACGGAGATTATTGGTCCCCGAACTTATTGTTCCGACGGTAAACAAGGTCCAGATGACCAGACAGCGCATTAAGATGGCTCAGGACCGACAGAATAGTTGGGCGGATACCAGCAGGAGAGCGCTAGAATTCGAGGTCGGAGATCACGTGTTTCTGAAGATTTCTTCTACCGGCGGTGTTATCAGGTTTGGAGGTCGCGGGAAACTCAGTTCCCGATTCATCGGACCTTTTGAGGTACTAGAGCGAGTGGGAGAGATGGCCTATCGACTTGTCTTACCTCCATCGCTAGCTGGTGTGCACAACACTTTTCACGTATCTCAGTTGAGGCGCTATGTTCGGGACAACAGCCACATTCTGGACCATTCGGAGTTAACTTTGGGCACCGATCTATCTTACGAGGAGCAGCCCACCACCATTCTCGATTGTCGGGAAAAAGTGTTGAAGAAAAAAGTCATTCCCCTGCTTCGAGTTTCTTGGGGTGGTCGTTCTCCAGGGGAGTCTACCTGGGAATGCGAGGAGGACATCCATGCACGTTTCCCGTATCTATTTGTATAGTGTGTTGTTCCGTTGTATTCGTTTTAATTTCGAGGACGAAATTTTTGTAAGGAGGGTATGATGTAAATCCCCTATTCCGAATAAAATTTTTCCGTATTTTTCCAGATTTTATTCCAAATTTATTTCATTTTTATATATATTTTATTATTTTATTAATTATTCCTAAACCTAAACTAAATCCCACCCGTACCCAAACCCATGCCTGACCCGGCCCGACCCGACCCGGCCCCCTTTCCCCTCTCCTTCTTCCTCACTCCCTCTCTTTTTTCCCGCCATTTCTCCCCAACGGCTCCCAACGATTCCGCTCTTCTCGCGCTCACTCGAGACCCACTCCCCAATGGCTCCAAGGCCCCAACGGCTCCTCCATGACCCCCGCTCCTCGCGCTCGCCTGCGACAGCCGCACCCATCTCCCCACGAACCGCACATCTCCAACAGCCACGACTCCCCTCGTCTCTCTCTTTCTCCTCTCCCTCTACTTCACTCTCTCCCTCCCTCGCCTCCCTCTCTACTTCGCTCCCTCTCTCTCTCTGCTTCACTCGCATCCCCCCTCATCTCGCCAACGCCTGCAACCCCGAACCCATACCCACAACACCGACCCCCTGCATCTCGTCGACGAACCTGATCACCCCATCGCCAGCAACCCTTTTCCATCACCCCCATCGATTCCACGACCCCCGCTGCACCCCGAGCCCCCGCACCAAGTCCCCATGACAACCACCGACGACGCTACTGCATCACCGAACTTCTACCGAGCTCGGACCACCAACGCGACCCCCGCCGACGAACTCGATCCATGTCTCCTTTCCTCCTCTGCTCCCCACCTCCGAGCTGCGAGCTCCGAGCACCCAACACCCTCGTTCCCTGCACCCTCACCTGAGCTCCAACCCCCATCGCTTCCGCGCCTCACCGACCTCGCCATGACGAGCACCCAGCCGCCTACCTCAGCCGACCTCTCCAGAGCCAGAGCCTACTGCCTCCAGCCGCCACCCGAGCTCGCTGCCGTCGCCGCTGCCTGTGCTGTGCCGTGATTGTGGTCGTGCCTCCGCCGTGTTCGTGTCCGTCGTCACTCTGTCGTCGTATTAGGAAAGTGGACCTCCTTCACTTGTTCAAATCATGCTATGTACATATATGGTTTAGTAAATATAGTCTAATGGTTTAATTGGTAAAATGTATGATGTGTGTATGTAAAAATAGATAGCATTCACATACACGCACCGAGTGCTCGAGGCGATTACCCTATTAAAAATCCCCAAATTTTATTATTAGAAGTTTCGATTGATGTTAACGAGTGACGTATAAGAAATTGGGATCAAATAGTTAAGGCATCGAATATAAAATGGCATCCAATTGGTTACGTCAAATCTGAAAATCACCGTACATATCATGTTGTAAAATTTGTAGTTAATTAAATATAAGTCTAATCATGGTGTTCCAGGGCTCTTATCGAACCTAACTAGATAATCTATAATCCTATGTAATTATTTATTGAATATTGCAATTTCATGACACTGAAAATTGGCTGGGAAGACAACTCTGGCTTGCAGTCTGGGGCGGCATTGCATGGGGAAAACCTGAATTTAAGCACCTGTATATACCTGCATAAAACTGAAAATGCATGGAACCCCATATGGTCGCGTAGATAACTTAATTATATAACACCTTAATTTGGTCCCATTCAATTTTACGGTCGTTTAATATTTAAATTGTATTTTAGAGTGTCGCTGTGTTCTGTAGTTTCTGCAGTAATATTCCTTACACCGTCACATTAAACGGAACCTAACTTCTAATGTAGAGATGCTATTGATAATCCGTTTGATGCGTTGGAAACTTAACTGACAGAACTAGATTTTATTCAACTAGGTTAATACCTGAATATGAACATAATCACTGGTAAAATACGCACGAATTTGGGCTTTCGGTTCTGAAACTGGAATTCCAGAAATCGATCGCTGCCTTAAAATGATGATAATTCCCTAACCTGAACTCTGATCGACATGAAATAAATTTTACTGTTTATATAATCAAGTGTACTTCGTACTCCTTTTATATTATTTTGGCCGATTCCATACTTGTTATTTATCGTAAATTTTACAAGTTATATGGTATTGGTCGTCATTGAAATAGTGAATACCTGTTCAGTGCATTTCTGCATATTTTCGTGTTTGCTTTATCCCTTCTGCTTAGTGATCATTCACATTGAAACCTAGCGACTGAATTGCATTATCGATATAGTAGTGTTAGTGATTGCGTTGTAGCAAATACGACAGTGATATTGATAAGTGGAAAAGTGATTGAAAGTGACAGCGATACGTATTTGTTCACAATCTATTTAATACCTGAGTGCATACAATAACCTCGGGAATGGGGAAATTAAGGTGGAATTGAACTCGTATTTAGCGAGGTACAGTGATTTATAGGATGATCATTCGTTATCAGTGACACACACACAAACACAAACACACACACACACACTTTAGGTCGTGGGCCTAGCGGCACGGCTGACAGGCTTATGTCCCGGGCACAGTGGACCATAGTCTGGGGCATACACGAGACCCTTGTTAAATACGAGTATCCTCTCCACCAATTGATTTCATTAACTTAGTGGCCAATAAGTAGTGACATACGCATTGCCAGTTTACCGACATGATACCCTTATTGTACTTTTCATATTCAGTTGATGTTTATTATACGCATGTTCTGCATTTTGTTGTACTTATCATGTTTAATAATATTGCATGCACATTATATATATTTATTCATTGATATATGTGTCGTCCTGACGACCTGAGTGTGCATGCTCAGAGGACGAAATGGATCTAGCCCGGAAGCATAACTTATCCTTCGAGATCGCGGAGATCTAGACTGCATCACCAACGCTATTTTCTTTGATTTCAGCACTTGTTTTATTGGTTAGTTGTTTATTCTGTGAAATAAATGTACCTCGAACTCTTTTAAATTGCAATATAATAAAGTTATGAACTGTGATTTTTCTTTATTCGAGTACCGATTACTGACTACCATGTAATGTTAGAAGCTGAAGTGTGACCACGACGGGATTATTTCCTGATCGTAGGAGCATGACTGGCCTAGACACCCCTCGTATTCCGTATTTTGGAAAGCGGGACGTGACAGTGCATGTGTGTATTATTGATCTATAAAATAAGATGTAAGGAGCCCATCTTCATTTAGATTTTTGGTGAAAAGAGTAGCAATGTAGCCATGTGGATTATTGTATGCCTTGATTTGGTTACTTCTATGGGTGTTGCTTTTGATGTACACCGGCATTTGAAGATTTATTGTTACATTGTTTAGCAGATGTAATATTTCATATTTATAAATTTTATATGTTTATATATGAAATATTAGCAGGGATATACATCGGCATTTTTCTTCAGGTTTATAATATTTTCCTTGCTATTTCATACGTAAATTGCAAATTTTTTTGAAAGTGTCAAAATTTTCATTTTTCTTCGGTTTTGCAATAATTTACACATTAAAGCACATGAAAATCAACAAATACACAAAAATCCAAAGAATTTTTTTTTAATTTTCAACATTTTGCACGCTATAGCACATAAATAAAGATAAAATTTAAAATCTCAACATTTTTTTTTTTTGGTTTCTCAATATTTTGCTTGTTATAACATAACAAAATCAAAAATAATTCAAAAATAAATTTCGCTTTTGTTTTCTTCATTTTCTAAATATTTTCCGGGATAAAGCATATGAAAATCACAATATTGTCAAAAGTCTGAGAATGTAATATTTACTTCCTTTTCTCCTAATATTATGCATGTTATAGCACGAAAATCTAGAAATTATAAAATTCTTGAGTTTTACTGTTTTTCTTCGGTTTTAAAATTTTGGATGTTGTACATGATAATCGTGAAATTTATAAACAATCCCAAAATTATTTGTTTTTTTTAAATTTATAATATTTTGTACGCTATCATATGAAAATTGCATAATTATAAAAAATGTTTAACTTTTCTGTTTTTTTTCCGGTTTTCCAATATTTTACTTTCTACAAAACGAAGATCGCGAAATTCTTAAAAATCTTTAGTTATCTTCGACTTTTCAATATTTTGCATGCTAGGTAGCGCACAAAATTTATAAAATTTGTAAAAATACTAAATTTTTCTGTGTTTTTCGGGTTTTCAATATTTTGCTTGCTATATCATACGAAAATGGTGATATCTTCAAAAATCAAAAAAAAAATTACTTAAAATTTTCAATATTCTACATGCTATATATATTACATGAAAATCATGATTTTTTTTCTATTTTCTTCAGATTTTCAATATTTTGCATGCATGCGAAAATAAGAAATTTTTAAATATCTATATATTTTCTGTTTATTCGGTTTTTCAATATTATGATTGCTATAACATAGAAAACTCGTGAACTTTTCAATGATATCAATTTTTCTGTGTTCTACTCTTTTTCAATATTTTTCTTCTGGCACACAAAATCACTATATTTTCTTAACTCTTTAAAAAAAATTGCTTCATTCAGTTTTACAACTTTTTTACGCTAGCTTACAAAAATCGTGAAATTTTCAGAAATCTAAAAAAAATTAGTTTCTTCGGTTTTTTATTACTTTTTTTATTATATAGAGTATGAATATTACAATATTTTCAAAAATCCCAAAATTTTCTACTTTTTGGGGTTTTCAATATTTCGATTGCTATAACAAAAGAAAATCAAATTTTCTTCATAATCTCAAAAAATTTCCGTTTCGTTTCTTTTTTAAAATTTTGATTGATATAGCATATGAAAATCGCAAAATTTTTAAAAATCTAAAACAAAATTGTTTTCTTTATTTTTCCATTATTTTGCATGCTTAACAAACGAGAATCATGAAATTCCAAAAATTATAGAATTTTCTGTTTTCTTCAATTTTTCTATATTTATTTGATCATATTTTTGAAGAATTTCCGTGTATCAAAAAGTCAAAAATTTATGTGAAGTAAAATAAGAAAAGGTCACCGATCGCTACTGAGAATATATTAGAATAAAAATTTCGGTACGAGTAGCTGAGATTTTGAATGATCGAAACTTCGACTGACTGGAAATCACTAGCAAAAGTTGAAACTCATGAAATTTAAAAAACCTTCATAATTATTTGTTCTTCTTCAGATTTTCAACTTGCCGCACGTTTTAACACATGAATATAGCGAAAGTTCAAATGTTTCAAAACTTTTGTCTTTTCGATTTTTCAATATTTTGCTCATTATGCAACATAAGAATATAATGAAATTTTCAAAATAAAATATTTTTTGTATTTTCCGGGTTTTCAATATTTTTCATTAAATAGCACACGAAAAGCACAAAAAATTCTGTTTTCTTTCTTTTTTCCAATATTATACATGTTGAATAGAAAAGTCACGAAAATTTAGAAATCTCAATTTTTATTTTTGTTTTATTTGGTTTTTAAATTTTTTTCATGCATAGCACATAACAATCCGAATCTTACAAAAATCCCAATATTAATTGTTTTATCAAATTTATAATACTTTTCATGCTGCAATATAAAAATTGCATAATATTCAAAAAATCTTACACTTTTTTGTTTCATTCGGTTTTTAATATTTTGCTTACAACAGCAAAAGAAAATTGCAAAATTTTCAACAATTTCAAAAAAATTCAGTTTTTCCGATTTTTTAATAATTTGCAACCTTTCACGAAATTCACGAAATTTTTAGGGCTCTTCAATTTACATTATTTGTTTGCTGGCACACGAAAATCGCGATATCTTCAAAATCCCAAAATTTTCAGTTTACTTTTAATTTTCAATATTTTGGATGTTATTGTTGGTTACAGTGCCCTCAAGGCAATTATTATCGCAGGCAGGTAATTATGATGATTGAGAGAGAACCTATACGGATAGAATAGTCTTACTCGAGATGATAGTATACTATTTGGTTCATCTCTATCATCATGTACATGTATATGTGGTATTACAGATCACTATTACATATTGATAGAGCCCATAGGATTCTTTCTTGACTACCGGCATTATAATGGCGATCATATACGTAGAAGCAGGGTGGTCCATAAGCACATCCTTAAACGTCCCTAATCGAGAGAGTATCGAGACTCCGGTTTTGTCACGCCCCGCTTCACAGAGTGCGCTAAGATCAGCACGTGACAGAGCCAACCATGCTACCTGTGGCTAGGAAATATCCCTCCACAGTTACATTACGGATGTGTAGAGATATCTAGAACAATAGAAATGAAATAAACTATCTAGTACATGTCCATATGCCAAAATAAAAGAGTCAAGAAATAATATACGGAAGCAACAAATCCAAAACAATAACAATCTGGAAGGTACGTCCTAAATACGGGCTCACATCAGAAAATAAAAAAATGCTGAAAGGAAACTAAACTAAACTGGAATACAAACAGGTCCTCACTGCTCGGCCTGTCGACTGAAGTACTCCTGCTCGGCCTGCGACAAGGGTAGCGGATCCGGGCCATGCAAAACCCAGACGTCAGCACGTCACAATATCAACAATAATATAATCAGTGGGTAACAGGATATGCAGGCATGAATTATAAATGGTAACATGAATGTAATAAGTAAGCAAGGATATCGGACAATGAAGTGTAACAGTATAGGTTAAGTGCAGCGATAAAACTAAACTGTGCTACTGGGTTAACTACTCTCAAGTCTGTGAAATCAATTTAATGAATCATCGATGTAACTCAATAGTATCCCGTGCATACCCGGGACCACGGTCCAGATTCTCAAGCTGAAATCCGAGACATGCTGCTAGGCACTAAACAGGAAATATGTACAGATGAATGATGTCAGCAGCAGCATCCCAGGGCTGGCCTAGCCCATAAAACTGATCAGTATAAGTATCGAACTGTCGAGTTACAAGTCAGGTTTCATCATTGATTTCCCCATACCCCTAAGTTATGTGTTCAAGTCAGGTATTGATAAATCTGAAGCTAATGACAATACAGGATCAAGCAGGAACAGGTTTGTCTATACAGACAACAGGATATGTCCATCGGGACAACATGTCAGGATTGTCGGCATTAGAAACAGGATCAGGTAACATGTCAAGTAGTGGTATATCAGGTCATGTCAGATAGTGTACATGTATCACGTGGGTGCCCAACAGTAAAATGTAGCAAGTATCGAATCACGACAAAGGTACGGATGTACGGTGAAAGCATGGATGCACAAACATCTATCAGGGGTTACATCATGACTATGTAGGATGCATATTATCAAGTAAGGGGTATTAATGTAACAACAATATGAATCAATATGATATGGCATGCAACTAGATATGTAGAATTAATGGTATGGATACACAATAAATATGGATGCATAAATAACTATCAGGGGTTACAACTACAGTTCCATGGCTAAGTGGGATGCACATTATTAAGCATGGGGTGTCACTACAACAATAACATGAATTAATATGATATGTAGATGCAGCTATATATATTTTAAATGATATGGATGCATACGGGTATCCGAAAACAGTAAAACTTTAATATAGATGTATAATGCAATCAACATGTAATATTTTATTCATATGGATGCAGATAAAATAGTATAGCATGTTGCAAGATAAACTTTCCTGAACGGATCGCACGACGGGTGCGTACGGCATGTCCGACATCGGGTAATCGTCGCAACGCACACAGGGCACGCGGGACGGGTCCAGCTAAGGCAAGAGGGTAATCATGCAGGCAAGGGACGTTCACTGGATCTCTCGGGTCGTCGGTGTCGAGGCCGGCTTCGGCGATCACCGGAAAAGTGCAATCAAGAAAAGAAAGAAGAGAAGAACAAGAAGAAGAAGAAAGAAAGGGTGGGGTTTGGTTTTTGCGGTGCTCTGGTTTCAGAGAGGAAGGCGAGGCAAGAGCTAACTCCGACGATGGGGTTTTTCCGGCGAGGCTAGGTGTGTGCAGTGGGGGTTCGGGTAAGGGTTGTAGTGTGCAGGGGAAGCTCGGGTGTAGGGTGGTCTGAAGTGCAGGGAGGAGGAGAGGAGAGGAAGGTGGAGGCATAGGGAGAGGTTGACGGTGACGAGGTCAGGGATCGGAGGTGATGGGTGCGTGGGTGCTGTGGGTTTCGTCATCGGGAGAGGAGAGGAGTCGAAGGAGAGGAAGGTTGAGGCGATGGAGTGGAGAAGGAGACGAGAGATACTCGAGGGAGGAGAGGAGGAGGCTCGGGTTGTGACGACGATGAAGACACGGCTAGGTTAGGGTTTTCTGTGGGTTCTCGTCGCGAGGTGTAGGGATTTATATAAAGAAGAAAAGAAGAAGTGTGAAGGAAGGTGACAGTAGGGTGTGAAGGGAGGTGACGAGAATCGAGAAGTGCACAGTAACCGCGAGAGGGGAGAGAGAGAGAGAGAGAGAGAGAGAGAGGAGAGAGAGAGTGAGTGGGAAAGAGAGAGAGAGAGAGAGTCGGCGAGAGAGAGAGTGAGTGAGTGGGAAAGAGAGTGAGAGAGTCGGCGAGAGAGAGAGAAGTTAAATTTTTTTTTAAAAAAAAATCTTTTTAGTTATTAAATAAAATTTAAATAGTTATAAATATTTAAAATATAATATTTGTTAATTTTGAGTTTTAGGCTAATACAAAAAATAGTCCAAAACACGCCCGGATCGGGTCTAAAATTATGGTTTGAAAATACGGATAATATACGTATCAACCAAAACCAAAATACGATATCCAGATAACGAAAAGGTATACCCCCAAGAACGGATGCACGCACGTGCACGTAGCCATCCAAACGAGTCCGTTCCACTGAACGGGACGAGAACAAGATGCGCGGATGCTACGATAGGGTTAGGGGTATCATGCAGGCCTTGCAAGATATTTTTAAAATATTTTATGTGATTTTAAATGTTATATTAAAAAATGCAGATGCCAGATATAATGCCAGTATGCAGTATACAAATAATGAAAATGCACGGATCCACATAACAAGCCAGGATAAATCATAAACAGGAATCAAGACGGGTTTCCAGCAAGCGGGTCGGGTCGGATGCAAATACAGATGTCAAATACACTATTCGCACCCAAAACACAGTAAATCAGGAAAATACCATAAATAAAGAAATACTTGAAATAGAACTGGTATAAATGAACTAGAGTGTTACATTATACCCAACTACAAAAATAATTTCGTTCTCGAAATTACAGGAATAAGAAAAGATAAACAACCATGAAACTACAAAAAGAAATCTGGAAACGTCTGTCGAATCTCGTCTTCTCGTTCCCAAGTCGATTCTACATGCAAGCGATTCCCCCAAGAAACAAGTACGAGAGGGATAACCTTGTTCTTGAGGACCTTTTCTCTTCGGTCAACAATCGACATCGGTCGTTCCTCAAAGGTCAAATCCTCCCTAACAGTCAGCTCCGAATGATCTAGCACGTGTGTTTTATCTCGAGCATACTTACGGAGTTGAGATACATGAAACACGTCATGAACATTCGCCAAAGACAGTGGTAAAGCCAATCGATAAGCCACTTCTCAAACATGCTCCATAATCTCGAAAGGCCCCACAAATCGAGGACTAAGCTTGATTCGACTCCCAAAATGAATCACTCCTCTAGTCGGTGATATCTTCAAGAATACCAGATCACCAACAGCGAACTCTAGAGGTCTTCTCGATTTATCGGCCCAACTCTTCTGCCGATCTTGTGCTGCCCTCATGTGATTCCGGATAGTATCAAATCCGGTCCCAACAATCTTCGTTCTCTAATATCATCCCAACAAATGGGTGAGCGACACCTGCAACCATACAATGTTTCGAATGGAGCCATCTGAATAGTCACCTGAAAGCTGTTATTGTAAGAAAACTCCACCAAGTGTAGATGATCCTCCCACGAGCCCCTTGAAATTCAACATGCAAGCTCTCAACGTGTCTTCAACAGTTTGGATCGTTCTCTCCGACTGTCCATCTGTCTGGGGATGATAAGCAGTGCTAAACTTCAATCGCGTCCCCAAACTTTCCTGTAAACTTCTCCAGAAGTGCGATAAGAATCGGGTATCACGATCAGAAACAATGCTCATAGGTACTCCATGCAATCTCACAATCTCCTGCATGTACCGTTCTGCCAACGCTTCTGTTGACTGACCAACTCGAAACGGTATGAAATGAGCTGCCTTGGTCAGTCGATCAACAATCACCCAAACTGCACTGTTGCCCTATGGACTCCGCGGTAAAGCTGTCATGAAATCCATGGTTATATGTTCCCACTTCCATTGAGGAATCGGAAGTGGTTGCAATAAACCAGCTACCCTTTAATGTTCAGCTTTAACTTGCTGACACACCAAACACTTCGCTACAAAACGGGCAATCTCCCTTTTCATTACTTCCCACCAGAAATGCTATCTTAGATCACGGTACATCTTCGTGCCTCCTGGATGTACGGAATATGCGGAACTGTGAACCTCCTTCATAACCTTTTCACGAATGTCTCCTTTCGGCACACACAAACGGCTACCATATCGCAACGAATCATCTTCATGAATCAACAAGTCCGTTCGAAGTCCCGCTTCTACTTGTCCTCAAAACTTCTGCAATCTTGGGTCGTGCGATTGCACTGCCTTAATATTCTTGATCAACGACGACTGTACTTGCAGCTGCATCAACTATCCCGATGAATGCGGTAGCACGATCTCCAACTCGAATCTCCGAAAATCATCGATAAGCACCTTCTGTGCAGTCAACATCCGAATTGCTGGCAACCGACTAAGCGCATCCGGCACTACATTAACTTTCCCCGGATGGTACTTAAGATCAAGATCATAGTCAGCCATCAGCTCCAACCATCTACTATGCCTCATGTTAAGCTCTTTCTGCGTAAACACGTATTTTAGGCTTTTGTGATCGGTGAATACTTCAACCCTTTCGCCCAATAAGTAGTGTCTCCAAATCTTCAAAGCGAAAATCACTGCTACAAGCTCCAAATCATGAGTTAGGTAATTTTTCTCATGGATCTTCAACTGTCTCGATGCGTAAGCTATAACCGTCCCATGCTGCATCAAAACACATCCCAAACCTTTCCCAGATGCGTCGCTATGAATCACCAATCCTCCAGAACCGTCTGGTACGGTAAAAATAGGAGCGGTTATCAAACTCTGCTTCAACGTCTCGAAAGCTGACGCACACTTATCCGTCCATACGAACGGTACTTCTTTACCCGTAAGCTTGGTCAAAGGCTCAGTCAAACGGGCAAAATTCTCCATGAACCTTCTGTAATATCCGGCAAATCGAAGAAAACTTCTGATCTCTGCTACGTTCTTCGGAATCGGCCAATCTTGAACGGCTGCAATCTTCTCGGGATTAACGGCGATTCCATCTCCGGATACGACGTGCCCCAAAAACTTCACTTCTTCGAGCCAAAACTCGCACTTGCTCATCTTTGCATATAATCTTTCTTGCCTCAATGTCCGCAGTGCGATCTTCAAGTGTTCTGCATGCTCTTCAAAGCTCTTCGAGTAGACCAGAATATCGTTGATGAACACCACTATAAACTGGTCTAAGAACGGTGAAAAGATTCGGTTCATCAAGTCCATAAATATCGCCGGTGCATTCGTGACTCCGAATGGCATTACTAAATACTCGTAATGTCCATATCGAGTTCGGAACATAGTCATGCAGATATCCTCTGATTTAACTCGGACCTGATGATATCCGGACCGCAAATCCAGCTTCGAGAATATCCTTGCGCCACTAAACTGCTCGAACAATTCGCCAATGCGAGGGATCGGGTACTTGATCTTAATAGTCACCCGGTTAAATTTTTGATAATCGATGCACATCCTCCTTGTGCCATCTTTCTTCTTGACTAGAAGAACTTGAGCTCCCCAAGGTGAATTGCTACTGCGAATCCAACCCATCTCAAGTAATTTGGTAACCTGTTTCTTGACTTCTTCCAACTCCACTGGTGCCATTGGATAGTACGCCTTCGAAATTGGCGCTGCTCCAGAAATAAAGTCGATCGCGAACTCCACATCACGTATGGCGGTAAACCCGAGATGTCATCGAACACGTCCATGAACTCTCGAACTACAGCTGGCACTTCTTCCTTATCAACTTCCATCGACGAAAAAACACTGTTTTTCGGCCTAGCCTTAAACTCGACTGGCCTGACACCAGCAAAACAAACTCTGGATGTCCGGAAATCTGGAAAATTACTTTCTTTGCCCTACAATCAATATGAGCGTGGAAAGTGCCGAGAAAAATCCATTCCCAAGACAACATCGTAACAATGGGATGCACCAGAATCGAATAATTCTAATACGGGGAAAACATGAACAAGTAGGATACCTGAAACGACTTCATCTGAAGCAAAGATACTGAAGAAGATAAGCACGGTAAACAGGATTCAAGCTGAGGATAAAACATGAACTGGAAAGCAAGAGAACCAAGGCAATATAACGACCATGAAATAAGGAAGTGGATCAAGACCAGGACTCCAAGTTACTTAAATAGAGTACCGCATTGTAATCATACTGCAGTTCATAGTTACAATCACATAACTCCGTTCAAGTCGCCCAAATCCTAGTATCAGAATCAAAGGAATAGGACGGGAGAAACAATAGGAAACCAAACGATTTCAAGTCGAGATGCAACGTCATTCCATCTCCTAAATGTAAAGGGTCAAAAGAAAGATATGATTCAAGAATGGCAAGATAGTAAAGTGGCAGGACATGTTCCTAATTACGGGTTTTCTAATTCATGTATTGGGTCCAATACCCAACTACAAAAGAATCAATCCCGGTTAACATAAATCCTATGGTTCTGATATCAAACAAATTCTGTCATACCCTGCTTCCCAGAGTGCGCTATGATCGGTACATGACAGAGTCAACCATGCTACCTGTGGCTAGAAAATATCCCTCCACAGTCACATTACGGCTGTCTAGAGATATCAAGAACAGGAGAAATGAAATAAACTATCTAGTACATGTCCATATGCCAGAATAAAAGAGTCAAGAAATAATATGCGGAAGCAATAAATCCAAAACAATAACAATCTGGAAGGTACGTCCCAAATACGGGCTCACATCAGAAAATAAAAAAATACTGAAAGGAAACTAAACTAAACTGTAATACTAACATGTCCTCACTGCTCGGCCTGTCGATTGAAGTACTCTGCTCGGCCTGCGACAAGGGTAGCGGATCTGGGCTATGCAAAACCCAGACGTCAGCGCGTCACAATATCAACAATAATATAATCAATGGGTAACAGGATATGCAGGCATGAATTATAAATGCTAACATGAATGTAATAAGTAAGCAAGGATATCGGACAATGAAGTGTAACAGTATAGGTTAAGTGCAGCGATAAAACTAAACTGTGCTACTGAGTTAACTACTCTCAAGTCTGTGAAATCAATTTAATGAATCATCAATGTAACTCAATAGTATCCTGTGCATACCCGGGACCACGGTCCAGATTCTCGGGCTGAAATCTGAGACATGCCGCTAGATATATGAATGATGTCAGCAGCATCATCCCAGGGCTGGCCTAGCCCATAAAACTGATCAGTATAAGTATCGAACTGTCGAGTTACAAGTCAGGTTTCATCATTGATTTCCCCATACCCCCAAGTTATATGTTCAAGTCAGGTATTAATAAATCTGGAGCTAATCCCAACACAGAATAAAGCAGGAACAGGTTTGTCTATACAGACACCAGGATATGTCCATCGGGACAATATGTCAGGATTGTCGGCATTAGAAACAGGATCAGGTAATATGTCAAGTAGTGGTATATCAGGTCATATTAGGTAGTGTACATGTATCACGTGGGTTCCCAATAGTAAAATATAACAAGTATCGAATCACGGCAAAGGTATGGATGTACAGTGAAAGCATGGATGCACAAACATCTATCAGGGGTTACATCTTGACTATGTAGGATGCATATTATCAAGTAAGGGGTACTAATGTAATAACAATATGAATCAATATAATATGGCATGCAACTAGATATGCAGAATTAATGGTATGGATATACAATAAATATGGATGCATAAATAACTATCAGCGGTTACAACTACAGTTCCATGGCTAAATGGGATACACATTATTAAGTATGGTGTTGGGCCACGGCGGCGCCCCGGCGGTCAAACCGACGCCAAATGCGGAACAAAAACTTTTTACGGAACCGGCGCCACCGCGACACAAATACCTCGGGTCGTTCCATTAACCGTAAACTAGCAATATGTAAAAGAGTTTGGAAAAATTATACCGATCGATCCGTATCCTTCGGTCTTCAATCTCCGCGCCAAACTCTTCGCTGCTGCGCCGACGAAGTCCGCTCTCCGATCACGCCCGTCAAAGTGGCACCACGTCGATGAATTTTTATACGGGCTCCCGCCTCTAACTGAAGCAACCTGGACATGAAGTTTGCTAGCCGACATGTTCAAAAATGAAGTAGAGAGAGTGTAGAATAATTTATCTCAAGCCACCCAAACGATTGTGTGGAGGTAAATGAAGTTGACTTTGATATGAAATGAAGTGAGCAAGGATATTTTGCAATGAGAACAAATTTCCTTACCAAAAAAATTGGGCTCGGCCACTAGAAAAGCTTCACTGCGGAATTTTGAAAATCACCGGAGAGTGTGCAACAAAAATGGGTGAGAGAAAGGTATATCTCCATTAATTAATAAATTAATCCCTCCACCTTTATACATAGCACACACACAAAGAAATGGCAGCCATCACCCCAAATAGTGCTCGTCCCTCACCAATTGCCCATGCTGCCAACTCCAAACCATGCCTATTAAACGTGAAATGGACACCTCATCAACTAATCCAAATGAAGCCCATCACATTCATGGTTTCGGCCATGACAAGATAAAGGAAATGGTAGCAAAAAAAAATATGCACACAAAAAACTTAAACATTAAAAAATAATGTTTAAGCGAGAGAAGAAAAACTGGAAACTGGCAACTTCGAAAATAATCCCGTAAGGAATTACAAGATTACCCATCAACAGCAAATACATACCCGCATTTGTATTCCGACCGAATACAAATGTAATGAGACAAAAATATTCCTACACTTTATAATACTAGGATCGGATTTAAACCAAAGCCCGCTAGTATTATCCGTCCGATCATGATCCGTGCAGAAGTGCACGAATATGATCGAACCCTACCATATTATCATACGGCCTCTACAACGTTTTACCCGAACTTAGGAAACTGTCTGTGGGGGACTCTAATGACTCATCAATACACTGGCACTGGGTATAACCATTAGCACGTCAGAGGTACTAGCTGTACGTAACGGTTGCCCATGTATTGATCGGAAGGGAAGCCGACGAGCGAACTCATCCAGAAACCCTACTGAGCCTGACAGTGACAATATCCGTACAGTGTGGTCCGTTCGTCTATGAGTATCGCATATAGGGCTTAGGGGGCTGGTAAACGTCAGACCCCCAATAGCGGTACAAGTCATGTCGGAGAGTAGCCCAGAACACCCTGAGAAACTATTGGAATACCTACCAGTAAATCTCGATTAACCTGACCGGGGATTTCGTGTAATGGGTCTCCTAAACACAGCGCGATCTCACCCCCAATACCGGGAGAGACGAATCCCCGACGATCCGCTCACTGCCTCCATATGGCTCGGGACTGTACCCAACTAAAATCTGTTTGCACAAATCTTTTGAGCTGTGGTAGGGTAGTAATCAAAGTACAGTGGGAACTCACACGAGACAAATGACGATCTCAGGTCGACAGACTAACCTGTACACATGTCACCTGGGAACTGCTATCTGACGATATGTATAATACCAACTAGTATGTTCCCGGCGAGTCCTGTCCGGTGTACTCATAACCCAATGAGCACCTGTATACATCTTAGGTGAACCAACTGACACCAATGGCTTGTGAGACCGGCCACCGCCCCTCGTCGGGGTTTCAACTGTATACACTAGTCTACTATGGAGTATCGATACCCTGTCTCGAAACTCCCTCGACTAGGGACAATTTAAGGATGTGCTTATAGACCCCAGCTCCCACGTATATGATCGCCATCATACTGCTGGCAGTCAAGCAAGAATCCTATAGGCTCTATCAACATGCAATAGTGAACTAAAGCATGTACACGATGCTAAAGACAAAACAGATAGCATAATATCATCTCGAGCAAGACTGTCCTTTCGGTATAGGTCCTGTTAGTGATATGTATGCCCTAGAGGCCATTACTGTACATACGATGTATATTGTAATGGATGCTTGGACATATATAGGGAGGACTTTCTTGCTCGACATGATAGTATGCTATCTGGTTGTATTTTATCTTAACATGTACTCTGATTGTCTCTATATTACATGTTGATAAAGCCCTTAGGATATGTACTCGACTACTGGGTCTATAATGAGATCATACTAGTGGGGCCACGATAGTCGACGAGTACATCCTATAACTGTTCCTAATCGAGGGTGTATCGAGACAGGGCATCGATGCACCAGAGTAGACTAGCGTATACGCATCTTGACCCATATGATAGGCGATGGATGATCCCATATCCATCGGTGTTTGACATCAAGGATGGTGTACGGGTGCTCGTAGAGACTAGGTACACTGGACGGACTCGCCGAGAACTCCCAGATGGTATTATACCTCACGTCAGAAGGCAGTTCTCCGGTGACGCTGGTACAGAGTAGTCTGTTGACCCGAGATCGTCATAGAGTCTTGTGTGATTCCCACTGTGCTTTGATTTCCATCATACCACGTCCAAGAGGGCGTGCAAAATGGTGGCTTTTGGGTACAGTCCCGAATCACATGGAGGCAATGAGCGATAGGAGGGGATTCGTCTCTCCCGGTATAGGGAGTTGATGTTGTGCTGTGTTCGATTGGCTATAACTGGAAATCCCTAGCCAAGGTTGCTAAGATTTACTGGTAAGTGTTATCAGTAGTTTCTCGAACTGTTATAGAGCTCATATCGACACGACTTATCGAGCTATTGGGGTCTGACGTTTACCACCCCTAGGCGAGATGAGATATGCGGTATGTGATACCGTATTGGATTCTCGCGATATGAGATATCGGCCGGCTATATGTGATATAGCCGGGTCATCGTATTAGTCGGTTATATGCGATATAGCCGGATTGTCGGATCAAGTGTTGATTCGATAATTTAATGTATAATAATATATATGATATATTAAATTATATTAACTAATATTATCTCATTAATAGATTCTTTTTCTCGCTCAGGTAATACATTGATATATATGCGATATATGTTAATTGTATTATTTTATTTTGTTACAATAAATATTATGTATGTGATATATAATATTGTAACATGATGTGGTTATTAATGCAATATGTTTAGTGGAGATTAAGCATGGTTAGGGTTTGATTAGGGTTAAGTTATTCTAGAAGTTTCTAAAAGCTTTCTTTTTGTTTTGTGCAAAGATATTTGTTTAGATATTTTTGCATGATATTTCCTTAACCCAACCACACCCTTTAACCTTGGTTAATTCTCTACAATGGTTACTTGAACCATGGTTGCATTTCTAAGCTTATGATTACTTTCATTATTCATCACAAAAGGATTATGATATTCTTCTTCTTCTTCCTTCTTCTTTCTTTCATGGAAAAAGCTTTCTAGCTCTTTTCCAAGTAATGAAAATGAGTGAGAATAAGAAAATAAAAGAGAGCAAAAATCCTACCTCATCATTCTCATCTATCCTTGCCCTTTAGATGAGAGTGTTCACTTCATTTAGTGAGTGTTAGCTTGTGTTAATGAAACTTCAAGGTAGATCATCTTTGTTATCGAAGATCGGAAGCAAGACTGCATCTTTCTCTTCGTGAAACCTCTCGAGAGTCCGGAACACGATGATCGCAGCGAAGGGACCTCAAAACGGAGCTTAAGAAGTGAAGGACCGGATCTACAAAGGTTGTAATCCCTCTCACTTAGTGTTAAAGAGTTTAACATGCTTGTTTTCACCTAAACTCTAGTTTAAAGATCCGGCTTTGGGTTGTTCGGCACGGCTAAATTTTAAATCGGGTATGGTTGATGCCTCGTAGACCCTTCTGGCAATGCCCAGCAACCCTACAGTGGTATCAGAGCCAAGCTAGAGCTTTAGGCGAAGTCTAGACGAAGTTTAAAGTCTGATCGAACCCCGAAACCCTAGTTTTTACCCATTTCTGGAAATTTTCTAAAAATGTGATTTTTTTCTGCATTAAAAATACTCAGAAAAACAAGCAGGAAAAACTAAGAATTACTGTGAAGTATGACCCACTAATTCGCTTATTTGGCCGCGGAATCGCCTCCAAACCCTTGGTTTGGCCGAGGTTCCGCGGCCAAAATTTTGAATTAGTCCCTGGAACTTCATATATTTATTCTTAGGTCCTTTATTGTCTTTTTTCTGGGAATTTTGTAATTCCACTCAAGTGTTGAGTTTTCTGGGATGTATTGGGGACTCATTAATTCGATCGGATAATTTAATTTCGTTTAGTTTGTCCGGGTAATTTTATAGAACGTGTTAAAAGGTTCGAACGGATATCAATAACTCACTTTTTCCCCTGCCGGAAAAATTTCCAAGCGTTGGATTTTTCCGTAGTTTAAGAACGTTCTAAGTCATGCAAGTAACGCGGTGGACCCTCTAGAAGACAACAAAGCTTAACTCGATTATGTGACCGTCTTGAACTGCCTCTAAACCTTAGGGTTTGGGGCAGTACGGTGTGCCACATATGAGGCGTTGGCTTGACCCTTCTACGGCTGGACCATTGGTACTGTAGCATATGATGGATGTTTTTAAACTAATTTCAAGTGTTGAGAACTATTTGGGAAAACTTGGATGTTTAATTATTCGATCGGAAAGTTTAATATTGTCTATTTATCTGGAATGTGATACAATATTTGGAATCCACATATAGTTATGAGATAACTGATTTGAATATTATAAACATAGCAGTTTAGTCTCAGATGATCGGTTGCCACGGAATTTTGATGTGATCAAAAGTCTGTCGCAATCACGTAGCGTACACGGATACTCGCCGGGTAAACTTAATAGACAGCCATGCCCCATAGCCCCGACCAAGTGACTGTAGGAGAAACCCGTTGCCAAAAGCATCCGTTCGGGTGCTTGCGGCAGTGGTGTTCCGCCTTAGTGCACTTCGTCGATGGCATCGAGGGTGCGGCCGTCTACTAAAGTTTGCGACGAGCATTCGATCAGGATATCGGGAATCTTGTTGAATTGCACGACTAGATATTGAAAAGAGTTTTCGATAAATGAGACTAAAATGCGGGGTTTATAATTGTTAGGCATGCGATGTCTAAGGAATTCATTTGGTTAGGCATGCGATGTCTAAGGAGGTTGCGGATTCCAACTGTTGTAGTTTTACACTTTCTTTTCTGTGACCGTAAGCGTAGTATGTGGTGTATCGCCGGCTTCGTTGCTATACATCAACGACAATCGGGATACACATACTTGCTTACGTTGATGATATGAGATATTATGTGTTGCTGTGATATGTTATATTGGATCGTCGCGTTCTAAATAGCCGGAGGTTTTATGTGAGATGAGAGTTTTTCTTTTTCATTCATGTAAAATTCATTTGTATGTAATATTCTTTTATTGGGGCACTTCCGGGCTGAGGATGATGTCACCATTGTATATTATTTACTTTTCCGCATTAGGTAGACCCAAGACGGGGAGCATAAGTAACCGGGTTCTAGGGTACAGTGGGAGGCCATCTCGAGGAGTCGAGACCGGGTCTCCTAACCCTAGAATTGGCAGTGTTACTTGCCGCTCTCGTAGGGGTCTAGGGATATGGATTTGGCTATTCATCGCGACCGTGGAATCCGTGTTTTATACAAGCTCGTATTGAAAACACGGACATCCTAGTATATCTAATATTTCATATATGTTCTTCTGCTGCAATGTTCTGTGATGAGATCATATTACTGCCTGAGACGAATGTTTATATTATATATATGAGATATATATTATATATTGTTGATTTCGTTTCATATCTGATGCTTGTGAAGCATAATAAAATGGGACTTCATTAATGAGATTAATGAAACTAAAAGAAACCTAAAGATGTTGTAGAAACTTGTTTAAAAACTGGTAACTCTAGTTCTTGCTTCGCATAGCGGTGTTCCTTGTAGAACATCCAGCACCTTATTCGATAAGGAAAGAGCCGAGATCCCTTCACCGGGAGTGACCTCTTTAGTGAAACTAGCAGATACTACAAACTCGGTTTGTCTTTTGATTGCTTCTACAGTTCTTACTTTGCATAGTGGTATTTGCGAAATATCCTGCACCTTATTCGATGAGGAAAGAGCCGACGATCCCTTCACCGGGAGTGACCTCTTTAGCAAAACTAGAAAAAGCCTCAAAAACACTCTATTTAAAGTCACTCGATTCTACAACGATATCAAGTTCATTACGCAAAGGGTTTTCTTAAAAACCTGTCATAGCCCTCCGTCATTTCAGATAAGTAATAGTTAGTATTCGTACTACGTTTGTTGACCTCTGTCAAGGCGTAGTGTGCGGTAGCTGATTAGTGCTTATCTGTATAAACATATGATGAGATTGATTTAGGGTAGTCGTGCGACCTTGTTGACCTTTGTCAAGGGTCGTGCGGGTGGGTTTACTTCAATCAGGGAATGACGGGTTGAACTTGACTATCAGCCTATGGTTTGTTGATCTCGGTCAAGGTCATAGGACACTTGGGGCAAAATATTATTGGGAATTTCAAGTGTTGAAATTTGCAATGAGATTGCATACCTTCTATGAGATAGTTGGATCCCGATACCCGCTGCGAGTAAGAGTTACTCATGGGAGAGTTTTACACATTATAATTAGCCGATCAAGTAGGTGTCTAGAAAGGTGTTAACGGGGTTACGCCCCTGGGAAAACGAGATTTACTTTAATTAGGTTCGTGCAAAAGCACGAGGGACCTCCCTCAAAGTACCGGCACTGGCCTGGCTGAAAGATTGGCGAACTTGTAGCGTGTAATTAATCCCGGCTAGTCTTTCCTTTTAGGGTTTGAAGGAAGATTTGACTAAAACAGTGGGAGACATCCTGATTAGATATATTAGATAACCAATCTAATCTTGCAAGAGCATACGCTGAGTGTTTTCTTCTCTCTCTCTCTTGGTAGCGACCATGTTATGCCTTAATCAAGATAATGATACGGATGTATTGACCGAACCCGCTTATTATACTGCGCTAGGGAACGTTGGTCCCGCTCCAACTTATAATTGTTATAAGACAGAGCGGGAAATTGGGGAATACCAGATTTCCCGTGCCGCCCAAACGAAGAATGTGCATGTTGATGCATCATCTTCGGGTGTGTTCATTACCGAGAACTGTTTCTCAGTATCCTTTACGTCCTGGGTATGTGATACCGGATCAGGATCCCGCATATGTAATCTGTTACATGGGCTACAGATAGGTAGAGAACTGAGAACGGATGATAAGTTTCATGAGATAGAAATGGTGCAAGTGTTACAGCCAAGTCTGTTGGTCACTATCACCCTGTATTACCAGAATAAATTGATTCTGAACGAATATTATTAGATACCGAACCTGATATACAACATCATATCAGTCTCTTTATTAGTAAAGAAATGATATAATTTTGTATTATTGGATAATGTTTTGAACATTTCCTATATCAAGAGTTGATCGGTTCAGGAACGTTATCTAAAAGCATTGACGTTCTAAATCAAACCACAGTTCTGAGTGTACAGAACACAAACAAGAAGAAGAGTTCAGAAATGAACAAATCCTTCTTGAGGTATTGTAGACTAGGTCATATCAATACGACCCGACTAGCTAAGTTACATTTAGATGCATATATAAATTTTTTTGAATTTACATCTTGTGAAACTTGCCGGTCATGTCACAAAGATAAGATGACCATAGCTCTGTTTATTGAAAACAGAGAAAGAGTTAGTGAACTTTTGGGATTGATACATGCTGATGTATGAAGGTCCCCTGTCTACACATGCCAAGACTGGTTCTTTTTACTTCATTACATTCTCTGATGATCTCTCAAGATTCAGACATATGTTCCTGTTGAAATACAAGTCCGAACCTTTTGAGATATTCACAGAATATAAGTTAGAAGTAGAGAACCAAAAACGGGTATAAGTATTATGTCCTTTGATGTGATCAGGGAGGAGAATACTTGAGCACAGAATTCCTGGATTATTCTAAAGGAGAATGAGATTCTCTCTCAGTATTACTCCTCCGTATACACCATAGCACGATGGTATATCAGGGCGGAGCAATAGCACCCTATGTGATATGGTGTGCTCTATGATGAGTACTACTGAGTTTCCTATTTCCTTTTAGGAGTTATGCACTTGAGAAGCTGCATACCTATTGAATAGGGTTCAAATCAAATCAGTTGCCTACCACTTCATATGTGATATGGAATGGAAAGAGCCCATATCTTAATTTTGTTAAGATTTGGGGTTGTCCAGCCTATGTCTAAAAGCAAAATCCGGACAAGCTCGAGGCAAAGTAAGATCTGTGGAAGTTTATTGGATATCCCAAGCATACGCAAGGGAATATCTTCTACCTAACCGAGGAACAAAAATGTTTTGTTTCTCAACATGCCACCTTTGTGAAAGGGAATTTCTTGTGGAAAAATTAGTGGCCATGAGGTAGAACTGGAAGGAGTTCCAGCTATACAAACTACAGCAGATGATTTGGTTGAACCAAAGGATTCAATAGAAACCAATGAACCTCAGCCTCTCCGCCGATCTAGTAGGGTTCCTCACCCACCTGAGAGATACTTCGGTTTTCTCTATGACAGTGGGAGCGAGAATTGCATCATGAGATGATGACCCAACTAGTTTCGAACTGGCCATCAGGAGTGGGACTCTGTAAGAATGGCTGGATGCTTGGCGATCTGAGATGGAATCCTTATACACCAACAAAGTATGGACTTTGGTTGCTTTATCTGAAGGGTTAAATCCCCATCAGGAGCGAGTATATCTTGAGAAGATTACTTGGTGTACATGGAAAAGTTGAGACTTTCAAAGCTATGCTTAAGTCCATCCAGATCCTACTTGCCACTGCTACTTACCACGACTACGATATCTGATGGTTGGGTGTCATGACTGCTTTTCTAAATGATGTTTTAGAAGAGAGCGTCTATAAGTACACAGCCAGAAGGCTTTGTAGACAGTGGGAGCAGCGGAAACGTGTGCAAGATGCTTTATAGGATAAAGCAGGTATCGCGGAGTTGGAACATCTGTTTTGATGTGGTAGTCAAAGAGTTTGACTTCATCAAAATGGTAGATGAACCTTGTATATACAAAAAGGTAGTAGAGAGTATGGTGGTGATCCTCGTAGAGTACGTGGATGACATACTCTTGATAGGGAAGGAGTTTCCTATGCTACGCTCGGTCAATCTCCGCTTATCACAAGGATTCTCCATATAGGATCAAAGTGATACCTCCTAAATCCTGGGTTTTGGATCTATGAGATAGATCTAATTGGATGTTAGGATTCTCACTAGTTGTAGTGAGATGGTATCAATCGATCCTGGAGAGAATCACTGGAAAGGTTCCAGGGTGATAAGGACGACTGAATGTCAGTCGCAGGCATTGTCTTTACCCTCATTGGAGGGACGGTATGTTGGAAGAGTTCCAAGCTAGATACCGTGACTTACTAGACGATTAAAGGCAAGATACATCGTTACCAAGGATGCTACCAAAGAGGCAGTCTGGATATATAAGTTCATGAGATGAACTTCGTTCCTACCATTGTATGACAATGGAGTTATGGTTTTATCCAAGGAACTACCATCCCACCAGAAATCCAGATATAATTCTTAGGCAGTATCACCTGATCATGGAGATGGTTGATCTCCAGGGAGATCGAGGTTAGGAGAGTAGACACAGAGGACAACAACGCGGATCCACTCACAAAGGCCTTTTTCCCAGTAGAGACTTTTATGGGATGGTTGAGTATGAGATACTTCAACCACAGCTAATTGTTGGGTATGCGATACCACAACAGATGGCCCTAGTGCAAGTGGGAGATTGTTAGTTATATGTATGCCCTAGAGGCCATTACTGTACATACGATGTATATTGTAATGGATGCTTGGACATATATAGGGAGGACTTTCTTGCTCGACATGATAGTATGCTATCTGGTTGTACTTTATCTTAACATGTACTCTGATTGTCTCTATGTTACATGTTGATAAAACCCTTAGGATATGTACTCGACTACTGGGACTATGATGAGATCATACTAGTGGGGCCACGGTAGTCGACAAGTATATCCTATAACTGTTCCTAGTCGAGGGTGTATCGAGTCAGGGCATCGATGCACCAGAGTAGACTAGCGTATACGCATCTTGACCCATATGATGGGCGATGGATAATCCCATATCCATCGGTGTTTAACATCAATGATGGTGTACGGGTGCTCAGTTGAGACTGGGTACACTGGACAGACTCGCCGAGAACTCCCAGATGGTATTATACCTCACGTCAGATGGCAGTTCTCCGGTGACACTGGTACAGAGTAGTCTGTTGACCCGAGATCGTCATAGAGTCTTGTGTGATTCCTACTGTGCTTTGATTTCCATCATACCACGTCCAAGAGGGCGTGCAAAAAGGTGGCTTTTGGGTACAGTCCCGAATCACATGGAGGCAATGAGCGATAGGAGGGGATTCGTCTCTCCCGGTATAGGGAGTTGATGTTGTGCTGTGTTCGATTGGCTATAACTGGAAATCTCTGGCCAGGGTTGCTGAGATTTACTGGTAAGTGTTATCAGTAGTTTCTCGAACTGCTATAGACCTCATATCGACACGACTTATCGAGCTACTGGGGTCTGACGTTTACCACCCCTGGGCGAGATAAGCGACATATCAGACGACGAGACCGGACTGTACGGGAGTGTTACTGATTGGATTCACAGGAGAATGTACAGGCTTGCTTGTTGATCTTCTGAGCGCTCAATACCTGGGTGGCTGTTACGTTTAGCTGACCGCTTACAGCTTGTGGGTGTTTGATATGATCATCACCTACTGCCGGCGTATTGACGATTCTTTAGAGTCCTACACAGAGGTTTCTTGGCTCAGGCAAAATGGAGTAGGAGCACATATATGATATGTGCGGGACCGAGGATAATGCGGTATGTGATACCGTATTGGATTCTCGCGATATGAGATATCGGCCGACTATATGTGATATAGCCGGGTCATCGTATTAGTCGGTTATATACGATATAGCCGGATTATCGGATCAAGTGTTGATTCGATAATTTAACGTATAATAATATATATGATATATTAAATTACATTAACTAATATTAGCTCACTAAAAAATTCTTTTTCTCACTCGGTTAATACATTGATATATATGCGATATATGTTAATTGTATTATTTTATTTTGTTACAATAAATATTATATATGTGATATATAATATTGTAACATGATGTGGTTATTAATGCAACATGTTTAGTGGAGATTAAACATGGTTAGGGTTTGATTAGGGTTAAGTTATTTTAGAAGTTTCTAGAAGCTTTCTTTTTGTTTTGTGCAAAGATATTTGTTTAGATATTTTTGCATGATATTTCCTTAACCCAACCACACCCTTTAACCTTGGTTAATTCTCTACAATGGTTACTTGAACCATGGTTGCATTTCTAAGCTTATGATTACTTTCATTATTCATCACAAAAGGATTATGATATTCTTCTTCTTCTTCCTTCTTCTTTCTTTCATGGAAAAAGCTTTCTAGCTCTTTTCCAAGTGATGAAAATGAGTGAATAAGAAAATAAAAGAGAGCAAAAATCCTACTTCATCATTCTCATCTATCCTTGCCCTTTAGATGAGAGTGTTCACTTCATTTAGTGAGTGTTAGCTTGTGTTAATAAAACTTCAAGGTAGATCATCTTTGTTATCGAAGATCGGAAGCAAGACTGCATCTTTCTTTTCGTGAAGCCTCTCGAGAGTCCGGAACACGATGATCGTAGCGAAGGAACCTCAACACGGAGCTTAAGAAGTGAAGGACCGGATCTACAAAGGTTGTAATCCCTCTCACTTAGTGTTAAAGAGTTTAACATGCTTGTTTTCACCTAAACTCTAGTTTAAAAATCCGGCTTTGGGTTGTTCGGCATGGCTAAATTTTAAATCGGGCATGGTTGATGCCTCGTAGACCCTTATGGCAGTGCCCAGCAATCCTACAGGTCCTCCCTCAATCATTGCAATCACGTACCTGCGATCCAATAATTGACTTTGAGGGCACTATATCCAACAATCTCCCACTTGCAGTTAAGGCTAATTATTGCGATGTCGCGTACTCACAGCTCGTATGATACCGAACATCCAACTCCTCTACTAATCAGTTTCACAAAGCTCGTTTGTAAAACTATTGTGTTTGAGAAATAGCCTCAGTGAGTGGATCCGTCCTGATGTTTCTTTCCATGTCTCTCTTTTTCTCAAGTTCGCGGAGAAAGCCATCTCCCGAAATGAGCAATACCTGTCTTAGAATATCTCTGGATATCTGATGGGACCCAGTTCATAAATGAACTCCAAATCCAGCAAACTTCTTAGACTGTATCGTCAACTGAATTTAATCAGTATCCTGCACCATGCCTCCCTCAGTATGCGCTTGGACCACCTGTCCAAAATACTGCCCCTCGTCAGAGGGAAAACAATAACTCTGACAGTCACTCTGTCATCCAGATCATCTTGGAAGCCTGGAATGATAACCGTCTCCCGAAGGATATTGCCGTTATCAAATCCCTAGAACAACCGCTTATGTTCTAAAACTGCTTCCGAACGTTTCTCCAGGATAGGATTAATATCAACTTTTTGCATCTAGTGCAAGAAGAACATCTGGCGTGGTACTTGACATCTCATGATTGACTCAATTGCCTAAGCAAGTGATCTGCCAATCATGCACATCCCTCTCCCCTTTAGTTTGTAAGAAACTTTTAGAGAGGGTGATTCCATCACCTGTAGGTAGACCATCATGCCAGGAGTCGTTCATTCTAAAATACCTTTAGAATGCTATCAAAGTACCCAGATTGGGAAACTACCCAAATCTAAATCTAAAACCATAGATTCAGCAACAAGAATGCATGATATTATTGTTGGAGATATTGCCCTCAAAGTCAATTATTGGATCGCAGGTAGGTGATTGCAGGGGTCTATAAGCACATCCTTAAAAGTGTCCCTAGTCGTGGGAGTTTCGAGACAGGGCATCGATACTCCAGAGTAGACTAGTGTATACAGTCGAGACCCCGACGAGGGGCGGTGGCCGGTCTCACAAGCCACTGGTGTCAGTTGGTTCACCTAAGATGTATACAGGTGCTCATTAGGTTATGAGTACACCGGACATGACTCGCCAGGAACCTGCTAGTTGGTATTATACATATCGTCAGATAGCAGTTCCCTGGTGACTTGTGTACAGGTTAGTTCATCGACCTGAGATCGTCATTTGTCTCGTGTGAGTTCCCACTGTGCTTAGATTACTACCCTACCACGCTCAAAGGAGTTGTGCAAACAGGTTTTAGTTGGGTACAGTCCCGAGCCACATTGGAGGCAAGTGAGCAGATCGTCGGGGGTTCGTCTCTCTCGGTATTGGGGGTTGATGTCGCGCAGTGTACGGGTGGCCATCACTAGAAATCCTTGGCCAAGGTAGTGGAGAATTACTGATTTCGATCAGTAGTTTCTCAGGTGGTGATGGGCTTCATACCGACACAAATTATCGCATTATTAAGGGTCTGACTTTATCCACCCCCCTAAACTCAATATGCGATACTCTTTAGACGAACGGACCCGACTGTATATACATTGTCACTGTCAGGCTCAGTAGGGTTTATAGATGAGTTCGCTCGTCAGCTTCCCTTCCAATCAATACATAGGCAAACCGTTACGTACAGCTTGTACCTCTGATGTGCTAGAGGTTATACCCAGTGCCAGTGTGTTGATGAGTCATTAGAGTCCCCCACAGACACTTTCCCAAGTTCGGGCGAAACGTTGTAGAGGCCGTATGGTGATATGGCAAGGTTCAGAAAAAACACGTGCGTTTTCGCACGTGTCGTTTTTCGGGCAGATAATACTGGTAGGCTTTGGTTTAAGCCGGAACCCAGTATTATACTGTGTAGATATAATATCTTTATCTCAGTTGCATTTATATTCGGTCGTAATATAAATGCGGGTATGTTTATACTGATACGGGGTTATCCTGAAATTCGTTTCAGGATCGCTTTTGGAAGTTGCCAGTTTCCAGTTTTCTATCAGCCGTATTTTGACATTCGGTTAAATGCGGATTTATCTTTTCTTGGGATTTGTGTGGAAACTTCTAGAAGAGGTGACTAGGATGGTGACTAGGATAGTGAGGTGGCTTTGTTCATTAATGGTGCATTAATGAGTTGATGACTATGGTTAATGAATCATCACTTTCATTAATGTATTCACACTAGGTGTCATTAGTGAGTCATGATAAGTTTCATTGTTAGAGTCACCCTCCCTCTCCTACACTCACCCTCCTCCACCATTTATATAGCCGGCCCCTCTTGTGGCAAATGAGAGATTCATTTTTTGCAAAAGATTGTGATAGTTTAGCGTATGGAAATTTCATATAGTTCGATTTCCATTTACCCGATTCCAAATGGCAACTTCTTTTAACCGTTCGTCCATAGCCTTGGACGTAACGAGACAAAATGTTCTACTCATTCTCTACTTCATCTTGGTCGTCTCTTTTAGCAAACTTGATGACCAAGTTGCCTCGGTTCAGAGGCGGGAGCCCGTTTAAAGATCCGTCGACGTGGTGCCACCTGGACGAGAAGACTGGAGATTCAGGAGATCGGAGCAGCCGCAACAAGCGTGGGATGATGGTTGAAGACCGAAGGACTCGGATCATTCGGTATAACGTTTCTACCCTTTTGTAATTTGTTAGTTTAGCTTTAATGGCAAATCCGGGTTACGGTACACGATAGCGCCAGTTTGTAAAAAGTTTTTGTTCCGCATTTGGCGTCTGTTAGACGGCCGGGGCGCTACCGTGGACTTACAGTGGTATCAGAGCCTCACCATTAAGCTATACTAACTTGCGCTAACACGTTTAAAATATCGATCGAACCGTTTTTCAAAAATTGCAATTTCCATGTTCAAAGTTTCTGTCGATTTTTAACAGGGCCCAAAAATTATTTTGAACATACCAGAAAACAAAGCAGGCTTTTATTAGAAAACTGGTGAAATTTGGAGGACCAATTCCACAGAACCGCCGCGGTTCCGCGGCCCAAACAAGGGTTTGGCCGCGGATCCGCCGCAGTTTTGTGAGATTGGCACTTCAAATTTCTACAGTGCGTTCTACTTGGGAAATTGTGGCTTTTGATATATTTCTTTTAGGCCCAGATTTTGTTACTGTACAGCAGATGTACGTGGGGCCCACTTCGGGAAATTTTATCGATCGAAATTTTAAACTTGTTAGTATGCAGTATTTACATTATATCTCCGACCGGGAATGTCATTTGATTGGTAAACCGCGTCTGATTGCTATAGTTCTTTTAGACGGGTTTGCGAACGTGACATTCGCGTTGATGTTCTGTGTTGTGCTGTGATGTTGCTGTTAGTTATATGTATGCCCTAGAGGCCATTACTGTACATTGGATGTATATTGTAGTGGATACTGGGACATATATAGGTAGGACTTTCTTGCTCGACATGATAGTACGCTATCTGGTTGCTCTTTATCTTAACGTGTATACTTTCTGTCTCTCTGTTACATGTTGATAAAGCCCTTAGGATGTGTACTCGACTTCCAGGACTATGATGCAGATCATACTAGTGGGGCCTGGATAGTCAATGAGTACATCCTTCATTGTTCCTAGTCGTGGGAATATCGAGACGGGGCATCGATATTCCAGAGTAGACTAGCGTATATCTTCTCGACCCATGTGATGGGCGATGGATGATCCCATATCCATTGGTGTTTGACATCAGAGATGGTATACGGGTGCTCAGTGAAGACTGGGTACACTGAACGGACTCGCCGAGAACTCCCAGATGGTATTATACCTCACGTCAGATGGCAGTTCTCTGGTGACACTGGTACAGCTTAGTCTGTTGACCCGAGATCGTCATAGAGTCTTGTGTGTCTCCCACTGTGCTTTGATTTCCATCCTACCACGGCTCTACTGAGTCGTGCAAACAGGTGGTTTTTGGGTACAGTCCCGATTCACATGGAGGCAATGAGCGATAGGAGGGGATTCGTCTCTCCCGGTATTGGGGGTTGATGTTGCGCAATGCACGACTGGCCATAACAGGAAATCCCTGGCCAGGGTTGCAGTGATATACTGGTAAGAGTTATCAGTAGTTTCACGATAGTTATGGACCCTACGTCGGCATGACTTATCGAGCTATTGGGGTCTGACGTTTACCACCCCTAGGCGAGATATGCGACATATCAGACGAACAGACCGGACTGTACGGTAAGTGTTACTGGTTGGATTCACAGGAGTGTGAGCGGGCTTGCTCGTCGATCTTCTGATCGCTCAATACCCGGGTGGCCGTTACGTTTAGCAGACCGCTTGCGGCTTGTGGGTGTTTGATATGATCATCACCTGCTGCCGGCGTATTGACGAGTCTTTAGAGTCCTACACAGAGGTTTCCTGGCTCAAGCGAAACGAAATAGGAGCGCATATGAGATATGTGCGGGACCGAGAATAATGCGTGTATGTGATACCGTATTTCATTCTCGCGATGAATGTATCGATTGGTTATATGCGATATAACCTAGTTGTCGAATCAAGGATTGATTCGATAAGCCGATACATTGGATACTAGCCGGTTATATGCAACATGACCGGATCATTGAATCAAGTGTTGATTTAATGATTTAATGTATAATTTTATATTTGATATATCACTTTGCATTAACTAGTATTGGTTCACTTTAAATGGATTTTCTCACTTGAAATGCACATTGTATATGTGATATATTTTTGTGCACAAGATTGTATCATGTTTGATGATACATGCAAGCTTAGGTTTGTGTAAAGAATTAAACAATGGTTAAGTTAGTGGTTAGGGTTTACTTTTTTCTTATTCATTTATCTATTGATTTATTTATTTATTTCTTTTTGGAAAAGATAAAGAGAATGGTGGCTTTTTTGTAGTTTTGTGGAAACTTCATGAAATGTTGAAATCTTGACCATTCTTGTTCTTTTCCTAAACCTAACCATTAACCCTAACCATGGTTTATTCTCTACACCTAACTATGGTTACTATCATGATAAGTATCATTTTATTTGATAATTTATATATACTTATCATATTCTTTTTCTTCATCTTCTTTTTCTTCAACAAAAGAAAAAGCTTGCAACCTTCAATGGCAACTAGCCAAAACAAGTGAGAAATCCAATTCTAAAGTGAACCCACCTCCTATTTCTTCATCCTCTACCTCTTGCCAAGTAGTATAGGGTGTTTCCTTCATAAGTTTTCTTGACTTGGTGAAGTTGGAGCTTGATCTAGCGATGCCTCAACGTAGATCATCTTCGGCATCGTCGTCGATGACCTAGCCCGCTTTTTCTCCGATGAAACCGACGCTAGAGCCCAAGATCCGATTTGGACAGCGAGGGGACTTCATCGCGGAGCCTAGGAGGTGGAGGACCGGATCTACAAAGGTTGTAGCCCCTTCCCTTTAGCTATATTTCCGTTTACTTGCTTGCATCGCCTATATATCTAGTTGACGATCCGTATTAGGGTTTGTAGGCACCCGTAAAATTTGATTTGTGCATGTTTGATCACTTGTGAGACTCGATTAGAGTGCCTAGGAACCCTACAGTTGCGGATATGTCGTGGTGGATAGCAGTGTGCAATGGTAGTGCAGTTTGGATTTATTTGTACTTTTGATATTGCGGGGCAAGCGTCCAACATGTGGACTGCCGTCACTGCCTGTTGTATAATATTCTTTTGGGGCACGACCGGGGTCGAGGTCGATGTACCAGTTGTACATATTTTTATTTCTGTACTAGGTTTATCCCGCGAAGGAGTGCACGGATAGCCGGGTTCTGGAGGGCAACGGGTCCGTATCTCATGGTTTTGGGAGGCAGAGGGACCTCACTCTAGAATTGGCAGACTATTCGCCGTACTCGTAGGGGGTACAGGTTGGCCCAAGGAGGGGTGCTCAATTTACCGGATTCCGTGAAGTGCCGGATGTTCCATTCACTATGCTGTGGGGACTACCTCGCTTCAGGTTTTGGCGGGTAACTTGCCGCACCCGTAGGGGTCTAGTTTTCATTGCACAGGCTATCCACACGACCAGGGGAACGTCGGGTTTCAGTAGCGGCTCTGTGAAACCCGGGGATCCCAGATTATCTGTATTGTTCTGTGATACTTATTACTTTTCTGTAATGTTGCATATTATCACGCCTGGAGCGATTACTGTATATTGGTATATATACTATTAGATGTTGTATATGTTTTACACCCGCGCTAGTCCAGCCCCCGCTCTGTCGTTAGTTAAGTAACCTAACGGGTGATGACGAGTCCCAGTGACGAATGCGGATGGCATATACGTACATTTTATTTTTCGTTCTTTTCTGGTGTGATTGATTGATGGGACTGCATTGATTCTGATCAATGCAAAGATAAAACAAACCTATATTTGATGTTGTTAGAACAAATTTTAAAAAGTGTTATTACAAAGATGTTTCTTTTTGCTTTGCATAGTGGTATTCAGTTAGAATATCCTGCACCTCATTCGACGAGGCAAGGGCCGAGATCCCTTCACCAGGAGTGACCCCTTGGGCAGAAGTTTGCGTCAGGGTAATAACTTTACATATAGTCGATTACAAGTTGATATGCATCGCGGTATTCAGTTGGAATATCCTGCACCTCATTCCACGAGGAAAGAGCCGAGATCCCTTCACCGGGAGTGACCTCTTTAGCAAAACGTTTTCGTCACTATATTTTTATAAAAGGTATCAGTTTCCTTCAACGAGATCAAGTTCATTACGTTAAAGGTTTTTCGCCAAAAACCAGCCGTAGCCCTCCGTCATTTCTTGTGGATGGTCAGTAGTATTCAAGCTATGTATTTTGACCTAACGCCAAGGCATAGTGATTGGTAGCTGCTGGGTATTCATTTGTTGCATAGATAGATGCGTTGGTTTGGGACAGTCGTTCTGTCATACTTGGCCCTTCGTCAAGGGCATGTGCGGGTGGGTTCAAATTAACCTGGATAATGACGGATAGAACTTGACATGTGACTTATGATATTTTGACCTAACGCCAAGGTCATAAGAGCATGGGGCAAAAATTACATCGAGAGTTTCAAACATACAGGAAACTTGCCATGCATGCGCATACCTTCTGGAGTGTGATAACTTGAGTGGCTTCCATCAAGTTATCATGCGATGATAGTTGGATCCCGATTCCCACTGATGAGTTGGTTTACTCTTCGGGTGATCCCGACTGATTCTTCTTTAGGTTTGGAGGAGAATTTGAGATTACAGTGGGAGGTTTCCTGATTAGATAAAGTGATAACCATTCTGATCTAGCTTAGAGTGCACGTAGAGTGTTTCTTTTCTCTCTCTCTCTCTCTTTGGCAGCGAGCTTTGACCGGCCCTAGACTATGACTCAGTGACCAAGTTGACCGAATCTTCTTAAAATACTGGTTTTTGGATTGTCCAAGTTGCATAAGTCATTGCCGCTCTTTCTTTTACCCTTTACATTTCTCAGAACACCCCGTATTACTACGGATATCCACTTCCATTGGATAGATCCATCGTATGGTGATATACGAACTCGAAGATACTACTTCGAGGATGGATCCAGGTTCAGGAGAAATAGAATTAGTTTATTCAGTTGTCTTTTATTATCACCTTCTCTCAGGTTGCGAGGGCTCCTTAGTTTAGGAGAGTACACTTATTACGCTTATTGGATAGTCTTATTCCAAACCATAGGCTGGTGCCAAAAGGTAGGGAATGAAGAAAACCAATTAGCCTAACTAGGGTGTGCAGAAGGTAATATGTAAAGACAAGAATAAAGGGATTAGAAAGAGGGCAAAGTAAATTGCGACTGTTATCATTCACGACCAAACAGCGTACTTCATCGCCACTCCTATTTCACCTTTGCTTTTTCCCCAGTTCGGGAGAAATAGAATAAGGTATTATTCAGTTTTCTTTTATCATCACCTTCTCTCAAATTGCGAGTGCTCCTAGGATTAGGAGAGTACACCTATTATGCTTACTGGATAGTCTTCTTCCAAATCATAGGCTGGTGCCGAACGGTAGGGAAGGAAGAAAACCATTTAGCCTAACGATAGTGTACAGAAGGTAGACTAAAGACAAATAAAGGGATTTGGAGAGATAGCAAATGAAATATACGCTTATAGTCATGAATTGGATTATGGAAGAGGCATTACTAGGAATACCAGGATATCCCTACGAAACATTTTCATGTTTCAGTTACACTGTGTATTGTTAAAGGAAAACTGATTTCCCGATTAGATACTTACTCCAAGGTATGTATTTACCAGGTTACATTCTTACATTTGTATGGTTTTAGTGGGAGTAAACTATTGGGAATTAGGTGACCATCCTCATTATATCGGAATTCTTTGTAATTGGTGATATTTGAGGAAATCGCCTGGGTACAGTTTTTTAACCTACGACGCACAGATTTTGAGTTATTTAACTCAGCGGACTTATACAAAGTATTGTATGTTGTCCAGTGTCCGTCAGGACAAAGAGATAGGTCCTTGTACTATGTTCTGATTACTTGTGACTTCTCTAGTTTTTAGACAAGTGTTTCGTTGAAATACAATGTCTAAGTTTTGAGAAGTTTTGGGTATAAGAATAAAGTAGAGAACCAAGTATCACAAGTAACGGGATTCTTCAAAGAGATAGAAGATGTAGATTCTTGTGATTGGTATTCAGTTGATAGTAATGGTTTTGAGAAACTTGTTTCTCTTTCAGGTTACTCATAATTGGATGGATTCCTAAGTTGAGTAATGCTGATTAGCCTTTCTCCATTAAGTTGATATGCACTGGAGACAGCTGCATGATTAGAATCTGGTTCCAATTAAATTAGTGGCTCTGTTTCTATATTGGATATAGAATGGTTCATATCTTAACGATGTTAAGGTACGGCGAGTTGTCCAGCTTATGCTTAAAACCAGACACTGGATAACTCAAGACACGTTTCTATAATGGCTGTTTGTGGGTTAACCCTGGCTTCGACGAGGGTTGACATTTCTACCATATGGAAGATCAATAGTGATATTGTTCTTGACTCGCCACAGTTTTATTAAAATGGATTTTTTCAGAAAACAGTAGTGGGAGTATGGTAGAACTGGAAGTGATTCCAGAACCGCAAACGATTACAGAAAATTTAGTAGAACCTATATATTCAATCAGGTTAGACATTCCAATAGCCACTCCGCAGACATGGTGGGTAACCTCAGACACCCGAGAGGTACTCCGGTAGCCTCAAGGACGGTAACAGGAAGGTTCTTGTTTACCCAGACTTGACACTACTGTTGTTCCAGACTATGAAACCCGGCAAGAGGATAAGTATAGCGTCGTTCTAAACTAGCTTTAGAAGTGTGCGTGTATATTATTCTGCCAGAGGGTTGTCGTAGTCAGTGGGAGCAGCGGAAGCATAGTGGGCAAGTAGCTTATGTCTATTTATAGACATGAGCAGATATAGCAGAGAAAGATCATCTAATTTTGATGTGACAGTCATAACTTTGACTTCATCAGAATAGGGGATGGATCTGTTAAGAAGGTAGTAGGGTGTGATGTCCCGGTATTTGGATGACATACACAGAGTAGGAAGTAAAATTCCTATACTACGATCGGTTGTACTGTGATTCTCACACAGTTATTTCTTCACACAGGATGTGGATATAATATCAGACATTCTGGTTACTAGATCTATGGTTTTAGATCTAGATTTGGGTAGTTTCCCAATGTGGGTACTTTGACAGTATTCTAATAGCATTTTAGAATAGATGACTCCTGGCATGGTGGTGTACCTGCAGGTGATGGAGTCACCCTCTCTAAAGGTGTCTTAGAGACTAAAGGAGAGAGGGATGTGCATGATTGGCAGATCACTTGCTTAGGCAATTGAGTCAATCATGAGATGTCAAATACCACACCAGATGTTTTTGCACTAGATGCGATATGTTTATATTAATCCAATCCTGAAGAAACATAAGGAAGCAGTTTTAGAACATAAGTGCATGTTCTACGGATTTGATGACGGCAGCCTCTTTCGGGAGACGGTTATCATTCCAGGCTTCAAAAGTGACATGAATGACAAAGTGATTGTCAGAGTTATAGTTTTCCTCTATGATGAGGGACGGTATTATGGACAGGTGGTCCAAGAGGATACTGTGGGAGGCATGGTGCTGGATACTGATTAGGTTCAGTTATCGATACAGTCTAAGAAGTTTGGATTTGGAGTTCATTTATGAACTAGGTCCCATCAGATATTCAGACATATTCTAAGACAGGTATTACTCAATTCGGGAGATGGCTTTCTCCGCGAACTTGAGATTAAGAGAGACATAGAAAGAAACATCAGGGCGGATCCACTCACTGAGGCTATTTCTCGAACACAAGAGTTTTACAAACTAGCTTTGTGAAACTGATTAGTAGAGGAGTTGGATGTTCGATATCACATGGGCTGTGAGTATGCGACATCGCAATAATTAGCCTTGAGTGCAAGTGGGAGATTGTTGGAGATAGTGCCCTCAAAGTCAATTATTGGATCGCAGGTAGGTGATTGCAATGATTGAGGCAGGACCTATACCGATATGACAGTCTTGCTCGAGATGATAGTATGCTATCTGGTTTGTATTTATCATCGTATATATGCTTTAGTTCACTATTGCATGATGATAGAGCCCATAGGATTCATGCTTGACTACCAGCAGTATGATGGCGATCATATACGTGGGACCAGGGGTCTATAAGCACATCCTTAAAAGTGTCCCTAGTCGTGGGAGTTTTGAGACAGGGCATCGATACTCTAGAGTAGACTAGTGTATACAGTCGAGACCCCGACGAGGGGCGGTGGCCGGTCTCACAAGCCACTGGTGTCAGTTGGTTCACCTAAGATGTATACAGGTGCTCATTAGGTTATGAGTACACCGGACAGGACTCGCCGGGAACCTGCTAGTTAGTATTATACATATCGTCAGATAGCAGTTCCCTGATGACATGTGTACAGGTTAGTTCATCGACCTGAGATCGTCATTTGTCTCGTGTGAGTTCCCACTGTGCTTAGATTACTACCCTACCACGCTCAAAGGAGTTGTGCAAACAGGTTTTAGTTGGGTACAGTCCCGAGCCACATTGGAGGCAAGTGAGCAGATCGTCGGGGGTTCGTCTCTCCCGGTATTGGGGGTTGATGTCGTGCAGTGCACGGGTGGCCATCACTAGAAATCCTTGGCCAAGGTAGTGGAGAATTACTGATTTGGATCAGTAGTTTCTCAGGTGGTGATGGGCTTCATACCGACACAAATTATCGCGTTATTAGGGGTCTGACTTTATCCACCCCCCTAAACTCGATATGCGATACTCTTTAGAGGAACGGACCGGACTGTATATACATTGTCACTGTCAGGCTCAGTAGGGTTTATAGATGAGTTCGCTCGTCAGCTTCCCTTCCAATCAATACATAGGCAAACCGTTACGTACAGCTTGTACCTCTGACGTGCTAGAGGTCATACCCAGTGCCAGTGTGTTGATGAGTCATTAGAGTCCCCCACAGACACTTTCCCAAGTTCGGACGAAACGTTGTAGAGGCCGTATGGTGATATGGCAAGGTTCGGAAAAAACACGTGCGTTTTCGCACGTGTCGTTTTTCGGGCAGATAATACTGGTAGGTTTTGGTTTAAGCCGGAACCCAGTATTATACTGTGTAGATATAATATCTTTGTCTCAGTTGCATTTATATTCGGTCGTAATATAAATGCGGGTATGTTTATACTGATACGGGGTTATCCTGAAATTCGTTTCAGAATCGCTTTTGGAAGTTTCCAGTTTTCTATCAGCCGTATTTTGACATTCGGTTAAATGCAGATTTATCTTTTCTTGGGATTTGTGTGGAAACTTCTAGAAGAGGTGACTAGGATGGTGACTAGGATAGTGAGGTGGCTTTGTTCATTAATGGTGCATTAATGGGTTGATGACTATGGTTAATGAATCATCACTTTCATTAATGTGTTCACACTAGGTGTCATTAGTGAGTCATGATAAGCTTCATTGTTAGAGTCACCCTCCCTCTCCTACACTCACCCTCCTCCACCATTTATATGGCCGGCCCCTCTTGTGGCAAATGAGAGATTCATTTTTTGCAAAAGATTGTGATAGTTTAGTGTATGGAAATTTCATATAGTTCGATTTCCATTTACCCGATTCCAAATGGCAACTTCTTTTAACCGTTCGTCCATAGCCTTGGACGTAACGAGACAAAGTGTTCTACTCATTCTCTACTTCATCTTGGTCGTCTCTTTTAGCAAACTTGACGACCGAGTTGCCTCGGTTCAGAGGCGGGAGCCCGTTTAAAGATCCGTCGACGTGGTGCCACCTGGACGAGAAGACTGGAGATTCAGGAGATCGGAGCAGCCGCAACAAGCGTGGGATGATGGTTGAAGACCGAAGGACTCGGATCATTCGGTATAACGTTTCTACCCTTTTCTAATTTGTTAGTTTAGCTTTAATGGCAGATCCGGGTTCCGGTACACGATAGCGCCAGTTTGTAAAAAGTTTTTGTTCCGCATTTGGCGTCTGTTAGACGGCCGGGGCGCTACCGTGGACTTACAATTATATCCATATCCTAAGTGGAGAAACTACTGTGTGACTACCACAGTATAACCGATCGTAGTATAGGAATTTCACTTCCTACAATGTGTATGTCATCCAAATACCAGGACTTCACACCCTACTACCTTCTTAAATAGATCCATCCCCTATTCTGATGAAATCAAAGCCCACGACTATCACATCAAAAATAGATGATCTATTTCCGCTATATCTGCTTTAGTCTATAAATAGACATAAGCTACTTGTTCACTATGCTTCCGCTGCTCCCACTGACTACGACAATCCTCTGGCAGAGTCATATACACGTGCACTTCTAAATCTAGTTTAGAATGACGCTATACTCATCCTCCTGCCGGGTCTCATAGTCTGGAACAATAGTAGTGTCAAGTCTGGGTAAACAAGAACCTCCCTGTCACCGTCCTTGAGGATACCGGAATACCTCTCGGGCGTCTGAGGTTACCCACCATATCTGCGGAGTGGCTAATGGAATGTCAATCCTGATTGAATTTTTAGGTCCTATTAAATTTTCCGTAATCGTTTGCGGTTCTGGAATCTCTTCCAGTTCTACCATACTCCCACTACTGTGGCGAGTCAAGAACAATATAACTATTGATCTTCCAGATGGTAGAAAGTCAACCCTCGTCAAAACCCGGGTTAACCCACAAACTGCCATTACAGAAACGTGCCTTGAGTTATCCAGAGTCTGGTTTTAAGTATAAGCCGGACAACTCCTCGTACCTTAACATCGTTAAGATACGAACCATTCTATATACAATATAGAAATAGAGGCACTGATTTAATTGGAACCAGATTCAAATCATGCATCTGTCTCCAGTGCATGTCAACTAAATGGAGAGAGGCCGATCAGCATTACTCAACTTAGGAGTGTATCCAATTATGAGTAACCTGAAAGAGAAACAAGTTTCTCAAAACCATTACTATCAACTGAATACCATACACAAGTATCTAAATTTTCTATCAGTTTGAAGAATCCTGATACTTGTGACACCTGGTTCTCTATTTTATTCTTGTACCTATAACTTCCCAAACTTAGACCTTGTATTTCTACGAAACATTTGTCCAAAAACTTGAGAAGTCACAAATAAATAGAATATAGTACGAGGACCAACCCTTTTGTCCTAATGGACACTGGACAATATACAATACTTTGTATAAGTCCCGTGAGTTGAATAACTCAAACCCTGTGCGTCGTAGGTTGAAAACTGTACCCAGGCGATTTCCTCAAATATCACCAATTACAACGAATTCCGATATAATAAGGATGATCACCTAATTCCCAATAACTTACTCCCACTCATCATCTGTAAAACCATACAGATGTGAGAATCATACCTGGTAAATACATACCCTGGAGCAAGTGTCTAATTAGGAAATCAGTTTTCAATTAATAACACACAGTGAAACTGAAACATGAATATGTTTCGAAGGGGTATCCGGGTATTCATAGTAATGCCTCTTCCATTATCAGATTCATGACTTCAACTGTATATTTCCTTTCCATCTCTCCAATTCCCTTTTATTTGTCTTTAGTGGTTACCTTCTGTACACCATCGTTAGGCTTAATGGTTTTCTTCCTTCCCTACCGTTCGGCACTAGCCTATGGTTTGGAAGAAGACTATCCAATAAGTATAATAGGTGTACTCTCCTAAACCTAGGAGCACTCGCAACCTGAGAGAAGGTAAGGATAAAAGACAACTGAATAAATCTTATTTCTATTTCTCCTGAACCAGAATCCATCCTCGAAAAAGTTCCTTCGAGTTCGTATATAACCATACGATGGATTTATCCAATGGAATTGGATGTTCGTAGTGATACGGGCTGTTCTGGAGAAATGCAAAGGTGAATTAGGAGTGGCGATGAAATACGTGATTTGGTCGTGAATGTTAACAGTCGCAATTTACTTTGCCCTCTTTCTGATCCCTTTATTTTTCTTAACTTATTACCTTCTGTACAGCCAACTTAGGCTAATTGGTTTTCTTCATTCCCTACCTTTCGGCACCTGCCTATGGTTTGGAAGAAGACTATCCAATAAGCGTAATAGGTGTACCCTCTCCTAATCCTAGGAGCCCTCATAACATGAGAAAAGGTAAAACGAAAAGACAACTGAATAGTCCTATCCAATCTCTCCAGAACCTGAATCCATTCTCGAAGAAATTCCTTCGGGTTCGTATATAACCATACGATAGATTTATCCAATAGAATTGGATGTTCGTAGTGATACGGGGTGTTCTGAAGAAATACAAAGGTTAAGAGAAGGAGTGGCAATGATGTATGCAACTCAGACAATCCAAAAGTCAGTGTTATAAGAAAGTTCGGTTAACTTGGTTACTGAGTTATTGTCTAGGGTCGGGTCATGGTCGCAGTCAAAGAGAGAGAGAAAAGAAACACTATGCATGCACTCAAAACCATATCAGAATGGTTAATCATTTTATCTGATTAGGAAACCTCCCACTTTATTCTCAAATTCTCCTCCAAACCTGAAAGAAAAATTAGTCGGAATCACCCGAGGAGTAAACTAACTCATCAGTGGGAATCGGGATCCAACTATAATCGCATGATAACTTGATGGAAGCCACTCAAGTTACCACACTCCAGAAGGTATGCGCATGCCTGTCAAGTTTCCTGTATGTTTGAAACTCCCGATATGATTTTTACCCCAAGCGGCTTATGACCTTGACAGAGGTCAACATATCATAAGTCGCAAGTCAAGTTCAACCCGTCATTGTCCTGGATTAATTTAGACCCACCCGCACGTGCCCTTGACAGAGGTCAAAATGACCGTGCGACTGTCCTAAATAATCGCATATCAATGCAGCAAACAAGTATTACCCAGCTACCAAGCACTGTGCCTTGACAGAGGTCAACATACACAGCATGAATACTAAGTAATACCTGTAAGAAATGACGGAGGGTTACGACTGGTTTTTGGTGAAAAAACCTTTAGCGTAATAAACTTGATATCGTTGAAGGAACCGAATATCTTTTTATAAGAATATAGTGGCGAAAACCTTTACTAAAGAGGTCACTCCCGGTGAAGGGATCTCGGCTCTTTCCTCGTCGAATGAGGTGCAGGATATTCCAAACTGAATACCACGATGCAAAACAAAAAGTAATCGACTATAGTGAAGTTATTATCCTGACGCAAACCTCTGTCCAAGGGGTTACTCCCGATGAAGGGATCCCGGCCCTTACCTCATCGAATGAGGTGCTGGATATTCATAACTGAATACCTCTGTGCAAAACAAAAGAGAACACCCTTGTAATAACATCTTTTGAAAAATGTTCCAACAACATCATATATAGGTTTGTTTTATCCTTGCATTGATAAGAATCAACGCAGTCCCATCAATTAATCACACCAGAAAAGAACGAAAATATGATGTATGTATATGCCATCCGCATTCGCCACTGATCCCGTCATCACCCGTTAGGTTACTTAACTAACGACAGAGCGGGGATGGACTAGCGCGGGTGCAAAACATATACAATATCTACTAGTATATATATCAATATATAATAATCGCTCCAGGCATGATAAATACAACATCACAGAAAAGTAATAAGCATCACAGAACAATACAGATAATCTGGGATCCGCGGGTTTCATAGAGCCGCAAATGAAACCCAACATTCCCCTGGTCGTGTGGATAGCCTGTGCAATGAAAACCTAGACCCCTACGAGCGCGGCAAGTTACCCACCAAGACCTGAAGCGAGGCAGCCTCCTTCAGCAAAGTGAATGGACCACCCAGCACTTCACGGAATCCGATAACTTGAGCACCCCTCCTTGGGTCAACCTGTACCCCCTACGAGTGCGGCGAATAGCCCGTCAATTCTAGAGTGAAGCCCTTTCCGTCTCAACGCCATAGAAGCGGGCCCGTTGCCCTCTAGAACCCGGCTATCCGTGCACCCCACCGCGGGGTAATCCTAGTACAGAAAAGAAAATATATACAACGGGTACATCGACCTCAACCCGGTCGTGCCCCAAAAGAATAATATACAAATAGACAGTGACGGCAGTCCACATGTCGGACGCTCGCCCCGCAATATCAAAAGTACAAATAAATCCAAACTGCACTACCATTGCACAGGAGCTATCCACCACGACAAATCCGCAATATCACAGCACAACATAGAACATCAACGTGAATGTCACGTTCGCAAATCTGTCTAAAAGGACTATAGCGATTAGACAAGTTTACCGATCAAATGACATTCACGGTCACAGATAGAAATGTAAGTACTGTGAACTAACTTATTTAAATTTTCGATCAACAAAAATTTCCCGAAATGGGCCCCAAGTACAAATCCGGCACTCAAAATAATCTGGACCAAAACCAAATATTCCAGAAACCACATTTCCAAGTTGAAGTCCCCCAGAAGAAAATTGGTGCAGCGAACCCACCAAAATGCCGCGCAACCGCGGCAAACATGAGCGTTTGGCCGCGGTTCCGCGGTCTAGTGGTACGTTCGTGCTACCAAATTTCTTCCAGTGTCTTAAAAAAGCCTGTCTGATTTTCTGAAACACTCAAAATAATTTTTCGACCAGTTTAAAAATTTAACAGAAACTTTATCATTTAAAATGCGTTTCGGAAATTTTGTTCGATCGATATTTTAAACACGTTAGAACAAGCTAGTAAAGGTTAATAGCGTGGCTCTGATACCATATTGGGCCACAGCGATGTCCCGGCGGTCAAACCGACGCCAAATGCGGAACAAAAACTTTTTACGGAACCGGCGCCATCGCGACCGAAATACCCCGGGTCGTTCCATTAACCGTAAACTAGCAATATGTAAAAGAGTTTGGAAAGATTATACCGATCGATCCGTGATCTCCGCGCCAAACTCCTCGCTGCTGCGCCGACGAAGTCCGCTCCCCGATCACGCCCGTCAAAATGGCACCACGTCGATGAATCTTTATACGGGCTCCCGCCTCGAACTGAAGCAACTCGGATATGAAGTTTGTCAGCCAACATGTCCAAGAATGAAGTAGATAGAGTGTAGAACAATTTATCTCAAGACACCCAAGCGATTGGATGGAGGTAAATGAAGTTGCCTTTGATATGAAATGAAGTGAGCAAGGATTTTTGCAATGAGAACAAATTTCCTTACCAAAAAAAATGGGCTCGGGCACAAGAAAAGCTTCACTGGGGAATTTTGAAAATCTCCAGGGAGTGCGCAACAAAAATGGGTGAGAGAAAGGTATATCTCCATTAATTAGTAAATTAATCCCTCTACCTTTATACATAGCGCGCACACAAAGAAATGGCAACCATCACCCCAAATAGTGCTCGTCCCTCACCAATTGCCTATGCTGCCAACTCCAAACCAGGCCTATTAAATGTGAAATGGACACCTCATCAACTAATCCAAATGAAGCCCATCACATTCATGGTTTCGGCCATGACAAGATAAAGGAAATGGTAGCAAAAAAAAAATATGCACACAAAAACCTTAAACATTAAAAAATAATGTTTAAGCGAGAGAAGAAAAACTGGAAACTGGCAACTCCGAAAATAATCCCGTAAGGAATTACGAGATTACCCATCAACAGTAAATACATACCCGCATTTGTATTCCGATCGAATACAAATACAATGAGACAAAAATATTCCTACATTTTATAATACTAGGATCCGGCTTAAATCAAAACCCGCTAGTATTATCCGTCCGATCATGATCCGTGTAGAAGTGCACGAATATGATCGAACCCTACCATATTACCATACGGCCTCTACAACGTTTCGCCCGAACTTGGAAAACTGTCTGTGGGGGACTTTAATGACTCATCAATACACTGGGTATAACCGTTAGCACGTCAGAGGTACTAACTGTACGTAACGGTTGCCCATGCATTGATCGGAAGGGAAGCTGACGAGCAAACTCATCCAGAAACCCTACTGAGCCTGACAGTGACAATATCTGTACAGTCCGGTCCGTTCGTCTATGAGTATCGCATATAGGGCCTAGGGGGCTGGTAAACGTCAGACCCCCAATAGCGGTATAAGTCATGTCGGAGAGTAGCCCAGAACACCCTGAGAAACTACTGGAATACCTACCAGTAAATCTCGATTACCCTGGCCAGAGATTTCATGTAATGGCTCTCCTAAACACAGCGCGATCTCACCCCCAATACCGGGAGAGACGAATCCCCGACGATCCGCTCACTGCCTCCATATGGCTCGGGACTGTACCCAACTAAAACCTGTTTGCACGACTCCTTTGAGCTGTGGTAAGGTAGTAATCAAAGCACAGTAGGAACTCACACGAGACAAATGACGATCTCAGGTCGACAGACTAACCTGTACACATGTCAACTGGGAACTGCTATCTGACGATATGTATAATACCAACTAGCATATTCCCGGCGAGTCCTGTCCGGTGTACTCATAATCCAATAAGCACCTGTATACATCTTAGGTGAACCAACTGACACCAATGGCTTGTAAGACCGGCCACCGCCCCTCGTCGGGGTCTCGACTGTATACACTAGTCTACTCTGGAGTATCGATACCCTGTCTCGAAACTCTCTCGACTAGGGACCATTTAAGAATGTGTTTATAGACCCCAGCTCCTACGTATATGATCGCCATCATACTGCTGACAGTCAAGCAAGAATCCTATGGGCTCTATCAACATGCAATAGTGAACTAAAGCATGTACACGATGATAAAGACAAAACAGATAGCATAATATCATCTCGAGCAAGACTGTCCTTTCGGTATAGGTCCTCCCTCAATCATTGCAATCACGTACCTGCGATCCAATAATTGACTTTGAGGGCACTATATCCAACACATGGGGTGTCACTACAACAATAACATGAATTAATATGATCTGTAGATGCAGCTATATATATTTTAAATGATATGGATGCATACGGGTATCCGAAAACAGTAAAACTTTAATATAGATGTATAATGCAATCAACATGTAATATTTTATTCATATGGATGCAGATATAATAGTATAGCATGTAGAAAGACAAACTTGCCTGAACGGATCGCACGACGGGTGCGTACGGCACGTCCGACGTCGGGTAATCGTCGCAACGTACACAGGGCACGCGGGACGGGTCCAGGCAAGGCAAGAGGGTAATCACGCATGCAAGGGACGTTCACTGGATCTCTCGGGTCGTCGGCGTCGAGCCCGACTCTGGCGATCACTGGAAAAGCGCAATCAAGAAAAGCAAGAAGAGAAGAACAAGAAGAAGAAGAAAGAAGAAGAAGAAGGAAAGGGTGGGTTTTGGTTGTTGTGGTGCTCTGGTTTCAGAGAGGAAGGCGAGGCAAGAGCTAACTCCGACAACGGGGTTTTTCTGGCGAAGCTAGGTGTGTGCAGTGGGGGTTCGGGTAAGGGTTGTAGTGTGTAGGGGAGGCTCGGGTGTAGGGTGGTCTGGAGTGCAGGGAGGAGGAGAGGAGAGGTAAGTGGAGACGTAGGGAGAGGTTGACGGTGACGAGGTCAGGGATCGAAGGTGATGGGTACGTGGGTGCTGTGGGTTTCGTCGTCGGGAGAGGAGAGGAGTCGAAGGAGAGGAAGGTTGAGGCGATGGAGTGGAGAAAGAGACGAGAGATACTCGAGGGAGGAGAGGAGGAGGCTCGGGTTGTTATGACGACAAAGACGCGGCTAGGTTAAGGTTTTCTGTGGGATCCCGTCGCGGGATGTAGGGATTTATATAAAGAAGAAGAAGTGTGAAGGGAGGTGACGAGAATCGAGAAGTGCACAGTAACCACGAGTGGAGAGAGAGAGAGAGAGAGAAAGAGAGATAGTCTGCGAGAGAGAGATAAAGAGAGATCGAGAGGAGAAAGAGTGAGTGGGAAAGAGAGAGAGAGAGTCAGCGAGAGAGAGAGAAAGAGAGAGAAGTTAAATTAATTATTTAAAAAAAAATCTTTTTAGTTATTAAATAAAATTTAAACAATTATAAATATTTAAAATATAATATTTGTTAATTTTGAGTTTTAGGCTAATACAAAAAATAGTCCAAAAAACGTCCGGATCGGATCTAAAATTATGGTTTGAAAATACAGATAATATACGTATCAATCAAAACCAAAATACGATATCCGGATAACGAAAAAGCATACCCCCAAGAACGAATGCACGCACGTGCACGTAGCCATCCAAACGAGTCCGTTCCACTGAACGGGACGAGAACAAAATGCGCGGATGCTACGACAGGGTTAGGGGTATCATGCAGGCCATGCAAGATATTTTTAAAATATTTTATGTGACTTTAAATGTTATATTAAAAAAATACAGATGCCGGATATAATTCCAGTATGCAGTATACAAATAATAAAAATGCACGGATCCACATAACAAATCAGGATAAATCATAAACAGGAATTAAGACGGGTTTCCAGCAAGCAGGTCCGGTCGGATGCAAATACAGATGTCAAATACACTATTCGCACCCAAAACACAGTAAATCAGGAAAATACCATAAATAAAGAAATACTTGAAATAGAACTGGTATAAATGAATTAAGGTGTTACAGGTTTAGACTAGCGTGTGCTTTTCAAGATCCTGACGAGGGACAATGGCCGGTCTCACAAGCCATTAGTGTCAGTTGGTCACCTAAGATAGTATACATGTGCTCACTGGAGGTGAGTACACTGGACGGACTCGCCAGGAATATCCCAGATGGTATTATTCCTATTGTCAAATAACAGCTTTCATGTAACATGAGTACAACTTAGTTTGTCAACCAGAGATCGTCATTTGTTTCATGTAAGTTCTCACTGTATTATGATTACTACCCTACTACGGCTTAAAGGAGTCGTGCAAACAGCTTTTAGTTGGGTACAGTCCCGAGCCACAAAGAGGCAGTGGGCGAATCGTCAGGGATTCGTCTCTCCCGGTATTAAAGGTAGATGTGCGCTGTGCATGGGTGGCCATCACCAGAAATCTTAGGCCAAGATGGACGAGTATTAATGATTTGGATCAGTAGTTTCTCAGTAGGTGATGGGCTTCATACCGACACGACTCATCGCGTTATTAGGGGTTTGATCTTATCCACCCCTAGACCAGGTATGTGATACTTTTAGACGAACAGACCGGACTGTACGTAGATTGTCACAGACACACTCAGTAGGTGTATGGATAAATTTGCTCGTCGGCCTTCCTTTCGCTAAATACCTGGATAGCGGTTACGTACAAGTAGTGCCGCTGACGTGCTTGTGGTTAAACCCACTGCTAGCGTATTAACGAGTTTTTAGAGTCCCACACAGAGGGCTTTTCCGGTTCATGTGATATGATATAGATAAAATATGTTGGTACATACAGCTGTCCGATTAAATATGTGTACAGGCTACACAGATTTTAATCAGACGGTTGATAATACTAGCGGCTTAGGATAAGCCGGATTATTAAATCAAGTTTTGATTTAATAATATATATATATATATATATATATATATATATATATATATATATATATATATATTCTAGTATTATTGTTCAATATTCATTTTCTCTCTTGGCTATTTGTATTTTTATACGGATACGGGTATATGTATTTCGATACATATACCGGGTTATATTCCGTATTTATATGGAATTTGTTCTAGAAGATAGACACATCATTTGTGAATATTCATAAAATCAGGTGGAGGATGAGGTGGAATTGAGCATGGTTGAAGACATGTAGAGAGGAATGTGTTTCATTTGTTTATTAACAAATGTGGTGAGATTTTTATTTGTATGGTTGAAAAAGAATGTGAAGCCATTCTACTCTTGATTGATTTTGATCTTTCAAGTTTTTTAACAAATGCTCATGACTATTTTTCCTTATCTCTTTCTTCTTTTACACTTGCTCTCTTGAGTTTAGATTTGAGAGAAAAAGCAGTGGAAAATTCCTACATCTCTACTCTCCATTCCGAGCGAGCTTGGAGCGTCGGTTGCTTCACTAGGTGAAACCGGATCTTGAATCAGTTTTCTTGGATGGATCATTTTCGGCGAAGAAGGACCGACTTGCAAACGTGACCCGGAGCTCTTGAGAGCATGCTAGAGTCCAACCCAATTGGAGCCCTTGAAGAAAACTTGAGGATGTGAATATTATTCTACACATAGTAGATTAATTTAGCTCACTGTGTTATCGTTCACAAGTTCTAGCTCTTTAGTTCGATTCATGGTTTTGGAACTTTAGCAAACTAGAAATTTTTGAAATTCATGCCGTCGTTTTCTAAAATTAATTTGCTAGTGTGCTTAAGTTCCCAACAGGTATAACACACGAAAATAGTGAAACTTTAAAAAATCTTAATAATTTTTAATTTTATATTCCTTGCTACACAAAGGTCGTAAAACTTTACATAAATATTAAAATTTCTATCTTTTCCGTTTTTCAATATTTTGATTTTAGAGCAATAAAATCGTTAAATTTAAGAAAAAATCTCAAAAAACTTTTGTTTTCTTCGATTCTACAATGTTTTGTATGCTTAACACATTAAAATCATGTTTTATTCAAAAAATTTTAAAAAAATTGTTTTCTTTGGTTCGTATTATTTTGCTTGCTATACAGAATATGAAAATTGTAATATTTAAAAAAAACCAAAAATTTTCTAGATTTTATCGATTTTCAACATTTTGCTTGCTCTCACAAATGGAAATCGCAAAATTTTTAGTGTTATTGAATTTTTTTTTTCCTTCACTTTTCAATATTTTGTTTGAGCTTATGAAAGTCGAAAAAATTTATCGATTTTCAATATTTTCATTGTTTTGAATGTTATATAACACATGAAAATTCAAAAAACCTAAGAATTTTCTATTTTTTTTTGTTTTCTGATATTTTACTTGCTCATATCTTTTAAGAACTTCCGAGTTTCTAGAAAACAAAAGAAAATGTGAAATAAAAGAAAAAAGGGCTTACTAAAATTCTAACATAACAAGAAATCTGGTTTGTGTGATTAAGACTCTTAGATGACTCAGAAACCCTAACAACATACGGAAATTATGAAATTTTAAAAATTCCCAAAAAAGTTATTTTCTTCGAACTTCCTTATTTTGCATGCCACGAATATGGTGAATTTTTTTTAAAAAAATTTCCTTTTTATTTGGCTTTTCAATATTTTGTTTATTATAGCATACAAAAATCATAAAAACATCGAAAATCTCAAGATTTTTTTTCCGGTTTTTCAAAATTTTTGTTTGCTATATACACGAAAAAGCGAAAATTTTCAAGTGCATTAAAATTTCCTGTTTTCTTTTTTTCATTATGCATGCTATATAATACAAGAAAACCACGGAACATTAAAAAATATCAAATTTTATTTTTCCTTTAAAATTTTAATATTGTTCAAGCTATAGTGCATTAAAATAATGAAATTATCAAATATGTCAAAATTTTCCGTTTTCTTTGGTTTTCTGTTATCATTTTAGCAAGACCAAACAAAAAATCATGAAATTTGTAACTCTATATTTTCCCCCATTTTAAAATATTTTGCAATTTGTATAGCACAAAAAATTATGAAATTTTTCAATATTTTACCAGTAAAACCTAAGTAACGAGAATAAATAGAAAAAGATTCTAAAGGAGGCCAAACAAAAAAAAATTCCATCATATGAACTTAACTGTATGGAATAAAAAATGATAAATATTAAGTAGGAACCAATAAAAAAAATCCATAACCTTAATATGGTAAGAGATTTGAATAAAGGCCATATAACAATTTTGCCACTAAAGTTCAAGATAGATAATAGAATATCCAGAGAAACATTTTCTCTGATAGATAGACAGATATGCATAAATTTGAAGCTTAATTTTATTCAATCCGCATTTTGAGCTATTTCTGTATCTTGATGCACACAACACACAATGCATATAATTTGGGTATTTCAAAACAAGTCCATTACTATCAATATAGAAAGCTTATATATATATATCTATATCTATATATAGAGAGAGAGAGAGAGAGAGAGAGAGGACGAGAATAGGCCCAACAAGGCTTTTTAGTTAGATGGCGCAAAAAATCTATACCCTACACGATTTTTTTCGTCGATCAGCACGCATCATCTTCTTTATCGTGTTTATCCCATAAGATATGGATAAACCAAATTTCATGTGATTCCACAACTTTTTCACCGTTGAATTAGCAATGTAAAAAGTTCTATTGTCGATAAACCGTTAATTTTGCACCCACTAAATCAACGGTGAAAATGTGATGAAATCACATAAAAAAAAATTTATCCACGTCTTAAATGATAAAGATGATGATAGGTGCCGATCTTCAAAAAAGCCGGGAAGGGTTTTTTCCCCGAAGTCATAGGAGTAAATTATCTCACCTTTACTCCATTATTCACATAGATATATATGAAAGCTTAGAATAGACAAATGAACAAGAGTTGATATGAAACCGGAGCATGCAAGGTGTCACAGATTAAAAAACAACCACATGTTATCTTAAGAAAACAAATAAAAGAAGCTGCAGGAGTCTGATAATATAAACAAGCATCAGTCCCGGAGTTTCCAGCAAAAAGGGCAGCTCATGGGTACTGATCAATCAAAGTATAATAAGATCTTCAAAAATAAACTGTTGCCTTTCTTTCATGCAGACGGTACACAATAACCAAACCGAATATATTTCGGCAAACAAAAACGAAAAACCAAACCGAATATCTTTTTTCCCCAGTCGAGTATCATTCTTTGAATAAATTGATTATATTGTTTCATAATGTGATAGCTCATGAGCACAACATAATGCAACCAATTCTGTAGTAAAAGCCCAACAAAAACGACAAAGGATTGACTATTCACACTAAGAAAATCACGAGGCCAATGTAATAAAATTACTACGATAAGCCGTACTACACAGTGAGTAACGGCTTAACCATTCATTAGAAAAACTAAAAACAAAAAAATCTCAAGCTGTAATATTCTTCAACTCAGAAACACATAACAAGAGGCAAATTGTGACAGAGATAGCTGCCGCGGGCAGGGGTAATTATTTCATGATCAAACTTAGTACATGATTGAAACTCGTCTTTCTGTTGAAAACAAAACATTCCCGTTTTTTATTGCATTCTAGCTCTCATTAAGAGGAAAATCCAGAGCATTACAAAGGCAAGTGAATGTACAAGTGAAGATCCAAACATGCCTCAACATAGATCTCGTTATGAACTCTTACCATGATAAAAAAAATTAAGATCGCTGAAGAATGCACAATCTCACTGGGTCTCTGTCCACTCAGATCCCCCCTTTCAGTAGCTCGTCCTACCAATGAAAAAAAAGTGTAGACCGAAATTTAGTACAAATTCCCTGCGCTTAAAATATATGCAGGATATAATCAAATGTGAATTATCTGCTACAAGGCCGAAAAGAAAAGGAGAAGAAAAGAATAATTAGGTCTGCATGCTTCGTGAATAAAAAAAATGAAACATCGGGTATAGTTCTGCTTTTAAGCGCAACTAAAAGTTCGAAGCAAACTCCATGGCTATTAAACATGTTAGAAGTTTATATATAAATTGCTCATAATGTGGGGGAAAAATATCCTCCAAAATACAACCATTCCAAATAAGTTGGGGCTTAGAACTTAGAAGGCTACCTTTTGCGAAAGAATAATAATCTACTAATCATAGCATGAGAATTTATAATTGTGTCACAACCACCCAATCAAATACTAGACATATATATTATGCTTAAAAAATGGAGGATAGGTGTCATAGGAGGGAATTTTCTTCTATGGCGTCAAAAAAACACACCCTCCACGATTTTTTCCGACGATCGGCACCCATCATCATCTTTATCATCTAAGATGCGGATACACCAAATTTCGTACGATTATCCACCTTTTCATCGTTGATTTAGTGGGTGCAAAATTAACGGTTTAGCTACTGTAGAATTGTTTACATCGTAAATTCAACGGTGAAAAGTGGTAAAATCATATGAAATTTGGTGTATCCACGTCTTAGATGATAAAGATGATGATGATGGATGCCGATTGTCGGGGAAAAAACGTGAAGGGTGTGTTTTTCGACACCATTGGAGGAAATTCCCTCCTACGGCCTCTTTTCTTCATTATTCTCATATATTATATTTCAGTTCATCCTCCCCTCTTACAGAATACCTGTTGGAAAGTAAAGCAAACATACTATAAAAATAAACGTACTTCTAGTGACCAATAAAGATAAGAGAATAATAAGAATTGTTACCAGCTTGGTAGCATCAATAGATTGCCTCTGCCTCTCTTTTTTCTCATGCAGGCACTCACCGCACCACCTAGAGAAATCCTTTTGATGCTTCTTCATCTCTCTGAAGACTGAACTGTAAACGGATATTCAATTTCATTTAATAATAGTTCAACTTTAAGATCCATCAAGGCATATTTTCAAAAATATCGGCAAGTCTTCAAGTGTGTGAAGGGACAGGAAAAATTATATTAAAAAAAAAAATAATTTAGAACCTTGATTATTTAAATGAATATAGTACACTTGCATCCTGGGTTTCGCAGACAAGCCTTATATTTCAAAGTACTCTATGAAGTTGGCATAAACTGAATTAATTCTTTAACAAAGAAATAGATAGAGTGGTCCTATGAGCAATTAAATCTTTCTGCAGATTTCTATATTGGCAAGTTGAAATCACTTTGTGGATGTGTTGAGCACATTTAACAAGCTTTGGCATTGATATCCAATTTTACTGTATTAGCGCAAAGTTGTCTAAAATGGCTCAGCTTGTAATCGGATAGGCCAGACCCCAAAATTAAGCGTGCTGACCGCAAGAGATTCAAATAGCCTATTCATCAATCGTTACTACAGATGGAAGTACAAAATCAGTATTCCAAGAGATACATTTTAAATGTTTTCCCATAACTACCAAAAAAGGCAGAGACGGACCTTCCCTACTCATAGAATCATTGCCAGATATCTATCCTATCGTAGTATTATTACTAGATATCTACTAATCTACCAAATCATTCCAAATCAACACAACTTCACATTTCTTTGCAATATCCACACAAGCCACGTTTTATTGCATGATCATGCTTGGTTGTTGATTGTTCAATCACCCTATCCCTGACCAGTATTAATCACATGTCTCTAGCATCTCTACTCGTTCAAGATCCTTGTCAATATTGAGCTGAATGCCCTTGGTATGAAATTAAGAAAAAGATATCTTTGACTTTTATCGAACAACTTCAGTTCATGGCCATATTCTGGTAGAAAAAGCACATTTAGGAGCAGCTTCCGATTAACAGAACCATGCAAGTTTGCATCAAAGAAAGATTATATACCTTCTGCACCACAATAGCAAATTGATTCTGTGCCCAGATGTTGTGGCTCGGGCACCATGACGATGGCGCCCATGATGAAGGACAGCTTGACCAGGTATATGTGAATAGTCATAGATTTCCTGCAAAGAAACCCACACATGACTGTGCTTCTTTTTTTTGGGGGGTGGGTGGGTGGGTGGGGGGACTGAAGCAGCCATAAAATTTAAAATTATTGCTAAATTCAAAGAAAAAGAAGCAAAAGTTTGCACTAGAAAGGCTATGTTAAGTAGTTAATTAGTTATTATATATCTGCATTGTCAAAAAATAATGACAATTACCAATCATGTAGGTATGATCTATAAAGATAGTGAGACAAGAGAACTAAAAATAGAAATGTTGAAAGGTAAAAGAAATGAAAATAAATGGAAAAAGAAAGAAAAGAAGGAAAGAAGTTTTTCTTTTTTTAAGATAAAGGTGGATATATTATGCCACCCAATACCATTAAAAGTTTTAATGATTTCCACTACGGAAAAGGTTCCAACTTCCAAGAAGGAAGGAAAGCTGTTTCCAAAGTTTTGGAGTAGCATATATGGAAAGGTAATAGAGAAGGAAAAACATCCAATGGAGGTTATAATTGATTCAAAAAATTTGAGCGAGATCAGGTTTGATCCCAACAAGGACCTACTGAAGCTCGACTTGAGTTGCTAAGATTTGGTGGACCTAAATAAAGACATGGAGAGGGTCTCCCATTAGCATTTTATTTCACATTATCAAGGTCGGAGAAGACAGACGTTAAAGAAATCATCTCACTTTATGTATTGCTTTTTTTTCCTTTAGTTATTTGCATATACACCGCCCCCTCATCTATACCTCATTTAGCACTTATCACCTCTCATCTAGTATATTCACATGTAACCCGAGTTAATCAATGATCAATTCAAAATTCATATCCAAGTAAAATGAATACCGACTCTGAGGGTACTATGTGCTAATAAATGAGTGGTGTGATAAGTACTGGATCAGATATACAGGAAGTGTTATATGCAATTAACCCTTCTTATTTTCATTGCATCCAAACAATGGTAAATAACTTCCCCACACTGTACTTTACTTCCCCTTGCTTCTTTGGGACCAAACACAGAAATAAGGTTATAGCTCAAAGGCTATAAGAATTGGCAATTATATATAAACATAGAAAGTAAGAGTGAAAAATAGTTTTTAATTGTAGGCCTGGAAAACTCGAAGTTTGGTAATGTCCAAGAGAAATGAATCATCGTCTACAGAAGACAAACATCAAATAGATTATAAAAAGAAATGTCCACTATCAAACTGAAGTTGAAATCTTGAATTAAAAGATGATTCTGATGTGCCTTCTTGTAAACTTGCAGATGAAGCAGCGAATAATTCTAGTCAAGACCGTAGCACAACGACCTATTAAAACATAACAATCCTGACTAGTACAGTGAAGATAAAAATTGGATCTGATCTTTTTAAGAATTAAAAACAGAATAATAAGTTCAATTACAAAAGAATACACAGAATGTCTACTACCATAGGATAGAGAAGGTTTGAGCCTAGAAATAAATATTAGAAAAAAAAACTAGTGAACACTATAACCAAATTTTTACACTGGGAATTTACAATTAGTATACATTAGTTGAAGTCATCGATTTAATATACCCTGAGAAATCAACATACCTCAGGTTGAGTTTCTGAATTTACATGTTTGTCACAACGCACGCCTCGCAAAAATAATTCTCCACCAGAAAATTCCTCGCCCAAGCATACATTTAAAGTAACTTCTGAATCATCTACATGGAAACCTACAATGTGCAAACTGCAAGGATTTAGGATGGTAGTATAAAATGTATTATAGTAATCTATTCCTGAAACTTCTGGTAAGAAAAGCACTTGTTACAGTCAAAAGCAGAAATCCACCGCTGATAGAAAAGGGTAAAGTGCATGTGAACAAATCACAAATGAGCCAAAATGCACTAAGAGACATAGCACATTACATCAGAATGTAGGCTGACAAGCAACAAGAGCCACTCACATATGGAAAAATGCACTGATGGATATATACTGCACAATCTCCATTATACTGAGCTCCTTATGTTAGAAGAGTTCTCCTTTAACAGGGGAGTCACCTTCCTTCCCCCAAACTATTGATCTCTAGCACTATCTTTGCTTTTATTAATCTCCTACTAAACCTCCAACGTCTGCAGCAGTATATTGTGCACCATATAATCAGACTTCCATGTATCTATAACAAAGTCAATGCATATACTACCTATAGTAAAAGACATGTCATAATTGGCATAGTTAGAAGAATCTATTCCCTACACTAGGACAGGTGAGCGTGGCCTACCATTATTGTTCGAAAGGGAGGAGCGTGGGCTAGGATCAGACAAGTTCAAGGCATGCCACCAATCAACATTAGAGAGGAATATCCTTCATGATGTTGTTTTTTTTTGGGGGGGGGGGGACCATCGATCCTTTTCTTATGTAACGAAAGAGGGCTACAAGAAAAGGTATGATAGAGACCTTTCAAACTTAATATATCAACCAACATCCAGAAGTACAATACCGATAGTTCTTCATCGAAATATACAGTAAATCTTCTAAAATCTAAAAGCTAGGTTAGAAAATTGGCGAATATGAACTATATTTATGACCAATGGAAAATGCATAATTGTTTTATATCAAATATCATGTTTCTATTTTCCTATCTCATACTTCATATGGAACTTTTGAATTACGAATACATGCTAGAATAGAAATACTAAGTACTCCAACTCTACAAAGAGGACGTAGGCTACTGGGTGAGAACGTTGGATGTAACCATCAGCTGTTGCTCTTTACAGTACTTTACAACATTCAAATCAATGGATAATGAAACTTCAGGAAGATTCCATGGTCCCTGATGAATCTAATTCAAATACATCATGCATATAATATATACTCAAGAAAGTGGCATGTGTACCAAAAGGATAATTCGATGCTAAAATTAGCATGCATAATTACAGTAGCATACCTAACTCAACATCCTTGTTGTTTCCATACTCAACTACAAAGCCATGATGTGAATCTAGTGTTGTCCCACCAACTTCTGGAAAGAATACTGCACCCAGAAAAAAGAAGAAGTTTCTCAACAAAAAATAACAACAAAAAATAAGAAATTTCTAACATGCTTTCAACTGAAGCTTGCTGACATTAACTAAATATATAAAGGTGCACATTATTCTCACCTCTGGATATGGGGCATATAAATTCCTCCATAAACTTGTTAAGCATAGGTTCCAGGCCAAAATCATCAAGAACAGCACCATGTTTATTCAATGTATTTGGTTTCATTGTCTTAACTTTAGATGCATTGACCCACTGGTCAAAGTTCTCCACCTAAGAAAATCAAGACTCTTTCTTGTAAAAGGTCATGGCAAGGATAAGAAATTAGGAATGATGTACAATATATTTATCAATAGGAGCATTCAATCTTCTGAGTCAAGATGCTGCAAATAAGGTGGTTCGATACCTCAGCTATCAGTTTCTCACAGAAACATGGCTGAAGCATCTCAAATGTGTAGACACCGGGTGAGGGTTCTGACATTATACTTCTCAAACTCTCCTCTGTGCCATCACTAATAGCTTTGATAAATGATGGGACGAAAAAGGCTGCAGCATTCATGTTGTACAACTCTTCATGTAGTGACTGCAGAAAACACGTCACAGGTCAACTCATCAAAAATCTTACCTTGCACAGTAATAAGAGTAAGAATTTGCCTCCAAAGTGGAATGGCTAGGTTCTAGGATGAACTAAGGAGCAGTAAGAAGTTGGTGGCCAGTAACTTCCATAACTCCCTAGACTGAAACGATATGTATTATGTATTTAGAAAGAAATTATTTGATGTTTTATCACTCAATGTGAATTGGTAACATTTACCTTTTGAAGACCATTCACCATTCCGTTAAGTAATAAAACATCTAATTAAGATCATTTGCTTATGTTCACATTAATGATTATATTAACATGATACAGAAATACCATCGCAAGTTAAGTAGCCCGCGTGTGATTGTGGGCAGAAGGTTTTTACTTCGATTCGTAAGGCATAAGAATATTAAATGTCAAACAGGAAAAGGAATGTAAGCAAATGATTGTTGCTGATCAAAAGGCGACAAAATAAAACAGTTCTTGCTCAATTATATGGCTGGGATACTAATGCCATGGGGAAATTCAAAACAGAACTAGAGTAAGAGGTTCAATAGGAAATATGAATGGGATGTAAAAATGTTCTGCATAGCTATAATGTATTATTCTAACAAGTACATTACGGGCATTTCTTTACCACCATAAATAACCAATAAGCATGCAACAAAGTTTTTCTATATCAACTAAATTCAGGAATTATAAAAGAGTGGGAGCATGCACAGAAAACAAACCTCATATCCTGACATTATCCTTTGCCTATATTCCTTGTGCTTCTGGACCTAATAAAGGTGGACAAATATAGAGGTATTATTATCCATTCATATAAAATGATCAACTTAACTTACCAAACAAAAGGATCCAAACCCAATATTGACTGAAATCCCTTCAAGAAGCCAACTAGATGTCTAAATAAGAATTTAAATATTGCTATTAATGGATTAGGGTAAACCCACCGTTGCCGGTCCCAAGTCCGGATGAGAAAGGGTGAGGGTTGTGGTAGGCTTGTGACAGCCAACGTAAAACTTTGTCACATTCTATGACATGAACCATAATAAGAATATCGTTGGGGCGTCCCCTACTCAGCGACGCGCTACATCGGATCCCGGGTGTAGTGTTAAATATGCAAGGGCTTGGTCGTCGTCCAGATGCGGCGCGCTACATCGGACCCCGGGTGTAGTGACAAATAAGCAAGGGTCGTCGTCCAGAGACGGCGCGCTACATCGGACCCCGGGTGTAGTGACAAATAAGCAAGGGTCGTCGTCTACAGACGGCGCGCTACATCGGACCCCGGGTGTAGTGACAAATAAGCAAGGGTCGTCGTCCAGAGACGGCGCGCTACATCGGACCCCGGGTGTAGTGACAAATAAGCAAGGGTTTCATAGGATCCGTCTAGCTTCCTGGAACATAGGTTCCCTTACGGGTAGACTAATAGAATTAGTGGAGGTGATGATTAGGAGGAGAGTTGGTATTATGTGTTTGCAAGAAACTAAGTGGATAGGTGAAAAGAGTAGAGTCATAGAGCCTTGGGGTTATAAGCTTTGGTATACGGGTAGAGATAAAAATCGTAATGGGGTAGGTATAATCATAGATAGACGGTTGCTTGAGGATGTAGTTGAGATTAGGAGAAAAGGTGATAGAATTTTACTGGTTAAGCTTATTCTAGGTGGAGAGATCTTTAATGTTATTAGTGCTTATGCACCACAGATAGGTCTTGATGACGCTAGTAAGCGTCTATTCTGGGAGGATTTAGACGAGATGGTGCAAAGTATACCTAGTGGAGAGAAGTTATTTATTGGTGGTGATCTTAATGGACATGTAGGTACTAGTCGTAGTGGGTTTGATACTATCCATGGAGGTTTTGGTTTCGGACAAAGGAATGAAGTAGGTGACTCGATTCTAGATTTTGCTTTATCTTATGACTTGATCTGAGCAAACACCTGGTTTAGGAAAAGAGAGTCCCACCTTATCACTTTTAGGAGCGGATCAAATGCTAGTCAAATAGACTTTTTTCTGACGAGAAGAATAGATAGAGGTTGTTGTATCGACTGTAAGGTAGTGCCAGGTGAGAGTGTAACTATTCAACATAGACTTTTAGTTCTAGATTTTCGATTTAGAAGAGAACCTAGGAAGATTAGACGTAAGGTAGAGCCTAAAATTAAATGGTGGCGATTGAAAGAAGGTAATCAAAAGGCTTTTATAGATCGTGTAGTACAAGAAGCGGATTGGCAGTCGGAAGATGATCCAGACAAAATATGAAACAAAATGGCTAGTTGTATCAAGAAAGTAGCTAGAGATCTACTTGGTGAGTCGAGAGGTGGTGCTCCACCATCTAAGGACATATCATGGTGGAATGAAGATGTAAAGGCTGCTATTAAAATTAAAAAAGATTCTTATAAAGATTTGAAGAAAAGTAGAGATGTGGAGAGATTTGAGAAGTACAAAATGGCTAAAAAGGAAGTTAAGAAAGCTGTTCGGGAAGCTAAATCTAAGGTCTACAAGGAGGTGTACGAGAAATTAGACACTAAAGAGGCTGCAAATGATATATACCGGATTGCTCGAATGCGGGAAAGGAAGACTAGAGACTTATGTGCGGTGAAGTGTGTCAAAAATGAAAATCAGAAGGTTTTAGTTCGAGATGAGGATATCAAGGAAAGATGGAGAGATTATTTTGACAAATTGTTCAATAAGAGCTTTACTAAGAATTTGGATGGACTTGTCATTCAATCTCAAGATATAAATCGTGATTTCATGCGTAAAATAAGACTTACTGAGATTAAAGAAGCTTTGAACAGAATGTGTTTAAGAAAAGCGGTTGGTCCTGACGGGATTCCTATCGAGATTTGGAGATGCTTAGGAGAAATAGGCGTTAAATGGCTGACAGATCTGTTTAATAAGATTTGGCAGACAAAAAAGATGCCAAATGAATGGAGGAAAAGTATCCTTGTACCTATCTACAAGAATAAGGGTGACATTCAAAGTTGCTCAAACTACCGTGGAATAAAACTAATGTGTCACACCATGAAACTTTGGGAGAGAGTGATTGAACACAGGCTAAGGAAGGATATTAAGATAACAGAGAACCAATTTGGGTTCATGCCTGGACGATCGACGACAGAGGCGATTCATTTGCTTCGTCAACTTGTCGAGCGCTTTCGAGAGAGGAGAAGAGATTTGCATATGATATTTATTGATTTAGAAAAAGCGTACGACAAGGTACCTAGAGAGGTATTATGGGGGACAATGATGAAAAAGGGGGTCCCCGTCAAGTATATTGACATAATCAAGGATATGTACGACGGAGTAGTGGCAAATGTCAGAACTTGCGGTGGCTTAACAAGTGATTTTCCGATTACTATTGGTTTACATCAAGGATCTGCATTAAGTCCTTTCCTGTTTACCATCGTGATGGATGAGCTTACTAGAACTATCCAAGATGAGGTCCCTTGGTGTATGCTATTCGCTGATGATATTGTTCTAGTAAATGAGACGAAAGCAGGGGTTAATGCCAAATTGGAATTATGGAGACAAACATTGGAATCTCGGGGATTCAGATTGAGCAGGTCCAAGACAGCATATATGCACTGCAAATTTAGTAGCCAGAGAAGTCAAAACCATATTGGTATAACATTGGAAGGGCAAGAGATATCACCGAGCGACCAGTTTAGATATCTAGGTTCCATCATCCAAAGGAATGGGGAGATCGATAGTGATGTTAATCAAAGGATCCAAGCTGGTTGGTTGAAATGGAGGAGTGCAACAGGGATTTTGTGTGATCGTAACTTTCCGTTAAAATTGAAAGGGAAGTTTTATCGGAGCGCTATTCGGCCTGCCTTATTATATGGTACAGAATGCTGGGCTCCTAAGAAGCATCATACACAGAAGATGCACGTAGCGGAGATGCGCATGCTTCGTTGGATGTGCGGTAACACTAGAAAAGACAAGGTGCGAAATGAGGATATTCGTGCAAAAGTTGGTGTAGCACCCGTGGAGGAGAAGATGCGGGAAAACCGGCTTAGATGGTTTGGTCATGTGCGACGCAGACCTATGGAAGCACCGGTTCGACGAATAGATACTCTCGATATGGGTAATGGCAAAAGGGCAAAAGGGAGACCGAAGAAAACATGGATGGAGGTGATACGAAACGATATGGTTGCCAAAGGACTCAATGAAAGTATATTGTTCGATAGAAGTGAGTGGAGACAGAGGATTCATGTGCTGGACCCGGCGTGATTCTCATGTTGGTTCATGTAGCCTACCCCATATGCTTGGGATAAAAGGCTCAGTTGTTGTTGTTGTTGTTGTTGTTGTTGTTGTGTATTAATGGATTAGGGTATTTCGGACAGTATATCTAGGATATGACTCATACGGAGTCAATATTAGGTGTTCATATCACGCTCAAGCATCATACAAATTCATTGGAATGATATCCTGAACATTAACAGGGTAAATATGCACATACAAACTAAAAAAATCATCAGCCTGAAGATGAAGCAAGATAAATAGCCCTTGGAGAAGCAATGGCTGCATTTTATATTAAAGGACACGTAATAAAAAAATCTTTAAAGTAATATCTTTGCACCCTTTTCACTATTTTACAACCCCTTTCAGAAAATTTCTTCCCATCATTTTCAATTCATATGTTTATATTATCAGGAGCAAACAGTGTCCACGTCTCAACCCACCCACCCACCCCTTTTCCCTCCACATTGCACCCTGCCCAATTTCTCCTCAAACCTCGCCACACGGAGCCATCCAGCATATATATTTTTTTCCGGGAGGAAATTCAAAAAATAGTTTGACTCCAAAAGGGATGATCTGAACAAAGCAGGTTCAAACCAGAAATAGAGGAGAGGATTGTATTCCAGACCATATAGATTCTTTAGCCTTTAATTTTAAACAGAAGATAAAAAGTAACTTTGCGAATCCAAGGATAACTTTGGATTCCAACGCTCACACACAAGATTTCTCCAAATTCAAGAAACAAGAGAGGCCATGTGTATGAATTTGAGCCACATCAGCCTCAAAACCAATATAAAGAAGGTCATTGAAGATCTAATCACTTTTCAAGTTAAAAATTGGAGTTCGAAGATAATTCATAATCTTGCAATGTGAATATGACATAATTGAGGAAAGAGATTGTTGGTAGGGATGAAAACGAATTGGACATAGGTGTTGCCATATCCACATCCAATAATCGTAAACGGATTTGGATATAGATACGAATAGTTATCGGAAATGAAAATTACTATCCGTATTAGGTAAAAAAAGGATACGGATATGAAATGAATATTGCAAAAAATATACCTCCAAAGTCAACCATTGCTATTTTTTATATCGGTTACGAATACGGAATGGATATAGGTGTTACCACTTACCATATCCATATCTAGTGGTTGTTGGCAGATGCGGATCCCGATAGCTATCGGAAATAATATTTACTATCCTTATTTGATAAAATTCAGATATGGATAAGGAGTCAGCTTGTATTATACGTATCGGTTTACATCCCCAATTGTAGGCTGATACACAGACTGGTATAGCCCAATAATAGGCTGATACACAACCTGGTATAGCCCAATAATATTGGTCATTATAGGCTGATGTACAGATTCAAATATTAGCTATTACACGATCCTCTTATTCTGTCAGGCATATGCACCGGTTCCCAAGCCCCAACCTCCAAGTTAACTGGGCTTTGGGTTTCTGTGGTGGGCTATGACGATAAACTTAAACCGGACCTGACCAAGTAATTCTATAGAAAACCCACACAGTTGCCAACCAATAACCATAAACGATTATCTCATAGAATTCTCCTTCCTCTATCCCGTTTGTTAGACCAAGGAATAGAGCTTAATCCTCACTTGCCTGAAGCATCACAGTAATGTGGCTATAGAGAGTGCAAGTGGCTGGAAAGACCTGGATCAATTTTCCTGAACAATCTTTTTTTAAGTAATAAAAAGATCTCAGAATTTGTTGTCACTCTTCCGACTAGCCAATAACTTGCCCTTATCACCTTCCCTCACTCTTCATCATGATTTTACCATTGTTATGTTAATTTTACGATTTGGGGCCTTCAGTGACTTGGTAGCACCAGTGAACTTGATTGGATTGAACGTTTAGAGCTTGATAGTATAAAAAGAACATTCTTGGTTATTTTCAAGAAGCTTCTATGGAATATACCACATATTATTGAATTACTAATTTGGGATCAACAGTCCGTGGCGATCTGCTATAAATATGATAATCAAACTTGGCTGCTGTGGGTAAATGCTTTCTCAAACACCACAAAAATTTCTTTGGAAACGGATAAATATTTTTTGGGAAAGAAGATTATTGCCATTTTAGTAACAAAGAAAACATGTTCCATATGATGAATAATGTTGGTTTACGCTAGGTCAACGAATAAGCTTGCTTTTAAGATTCGTATAAGCAAAACTACCTTATATGGCGAAAAGTTAAAGGGCGCGTTTAAATTTCTGCATGGGACGAAAATGGAGGATCCTGAAAGTCTTGAATTGGTTGCTTACTATCACCTAAAATGGTATGCTCGTCAACCTATAGACTGAATCTTAAAATAAGTTTCTCGCAATTTACAGCTGCACCACACAAGTTTGATAAGGAAAACCGTATGATATTGATCATTATACATGAATTAAATAAACTCCATACCTGAAATGCACATCAAATCAAAGTAACAAGCTAGAGCTTATTGTCCAGCAGTTGTAATCATTGCAACCAAAATTAGCAAAGCAAACAAAAATAAGTTGGCATCTATGCCAACCAAGAATATTTAGACATTTCTATATGCAGAAATAGAAGAGACAACATAATAAATGAACACATTTTCAAATTTGATGTGAATATATTCGTCCAAAAAAAACTGATGTGAGTATAACAATCTGGAACTAACCTAACCTTCCAAAATAACTTACGTGGATGATTACCAAATGATTTCATCAACATAAGATCATGTTTCAATAATCAGATTCATGCCGATTTCTAGCCAGGTCTCCGGTTCATTATAAAGGTCATTATTACTCGGTATGAGTTAATTTCTCCTAATCTTTTCCAAACCTACCTAGCTCAACCTCCGGCTGTCAAACCGACCTCCAACTTACCTAAAATAATCATATATTTCATCCTTATTATACAAGTTCATTAACCAAGCAAGCATAATCAAATAAACCATGAACAGTAAGACGATTCTTAAATTCTAGTAAATATCTCATAGCATCTACATTTATAGGCTCAGCCTAATTTTATCATGGGCAGTATAATTGAAAATAACATACTGTAACTCTGTTTAAACTAATCTCCATCATTTTCCAGCCAAAATTATTATTCTAACAAATAAAAATGTTAAAGGGGCACAAAGACAGAGATTCATGACACTTCTGCCTAGGGAATAAACTCAAAGAAGCAGACATTGCGAGAGAAAGAGGGGTCTCTATATACTAATTGAATTCTAACTTTACCCTGTTTGGAATGGAGTTAAGTTTTCTACTATGGAGTTTCATAAAGTTGGCAAAGCCTAACTGCAAAATGCGAACTTTGCCATGTTTGGCATTCATTTTGGAGTGGAGAGATAATTGTAGTTCTCTAAATTGCAATCTGATCTAAGTTTGGTAAACTCCATTTTCCCAAATACGTCTCTTAAAACATAACCATAGTTTATTTATAAATGAAGTTTGAGGCTTGCAAACCACGGTTATCCTGACTTTATACCCAACAAGGCCTAAAAATTTTGAAGAGGAAATAAAGACAGATTTGGGATTATATCCATTGCCTGCAGCTAAAATAACTTTGTATTGAGAAAGATTATAATTCAAAGAAGAAAAACCCACAACTCAATTCCTAGAAAACAATTGGAAATTGACAATTTTGTCATTTATAGAAAATATTAATTCCTCATTAAATTACTGAGATTTAGCAGACACTTCCGTAGACCAAGGTGAATTCTCACAAAAATCAATGCAAGGGCATTTCCGTCATTTCAAAGACAGGATCTTTTATGAAGAAATTATATGCTAGGCCAACGGAAACCCTAATGCCTAGCAAAATTATTCAATAAACAATCAAACAATTAAAATAAATCCATAGGAAAATTAGAAGAAGAAAGATGCAATACGATTCAGGAAGAACTAAGATAAAATAATGAACGATTTTCAGTCAATTAAAAGTCAAAATTCATTTTTTCCCATTAAAGGAAACCCTTGTTATTTCCGATCAAACAAAAAAAACCCACAAAGACGCCTTTTTTGCAAGTGAATCTCAAGGAGAGCAGGGGCACTCCCGTAATTTCACATCATAAAATTATTAACATAGAGAATGTTGCCAAAAAATAAACTTTTAATAAAAATAACAAGAGAGTTTCCCGAAAAATAAAAAATAAATTAAACAAATCGCAAAAAATGTAATCCGAAGATTTCAGTTTAAGAATTATTAAAAATAAAATAAAATCTTACTCTAGCTCGCTCCCCTTGAGGCAAGTACCTCCCCAAAATCTCCTTCATGAATTCAATCTTTGAGTCCCTCTCCTTCTGCAATATGCTCGGCGGCAGGTGCTTCTCCAGCGAGCTGAAGATCGCCGCATCGAACTCCGATCCCAGATCGTCGTACTTATCCGGCCTATGCTCTTTGCTAGGGTTTATCCTCAGCATCCGATCCCCATACGGCGTCGCCACCGCCGGCGCCGCCCCGCTCCCATTCTCGATCGCCGCCGCCGTTGGTGGAGGAGCGGAATTGTCTTCACTCTCGGTCGATGACGACATGGCAGCGATCGCGGAATCGAAGGAGAGAGATCGTTAGGAGCTGAGCATTTTTTTTCTTGAGAGAGTAGCGTTTTATACGCTAGGGTTAGGGTTAGGGTTTGGGATGAGACTTGAGAGAGTGAGGAGTGGAGGTTACGTGCTTTTGCGATGGGATTTGAGGGGCGAGGATTTGCCACTGGAGTTGCAGGGGATTTGCGAGGGCTGCCACTGGAATGAGGGCTTCTAGGGTTTTGGATTAGGGTTAGGATCGGGTCTGACTTGGAGATCAAGGTCATGAAAGGAAATTTGTTATTTTTTAAATGTAAAGCATGTGATTGAAGGGCCCTGCCTACTTAAATTTCAAGGGACCCATCTTTCTGCTAAGCCTCAATTTGCTACACGGATTGAAGAATTTTTTATGGTTAAACTCAATAAATGTAAGAAACAAACATGCATAGTTCTAAACATCGATGATTTTATGAAAGTTGACAGATTTAGATTTTTGAATCGTGCTAAAGAGTTTTCTACATGTACAAATGTTTGTGACTAGTGTTTCTATAACAATCATTCATCATACCATGAGAAAAAGCAGGGCGAAAAAAATGGAAATTTCAATATTTTCATCTGTGCCCCCCACTTTCCGCTACTTTGGGTTTATTGGAAAAAATAACAAGTTAGCAATATTGTTATTTTTCTCTGTGCAAGGAATAAAATTGGAAATTCCTCACTCTGGCACAACTTCTCTTTATTTGTTGTTTTGCTATGAGCCCAAAGCTTCTCCAGAATTACAGTTTTACCATCAGTTAAATAATTACAGTTATGCCATTTGCACCTCAAAACCTTATTAGGATTTCACTAAAATACCATGAGCTTTCAATATTTTAAAGGTAAAGTACCATAAACTTTGTAGGTTACAAATGAAGACCATGGACTTTGTTTGTCACCGCCAGGTTTTTGCTAACATACTATGGGTTTCAACTTTTCCCCCGTATAAATACTGTAAATTTAATCTATTACAAATAAATACCATTACTTTCACCGTTTTCTAGATAAATACTATTGACTTTATTTTTTACAAAGAAATACCATGACTTCCAGATAAATATCATAGACTTTGTTTATTGTAAATCAATATTATAATCTTTCGCCATTTTTTGATAAATACTATTTACTTTGTTTATCACATATAAATACAATGAAATTCACGTTGGATATGTATGCCCTAGAGACCAATATATATATAGTAGATGCTTGGACATATGTATGTACATGACAATCTTGCTTGATATGATAGAATACTATTTGGTTTGTCTTTATCTTAACATGTGTATATGTTTTACTTTCTATTATGTATCGCTAATACATGTTGATAAACCACGTAGGATTATTGCTTGACTACCAGCGTTATGATGACGATCATACATGTGGGGGCTGGGTAGTCCATAAGTACATCTTTAAATGTCCCTAGTTGTGGGAGTATCGAGATTGGGTATTAATATTCCAGAGTAGACTGGTGTGTACGTTTCTAGACCCCAACGAGGGGCGATGGTTGGTCCCACAGCCATTGGTGTGTGACACCTAAGATCGTATATATGTGCTCACTGGGGGTGAGTACACTAGACGGACCCGCCAAGAACTTCTAGATGGTATTATACCTATCGTCAGATAGTAGTTCTCAGGTGACATGAGTACAGTTTAGATTTTAGACCTGAGATCGTCATTTGTTTCGTGTGAGTTTCCACTATACTTAGATTACTACCCTACAACGGCTCTACCGAGTCGTGCAAACATGTTTTAGTTGGGTACAGTCCCGAACTACATAGAGGCAATGAGCAATTGTTAGGAATTCGTCTCTCCCGGTATAGGGAGTCGATGTCGTACTGTGTTTGGTTGGCCATCACCATAAGATCTTGGTCAATGCAGATGAGATTTACTGATAGTTACATCAGTAGTTTTTCGAATTGGTCCTGAGCTACATCGGCAGAATTATCGGGTTATTAGGGTTTGACGTATACCACCCATTAGACCAGGTATGCGATACTTGTTAGTGTATATGCCCTAGGGGCCATTATTGTATCATACTTGTATGTATATTACTTAATGGAAGCTTGGGATACTCACAGTTGTATATACAGTCTTGCTAAAAATGGTAGTATGCTACTTGGTTTGTATCTACTTTAATATATGCATATGTTTCTTGTAACGTATCACTTATACATATTAGTAGAGCCTATATGATCTTTGCTTGATTACCAGCATTGTGATGGCAGTCACACTAATGGGGGCTGGGTAGTCTGTAAGCAACATCTTATACAGGTCCCTGGTCGTTGGATTATCGAGATAGGGCATCGATATTCCGGAGTAGACTAAGTGTGTACGCTTCTCATCCCAATTGGGGAGATGGTCTGTCCCACAGCCATCAGTACGTCGTACTGGAGATAGTATACAGGTGCTCGTTAGGTTACAGGTACACCGGACATGACTCGCAGGGGAACTGATTGGTTGGTATTATACCCGTCGTCAGTTAACAGTTCCCAGATGACATGAGTACAGCATAGTCCGCAGACTTGACACTGCTACTTCGCCTCGAGTGTGTCCCACTGTTCTTAGATTGCTACCCTACCACGGCTCAAAGGAGTCGTGCAAACAGGTAGCAGTTGGGTGCAGTCCCGAGCACTTGGAGGCAGTAGTGGTTAAATAGGATTCGTCTCTCCCGGTATTGGGAGATGATATCGCACTGTGTCAGAGAGCCATTACGCAAAGTCCCTGGCCAGGGCAAGCGAGATATACTAGTAGGTTCCAGTAGCTTCTCAGGGTGTAATGGGCTTCGCTCCGACACGACTTATACAGCTATTAGGGGACTGACGCTTGCCGCCCCCTAGGCTTGATATGCGATAGTCTTAGACGAACAGACCAGACTGTACGGAGATTGTCACATCAGGCTCAGTGGGAGTTCGGATGATTTTCCTCATCGGCCTTCTTATCGACATCTACCTGGGGACCGTTACGTACAGCTAGTGCCGCTTGCGGTCTGTGGTTAAACCCACTGCCAGCGTAGTGTCGAGTCTTTAGAGTCCCACACAGAGAGTTCCCCTGCTCCAGGCGAAACGATATAGAGGTCGTATGGTTTTACGACAAGGGTTCGGACGCATACGTGTGTTTACACACGTACGACTTTTTCGGACAGTTTTTACTAGTCGACTTTGGTTTAAGCCGGATTCTAGTATCGGGTTACTGGATTTATACAGTCTAAAGTTTTTCCGTGTTTTCACGGATTGGAGGGGCGTTCTCGTAATTTGTCGGGAAGCTTCTAGAAGAGTGGTGACTAAGGGGTTAAGGTGGCATTGCATTAAATGAGATTAGTGACTCATTTGTGTGATTCATCCAAGTCATTAATGCATCATAAATGCTTAATGACTCATGGAGATGAATCACTCATAGATATTTATGAAGCATAGTTGTTAATTCTATTATTTCATTTTTGGATAAATAATAATGCTTCATATATATTATGATAAGATCATTATCTCATTTCATTCTCATCTTTATCTTCTCTCTCCTCAAGCTCTCTCATTCTTCAAACCCTAACCCTAACCTCTCATAAGTTGAGATCAAGGGTTAGCTAGACTAATACATCCATAACCTCACTCTATATCCCTTAGGTAGCTTAGATTAGCACTTTAAGCAACCTAGTTATCTCAAGTTTGAGATTAAGCTTGGCGTAGGAGCTTTCGGGTGGATCGTCATTGACTCGAGGAAGCCGTTGAGGTGCCGATGTTCCAAGAAGCCTACGAGGAGTGGAGGACAGCGATGAAGACCCGAAGGACATGTAACGTGAGGTATAACTTTGAATCCGAGTAGTTAAACATCTAGTAGTTTGTTAGCAATGGTTTAGATAACGATTCATGCGCTCAAGTCCGTGTTACGAAGCTTTGATAATCGTTTTTCATATATTCCGCCTCCCCGCAAGTTCGTGGGGTGTGTGACATGGACTTACAATACTCCTAGATGAAGAGACCGGACTGTACGGAGGTTGCCACAGATAGGCTCAGTAGGGGTTCAGATGAGTTTGCTCGTCTACATTCTTTTCGACAGATATCTAGGTAGCCGTTACGTACAGTCGGTGCCGCTGACATGCTTGTGGTTATGGATTTATCCAGTAACTCACTGCCAGCGTACTGTCGAGACTTTAAAGTCCCGCATAGATGGTTTCCCTGGTTCAGGCGAAATGATATAGAGACCGTATTTTAATACGTGCAGGGTTCCGATTAAATACGTGTACTAGCTATACGGATTTTAATCGGACGGATGGTGATACTAGCCGACTTAGAATTAAGCTAGATTATTAAATCAAGTATTGATTTAATAATTTACATATATATTTCGATATGCATATTCTAGTATTATGTTCATTGTATTTTTCTTATCTCTTGGGTATTCGTATTTTTATACGGATACGGGTATGTATATACAGTAGAATGTATTTTGTATTTATACATTATACATTCTAGATGGAGGACACCTCATTTTAGGATTTTCCATTTATTGGAAAATGAAAATGAGGTGGAGGGGTGAGGAGGCATGGAGGAATGGTGAGAGGAATGGATTTGCTATTATTTATTACTTTTGTATACACTATTCAAGTATGGTTGCTATTTTCTATTTGGAAAACAGTTTAACAAAACCATACTAGCTATTTTCTCTCTCACTAGATTTTCATTCTCACCATTTCCTTTCTCTCTCCTCACTTGAGATCCTCCTTCCTCTTCTTCTCTTGCCCTCTTATAAGTTGAGAATCAAAGAGAAGAAGAGAGAAAAATACTTGATCACATCACTGTATCTCTAAGCATCTTAGATTAGAAACCTAGGGTCTTTAGTTGCTTCACTTGCTTTTAGTGTGAAGTTAGAGCTATGAACCGTATCTCTCGAATGGATCATCTAGGACCAAGGAAGATCAACCTACAAGCTCGATCTCAGAGTGTCACGACCCGGAATAGCACGTGACTGGCCCTTGAATCATAAGAAGTCTATAGGACCTCATTTAATTCAAGTAAGCCAAAAACCCAGAAATCTAAAACCATTTTAAATAATAAATGAAGGAAAACTAGTTTTAAAGAAGTGAAGAAAACATGTTTTAAAACAAGGTTTTTAAGTAAGTAAGCCGAATATGCATTTTTAAAACCTCAAGTCTTTTCTGAAAATTTTGGCAGAGTTTTCTTTGTAAATACTAGGCCCAAACGGGGTACAATAATAATAATATATGCATAAGGATAAAAGGCATCCCCAAGCGGGAGCTAGCTCTTCGTCAATCGACGGTCACAACCACGCAAGTAATAAAATATACAACGCCGAAGGGCGAGGATCAAAACTCAAAAGGAAACTCAAAATCAATAAGAAAACTATAATACTACAACGCGCGACTCTAAAGTCGAAATAATACACAACTGGTTTTCTAAGTCTGAATAAATATACAAATTTGGTTGATGGAATTTACTAGAAACAACTGAAAATAAATAAGTATAATGGTGGTCACGATGCCAGTGAACCCACCTACCAAAGCAATCACCCAGAAAGGAAGCAGTGTGCCAGAAAAGCCGCAATGAAACCTGTACGACAAAACCTGCAAGAACTGTGGCACAACGGGGGTGAGTTGCCAACTCGTGAATAGAAAACATCACAGAGAAGAAATCGTATGTATGACTCAATCCTAGATTAATACGATCAGTAATAATATATCCTCAATATGAATAAGTCTGAAGCATGATAAGGTGGCAAAGGTAAACATCTATACATAAGTATAGTACCAAGTGCTCGTGCCAGTGCCTCAGATAGAAACATATCATAAATATGGGGTGTGATCAATGTAATCAACATGAATTAATGTCAACTATATCATGAAGTCTAGAATATATGGATATCATCCAACTATGTGATCAATCTCTGTATGTATGTAGATCTCGTCCACGTGTCAACCAATGACATAAAACATCATGCATGTAAACATCATAAGGCATATGCATGGAAGTATGAGGTTATAAATCAACGTGTGTTCTCGCGACACATCAAAATCATGGAACCTGAGTGTCCAGCATCGACACTCGAAAACATCATGAAACCTGTGCCCAGCATCGGCACGTAAATCCTCATATATGTAGGGCTCCGTTAGTCCGTATCGGCCCACGGGCTCCGTCAGTCCGGATCGGCCCATATCATCTCTCGACTCCGGTCGGTATCCTCCGGATATCCGCCGAGCCCAAATACAATCACCGGTAGGTAGTAGTCCCTCTGCCAGGCTCACCGTCTGTATACACAGCATCCCTTTCTTGCCCCGGGGTACTATACCGGGCCCCACCATGTACCCGCACACGGCTCACGACTCCTCCTCGCATGGGGTATATATATACATCAGAACCGATAAAACTCATGGTGGGCGCACTGAAATATCATATCAAAGGTAACCGGGTTTTTAAAACAATACATGCTCTCTTTTGAAATACCCATGGTTCCCAAATCCAGAAATATCATGGATACAACATATCTCAATGAGTAAAATCGTAAAGCAGGATATATACGACATATGATAGAAATGTAAGCATATCCGTATATCATGCAACATAAAAGAGTCATATGCACACATCAAGAGGAAAACTGCTCTTTTAAATGAATCCAGTTTTAAAATATATCTTGCGGTTCCCCAAATCTCCAAAATAAGCCAGAGTCATCTATGTATGTGCAATACGTATGTAAGCAAGTATGGGTGTATAATATGTGTGCACGCAAGTATGAGTGTACAATATGCATGTGCACCAATATGGATGTACAAGTAGGTATATCCGCAAATATGTCATGCAAAGGGTCATATCCTGATGCAACAATCCTACTGTGTAGTGACACGGCAATTATCGATGATGAAGTGTGTGAGCCGGCAAGCAGGTGTACGTGGAACATACGCATCATCGATAATGGTGCTGATGTCCTGACAGTATGGGTTTAATATAACAATAAACACATTTACATATGCAATGCGATGCAAATAGCAAGAAATGCGGAAATCGAACAATAAACGCAACAGTGAAGAATCTACATCAATATGTAAATGTCATATAGTTATGCCATTTGAAATAAGACGAATCGGGGGTTTTTAGAAAAATAAGGGCTACGGTATTTTTAAGAAAAGATGCGTCTTTTGAAAATATCCGTAGAATTCCTTAGCTTGTCTTTAAAATACTCACGATTCATTAGTTTTGAAAATATGTATGACTCGGGTCTAGTCTAACATCTACTAAGTAAACTACAGATCTAACTAACAAGCTAATCGAAAGGTACGGAAACAACCTAAATCCGAGTCGATATATATATAAATATAATAGTCGGTGATCTCGCCTCAATAGTATCACATACGATACGGTATATAATATGATATTCCCGAGTCAAGAGTGCGGATCAATCATCAATATATAGCTCGTACGTAAATCCATCGTACGGCATCCCTAAATCTGGGTATGGGTCAAATATCACATTTATCTCATCAATTATCTAGTATCCTTATCATCATATCTCATGAACAAGGGTACTGATCTAAGTCTAGTACAAACTGATACCATATATATATATATATATATATATATATATATATATATATATGCGTGTATGAAAACGCACGTCCAAAGGCCCGCTAAAATCTCATGTCGTATCTCAAAATACGAACCACATCATATCACTGATTTCATGGCATCATACCCAATCTCATCGACTCATCTCCAAATATCATCCACTATCCTCATCATCCAAGTGTAGGTATACGAGTATATATATATATACACAGTCCCATACCTATGTGTGTGTATATATATCTCTTCCCAAAATACGCATAAGTATAACAGTAAGCATGTGTGTACGTGTAAGTGTAAACCTATTCTAGGGTTCGTGACTAGGAAGCTATACTAGTTCACTTCTAATAACCCTAACTAACCATTTAACACCTAATCATATCTTGAATACCCATGTCACACATAAAGCTATCATACATATATAGTATATATAGCATAATAAACATCGAACTGCGGGGGTGCTATACGCTATCCACCCGACTTCCCCCGTAGATATAATCTACTCATCTTGACCTTCGCTTGCCGATGTCGACGTCGCCACGCGCTTCCTTGTCGTCTCGAAGTCTTCGCGAGGGTACCTACACATCATAGCGTATCGTATCGCATTAAAAACCAAGTCGAAACCAAAACGACACGCGGAACTCGCATAGGTCAAAACCTATGGTTTGCCCTCGCAAAACAACCCGATATCACTCGATATAGATGTACAAACATCACATGATCGAGATAAAGCACAAATACTAAAATCCAGAATTTAAAATACGCAAAACCATAACTCGAATCAAAATAGCAACACATGTATTCAATACCAGATTTTGATTAAGGTGCAACCAATGTTCCAAAACAATACTGGAGTGATGTATAAAGTGTAAATGAGCCATGGAAGCAACCAGGACCCCTGACTCCACAAGGTGGCCGGCCCCCTACCCTAAAATTCCGGTGACCTCGGCCCTGGTAGGGAGTTGGGGTGTCATGTTTGTAGGGTAGTCTCCTGGTAGTCAATATAGGGTAATGGTCTTGCTAGTTTTTCCAGTAAGTGTCTAGGGTCACTCCAGATTCCTTGTAGGCCACCAATCTAACACAAAAACCAAGATTTGGTATCTAAAGTTTAAGTCGTGGCAATGTCATAATACTACATTGTAGTAAATTGGTCCCAGATTTAGATGAGGGTGAAAACCACGTGAGCAAACAACACTAGGGTGATATATAGGGTATATGTTGTAAGTCCATATTGCGACCCCCGGTGCTTACGGGGAGGCGGAAACGGTATAAAAAACGAATTTTTATCGCAAGAGGCAACATGGACTAAACAAGGTCGGGATCGTTGTCTAAACTAAAACTAGTATACTTGCTAAAGAGAGTTAGCTACTATGGAAGATGGTTATACCTAAACTTGAACTCCTTCTTCTTCAAACCTTGTAGAGGTTGATGGTTCTCTTTTCGTCGCCTTCTTCCGTCGAAGATGGATCCACCTCGAAGGTTCGACCTTTGGGCTCTTCCTCGATCTTTGAGTGAACTAGGGTTTCCGGCTTGCTAAACCTTCATCCTAGAATGAGTAGAGAGTGATTAGGGTTTGCTTTTCCTTTTAAAGAGAAGGATTCTCAACACATGAGAGGGTTTCTCTTTGCTAGAGGAAGAAGAAGATGAAATGAGGAGAGAGAGAGGTTATGATAGAATGAGATATCTTTTCTCTTTCTTGCAACCATAATGCAAAAGAAAAGTATTATCTAAATGATAATAATTGAAATAAGAATAGTTGATGGTAATTTTGGAATGACCACTATCATGCTTCTTTAAATGAAGTGTAAGCATGAATCAAGGAAGACTTTCAAAGCATGATGGTGGTCAATGGTCAACAAGTCAACCAAGGTCAACAAGTCAACAAAAAAAAAAATCAACCATAACATAATTCTCATTTAATTACTATTATTAATAGATAATATATAAATCCATTAGGGTTTGGAAAATGAAGACTGTCAACTGTGCATACGCACCCGTTCCGAAACCCTAATGAAAAACCTCATCCTCCGCCTCAAGCAACTGTGCATACACACCTGTATTCTCGTTCCGAGGAACAAGAATACCAAGAGATAAAAGCAACCCCCAAAACATATACCAGTATCTGGCTCAAACCAGAGCCTGCCAGTATAATCCGTCCGGACTCCAAACGTGCACAAGTGCGCGGATGAGAACGAACCCTGTCGCAAAACCATGCGACCTCTACTCTGTTTTGCCCAGAGGCGAATACCCTCTGTGTGGGACTCTAAAGACTCGACACTACGCTGGCAGTGGGTTTAACCACAGACCGCAAGCGGCACTAGCTGTGCGTAACGGTCCCCAGGTAGATGTCGACAAGAAGGCTGACGAGGTGAAACCCCATCTGAACTCCTACTGAGTCTGAATGTGACATTCTCCATACAGTCCGGTCTGTTCGTCTGATACATCGCATGGCGGGCCTAGGGGGCGGTAAAACGTCAGTCCCCCAATAGCGGTACAAGTCGTGTCGGAGTGAAGCCCAAAACACCCTGAGATAACACTGGAAACCTACCAGTATATCTCGCTTGCCCTGGCCAGGGACTACTCGTGTAATGGCTCTCCTAGACACAGCGCGATGTCAACCCCCAATACCGGGAGAGACGAATCCTGTCTAACCGTCACTGCCTCCAAGTGCTTCGGGACTGCACCCAACCACCACCTGTTTGCACGACTCCTTTGAGCCGTGGTAGGGTAGTGATCAAAGTGCAGTGGGAACACACTCGAGGCGAAGTGTCAGTGTCAAGTCAGCGGACTAAGCTGTACTCATGTCACCTGGGAACTGATAACTGACGATAGGTATAATACCAACCTGTCAGTTCCCGACGAGTCCTGTCCAGTGTACTCGTAACCCAACGAGCACCCGTATACTATCTCCAGTACGACGTACTGATGGCTGTGGGACAGACCATCTCCCACACTGGGATGAGAAGCGCATACGCTAGTCTACTCCGGAGTATCGATGCCCTGTCTCGATAGTCCTACGACTAGGGACCTGTATAAGGATGTGCCTATAGATTACCCAGCCCCCACTAGTGTGACTGCCATCACAACGCTGGTAATCAAGCAAAGATCCTAAGGGCTCCACTAATGCGTATAAGTGATATACTGAAATAAACACAAGTACACATTGAAGTAGAAACAAACCAAGTAGCATACTACTATATTGAGCAAGATTGTTTATACAAGGTGAATATCCCAAGCTTCCATTAAGTAATATACAAACTAGTATGATACAGTAATGGCCTCTAGGGCATATACACTAACAATCTCCCACTTGCACTAAGGCCATGTACTGGCGTATCGAAGACCTATCATCTCGATCAGCCGCTCGAACTGAGTCTGGGGTAGGGCCTTGGTGAATGGATCTGCAGTGTTCTCTTCTGAAGCAACCCTCCGAACCTCGATCTCCTTGCGATCCACGATCTCCCTGATCAGGTGATACCGCCTCAAGATGTGCCTGGATCTCTGATGGGACCTGGGTTCCTTTGCTAAAGCTATAGCCCCGTTGTTGTCGCAATACAGAGGTACTGGGTCAACAATGGACGGAACCACCTGAAGTTCTTTTAAGAACTTCCTTATCCAGACAGCTTCTTTTGCGGCATCAGATGCAGCGATGTGTTCCGCTTCCATAGTCGAGTCTGCAACGGTTTCCTGTTTGGAACTCTTCCAACACACCGCCCCTCCATTGAGGGTAAAGACAAAACCCGACATGGACTTGGAATCATCCTTGTCACTCTGGAAGCTGGAGTCAGCAAAGGCCTCAATCTGGAGGTCTTTTCCGCCATACACCAAGAACATCTCCTTAGTCCTCCTCAGGTACTTGAGAATGTTCTTTACCGCTATCCAATGTTTCTCCCCAGGGTTTGACTGATACCGGCTTACTACACTCAGTGCATAAGCTACATCCGGTCTGGTACACAACATCGCATACATTATAGAGCCTACCGCAGAAGCGTAGGGTATAATAGACATGCGATCCCTCTCCAAATCAGTCTTGGGAGACATCTCTTTAGAGAGGGTGATCCCGTGACAAGCCGGTAGGTTACCGCGCTTGGAATCTTCCATACTGAATCTTTTCAGTACGGTGTCGATGTACCTGGACTGTGAAAGTCCTAATATCCTCTTGGATCTATCACGATGGATCCGGATCCCCAGGATGTAGGAGGCATCACCCAGGTCTTTCATGGAGAACCTGTGTGACAAGAAACTCTTGACAGATTGTAGCATAGGAATGTCATTTCCTATTAAGAGAATGTCATCCACGTATAAAACAAGGAATACTACAGTTCTCGCTACAAATCTACTATAGATGCATGGTTCATCTGGATTTTTGATAAAGTCAAATTCCTTGACCGTCTCATCAAAACAGATGTTCCAACTCCGCGATGCCTGCTTTAGTCCATAGATGGACTTAAGCAACTTGCACACCTTTCCGCTGCTCCCACTCTGAATGAAACCCTCTGGCTGATCCATATAGACACACTCCTCTAAACTTCCATTTAGAAAAGCGGTTTTTACGTCCATCTGCCAAATCTCATAATCGTGGAAGGCAGCAATGGCAAGAAGGATCCGAATGGATTTCAGCATAGCCACTGGAGAAAAGGTTTCGTCATAGTCCAAGCCAGGTCTTTGACGGAAACCCTTTGCTACAAGTCTAGCTTTATAGGTCTCAACCTGTCCATCTACACCAATCTTCCTTTTGAAGATCCACTTGCATCCTACGGGTTTTACCCCGTCTGGAGCAATGTCCAACGTCCATACTTTGTTGGTGTACATGGACTCCATTTCGGTCCGCATTGCATCCAGCCATTTTACCGAGTCAATGCTCTGAACGGCCTGCTGGAAGCTAGTAGGCTCATCATAGTCTATGATGCAATCCTCTCTATCCCCGTCTATGAGAAAACCGTAGTATCTCTCGGGCGGATGAGACTGCCTACTACTTCTGCGGAGTGGCGTAGGAATGTCCTGTTCATTTGAACCTTCTGGTTCCACTAAGCTTTCAGTAATAGTCCGTGGTTCTGGAATTTCTTCCAGTTCTACTGTGCTCCCACTTATCTGGTTTTCCAAAAACTCAGTTTCCAAGAAGTAGGCATGACGAGAAACAAGAACTTTTTGTTCCTCTTCACAGTAGAAGAAATATCCCTTAGAGTTCTTTGGATATCCCACGAACTTACACTGTACTGAGCGTGCCTCGAGCTTGTCCACATGTTGCTTTTTAACAAAAGCTGGACATCCCCAAGTCTTTATGTAACTGAGATGGGGTCTCTTCCCACACCACATCTCATATGGTGTAGTAGGCACAGTCTTAGTAGGAACTCGGTTCAAAAGGTACGCAGCTGATTCTAGCGCATACCCCCAGAATGATCGCGGTAACTCAGCATTACTCATCATGGACCGTACCATATCCAATAGGGTTCGGTTCCGTCTCTCCGATACACCGTTGTGTTGCGGAGTGTATGGAGGAGTAAGCTGAGAGAGAATCCCATTCTCTTTTAAATAATTCAGGAACTCGGCACTTAAGTATTCTCCACCTCGATCCGATCTTAGAATCTTGATACTTTTGCCGGTTTGTTTTTCTACTTCATTCTTAAATTCCTGGAATTTTTCAAAAGCTTCGGACTTATGTTTCATTAAGAAGACATAACCGTATCTTGAAAAATCATCCGTAAAAGTAATGAAGTAAGAATAACCGCTTCGCGCATGTGTAGATATTGGACCGCACACGTCGCTGTGTACGAGTCCCAAGAGCTCGCTCGCTCTTACTCCGTGTCCAGTGAACGGAGTCTTTGTCATCTTTCCTTTGAGACAGGATTGACAAGTGGCATACGATTGATATTCGAACGGATCCAAATATCCTTCTGTATGTAACTTAGTCAACCTTCTCTCATTGATGTGACCCAGTCTACAATGCCATAAGAAAGCCTGATTGATATCTGGAGACTTTCTTTTGTGTGTATTCTGGACATTAAAAATCTGTGGTTGGTTTAATACGTATATACCATTGCTCAGTGTACCTGACCCAATCAGAACTTGATTAAGGTGAATGTTTACAACATTACTTACAAACGCAAATTCATAACCTTCTTTAGAAACCAAAGATACAGAAATGATATTACAAGTTGCGTTGGGTACAAAAAAGCAATTACGCAAAACCAAAACATGCCCATCTGACATTCCCAGGTGATAGTCCCCCACGGCTTTAGCATCCATGCTAGCTCCGTTCGCAACTCTGAGGGTCATGTCACCTGCCTTCAAAACCCTACGGTTTCTCAACGCCTGCAAAGAATTACAGATATGAGATCCTGATCCGGTATCCAATACCCAGGAAGTAGAGTTTATAGAAAGACAGTTTTCAATAACATACACACCTGAAGCTGAAGCCGCAACCTGCTTCAGTTCCTGTGTCCTGGCTTTCCAAGCCCTGCAATCTTTCTTCCAGTGTCCACTCTTGTGACAATAGAAGCATTCCTCTTTACCAACAAGCTTCCCCGCTATCATTGTTGCCTTTTCCTTTCCCTTCGTACCCACTTTACTAACACCGCCCCTTGGTTTGGCGGGGGCTTTCCTCTTCTTTCCCTTGGCTTTCGCCTTGGACCTAGAAGAAGAAGATCCTCCTACAAACAAAGTGGATGTATCCCTACCCTTCTGTAGGGTGCCCTCTGCGCTCCTCAGCAGGTTGAGGAGTTCTGAAAGTTCAACTTCCTTTTCTTGCAAGTTGAAATTCAGTATGAACTGGGCGTAAGTGGATGGAAGGGACTGGAGAATTATATCCGTATAAAGTTCACTGTCCAACGTGGTCCCAAGTTCCGCGAGCTCCTCAGTGTAGCCAATCATCTTAAGCACGTGGTCCGCTACCGATGATCCGACGGCCAACTTAGTCGAAAATAACTTCTTCGACACTTCGTATCTTGCGATACGAGACTGCTCTTCATACAGTTCTTTTGTATGAAGAAATATGGATTCCAAATCCATATTCTCGTGCCTCCTCTGATGGTCGTTGTCCATCGAGGCAAGTACGAGGCATCTGGCCTTCGCGCTGTCAATCTCCCAAGTCTTACGGATTTCCTTATCCGCGACGCTGGAGGTGGGACCTGGGACGGGGGGAGCTTTGGTGGTAAGAAGATACCCCAGCTTGTCGTAAGAGATTGCCAATTTGACATTCCTGAGCCAATCTTTGTAGTTTGGCCCTGTCAATATGTTTTTATCTAGAAGTAACTTAAGTCCAGTCATTTCGATTTGGTCGCTGCAGGGGGAGAGAAGAAACACTTAGCACGATGCTCTTGCAAGTTTAGAATGGTTTTTAATTTGTCTAAACAGGATGGCTCCCACTGTCTCTCGAATCCCTCCTCAAACCACAAAGGAAGAATTAGCCGGGATCAATCCCACCGTACAATACTTGCTTAACCGTTCAGCCAGGCCAGTGTCGGTACTTCGAGGGAGGTTTTCCAACGCTTTCGCGAAGTTCCTTAATTTAAGAACCTCTTTTCCCTGGGGGCGTAGCCCCGCTAACACCTTTCTAGGCACCTACTAGGTTTATAGCATTGATCGTTTAGTGAGAAATTTCCCGAGGAGTAGCATATACTCACAGTAGGATCGGGATCCAAATATCATCGCGTGACGAAAATGAAGGAATCCTACCATAATCATCACACTCCAAATGGTATGCAAATCTAGCAAGTTTCAGTACTTATGAAACTCCCGATGTGGATTTTTGCCCCATGCTCTTATGACCTTGACTTTGGCCAACAAATCATAAGTCACATGTCAAGTTCTTCCCGTCGTTCTCCAGGTTAATTTGAATCCACCCGTACATACCCTTGACTTTGGCCAACAAGGCAGTACGACTGTTCCAAATCAACGCATCTATCTATGCTGCACATGAATATCCAATAGCTACCAATCACTATGCCTTGACTTTGGCCAACAAACACAGCTTGAATACTATTGACTATTTATGTGAAATGACGGAGGGCTACGAATGGTTTTGGTAAAACCGTGAACGTAGTGAACTTGATATAATCGATGGAACGAGATAGCTTTTAGAAGGAGTGGCTCAAGCTCCGCATTTAAAAGTTAGTTTTGAAAAGAACCGAGTGGTTTTTCGAAAGTGTTCCATCGACTTAAACTTGGTTTATTATCTTGCATTAGTTCTTTTAATGCGTGATATTCTTGCATTAGTTCTTTTAATGCGTCCCATCATTTAATCCTACCATTGCAGAAAACAACTAAAATATGACGTACGCTTATGCCATTCGCATTCGCCACGGGGTCCCGTCATCACTCGTTAGGTTACTTAACTAACGACAGAGCGGGGGCTGGGCTAGCGCGGCTGTAAAACATAAGCAACGCCTAAATAGAAAGCAATGATAGACATTACAGATCACAGATGAATACATTGGATATGCTAGCAATCCGCAATCCTTTCGAGCCTGAAACGAAAAGCGGATAACACGGTCGCGGTGAATAGCCAAATACCCCACCCAAGACCCCTACGGGTGCGGCAAACTACCCGCCAAGTACTCGGTAGTTTGTGCACCCCTCCATGGGTCTATCCTAGGAGCAAAAACAGTAAAAAGAATTATACAATGACGGCTACAACCCCGACCCGGTTGTGCGGCCAAACAAATAATATTATTACATCAATTTACATTTACAATGAATGAAAGAAAAACAAAAGCTCATCTCACATCCACCCCGGCTATTCACCCGCGACAGTACAACAGATTCATATACACATTCCAGCACATTACAGATCATGTATAACCCCGACTAATCTACTTATAGCGATTAGCCGACGTTCAATACATGCAAACAACACAGATATAACCAACATAGCCAAAGTGCAGTGAAGTTCGGAAAAAATACGGAATTATAGGACCCCAAAAGTGAATTTCAGTTCTGGAAAATCTGGGTACATATAATATATCTTAAAAATCCCAAAACCAACACAGAAGAACACTGCACAAAAAACGATGCAGAGATGACACCAAACAGCGGCGGTTCCGCGGCCAGATGAAGAGGTGAGGCCGCGGAAGGGCGGCGCTTTGGAGGAATCATGCTATCGTTTTTGGTGGGTGTTCTTAGAAAACCCTGAGACGAATTTACAAGTATAAAGTTTTTCATTTTGAGCAGAAAAAATTTCAACAGAAACTTAGGGTTTTGTTTTTCCGGTTTTGCGATTTTTCGGTTCCGAACTTCGTTACACTTCACTACCAAGCTAGTTTAAGTTTAGTTAGGCTCTGATACCACTGTAAGTCCATATTGCGACCCCCGGTGCTTACGGGGAGGCGGAAACGGTATAAAAAACGAATTTTTATCGCAAGAGGCAACATGGACTAAACAAGGTCGGGATCGTTGTCTAAACTAAAACTAGTATACTTGCTAAAGAGAGTTAGCTACTATGGAAGATGGTTATACCTAAACTTGAACTCCTTCTTCTTCAAACCTTGTAGAGGTTGATGGTTCTCTTTTCGTCGCCTTCTTCCGTCGAAGATGGATCCACCTCGAAGGTTCGACCTTTGGGCTCTTCCTCGATCTTTGAGTGAACTAGGGTTTCCGGCTTGCTAAACCTTCATCCTAGAATGAGTAGAGAGTGATTAGGGTTTGCTTTTCCTTTTAAAGAGAAGGATTCTCAACACATGAGAGGGTTTCTCTTTGCTAGAGGAAGAAGAAGATGAAATGAGGAGAGAGAGAGGTTATGATAGAATGAGATATCTTTTCTCTTTCTTGCAACCATAATGCAAAAGAAAAGTATTATCTAAATGATAATAATTGAAATAAGAATAGTTGATGGTAATTTTGGAATGACCACTATCATGCTTCTTTAAATGAAGTGTAAGCATGAATCAAGGAAGACTTTCAAAGCATGATGGTGGTCAATGGTCAACAAGTCAACCAAGGTCAACAAGTCAACAAAAAAAAAAATCAACCATAACATAATTCTCATTTAATTACTATTATTAATAGATAATATATAAATCCATTAGGGTTTGGAAAATGAAGACTGTCAACTGTGCATACGCACCCGTTCCGAAACCCTAATGAAAAACCTCATCCTCCGCCTCAAGCAACTGTGCATACACACCTGTATTCTCGTTCCGAGGAACAAGAATACCAAGAGATAAAAGCAACCCCCAAAACATATACCAGTATCTGGCTCAAACCAGAGCCTGCCAGTATAATCCGTCCGGACTCCAAACGTGCACAAGTGCGCGGATGAGAACGAACCCTGTCGCAAAACCATGCGACCTCTACTCTGTTTTGCCCAGAGGCGAATACCCTCTGTGTGGGACTCTAAAGACTCGACACTACGCTGGCAGTGGGTTTAACCACAGACCGCAAGCGGCACTAGCTGTGCGTAACGGTCCCCAGGTAGATGTCGACAAGAAGGCTGACGAGGTGAAACCCCATCTGAACTCCTACTGAGTCTGAATGTGACATTCTCCGTACAGTCCGGTCTGTTCGTCTGATACATCGCATGGCGGGCCTAGGGGGCGGTAAAACGTCAGTCCCCCAATAGCGGTACAAGTCGTGTCGGAGTGAAGCCCAAAACACCCTGAGATAACACTGGAAACCTACCAGTATATCTCGCTTGCCCTGGCCAGGGACTACTCGTGTAATGGCTCTCCTAGACACAGCGCGATGTCAACCCCCAATACCGGGAGAGACGAATCCTGTCTAACCGTCACTGCCTCCAAGTGCTTCGGGACTGCACCCAACCACCACCTGTTTGCACGACTCCTTTGAGCCGTGGTAGGGTAGTGATCAAAGTGCAGTGGGAACACACTCGAGGCGAAGTGTCAGTGTCAAGTCAGCGGACTAAGCTGTACTCATGTCACCTGGGAACTGATAACTGACGATAGGTATAATACCAACCTGTCAGTTCCCGACGAGTCCTGTCCAGTGTACTCGTAACTCAACGAGCACCCGTATACTATCTCCAGTACGACGTACTGATGGCTGTGGGACAGACCATCTCCCACACTGGGATGAGAAGCGCATACGCTAGTCTACTCCGGAGTATCGATGCCCTGTCTCGATAGTCCTACGACTAGGGACCTGTATAAGGATGTGCCTATAGATTACCCAGCCCCCACTAGTATGACTGCCATCACAACGCTGGTAATCAAGCAAAGATCCTAGGGGCTCCACTAATGCGTATAAGTGATATACTGAAATAAACACAAGTACACATTGAAGTAGAAACAAACCAAGTAGCATACTACTATATTGAGCAAGATTGTTTATACAAGGTGAATATCCCAAGCTTCCATTAAGTAATATACAAACTAGTATGATACAGTAATGGCCTCTAGGGCATATACACTAACATATGTGACCTACAGAAGAAACCTGGACCCACACCCTCACCAAGTGGCCGAGCCCTCTCTCATGCCAAACCGGTCTTGCCGGCCCTGCATGCACCAATAGGGTTCGTGCTCTCACGGTGTCTTCCTAGGGTCAATTCTAAGCTCCTGAAGTTGTTTATTTTTCCAGTAAAAATCCCAGTTCAATCCAGATTTGCCTGCACACTCAAAGTTCACAAACCGACATTGCAAAGTTCTGTAAATCCGTATTTTTAGGTTTCAGGTTTGGTTAGGTCTGGGTTTTGGACAATTGGGGAGTTTAAGGTCACTACTAAAGTCCAAATACACAACCACAACTCAAAATAACCTTACCCCTCTCTAAGGTTTTCCAAAGCTCATCAAATCGCACCAAATCACAACTAAACACAAATATGGTTTAAAGTGAAGGAAAAACTACACTAAGTGTGAAGGGATTACCTCATTTAGCACCCATGAATCCTCCACAACGCCAAAATGAAAACTTTCTTGGTCCATAGTATAGCTTGTAGGCTTGTGCATCTTTTTTGTGAAAGAGAGATGGACTTTTGAGGAGTTTCTCATGGTGTTTCCAGGAGGTGAAGAGGGGGAGGGAGTTAGGGCAGCAGCAGCAGCAAAGAGAGGGAGGGGAGAGAAAATGAGTGAAAGAATAAAGAGGGAATGGCTCAAAACCAAGGTTGACCCCTCACCCTCTCTTTCTCTCTCTTGCCCATATTTCTATATTCTATTCTTTTCTTTTCTTTTCTATTTTCCTTCTCTCCTCAATAGTGAACCCAAAGCAAAGAATGAAAAATGATGATAAAGCCATGCAGGAAAATGTAACACAAGTGTGAAAAGATATGGTGCATGTTTTGCACAAAACACGCTTAATCCGCGATTAACGATTTTTAATCGCGATTAGCACTAAAATAGTGTCAAATAAATCATAAAATTTCATAATTTGCATAAATCACATAAAGCACCCTCATTTTAATAATTTCCAAAATTTTCAAAATTTTTCCCCAATTTATCGGTATTTAATTATACCGCCTTATTAAAATATTCAATATAATATTATTTAATTATAAAAATTCCCAAAAATAATATATTTTTTTGAAATGTTACAATCTTCCCCCCTTAAAGAAATTCGGTTCTCGAATTTAAATTTAAACCCCCCAATACCAAAACATTTCAGTAAAAAGTTCCTGTCGTCGGGGCTCCGAAATCATCAATACAAAAAACGCATCACAGCGCAATGCACGCGCATGAACAATGAGTAGATAACTCAAAATAAAAACTCCGTCAAGCATCTCGCAATTGTCGGAGTCATGGTGAAGACACAAATGTCAAATCCAATACGAAAACCAATATGATATAAATCAGAACTATACATGTAAACATCAAATTTATACATGTAGATATCTGAAGAAAATGCATGCCAAATCCTTTTTAAGTCGCTGTGCGATACGCATAACACTGCACATTGGCGGACGTCTCGAGTAAGAAAATAACTCTCTCTCTATATATTGTTGGAGATAGTGCCCTCAGAGTCAATTATTGGATCACAGGCACGTGATTGCAATGATTGAGAGAGGACCTATACCGGTAGGACAGTCTTACTCAAGATGATAGTATGCTATCTGGTTTATCTTTATCATCGTGTACTGCTTTAGGTGACCTTACAGGTCGCTATTGCACGTTGATAGAGCCCCTAGGATTCTTACTTGACTGCCAGCAGTATGAGGGCGATCATATACGTGGGAGCTGGGGTCTATAAGCACATCCTTAAACGGTCCCTAGTCGTAGGAGTTTCGAGACAGGGCATCGATACTCCAGAGTAGACTAGTGTATACAGTCGAGACCCCGACGAGGGGCGGTGGCCGGTCTCACAAGCCATTGGTGTCAATTGGTTCACCTAAGATGTATACAGGTGCTCATTGGGTTATGAGTATACCGGACATGACTCGCCGGGAACATGCTAGTTGGGATTATACCAGACGTCAGATAGCAGTTCCCTGGTGACATTGGTACAGGTTAGTTTATCGACCTGAGATCGTCATTTGTTTCGTGTGAGTTCCCACTGTACTTTGATTACTACTCTACCACGGCTCAAAGGAGTCGTGCAAACAGGTTTTAGTTGGGTACAGTCCCGAGCCACATGGAGGCAGTGGGTGGATCTGCAGGGGTTCGTCTCTCCCGGTATTGGGGGTGAGGTCACGATGTGTCTAGGAGAGCCATTACATGAAGTCCTTGGCCAAGGCAGGAGATTTACTGGTAGGTATTCCAGTAGTATCTCAGGGTGTTCTGGGCTACACTCCGACACGACTTGTACCGCTTTTGGGGGTCTGACTTTTACCAACCCCCTAGGCCCGCTATGCGATGCTCATAGACGAATGGACCAGACTGTACGGATATTGTCACCGACAGGCTCAGTAGGGTGTCTGGATGAGTTCGCTCATCGACGTCCCTTTTGATCAATACCTGATAGCCCGTTATGTATGGCTAATACCTCTGACGTGCTAGTGGTTAAATCCACAGCCAAAGTATTGACGAGTCTTTAGAGTCCCCCACAGACAGTTTCTCAAGTTTCGAGCGAAATGCTGTAGAGTCCGTATAGAGATATGGCAGGGTTCGATCATATACGTGAGGTATTGCACGGATCATGATCGGACGGATAATACTAGCGGGCTTTGGTTTAAGCCGGATCCTAGTATTGTACAGTGTAGATTTTGTCTCATTGCATTTGTATTCGGTCGCAATACAAATGCGGGTATGTATACAGTCGCGGGGTTTTCCTGTAATTTATTACGGGATCGGTTTTTTGAAGTTGCCAGTTTGCTTTCCGTTTCAGCCAGTTTTTCTTTCTTCCATCCTTGGCTGAATTTTCCTTGGAGGGGCTAATTTGCAAATGTGCAAATTAGCAAAGTGGAGGGTGTTATTTGTGATATGAGGCATCATGATGGTTCCACCATTCTTTGACTTCATTTGTTCATGATTGCTTGACTTTTGGAGATGAGATGGTTGATGGAGTAGGTGTGACTTTCTTCATGATTATCATCATTCCTTTTCCTTGCATTATTGCTTCCACCCCCTTGACTTTTCTCTCTCCCCCTTGACAAAATGGAGGGCCGGCCACATGTTGTAGGGGCTGTCCAATTTTTGTGTGAGGGATTTTTATCTTGTTGGCTCACACAAAATTCCATTGCTCATCCAAAAAGTTGATATCTCATTCCTCCACCCAAAAGGCAACTTCTAGTAACCCCATGAGACCCGATATTCTACACTTAGCCTACAGCATTCTTGACACGTCGGCTCGCCAACTTCGTGCCCGAGTTGCCTCGGTCCAGAGGTGGGAGCCCGTAAAAGAACCCGACGATGTGGTGCCCTTTCCGATGAGGAGATGAAGACCGGAGATTCCGCGAGGAGATCGGGATGGAGGCCGAAGACCGGAGGACACGGATCGCTCGGTATAGCTTTCTACCCATTCTCTTATTTGCTAGGAGTAGGTTAATGGCCCGATCCGGGTTTTTAGTACGCGGTAGCGCCGGTTTACAAGTTTTGTAAAAGTTTCGTTTCCGCATTTTGGCCTCGGAATGACGGCCGGGGCGCTGCCATGCACTTACACTGGTATCAGAGCCATGCCATTAACCTAGTATAGCTTGCTCTAACGTGTTTACAAGTTCGATCGAACGAAAATTCCAAAAACCGCGTTTTCATGCATCAGTTTTCTGTCAAATTTTTTTTGGCTCGAAAAATTATTTGGAGCATTGCAGAAATACATGCAGGCAATTCTAAGAGTTCTGTAAAAAATTTGGTGGCTTGACTTTACTGTTCCACCGTGGAACCGCGGCCAAACCCATGCATTGGCCGCGGTTCCGCGGCCATAGCGACTCCTTGTAGCACCAAAATTTTACAGAGGGTCTTGGACTTGAAAAGGGGGTTTCTGGAATAATTTGTTTGGGCCCAGATTATTTTTAAGTGCTACAGTTGTGCTTGGGGCCCACTTCGGGAAATTTAGTCGATCGAAACTTTTAAACATGTTAGTTCACAGTATTTATATTATATCTGCGACCGTGAATGTCATTTGATCGGTAAATCCTGTCTAACTGCTATAGCCCTTTTAGACGGATTTGCGAACGTGACATTCACGTTGATGTTCTGTGTTGTGCTGTGATGTTGCGGATTTGTCGTGGTGGATAGCCTGGATGCAATGTTAGTACAGTTTTGGTATTATTATGTACATTTGGTATTGCGGGGCGAGCGTCCGACATATGGACTGCCGTCACTGCCTGTTTGTATATTATTCTTTTGGGGCACGACCGGGCTAAGGTCGATGTACCCGTTGTATGTATATTTTACTTTCTGTACTAGGATTACCCTATGGAGGGGTGCACGGGTAGCTGGGTTCTAGAGGGCAACGGGCCCGCATCTCATGGCGTTGAGACGGAGGTGGCTTCACTCTAGAATTGGCGGGCTATTCGCCGCACTCGTAGGGGGTACAGGTTGACCCAAGGAGGGGTGCCCAAGTTACCGGATTCCGTAAAGTGCTGGGTGGTCCATTCACGTTGCTGAAGGGGGATGCCTCGCTTAAGGTTTTGGCGGGTAACTTGCCGCGCCCGTAGGGGTCTAGGATTTCATTGCACAGGCTATCCACACGACCAGGGAAACGTCGGGTTTCAGTAGCAGCTCTATGAAACCCGGGGATCCTATATATCTGTATTGTTCTGTGATACTTATTACATTTCTGTGATGTTGCATTTTATCACGCCTTGAGCGAATATTATATATTGATATATATACTAGTAGATGTTGTATATGTTTTGCATCCGCGCTAGTCTAGTCCCCGCTCTGTCGTTAGTTAAGTAGCCTAACGGGTGATGATGGGACCCAGTGGCGAATGCGGATGGTATATACGTACATCATTATTTTCGTTCTTTATTGGTGTGATCAATTGATGGGACTGCATTGATTCGGATTAATGCAAGCTAAACAAACCTATTCTGATGTTGTTGGAACATTTTTCAAAAAGCTGTTATTGCAAAGACGTTCACTTTGTTTTGCATAGTGGTATTCGGTTATGAATATCCAGCACCTCAGTCGACGAGGCAAGGGCCGAGATCCCTTCACCAGGAGTGACCCCTTGGACAGAAGTTTGCGTCAGGGCAATAACTTCACTATAGTTGATTACTTTTGCTTTGCATCGTGGTATTCAGTTGGAATATCCTGCACCTCATTCTACGGGGAAAGAGCCGAGATCCCTTCACCGGGAGTGACCTCTATAGCAAAGGTTTTCGCCACTATATTTTTATAAAAAGCTATCCGGTTCCTTCAACGATATCAAGTTCATTACGTTAAAGGTTTTTCGCCAAAAACCATTCGTAGCCCTCCGTCATTTCAGACGGGTAGCACGTAGTATTCATGCTATGTTTGTTGACCTTCGTCAAGGCATAGTGTATGGTAGCTGCTTGTTACCTTTCTGCTGCATAGATAGATGCGTTGGTTTGGAACAGTCGTATAGCCTTGTTGACCTTCGTCAAGGGCTTGTACGGGTGGGTTCAAATTAATCTGGACAATGACGGGTAGAACTTGACATGTGACTTATGATTTGTTGACCTTCGTCAAGGTCATAAGAGCATGGGGTAAAAATCACATCGGGAGTTTCTAAAGAAACTGTAACTTGCCAGATATGCGCATACCTTCTGGAGTGTGATAACGTGAGTGGATTCCATCACGTTATCATGCGATGATAGTTGGATCCCGATTCCCACTGATGAGTTGGTTTACTCCTCGGGTGATCCCGACTAATTCTTCTTTTAGGTTTGGAGGAGAATTTGAGATTACAGTGGGAGGTTTCCTGATTAGATAAAGTGATAACCATTCTGATCTAGGTTAGAGTGCACGCTGAGTGTTTCTTTTCTCTCTCTCTTTGGCAGCGACCATGGCCCGACCCTTGACTATGACTCAGTGACCAAAATTAACCAAACCTTCTTAAACACCGGCTTTTGGATTGTCGGAGTTGCATACCTCATTGCCACTCCTTCTTTCACCCTTTTCTCCAGAACACCCCGTATTACTACGAACATCCACTTCCATTGGATAAAACCATCGTATGGTTATATACGAACTCGAAGGAATTTATTCGAGGATGGTTTCCGGTTCTGGAGAAAACGAATAGGACTATTCAGTTGTCTTTTCCTTTTACCTTCTCTCAAGTTGCGAGTGTTCCTTGGATTAGGACAGTACACCTATTACGCTAATTGGATAGTCTTCTTCCAAACTATAGGCAGGTGCCAAACGGTGGGGAATGAAGAAAACCAATTAGCCTAACGATGGTGTACAGAAGGTAATAAGTTAAGACAAATAAAGGAATTAGTAAGAAGACAAAGTAAATTGCGACTGCTATTCACGACCAAACCAAGAGTGCACATGAATTTTTTTACGAGTCTAGCTCTTTCGGGTTTTCACAAACTTGTTGGCAGCCCTGCTGTTTTTACTCACGGCGCCCTTTCGGGTTTTCATCCATGCCCATTTCGCTTGTGAACGTACCGTTTTTTACGAACGATGAGACTCTCGAAAATAGTTTCGCCGTAGGCGACCCATCTGTTCGTCGGTGGGACTTGGGGTGGCTTCATTGCTGGAGTAGCCGTGTAGCCGGTAGGACTTGAGTTGCAGTCTTCACCGCTGGGACTTATGGGCTTGAATTCCACTATCGCCGTGCTTGAGGCTACGTATTTAGTTTAAGGACATTATGGTCCATTGTTAGTTTAGGGACATCTCGATCCGATGTTAGTTTAGTGACATCTCGGTCCAGTGTTAGTTTTGGGACATCTCGGTCCAGTGTTAGTTTAAGGACATCTCGGTCCAGTGTTAGCTTCGAGGCGAAGTTTTTTTGGATACTACTTACAGAGTCTTGACTCAGGAAGACAGCAAGTGGACACGAACGTTGTCATCTATCATTAGCCTGAGTTATGACTTGTCAAGCGTAGTATTTCTTAAGGAATCAGCCATTTATTAGTCGGAAGGGTCTTTCGCCATGCATATTCATGAGCAAGTAGGCCTCACCTTGGTAGACTTTGTTTATGATGTACGGACCCTCATAGTTTGGCTCGAATTTCCCTTGCTTTTCACGGTTGGGGATCATAGGTTTTTTAACGACTAACACGAGCTCGCCTTGGCAGAATGTTCTCAGTCTGGTTAGTATTTCGTATGAGCGCGTCATCCTTACTTTGCAAGCTTCCAGGTTTTGCTGCGCCATGAGACGAGTTTCATCGAGGGCGTCAGGCTTCTCAAGCCGAAGATAGGCATTTTCTTCATCTGTCAGCTCATGTCGAACTGCCACCCGTAGAGAGGGTAGTTCTATCTCTAAGGGAAGTACTGCTTCCGTTCCGAATACCAACGTAGTTCGATAAGCCCAGAGAGCTTCATGCAATCTCTTGTACCAGTCCTTTCTGTTTCTGGACACTGTTTTCTTTATGGTCTTTGTTAAGGTCTTGTTGAAAGCCTCAGCTAGACCGTTAGCTCGGGGATTGTAGACCGAAGAGTATCTCCAATCTATTTTATGCTGCTGTGTGAAGCGGCTGATCTTATAGCTTCTGTAGGCCGATCCATTATCCGAGATGATTCGTCGTGGAGTGCCGAACTGGTAGATGACATGTGTTCTCCGCCGAAAGACGCGACCGGGACGTTGGGACGTCAAGGCTTGAAATTCGAGGGCAGATGCTAATTGGTGCTGTCCGTCCACTTCTTCGAAGATGTCAAGTTGATTTATGACACCATGTATCGAAGGCTTAAACGGATGCGACCGATGTAGCAGACTTCGTCAGATTCCCCCTCGTTGAGGGGTTTTTTGATTGTGGGGAAGTTCTTCCCTGCGGCGCAAGCCCCTGCAGTTAATTACGCTACCGCATCGCGGTAACCACTTTCTCCTTCTCCAGATGATCACTTCGTGTCGTGTGTGTTTATTTTGTTTTTGGTTGCCCATGGATTGTATGCGGAGACTAATTTATGTTGTCGCCCGTAGGGCGTGGATTAGTCCAAATCTGTATTTTCTTAGATTTGGGTTTGGGGTTGGGTTTAAGAATACGTTAGTCTCATTTGAAACTAAGATCAACTTAAACGTTTGTTAAGGACACGTTAGTCTAATTTTAGACTAAGATCAACTTAACGGGATCATTTAGATCCAACAAGAGAGCATTTAGGCTCTATTGTTTAGTTTAGGGACATTGCGGTCGATTACCAGTTTAAGGACATGGTGGTCCAAGGTTAAGGACATCATAGTCCATGGGTTTAAGGACCCCACAGTCCAAGATTAAGGACATCATAGTCCATGGGTTTAAGGACCCCACAGTCCACAGTTTAAAGACGTCATAGTCTATAAAGTTTAAGGACATCATAGTCCATGAGTTTAAGGACCCCACAGTCCAAGGTTAAGGACATCATAGTCCATGGGTTTAAGGACCCCACAGTCCAAGGAATGTTTGGTTGTCGGGACCCGTTGCCTCTCTGAAGATGTTGAAGGATTACAACGACATGTATCAGAGGAGTAAAGAGATGTACCCTTGAACCAATTTTGGTTGGGAGATCTGTAGTCCAATTGGGACTAAGATCTGAGATTTATGAGCATATGGGCTCAATTAATCTGAATGTGGGGTTTAAGACCAACTTGGGCTCGGCTCATTCAGTTAAAATGTTTAACAATACTGAGCTTGGTTTGAGTTCTGACAATGTTTTTGTCTTTTACCGAATACTAAGCATTCCTCATAACTCTGGGCTTTATAGAACAATTTATGTTCTATTAGCACACACGTGAAGAGCACATGGCGCGCTTTGCGCCAGTCAAAGAGCGCAGAACGCTTTTGCTGGGTAGCGCATACGTGAGGAGCATGTGGCGCGCTTGGCGCTAAGCGCCAGATAATGGGCGCATTGCCCCAGTTTATGAGCGCAAAGCGCTAGCTGTTAAGTGGCGCACAAGTGAGAAGCACATGGTGCGCTTAGCGCTGAGCGCCAGTCCAAGAGCGCAAAGCGCTAGTTGTTAAGTGGCGCACACGTGAGGAGCACGTGGTGCGCTTGGCACTGAGCACCAGTCCAAGAGCGCAAAGCACTAGTTTATGAGCGCAAAGCGCTATTTGATCAACTTTATGATCTGAGAAATAAATTCTCATTTGTAAGAGACTTTGTCTCAAGATTCTAAGAGCAAAAGTTCTTATTTTATAGGAGATGTTTCAATCTCTTATTTTGATGAAAGGCTTTGCCTTTATGGATCTGTGATCCTAAGAGAATTGATTTATTCTCCCCCCCTTTATTTTATAATAAGATGTCCATGATCTCCTTGTATAAAAGACCTTAGTCTTATAGATCTATGATCTGTAAGAAGAATTATGTTCTTCTTCTTATTTTATGATGAGATCCTTTGATCTTTTTGTGAAAGAGCTTGTTCTTGTAGATCTATGATCTTAAAGAAAGAAGTGAATTTTTCTTTTTAATACGAGATGATTTCATCTCTCTGTTTATTTTTACCTTGAAGAAAATCTTCTTCTTCTACCGAGAGCTTGGCTCTTCTTTTTGAGATTTCAAAGTTTGTGGGGGGTTCCTCTGTCTGAGACTTGAAGTCTTGAGGCCTTTATATAGGGAAAGCTGATTTGTTCAATCGGTTAAGGAGATTTTTTCTCCAATTGATTTGGGGATTTCCCCACCATTGGATTTTTGATCCAAAGGCTTTTGATTTACAGAAGGCAATTTTCTTGTTTTTAACAAGATTGAGAAATCTTTTCCATACATAATTTATTTTGTAATTTTGGTGATTTTTAATCACCTTTGGATCATTGATCCAACGGTGCTTTGATTTACAGAGCACAATCTTCTTCTTTGGAAAGATTTTGAGGAATCTTTCCTTAACAGAATTTTATTCTGGTTAATTGATGATTTATCATCTTTATTAGAATTTTGATCTGACGGTGGGGAGCTTTTAGTTCTAACGCTAGCGCATCCGTGCTTTGCACGTGGTGCGCTGCTTAGAGTGCAGCGCACTTAGCGCCAGCGCACCCGTGCTTTGCACATGGTACGCTGCTTAGAGTACAGCGCTCTTAGCGTTAGCGCTTACATGCTTTGCACGTAGTGCGCTGCTTAGAGTGCAGCACTCTTAGCGCTAACGCTCATGTGCTTTGCACGTGAACGCTGCCTCAGAGTCTTTGATTCTCTAAGCGCTAGCGCTGCTATGAAACGCTGCTTCATTTCAAAATTTGAAATTTTGAACAGAGCTTTGTTCTGATTGGTGGAAATAAATGCCTCCCCACCGTTGCGCTTACGTGGCCCATACGTGAGTGCAGCGGTGGCAGCATCTCTGCCCTTGGATCAACTCAGAAGTTGAAACGACTCTCAGCGCTTATAAATAGGACCCTTGGCCCTTGAGATGATTTCTGTTCATCTTCCTTCTTTCTGAGAATTTTTATTCTCCTTCAGAGCATAGCTCTTCATCTTAAGAATTTTCTTAAGGACAGAACTCTGTCAAAATTTAGGTAAAGATTAAATCTTTTTAAAGGATCTTCTAATAATCTTTACCCATTAACAGAGCTTTGCTCTTCGTAGATCTTCGATCTATAGAAAACCTTCTTTTAGGGTTTCATTAACAGAGCTTTGCTCTCTTGAAATTATAAATCTAAAGAGATCTTTCTTAGGGTTCCTTAATCCATTAACAGAGCTTTGCTCTTTTTATATCGTAGATCTTCAAGACAACCTTTGTAGGGTTTCTCAACAGAGCTTTGCTCTTGTTAGTGGGTTAAGAGATCCTTTTCAGGGTTTCTTAACCCATTAACAGAGCTTTGCTCTTTTCAAATCATATAGATTTATTAATCTTTCATAAAGAACTTTTAAGAGTTTGTTCATGGATCTTGAAGATCATGGAATTTTATTCCATTAAAACTTTACTTTAAGTTCTCTGATGGGTTATTCCATCATTTTTACAGAGCAAGGCTCTTAGAATTTTCTTGAGGAATTTTATTCCTTCATCATTAGAATCTGACAGGTGTCATTCTATCACAGAGCACTGCTCTCAAGGGGAGATTTACTCCTCTGCCTAGGGGTTCTCATTGATTGAGAATCAATTGAGGATTTCCTCATTTAATGACAGTCTCATCAAATGATGAGACTGTTTTATTAATGATGAACTGTCATCTAGATTATGTGGGTCCCCTTTAGTCCCTTTTCACTGCATTGCAGTGTGGTACAGATTTTAAGTACCTAGTGACAGAACTTAAACTGTAGCATTGGCGGCTGAAAATTTATTCTTTTCTGCACAGGTGCTATGTCTTTCAACACTTCCTTCTCGTTCGTCCGTTCGGAAGGCGGATTCCCCGAAGCGCCCGTAGACCGAGAGGTTTTTGCGCTGATCAAAGACTATGACCCGGAGCACAAGAATCTTCATCTATGGGGAACATGGTACAACTAAATCATCAGGGGTCGGCAAAGCTTTTCTTGCGCGACACCTTCGGATCCTATTTCGGCGATCCCTTATGCAGATGCGCCCCCGATAAACTATACTGTGGAGGAGGTGAATTGGACTTCAGAGGGTCTCTTTCGGCCTTCTATGGCCGCAATACCCGTGCAGCCGCCGGTGGCTTTGGACACTCTAGGGCGGCGCATATGTCAGGGTGAGTCGCACCCTTGGGGACAGCCATACAACATAGGACCAACTCCCCGTCACCCAGCCGGATACTTGCAGTGGGCCCGATACATCTTATCGGTGAAGAAGTCACAGCTGCTAAGGCTAGGATTGTACCCTGCGATATATGCTGCTTTGTTCCAGTATTCCGCATCTCCTACATAGTGGGTCAAGGCATTTTTGGAGCAGTGGAACATTCTGACCCATACCTTCCTCTTATTGGATCGAGAAGTCTCCGTTTCTTTGGAGGAATTTGCCGAGGTCTCTGGTTTACCCGTTAGGGGAGAACATTACGAGGAGCTGCTTCCTCCGGATGAGTATATTTTTGCCACCAAATCAGTGGTAATGGGTCTCACCCCAGAGAATGCCATTCAACACCAATTCCCAAGTTTGATAAAGGTGTTGAATATCTATGAGAGTCTCTTTCTCGAATCCGGAGGCCGCGGGGTTAATTTCACTGATTTTATCGCCCGTTTTCTCCGTACGGAAGTATTATCGAGGGAAGCCACGAAGTTCGCCAAACTTGACGATCCTTTTGGCTTAGGTTTGGGCAACCTGCCGACGGCGGAGGCGGATCAGAAGAATTTCTTTCTCCCCGGTACCTCGGTCGTCCCTTTTGCAGAGCTGGCAGCTCCTGGGATTGACGAAGAAACGTTCTTTTTGGGGTTTCTTGGGTTATGGCTGAGCTGGTTTGCGCTTCCAATGCACCCTCGCCATATGAGGCCGTCTGTTTTTTATCCAGCTCATCGAATGGTTGCTGGGATACAAGTAGCCGTTGGGATCGCTGGGTTAGCCCATTTGTATCACGGCCTCAGCTTGGCAGCGAATACTACTGAGCCAGGGGTGCAGCCTGCCAACTTCTCAATGCATCATTTCACTTCGTGGCTCGAGTTGCACATGCTTGGCATCTTCGGTATCCACAGAAGGCCTTCCTTTTATGACAAATGTAAGTTCCCTCGGATCATGCGGCTAGTCGACGCATCCATCGTAAATCCAACACCGCGGGAAGCTAGGGGTTTGCTCCTTCGTCCCCGCACGGTTGGAGATGGTATGTCCTTCACTGATAAAATTTTGACCTTCGGCAAGGAATCCGCGAAAACGGTGCTGCCATTGCAGGACATTTTTAAAGACAGGGCATTTGTCTTGAAAGATCGGGAGATTCTTCATTTATACTCCATCAGGCCGGGCTTTCTCGTATTTAGGTAGAATGATGTGGCGTTGTTCATGAGATACAACCCGCATCATTTCGCCCAGCAGTTAAGCTACAATCAGGGTGTCCCGCTTGAGGCTTTCTTGGCAGAACCCGCTGCTACCGAAGAGGGTATCCGGAGCGCGCTGCATCATTTTATGCGCCTAAATACAGGATCTAACTTCTTCATTAGTGAACCGAGCTGCGTTCCGAAGGCCCTGAACGTGTATGTGGTGTGGTATCAATATTCGATGGGCGGCGTCATTAGAGAGGAAAAAAGATTGCTGCTTGATCGCAAGGGTGCAGCGCCGGCTAGTAATCCAAATATTCCTCTGAAGCGATGGACCATTGTGCGTCCTCCCTTGAGAGAAGTGTAAGTGCACGGCGGCACCCCGGCCGTCAATCCGACGCCGGAATGCGGAAACGAAACTTTTACAAAACTTGTAAACCGGCACTACCGCACACTTTAAACTCGGATCGGGCCATTAACCTACTCCTGGCTAACTAGAGAAGGGATAGAAAGATATACCGAGCGATCCGTGTCCTTCGGTCTTCTCGTCGTCGTCCCGATCTCCCTGCGTAATCTCCGGTCTTCATCTCCTCGTCGGAAGGGCACCACATCGCCGGGTTCTTTTACGGGCTCCCACCTCTGGACCGAGGCAACCCGGGCACGAAGTTGGCGAGTCGACGTGTCCAAGAATGCTGTAGGATAGTGTAGAACTCTTTTGTCTCGATGGGGTTACTAGAAGTTGCCTTGGTTATAGTGGAGAAGAGTAGTAAGCTTTTTAGATCAATTAGAGAATTTTGTGGCAAGCAAAAGAGATCATTTTCTCTTCTCAAATTTTGGACAGCCCCCATCCTCCAAGAATGGCCGGCCAAGACTTCCATGGAATGATGAGAGAGTGAGTGGATCAAAAATAATAATGCAAGAGAGAGAAAGGGTGATGATGATGCAACATCATCACAACAAAGTCAAATGATTCACCCATCACTCAAACCATCATGGCAAGCAATGATGAGCAAAAGGAAGTCAATGGAAGCAACCATGTGCCACTAAAAGTCTCCCCCATTATTAAAATGCACAATTGCAAATAACCCCCTCCACCAACTTTCAGCCAAAGAAAGAAACAAAGGAAAATTACCGAAACGGAAAGCAAACTGGCAACTTCAGAAAACTGATCCCGTAATAAATTACAGGAAAACCCCACGACTGTATATACATACCCGCATTTGTATTGCGGCCGAATACAAATGCAATGAGACAAAATCTACACTGTACAATACTAGGATCCGGCTTAAACCAAAGCCCGCTAGTATTATCCGTTCGATCATGATCCGTGCAATACCGCACGTATCTGATCGAACCCTGCCATATCTCCATACGGCCTCTACAGCGTTTCGCCCGAAACTTAAGAAACGGTCTGTGGGGAACTCTAAAGACTCGTCAATACTTTGGTTGTGGATTTAACCACTAGCACGTCAGAGGTATTGTTAGTTATGTATATGCCCTAGAGGCCATTGTTTTACATATGATGTATATTATAATGGATGCTTGGATATATATAGAGAAGACTTTCTTGCTCGTCATGATAGTATGCTATTTGGTTTAACTTTATCTTAACATGTTGACTTGTACTGGTTTACTGTTTTTCTCACATGTTGATAAAGCCCTTAGGATCTGTACTCGACTACTGGGACTATGATGAGATCATACTAGTGGGGCCACGGTAGTCGATGAGTACATCCTATAACTGTTCCTAGTCGAGGGTATATCGAGACAGGGCATCGATACACCAGAGTAGACTAGCGTATACGCATCTTGACCCATATGATGGGCGATGGATGATCCCATATCCATCGGTGTTGGACATCAAGGATGGTATGCGGGTGCTCAGTGGAGACTGGGTACACTGGACGGACTCGCCGAGAACTCCCAGATGGTGATATACCATACGTCAGATGGCAATTCTCCGGTGACACTGGTACAGGGTAGTATGTAGACCCGAGATCGTCATAGAGTCTTGTGTGATTCCCACTGTGCTTTGATTTCCACCTTACCACGTCCAAGAGGGCGTGCAAAACGGTGGCTTTTGGGTGCAGTCCCGAATCACATGGAGGCAATGAGCGATAGGAGGGGATTCGTCTCTCCCGGTATAGGGAGTTGATGTTGTGCTGTGTTCGATTGGCTATAACTGGAAGTCCTTGGCCAGGGCTGATATAAAGATTTACTGGTAAGTGTTACCAGTAGTTTCTCGACCCGTTATGAGCCTCACACAGACACGACTTATCGGTTACTGGGGTCTGACGTATACCACCCCTAGACTTGATATGCGACATATCAGACGAAGAGACCGGACTGTACGGGAGTGTTACTGATTGGATTCACAGAAGAACGTACAGGCTAGCTTGTTGATCTTCTGATCGCTCAATACCTGGGTGGCTGTTACGTTTAGCTGACCGCTTGCAGCTTGTGGGTGTTTGATATGATCATCACCTGCTACCGGCGTATTGACGATTCTTTAGAGTCCTACACAGAGGTTTCTTAGCTCAGGCAAAACGGAGTAGAGGCACATGTGTGATATGTGCAGGACCGAGGATAATGCGATATGAGATACCGTATTATATTCTCGCGATATTTAGATATGAACCGGGTCATCGGATCAAGTGTTGATTCGATGAATCGGTACATGATATATTAGTCGGTTATATTCGATATAGCCGGATTGTCGCATCAAGTGTTGATTCGATGATTTAATGTATAATAATATATATGATATATTGTATTAAATTATCTAATATTGGCTCACTTTATTATTTCATTTTCTCACCGGGTAATACATTGATATATATGCGATATATGTTAATTGTATTATTTTCTTTTGTTGCGAATATATAATATATATATGATATATATTATTGCAACAAGATATGATTAATAATGGAACATGTTTAGTAGAGATTAAACAAGGTTAGGGTTTGATTAGGGTTAGCTCCTTCTTGCACCTTCTAGAAGGAATTCCTTTTGTCTTGGTTAAGATATCATGGTTGATATTTATCCATGACTCATTCTTTAACCTAACCAAACCCTAGCCCTAGTTAATTCTCTACAAGGGTTATCCTTGTCATCCCTTGACCATGGTTATATTATTAATTCATATATACATTTCATTATTCATCACAAAAGGAGTTAACTCATTATTCGTCATCTTCTTCTCTCTTTAGATTTGAGAAAGCTTACTAGTTATTCATTTTGTGATGATTTCTTGTGAGAAAATGATATAAAAGGAAAGCATAAATACTACTTCATCATCCTCATCTAATCTAGCCCATTAGATTAGGGTGTTCACCTCATTAGAGTGAGAGAGCTTGAGTTATTGCAACTTCGGAGAAACGGAACACTACAAGATAGCATGGATCGTTTGAGTCGTGGAGCCTCTCTTGAGTCCGGGAGATCGTGGATCGCGGTAAAGGGACTTCTACTCGGAGCTTATGAAGTGAAGGAGCGGACTACAAAGGTTGTAATCCCTCACTTAGTAGTAAAGATGTTTACTTGCATGTTAAATCCTAATAATCTAGCAAAGATCCCGGCTTTGGGTTGTTCGGCACATCTAAAATTTTATTCGGGCATGGTTGATGCCTTATGAACCCTCACAAGAGTGCCTAGGAACCCTACAGGTATTAGCCATACGTAACGGGCTACCAAGTATTGACCAAAAGGGACGTCGATGAGTGAACTCATCCTGACACCCTACTGAGCCTGTCAGTGACAATATCCGTACAGTCCGGTCCGTTTGTCTATGAGCATCGCATGGCGGGCCTAGGGGGTTGGTAAAAGTCAGACCCCCAAAAGCGGTACAAGTCGTGTCGGAGTGTAGCCCAGAACACCCTGAGATACTACTGGAATATCTACCAGTAAATCTCTTGCCTTGGCCAAGGACTTCGTGTAATGGCTCTCCTAGACACAGCGCGACCTCACCCCCAATACCGGGAGAGACGAACCCCTGCAGATCCGCTCACTGCCTCTATGTGGCTCGGGATAATTAGTATGGTGTATGTCTCATACACCCATGTAGTGTGTATCAACAACCATGATACAAAACTAAAAACACAATTTAATATATATCATATATATATATATATATATTAAAGTTGTGCACATGTGAGAAAAACAAATACTTAAGTGAACCAATGTTAGTTAATGTAAATTAGTATATCACATATACAATTATACACTAAATTATTAAATCAACACTTGACTTAATAATCCGGTTATATCACATATAACCGACTAACATCCAATGTATTGACTTATCGAATAAACCCTTGATTTGATAACCCGGCTATATCTCATATAACCGACCGATATAAAAGTCGCGAGAACATAATACGGTATCACATACATGCATTATTCTCGGTCCCGCACATATCACATATATGCTCCTATTTCTTTTGCCTGAGCCAGTAAAACCTCTATGTAGGACTCTAAAGACTCGTCAATATGTCGGCAGTAGGTGATGATCACATCAAACACCCATAAGCCGTCAGCGGTACTAGCTGGACGTAACGGCTACCCGGGTATTGAGCGATGATCAGCAAGCAAACCCGCTCCAACTCTTGCAAAAGCCTGACAGTGACACTACCGTACAGTCCGGTCTCTTCGTCTGATATGTCACATATCAAGTCTAGGGGTGGTAAACGTTAGACCCCAATAACCGATAAGTCATGTCGATATGAGGCTCATAACGGGTCGAGAAACTACTGATAACACTTACCAGTAAATCTCTAAACCAGCCCTGGCCAGGGACTTTCCTGTTATGGCCAATTGAGCACAGCGCAACATCAACCCCCAATACCGGGAGAGACGAAACCCCTTCTATCGCTTATTGCCTCCATGTGACTCGGGACTGTACCCAAAAACCACCGTTTTGCATGCCCTCTTGGACGTGGTAAGGTGGAAATCAAAGCACAGTGGGAATCACACAAGACTTTATGACGATCTCGGGTCTACAGACTAACCTGTACCAGTGTCACCAGAGAATTGCCATCTGACGTGAGGTATAATACCATCTGGGAGTTCTCGGCGAGTCCGTCCAGTGTACCCAGTCTCCATTGAGCAGCCGTATATCATCTTTGATGTCAAACACCAATGGATATGTGATCATCCATCGCCCATCTATATGGGTCGAGAAGCTATAGCTAGTCTACTCTGGTATATCGATGCCCCGTCTCGATACACCCACGACTAGGGACCTTAAAGGATGTACTTAAGGACTACTATGGACCCACTTGTATGATCTGCATCATAGTCCTGGTAGTCAAGTACACATCCTAAGGGCTTTACCAACATGTAACAGAGAGACAATCAGTGTATACGTTAAGGTAAAGCGTAACTAGATAGCATACTATCATGTCGAGCAAGAAAGTCCTCCCTATATGTGTCCAAGCATCCACTACAATATACATCTCATGTATAGTTATGTCCTCTAGGGCATACATATAACTAACAATCTCCCACTTGCACTAGGGCCATCTGATAGCAGTGGTTGTAGTATCTCATACTCAACCATCCTATAAAAGTCTCTCTCTGAGAAAATGCCTTTATGAGTGGATTCACCGTGTTGTCCTCTGAGTCTACTCTCCTAACCTCGATCCCCTGGAGATCAGCCATCTCCATGATCAGGTGATACTGCCTTAGAATATGTCTGGATCACTGATGGGACGGGCGTTCCCAGGCATAATCCACAACTCCATTGTCACGCAATGATAGGAACGAAGTTCATCTCATGAACTAATATACATCCAAACTGCCTCTTTGGTAGCATCTTTGGTAGCGATGTATCCAGCCTTTATCGTCTAGTATGCCACGGTATCTAGCTTGGAACTCTTCCAACATACCATCCCTTTACTGAGGATAAAGACAATGCCTGTGACTGACATTCAGTCGACCTTACCACCCTGGAAGCTATCCAGTGATTCTCCCCAGGATCGATTGATACCATTTCACTACACCTAGTGAGGGTCCTAACATCCATTTAGATCTATCTCATAGATCCAAAACCCAGGATTTAGGAGGTATCACCTTGATCCTATATGGAGAATCCTTGTGATAAGAGGAGATTGATCGAGCGTAGCATAGGAAACTCCTTTTCTATCAAGAGTATGTCATCCACGTACAATACGAGGATCACCACCATACTCCCTACTTCCCTTTTGTATATACAAGGTTCATCTACCATTTTGATGAAGTCAAACTCTTTGACTACCACATCAAAACAGATGTTCCAACTCCGCGATGCCTGCTTTAACCTGTAAAGCAACTTGCACACGTTTCCGCTGCTCCCACTGTCTACGGATCCCACTGGCTGTGTACTTATAGATGCACTCTTCTAAATCAGTATTTAGAAGGTCAGTCATGACACCCAACCGCCAGATATCGTAGTCATGGTATGTAGCAGTGGCAAGTAGGATCTATATGGACTTAAGTATAGGCCCTAGAAAAGGTTTCATCATTATCCAAGCTTGGTTGATAATGAGAACCTTTAACAAGTCTAGCTTTGAAAGTCTCAACTTTTCCATGTACACCAAGTAATCTTCTCAAGATATACTTGCTCCTAATGGGGATTTAATGTCATGCCCCGAAAGTACGGAACATGACCGGCACTTAAATTACGAAACGTCTCGAGGCGTACGTAATCTAAGCCGAAAAACCCAGAAATCCAAACCAAGAAAATTAGTAGAGTGAAGGAAAAACCAATTTAAATCAAGTAGTTTGCAACATACGCCAAAATATGCATTTTTAAAATCACAAGTCTTTTCTAAAAATTTCGGCAGAGTTTCCTTTGTAAATACCGACCCCAAACGGGTACAAAAACCTGATAAAGCATATATAATGAATAAAGGCATCCCCAAGCGGGAGCTAGCTCTTCGTCAAAAGAAGGTCACAACCACGCAAGCAATATAATATACAACGCCGAAGGGCGAGGATCACAACAGAAAAGGAAACTCAAAACAGCATGAAATCCAAAGAAATACAACGCGCGACTCTAAGGTCGAAAGAATAAACAACTGGTCTCAAGTCTGAAATAAATACATGTCTGGTTCATGGAGTTTAACTAGATACAACTGAAATAAATAATATACAAGGTATAATGGTGGTCACGATGCAAGTGAACCCACCTACCAAGCAAATCACCCGGAAAGGAAGCAGTGTGCCAGCAAAGCCGTAATGAAACCTGTACGGCAAAACCTGCAAGAAACTGTGGCACAACAGGGGTGAGTTGCCAACTCATGAATAGAAAACATCTACGAGTAGAAATCGCATGAATAACGCAATCCTAGGTCATACGATCAATATAATCCTCAAAATGATAAGTCTGAAACATGAAAAGGTGGCAAGGGTAAATATCTAACCCAAGTGTAATTCCACGTACTCGTGTCAGTGCCTCAGGTAGCAATATATCATATGAATGAGGTATGAATGCATGAAAACAGAATTCATGTAAATGAAGAAACTGCTTTCATAACTTAGTGAGGTTTCTGTATATTTAAAAAGAGGTATCATAAATGAAATCAGCATAAACAGTGTCTAGCATCGACACAAAACATAAATCCAAATGTCTCAACATCTCAGGCTCCGGCTATCCGGACTGACCTGTACCATCAAAACTCAATGCCTCAATATCTCAAAATCTCAGTGTCTCAATCTCACTATGTAGGGCGCCGTCAGTCTGGATCAGCCCCTAACATCAATCACAGGACCACGACGGTATCCTCCGGATATCCGACGCGTCAGATAAAATCACCGGTAGGTTGTCTTCCCCAGCCGGGTTCATCGTCTACTACTCAATCTTCTTGTCCCGGGGTACCTTACCGGGTCCACCATGTACCCAAGACGGTTCATCCGGCTCCTCGAATCGGGTCTCAAAATCCAACATCAGTCATGAAAACTCATGGTGGACAACTCATACATCATGAGAAAATTGCAGTTTTTATTTTAAAAAGAGAGAGAGAAAGAAGTTTATATGTATTCTTGCGGTTTTCTCCCAAATCCAGGAAATCTCATGAAAGTCCGAAATCCAATCATCAATAGCACGTAAACAGTAAACATAGGCATAAAACTCCACAATACTGCACAACAGTGAATACTAATATGCATGAAGTAGCGAGTAATAATTGCAATGTCTAAACTGGCATATAAAGCAAGTACACTAATATCATGTCGAAACTATCAGCTAACAGGCTATATCAATGAAATAGTATTCTCTAAAGTGTACGTGACATGGCAATTACCGATGATGATGTGTATGAGCCGGCAAGTAAGTGTACGTGGAATATACGCATCATCGGTAATGGTGCTGGTGTCCTAAGAGCATGATATCAATAACGGTATATGAAATCACAATATAAGTATGCGATGCGGAGCGAACAGCAATAATGTGCGGGAGCTGAATGATAAACACAATGATATCTAATATGCATTTAATATAAATATAAGTCATACAGTAGTGCCTTTTGAAATAACACGAATCGTGGTGTTTTGAAAATAAGGGCTATGGTGTTTTTAAGAAAAGATGCGTCCCTTGAAATATCCGTAGAACCCCTTGGCCTGTCTTTTAAAATACATACGATTCGTTAGTTTTTGAAATAGGTAGGAATCAAATCTAGTCTAACAACTACACTAAACTATAGGGCTGAGCTAACATGCTAAACGAAGGGTAAGGAAACCGCCTAACATCTGAGTCGATACATACATACATACATACATACATACATACACACACACACACACACACACACACATATATATATATATATATATATATATATATATATATATATATATATATATATATATATATTAGTCGGTGATCCCGCCTCAATAGTATCACATACGATACAATATCTATAATATGACATCCTCAAGTCAAGAGTGCGGATCTATCATCAATATATAGCTCGTACGTAAATCCGTCGTACGGCATCCCAAATCTGGGTACGGGTCAATATCACATTCATCACATTATTCATCCGGTATCCTCTTTACCAAAGATCATAATCCGGGGTACTGATCTACGTCTAATACAATATTAATAGCATCTATGTATGCATGCACGTGTATGAGACATTACGTCAAAGGACCCGCTAAAACATCATGTCGTATCTCAAATACGAACCCTGTCATATCACTGATCTCACGGCCTCAAATCGAATCTCATCGACTCATCTTGTAACGACCATGTTTTCTAATACCTAATAAAATATATTTTATTTATATTTCTACTATCAAATAATTATTTACGTGTTTCTTTTATATAATAATAATTTTTAAAGTAGTGTTAATAATTTTCAAAGCAGTAAATATGATTAAAGGAAATTTCTAAAAATCTATTTATTATTTTTATAGGCTTAAAATGTTTTAGAAAGATTTTATAATATCTTAAAATAATCTACTATTTTTATTATCAATAAAAGTAATTTATTCGTAATAAAAAATATTTTAAAGGATAAACTAGATATTCTATAATTTTAGTAACTATCTAAAATCATAGGAACGGTTATATTACTTAGTTTTAGCCCAAAACTATTTTTATATTAAATATAATAGTAAAATATATTTTCTGGAATTTTTCCATAATTTTCCCGTATTTTAAACTATTTTTAACAAAATTTTCAAAGCCAAATCAATATTTTAAATAATCTGCTGTTTTATTTATTTTTATTAATTTTTATTTTAAATTTTAAAAAAACTTTTTAACCTGGACCGTTGGATCCAAGATCCAACGGCCCTGAAACTCTGGCGGCGCCCACGTGGTGGGGACCACGCGAAAGCGCGTGATCCTCATCCATGGCTGTGGACGAATCAGCGCACGACACGTGGCGATGGGCGGCGCGATCTGCGCCGTTGGATGCAGATCCAACGGCCAGAATTTGAGGCGGCTGGCGCAATCATTGCGTGAATGATTCGTAATCATGGCCGGCGCGGATTTTGAGGATTTTTTTAACGTTTTTGGATTTTTTTTGTTACCATTTGAACGCTATAAATTGGCACCTTCAAACCTAAATTTCTCACTCCTCAGAACTCCAAAAATTCTGAAAAAAATACCGGTGCCTTCGTATCGACGACGCCGACGCTACGGCTCCATCCATTCGTAGAGGAAAAATCGGGACGCGGAGCTATTGAGGATTTAGTACGAGACTACGTTTCCAACCCTTCGGCATCCGACTCAAATAAAAGGTAGGATCCGCCTCTCTCCCCTTTTCCTGTCACCTTCTTCTTTTTCAATAATCTAGTTCTAACTTCTAATCATCAACCTCCATTTAAAATGGTGTTATAATATTTGTGCATACCCTTTTTCCTTGTACCCTTAATCATAATAATGTTAACCCATATTTTAAAACGGTGTTTAAATTTCCTCTGTACATAGAAGTATATTGCACACCCATAATACCTGGAATCTGATGTAACTCATGAATTGTCATTTTCACTTCTGACATACCCATACTATAAAAATGATCTCGAAATAGGTTACTTTCACAAGATACCCTTCTTTAATTTAAATATTACATTTGTTTAAAATACCTATAAGAAATAAAGATATGTGAAATAAATATTTTAGATACAGTATACGTATATTTTATTTACAAATATTTTTAAAACCCCTCAACTTTTTAAGAAAGAAAATATTAAATTTAAATAACGATATCTTTTCAAAAGGGAATATTTAGTATCTTTTAAAAGGTAATTTTAAAATAACACCAATCTAGGATAAAGGAAAGGTTGTAGGCATCGATCGTTTATCTAAACCAGACTTTGTGGTGCTTAGGCTAGACAAGTGAGAAATGTAACTTTAAAAGGCCCGTCTCACGGTGATTCGTGAGCGGATCCCTCCTTTCCTTACTTGTGCTTACCTGGCCACAATTGGCGGTGAAGAGGCGATTTGAGGACCTCATGACTTGTCCTTTTGGAATATTAGGAGCAGTCTAGATTTTTCAAATAAAAACCCCTTGTAAAAGATTTTCAAATAAACACCACAATCTTTTATCAAAAGGATATTTTCTGTAAAACATTATGTTTTTCCAAATTAATAAATATCCCAAATATCATGGTTTTTCTTAGAAGTGATAAAAGATATTTAAATCTTATTATTTTAACTAAGTTTTCTCTAAAGGACACGAAGTACTTTACAAAATTCTAGAAAATAAAACGAGTGGTTGTGGAAGGCCATATTAAATGAGATCAATGCACTTTTTAAATTTCCAGTTTATGACAACATGACATATATAAAATATGATACGGTTAGGGTTAGAATGCGCGGATCTAGATATGGAATACTTTATAAAGATCCCTGCAGGCAGGGTGACCAGTCCAATATATGGGCGACTATATAAATATGAAGATCCCGATATTCCGGGTGACCACTCCAATATATGGGCGACTATACTAAAATGAAGATCCCGATATTCCGGGTGACCAGTCCAAAGTGTGGACGACTATACAATATGGAAATTCCATGCCTAGAAGTATACGCACTAACTCTAATTCGTCCGAACCTTTATACTGAACCACGGGGATGTGTAGTTTGATTAGGCAAGGATAATTCAGAACTCGGATTCCTCTACTACTCGATCATGATCCCGGGAAGTGAAACGGTATATTTCACTTCCCCAGTTGTTGTTCCGTGGCCACAACGGAATAATCACGAGTATCCGGACCCTTGTTTAATAAACTAATACATACTATTACCTTCATCTACGTATAACTTACAACATACACATGCTCATATATACCTCTACTCAAAACATCTTAAATTTATGCATTTCAAACCTTTACACCCCTACTTTACGTTGCATACATCATACTCTTATATACGCCTGTTCGTTTCTATACCTTTACTATCTGATGAGGCAATCCTACCCGAGTATAACTCGCTGACGGACTTTCCTTTTCCTTCTCTATCTTTGGAATGTCCGTCAGATAAGAATGAGTATTATAGCGAAGATCATGGTGTGAAGCTAGCTTATGAAGATCTTGCAGACTGGACGATGGAAGATTAGATAGTTTTAATTTTTGTTGTTGCCCACATGTTTAGGGCTTTTGTTTCTCCTTTGATGTAATTAAACTACTCAGTTTATTTTACTATTTCTTTTGGGATGTAATAAAGTTTGGTTAATGGAAATAAAATGCCTTTCGTTTTTATTATTTTTGTTTTGGTACACATCCTGCATATTAAATATATATGCGCTTAACGTAACTGTATTGAATAGACCACCTTCAATACAGTTAGGTTGCGGACTTTGCCACGTCTTCCTTCTCCTTCTTTTGGAAAGCGGGACGTGACAGGTTTTTGTGGTGGCCCATGCAGGTACTCTTGTGTACTAAAATAAAACCATTAACTGACTTATTATATTTGTGAATCTTATCCATCTATACCGATATCATAGTTTTCCTATATCCCTTGTCCCTTCCTTGACATTCTGTACCCTGACCATGGCCTTTCCTTCTGGTCATGGCAAATCTTTCCAACGAGGATGACATGTCCGATATTACTTTGAAGCTATATCTGGAGATTCAGACGACGAAGTCGTAGACACTCAGGCGGTTGTCCCCATAAGGCACCGTGGGAATGGTCGTACTTTTCTTAGATCGAGGACCTATCGCCACTTGTTGAACTCCCGTAATCGAGACTAATAAGTCTTTTTCCTTTTCTTTGGCCGAATAAGACGATGTAAGAACATTAAGGGCATGTCCTTACTTTTCGGTTGTACTCTCCATATTGAAGTTGGATAATAAAATCTTAGTTTCGAGCAATAATCTCTCTTGTGTCTCTTGCTCTTCTTAGTCTCTCCCTTGCATTAATTGTTGTTCTTTCATGCAAGTTATCTTGTCTCACCTCAGCCGTTCTGATTCAGATCATCGATGGCTGGACGACACCATCATCGCAACCGAAGGGGAAACGGAGACAATGAAGCCACTGCTCATCACGCAGCGATGCTACAAATGCTGCAAGGACTACTGGAGCAACAGCAACAGCAGGCGGCTGCCCTGCATCAAGAGCTGCGCAAGAGTAGGAAGCAACAAGCAGAAGTTTTTAAGCAGGCACTGGTCCCAGTTCCTCAAGGAGCGGCGGGAGTGAAACAGTTCAGATCACTCCACCCTAAGACTTTTTCGGGGAAGGAAACTCCTTTAGAAGCTGAAGAATGGCTTAAGGGAACAGTCAATGATCTCAGTGCTGCCCAAATTCCGAAGGACCCATGGGTGAACATCGCTAAGCTACAACTTACGGATAATGCCAGGATATGGTAGGAGACCGAGGAAAGCAGGCTGAAAGAGCCCGTCGACTGGGAAACATTCAAACGACGGTTCGACACTCAATATTTTCCCGCCGTAGCACACCTAAAAATGGAATGGGAGTTTGTACAATTCCAATAAGGGAGTATGTAGGATAAGTCGGTGGACGAGTACGCTTCGGAGTTTGCAAGGTTAAGTCGGTTCGCGCATCATCTGGTGGCAACCCCAGAACTTTATGCTAAGAGATTCTGACAAAGATTGGACCTGAAGACATAGTCCTCCATGTCTTCTGCTACATTATCAACTTATGATGAAATTTTAGAGGCGGCATGAAACTTTGAAGACCTTCAGAGACGGATAAGGAAGGATGACCGTTTATCTGGCATTAAGCGACCAGCCAATCAAATTCTTGAGGGATCATCTTCCAGATTCAACGGGAGATCACAACCCCAGAGACCAGCAGGACCACCTATCTTCGGAAAACCAGCCGTTACCTGCAACCATTGTGGTAGTACCGGACACTACAGGAGAGACTGTCGCATCTTGAACAAACTTTGCATAGTCTGTGGGTCTCCGGATCATGCTATTGGGGACTGTCCTCAGAGGGGGAGACAATCAGGCCCCGTCAACAAGCCGGCTAATTATGGAGCACCAACACAAGGAAACCGGCCACTTTCTAAACCAACCGGTCAAAGGGCAACACCAAAAGGACTACCCTTGCCATCACAGGAGCGTGTTTTTCAGCAAGCGCAAAGGAATGGACCTAAATGTCAGACCTTCACCATGACGGCCGAGAATACTGATGCCATGTGGAAAGACAACAGAGGTACTCTTTCTTTTCGCAACCTTTCTTCCGATACCATTCTTATTTATCTTTCGATGCAATTCTTAGTTGGACTCACCATAATTCCCCTAGTTTCCGTAATTTCGACTAGTTGCCTTTAAGTTATAGCTCTCATGTTTTCCATCAATTCATATCTTTCTTTCAACTTCCAAACTTTTCCATCAAGAAGCAACTACCAATTTTATAATTTCCAATTCCTTATACCTAACCCTTCAAGACTTTCCATGCATCAAGTGATACACCAACTCGCGGGAGCGATACATGCAGCAAAGAGGATTCCTGGTAGCGTTACTGATTTCCGTGCCTAGTAGTGGCCACTCCTTTGAAAATTTCAAGTATGAATTTTTTCTAAGGAGGGTAGATATTAACTAACACAACCATTCTTGAAATTCTTAGCAGCCCCAGAAGTTTTAAACATCCACAACGATTTTCGGAGGAGTGACTTGGTGATGTGATGTATCAGCGCGGCAATATAGTCGCATATGCGTCAAGACAACTAACGATTTGTGGATGCAACTATTCCTATCCAGAATCAGAACCGACGATGGTAAATTTTCGTCTTGAAGATATAGAAACACTACCCTAAGGAGAACATGGGAACGCGGATGGTTGAAACACATGAAGCGGATGAGAGGGGTCAAGTCTCATATAGGAGAAGTGCCGATCGGTTGGGAAGACCCTGAAGATGGAGAATTTGTAAGATAATAGTAGAAAAAGTGGAGATGACGATACAATGCAGCAAGCACGGAAAGCTCAACCCATGACTCATTTTCCGTTTAACATTTTGGAAGGAGACGGTGGGTTTATGTATAGCCTACTTTTGCTACTTTCATTGGAGGAAACCTTAGTCATACTTTGATCGTTCCGAGATCACGAAAAGGTTAGCATAACCTACGAGCAGCAACCGGTCGGAATACTAGAAGGATGAAATCTTGAGTGACAAGACAATCCAGCCGGCCAGAGCTATATGAAGGAAGAACTACTAGGCAGACATACACGGAAACGAGGCGAGAGAGTGAGACCCAAAATTTAAACCCCGATAAACCTTTCTTAGTGATTTCTTTCTTCCCTTGACCTACCTTCCGAAATTTCGAGTACGAAATTATTTTAAGAAGGGTAGATTGTAACGACCATGTTTTCTAATACCTAATAAAATATATGTTATTTATATTTCTACTATCAAATAATTATTTACGTGTTTCTTTTATATAATAATAATTTTTAAAGTAGTGTTAATAATTTTCAAAGCAGTAAATATGATTAAAGGAAATTTCTAAAAATCTATTTATTATTTTTATAGGCTTAAAATGTTTTAGAAAGATTTTATAATACCTTAAAATAATCTACATATTTTTATTATCAATAAAAGTAATTTATTCGTAATAAAAAATATTTTAAAGGATAAACTAGATATTCTATAATTTTAGTAACTAGCTAAAACCGTAGGAACAGTTATATTACTTAGTTTTAGTCCAAAACTATTTTTATATTAAAGATAATAATAAAATTTATTTTCTGGAATTTTTCCATAATTTTCCCGTATTTTAAACTATTTTTAACAAATTTTTCAAAACCAAATCAATATTTTAAATAATCTGCTGTTTTATTTATTTTTATTAATTTTTATTTTAAATTTTAAAAAAACCTTTTAACCTGGACCGTTGGATCCAAGATCCAACGGCCTAGAAACTCTGGCGGCGCCCACGTGGTGGGGACTACGCGAAAGCGCGTGATCCTCACCCACGGCTGTGGACGAATCAGCGCACGACACGTGGCGATGGGCGGCGCGATCTGCGCCGTTGGATGCAGATCCAACGGCCAGAATTTGAGGCAGCGGGTGCAATCATTGCGTGAATGATTTGTAATCATGGCCGGCGCAGATTTTGAGGATTTTTTAACGTTTTTGGATTTTTTTTGTTACCATTTGAACGCTATAAATTGGCACCTTCAAACCTAAATTTCTCACACCTCAGAACTCCAAAAATTCTGAAAAAAATACCGGTGCTTTCGTATCGACGACTCCGATACTACGGCACCATCCAATCACAGAGGAAAAATCGGGACGCGGAGCTATTGAGGATTTAGTACGAGACTACGTTTTCAATCCTTCGGCATCCGACTCAAACAAAAGGTAGGATCCGCCTCTCTCCCCTTTTCCTGTTACCTTATTCTTTTTCAATAACCTAATTCCAACTTCTAATCATCAACCCCCATTTAAAATGGTGTTATAATATTTGTGCATACTCGTTTTCCTTGTACCCTTAATCATAATAATGTTAACCCATATTTTAAAACGGTGTTTAAATTTCCTCTGTACATAGAAGTATATTGCACACCCATAATACCTGGAATCTGATATAACTCATGAATTGTCATTTTCACCTCTGACATACCCATACTATAAAAATGATCTCGAAATAGGTTACTTCCATAAGATACCCTTGTTTAATTTAAATATTACATTTGTTTAAAATACCTATAAGAAATAAAGATATGTGAAATAAATATTTTAGATACAGTATACGTATATTTTACTTACAAATATTTTTAAAACCCCTCAACTTTTTTAGAAAGAAAATATTAAATTTAAATAACGATATCTTTTCAAAAGGGAATATTTAGTATCTTTTAAAAGGTAATTTTAAAATAGCACCAATCTAGGATAAAGGAAAGGTTGTAGGCATCGATCGTTTATCTAAACCAGACTTTGTGGTGCCTAGGCTAGACAAGTGAGAAAGGTAACTTTAAAAAGCCCGTCTCACGGTGATTCGTGAGCGGATCCCTCATTTCCTTACTTGTGCTTACCTGGCCACAATTGGCGGTGAAGAGGCGATTTGAGGACGTCATAACTTGTCCTTTTGGAATATTAGGAGCAGTCTAGATTTTTCAAATAAAAACCCCTTGTAAAAGATTTTCAAATAAACAACACAAATTTTTATCAAAAGGATATTTTCTGTAAAACATTATGTTTTTCCAAATTAATAAATATCCAAATATCATGGTTTTTCTTAGAAGTGATAAAAGATATTTAAACCTTATTATTTTAACTAAGTTTTCTCTAAAGGACACGAAGTACTTTATAAATTCTAGAAAATAAAACGAGTGGTTGTGGAAGGCCATATTAAATGAGATCAATGCACTTTTTAAATTTCCAGTTTATGACAACATGACATATATAAAACATGATACGGTTAGGGTTAGAATGCGCGGACCTAGGTATGGAATACTTTATGAAGATCCCTGCAGGCAGGGTGACCAGTCCAATATATGGGCGACTATATAAATATGAAGATCCTGATATTCCATGTGACCAGTCCAACATATGGGCGACTATACTAAAATGAAGATCCCGATATTCCGGGTGACCAGTCCAAAGTGTGGACGACTATACAATGTGGAAATTCCATGCCTAGAAGTATACGCACTAACTCTAATTCGTCCGAACCTTTATACTGAACCACGGGGATGGGTAGTTTGATTAGGCAAGGATAATTTGGAACTCGGATTCCCCTACTACTTGATCATGATCCCGGAAAGTAAAACGGTACATTTCACTTCCCCAGTTGTTGTTCCGTGGCCACAACGGAATAATCACGAGTATCCGGACCCTTGTTTAACAAACTAATACATACTATTACCTTCATCTACGTATAACTTACTACATACACATGCTCATATATACCTCTACTCAAAACATCTTAAATTTATGCATTTCAAACCTTTACACCCCTACTTTACGTTGCATACATCATACTCTTATAGACGCCTGTTCATTTCTATACCTTTACTATCTGATGAGGCAATCCTACCCGAGTATAACTCGCTGACGGACTTTCCTTTTCCTTCTCTATCTTTAGAATGTCCGTCAGATAAGAATGAGTATTATAGCGAAAATCAAGGTGTGAAGTAGCTTATGAAGATCTTGCAGACTGGACGATGGAAGATTAGATAGTTTTAATTTTTGTTGTTGCCCACATGTTTAGGGCTTTTGTTTCTCCTTTGATGTAATTAAACTACTCAGTTTATTTTACTATTTCTTTTGGGATGTAATAAAGTTTGGTTAATGGAAATAAAATGCCTTTCGCTTTTATTATTATTTTTTGGTACACATCCTGCATATTAAATATTTATAAGCTTAATGTAACTGTATTGAATAGACCACCTTCAATACAGTTAGGTTGCAGACTTTGCCACGTCTTCCTTCTCCTTCTTTTAGAAAGCGGGGCGTGACACATCTCAAATCCCAAGTACTATCCTCATAACCCAGTATATGTACACATAGTTCCATACCCATGTGAACACATATATACATATTCCCATATACGCACATGTGAAAGAAAGAATGTATGCAAGTATGTGTGTGCGTGTGTGGGTGCAACCACTACTCTAGGGTTTCGCAACTAACACTAAACCAATCCAAGAACACCTAGAATCCATATTTATCATCAATAAACACAAATCAACATATAAAATATATATGTGTGTATACGTATTCATATACATCACTACGAACTGCGGGGGTACTATACGCCATCCACCCGACTTCCTCCGTAGATATAATCTACTCACCTTGCATCCTGCGTGCCGGTGTCGATGTTGCCTTCATCTTCTTCATCATATGAAACCCTCGTGAAGGTACCTACAAAAATAACATTATCGCAAAAGCACATGAAAATCATATCGGAAAACCCAAAACGACACGCTAAGGCCTATAGGTTAGAACCTATGGACTCCGCTTCCAACACCATCAACACCCTCGATATCGTCGTACAAACGTCATGTGATCGAGGTAAAACACAAATATGCAAATCCAGAATTCAAAATACGAGAAACGAAACCTCGAATCAAAACAACAGCTATTGTAAATGGTCTCAGATTTTACCCTAGGTCAAACCAGACAATTTTGCATATGCCAAGGGTCTAATTTACAAACAATGAAGCTACAGAACAAATACGAATCAAAATGGTGGGACCCAGGCCGCAATTTGCGGCCATCTGGGTTAAATCTGCGGCCAGGTTGGGGAGGTAGCGGCTAGGGTTTTCATGGTAGCTTCCTAGGTGCCTGCATGTATCACTGTCCTTGCAAAATAATTTTTCAGGTCCCCGAGTGTTAGCAGATTCCGTTACACTCACACAGAATTCCCAATTTCAATATCGGCAGATTTTCAAAGTTCGTATTTCGGGGCTAAGTCTCAAGTTTTAGTCCAATATGATATCACTAACAGGGTTTTAAGGTCACTACTAGTCTCAATTTCATTTTACAACTCAATCCAAATCCTAACCCTAACTAGAAATTTCTAAGTTCACTAAACATCGATATATCGGTTCCAAACAAACATAGGTGCTAAAGTGAATGGAAAACTATGGTAAGGGTGAAGGACATACCTCATTTGGCAACTCAAGAATTTTCTTGAGTTGCCCAAAGTCCTCAAAACTCGATTTTTCTTGGTCCAATGTGCTTCCCTTGAGCTAGGGAACATTTTTAATGAAAATGAGATGGGGTTTTGGGTTTGTTTTGGGGGTGTTTTGAGGGTTTGAAGAGGAGGGAGGAGAGTGTGCTGCCATGGATGGTAAGAGAGTGAGAAAGATGAAGGAAAAATGAAGAGAGAACAATGAGCCATCACTTTGGTTTGACCCCTCACCCTCTCTTTCTCATGCCCATCCCCCTTGCAATCATTGTGTCTCCTTTGACTTTCTTTTCTTTTTTTCTCTCAAATAAAACAACAACCATGGTATAAAACAATAAGAAAAGCGATGATAAAATGTAACAAGTGTAAAAATGACATGGAGCATGTCATGTGCACAAATCCGGTTTAATACACGATTAGCGATTTTTAATCGCGATTAGCACTAATAGTGAATATAAATAATCATAAAAATTCATAATTCGCCCAAATCACATAAAACACCCTCATTTCAGTAATTTCCATAATTTTCCAAATTTTTCCCAATTTATCGGTATTTAATTATATCGCCTTATTAAAATATTCAATATTTTGTTATTTTAATTATAAATTTCCCCAAAATAATATTTTATTTTTCTGAAATGTTACAATCTTCCCCCCTTAAAGAAATTCGGTCCCCGAATTTAAATTTAAACCCTTCAAATACTAAAACATTTCAGTACAAAGTCCAAGTCGTCGGGGTCCTGAAATCATCAATACATAAAACGCATCATAGCGCAATGCATGCGCATGAACAATGAGCAGATAACTCAAAATCAAATCTCCGTCAAGCATCCCGCAATCATCGGAGTCATGGTAAAGACACAATGTCAAAATCCAAAATAAAACCAATATGATATAAATCAGAACTACACATGTAGACATCAAATCTATACATGTAAATAGCTGAAGTAAATGCATGCCAAATCTTTTTAATGCGCTGTGCGATGCGCATAACATCGTACAGTGGCGGACGTCTATTATAAAAAAATAACCATATACGTATATATCCCTTGTTTAATATATGCGTTCCGCCGTTTTGAAAACAATTTAGAAGGGTTTCCTTGTTTTAAACGTTTCGTGTCATCTCAGACACGTAGGTAAATACTGAGACTATAGCTCTCTTTTTGGAAATCCCTTCAATATCTATCAATGCATGCAAAATATACTCAAGTACTGTCATCTGACTAGTCCTGCTCAGTACGAAAACAATAATAAACATCATAAAAACGTACTGCTCCATAAGAAATCAATCCCAAAATGTGCATATGAATACTACGTGCGTATGGTGCGCACGGAAATTAAAACCCATGAATGTGCCAAACGTGTGCACAAAACCACATCTAAGTGCAATGGGTGTGCACGAAACGCTTGTCAGAGGCAACGTGTGTGCCTGGCAGCAAAATCAGGTGCATCTGACATGCACGAAGAATCTCGATTTAGTGCATCTGGTGTGCACCAAAATCGCATCTCAAAACATGCGTCCAACATGCGCAAAAATCCAAATCCATATCTCAAATGACATCAAATCGAAGTCCAGTGCAACTGTGGTGCACAAAATGCATATCACTGCACTGCAAGCATATGTGAACTATACCGAGTGAAAAAACCAAATCGGGTGCGTACACATGCACAAAATCAACTCAACTGTATTAAACCCATAAAATTATAAACATGTGAAAGCAAGGCACGAAAATGATATCAAGTGCAACAACTGTGCAAAAATCGTAAATACTCAGTAGGTGCAACCATGGTGCACGAAAACAAATATCATGAAACTCAATCATTAAAATCAATCATGCGAATAGATTGTCCTAAATACCGAAATCAAGTATGGCGGAATAGTCCCGCTCAAGCACATCCTCTAAGAATCTCTGGCCAACTGTCGTGGTCACTCATAGCATGTCTCGTCGACGATGCTGAACTCTGGCCTGCTGGGCGTGCGTAATATGACCGCTCCTAGGTCCAAGTCTTCTCGTATAGTATTCCAGAAAGGTCCTGTCGAGGTCTCTCAAATCTCGTCTCTGCCGAACTGTTCGGAAGTCATCGTCCTTTACTATATCTGTTTCTTATTCCGAAATGGCTGAATACTCATCGCGACTCCTTCTGGAAGATATATCCATACACAACGTCCCTGCATGTGTATCGCATCTCTGATGTCGGCGGAGTGGAACGTTATCTTATCAAGATCTCGTATGACCCTCTTACTCCACTTTTCTCTAATGTCGACTGCTTCGGACTCGTCTCGTCGTGGCTGCATGGACTGAGCTCCAACGGCTATCCTCGTATCTGGAGTCTCCCAAGTAGTGCATCTCACCACCTAGCATCCGAATGAAGTCGAACCATTCGATCGATTCGTCAAAACCTCATAATCCCCCAAGAGCTCAACATCTTGGGTAAAGTTTAATAGTATCGAGTACATACCACAGCATCGGTGGACCAGCCGTAGAAGGGCAAACCCAAGCCTCACTAATGGCGCCGCGGAACTGCCGTAAACCCTACGGTTCAAAGGCTTTCACGCGGTCATTATGTCGAGTTAGGGTTTCATTCTTCTAGAGGGTCCATAGAATTGCCTGCATGTCTTTCTGAATACTTTAAACTTGGAATATGGGTTTTCTGACATTCGATCGCCTCTGTCGACTCTCAACGTATCCCCATGAAGTCGCCTCTAGCTGGAATCAATTTATCTGATGACCTCGCATCGGGGTAAGCGAACGAACTACATGTCCTGGTCATTCATCCTCGGGTGACTAGCGACCTTCTATTATATCTCTAAGTACAACTCGTACTGCAATAGCTCCAACATCGGGGGCGATATCTCGTCGTTCGCAGTAACAACTGGCCCATTCGTATGCACGCTGAACAGTGCGTCAATCATCATGAACAAGCGACACCTCCATGGTCATCACATTCTGGTTGGCCTCTATCAGTGGCTCAATCCTCTGGCGCAAATCTGCACGTCCGAGAAATCTCATACAGCGATCCATCAAACGCTCATGGCGCGAAAACACGATAAAAAGACACATCTCTGCAATCGTGTGTCTCCGGAATTATGCCCTGGTCAGTCCTCGTTCGTGAAGAGCTCGTGCTGACCGCAACTCTAGCCGTAGCTCTCCCTTCCCGTAATCATGTCAGTAAAACCATAACTGGTACCGATGAGGCTAGATCATGAATGAATATAATACTGAGCAAAGAAATGTACATCCTAAGGCTTCTTAAGTGGAGTAGCGTATCGTAACTATGCCGCGGAACATACGTACGATACGTCACTCTACTCAAGCTACCTACTCCATCAACCAAGAGTTATCCTACGCTCCGAAGGTAAAACTTAACGCTCTGATACCAACTTTGTCATGCCCCGAAAGTACGGAACATGACCGGCACTTAAATTACGAAACGTCTCGAGGCGTACGTAATCTAAGTAAGCCGAAAAACCCAGAAATCCAAACCAAGAAAAGTAGTAGAGTGAAGGAAAAACCAATTTAAATCAATTAGTTTGCAACATACGCCGAAATATGCATTTTTAAAACCACAAGTCTTTTCTAAAAATTTCGGCAGAGTTTCCTTTGTAAATACTGACCCCAAACAGGTACAAAAACCTGATAAAGCATATATAATGAATAAAGGCATCCCCAAGCGGGAGCTAGCTCTTCGTCAAACGATGGTCACAACCACGCAAGCAATATAATATACAACGCCGAAGGGCGAGGATCACAACAGAAAAGGAAACTCAAAACAGCATGAAATCCATAGAAATAAATACATGTCTGGTTGATGGAGTTTAACTAGATACAACTGAAATAAATAATATACAAGGTATAATGGTGGTCACGATGCAAGTGAACCCACCTACCAAGAAAATTATCTGGAAAGGAAGCAGTGTGCCAGCAAAGCCGTAATGAAACCTGTAAGACAAAACCTGCAAGAAACTGTGGCACAACGGGGGTGAGTTGCCAACTCGTGAATAGAAAACATCTACGAGTAGAAATCGCATGAATAACGTAATCCTAGGTCATCCGATCAATATAATCCTCAAAATGATAAGTCTGAAACATGAAAAGGTGGCAAGGATAAACATCTAACCCAAGTGTAATCCCACGTACTCGTGTCAGTGCCTCAGGTAGCAATATATCATATGAGTGAGGTATGAATGCATGAAAATAGAATACATGTAAATGAAGAAACTGCTTTCATAACCTAGTGAGGTTTCTGTATATTTAAAACGAGATATCATAAATGAAATCAGCATAAACAGTGTCTAGTATCGACACAAAACATAAATCCAAATGTCTCAACATCTCAGGCTCCGGCTATCCGGACTGGCCTGTATCATCAAAACTCAATGCCTCAATATCTCAAAATCTTAGTGTCTCAATCTTACTATGTAGGGCGTCGTCAGTCCGGATCAGCCCCTAACATCAATCATAGGACCACGACGGTATCCTCCGGATATCCGACGCGTCAGATAAAATCACCGGTAGGTAGTCTTCCCCAGCCGGGCTCATCGTCTACTACTGGATCTTCTTGCCCCAGGGTACCTTACCGGGTCCACCATATACCCGAGACGGTTCATCCGGCTCCTCGAATCGGGTCTCGAAATCCAACAGCAGTCATGAAAACTCATGGTGGACGACTCATACATCATGAGAAATCCGCAGTTTTTATTTTAAAGAGAGAGAGAGAAAGAAGTTTATATGTATTCTTGCGGTTTTCTCCCAAATCCAGGAAATCTCATAAAAGTCCGAAATCCAATCATCAATAGCACGTAAACAGTGAACATATGAATAAAACTCCATAATACTGCACAACAGTGAATAATAATATGCATGAAGTAGCGAGTAAAAATTGCAATGTCTAAACTGGCATATAAGGCAAGTACACTAATATCATGTCGAAACTATCAGCTAACAGGCTATATCAATGAAATAGTATTATCTAAAGTGTACGTGACATGGCAATTACCGATGATGATGTGTGTAAGCCGGCAAGTAAGTGTACGTGGAACATACGCATCATCGGTAATGGTGCTGGTGTCCTAACAGCATGATATCAATAACGGTATATGAAATCACAATATAACTATGCGATGCGGAGCGAACAGCAATAATGTGTGGGAGCTGAATGATAAACACAATGATATCTAATCTGCATTTAATATAAATATAAGTCATACAGTAGTGCCTTTTGAAATAACACGAATCGTGGTGTTTTGAAAATAAGGGCTACGGTGTTTTTAAGAAAAGATGCGTCGCTTGAAATATCCGTAGAACCCCTTGGCCTGTCTTTTAAAATACCCACGATTCAGTAGTTTTTGAAATAGGTAGGAATCAATTCTAGTCTAACAACTACACTAAATTATAGGGCTGAGCTAACAGGCTAAACGAAGGGTAAGGAAACCGCCTAACATCTGAGTCGATATATATATATATATATATATATATATATATATATATATATATATATATATATATATATATATATATTAGTCGGTGATCCCGCCTCAATAGTATCACATACGATACAATATCTATAATATGACATGCTCAAGTCAAGAGTGCGGATCTATCATCAATATATAGCTCGTACGTAAATCCGTCGTACGGCATCCCAAATCTGGGTACGGGTCAATATCACATTCATCACATTATTCATCTGGTATCCTCTTTACCAAAGATCATAATCCGGGTTACAGATCTATGTCTAGTACAATACTAATACCATCTATGTATGCATGCACGTGTATGAGACACTACGTCAAAGGACCCGCTAAAACATCATGTCGTATCTCAAATACGAACCCTGTCATATCACTGATCTCACGGCCTCAAATCGACTCTCATCGAATCATCTCAAATCGCAAGTACTATCCTCATAATCCAGTATATGTACACATAGTCCCATACCTATGTGAACACATATATACATATTCCCATATACGCACATGTGAAAGAAAGAATGTATGCAAGTATGTGTGTGCGTGTGTGGGTGCAACCACTACTCTAGGGTTTCGCAACTAACACTAAACCAATCCAAGAACACCTAGAATCTATCTTTATCATCAATAAATACAAATCAACATATAAAATATATATGTGTGTATACGTATTCGTATATATCACCACGAACTGCGGGGGTGCTATACGCCATCCACCCGACTTCCTCCGTAGATATAATCTACTCACCTTGCATCCTGCGTGCCGGTGTCGATGTCGCCTTCATCTTCTTCATCATATGAAACCCTCGTGAAGGTACCTACAAAAATAACACAATCGCAAAAGCATATGAAAATCACATCGGAAAACCTAAAACGATACGCTAAGGCGTATAGGTTAGAACCTATGGACTGCGCTTCCAACACCATCAGCACCCTCGATATCGTCGTACAAACATCAAGTGATCGAGGTAAAACACAAATACGCAAATCCAGAATTCAAAATACATGAAACGAAACCTCGAATCAAAACAACAACTATTGTAAATGGTCCCAGATTTTACCCTAGGTCAAACCAGACAATTTTGCATATGCCAAGGGTCTAATTTACAGACAATGGAGCTACAGAACAAATACGAATCAAAATGGTAGGACCCAGGCTGCAATTTGCGGCCATCTGGGTTAAATCTGCGGCCAGGTTGGGGAGGTAGGGGCTAGGGTTTTCATGGTTGCTTCCTAGGTGCCTGCATGTATCACCGTCCTTGCAAAATAATTTTTCAGGTCCCCGAGTGTTAGCAGATTCCGTTCCACTCACACAGAATTCCCAATTTCAATATCGGCAGATTTTCAAAGTTCGTATTTCGGGGCTAAGTCTCAGGTTTTAGTCCAATATGATATCACTAACAGGGTTTTAAGGTCACTACTATTCTCAATTTCACTTTACAACTCAATCCAAATCCTAACCCTAATTAGAAATTTCTAAGTTCACTAAACATCGATATATCGGTTCCAAACAAACATAGGTGCTAAAGTGAATGGAAAACTATGGTAAGGGTGAAGGAAATACGTCATTTGGCAACTCAAGAATTTTCTTGAGTTGCCCAAAGTCCTCAAAACTCGATTTTTCTTGGTCCAATGTGCTTCCCTTGAGCTAGTGAACATTTTTAATGAGATGGGGTTTTGGGTTTGTTTTGGGGGTGTTTTGAGGGTTTGAAGAGGAGGGAGGAGAGTGTGCTGCCATGGATGGTGAGAGAGTGAGAAAGATGAAGGAAAAATGAAGAGAGAACAATGAGCCATCACTTTGGTTTGACCCTTCACCCTCTCTTTCTCATGCCCATCCCCCTGCAATCATTGTGTCTCCTTTGACTTTCTTTTCTTTTCTTTTCTCAAATAAAACAACTACCATGGCATGAAATACGAAGAAAAGCCATGATAAAATGTAACAAGTGTAAAAATGATATGGTGCATGTCATGTGCACAAATCCTGTTTAATACACGATTAGCGATTTTTAATCGCGATTAGCACTAATAGTGAATATAAATGATCATAAAAATTCATAATTCGCACAAATCACATAAAACACCCTCATTTCAGTAATTTCCATAATTTTCCCAATTTTTCCCAATTTATCGGTATTTAATTATACCGTCTTATTAAAATATTCAATATTTTATTATTTTAATTATAAAAATTCCCAAAAATAATATTTTATTTTTCTGAAATGTTACATTTAACCCTTTAGATATAGCAACCAAAGTCCATACTTCGTTCGTGTATATAGATTCCATCTCAGATCGCATAGCATCCAGCCATTCTCACAGAGTCCCCACTCTTGATGGCCTGCTCGAAACTAGTTGGGTCATCATCTCATGATGCAATCCTCGCTCCCACTGTCATAGAGAAACCAAAGTATCTCTCAGGTGGGTGAGAACCCCTACCAGATCGGCGGAGAGGCTGAGGTTCGTTGGGAGCTATTGAATCCTCCGGTTGAACCAAATCATCAGCTGTTGTTTGTATAGCTGGAACTCCTTCCAGTTCTACCTCATGACCACAAATTTCTTTCCAAAATAAATTCCTTTTCTAAAAAGGTGGCATGCCGAGAAATAAAACACCTTTTGTTCCTCGGTGTGGTAGAAGATATTCCCTTGCGAATGCTTAGGATATCCAACAAAATTCCACAGAACAGACCTTTCCTCGAGCTTGTCCGGATTTTGCTTTTAGACATAGGCCGGACAACCACAAATCTTAACTTCCTTAAGAGATGGGCTCTTCCCATACCATATCTCATATGGAGTGGTAGGCACCTGATTTGGTTGGAACCCTATTCAATAGGGATGCAATTTCTCAAGTGCATAACTCCCTAAAAGGAAATAGGCTACTCAGTAGTACTCATCATAGAGCGCACCTTATCTAATAGGGTGTGATTGCTCCGCCCCGATACACCGTTGTGCTGTGGTGTATACGGAGGAGTAATGCTGAGAGAGAATCTTATTCTCCTTTAGAATAGTTCAGGAACTCCGTGCTCAGGTATTCTCTTCCCTGATTCATCAAAGGACATAATACTTATACCCGTTTCTACTTCTAACTTATATTCATTGAATATTTCAAAAGGTTTAGACTTGTGTTTTAACAGGAACATATGTCCGAATCTTGAGAGATCATCAGTGAATGTAATGAAGTACAAAGAACCAGACCTGGCATGTGTAGACTGGGAACCTACATACATCTTCATGTATCAATCCCAAGAGTTCACCAACTCTTTCTCTATTTCCATTAAACGGAGCTATGGTCATCTTATCTTTGTGACATGACTGGCAAGTTTCACAAGATGTAAATTCAAACTGATTTAAATATGCATCTTTATGTAACTTCAGCTAGTCGGGTCGCATTGATATGACCTAGTCTGTAATGCCTCAAGAAGAATTCGTTCATTTCTGAACTCTTCCTCTTGTGTGTGTTATGTACGTTAAGAACTGTGGTTTGATTTAGAACGTATATGCTTTTAGATAACGTGCCTGAACCGATCAGCTCTTGATATAAGAAATGTTCAAAACATTATCTCTTTACTAAATAAAAGGACTTATATGATGTTGTATATCAGGTTCGGTATCTAATAACATTCGTTCAGAATCAATGTATTTGGTAATACAGGGTGATAACTGCCAACATCTTGGCTGCAACAATTGCACCGTTTTCAACTCTTGAAACGTTATCACCCGTTCTCAGTTCTCTACTTATCGTAGCCCATGTAACATATTACATATACGGGATCCTGACCCGGTATCTCATACCCAGGACGTAGAGGTTACTGAGAAACAATTCTCGGTAATGAATACACCCGAAGAAGATGCATCAGTATGCACTTCCTTCGTTTGGGCGGCACGGGAATCCTGGTAATCTCCCATTTCCTGCTCGGTCTTATAATAATTATAAGTTGGAGCGGAACCAACGTTCCCCAGCACAGTATAACAAGCGGGTTCGGTCAATACATCCATATTATTATCTTGATTAAGGCGTGACATGGTCGCTACCTGGAGAGAGAGAGAGAAGAAAACACTCTGCGTGCGCTCTTGCAAGATCAGATTGGTTATTATTTTATCTAATCAGGATGGCTCCCACTGTTTTTATCAAATCTTCCTTCAAACCCTAAAAGGAAAGACTAGCCGGGATTAATTACACCATACAAGTTCGTAAATCTTTCAGCCATGCCTGTGCCGATACTTTGAGGGAGGTTCCCCGTGCTTTCGCACGGACCTAATTAAAATAAACCTCGTTTTCCCAGGGGGTAACCCCGTTGATACCTTTCTAGACACCTACTTGATCGGCTAATTATAAAGTGTAAAACTCTCTCAGGAGTAACAATTACTCGCAGTGGGTATCGGGATCCAACTATCTCATAGAAGGTATGCAATCTCATTGCAAATTTCAACACTTGAAATTCCCGATAATTTTGCCCCTAGCACCCTATGACCTTGACGGAGGTCAACAAACCATAGGCTACTAGTCAAGTTCAACCCGTCATTTCTTGATTGAATCAAACCTACCCGCACGACTCTTGACGGAGGTCAACAAGGTCGTACGACTATCCTAATCCAATCTGCATCATACGCATAAGCAGATAAATACTAGTCAGCTACCGCACACTACGCCTTGACGGAGGTCAACAAACGTAGCACGAATACTAAGTAGGACTTATCTGAAATGACGGAGGGCTACGACAAGTTTTTTAGAAAACCTATTGCGTAATGAACTTGATATCGTTGTAGAATCAAATGATTTGAAATGGAGTGTTTTTGAGGCCTTTGCTAGTTTTGCTAAAGAGGTCACTCCCAGTGAATGGATCTCGGCTCTTTCCTCGTCGAATGAGGTGCAGGATATTCACAATACTACTATGCAAAGCAAGAACTAGAAAAACAATCAGAAACGAAACCGAGGGTTGTAGCATCTGCCAGTTATTGCTAAAGGGGTCACTCCCGGTGAAGGGATCTCGGCCCTTTCCTTATCGAATAAGGTGCAGGATGTTCTATAAGGAACACCGCTATGCAAAGCAAGAACTGTAGCTACCTGTTTTTGAAAATTCGATTCCACAACATCTTTTATGTTTCTTTTCTTTCATTAATCACATTAATGAAGTCCCATCATATAAGTCACCTAAACATCACAGATAAATACAACGTACGCTTATACCATCCGCATTAGCCTCGATGTCCCCTCGTGCACCGTTAGGTTAGGTAACTAACGGCAGAGCGGGGCAGTGCTAGCACGGGCGTAAAACATAAGCAACGTCTATATAATATATCATATATACTATATACAGTATCTATCTCAACATATCAAATGATCACATCACAGATATCGTGGCAGAAGAAACATATGAAATATTGGATATATTAGGAGGTCCGTATTTTATTTTGAGGCTCTATAAAACACGGATTCCACGGTCGCGATGAATAGCCAAACCCACACCCCTAGACCCCTACGAGAGCGGCAATCAACGCTCCCAATTCTAGAGTTAGGAGACCCGGACTCGACTCCTCGAGTTGTCTCCCACTGGACTCTAGAACCCGGTTACTTGTGCTCTCCTCCTTGGGTCTATCCTAGTGCGGAAAAGTAAATAATATACATATGGTGACATCAACCTCAACCCGGAAGTGCCCCAATAAAAGAATATTACATACATTTAAATTTACATGAATGAAAATAAAAACTCTCATCTCACATAAAACCCCTTGCTATTCAAAACACGACGATCCAATAAAATATATCCAGCAACACATAACATCACATGTCATTAATGTAAGTAAATATGCGCATCCCAATTGTCGTTGACATATAGCAACGAAACCGGCGATATCACATATTACACTTACGGTCGCAGAAAAGAAACTGTAAAACTACAATATTTGGAATCCATAAACACCTTAGACATCATAAATCCGAAATATCACATACTTCGCATTTCATGCCTAACAGTATGAATTTCACATATTGTATCACATTACAGAATATGCTAGACGATGTTAAACATTCCAATCGAATCATTAAACACCCAAAATTACCCAAAAAAAGCTCAACACTTGAGCGTAGTTATAAAGTTTTTTAGCACACGCCACAGTACCAATGAACCAGCCGTAGAAGGGCCAAACCAACGCCTCACATGTGGCACTGCTGAACCACCACAAATCCGAGGGTTCAGTGGTGGTTTTGACGGTCACATAATCGAGTTGAGGTTTTGTTCTTCTAGAGGGTCCATCAAATAACTTGCATGATCTTTGAAAGCGTTTTAACCACGGGAAAAATCCAACATTTGGAAAATTTTCCGGCAAGGGAAAAAGTGGGTATTTGATATCCGATTGAACCTTTTAATATCGTCTAAAGTATCCCGAAAACAGTTAAAATACGACTACGAAATACTCCGATTTGTTATTATAGTAAATTAACATCACATGACAATTTAGCAAAAATAAACAACACCTGAAGCATCAAAACCCATGCAATAGAACACTGGAAAAATTTGGAGGGGGTGCTCGGAATTGGCCGGTATGGGGGAGGATCTCGCCGGCCCAAAAGTGCCTAAATGCCTCCAAATTTCATCAGTGTTCATGTTATCATATATATATGACTCTGTACTTGTTTAAAAAATTTTTAGAGCTCGTTTTAAAATCGACAGAAACATGGATTTTAGGGTTTCAAGTTCGGAGTTTGTTTCGTGTTCGTAATCTAACACTATCCGTATAATTTCCTAGCTAGGCTCGATACCACTGTAGGGTTCCCCTCGACGGCAGCAAGGTTTCGGGAGGCATCGTCCATGCCATTTTAAAAAATTTGCCGTTAAAAGGAACTCTAAACTAGAATCATTAACTAGAAATTAATACGGAAACTAATGTAAACTATTTTACATCTATGTGAAATCGAAATACAACCTTTATAGATCGGTCCTTCACTTCATAAGCTCCTTGTAGTAGTCCCTACGCTACGATCATCAAACTCCCAGACGCTTGGACGGCTCCATGAGAAGAGGGCAACGGTTTTGCTTGAAGTCTTCGAGGCCGAAGATGATCTACGTCGAGGGAATACGAACTCAAGCTACCACTTCACCAAAGTGAAGCAAACACCCTATACTAAAGTGCTAATCTAGTAGAGGATGGAGAAATAGGAAGTGGGCTCTCTTTAGTTTTATTTTTCTCACAATATTTCTCTCTCTTTATCAAACCCTGGCAAGCTTTTTGAAGGAGGAAGAAGATGAGCTCAAGAAAAATGAGAATGAAATCTAATCAAGAGAGAGAGTGAACTATGGGTGAGTTTGTATCATATGCTAACTCATGTAGAGACACAACCATGGCTAATTATAGTGGTTAGGTTAATAAATATCCTAAGTAAAACAAAATGGGTGGACTTCGTCAAAACACTCACAAGCTTTCTACAAGCTTCATGCATACAACAATTATCCACTAATTTTAGATTTAATTTGAATATTAAAATCCCACCACTTTAATTAGTATGGTGTATGTCTCATACACCCATATAGCGTGTATCAACAACCATGATACAAAACTAAAAACACAATTTAATATATATCACATATATATATTAAAGTTGTGCACATGTGAGAAAAACAAATACTTAAGTGAACCAATGTTAGTTAATGTAAATTAGTATATCACATATACAATTATACACTAAATTATTAAATCAACACTTGACTTAATAATTCGGTTATATCACATATAACCGACTAACATCCAACGTATTGACTTATCGAATAAACCCTTGATTTGATAACCCGGCTATATCTCATATAACCGACCGATACAAAAGTTGCGAGAACATAATACGGTATCTCATACACACATTATTCTCGGTCCCGCACATATCACATATGTGCTCCTATTTCTTTTCCCTGAGCCAGTAAAACCTCTATGTAGGACTCTAAAGACTTGTCAATACGCCGGCAGTAGGTGATGATCACATCAAACACCCACAAGCCATCAGCGGTACTAGCTGTACGTAACGGCTACCCGGGTATTGAGCGATGATCAGTAAGCAAGCCCGCTCCAACTCCTGCAAAAGCCTGACAGTGACACTACCGTATAGTCCGGTCTCCTCGTCTGATATGTCGTATATCAAGTTTAGGGGTGGTAAACGTCAGACCCCAATAACCGATAAGTCATGCCGATATGAGGCTTATAACGGGTCGAGAAACTACTGGTAACACTTACCAGTAAATCTCTAAACCATCCCTGGCCAGGGCTTCCCTGTTATGGCCAATTGAGCACAGCGCAACATCAACACCCAATACCGGGAGAGACGAAACCCTTCCTATCGCTCATTGCCTCCATGTGATTCGGGACTGTACCCAAAAACCACCATTTTGCACGCCCTCTTGGATGTGGTAATGTATAAATCAAAGGACATTGGGAATCACATAAGACTCTATGACGATCTCGGGTCTACAGACTAACCTGTACCAGTGTCACCAGAGAACTGCCATCTGACATGAGGTATAATACCATCTAGGAGTTCTCGGCGAGTCCGTCCAATGTACTCAGTCTCCACTGAGCACCCGTATATCATCTCTGATGTCAAACACCAATGGATATGGGATCATCCATCGCCCATCTATATGGGTCGAGAAGCTATACGCTAGTCTACTCTGGTATATCGATGCCCCGTCTCGATACACCCACGACTAGGGACCTTAAAGGATGTACTTATGGACTACCATGGCCCCACTAGTATGATCTGTATCATAATCATGGTAGTCAAGTACACATCCTAAGCGCTTTACCAACATGTAACAGAGAGACAATCAGTGTACACGTTAAGGTAAAGAGTAACCAGATAGCATACTATCATGTCGAGCAAGAAAGTCCTCCCAATATATGTCCAAGCATCCACTACAATATACATCTCATGTATAGTAATGGCCTCTATGGCATACATATAACTAACAGGATATTCATCAAGGAATACCATTATACAAAGCAATAACTAGAGCTACCTTTTTGAAAATTTGATTCCATAACATCTTTAGGTTTCTTTCTTTTCATTAATCTCATTAATGAAGTCCCATCATTTATGCTTCCTAAGCATCACAAATAAAGAAACGAAAATACAACATACGCTTATGCCATCTGCATTCGCCACGGGTCCCATCATGCACCGTTAGGTTAGTTAACTAATGGCAGAGCAGGGGCAGGACTAACGTGGTTGTAAAACATAAGCAACGTTTATTATATATCATATATATAATATAAACCATTCGTCTCACACAATTATTTGATCTCATCACAGAACATTGCAGCAGAAGTCAATATATAAAATATATGATATATTAGGAGGTCCGTGTTTTAAGTTAAGCCAGTAAAAAACACAGATTCCACGGTCGTGATGAATAGCTAAACCCATATCCCTAGACCCCTACGAGAGCGGCAAGCGACCCTACCAATTCTAGAGTTAGGAGACCCGGTCTCGACTCTTCGAGATGGTCTCCTACTGAACTCTAGAACCTGGTTACTTGTACTCCCCGCCTTAGGTCTATCCTAATGCGGAAAAGTAAATAATATACATCAATGGTGATATCATCCTCAACCCGGAACTGTCCCAATAAAAGAATATTACATACAAATTTTTACATGAATGAAAATGAAAAACTCTCATCTCTCGCAAAAACCCCAGCTATTCAAACACGACGATCCAATATAACATATCACAGCAACATATAACATCGCATGTTATCAACGTAAGTAAATATGCGTATCCCAATTGTCGTTGACGTATAGCAACGAAACCTGCGATACACCACATATTACACTTACGATCGTAGAAAAGAAATGAAAACTACAATAATTGGAATCCACAACATTCTTCGACATCATAAACCCGAAATATCACATACTTCGGATTTCATGCCTAACCGCATAAATTCCTTAAACATCATAAACCCGGAATATCACATATTCCAAATTTCATGCTTAACGTTATAAACCCGGCATTTTAGTCTCAAATTGAAAACACTTTTCAATATCCAGTCACGCAATTCAACAAGATTCCCAACAAATGATTGAATGCTCGTCGGAAACATTAGTAGATGGCCGCACCCCCGATGCCGTCGATGAAGCGCACTTCGGCGGAACACCGCGGCCGCGAGCACCTGAACGGATGCTCTTGTCTATGGGGTTCTCCTACAGTCACTTGGTCGGGACTATGAGGCGTGGCTATCCAGTAGTGTTACCCGGCGAACGTTCGCGTACTATACGAGATTGCGACAGAGTTTTGATCCGAATCAAAACCACATGGCAACCGATCAAAAGAGACTAAATTGCTAGATTTACAAAGTACTAACTAGTATTCACAAAACTAATTATTATGGATTCCAAATATTGTATCACAAATCACAGATATCTAGACGATGTTAAACATTTCGATCGATTTATCAAACTCCCAAAAATCCCAGAGACCTCAACACTTGAGTCGCATCTAAAAATTACGCAGAATGTGACACAAGTACCTACGGATCAGCACAAGAAGCCACATTCTCTGCCTCACCAACGGCGCCGTGGAACCCCGGCTAAACCCAAGGTTTGGCCGCGGTTGCATGGCCGTTTGGTTAAGTTGTGCCATCGTTTTTCTTGGGGATCCATGGAAAATCCTGCACAATTTTTTGCATATTTTTAATTTGAAAAATTCTAACTTTTGAAATTTTTTCCAGAGACTAGGATTTTTGGGTTTCGAAAAGTCGATTGAATACTTTAACTTTGCATAGACGACTCCTAATGCTCTAGCTTGGCTCTGATACCACTGTTGGGGTCACTTAGCACCACCGCTAGGTTTTGGCAAGTATCGAGTATGCAATTTTAAAAAATCTAGTGTGCTAAGCAACACCATCCAAGAATCGAACTAGAGAATTAGGGTTTTATATGCATGTAAACAAACATTACATTAAGTGAAATAGGAATACAACCTTTGTAGACCAGTCCTTCATTTCTAAAGCTCCGTGTAGTAGTCCCTTAACTCCAAGTAGTGGTCCCCGAACTCTTCTTAGGCTCCACTAGGTGAAAGAAACGGGCTTGCTTAAGGATCTTCGAGGCCGAAGATAATCTACGTTGAAGAATCTCTAACTCAGGCTACCTATACTAAATGGCTAGTTTGGTATAGATTGATGAAGTTTGAATTTTGCTCACTTTAGAGTTATTTTTCTTTCTTTCTTTCTTCACCTAATGAAAACCTAGAGAGCTAAAATGAGATGAAGTGGAAAATGAAGTGGTGAACCACTTCAACCATGGGTGAGAAAAATCTCAAATCATATTTGTGGAGACTTAACCATGGCTAAAGATAATGGTTGGGTTAATAAATATCTAGAGTAAAACAAAATTAGTGGACTAAGTCAAGATTTCTACATACTTCCACAAGCATTCTAAACCATGCTAATTTCCACCTAATTTTGATTTATCCCTTAATAATTAAATCCCCAAATTATATTTAGTTTGGTATGAGTCTCATACACCCATGTCAAATGTATCATCAAGCATGACACAAAATTAAATACATTAATATATATCATATATATATTTAAATGTATTTGTAGAAAAGAAATTCTTAAGTGAGCTAATATTAGTTAATATATATTAATATATCAATTTTATAATTATATATTAAATTATTAAATCAACACTTGATTTAATAATCCAGCTATATCACATATAACCGACTAATATCATTTATATCAACTTATCGAATCAACACTTGATTCAATAACCCGACTATATCTCATATAATCGACTGATATCATATATCACGAGATTAGAATACGGTATCGCATACACGTATTAATCTCGGTCCCGCACATATTACATATATGCCCTATTTCATTTTGCTTGAGCCAGGAAACCTCAGTGTTGGATCTAAAGACTCGTCAATACGCCAGCAGTAGGTAATGATCATATCAGTTACCCACAAGCATCAGCGGTACTAGCTGGACGTAATGGCTACCCAGGTATTGAGCGATCAGAAGATCAACAAGCAAGCTTGTCTAAACTCCCGTGAATCCAGTAAGTAACACTACCGTACAGTCCGATCTCTTCGTCTGATATGTCGCATATCGAGTCTGGGGGTAGTAAATGTCAGACCCCAATAACTTGATATGTCATGCCGATTTGAGGCTCATAACGGGTTGAGAAACTACTGATAACACTTATCAGTAAATCTCATCATCGGCCCTGGCCAGGGAATTCCTGTTATAGCCAATCGAGCATAGCGCAACATCAACCCCCAATGCTGGGAGAGGCGAAACCCATCCTATTGCTCATTGCCTCCATGTGACTCGGGACTGTACCCAAAATCTACCTGTTTACATGCTCTCTTGAGTGTGGTAGGGAAGAAATCAAAGCACAGTGGGAATCACACAAGACTCTTGTAGGGTTCTATGCATGACAGCAAGATTTCGGGAGGCATCATCCATGCCATTTTCAAATTTTCGTCATGCTAAAGAACTCTAACCTAGGATGTTTAACTAGAGAATCATACGAAACATATTGTAAACTACTTTACAAGCAAGTGAACTAGAAATACAAACTTTGTAGACCGGTCCTTCACTTCAATAGCTCCGTGTAGTAGTCCCTACGCTCCAAGTAGTGATCTTCCGGGCTCTAGCATGGCTTCACAAGGTGAAAGGAACGGGCTTGCGTGAAATCTTCGAGGCCGAAGATGATCTACGTCGAGGAGACACTAACCCAAGCTACTACTTCACTAATGAGAGATTAGTGAAGCTAACACCGTAAACTAAATGGCTAATCTAGTAGAGAATGATGAAGTAGGATTTTTGCTCACTTCAGAATTCTTTTTCTCACTGTTATTTCTCACTTGCACAAAAGCTAGAGAGCTCTTGAGCTTGAAGAAGAAGATGAAGAGAGATAATGTTGTGAGAGTGAATGGCAACCATGGGTGAGAAAATATCTAATATCACTCATGTAGAAACTTAACCATGAGTTTAGATAATGGTTGGGTTAACAAATATCTAATGTAAGGAAAAACTAGTGGACTAAGTCAATGGATCTCCAAGCTTCATGCCATATGACAAATTTCCAACTAATAATTGAATTACTATAAATAAATAAACTCTACATTATCTTTATCATGGTGTATTTCTCATACACCCATGTTGCATGTATCATCAACAATGACACATAAATAAAACATAATTAATATATCACATACATATTAAGTGTGCACATGTGAGAAAAATAAATGCTTAAGTGAGTTAAGATTAGTTAATATAAACTAGTATATCACATATACCATTATATACTAAATTATCAAATCAACATTTGATTTAATAATCTGGCTATATCACAAACAACCGACTAATATAATCTGTATCAACTTATTGAATCAACACTTGATTTGATAACCCGACTATACCACATATAACCGACTGTTACGAATAAATCGCGAGAATAGAATACGGTATCACATACTCGTATTATTTTCGGTCCCATACATATCACATATGCGCTCCTACCTCATTTTTCCTGGGCCACAGAAACCTCTGTGTAGGACTCTAAAGACCCGTCAATACGCCGACAGTAGGTGATGATCACATCAAGCACCCACAAGCTGTCAGCGGTACTAGCTGGACATAACGGCTACCCGGGTATTGAGCGATCAGAAGATCAACAAGCAAGCCTGCTCTTTCTCCTGCAAAAGCCTGTCAGTAACACTACTGTACAGTCCGGTCTCTTCGTCTGAGATGTCGCATATCAAGTGTAGGGGTGGTAAATGTCAGACCCCAATAACTCGATAAGTCATGCCGATACGAGGCTCATAACGGGTCGAGAAACTACTGATAACACTTACCAGTAAATCTCTAAATCAGTCCTGGCCAGGGACTTCCAGTTATAGCTAATCGAGCACAGCACGACATCTACCCCCAATACCAGGAGAGACGTAATCCCCTCCTATCGCTCATTGCCTACATGTGACTCGGGACTGTACCCAAAAACCACCGTTTTGCACATCCTCTTGAACGTGGTAAGCTGGAAATCAAAGCTCAGTGGGAATCACACAAGACTCTATAACGATCTCGGGCCTACAGACTAACCTGTACCAGTGTCACCAAAGAACTGCTATCTGACATCAGGTATAACACCATCTAGGAGTTCTCGGCGAGTCCATCCAGTGTACCCATTCTCCACTGAGCACCCATATACCATCTCTGATGTCATACACCAATGGATATGGGATCATCCATCGTCCATCTCATGGGTCGAGAAGCGTATACGCTAGTCTACTGTGGCATATCGATGCCCTGTCTCGATACACCCACGACTAGGAACATTAAAGGATGAAATTATGGACTACCATGGCCCCACTAGTATGATCTGCATCATAATCCTAGTAGTCAAGTTCATATCCTAAGGGCTTTACCAACATGTAACCATGAGACAGTATTAAGAGACAAGTATACATGTTAAGATAAAGAGCAACCAGATAGCATACTATCATGTCGAGCAAGAAAGTCCTCTCCATATATGTCCAAGCATCCACTATAATATACATCATATGCACAATAATGGCCTTTAGGGCATACATACAATTGACAATCTCCCACTTGCACTAGGGCCAGCTGTTATAGTATCGCATACCCAACATCCTGAAGAGTCTCTCAAACTGTATCTGGGGAATAGCCTTCGTGAGTAGATCCACTGTGTTGTTCTTCGTGTCAACTCTCCTCACCTCGATCTCCCGACGATCAACTATTTCCCGGATCAAGTGATACCGCCTTAGAATATGTCTAGATCGCTGATAGGACCTGGGTTCCTTGGCCAAAACCACCTCTCCATTGTTATTATAATACAAAGGTATTGGATACTTAATGGATGGAACCACTCCAAGTTCAGTTATGAACTTCTTCATCCAGACAGTCTCTTTGGCAGCATCGTTGGCAGTGATGTATTCAGCTTCCATCGTCGAGACTGCCACGGTTTCCTATTTGGAACTCTTCCAACAAACCGCCCCTCTATTGATGGTAAAAACAAATTCCGAGACCGATTTAGAGTCGTCCTTATCACTCTGGAAGCTCGAATCAGTAAAGGACTCCACTTGGAGTTCTCCGTTACCATACACCAAGAGCATCTCTTTAGTCCTTTTAAAGTACTTGAGAATGCTCTTCACAGCTGTCCAGTGACTTTCTCGTGTATCTGCTTGATACCTTCTCACTACACTTAGTGAGTATGCTACATCGGGTCTGGTACATAGCATCGCGTACATGATAGAGCCTACTGCCGAAGCATAGGGTGTCCCTTGCATGCGAGCTCTCTCCAAATCAGTCTTGGGAGGCATCGTTTTGGAGAGAGTGGGTCCTGAGATCGTGGGTAAAAACCCACGCTTGGATTCTTCCATACTAAATCTCTTTAGTATGGTGTCAATGTACCTGGATTGGGATAATCCCAGTATCCTTTTAGATCTATCTCTATAGATCTTAATCCCCAAGATGTAGGAGGCATCACCTAGATCTTTCATTGAGAATCTTTGTGATAAGAAGAGCTTGACCGATTGCAGTATAGGAATATCATTTCCTATCAAGAGTATGTCATCCACGTACAATACGAGGAAGACAACCTTACTCTCTGCCACTTTCTTGTATATACAAGGTTCATCTATTTTTTGATGAAGTCAAACTCTTTGACTACAACATCAAAACAGATGTTCCAACTCCATGATGCCTAGTTTAACTCGTAGATGAATTTAAGCAGCTTGCATAACTTTCCGCTGCTCCCACTGTCTATGAAGCCCTCTGGCTAAGTCATGTACACGCTCTCTTCTAAATCACCATTTAGAAAGGCGGTCTTAACATCCATTTGCCAGATTTCGTAGTCATGGTATGCAGAAATGGCAAGTAGGATTCGTTTGGACTTAAGCATAGCCACTGAAAAAAAGATTTCATCATAATACATACCTGGTCGTTGACGAAAACCTTTTGCAACAAGTCTAGCTTTGAAAGTCTCAACTTTTCTATCTACACCAAGTTTCTTCTTAAAGATCCATTTGCTCCCAATGGATTTTACCCCTTCAGGAACAACTTCCAAAGTCCATACTTTGTTGGTGTACATAGATTCAATCTCAGATCGCATTGCATCCAGCCATTTCACAGAGTCTCCACTCATGATGGCCCGCTCGAAGCTAGTTGGGTCATTCTCTTCCATGATGCAATCCTCACTTCCACCATCAATGAGAAAACCGTAGTATCTCTCAGGTGGATGAGGAACCCTACTAGGTCGGCGGAGGGGCTGAGGATCATTGGGAACTATCGAATCCTCGGGTTCCACTAAATCTTCAGTTTCAGTTTGTGTAGCCGGAATTTCTTCCAGGTCTACCTCGTTGCCACTAATTTCCTTTGAAAGAAATTCCTTTTCTAAAAAGGTGGCATGTCGAGAAACAAACACCTTTTGTTCCTCGCCATGGTAGAAAAGATATCCATGTGAGTGTTTGGGATATCCCACAAACTTGCATTGAACTGACCGTGCCTCGAGTTTGTCTGGATTTTGCCTTTTGACATAGGCCGGACAACCCCATATCTTAAGTCGTTTAAGACATGGTCTCTTCCCACTCTATATCTCATATAGTGCGGTACGTACAGATTTAGATGGAACTTGATTCAATAGGTATGCTGTTGTCTCAATTGCATAACCCCAAAAGGAAATAGGTAACTCAGAGGTGCTCATCATAGAGTGCACCATATCCAATCGGGTGCAATTCCACCGTTCCGATACACCGTTGTGCTGTGGTGTATACGGAGGAATAAGCTGAGAGAGAATCCTATTCTCTTTTAGAAAGTCCAGAAATTATGTGCTCAAGTATTCACCTCCTCGATCAGATCGTAGGATTTTAATACTTTTACCCGTTTGGTTCTCGACTTCGGATTTATATTCCTTGAATTTCTGAAAAGCTTCAGACTTGTGTTTCATCAGGAACACATATCCATATCTTGAGAGATCGTCAGTGAATATAATGAAATACGAAGAACCATTCCTGGCATGTGTAGACATAGGACCACATACATCACTATGTATCAGTCCCAAGAGCTCACTAGCTCTTTCTGTTGGATATATGTATGCCCTAGAGGCCATTATTAGATAGTGGATGTGTTTTTACATGTGTGTGTGTGTGTGTGTGTGTATTCAGGGGACTTTCTTGCTCGATATGATAGTATGTTATATGGTTACTCTTTATCATGACATGTTCACTTGATCATGCTTTTATTCATTTGGTACATGTTGATAAAGCCCTGAGGATATTTGCTTGACTACTGTGATTATGATGCAGATCATACTAGTGGGATGTGCGTAGTTTATAAGCATATCCTAAAATGTCCCCAGTCGTGGGTGGGCATCGATATTCCAGAGTAGACTAGCGTATACGATTCTTGACCCATATGATGGGCGATGGGTGATCCCATATCCATTGGTGTTTGACACCAAGATTGTATACGGGTGCTCAGTGGAGACTGAGTACACTGGACGGACTCGCCGAGAACTCCTATATCGTATTATATCTATCGTCGGATAGCAATTCTCAGATGACACTAGTACAGGTTAGTCTGTAGACCCGACATCGTCATAGAATCTTGTGTGTTCTCCCACTGTGCTTTGATTTCCACCCTACCACGGCTCTACTGAGTCGTGCAAACAGGTGGCTTTTGGGTACAGTTCCAAGACACATGGAGGCAATGAGCGATAGGAGGGGTTTCGTCTCTCCCGATATTGGGGGTTGATGTTGCGCTGTGCTCGATTGGCTATATCAGCAAGTTCCTGGTTAGGGCTGATGAGATTTACTGATAAGTGTTATCAGTAGTTTCTCGATCTGTTATTGGCTATACATCAGCATGACTTATTGAGTTATTGGGGTCGACAATTCCATCCCTAGACTCGATATGCAGCATATCTGACGAAGAGACCGGACTGTACGGTAAGTGTTACCGGTTGGCTCGACAGGAGTTTTGATAGGTTCGCTTGTTTTTCTTCTGCTCGCTCAATACCTAGGTGGCCGCTATGTTTAGCTGACCGCTTGTGGCTTGTGGGTGTTTGATATGATCATCACCTACTACCGGCGTATTGACGAGTCTTAAAGTCCCACAAAGGCGTTACCTAGCTCAGGCGAAACGATGTGGTGTGCATATGGTGATATGTGTGGGTGCTTGATTAAATGCGTGTATAAGATACCGCATTATAATCTGGCAGTTTCTATTGGTCGGGTCGTATATGATATGACCGGTTTATTAAATCAATTGTTGACTTAATGACCATTAACCATTTTACTTAAAACCTATTTGTTTATGATGCATGCATGAGTGTATGTATATGTTGATATGGATGCACACATGCAAGCATACATGTGTCATGGTTTATGATATATTGGTGGTGGCAATGCAAGACTCACATGGTTGTATATTTATGTATTTTGTTTATTTGAGAAAAGAAAAAATGGCAATTAAATCATGGTTGACTATGCAACCCTCATTTCTTGTGTTGACAAAGTCAATACCATGGTTTCATTACCCATGGTTTTAGCCCATGGTTTTGCTTAAATTCAAGTCACAAAATATCTAGATATTTTGTAACCATAGTTAAGCATGGCATACTCTCATTGACTTGTGATTATGTTAGGATATTAGTGATATTATTCTCTTGAGTTAAGTTTAGCCTCCATCTCCTTCTTCCTCTCTCCTCAAAGCTCTCTAGGGTTTTAAAAGAAAGAGAAATAATTAAAAAGAAAAGGTTTTTGAGTGAGATCCAAACCCACATCACCATTTTACTTTAGCCTAGCCAACCAGTGTGGAGTGTTTCCTTCATCTTCATCCTTGATCAAGTGAAGCTTGGAGCATGAGCAAAGGGATTCCGGGTAGATCGTCGTGGACAACGAAGGATTCAAGCGGACCAGTTCAAACTCTAATTGATCCAAGGAGTCAAAGAGAGAATTTTACAAAGGTTGTATTACTATTCTCTTAGTGTTAGACTCTAGATCTAGTATGTGATACTATTTTGTTACCCTAAATTTCTAGTTTTGATCCTACTTTAGTTTACTTAGCACCTCAAAATTTTAATTGTAGCATGTTTGATGCAAGACAAAACCTTGTGTGGTGCTAAGAAAACCCAACACTTTCTCCGTGTCCAGTAAACGGAGTTTTGGTCATTTTTCCTTTGAGACATGACTGGCAAGTGTCATAAGATAATAATTCAAATAGATTCAAATATCCATCATTATGTAACTTAGCTAGTCGTGTCGCATTGATATGACCTAGTCTACAATGCCATAAGAAGGATTCATTCATTTCTGAACTCTTCCTCTTGTGTGTGTTTTGTATGTTAAGAACTGTGGTTTAATTTAGAACGTATATGCCATTAATTAACGAGCCTGATCCAATCAACTTTTGATTCAGGAAGATGTTCATAATATTATCCTGTACTACAAAATTATATCCTTCTTTATTTAATAAAGAAACTCATATAAGATTGCATATCAGGGTCGGTATGTAATAGTATTCGTTCAGAATCAATGTATTACCATTTGGTAGTACAAGGTGATATTCGCCAACTGCTTTGGCTGCAACATTTGCACCATTCCCTACTCTTACGGAATGATCACCCATTCCCAGTTCTCTACCTTTCCTTAGCCCATGTAACATATTACATATGTGGGATCCCGATCCGGTATCTAATACCTAGGACGTAGAGTGAACCGAGAAACAGTTCTCGATAACTAACACACCCGAAGAAAATGCATCAACATGCTTATTCTTCGTTCGGGCGGCATGGGAATCTGAATATTTCTTTATTTCCTGCTCAATCTTATAACAATTATAAGAAAGAACGGAACCAACGTTCTCCTGCTCAGTATAACAAGCGGTTTCGGTCAATACATCTATATTATTATCCTGATTAAGGCCTGACATGGTCGCTACCTGGAGAGAGAGAGAGAGAAGAAAACACTTTAGCATATGCTCTTGCAAGATCAGATTGGTTATTATTTTATCTAATTAGGATGGCTCCCACTGTTTTTATCAAATCTTCCTTCAAACCCTAAAAGGAAAGATTAGCCGGGATTAATTACACCCTACAAGTTTGCCAATCATTCAGCTAGGCCAGTGCCGGTACTTTGAGGGAGGTTCCCCGTGCTTTCTCACGGATCTAATTAAAGTAAACCTCGTTTTCCCAGAGATATAGCCCCGTTGACACCTTTCTAGACACCTACTTGATCGGCTAATTTTAAAGTGCAAGACTCTCCTAGGAGTAACACTTACTCGCAGTGGGTATCAAGATTTAACTATCTCATAGAAGGTATGCAATCTCATTACAAATTTCAACACCTGAAATTCTCGATAATATTTTGCCCCTAACCCCCTATGACCTTAACAAAGGCCAACAAACCATAGGACGCTAGTCAAGTTCAACCCGTCATTTCCTGATTGAATTAAACCCATCCGCACGACCCTTGACAAAGGCCAATAAGGTCATACGCTACCCTAATCCAATTGCATCACATGCTTAAGCAGATAAGCACCATTCAGCTACCGCACACTACGCCTTGACAAAGGCCAACAAACGCAGCATGAATACTAAATAGTCCTTATCTGAAATGATGGAGGGCTACGACAGGTTTTTAAGAAAACCTTTTGCGTAATGAACTTGATATAGTTGTAGAAACAACTGATTTTTGAAAAGGAGTGTTTTTAGGCTTTTACTAGTTTCGCTAAAGAGGTCACTCCCGGTGAAGGGATCTCGGCTCTTTTCTTATCGAATAAGGTGCAGAATATTTCCTAAATATCGCTATGCAAAGCAAGCACTAGAAGAAGCAATCAAAAACAAAACCAAGTGAGTTGTAGCATCTGCTAGTTTCGCTAAAGAGGTCACTCCCGGTGAAGGGATCTCGGCTCTTTCCTTATCGAATAAGGTGCTGGATATTCTACAAGGGATACTGCTATGCAAAGCAAAAACTAGAGCTACCCTTTTGAAAATTTGATACCACAGCATCTTTTAGGTTTCTTTCTTTTCATTAATATCATTAATGAAGTCTTATCATTTAATGCTTCCTAAGCATCACAGAAAATGAAACAAAAATATAACGTACGCTTATGCATCCGCATTCGCCACAATGTCCCATTATGCACCGTTAGGTTACTTAACTAACGGCATACCGGGACGGGACTAGCGCGAGTGCAAAACATAAGCAACGTCTATTATATATCTCATATATAATATATAGCCATTTGTCTAAGAATCCATAGTGATCACATCACAGAATATCAGCAGCGGAAGATAACATATGAAATATTGGATATACTAGGAGGTCCGTGTTTTATTTTGAGCCTGTATAAAACACGGATTCTACGGTCACGATGAATAGCCAAACCCACATCCCTAGAACCCTATAAGAACGGCAAGCATCCCTACCAATTCTAGAGTTAGGAGACTCGGACTCGACTTCTTGAGTTGGTCTCCCACTGGACTCTAGAACCCGGTTACTTATGCTCCCCTCCTTGGGTCTATCCTAATGCGGAAAAGTAAATAATATACAACAATGGTGAAATCATCCTCAACCCGGAAGTTCCCCAATAAAAGAATATTACATACAATGAATTTTATATGAATGAAAATAAAAACTCACATCTCACATAAAACCCCCGTCTATTCAAAACATGACGATCCAATATAACATATCACAGCAACACATAACATCACATGTCATCAACGTAAGTAAATATGCGTATTCCAATTGTCATTGACATATAGCAACGAAACCGGCGATACACCACATATTAAACTTACGGTCGCAGAAAAGAAAATGTCAAACTACAACATTTGGAATCCATAATCACCTTAGACATCATAAACCTGAAATATCACATACTTCGGATTTCATGCCTAACTTTATGAATTCCACATATTGTATCACATTTCAGAAAAAGCTAAACAATGTTAAACATTCCGATCGAATCAACAAACACCCAAAATTTTCCAAAAAGCTCAACACTTGAGCACAGTTTAAAAATATTCAACACATGCCACAGTACTAATGAACCAACGGTAGAAGGGTCAACCCTTGCCTCACCTATGGCACCGCAGAACTACCGCCAACCCTAGGGTTTGGCGGCGGTTCTTACGGTCGTAGAATCGAGTTAGGGTTTCGTTCTTCTAGAGGGTCCATCGCATTACTTGCATGATATTTGAATGTTCTTTAACTCGAAAAAATCCAACTCTTGGAAAATTTTCCGGTAAGGGTTAAAGTGGGTATTTGATATCCGTTCGAACTTTCTAACACCATCTAAAATAACCCAAAAAACTGTTAGAATTACGACTACGAAACACTCTGAGTTTCCTTTGCAGAAAGTTAACATCACATGCAAATCTAGTAAAAACAAACAACACCTGAAACACTAAAACCCAGAGACCGGAACATAGTGCAAATTTCAACCCAGAACACCATAGAAAGACCGAGCAGGCCGGATTTCTAGGCTCTGTAGCCGGCCAAAATCCGAGGTCTGGGGTCAAATTTTGTACTGTGTTCATGTTGCATGTCATACAACATTTTGCAGTTGTTTAAAAAAAATTTTGAGCACATTTTAAAATCGACAGAAACTAGGTAATCTTGTTTCAAGTTTCAGAGTTGTTTCGGTTTCGTAATCCTACAAAATCCGTCTAATTCTCTAGCAAGGCTCTGATACCACTGTAGGGTCCCTATGAATGACAGCAAGGTTTCGAAAGGCATCGTCCATGCCATTTTCAAATTTTAGCCATTTTAAAGAACCCTAAACTAGAATTTTTAACTAGAGAATCATACGAAACAAATTGTAAACTACTTTACAACTAAGTGAACTAGGAATACAACTTTTGTAGACCGGTCCTTCACTTCAATAGCTCCGTGTAGTAGTCCTTTCGCTCTAAGTAGTGATTTTCCGGACTCTAGTATGGCTTCACAAGGTGAAAGGAACGAGCTTGCGCTAAGTCATCGAAGCCGAAGATGATCTACGTCAAGGAGACACTAACCCAAGCTACTACTTCACAAATGAGAGATTAGTGATGCTAACACCCTAAACTAAATGGCTAATCTAGTAGAGGATGATGAAGTAGGATTTTTGCTCACTTTAGAATTCTTTTTCTCACTATTATTTCTCACTTGCACAAAAGCTAGAGAGCTCTTGAGCTTGAAGAAGAAGATGAAGAGAGATAATGTTGTGAGAGTGAATGGAAACCATGGATGAGAAAATATCTAATATCACTCATGTAGAGACTTAACCATGAGTTTAGATAATGGTTGGGTTAACAAATATCTAGTGTAAGACAAAACTAGCGGACTAAGTCAATGGATCTCCAAGCTCCTCAAAGCTTCATGCCATGTGACAAATTTCCAACTAATAATTGAATTACTATAAATAAATAAACCCTACATTATCTTTATCATGGTGTAAGTCTCATACACCCATATTGCATGTATCATCAACCATGACACATAAATAAAACACAATTAATATATATCACATATATATTAAGAGTGCACATGTGAGAAAAATAAATGCTTAAGTGAGCTAATATTAGTTAATGTAAACTAGTATATCACATATACCATTATACACTAAATTATCAAATAAACATTTGATTTAATAATCCGGCTATATCACATACAACCGACTAATATAATCTGTATCAACTTATCGAATCAACACTTGATTTGATAACCCGACTGTATCATATATAACCGACTGATACGAATAAATGAGAGAATAGAATATGGTATCATATACTCGTATTATTCTCGGCCCCGCACATATCACATATGCGCTCCTACCTCGTTTCGCATGGGCCAGTAAAACCTCTGTGTAGGACTCTAAAGACTCGTCAATACGTCGGCAGTAGGTGATGATCACATCAAGCAGCCACAAGCCGTCACCGGTACTAGCTGTACGTAACGGCCATCCGGGTATTGAGCGATCAGAAGATCAACAAGCAAGCCTACTCTTTCTCCTGCAAAAGCCTGTCAGTAACTCTACCGTACAGTCCGGTCTCTTCGTCTGAGATGTCGCATATCAAGTCTAGGGATGGTAAACGTCAGACCCCAATAACTCGATAAGTCATGCCGATACGTGGCTCATAATAGGTCGAGAAACTAATGATAACACTTACCAGTAAATCTCCAAATCATCCCTGGCCAGGGACTTCCAGTTATAGCCAATCGAGCACAGCATAATATCTACCCCCAATACTGGAAGGGGCGAAATCCCCTCCTATCGCTCATTTCCTCCATGTGACTCGGGACTGTACCTTAAAACCACCATTTTGCACATCATCTTGAACGCGGTAAGGTGGAAATCAAAGCACAGTTGGAATCACACAAGACACTATGACGATCTCGGGTTTACAGACTAACCTGTACGTGTGTCACCAGAGAACTGCTATATAACGTCAGGTATAATACCATCTAGGAGTTCTCGGCGAGTCCGTCCAGTGTACCCAGTCTCCACTGAGCACCCGTATACCATCTCTGATGTCAAACACCAATGGATATATGATTATCCATCGCCCATCTCATGGGTCGAGAAGCGTATACGCTAGTCTACTCTGGCATATCGATGCCCTGTCTCGATACACCCACGACTAGGAACATTAAAGGATGAACTTATAGACTACCATGGCCCCACTAGTATGATCTGCATCATAATCCTGGTAGTCAAGTTCACATCCTGAGGGCTTTACCAACATGTAACCATGAGACAAAATCAAGAGACAAGTATACATGTTAAGATAAAGAGTAACCAGATAGCATACTATCATGTCTGTTAGTTATATGTATTCTCTAGAGGCCATCACTGTACATACGATGTATATTGTAGTGGATGCTTGGACATATACATGGAGGACTTTCTTGCTCGACATGATAGTATGCTATCTGGTTGCTCTTTATCTTAACATGTACGCTGATTGTCTCTATGTTACATGTTGATAAAACCCTTAGGATGAGTACTTGACTACAAGGACTGTGATGCAGATCATACTAGTGGGGACAGAGTAGTCGCTAAGTGCATCCTTCAAATGTTCCTAGTCGTGGGTGTATCGAGACAGGGCATCGATATACCAGAGTAGACTAGCGTATAGCTTCTCGACCCATGCAGATGGGCGATGGATGATCCCATATCCATTGGTGTTTGACATCAGAGACAGTATAAGGGTGCTCAGTGGAGACTGGGTTCACTGAACGGACTCGCCGAAAACTCCCAGATGGTATTATACCTAACGTCAGATGGCAGTTCTCTGGTGACACTGGTATAGGTTAGTCTGCAGACCTGAGATCGTCATAGAGTATTGTGTGATTCCCACTGTGCTTTGATTTCCACCTTACCACGTTCAAGAGAACGTGCAAAACGGTGGCTTTTGGGTACAGTCCCGAGTCACATGGAGGCAATGAGCTATAGGAGGGGTTTCGTCTCTCCTGGTATTGGGAGTTGATGTTGCGTTGTGCTCGATTGGCTATAACAGGAAGTCCTTGGCCAAGACTGCTTCAGAGATATACTGGTAAGTGTTATCAGTAGTTTCTCGACCCGTTATGAGCCTCATATCGACACGACTTATCGAGTCACTGGGGTCTGACGTTTACCACCCCTAGATGAGATATGCAACATATCATACGAAGAGACCGGACTGTACGATAGTGTTACTGATTGGATTCGCAGGAGTATGAGCAGGCTTGCTTGTTGATCTTCTGATCGCTCAATACCCGGGTGGCCATTATGTTTAGCAGATGGCTTGCGTCTTGTGGGTGTTTGATATGATCATCACCCACTGCCGGCGTATTGACGAGTCTTTAGAGTCCTATACAGGGGTTTCGTGGCTCAAGCGAAACGGAGTAGGAGCACATATGTGATATGTGCGGGACCGAGATTGATACGTATGAGATACCTTATTATATTCTCGCGATGTGTGACATGATAAGTTATATGTGATATAGCTGGGTTATCGGATCAAGTGTTGATTCGATAAGATGCTACATTATGATATTAGTTGGTTATATGCGATATAGCCGGATTATTAAATCAAGAGTTGATTTGATAATCTAATGTATAATTATATATTTGATATATTACATTACATTAACTATTATTAGCTCACTTATGATTTCTTTTCTTACATTGATGTATATGTGATATATGTTAAATGTATCAAGTAAGGTTACAAATGCAACTAGGGTTAATGAGGGTTAACCCATGCTAGGGTTAAGATTAGGGTTTATAATTTATCATTAAGTTATTCAAATGTTATGGATAAATGTCATGGTTAATATTTTTGAAAGCTTGTAGAAGCTTCAAGACATCTTTGACTTTGTCCATTCTCTTTATCTAGCTTAAGATATTTTTGACCTAGCCTTTAACCATAGCTTATGGTTAACTCTCTACAAGGGTTAAGCATAACATGCTTAACCCTTGGTTGCATTTCTAACCTCACTCAATAATTCATTTGATGAGTTAATTCTTCTTCTTCTTCTTCTTCCTCAAAGCTTTCTAGCTTCAATGGAGGTATGTGAAAAGTATGAGAAAATCAAATCTAAAGTGAGCCCACTTCCTACTTCATCATCCTCTACTACTTGCCCTTTAGTATAGTGCTTCACTAATTCCATAGTTAGTGAAGAGATAGCTTGAGTTAGTGTCTCCTCGACGTAGATCATCTTCGGCCTCGAAGACATCGAAGTAAGCATGTTCGTTTCTTCATGGGAGCCTCTCTAGAGTCGCAGCGAAGGGACTACTACACGGAGCTATTGAAGTGAAGGACCGGTCTACTAAGGTTGTATTCCTTGCTCACGTAGGATGTAAAGTGTTTACATATGCTTTTTCCGTCGATTTCTAGTATACGATTCTAGGGTTAGGATTAGTTCGAACGACAAAATTTGAATTTGGCATGGACGATGCCTCCCAGAACCTTGCTTCCATGCTAGGCAACCCTGCAGTATCGAGCAAGAAAGTCCTCTCTATATATATCCAAGCATCCACTATAATATAAATCATATGCACAATAATGGCCTCTAGGGCATACATACAACTAAAAACTCTATGACGATCTCGGGTCTACAGACTAACCTGTACCAGTGTCACCAGAGAACTGATATCTGACGATAGGTATAATACCATCTAGGAGTTCTCAGCGAGTCCTGTTCGGTGTACCCATTCTCCAATGAGCACCTGTGTACAATCTTCGATGTCAAACACCAATGGATGTGGGATCATCCATCGCCCCATACAGGGTCAAGAAACGTACACACTAGTCTACTCTAGAATATCGATGCCCTATCTTGATACTCCCACGACTATGAACAATTAAAGGATGAACTTGTGGACTAACCAGGCTCCACTAGTATGATCTGCATCATAGTCCTGGTAGTCAAGTACACATCCTAAGGGCTTTATCAACATGTAACGGAGAGACTGTATAATGATATAAGTGTACATGTTAAGATAAAGTGCAACCAGATAGCATAATATCATGTCGAGCAGGAAATTCCTCTCTCTATATGTCCAAGCATCCACTATAATTTACAATCATGTACAATAATGGTCTCTAGGGCATACATATAACTAACAGATACAACATCTATGCTTATTCCGTTAGCAACCCTGAGAGTCATATCACCTACCTTGATAACTCTACGGTTTCTCAGAGCCTGTAATGAATTACAGATATGAGATTCTGATCCGGTATCTAGTACCCAGGAAGTAGAGTTAATTGACAGACAGTTTTCAATCATAAACACACCTAAAGCCGAAGCCACAACGTGCTTCGAATCCTGGTTTCTGGCTTTCCAAGCCCTGCAGTCCTTCTTCCAATGCCCTTTCCCGTGACAATAGAAACATTCCTCTATTCCCGCCAAAAATTTCTGCGCAAAAGAGCCCAAGGTATCAAATGGCGGCGATACGCTTAAGAAAATGGGAACCCGTATCTTCCGGGCTGTTTTTTGATAAACTCCCGAATGAGAAACAGATAAATTCTGATGGTATCGAAAGAGGCTCAAAAAACCCTTCGATTTGATATATTATGGGCCTCGTAATTCATCCGGGATCAAAATTTATGAGGAATTACGTGTCCACACGTGATGGGCTTTTAAGAACCCGCTGGAGGAGTTAAAAGATACAATAAAAACTCAGAAAAGACCCCAATGGGGCATCACGCGCTCACACGTGACCATGGGTCACGTGCAGACACGTGATGGGCTTTTAAAGCCTCTAAAATAATGAATAGAATTTAATTCTAAAAGTCAGAAAATACCTCAACGAGGTATCACGTGCTTACACGTGACCAATGGTCACGTGTTGACACGTGATGGTTAAAACTGAAACATAAATAAGCGGCTGAGAAAGGAACCCAATTAGGGGTCACGTGCTCACACGTGACCAAAGGTCACGTGCCAGCACGTGACTGGCTTTAAAAGCATTATAATTTAATAGAATTAAATTCTAAAAGTTTCTGAATCTTTCCAAATGGAAAAGGGTCATGGGGAAACGTTGGATTAAAAATCCAAGGGTGATTAAAAATCACCAATTTATAGAAAAACCTTGGACAAGGAAAGATTTCCCTGAAAATCTCACCAGGATAACAAATAGAATATCTTTTGGATTTAAAATCCACGGTGAATAAAATTCACTGAATGATCTAAAGGCCCAGATTAATGATAAATATAAATCAAATCTCTCAACAATCAAATCAAATCTTCTAATGAGAGATTTGCTAAAAAAATTAACTCTTTTCCTTCTCCTATAAATAGGAGCCAAGTAGAGAAGAGAAGGGATCTACTTTTTTGAGAGAAAAACAGAGAGAGGAGAATTTAATTCTCAAGAGGGAAGAAAAGAAAGGAGAATTTAATTCTCAACAAAGAAAACCCTAGGTAAGAAAAGGGAAAAAGATAAACTTCAAACAGAGAATTTAATTCTCAAAATCCAAGAGTTTAACTCTTATACAAAAAGAACTTAGTTCTTCTTCTGGTTGAAGATCGGCACAGAGCACATCTCCCCATAACTTGAGGATTTAATTCTCATCGGGTCGAGATCCTGCCATGCAGATCCTAAACTTAGAAGGGGAATTGAGTTTTGAGAATTAATTCTCCTAAAACAAAACTAGGGTTTAACCCTAATCAAGAATTTAATTCTTTTACATATCTGGGAATTTAATTCCTTTGAAAAGAAATCAGGGTTTTATCCTAAATAAGAATTTAATTCTTTCACGATAGGAATTCAATTCCTTCAAAATCATAATTAGGGTTTAACCCTATAAAGAATTCAATTCTTAAAAGATCTCTGTTCATGAAAAGAACCAGGGTCACGTGCCCCCACGTGATCCTTGAAAAGATCCCCTGCAAAGAACTTTGAAGCATCACCCCACGTGCTCCCACGTGACTCCCAGAACGCAGAAAGAAAAAGCAAAGGAAATGAAAGCTTTGGGCACTCTCACGTGTTATCACGTGACCCCTCAGCAAATGCTTTAACAATTGGCGCACAGATCCCCATCACGTGCCAACACGTGATGCTCTAAAATAAAAATGAAAGTGTTTAACACTTAATGGCAAAACAAAAGAAAAGAAGCTTTGGGCGCTCTCACGTGTCCCCACGTGACCCCTCAGCAAGTGCTGTAATATTCGATGCATAAACCCCCATCACGTGCCAACACGTGATGCTCTAAAATAAAGATGAAAAGTGTTTAACGCTTATTCGCAGATTTGAGGATAAAACAAAGGAGATCTGGCTTCACATTTAGGGCACCCTCACGTGTCCCCACGTGACCCCTAACGAATCCCTTTAATATCGAATGGATGGATGCCTATCACGTGCCCACACGTGATGGCTAGGAAATTAAAAGTGCTAAACACTGATCTGCAGAATAAAATAAGGGAAATCAGGGCGCTCTCACGTGTCCGCACGTGACCCCTCCCTCCTTAGTGTTTAACACCAATTGGAAAACTCTATTCGCAGTGTTTAACACTGATTTTCTAAGTGATTAACACTAATTGGAAAACTCTGTTCCCGGTGTTTAACACTAATCTGCTTTAGTGTTTAACACTAGTTTGAAATCTCTGCTACCGGTGTTTAACATCGATTTGCTTTTGTGTTAACACTAATTTGAAAGCCCTGTTGCTAACACTGATTATCTCTTAGTGTTTAACACTAATTTGTTAATCTTATTCCCAGTGTTCAACACTGTTGGTCTGTAGTGTTTAACACTAGTTTTAGCCCAATTGGCTAAGTTTTTAGAGGCAATGCCTCTTCTTCAATGGACCAACAGAGGGCCAATATTTCAAACATAGTTGGACTTAGCCCAAACTGGCCATAAGTCCTCAAATCATCTTGAACTGAGCACATCTGCTCTTTCAACCAACTCATTGGTTTAAGGGTACATCTCTGAACTCCTCTGATATTTGTCGTTGTAATCCTTCAACGTCTTCAGAGAGGTGACGGGTCCCGACAACCACACATCAACACGGACTGTGGGGTCCTTAAACTCATGGACTTATGCGTCCTTAAACTAAGATACGGACTGTGGGGTCCTTAAACCCCCGGACTTATGCGTCCTTAAACTAACGGACTAATGCGTCCTTAAACACACCCATATGGACTGTGGGGTCCTTAAATCCATGGACTTATGCGTCCTTAAACTACCGACGGACCACTATGTCCCTAAACTGGAACATGGACCACCATGTCCCTAAACTGGAGACGGACCACCATGTCCCTAAACTGGAGATGGACCACCATGTCCCTAAACTGGAGGTGGACCACCATGTCCCTAAACTGGCAATGGACCACCACGTCCCTAAACTGGAACATGGACCACCATGTCCCTAAACTGGAGGTGGACCCCCATGTCCCTAAACTGGCAATGGACCCCTATGTCCCTAAACTGGAACAATAGAGACAATTGCTCTTTTGTCAGATCTAAACGATCCCGTTAAGTCGATCTTAGTCCCAAACTGGACTAACGTATCCTTAACAACCGTTTAAGTTGATCTTAGCCTCAAAAATGGCTAATGTATCCTTAAACTTTCAAACAGACTCTAGTCCCAAATCGGACTATAAACCCCCTAATCAACTCTGGCTCAAGGGTACATCTCTGAACTCCTCTGACATCTGTCGTTGTAATCCTTCAACGTCGTCAGAGAGGTGATGGGTCCCGACGGCCATACATTTAATGGACCACTAGGTCCCTAAACTGGAACATTAGAGCCAATTGCTCCTTTGTCGGATCTAAACGATCCCGTTAAGTTGATCTTAGTCTCAAAGCTAGACTAACGTATCCTTAACAAACGTTTGAGTTGATCTTAGCCTCAAGTATGGCTGACGTATCCTCAAACCAAACCCCCAAACCCAAATCTAAGATAATACGGATTTGGACTAGTCCACGCCCTACGGGTGACGACATAACTCAGTCTCCGTAAACAATCCACGGGCAACAAAACACAAAACAAACACCCACAACACGAAGTGACCATCTGGAGAAGGAGAAAGTTGTTACCGCGATGCGGTAGCGTAATTAACTGCAGGGGCTTGCGCCTGCAGGGAAGAGCGTCCCTACAATCTAAAACCCCTCAAACGAGGGGGAATTTGACGAAGTCTGCTACATCGGACGCATCCGTTTAAACCTTCGATATATGGTGCCATAAATCAACTTGGCATCTTCGGAGAGGTGAACGGATAGCACCAATTAGCATCTGCCCCGAATCTCAGTGCCAAGACATCGCAGTCTTGCGCGCCGCCTTTCGGAGGGGAACATCCTCCTTCTTACTATTACCCCCGAAACTTTTGCCATACCCTTTCTCTCTACCTTACTGACACCGCCTATCGACTTGGTGGAGGTCTTCTTCTTCTTTCCCTTGGCTTTCATTTTGGATCTAGAAGAGGAAGATTCCCCAATAAGTAGAGCAGGTGTCTCCTCAGATTTCTGTAGGATGCCCTAAGTGCTCCTCAACATGTTGAGGAGTTCTGAAAGTGAAACTTCCTTTCGTTGATTTTTGAAATTCAAGATAAAATGGACGTAGGTGGAAGGGAGGGGCTGTAGAATCAAGTCAGTACATAACTTGTTCTTCAATATGGTCCCAAGATCCGCAAGCTTTTTAATATAGCTAATCATCGTAAGGACGTGGTCCCCTACAGATGACCCGACAGCCAAACTCGCCTGAAAAAATTTCTTCGAGGTCTCATATCTTGTGATACAATATTGCTCTCCATATAAATCGAGGATGATAGAAACTAAGTCTATCTTCTCGTGCCGCCTATGGTGTTCATAATACATTGAGGCTAACACGAGGCACTTGGCTCTCGCACTGTCTTTCTCCCATGTCTTACGGATTTTAACATCCGCGATGGTGGAATATGGACCTGGGACGGTGGCGCTTTGGTAGCAAGGAGGTAGCCCAGCTTGTCATAGGTAATGGCCATCTAGACATTCCTTAGCCAATTTTTATAGTTTGGCCCAGTTAATTTATTATTATCTAGTAGTAACTTAAACCCGGTCATTTTGGTCGCTGCTGTCAGGAAATAGAGAAGAAACACTTAGCATGATGCTCTTGTAAGTTTAGAATGGTTATAAATTTATCTAAACAGGATGTCTCCCACTGTTGCTCGAATCCTCTTTCAAACCATAAAAGAAGAATTAGTCAGGATTAATCTCAATTTTACAATTTTTGCTTAATCTTTCGGCTAAACTAGTGTTGGTACTTTGAGGGAGGTTTTCCAATACTTTCGCGAAGTTCCTTAATTACATAACCTCTTTTCCATGAAGGCGTAGCCCCGTTAATACCGTTCTAGGCACCAACTTGGTTTATAGCATTGATTGTTTAGTGAAAAATCTCCCGAAGAGTAGCGGATACTCACAGTAGGATCGGGATCCAAATATCATCGTGTGATAAACTTGATGCAATCCTACCAAAATCATCACACTCCAAACGGTATGCAACACTAGCAGGTTTCATTTTCTTTAGAAACTCCCGATGTGGATTTTTCCCCAAGCTCTTATGATCTTGACGAAGGCCAACATATCATAAGTCATAAGTCAAGTTCTACCCGTCATTATCCAGGTTAATTTGAACCCACCCGTACAAATCCTTGACGGAGGACAAAATAGCTGTACGACTGTTCCAAATCAACGCATCTATCTATATTACAGATGAATACCCAGCAGCTACCAATCACTATGCCTTGGTGAAGGTCAAAATACATAGCTTGAATACTACTGAATACCCTTCTGAAATGACGGAGGGCTATAGATGGTTTTGGCGAAACCGTGAATGTAATGAACTTGATATAGTCGAAGGAACCATGATAGCTTTTAAAAGGAGTGGTTTAGGCTCCGCATTTAAAAGTTGTTTTTCAAGAAAACCGAGCAGTTTTGAAATTATTTTAATGATTTAAACTTTGGTTTGTTTTCGCATTAATCAATGTTAATGCAGTCCCATTATTTAACCCTATCATTGCAGAAAAGAAACGAAAATAGAACGTACGTTTATGCCATTCGCATTCACCGCGGGCTTCGTCATGCACCGTTAGGTTACTTAACTAACGGCAGAACGGGGGCTGGACTAGCGTTGGTGCAAAACATAAGCAATGTTTATTATATATATATATATATATATATATATATATATATATATATATATATATATATAGTCATCCATCTCACACAATAATAGGCATTCCAGATCACAGATGAATATATTGGATATACTAGGAATTCTGTGTTTCGTTTTAGCCTAGAAAGAAAGACGGATTCCACGATCGTGATGTCTAGCCAAACCCTACCCTAGACCCCTACAGGTGCGACAAACTACCCGCCAAATTCCTGAAGTGAAGCAACCTCCCTCAATAAAATGAGTAGGCCACTCGGCACTTCAAGAACCCGGTAGTTTGTGCACCCCACCTTGGGTCTATCCTAAGTGCAATAAAAAGTAACTAAAATAATACAACGGTGGCTACAACCTCAACCCGGATGTGCCCCACAAAAATAATATTACACCACTTTACAAATTTACATGAATGAAAGAAAAGAAAATACTCTTCTCACATCCCCCGGCTATTCATCCACGACGATCCAATACTTCATATACACAAACCACAATCAGAAAATACTAGATATGTGCAATCCCTACTAATCTACATATAGCAATTAGTCGACGTTTCGTAACACATATACAAACTGAAATGAATAAACGATGTTAAAATTGCGGCTTCGAAACACTCCGAATTGCTCCAACATAAAGATAACAGAATATGAAATCTGGGAAAAATCAAACAACACCTTAAAACCTAAATCCAAGAGATTAGAACACCAAACAAAATCCAAGACATAATTACATACTTGGACCAGCCAGGCTGGGTAAATAGCATATTTGGCCGGCCAAAGTTTTGAAATTTTGTCTCGTTTTTCTGTGGTGTTCTAGTTACATCATGAGCAGCTTTCTGCACTTGTATAAAAAAAATTTAGAAGACTTTTTAAATTCGACAGAAACTTGGATTTAAGTTTAAACGTTTCGGGGTCATTTCGGTTTCGAAAATTTATACATCGTCTAAACTGCTAGTTAAGATTTGAGTAGGCTCTGATACCACTGTAAGTCGATGTCATGCACCCCGCGGGTTCACGGGTTCGCGGGTAGGCGGAATTTACAAAAAATGATTTTTTTCTTATTTCTCAATACCGACTAAACGCCAGGATCTTAACAGAATCCTTAACTAGTTATTTCTAATTGAAGGTTTAACTACTATGAAGAGTTTCATACCTCCTAGAACCATATCCTTCAGGTCTTCTTCTCCTCCTCTCCTTGAGATCCTCGAAGATCCGGATCGCGATTGATCGACGGCCTCCTTGTGTTGAAGATGATCCACTCGAGAGTCTACACTTCAAGCTCCAACATCTAATCCGAGGTAACTAGGGTATCTGGTTTGCTAAAATAGATAGCCTAGAAGATGTAGAGTATATAATGGAGTGTTTTATCTCATGAGATCCTATGGTTCACAACTTATGTGAGGGTTAGGGTCTTTGAGAAAGAAGGAGGAGAAAATGGAGAGAAAAAGCAAAGTTGCAAATGAGCTAGGCTTATTAAGGATGAGAGAATGGCTAAGTGTTTTCTATGATCAAGCATGGATTATTTTCCATAGAAAATAATCAACCATGCTTGAATAATGAAGCCAAATGAATAAACAAAAGACTTAGCCATGCTTTCATCCATGCCTCAAATATCTCCAATTTCCACCTCATTGATCTATTTCTATAAATAGATAATCCAAATAATGAGGTGTCCCCTTCTAGAAGTATCTCTTGTGAAATTATAAGAATGCCTCACCATATATACATACCTGTATTCGTATTCTGAAAAATACGAGTACAATGAGATAATAACAATCCAATAATATAATACGAGGATCCGGCTTAAACCAAAACCCACTAGTATTATTTTCCCGAACAACATCCGTATAACTAGTACACGTATGTGATCGGAACCCTGCCGTAAAACCATACGGCCTCTACATCGTTTTCGCCCAAAGAAGGGAAACTCTATGTGTGGGACTCTAAAGACTCGACAGTACGCTGGCAGTGAGTTTAACCACAAGTCCGTCAGTGGTACTAGCTGCACATAACGGCTACCCAGGTATCTTTCGATAAGAAGGCCGATGAGCAAACTCATCCGAACTCCTACTGAGCATATCTGTGACAATCTCCATACAGTCCGGTCTGTTCGTCTAAGATACTCGCATATCGGGCCTAGGGGGATGGTAACCATTAGACCCCTAATAGCATAATAAGTCATGTCGGAGTAGAGCCCAATACACCCTGAGAAACTACTGGAGCACCTACCAGTAAATCTCGCTTGCCCTGGCCAGGGACTTTTTGTAAAGGCTTTTTGAATACAGCGCGATATCAACCCCTAATACCGGGAGAGACGAATCCTATCTAACCACTACTACCTCCAAGTGCTTCGGGACTGCACCCAACTACTACATGTTTGCACGACTCCTTTGAGCCGTGGTAGGGTAGTAATCTAAGTACAGTAGGAACACACTCAATACGAATAGTGATGTCAAGTCAACGGACTAAGCTGTACTTATGCCACTTAGGAACTGCTACCTGACAATAGGTATAATACTAACCAGCAGTTCCCAACGAGTCCGTCCAATGTAACTCATAACCCAATGGGCATGTATACTATCTCCAGTATGACGTACTAATGGCTGTGGGACAGACCATCTCCTCTGCTGGGATGAGAAGCGTATACACTAGTCTACTCTGGAGTATCGATGCCCCATCTCGATAATCCTATGACTAGGGACCTGTATAAGTATGTTCTTATATACTACCCAGCCCCCACTAGCATGACCGCCACCATAATGCTGGTAGTCAAGCATAGATCCTAAGGGCTCTACCAATATGTATAAGCAATATGCTAAAAGAAACATATGCACATATTGAGGTAGAATCAAACCAAATAGCATACTACCATTTTGAACAAGACTGTTATTATAACTGTGAATATCCCAAGCTTCCAATATGTAATATACAATCTAGTATGATACAATAATGGTCTCTAGGGCAGATATCACTAACACGTTGTTATGCACCAATTTTAAAATTGAATATATGTATCTTTATTTTATAAAGTGGAATATAAATTTTGAAAATTATGTTCCAAACATTTACCTTTATAGGTTGAGGATTAGATAAGGTGCATTTAATAACAGTGTAAGACATTCTTAACTAGAATACAGTTCTCAACTTACAATACACGGATTATGAGTTAGTATACTCTTGGGACATATACATGAAAATGTATGTTGTCCAGTATCTTTCGGGACAAGGGTTTAGTACTCTTATTTCATTCAAGTAACCTATAAGTTCTTTAGTTTTAGACACGCATTCGTTGTAATACAAGGTCCAAAATTTTTGAGAAGTTTATAGGTATAAGAATAAAGTAGAGAACCATACATTGGAAGTATCAGGATTTTTCGAAATGATCAAAGATGTAGATGCTTATGCTAGGTATTTCGTCGTAGTAATATTGAGAATTGGATTCTCTCACAGGTTACTCATCCGTGGGTGCGCTCTTTGATGAGTAATGTTGTGTGACCCTTTTCCATTTAGATAATATGCACTGGAAACAGCTGCATGGCATTTGAATCTGGTTCCATCTAAATTGGTGCCTTTGGTTCTATATAGATATAGAAGGGTTACATATCTTTAGAATGTCAAGATATGGAATTATCCGATTTCTGTTTAAAAGCGGAATCCGAACAAACTCAAGGCACGCTTCGGTAATGGCAGTTTGTGGATTATCCCAAGTATTTGCTAGGGTTTTTCTTCTACCATTTTCAAGATCAATAATTACATTATTCTTGACTCACCACCTTTTTATAAAGCGAATCTTTCTGTAAAAGAAACTAGTGGGAGTATGGTAGAACTGGAAGAACTGGAAGTGATTCCAGAACCACAAATGGTTACTAAAAATTTAGTAGAACCTAAGAATTCGATTTGACTTGACAAACCTTAGCCAATCCACGGATTTTAGTAGATGACCACAGCCACCTGAGAGATACTTCGGTTTTCTCATAGACGATGACAGAGAGTTCAACATAACGGTGGTGATGGCCCTACTAGTTATCAGTAGGTCATAGGAAGTGGTAACTTCCAGGTGACCAGATGCAATATATCCAAGTTGGACTCCACGCACTTCAGCAAATCATGGAATTTGCTGGATGCTCCTGGAGGGGTAAAACCCATTAGAAGCAAGTAGATCTTTCGAGATCTGTGTAGATGGAAAGATATTAACCTAATAAGGCTAGGCTTGTTGTAAAGATTTTCATCAAATACCCTGTGTGGATTGTGATGAGACTTTTACTTCAGTGTCTATACTGAAGTCCATATGGATATGACTTGGCACTATTACTGTTCTTGACTGTGATATCTGGTATGTGGATGACTATAACGTCTTTCTAAATGGGAATTTAGAAGTGCACATGTATCTGACTTTGCAGAGGGTTATCATAGTCAGTGGGAGTAGCGGAAGGGGTGCAAGTTACTTAAGTTTATTCATAGACTAAGCGTGCATAGCGGAGAAAAATCATCTGTTTTGATATGACGATCAAGGTGATTGACTCCATCAAAGTAATAGATGGACCTAATAAGAAGGATGTAGGGAGTACTATCCTGGGATTTGGATGACATACTCCAAATAGGAAGTGATGTTCATATACTACAATCAGTCAAACTTTGGTTGTCACAAGGTATTTCTCCACATAAAGAGTACTATCCTGTGGTTTTAGATCTAGATTTGGGAAGTGTCCCAATCTGGATACTTAGACAACATTCTAAAAGTGTTTTAGAATGGACGACTCCAGGTGTGGTAATGTACCCGCAGGTAATGGAGCCATCCTCTCTAAAGAGATGTCTTCTAGACCGATGAGGAGAGGGACTTGCATGAATGACATATCATTTGCTTATACAATTAAGTCAATCATGCAATGTATTGTACTAATCCAGTTGTTGCTTTTGCACTTGCTGTAGTAAGTGGATATTAATTCAATTCTGGAAAAACAAAGGGAAGCAGTTAAGAACATAAGAGAACGTTCTTGGTATATGGTAACGGCAGCCTCCTCGAGGAGGCAGTTATTGGTTTAAGCTTCCCAGGTGACATGGATGACAGAGATGCTGCCAGGGTTTTGAGTTTAACATCATCCGAGGAGCAGTATATTGGATAGGGTTCCAATGGGATACTGAGGTAGACATGGTGCAGGATACTGGTTATGACTCAACGGAGGATACGGCCCAAAAGTTTGTTAGATAAAATTGTTCATTTATGAACTTAGTCCCATCAAGTATCTAGAAAAATTCTTGAGGTAGGGTATCGCTCAGTTCGGGAGATTGTTAATCTCCGCGAAGTTGAGATATAGAAATAGGAAGTTAGAAAATTGAACCAGATCCACTCACTGAGGCTATTTCTCGAACACGAGTATTTCAAAAACACGGTTTGTCAAACTGATTAGTAGAGAAGTTGGGTATTCGGTAGCACACAAGCTGTGGGTATCCGATACCGCAATAATTGGCCTTAAGTGAAAGTGGGAAATTGTTGGATATAGTGCCCTCAAGATAATTATTGTAATTGCAGGTAGGCGATTATGATAATTAAAGAAAGACCCTTACAGGTAGAACAGTCTTACTCAAGATGATAGTATGCTAACTGGTTTGTCTTTATCATTGATGTGTTTACGTTTTACTCATTATTAATGATAAAGCCCGTAGAATCATTGCTTGACTACCAGCATTGTGATGGCGATTATATACGTGGGAGCTGGGTATCTATAAGCACATTCTTAAATGTCCCTAGTCGAGAGAGAATCGAGACTGGGCATCGATACTCTGGAGTAGACTAGTATATACTTTCTCGACACCGACGAGAGGCGGAAAAGACCTCAGAGCCCTGTTTTATGACTTACAACAGGCCGGTCTCACAAGCCTTTGGTGTTGATTCACCTGAGATAGTATGCAGGTGCTCACTGGAGGTGAGTACACTGGACGGACTCGCCGAGAACTGCTGGATGGTATTATACCTATCGTCAGATAGCAGTTCTCAGGCGACATGAGTACCGAGTAGTCCTTTGACCTGAGATAATCATTTATCTCGTGTGAGTTCCCACTATGCTTAGATTACTACCCTACCACGACTCAAAGAAGTCATGCAAATAGGTTTTAGTTGGGTACAGTCCTGAACCATATGGAAGCAGTAAGTGATCGTCAAGGATTCGTCTCTTCCGGTATAAAGAGTTGATGTCACTCTATGTTTAGGTTAGCTGTCACCATAAGTCTTTGGCTATAGTGGATGAGATTTACATATTGAAGATCAGTAGTTTCTTGGTAGGTGATGAGTTTGACACCGACATGACTTATCGGGTTATTAGAGGTCTGACTTTTACCACCTCTAGACCCGATATGCGATACTCTTAGACGAAAAGACCGGACTGTACGGAGATTTTCACGGATAGGCTCATTAGGGGTACGGATGAGTTTGCTCGTTGGCCTTCCTTTCATTCAATAGCCGGGTAGTCGTTACGTACAGCTAGTGCCGCTAACGTGCTTGTGGTTAAATCCACTGCCAACGTATTATTGAGTCTTTAGAGTCCCACAGAGAAGGTTTTCCTGGTTCAGGCGAAATAATGTAGTAGCTATATACTGATACGTTCATGGTTCCGATTAAATATGTGTATAGGCTACACAGACTTTTTAATCGGACGGTTGATAATACTAGTCGGCTAAGGATTAAGCCAGATTATTAAATCAAGTGTTGATTTAATAATTTACATATATATATATATATATATTGATATATATATTCTAGTATCATGTTCATTGTATTATTCTATCTTATAGGTATTCGTATTTTGGTACGAATATGGGCATGCATTTACGAGGACGTACTTTTGTATATGTACAAAAGTACATTATAGAAGGGCAGCGATGACCACTAAATGAACAAGATGGCCCTCCTATTTTAAAGCATGGTCGAGATGATAGTTTAGCCTGAACCGCCAGCAGAGAAACCGCCGGTGGATATGACCAACGATAAGGTAGACATTTCAAATCTTCTGCAAGCCCTATCAGCGGTGAAGGAGGAAATGATCCCAAAAGCAAGGCTGGACGAATAAATCGTCCAGCAAATCAAAGCCCGCTATGCCAGTGAAGTAGCAGATAAGTTGATCAAGACTGGTCGACCGTATCCAGCATGGTATGATGAAGTACAATACCCGCCAAGATACACATTTCCGACGTTCAACAAGTACAAAGGGACCAGGAATCCTCGCCAGCACATCGCGTGTTTTAAATCCATGTGTGGCAACACTGGAGGAGATATATATTGCTTCTCCGATAGTTCGTCAGCAGTCTAGTGGGCATCGCTTTTGAATGGTATGCGGAAGTCCCAAATGACTCCGTGAAGACCTTCGATGAGATGGAGATGATCTTCTATCAGAGATTCTCCAGTGCAAATACACGCACTACCTTGACGGCATTGGTCAACGAAAGAGTTAGACCAAATGAGACTTAGGTCCAATATGTTACCCAATGGTGAAACCTCTAGTTTAAATGTGAGCAACGCATCGATGAAGCTCCGGCCATGGCAATGTTCATAGCCACCCTAAACCAAAATTCAAAGGTGTTCCCATATACGGCCATCTTCAAGTCGGCGACCTTCCAAGATCTCATAGACAAACTGGCTCGATTGGATCAGATGGGTCAAGATCTTTCCTCTTCCGATGAAGACATATGAAAAGCAAGGGCTAGGCAGCGTTTGTCGCCAACGCTCACCAACAAAAAATGAGCGGCTCTGAAGCAATGTGTAATCAAAATAACGACAGCGTGGGTACTGTTAGGGATATGTATGCCTTAGAGGCCATTATTGTACATTGATGTATATTATATTGGACGCTTGGACATATATATAGAGGAATTTCTTGCTCGATATGATAGTATGGTATCTGGTTACTCTTAATCTTAACATGTGCACTTAGTATTATTATTATACTGTCTCTCAGATATATATTGATAAAGCCCTTAGGGTGTAGGCTTGACTGCCAGGACTATGATGCGAATCATACTACTGGGACCTGGGTAGTCTACAAGCACATCCTTTAATTATTCCTAGTCAAGGATATATCGAGACAGGGCATCGATACACCAGAGTAGACTAGTGTGTACGTTTCTTGACCCTGTATGGGGGTGATGGTTGATACCATATCCATTGGTGTTTGACATCAAAGATTGTATACATGTGCTCGTTAGAGAATGGGTACACCGAATAGGACTCGCCGAGAACTCCTAGTCGGTACTATACCTATCATCAGATTGCAGTTTTCTGGTGACACCGGTACATGTTAGTCTGTAGACATAAGATCGTCATAGAGTCTTATGCAGCTCCCACTGTGCTTTGATTTCCTCCCCACCATGGCTCAAAGGAGTCGTACAAACAAGTGGATTTTAGGTACAGTCTCGAGTCACATGGAGGCAATGAGCGATAGGAGGGGTTTCGTCTCTCCCGGTATTGGGAGTTGATGTTACGCTATGCTCGATTAGCTATAACAGTAAGTCCCTGGCCAGGGCTGTTGATGAGATTTACTGGTAAGTGTTATTAGTAGTTTCTCGAACTGTTATGAGCCATACATCAGCATGACTTATCAAGTTACTGGGGTCTGACGTTACCACCCCTAGACTCGATATGTGACATATCAGACGAAGAGATCGGACTGTACAGTAAGTGTTACCTATAGACTTCATGGGAGTTTGGACAAGTTTGCTTGTTGATCTTCTATTCGCTCAATACCTGGGTAGCCGTTACTTCCAGCTAGTACCGCTGACGGCTTGTGGATGACTGATGTGATCATCACCTACTGCTGGCGTATTGACAAGTCTTTAGAGTCCCATACAGAAGTTTCCTGGTTCAAGCAAGTGAAGTTGGCCACATATGCTGATATGTGCAGGGGGCCAGACTAAGTACGAGTATGTGACATCGTATTCAAATCTGGCAGTTATTTGTTATCGGTTAAGTTATATGTGATATAATCAGATTATTGAATCAAGTGTTGATTTGATAATGTAATATACAGATAAATGATATTAGTCGGTTATATATGATATAGCCGGATTATTAAATCAAGTGTTGATTTGATAATTTGATATATATTATATTTGATATAATTATATATTAACTAATATTATTAGCTCACTAATTATTCTTCATAATATATATATATATATATGATATATATATATATATATATATATATATATTAAAATGAAGCATGGCATGGTTTTTCTAATTTTAGAAAATAGAAAATGAAAAGAAAAATGGGGAGACTTTTGATGGCATGTGTGAAGCATGGCTTTACTCATTTTTTTATTCATTTGCCATCACTATTGAAGCATGGTTGGATTTTTTAATCCATGCTTCAATAAGTGAGGAGGAGATGAATGAGCCATTACACACTTAGCCATTTTTCTAGAGCTCATTCTTACTTTGCTATCTACATTTTTCGTCTTCTTCTTCTTCATGCCTCAAAGCTCTGACACTCACATGTGATGTGAACCATAGAGTTATGAGCAAATCCTAGTGAGCAAACACAACCCCACTTCACCATCCCACACTTGATTAGCAATCAAGTGTAGTATGTTTCCTTCACTAAAGATAGTTTAGTGAAGAGGTAGCTTGAGCTAGAGGGATTTCGGATGGATCGTCTTTGGTACGAAGATCACGAAGGGAGCTTGTACCATCTTCAAGTGGATCTACGAGGAGTCATAGGGACTACAACCTGGAGCTTGAGAAGAGAAGGACACGATCTACAAAGGTTGTAGTTTTGTTCTCTTAGCTAGTTTTTATGATATCATAGTTAAACTTTAATCATCTAGTTTAAGATCTTGGTTAGTGTAGATTAGCACCACTAATTTTTAAAAAATGACATGCTTGAAGCTAGTAAAACCCAGTGGTGGAGCTAATATACACTTTCATGGTATCAGAGCCAAAGCTAGAAGATTAGACGATGTTATTAGAATCACGAAAACAAAACTCCGAAACCGAAACCCAAAACATCAAGTTTCTTTCAAATTTTAAATGGTCTCCAAATTTTTTTTAAACAACTGCAGAATGTTACATGAGATGTAACTAGAACACCAGAGAAATTAGAGGCCAAAATTCCAAAGTTCACCCGGCGAGATGCCCTCAAAAACTGGCCTGGACGATCCCAGTGCAATGTTTTGGCCTTGTATTTTTTTGGTGTTCTGTAGGCTTAGGTTTAGGGTTTCATAGTTATGTTTGATTGACCCAGTTTGCATGTGATGTTAACAATTCAGTTAGGGCTAATCGGAGTGTTTCATAGTCGTGTTTTTAACGTCGTTTCGGGTTTAAGTTTGATTTGTGTTGCAATGGTTGGAATCCAAATTTAATTGGTTTTGAGAAAACTAGTTAGTGATTGTAAATCTAGCATGTTAGTCTCTTTTGATCAATTGTCACGGAGTTTCGATTCGGATCGAAACTCCGTCACAATCACGTATCGTACGCGAATACTCGCCGGATAACTGTACTAGGTAGCCACACCCCATAGCCTCGGCCAAGTGATTTTCGGAGAACCCCGTTGCTAAAAGCATCCACTCGGGTGCTCACGGCCATGGTGTTCCACCTAAGTGCACTTGGTCGAAGGCATCGGAGGTACGGCCATCAACTAAAGTTCCGGACAAGTATTCGATCGGGTAGTCCGAAATCTTGTTGAATTACCCGACTAAGTTATTGAAAACAGTTTTCGATATGAGACTAAAATGCGGGGTTTATAGGGTTAGGCATGAAATTCGGAATATAAGATATTCCGGGTTTATGATGTCTAAGGAAATGCACATTCTAATTATTGTAGTTTTTCATTTCTTTTCTGCGACCGTAAATGTAATATGTGGGGTATCCCAAATCTCGTTGCTATATGTTAATGGAATTTGGGATACACGTATTTACTTATATTGATGACATGTGATGTTATGTGTTGCTGTGATATGTTATATTGGATCGTCGTGAATGAATAGTCGGGGGTTTTACGTGAGATGAGAGTTTTTCAATTTTCATTAATGTAAAATTTGTATGTAATATTCTTTTATTGGGACACTTCCGGGTTGAGGATGATGTCACCATTGATGAATATTATTTACTTTTCCGCATTAGGATAGACCCAAGGCGGGGATCACAAGTAACCGGGTTCTGGAGTTCAGTGAGAGTCCATCTCGAAGAGTCGAGACCGGGTCTCCTAGCTCTAGAATTGGCAGGGTTGCTTTCCGCTCTCGTAGGGGTCTAGGGATGTGGGTTTGGCTATTCATCACGACTGTGGAATCCGTGTTTTTCATTTTTGGCTTAATTTAAAACACGGACCTCCTGGTATATCAATATTTCATATGATGACTTCTGCTGCTTGGTTCTGTGATGTGATCATATAACTGCGTGAGACGAATGCTTTATATATGATATATATAATAAATGTTGCTTATGTTTTGCACTCGTGCTAGTCTATCCCCTGCTCTGCCGTTAGTTAAGTAACCTAACGGTGCATGACGGGGTCCCGTGGCGAATGCGGATGGCATAAGCGTACGCTCTATTTTCGTTTCATTTTCTGTGATGTTTAAAAAACATTAAATGATGGGACATCATTAATAAAATTAATGAAAAGAAAAGAAACCTAAAGATGTTGTAGAATCAAAAGTTTTTAAAAAGGTAGCTCTAATTCTTGCTTTGCATAGTGCTATTCCTTGATGAATATCCAGCACCTCATTCGATGAGGAAAGAGCCGAGATCCCTTCACCGGGAGTGACCTCTTTAGCAAAACTAGCAATTACTACAACCCACTCGGATAACTAGCAAGACAGCCCGATTGGCACGATGATAAACGAAGCAGTCCAAGAGGATGAAGATAGTGTAATGCATGAAGTGGCCACTAATACAATGCCAGAAAGCCGCGCCCAAGCAAGCAAGCGTTGGAAGGGATGAGTTATATAACTCCCTGACTGAATGATTAATGTTGGACCGAAACGTCCCTAAACTAATTTTGGACTGAAATGTCCCTAAGCTAGCATGTCGCCCTGAACGTGGGGATGTTGGACCGAAATGTCCCCAAACTAATAAAAGACTGAAATGTCCCCAAACTAGCGCGTCGCCCCAAACACGGCGATAATGGGCCGTAATGTCCCTAAACTAATAAGCTCGTTGAGATCAACATTGCAATTGAAGTTCCACCGGCAAAGATTGCAACTCATGTCCCACCGGCTATACAAGCTACTCCGGCGATGAAGCCACCTCCAAGTCCCACTGATAAACAGATGGGTCACCCGCGGCGAAGCTACTTTTGAGAGTTCTACCCTTCGCAAAAAAGGGTATGTCCACAAGCGAAATGGGCATGGATTAAAATCTGAAAGGGCGCCGTGAGTAAAAATAGCGGGACTGTCGGGGAGTTTATGAAAACCCGAAATGATGCAATCTCGTTAAAAAAATAATAAAATGTGTATACATTTGTAGGGTCCCCTCGACTTTTTTAAGGAGAAAATACATGCTTGAGATCCTTACGACTCACAAAGGAGTAACACACTTAGAAGTCCATACGATTCCTAAGGAGAAGACGCACATACGAGATCCTATTGACTCATAAGGAGAATATAGACCCTCACGGCTCATAAAATTGAAAAGCCTTAGGCTACAGAGATCTAAACGTGTTCTTAAACCACCATATCCCCCATGTTGCTCTACAAGTAGTTCGATATCGACTCTTGTATACAATCAACGGGCATGAACAAAATATGTTCCAACCGATTTCCACCAACGGCGAGAAATATCCTCATATGGTGAACGGCACTTGTATGTCCTCTCGACTTACAAGAAAAAATTACTCTTATAAGATCCCTACGACTTATAAGAGAAAACACACTTAGGAATCCCCACGATTTCTAAGGAGAAAATACACCTATGAGAACCTCTCGACTCGTAAGGAGAAATACCTTTATGGGAATCTTAAGCTCATAAAGTCAAAAAGTCTTAGTTGGCCGGGACCTGAACCTGTCTTTTAAGCCACCATTGTTCAAATCAAGAAAGGAAAATGATGTTGTAGCGATACTGATGCCAAAACAGGTATCATACTCCAAGTCCTCCAAAGGCATATGATGATTCGCTCCCGGCAATATTCCGGTTGTAGCGATACTGATGCCAAAACTGGTATCAGATTCCAAGTTCCCGACTCACAAAAAAAAATATGCATATGAAAAAGCCGAAATGATGGGGCAACTCGCAATAAAAAAGCAGCGAGCAAAAAAAATATGCATATGAAATAGCCGAAATGATGAAGCAACTCGCAATAAAAAAGCAGCGAGCAAAAAATATATGCATATGAAATAGCCGAAATGATGGGGGAACATGCAATAAAAAGCAGCGAGTAAAAATAGAAAAAATAGCCGAAATGATCGGGCACCGCGAATAAATAGTTGAAATGATGGGCAATCATGACTTTCGCGATATGAAAAACTGAAATGATAGTGCAATCGTGGATAAAAAAAATATATAAATACAATAACAATATTCTTCTCTACAAGCATGTCATTGCTAACTCTTGTATACAATCCACGGATGCAAACAGATAAAAATGGGCAATGTGCTCCACTGAATACTACCAAGAAAGGAACGCTTCAGCAAATATTCGACTCTCAGCGGCACCATATAAGCTTATAGACTACCGAGAGATTCTTCGTCCCCCGAAGAATTTAGTGGCAGCTTCTCAAGCAAATCAAAAGCGAAGTAATGGAAAAATCCTAGCTCCAGCTCGATATTCCTTCTCATTCCAGCAAGGTGCAGATGCAGCGTCAACGAAGACCAAAAATGTCAAATCAAAGATAGAGTAAAGGTATATTTCTAACTCTAAGTCTTGATAGCAATATATGCAGCCTAAAGACCAATTCAACGTCCCTCTTACTCCAGCAGAATACAGACGTGGTGCCAACAATGTAAGGCTACGCCAGCGCCTCGGCCATCATTCCGTGGCCAAACGCGGAACAAAAACTTTTCTTAAACCCGGCGCTAACGGAACCCAATTCCCGGATCAAACCATTAACCCTATACTAGTTAACTGTAAAGTGTTTAGAGAGGTTATACCGATCGATCCGTGTCCTTCGGGCTTCAACCTCTGTCCAAGCTCCTCGCGGCTGCCCCGAACAAGTTCACACTCTGGTCTCCCTCGTCGAAGATGATCCATGTCGAGGATTCTTAATACGGGCTCCCGCTTCAAAACTGAAGCAACTCTGACATCCAGTTTGCTAGCCTAGATGCCCAAGATGTAGTAGAGAGTGTGTGTGAATACTTTGTCTCAATACACCTATGGATTCTCAACTCATGAGAGGGATGGGTGAAGGTTGAAGAAGATGCCCATGGAGGAAAGTGTGAACTCAAGAAAGAAGCTAGTGAAGAAAATGGCTTGAGTTATTGTGTGAGATATTTTGAGAGCTCATTTTTCCACTCAAGAAAAATCCCCAAGGCCTCACAAGAACAGCCCTCTCTCTCCACAAATATCCCACACAATAATCATGGCCTCAAAAACAATCTTTGTCACAATAAATGATCACAAGACCCAAGACCATGAGTCACCAAGTGCATGCACCATCAAATAAATGCACAAGGCCAAAACTTGCACTCACATTTTCCTCCAATTAAACAGTTAAATCAAATGTTTAATCCAACAAAAAAGAAATGGCATCAACTAAAGAAATCTTGTAACAAATTACAAGAATACCCCTCATCCATACATACATACCCGCATCTGTATTCCGACTGAATACGAATACAACGAGACGAAAGTAATCCAACAATATAATACTAGGATTCGGCTTAAACCAAAGCCCACTAATATTATCTGTCCGATCATGATCCGTGCACAGGTGCACGTATATGATCGAACCCTACCATAAAACCATATGGCCTCTACAACGTTTCGCCCGAACCAGGGAAATCCTCTGTGTGGGACTCTAAAGACTCGTCAATACGCTGGCAGTGGGATTAACCGCAAGCAAGTCAGTGGCACTAGCTGTACGTAACGGCTACCCAGGTATTGAGTGAAAGGAAGGCCGACGAGCGAACTCATCTTAAAACCCTACCGAGCCTGACAGTGACAATATCCGTATAGTCCGGTCCGTTCGTCTATGAGTATCGCATGTCGAGTCTAGGGCGTGGATAAAGTCAAACCCCTAATAACTTGACATTTAGTGTCGGTTTGAAGCCCATCACCAACTGAGAAACTACTAATCCGAATCAGTAATTCTCGACTACCCCGGTCGAGGATTTCTGGTGATGGCCACCCGTGCACACCGCGGCATCAACCCCCAATATACCGGGAGAGACGAATTCCCTGACGATCCGCTCACTGCTTCCATATGACTCGGGACTGTACCCAACTAAAACCTGTTTGTACGACTCCTTTGAGCCGTGGTAGGGTAGTAATCAAAGCACAGTAGGAACTCACATGAGACAAATGACGATCTCAGGTCGATAGACTAACCTGTACACATATCACCAGGGAACTGCTATCTGACAATAGGTATGATACCAACTAGCAGGTTCCCGGCGACTCCGGCCGGTGTACTCATAATCCAATGAGCACCTGTATACATCTTAGGTGAACCAACTGACACCAATGGCTTGTGAGACCCGCCACCACCCTTCGTCGGGGTCTCAATCCGTATACACTAGTCTACTCTTGGAGTATCGATGCCCAGTCTCGAAACTCCCACGACTAGGGACACTTTAAGGATGTGCTTATAGACCACCCAACTCTCACGTATATGATCGTCTTCATACTGCTAGTAGTCAAGCAAGAATCCTATGGGCTCTATCAACATGTAATAGTGATCTGTAATGTCATCTGAAGCATGTACACGATGATAAAGACAAACCAGATAGCATACTATCATCTCGAGTAAGACTGTTCTACCGGTATAGGTCCTCCCTCAATCATTGCAATCACGTGCCCGCGATCCAATAATTGACTTGAGGGCACTATAACCCATTAACAAAGCTCTAAGGAGCCAAAGAAAAAGTGGAGCGACGACAAAATCCTAGCTACAGATCTTGATGGCAATATCTACATCTTAGAGATCATCTCGGCGTTCCTTCTCATTCGAGTAGGGTGCAGATACGATGTCAATATGGCCCAGTGGGTCAAATCAAGGCAGAGTGATGGCATATTCCTAGCTCCGGATCTCAATGGCGATATATACGGCCTAGAGGTCATATGGATGTCTACCCTACATCAGTGAAGAATCGGTGCGACATCATCAAAGAAAAAGCAAAGGGGCGACATATTCCTAACGTCGGGTCTCGACGACAATACACACAAAGCCTAAAGATCATTGGATGTCATCCTACCCCAAAAGGGTGTGATCACAACTCACCGGGGATCCAAATAGAGCCTAACCTCAAGTAAAGCGCCATGGCAATACCTAACGCTGGATCTTTCGATGGTAATGTAGATATTCCAATCTAAGAAGACTATTTGAAGATGTCGTACCCAGCCTCAGAAGGGATCAGCGACATGACAGACGCGTAGCTACTCGAGCCGCAACCTAAGGAACTGCATGTCGAGAAAATATCAGCCAACGCAACGGTACGGTAAACTTAACCCAGTACCACAAACCTAACAGACTCATATATCTAAAGGGGTTATCTATATTTCACGTTAGGCTACACCTGCGAGATCCTCTCGACTAGTGGGGAGAAATATCTTTATGAGACCCTCACGGCTTATAAAGTTAAAAAGTCTTAAGCGACAGGGATATAAACCCGTTTTCTAAGCTACCGCTGCCCTACAAGGAGGTTAATGCTGACTCTTGTATACTATCCACTGACCACACTCGACAAATTTGCATATCAATAAAGCGAGGAAGCCTTCTTGAGACCCTTATGGCTCGTGAGGAGAAAATACCCGAGTGAGATCCATACGACTCACGAAGGCAATGGACAGTTAGGAATCTTCACAATTTCTAAGAAGAAAATACACCTGTAAGATCTTCATGACTCATAGGAAGAAAAACCTTCTTGAGACCCTTACAGCTCATGAAGATGGATAAATCCTTAGTTGGCAGGGATCTAAACGTGTCTCCTAAGCTATCAAACATGTGGTGAGGCATTACTTTGCACTACTAAACCTACGTACATATTTTACTTGGGCAAAGTAGTGGGGGGTATTTGTTCCTGCCAAATTTTTTGGCTCAAAGCATATATCTGTTCCTATTCTAGCTGTGTGCACTTATAAATGCACACTTGGTAAAGTTGACAGGTTGAATCGAATGTACAATGTGCAACGTACGTGCGCATGAGTCAAATGACTCAGCCTAAGTTGGGCGCACCTATACATGCGCACCTGGCAAGATTGCTAAGTTAAATCACGAGTGCGACATGCAATGCACGTGCGCATGAGTCAAATGATTTAGCCCAAGTTGTGTGCACCTATACATGCACACTTGGCAAGATTTCCAAATTGAATCATATGTGCGACTTACAATGTACGTGCGCACATGTCAAAGGTCACAAGTGTGCAAGTGTATTCTTTGAAGCAAACGCTTCTAACAAGAAATAAATCTTGTTAATAAGGAATCAAGTCCATAATTAGAAATGAAATTTTCTGTTAAGATCCACGATCTCTATCCAACGGTGATTAAATATCACCACTTGATTATGAAATCAATTGAGATCCCTAAATGAGTGATTCTCTCAAACCGATTGATATTTCTCATGCCTTATATAAAGGACCCATGAGATTAAATCAAGAAGAGGACCGACCCCCCATAAGCTTCTGCAAAAAGAAAACCCATCTCCTTCAATAAAAAAAAGAAAAATAGGTGAAGATATAAAAAGAGAAATATTTCCCTTTCATCACAGAAGCAATCGCTTCTTTCATAAAAGCTTTCGTTATTCATCGAATCCATTGATTCATCACAAAGGAAATCAAAGGATTTCATATTCGATCACTCTCATATAAAAATTCACAATTTTATGAGAGATCGACCTTAAAGATCCGATATCATAATACGACTCGGCCTTGAACATAAAAATAGTCTTGTGATGATATCATTACAAAAAAATAAAAAAACAGAAGTCATTGCTTATTTTTGAAAGCTTTTGCTTTCTGATCAAACTAAGTGCGCATGTGATAAAAAATTGTCTATCCAGCTTTGCGCATAATGTGAAATCCATGTGTGCGCACTTGATGAACATTGCCGATGAAGGCATGCGCATCACGTGATATCCATGAGTGCGCACTTGATGAACATTGCCTATGAAGGCATGCACGTCACGTGACATGCATGTGTATGCAAATGAAAGATGATGCGCGCATATATACATGCACGTATGAAAATTTGACTAGACAAACAAGTGCGAAATACATGATATGCACGTGTGCAGTCCCCGATCATAAGCAAGTGCGCAACCCACAGGATATGCACGTGATCATCCTCATTAAAGAAGATACATATACATGCACACATATACACATGCACACATGGACAACAAGACTTTTCTTGAATACTTAGTCAAAATAAACTAAGTATAAACTTATGCCTCTCATATATGATCCGTTGATCAACATATCAATGATGCCCAAATTGATCTTAGTCGGATATATGACTAATGATCTTTCATCCATGATACACATATTGATCTTAGTCGGATATACGACTAATGATCGTTCACCTATATTGATCTTAGTCGCATATATGACTAATGATCGTCCATCCAAGTTGATCTTAGTAGGATATATGACTAATAATTTTTCATCCACTGATCTTAGTCTCATATAAGACCGACAATCCTCAGTTCTGACCTAATCCATTCCCTCATACATAGGATTTGGTTCAAGAGTATATCTTTCCACACCTATGAAATACGACGTTGTAATTCCTCTACGTCTTCAGAGAGGTAGCGGGTCCCAACAACCAACAACTACTTTGTCGCCCCAACTTGATGAAAGATATGAAATTTCATAAAGACAGAGAATCCCTTACACATCCCATATAGATGCGCACCCTTTTATCGATACACCCCACATTGATGCACTTCCATATTGATCTGCATATCTCATATTGATACGCATCCCATATAGATGCACAGCTCATAATGAGCCTCGATTTTATACATATTTTAAGTTTATAGTGCCCCTTTCCATGACTACTGCAGCGTTGCGGAATCAAAAACTTTAAAATTTACTCGAGCACTGCAAACTAAAACCATATAATTCAAGTCCAAACACTAAACTAAACTAAACTACAAGAGTTTAACTACTAGGTAAGGACTACAATCTTTGAAGTCGGTCCTTCAGGTCTTGTATGGTCCTCTCCTTGACCTCCTAGGGTTGTAGGAACGAGCTCTCGAAATTGATCTCCCGCGTCGAAGACGATCCACCCGAGAATGTCGGTTCAAGATCTAGCTTCCAAGAAGCAACTAAAGATCAAGTCTTGCTAGGAAATGATACTTAGGGATGTAGTTAAAGTGTCAGGGTACTCTCTTTTATTTCCTCAAAACTCTAGTGAGAAGTGAGGAAGAAGATGAAGAAAGAGGATGGCTAAAGAATTATTAAAACCATAATAATATCTCACTCTCACTCTTTTATCTCTTTATTTCTTTTTAAAATAATAAATGAAGTGAGTAGGCTTGTGACTCACTAGTGTGAGTCAGAAGCTCACACTCTTCATGATAAAACCATGAAGAGATGAGAAGAAAAGAGGCCACCTCACTAGGTACACATATACACACACATATATAAATGTGTGTGTATAATCAAGTATACCAAAATACCCGTATTTATAATAAATACGTATACCGTATTTCTACTAAAATACGAATACCGTATTTGTACCGAAAATACAAAATACGCGTATTCATATTTAGAAAGAAGTACATGTATTTGTAGTAAGACACAAATACCCGTATTCATATAAAACACGTATTCGTATAAATACCGTATTCGTGTTAAAATACAAATACCCAAAAGAGAGCAATATAATACTCGCATCAAATCTGGCTATCTTTCAAACCTGCTGATATTACTAAATAGTTTGATTAAAGCACGTGTATAAAATACACGTGTTCAATCGAACACCCGAGTGTATCGAAATACGCAAACTACACCGTTTCGTCTAAACAAGGAAACCCTCTGTATGGGACTCTAAAGACTCGACAATACTCTGGCAGTGGGTTTTAACCACAAGCATGTCAGTGGCACTGGCTATACGTAATGGCTACTCAGGTATCTGTCGAAAAAAAATTGACAAGAAAACTAGTCCGAACCCCTACTGAGCCTATATGTGACATCTCCGTACAGTCCGGACTGTCCATCTAAGAGTATCGCATATCGAGTCTATGGGGCGGTAAACATCAGACCCTTATTAGCGTGACAAATCGTGTTGGTGTGGAACCCAATACAACATGATAAACTATTGGTGTACCCACCAATAAATCTCACTTGCCCTGACCAGGGATCTGTAATATCGGTCAACCGTACACAACGCGATTGTTAGTGTATATGCCCTAGGGGCCATTATTGTATTATACTAGTTTGTATATTACTTAATGGAAGCTTGGGATATTCACAGTTATATTAACAGTCTCGCTCAATATAGTAATATGCTACTTGGTTTAGGTCTATCTTAATATGTGTATATATTATTGTAACATTTCAAAAAAATAAAATATTATTTTTTGGGAATTTTTATAATTTAATATTATTTTATTGAATATATTAATATTGTGGTATAATTAAATACAGAAAAATTTGGAAAACTTATGGAAAATTCTAAAATAGGGTATTATATGGAATTATGACATTTTTAAGTTTTTATGATTATTTATTTGTTAATTTAGTGCTAATCGCGATTAAAAATCGCTAAACGGGTTTTTAGCAATTTTGTGCAAAACATGCACATATCTTTTTCCTTACACTTGTGCATTTTCCACCATGTTTCCTTTGGGGTTACTATTATTGTGAGAAGGATTTTGTAAAGAAAAGAAAAGGAAAAGGATTGTTATAATATGGTAGTAGGTATGGGTGAGAGAGAAAAGAGAGGGGTTAGTGTTGACTTAACCATTTCCTTCACCATTTCCTCCCCCCTCTTCCCCTTCTCTTCCTGCTGCTGCTCCTCCATCTCCCTCCCCTCTTCAAGCCCCAAATCATCATGAATACATCACCAAAACCCTACCCCCATTTCATTAAAAGTGTGCACAAGCTCAAGATCTACACATTGGACCAAGAAAGCAAGGATTTTGGCCACTAGGGGCAACTTAAGAAAATTCTTGAGTTGCCAAATGAGATAATTACTGAACCATTAGCTTAGTTTTTGTATTACTTATACCCCCATGTTGTGATAGAACCGATATTGTGTGTTATTGTGGACTTGAGGAAAACCTAGTTAGGGTTTGGGGGAATTTTGTGTTGTGATGTTAAATTGAGCTCAGTACAGGTTATATAAACACCCTAGTGCATGGATTGAGACTCAAACCTGAAGAGTAAACCCAGAATACGGATTTAGAAACCGATATCGGAAAATTTATGAAATCTAGGAGTGTATTTTCTAATCTGCTATCACCCGATGAAAGGTTCCTAGGCACCCTATAGAGGTCTCACAAGGCATCGAACATGCCAAATTTAAAAATTATGGTGCCGAGAAACCCTAGTTAACGGATCGTCGCCTAGAATTCTAGCGACGATCCGTTAACTAGGGTTTCTCGGCACCATAATTTTTAAATTTGGCATGTTCGATGCCTTGTGAGACCTCTATAGGGTGCCTAGGAACCTTTCACTGGTATCAGAGCCTAGCTAGAGCCTTAGGCGAAGTTTAGACGCAATTCGAAGCCCGAACGAACCCGAAACTCTAAACCTTATGAGCTCTCTGGACTTTTTCCGAAAATGGGGTTTTTTCCATATTAAAAATATTCAGAGAAATCAGCAGGAGAATGTAAGATTTACTGTGAAGTTCGATAGCACAATTCAATTGAACGGCCGCGGTTCCGCGGCACGAGCATGGCTCGTGCGGCGGTTCCGCTGTCGTACGGATCCACTGTTCAAAACTTTTCACACAGTAATTCTTACCTTGCAGTGCTGGAATTTCTGGGAATTTTTAATAATTATTCAAGTGTTGAATAATCTGGGATTGTTTTAGAGCTTCGGTGATTCGATCGGGGTATCAAATTTCGTCTTTAGTGTTTTTCCAGATAACTGTAGAATATGTTAAAGAGTTCGACCGGATATAAATACCCAAGTTTTCCCCTGCCGGAATAATTCCAAGTGTTGGATTTTTCTGTGGTTAAAAGACGTTCTGAGTAGTGCAAGTAATGCGATGGTCCCTCTAGAAGACAACAAACCTTAACTCGATTATGTGACCGTCTTGAACTGCCCTTTGAACCTTCGGGTTTGGGGCAGTACGGCGTGCCACATGTGAGGCGTTGGCTTGACCCTTCTACGGCTGGACCGTTGGTACTGAGGTATGAAGTGAATGTCTTTGAACCTATTTCATGTGTTGATCGGTGTCGGGAAAACTTGGGTGTTCGAATGTTCGATCGGAAAGTTTGATATATTCTATTTATCCGGAATTGGATACAATAATTGGAATTCACAAGAAGTTATGAGATAACTAAATGAATGTTATAAATCTAGCAATTTAGTCCCATATGATATTGAAAAGAGTTTTCGATAATGAGACTAAAATGCGGGATTTATATCTGTTAGGCATGCGATGTCTAAAGTAGTTGCGGATTCCAACTGTTGTAGTTTTACACTTTCTTTTCTGTGACCGTAAGTGTAGTATGATCATATCGCCGGTTTCGTTGCTATACATCAACGACAATTGGGGTATGCATACTTACTTACGTTGATGACTTGTGATGTTATGTGTTGCTGGATATGTTATATTGGATCGTCGTATTCGAATAGCCGGGGGTTTTTATGTGAGATGAGTGTTTTTCATTTTCATTCATGTAAAAACTTGTATGTAATATTCTTTTATTTGGGGCACTTCCAGGTAGCGGAAGATGTCACCTTTTGTATATTATTTACTTTTCCGCATTAGGATAGACCCAAGGAGGGGAGCACAAGTAACCGGGTTCTGGGGTCCAGTGGGAGACCAACTCGAGGAGTCGAGTCCGGGTCTCCTAACCCTAGAATTGGCAGGGTTGCTTGCCGCTCTCGTAGGGGTCTAGGGGTGTGGGATTGGCTATTCATCACGACCGTGGAATCCGTGTTTTATACTGGCTCGTATTGAAAACACGGACGTCCTAGTATATCCAATATTTCATATGATTATTCTGCTGCGATATCTGTGTTGTGATTCTGTGATGGATATAGTATATAGTATATATGATATATTATATAGACGTTACTTATGTTTTACACCCGCGCTAGCCCTGCCCTGCTCTGTCGTTAGTTACCTAACCTAACGGTGCACGAGGGGACATCGAGGCGAATGCGGATGGCATAAGTGTACGTCATATCTATCTGTGGTGTTTAGGTATTTAAATGATGGGACTTCATTAATGTGATTAATGAAAGATAAGAAACCTAAGATGTTGTAGAATCAAATTTTAAAACAAAACAGGTAGCTACAGTTCTTGCTTTGCATAGCGGTATATATGATATACTCTGCACCTTATTCGATGAGGAAAGGACCGAGATCCCTTCACCGGGAGTGACTCCTTTAGCAGTAACTGGCAGATGCTACACACTCGGTTTGGCTTTGATTGCTTTTAAGAGTTTTTGCTTTGCACAGTGATATATATATGATATATCCCGCACCTCATTCGACGAGGAAAGGGCCGACGATCCCTTCACCGGGAGTGACCCCTTTAGCAAAACTGGAAAAGCCTCAAAATCACTCCATTTCAAAACTTCATTTGATTCTACAACGATATAAAGTTCATTACGCAAAGGGTTTTCTTAAAAACTTGACGTAGCCCTCCGTCATTTCAGATAAGTAATAGTTAGTATTCGTGCTGCGTTTGTTGACTCAGTCAAGGCGTAGTGTGCGGTAGCTGATTACTATTTATCTGTTTATGCATATGATGCAGATTGGATTAGGGTAGTCGTGCGGCCTTGTTGACTTAGTCAAGGGTCGTGCGGGTGGGTTTAATTCAATCAGGAAATGACGGGTTGAACTTTACTTGCGGTCTATGGTTTGTTGACTCAGTCAAGGTCATAGATCGCCTGGGGCAAAATATTATCGGGAATTTCAAGTGTTGAAATTTGCAATGAGATTGCATACCTTCTATGAGATAGTTGGATCCCGATACCCGCTGCGAGTAAGAGTTACTCCTGGGAGAGTTTTACACATTGCAATTAGCCGATCAAGTAGGTGTCTAGAAAGGTGTCAACGAGGTTACGCCTCTGGGAAAACGAGGTTTACATTAATTAGGTTCGTGCGAAAGCACGGGGGACCTCCCTCAAAGTACCGACACTGGCCTGGCTGAAAGATTGGCGAACCTGTAGTGTGTAATTAATCCCGGCTAGTCTTTCCTTTTAGGTTTTGGAGGAAGATTTGATAAAAAGCAGTGGGAGCCATCCTGATTAGATAAGATAATAACCAATCTGATCTTGCACGAGCATACGCTAAAGTGTTTTCTTCTCTCTCTCTCCAGGTAGCGACCATTTCATGCCCTAATGAAGATAATAATATGGATGTATTGACCGAACCCGCATGTTATACTGTGCAGGGGAACGTTGGACCCGTTCTATCTTATAAATGTTATAAGACTGAACAGGAAACAGGAGAATATCTGGATTCTCACACCGCCCAAAAGGAGAACATGCATGTTGATGCATCATCTTCGGGTGTGTTTGTCATTGAGAACTGTTTCTCAGTTCACCCTACGTCCTGGGTATTAGATACCGGGTCAGGATCCCACATATGTAAGATGTTACATGGGCTGCGAAAAGGTAGAGAACTGAGAAAAGGTGAACATTCCGTTCATGTAGGGAATGGGGCAAATGTTGCAGCCAAAGCAGTTGGCATATATCACCTGGTATTACCAAATGGTGATACACTAGTCCTGAATGAGTGCTATTATATACCGAACATGATGTGCAACATTATATCAGTTTCTTTATTAAGTAAAGAAGGTTATAATTTTGTAGTAAAGGATAATGTTATGAACATATTCCTAGATCAAAGGTTGATTGCATCAGGCTCGCTACATAATGGCATATTCATTCTCAATCAAAATACAGTCTTCAATATACAAAACACACACAAAAGGAAAAGCTCAGAAATGAACGAATCCTTCTTGTGGCACTGTAGACTTGGCCATATCAATGAGACACGACTAGCTAAGTTGCATAAGAACGGATATTTGAATTCATTCGAATTATCATCTTATGACACTTGCCATTCATGTCTCAAAGGAAAAATGACCAAAACTCCGTTTAAAGGACACGGAGAAAGAGTTATTGAACTCTTGGGACTGGTGCATAGTGATGTATGCGGTCCAATGTCTACACACGCCAGAAATGGTTCTTCCTACTTCATTACATTCACTGACGATCTCTCTAGATACGGGCATGTGTTCCTGTTGAAACACAAGTCTGAAGCTTTTGAGAAATTCAAAGAATATAAGCACGAGGTAGAGAACCAAACGGGCAAAAGTATTAAGGTTCTTCGATCTGATCGAGGAGGTGAATACTTAAGCAGTGAATTCCTGGATTATCTAAAAGAGAATGGGATTCTCTCTCAGCTTACTCCTCCTTATACACCATAGCACAACGGTGTATCGGAACGCAGGAATCGCACCCTATTAGATATGGTGCGTTCAATGATGAGTAATGCTGAGTTACCTATTTCCTTTTGGGGGTATGCGCTTGAGACAGCTATATACCTATTGAATCTGGTTCCGTCTAAATCTGTACCTACCACACCATATGAGATATGGAGTGGGAAGAGACCATATTTTAAGCGAATTAAGATATGGGGTTGTCCGGCCTATGTCAAAAAGCAAAATCCGGACAAACTCGAGGTACGATCAGTCCTTTGCAAGTTTGTGGGATATCCTAAGAATTCTCAAGGATATTTTTTCTACCAAGCTGAGGAACAAAGAGTGTTTGTTGCTCAACATGCCACCTTTTTGGAAAGGGAATTTCTTGCAAAAGAAATTAATGGCAAAGAGGTAGAGCTGGAAGAGGTTCCAGCACCACAAACTGCAACTGACAATTTAGAAGAACCAGAGGATTCAGTGGTGCCCGACGTACCCCAGCCTCTCCGCCGATCTAGTAGGGTTTCTCGTCCACCTGAGAGATACTATGGTTTTCTCATTGATGGTGGTAGTGAGGATTGCATCATGGAGGATGATGACCCAACTAGCTTCGAGCAGGCCATCACGAGTGGGGACTCAGTGAAATGGCTGGATGCTATGCGGTCCGAGATGGATTCCATGTACACCAACAAAGTATGGACTTTGGAAGTTGCTCCTGAAGGGGTAAAACCCATTGGGAGCAAATAGATCTTCAAGAAGAAAATTGGTGTAGATGGGAAAGTGGAGACTTTCAAAGCTAGACTTGTAGCAAAGGGTTTTCGTCAAAGACCAGGTGTGGACTATGACGAGACCTTTTCTCCAGTGGCTATGCTTAAATCCATCCGAATCATGCTTGCCGTAGCTGCCTTTCATGACTACGAAATCTGGCAAATGGATGTTAAGATCGCCTTTCTAAATGGTGATTTAGAAGAGTGCGTGTACATGACTCAGCCAGAGGGCTTCGTAGACAGTGGGAGCAGCGGGAAGGTGTGCAAGCTGCTAAAATCCATTTATGGATTAAAGCAAGCATCGCGGAGTTGGAACATCTGCTTTGACGTCGTTATCAAAGAGTTTGATTTCGTCAAAAATCCAGATGAACCTTGTATCTACAAGAAGGTGGCAGAGAGTAAGGTTGTCTTTCTCGTATTGTACGTGGACGACATACTCTTGATAGGAAATGATATTCCTATGCTGCAATCGGTCAAGCTCTTCTTATCACAAAGATTCTCAATGAAAGATCTTGGTGATGCCTCCTGCATATTAGGGATCAGGATCTATAGAGATAGATCCAAACGGATTTTGGGATTGTCCCAATCCAGGTACATTGACACCATACTAAAGAGGTTTAGTATGGAAGAGTCCAAGCGTGGGAATATGCCCACGATCTCTGGAGTCACTCTCTCCAAAGAGATGTCTCCCAAGACTGATTTGGAGAGAGCTCGCATGCAAGGGATACCCTATGCTTCGGCAGTAGGCTCTATCATGTATGCGATGCTATGTACCAGACCCGATGTAGCATACTCACTAAGTATAGTGAGCAGGTATCAAGCTGATCCTGGAGAGAGTCACTGGACAGCTGTGAAGAGCATTCTCAAGTACTTGCGAAGGACTAGAGATATGTTCTTGGTGTATGGTAACGGAGAACTCCAAGTGGAGTCATTTACCGATTCCAGCTTCCAGAGTGATAAGGACGACTCTAAGTCGCAGTCGGGCTTTGTCTTTACCCTTTACGGAGGGGCGGTTAGCTGGAAGAGTTCCAAGCAGGAAACCGTGGCAGACTCGACGATGGAGGCAGAATACATCGCTGCCAACGATGCTGCCAAAGAGGCTGTCTGGATCAAGAAGTTCATTACTGAACTTGGAGTGGTTCCATCCATTGAGCATCCAATACCTTTGTATTGCGATAACAATGGAGCGGTGGCTTTGGCCAAGGAACCCAGGTCCCATCAGCGGTCCAGACATATTCTGAGGCGGTATCACCTGATCCGGGAGATAGTTGATCGCCGGGAGATCGAGGTCAGGAGAGTTGACACGAAGAACAACACTGCAGATCCACTCACGAAGGCCATTCCCCAGATACAGTTTGAGAGACTCTTCGGGATGCTCGAAACTATAAACTAGTTAACTATTTAACTAAAGTTGAGATGCTACAACCTTTGTAGATCCGGATTTCCGCCTCCTTAGCTCCACGTGGTCATGTCCTCGCTGTCCATCATGAATCCTCGACTCGATCATCGGCTTCATCGGGAAAACAAGCGGAATAGGTCGTCGGCTTTGTGTCAAAGACGATCTACGTCGAGGTTGCACAAACTCAAGCTCCGACTTCACAAACTTGTGAAACTTATGAAGTAAACACCCAAAACAACTTGGAAAGAGGTAGAGGGTGAAGAAATAGGAGGTGGGTTCACTTTAGAATTGGATTTATCTCACTAGATCTCAAGTTGCCATTGTGGTAGCAAGCTTGAAGAAGAAGAAGAAAATGAGCTAGTTATGATAAGTTCTCTTAAAAAGAAATAGAAAATCAAATACTTATCATAACTTAAACTAGGGTTAAGTGTAGAGAATTAACCATGGTCACTTGGATGGGTTAGGGTTAAGCATGAAGATAAGGATGGTTAGCAAAGTCAAAGCTTCATGAAGCTTCAACATAAAACAAATAAAGCCACCATTCTTATCTTAAACTTATCCAAATAAATGAATAACTAAATAAATGAATAACTAAATATGCAAAACCCTAATTATCATAATAACCATGGTTTAATTCTATTCACTTAACCATATGATCAAGTATCATCAAACATGATACAAAAAGATGCACAAAAGTATATCACATATACAATGTGCAATCCAAGTGAGAAAAATCCGTTTAAAGTGAACCAATACTAGTTAATGCAAAGTAATATATCAAATATATAATTATACATTAAATCATTAAATCAACACTTGATTCAATGATCCGGTTATATCGCATACAACCGACTAGTATGTAATGTATCGATTTATCGAATCAATGATTCGATAACTAGGTCATATCGAATATAACCAATCGAAACATATATCGCGAGAATGAAATGCGGTATCACATACACGCATTATTCTCGGTCCCGCACATATCTCATATGCGCTCCTATTTCATTTCGCTTGAGCCAGGAAACCTCTGTGTAGGACTCTAAAGACTCGTCAATACGCCGGTAGCAGATGATGATCATATCAAGCACCCACAAGCCGCAAGCGGTCTGCTAAACGTAACGGCCATCCGGGTATTGAGCGATCAGAAGATCGACGAGCTAGCCCGCTCACACTCCTGCGAATCCGACCAGTAACACTTACCGTACAGTCCGGTCTCTTCGTCAGATACGTCGCATATCAAGTCTAGGGGTGGTAAACGTCAGACCCCAATAACCCGATAAGTCGTGCCGATGTGAGGCTCATAACGGGTCGAGAAACTACTGGTAACACTTACCAGCAAATCTCTGATCAGCCCTGGCCAGGGACTTCCCTGTTACGGCCAATCGAGCACAGCGCAACATCAACCCCCAATACCGGGAGAGACGAAACCCCTCCTATCGCTCATTGCCTCCATGTGACTCGGGACTGTGCCCAAAGACCACCGTTTTGCACGCCCTCATGGACGTGGTAAGGTGGAGATCAAAGCACAGTGGGAATCACACAAGACTCTATGACGATCTCGGGTCTACAGACTAACCTGTACAAGTGTTACCTGAGAACTGCCATCTGACGTGAGGTATAATACCATCTGGGAGTTCTCGGCGAGTCCGTCCAGTGTACTCAGTCTCCACTGAGCACCCGTATACCATCTCTGATGTCAAACACCAATGGATATGGGATCATCCATCGCCCATCATATGGGTCGAGAAGCGTATACGCTAGTCTACTCTGGTATATCGATGCCCCGTCTCGATACACCCACGACTAGGGACCTTGAAGGATGTACTTATGGACTACCATGTCTCCACTAGTATGATCTGCATCATAGTCCAGGTAGTCAAGTACAAATCCTAAGGGCTTTACCAACATGTAACTATAAGACAGTATAAAGAGACTAGTGTACATGTTAAGATAAAGAGCAACCAGATAGCATACTATCATGTCGAGCAAGAAAGTCATCTCTATATATGTCTAAGCATCCAATATAATATACATAATCTGTACAATACTGGCCTCTAGGGCATACATACAACTAACACCCGAGACACCCTAAAATAAAATTGATTGGACAGTGAGATGTGCAGGCACTCTAGAACCATCACACAAGACCCCAGCCCCTATCTCTTTTCCCCGGCCGCCAATTAATTCCCTCTGGCCGCAAATTTGCGGCCAGAACAGCACCAAATTAGGTCATTTTGGTTCTGCAGCTCCTACATCTGTAGTTTAGACCCCCGGCATGTATAGATTTGTCTAATTTGACCTAGGGTGAAATCTGGAGCCTATTTCCTTGGTTGCTGTTTTGGATTCGTGTTTCCGTATTCCGTATTTTTAATTCTGAATTTATTTATTGTGTTTTACCTCGACTATTTGGCGTTTATACGATGAAATCGAGGATTTATTGATGGTTTTGGAAGGCGTGCCCATAGGTTCTAACCTATAGGCCCCTTATCGTATCGTTTTGGGTTTGTGTGCCGTTTTAGCTTTGATTTGGTTTTAATGCGCATATACGATACTTTGATGTGTAGGTACCCCATGAAGACTTCGGGACGACGAGCAAGCGCGTGGCGACGTCGACAAATGAAGACGCAAGGTGAGTAGATTATATCTACAGGGGGAAGTCGGGTGGATGGCGTATAGCACCCCCGCAGTCCGTAGTTAGTATACCTTATATATATATGATATATATATATAAGAGTTATAGTGTGTCGTAGATATTGTGTTAGGTGTATTATGCATAGATTAGGATTAGAAGTAAACTAGTGTAGTTCATAGTCGCGAACCTTAGAATAGATTTACACCCACACGCACACCCTTGCATTTTCATTATACTTGCACGGTGTTTGATGATATTGGATGACATTGGAGATGAGTCGATGATATTGGGTATAGTGCCGTGAGATCGGTGATTTGATATGATTCGTATTTGGGATACGAAATGTGATTTTAGCGGGCCTTTGGGCATGTGTTTTACCCCCTCATTCATACTTATATAGATGGTATCGATTTGTACTAGACTTAGATTCAGTACCCCAGATTATGTGATGTGATGATAAGAATACCAGGTAATTGATGAGATAATGTGATATTGACCCATACCCAGCTATTGGGATGCCGTACGACGATTTACCGTACGAGCTTTATATTGATGATAGATCCGCACTCATGACTTGAGGATTGTCATATGATATACTGTATTGTACGCGATACTATTGAAGCGGGATCACCGACTATTATATGTATATATATTTATATCGACTCAGATTTAGGTGGATTCTATACCCCTCCCGGTTGACTTGATACTTAGATCTGTTGTTTGCATAGTAGATGTTAGACTAGACCCAAGTCATACCTATTTCAAAAACTAATGAATCGGGAATATCTTAAAAACACTGTAGCCCTTATTTTACTAAAAACCCTTATTTGTCTCATTTCAAATGGCAAGCTGCATTATTATTCATTTACCATTTATTCTACGGCATTTCCGGCACATTGCTTCCTTTGCGGGTGATTTGCTTGGTAGGTGGGTTTTTTGCATCAGAACCACCCTTGTATATGTATTATTCATTGTATCTAGAAATTCCATCAACCAAAACCTGTAATTGTTTCAGACTTAGACACTAGTGATGTATTATTTCGACCTTAGAGTCGTGTGTAGCAGTATTACGGTTTTCATGTTACTGTGAGTTTCTTTTGAGTTTTGATCCTCGCCACTCGGCATTGTATATTATATTGTTTGTGTGGTTGTGACCGTCGATGGACGAAGATCTAGCTCTCGCTTGGGGATGCCTTTTATCACTGCATATATATATTGTTCTTGTTGTACCCCGTTCGGGGCCAGTATTTACAAAGGAAACTCTGCCGAAATTTTCATAAAAAACTACACATTTTAAAAATGGTTTTAGATTTCTGGGCTTTTGGCTTACTTGGATCAGATGGGGTCCTATAGACTTCATATGGTTCAAGGGCCAGTCACGTGCTCTTTCGGGTCGTGACAAAGTTGGTATCAGAGCGCTAGGTTAAACTTGGTTCGAGTCTAAGTTTGACTATGTGGAGCCTAGGGTGTCTATATATACACGGAACTTAGGCTTGACCTTACGGAACTTAGACTTAGTCGAGGGGGTATTAGACCCGAAATTTCGTCGTGTAGGATGACCCTTGGTTGATGGAATAGGTGACTAAAGTAGAGTGACGTACCGTGGGTATGTTCCGCGGCATACTTACGATACGCTACTCCGCTTAAGGAACCTTAGGATGTACATATTTTCGAGATCAGTGATTCTGTTCATATACATGATTATACATCCATTTGAGATCCTCGATTCTATTAGTTCCATGATCATACTTTCATTGATGCTGTTCCTTCTTATGATCATGTATCCATTTTGGATCTGTTGATTTCTTTCTTTCCATTGATCTGCTCTCTTCGATACTCGATTGAGGTTCCTGTCGCCATTGTTTGAGCGCAGTTGAGCTGCTGCTAGTGCTACGGTCATGGCGAGCTCGTCTGGTACGAGGGCCGACCATTGTGTTTTCCGGTGACATGGGAACGTCTCGAGTTAGTATTGATGATTGTGACCTCTTGTGGAGGCGAGTGCTTGGTTTTACACCGGATGATCAGGCCATTGTTAGAGCTGCCAGTTGAGAGAGGACTGTTGATGTACAGCATACCTCAGAGATTATGATGTCGCCTACCGTGCAGACAGATGAACCAGCTGTTGCTGAGATTGACAGGATGTCTCTTCCGGAGCTTCCGAGCTGAGATCGCCGGAGCTTCTAGGCAAATATGAGACAGATGATAGCTAGTCTACCGATTTGAGAGACGAAGGTGATTCGTCCGATTTATGCACCGGAGCAGTCCCAGTTGAGTCGAAGATTTTCAGTGTGGAGAGTGTTACTCAGATCTAGAGCAGGTCGATTTAGAGAGGACCGCCAATGTATCGCCTTTCCTGGAGGATTGAGGCACTGTACAGCGTACAGGCGAAGGAGCCAGTTTTTGCTGCGAACGACGAGATATCGCCCCAGATGTTGGAGCTATTGCGGTACGAGTTGTACTAGGAGATGATAGAAGGTCGCTAGTCATCGAGGATGAATGACTAGGACATGTGGATCGTTCGCCTACCTCGATACGAGGTCATCAAATAGATTGATTCCAGCTAGAGACGACTTCACGCAGAGACGTTGAGAGTCGACCGAGACGATCGAATGTCAGAAACCTACTATTCCAAGTTTCAAGTATTCGGAAAGACATGCAGGTGATTCCATGGACCCTTTAGAAGAATGAAACCCTAACTCGACTTAATGACCATGTGAAAGCCTTTGAACCTTAGGGTTTGCGGCAGTTCTGCGCGCTATTAGTGAGGCTTGGGTTTGCCCTTCTACGGCTGGACCACCGACGCTGTGGCATGTACTCGATACTATTAAACTGTACTCAAGATGTTGATCTCTTGGGGGATTATGAGGTTCTGACGAGTCGATCGGATGGTTCGACATCATTCGGATAGCATGTGATGGGACCCACTGCTTGGGAGACTCCAGACACAAGCATAGCCATTGGAGCGCAGTCCATGCAGCCACGATGAGACGAGTCCGAATCAGTCGACATTGAAGCAGAGTGAAGTAAAGGGTTCGCAAGAGATTTCGACGCGATGACGTCCCACTCCGTTGACATCAGAGATGCGATACGCACGCAGAGGCATTGTATATGGATATACCTTCCAGAAGGAGTTGCGACGAGTATGCAGCCGTTCCGGAACAAAATTTAGCTTCAGCAATGGACGATGACTTCCGGGCAATTCGGCAGGAATGCGATTTGAGAGAGACCTCGACAGGACCTTTCTCGAATACTATGTGAGAAGACCTGGACCCAGGAGGGGTCATATTGTGCACACCCAGCAGGCCAGAGTTCGGCATCGTCGACGAGGTAGTTGACCAGGTTTGGATAAAGGACCTTACCCAGATGCGTTGCGAGTTGATCGAGGACGGACGAGTATTGAGTATTCATCCGATGGTTGGGACGCGTTCCCGAGGACCTGTTCGGCCAGACATCTTCTACAGAATGATGGAGCTACAGAGTGCGCGATTCGAGTCCGTGCGAGAGACTTCGGATTGACCGTGGCCGAGAACAGTGCAGTGCGTAGATAGCATGGCGTGACGTCATAGTGGACGACGATAGAGACAAGTGGAACCAGAGGTTCGTGCGAGACACTGACGAGCTGTCATTACTTTCCGTCGAGGCTAGAGACCTGATAGGCTTACAGAGGCATTAGGATACGGCCAGTTTCCGAGGAAATGTGTGCGGAACACGTGGATGTCTAGAAAACGAGAAAGGATTATGCAAGAGAACCAGCCTCCGTACAGATTGGCATAGGCAAGATCGGAAGAGACCTTGAGCAGGATTCCTTCCAGGACACTGCTGCAATGATATTTGCACCCAGGATCGGATGTGTAATGTATATTCAGAGGACCAGAGGCCGACACCAGTGACATGCTGCTTTACGAGTGGTCGTGAGGATTGACCGAGAGATGACCAGAGAAGTGCCAGAACGGAATCGTCCCCGTTAGCACATCTGACAGGGCCGATGAGCCGATTGATTGCGAGATAAGTAATCCCCAGAGAAGATAAGGACCCAGAGACAGAGGATGCCAGACCGTGAGCAAGAGGCACGTAGACATCTTGCGCTGCCAGCATTGGATGCACCTTTGGTGTTTTGATTTGATTTTGCACGATGATCTCGCTCTCAGGCACGCCCGCTGCCCTTGGCAGATATTGTGTGCACACCCGTTGCACCTAGATGTTTTTCTGTGCACCTGAATGGTACATATATGGATTTTGTTTTCCGTGCGCACCAGACGCACGGGGTATTCTTATATACTCCTTAGGATTGATGTTTTCGGAGCCCCGGCAATTTGGATTTTTTGCTGAAATGTTCTAGTACTTGGGGGTTTAAATTTAAATTCGGGGACTGAATTTATTTAAGAGGGGAAGATTGTAACATTTCAAAAAAATAAAATATTATATTTTGGGAATTTTTTTAATTTAATATTATTTTATTGAATATTTTAATATTGTGGTATAATTAAATACAGAAAAATTTGGAAAAATTATGGAAAATTCTAAAATAGGGTATTATATGGAATTATGCCATTTTTAAGTTTTTATGATTAGTTATTTGCTAATTTAGTGCTAATCGCGATTAAAAATCGCTAAACGGATTTTTAGCAATTTTGTGCAAAACATGCACATATCTTTTTCCCTACACTTGTGCATTTTCCACCATGTTTCCTTTGGGGTTACTATTCTTGTGAGAAGGATTTTGTAGAGAAAAGAAAAGGAAAAGGATTATTATAATATGGTAGTAGGTATGGGTGAGAGAGAAAAGAGAGGGGTTAGTGTTGACTTAACCATTTCCTTCACCATTTCCTCCCTCCCTCTTCCCCTTCTCCTCCTGCTGCTACTCCTCCATCTCCCTCCCCTCTTCAAGCCCCAAATCATCATGAATACATCACCAAAACCCTACCCCCATTTCATTAAAAATGTGCACAAGATCAAGATCTACACATTGCACCAAGAAAGCAAGGATTTTAGCCACTAGGGGCAACTCAAGAAAATTCTAGAGTTGCTAAATGAGGTAATTACTGAACCATTAGCTTAGTTTTTGTATTACTTATACCCCCATGTTGTGATAGAACCGATATTGTGTGTTATTGTGGACTTGAGGAAAACCTAGTTAGGGTTTGGGGGAATTTTGTGTTGTGATGTTAAATTGAGCTCAGTAAGGTTATATAAACATCCTAGTGCATGGATTGAGACCTAAACCTGAAGAGTAAACCCAGAATACGGATTTAGAAACTGATATCGGAAAATTTATGAAATCTGGGAGTGTATTTTCTAATCTGCTATCACCCGAGACACCCTAAAATAAAATTGATTGGACAGTGAGATGTGCAGGCACCCTAGAACCACTACACAAGACCCCAGCCCCTACCTCTTTTCCCCGGCCGCCAATTAATTCCCTATGGCCGCAAATTGCGGCCAGACCTGCACCAAATTGGGTCATTTTGGTTCTGCAGCTCCTACATCTGTAGTTTAGACCCCTGGTATGTATAGATTTGTCTAATTTGACCTAGGGTGAAATCTGGAACCTATTTCCTTGGTTGCTGTTTTGGATTCGTGTTTCCGTATTCCGTATTTTTAATTCTGAATTTACGTATTGTGTTTTACCTCGACTATTTGGCGTTTATACGACGACATCGAGGATTTATTGATGGTTTCGGAAGGCGTGCCCATAGGTTCTAACCTATAGGCCCTTTATCGTATCGTTTTGGGTTTCGTGTGCCGTTTTAGCTTTGATTCGGTTTTAATGCGCATATATGATACCTTGATGTGTAGGTACCCCATGAAGACTTCAGGACGATGAGCAAGCGCGTGGCGACGTCGACAAATGAAGATGCAAGGTGAGTAGATTATATCTACAGAGGGAAGTCGGGTGGATGGCGTATATCACCCCCGCAGTCCGTAGTTAGTATACCTTATATATATATTATATATATAAGAGTTATAGTGTGTCGTGGATATTGTGTTAGGTGTATTATGCATAGATTAGGATTAGAAGTAAACTAGTGTAGTTCATAGTCGCGAACCCTAGAATAGATTTACACCCACACGGACACCTTTACATATTCATTATACTTGCACGGTGTTTAATGATATTGGATGACATTGGAGATGAGTCGATGATATTGGGCATAGTGCTGTGAGATCGGTGATTTGATATGATTCGTATTTGGGATACGACATGTGATTTTAGCGGGCCTTTGGGCATGTGTTTTACCCCCACATTCATACTTAAATAGATGGTATCGATTTATACTAGACTTAGATTCAGTACCCCAGATTATGTGATGTGATGATAAGAATACCAGGTAATTGATGAGATAATGTGATATTGACCCATACCCAGCTATTGGGATGCCCTACGACGATTTATCGTACGAGCTTTATATTGATGATAGATCCGCACTCATGACTTGAGGATTTTCATATGATATACTGTATTGTACGCGATACTATTGAGGCGGGATCACCGACTATTATATGTATATATATTTATATCGACTCAGATTTAGGTGGATTCTATACCCCTCCCGGTTGACTTGATACTTAGATCTGTAGTTTGCATAGTAGATGTTAGACTAGACCCAAGTCATACCTATTTCAAAAACTAACGAATCGGGAATATCTTAAAAACACTGTAGCCCTTATTTTACTAAAAACCCCGATTTGTCTCATTTCAAATGGCAAGCTGCATTATTATTCATTTACCATTTATTCTACGGCTCGCATTGCATTGCACGCTTATATGTTATTGATTCATATTCCTTTGTGCATATGCCTTTACATAGTTCCATGCTCATATTAGTGTTTCACGTTGCATATATTATAATTCTTGGATTTCGTACCGTGATATGGTTGCATATGATGATTCTGGATTGTTTTACTCCTGCGTATATATATCAGTGGTATGGGACGCTGAAATATATATTTATACAGTCTCAGTTTTTCCTTGTTTTCACGGATAGGAGGGGCGTTCTCGTAATTACTCGAGAAGCTTCTAGAAGAAAGGTGACTCATTATGCTTTAATTCATTTATGAATTAAGCTTAATGAAGTGGAGGAGATGATGTGTGATTTGCATTAATTACATCATGAGTCATGAGGTGATTCACCTCAAAGTAATTAATGAAGCATGGTTGATATTTTGAGATATTATTTCTAGATATTTTGATGCTTCATTATTTATCCAAATGACTTAAGATATTTATTCATTCTCACTCACACATTCTCTCTCCTCAAGCTCTCTCTCTCTCTTCAACCCTAACCCTAATCCTCTCATGTATTGAGATCCCAAGAATTAGCAAGACTAATAGATCCCTAATTCTCTTCTATATCCTCTAGGTTACCTTGATTAGCACTCATAGTCACCTAGTTACCTCAAATGAGAGGTTAAAGATTGGAGAAGTAGCTCTCGGGTGGATCTTCTATTACATCGAGGAGGCTGACGAGGAGGTGATCAACAAGAACAAGAAGGACTTGATTCATTAGGTATAATCATCTATCATAGTAGCTAATCACTTCTATATAGTTGTTAGTTAGGGTTTAGCAAAGATCCGTAAAGTTAGTCGATGTTAGTTTAAACAAAATGATTGTTTTACCTATTCCGCCTCCCCGCATCATGTGTGGTGTCTAACGTCGAATTACAGTGGTATCAGAGCCTAGCTAAACCATAACTAACATGTTAGCAAACTCGTTAGAAATTCGATCGCAAAATGAACCCGAAAATACGACGTTTTAACCAAGTTTCTGCCGATTTTAAAACAGGGTCTAAAATTTTTTCAGGGACCCTTAAAAATACAAGCAGGGAATTTTAAGAATTATGAAGAAATTTAGGATTGTGATTCGACCATAGTGCCGCGGAACCGCCGCCGATCCAAGCGATCCGCCGCGGATCCGCGGCCGAGTTGACTCGGAGTCAGCCCAAATTTGCTCAGTTATTCTTCTGTGTTGATATTGTGATTTCTGGGATGTTTTGTTTCTGCTCAAGTTTCAGGTGCACAGAGAATTATTTGGAGTAGATTCATTTGTGTTTGCTTGATCAAAATTCTAAGATGTTTGGCTAACTTGATTATATCTGTGTTGTGTTTAATGTGTTCGTAAACCTCCCCTAACTGCTAGTATGTCGGTTAGCAGGGGGTTGCACATTTCTGTAATGGTTTTTACTGGTTTGTTATTATGGACTTGTTGGATTGTCGTGAATGGATAGCCGGGGATGTGAGACGAGTGTTTCTTTCATTCAAATGTAATTTGTAAATTGTTGTAATATTCTTTTGCGGAGCACAACCGGGTTGAGGTTGTAGCCACCGTTGTATTATTTCATTTACTGTTTTCTGCTCCTAGGATAGACCCAAGATGGGGTGCACAAACTATCGGGTACTTTGAAGTGTTTAGTGGCCTACTCACGTCGTTGAGGGAGATCGCTTCACTTCGGGTACTTGACGGGTAGTTTGCCGTACCCGTAGGGGTCTAGGGTGGGGTTTTGGCTATTCATCGTGACTGTGTAATCCGTCTTTCTTTGCAGGCTCAAAAGGAATGCAGATTCGTAGAAAATCCAATATGTTCATCTGTGATCTGGAATGCCTATTATTGCGTCTGACGAATGTACAATATCTATATATGATATCTAGTAGGCGTCGCTTATGTTTTGCACCCGCGCTAGCCCAGCACCCGCTCTGTCGTTAGTTAAGTAACCTAACGGGTGAATGAAGGGGCCCAGTGGCAAATGCGGATGGCATAAGAGGACGTTATACTTTCGTTGTTTTTTGCAATGATAGGTTAATTGATGGGACACATTATATTAATGCAAAGAAAATAAACCAAAGTTGAATCATTGGAACAGTTTAAAAGAAACCTCTCAGTTATTTTAAAACAGAAGATTTTTTTAATTGCGGAGCTTAAACCACTCCTTTTAAAAGCTATCAGGTTCCTTCGATCATATCAAGTTCACTACGTTCACGGTTTCGCCAAAACCATTCGTAGCCCTCCGTCATTTCATTTGGGTATTCAGTAGTATTCAAGCTATATATTTTGACCAATGCCAAGGCATAGTGTTTGGTAGCTGCTGGGTATTCATTTGTTGCATAGAAAGATGAGTTAGTTTGGGACAGTCGTATTATCATTTGGCCAACGTCAGGGGTATGTACGGATGGGTCCAAATTAACAAGATAATGATGGGTAGAACTTGACATGTGACTTATGACATTTTGACCAACGCCAAGGTCATAAGAGCATAGGGCAGAAATTGATATCGGGAATTTCTAAAGAAACTGAAATTTGCTAAGAGTTGCATAGCATTTGGAGTGTGATAATTTTGGTAGAATTCCTTCAGCTTTATCACACGATGATATTTGAATCCCGATCCTGCTGTGAGTATCCGCTACTCATCAGGAGATTCGTCACTTAACGATCAATGCTATAAACCAAGTAGGTGTCGAGAAAGGTGTCAGCGGGGCTACGCCCCCAGAGAAAAGAGGTTATTTAATTAAGAAACTTCGCGAAAGCGTCGTAAAACCTCCCTCGAAGTACCGACACCGACCTGGCTGAACGGTTAAGCAAGTATTGTACGGTGAGAATAGTCCTGACTAGTTCTTCCTTTATGGTTTGAGGAGAGATTCGAGAAACAGTAGGAGCCATCCTGTTTAGATTAACTAAAAACCACTCTATACTTGCAAGAGCATCATGCTAAAGTGTTCCCTCCCTCTCTCTCTTTGCAGCGACCCAGAACATGACAGGCCTTAAGTTATTATTAGATAAAAATATTTTGACAGGACCAAACTATAAAGATTGGTTCCGGAATGTTAAGATGGATATAACTTATGACAAATTGGGGTATGTCCGTACTACTAAGGCACCTGCCGTCCCTGGTCCATAATCCAGCGTCGCGGATAAGGAAATCCGCAAGACCTGGGAGATTGATTAAGTGAAGGCCAAATGCATCGTGCTTGCCTCTATGAATAATGAACATCAGAGGATGCACGAGAATATGGATCTTGAATCCATATTTCTCCACACCAAGGATTAGTATGGAGAGCAATCTCGTATAGCTAGATACGAGACCTCGAAGAACTTGTTTCAGTCGAGACTGGCCGTCGGGTCATCTGTAGGAGAATATGTTCTTAAGATAATTGGCTATATAGAAGAGCTCGCGGACCTCGGGACAACATTAGAGAACGAGCTATATACAGACTTGGTTCTTCAGTCCCTTCCTTCCACCGACGCCCAGTTTATTCTGAATTTCAACATTCAAGGAAAAGAAGTTGAACTTCCAGAACTCCTTAACATGTTGAGGAGTGCAGAGGGCACCTTGCAGAAAGCAAGGGAAACACCCACTATGTTTGTTCGCGGTGCTTCTGTTGGATATAGTGCCCTCAGAGTCAATTATTGGATCACAGGTACGTGATTGCAATGATTGAGGGAGGACCTATACCGGTAGGACAGTCTTACTCAAGATGATAGTATGCTATCTGGTTTATCTTTATCATCGTGTACATGTTTCAGGTGACATTACATGTCACTATTGCACGTTGGTAGAGACCTTATGATTCTTGCTTGACGGCCAGTAGTATGATGGCGATCATATACATGGGAGCTGAGGTCTATAAGCACATCCTTAAATAGTCCCTAGTCGTGGGAGTTTCGAGACTGGGCATCGACATTCCATTAGTAGACTAGTGTATACAGTCGAGACCCCGACGAGGGGCGGTGGCCGGTCTCACAAGCCATTGGTGTCAGTTGGTTCACCTAAGATGTATACAGGTGCTCATTGGGTTATGAGTACACCGGACAGGACTCGCCGGGAACATGCTAGTTGGTATTATACCTGACGTCAGATTTCCCTGGTGACATGTGTACAAGTTAGTTCATTGACCTGAGATCGTCATTTGTCTCGTGTGAGTTCCCACTGTACTTTGATTACTACCCTACCACGGCTCAAAGGAGTCATGCAAACAGGTTTTAGTTGGGTACAGTCCCGAGCCACATGGAGGCAGTGAGCGGATCGGCAGGGGTTTCGTCTCTCCCGGTATTGGGGGTGAGATCGCGCTGTGTCTAGGAGAGCCATTATATGAAGTCCTTGGCCAAGGCAGGAGATTTACTGGTAGGTATTCCAGTAGTATCTCAGGGTGTTCTAGGCTACACTCTGACACGACTTGTACCGCTTTTGGGGGTCTGACTTTTACCAACCCCCTATGCCCGCCATGCGATGCTCATAGACGAGCGGACCGGACTGTACGGATATTGTCACTGACAGGCTCAGTAGGGTGTTAGGATGAGTTCACTCATCGACCTCCCTTTTGGTCAATACCTGGTAGCCCGTTACGTGCGGCTAGTACCTCTGACATGCTAGTGGTTAAATCCACAGTCAAAGTATTGACGAGTCTTTAGAGTCCTCCACAGACAGTTTCTCAAGTTTTGGGCGAAACGTTGTAGAGGCCGTATGATATATGGCAGGGTCCGATCATATACGTGCAGTAGTGCACGGATCATGATCGGGCGGATCATACTAGTGGGCTTTGGTTTAAGCCGGATCCTAGTATTAGATTTGTTGGATTACTTTAGTCTCATCGCATTCGCATTCAGTCGGAACGCGGATGCAGGTATGTATATACAAGTGAGGGCTATCCTTGTGATCCGTCACGAGTTTACTTTAGATGTTGCCGTATCTTTTTGTTGTTGTAAACATTTGGGTTAATGTTTACAAATGGAAATTATGAGCTAGAAATCATCATGAGGTGCATTTATTGTGACACATGCAACCTAGTGACTCATGGTCTCTTTTATTGTGCATATGTCACATTTTGTGATGGATTTGTAAGTTCAAATGAGAGGAAGAGAGAGAAAGGGCAGCCATAAGCTCATGGTTAGCTCATGTATTTCCTTCTTACTCTCTCACTCTCTCATTTTATCATACAACACACAAGAAAGAAAAGACTCCTCATCTTCTTCCTCCTCTAGCTCACAAACTCCATTGATGGCTTCATCTTCAACCTCCATCCATGCAATGGATGCAAGAGACAAAGTTGTCACACAGATTCTCTACTTCGTCTTGGACACGTCGGCTAGCGAACTTCGTGCCCGAGTTGCTTCGGATGAAGCGGGAGCCCATAAAAAGACTCGAAAATGTGGTGCCCTTTCCGACGAGGAGACCGGAGATCGGAGATGCCGTGAGGAGCAAGAGATGGTGGCTAAAGACCGAAGGACACGGATCGATCGGTATAGCTTTTCTAACCCTTCTCTAGTTAGCTAGTTGTAGGTTAATAGTTCGATCCGGATTTAAAGTATATGATAGCGCTGGTTTCTAGTTTGAAAAAGTTTTCGTTTCCGCATTTTGGCCTCGGACAGACGGCCGGGGCGCTACCGTAGACTTACATGGTATCAGAGCCACGCCATTAACCTTTACTAGCTTATTCTAATGTGTTTAAAATATCGATCGATCGAAATTTCCGAATCGTGTTTTCATTTCAGTGTGCTTTCTGTCGATTTTCAAAGTTGGTCAAAAGAATATTTTAGGCATCTTAAAAATACATGCAGGCATAACTAAAGCTACGGAAAAAGTTTGGAGACCTAACTCCAAAATTCCGCCGCGGAACCACCGCTCAATGTCGCATTTGGCGACCCTTCCGCGACCTTTTTTGGGCTACAGTAACCCAAATGTTTTATGGGGCTTTAGTTCATGGAAATATGATTTTTGTGATATATAGTTTTGGCCCAGATTATTTTGAGTGCTGGAATTGTAATTGGGGCCCACTTTGGGAAGTTTTGTCGATCAGAATTTTAAATACGTTAGTTTACAGTACTTACATTATATCTGCGACCGTGAATGCCATTCGAGCGGTAAATCTTGTTTAATTGCTATAGTCCTTTTAGACGGGTTTGCGAATGTGACATTCACGTTGATGTTCTGTGTTGTGCTGTGATGTTGCGGATTTGTCGTGCTGGATAGCCTGGATGCAATGTTAGTACAGTTTGTTATATTTGTACATTTGATATTGCGGGACGAGCGTCCGACATATGGACTGCCGTCACTGCCTGTTTGTATATTATTCTTTTAGGGCATGACCGGGCTGAGGTCGATATACCCATTGTATATATTTTACTTTCTGTACTAGGATTACCCCGCGGTGGGGTGCACGGATAGCCGGGTTCTAGAGGGCAACGAGCCCGCATCTCATGGCTTTGAGACGGAGGGGGATTTACTCTAGAATTGGCGGGCTATTCGCCGCACTCGTAGGGGGTATAGGTTGACCCAAGGAGGGGTGCTCAAGTTACCGGATTCCGTGAAGTGCTGGGTGGTCCATTCACTTTGCAGTAGGGGGATGCCTCGCTTCAGGTTTTAGCGGGTAACTTGCCGCGCCCGTAGGGGTCTAGGTTTTCATTGCACATGCTATCCACACGACTAGGGGAACGTCGGGTTTCACTTGCGGCTCAAAGGAAACCTGGGTATCCCAAATTATCTGTATTGTTCTGTGATGCTTACTACATTTCTGTGATGTTGCATTTTTATCACGCCATGAGCGAATATTATATATTGATATATATACTAGTAGATGTTGTATCTGTTTTACACCCGCGCTAGTCCAGTCCCCGCTCTGTCGTTAGTTAAGTAACCTAACGGGTGATGACGGGACCTAGTGGCGAATGCGGATGGCATATACGTACATCATATTTTCGTTCTTTATTGGTGTGATCAATTGATGGGACTGCGTTGATTCGGATCAATGCAAGCTAAACAAACCTATTTTGATGTTGTTGGTGTTGGATATATATGCCCTAGAGGCCTATATTGTATAGGATGCTTGGGATATGTATGTACATGACAGTCTTGCTTGATATGATAGTACGCTATTTGGTTTGACTTTGTCTTAACTTATGATATATTTTACTTGGTATTTATATATATATGTTGATAAAGCCCATAGGGTGTTTGTCTGACTACCGGCATTGTGATGGCAGTCATACTAGTGGGAGCTGGATAGTCAATAGGCACACCCTTAGATGTCCCTGGTCGCAGGAGTATCGAGATTGGGCATCGATACTCCGGAGTAGACTAGTGTATACATATCTAGACCCTGACGAGGGGCGATGGATTGGTCCCGCAACCATTGGTGGTGTTCACCTAAGATTGTATACAGATGCTCACTGGGTGCGAGTACACCGGACAGGACTCGCCGAGAACTGACTGGATGGTATTATACCTAACGTCAGATAGCAGTTCTCAGGTGACATGTGTGCAGATAGTCCGTTGACTTAAGGTCATCATTTGTCTCGTGTGAGTTCCCACTGTGCTTTGATTATTACCCTACCACGGCTCAAAGGAGTCGTGCAAACAGGTTTCAGTTGGGCACAGTCCCGAGCCACGTGGAGGCAGTGAGCGACTGTTAGGGATTCGTCTCTCCCGGTATAGGGAGTTGATATCGCACTGTGGTCGGTTGGTCATTACCATAAGTCCCTGGCCAGGGCTGATTGAGAATTACTGATGGAATGATCAGTAGGTTCTCGGGTGGTCTTGAACCATACCGACACAACTTGTACGGTTATTAGGGGTCTGACGTCCACCACCTCCCTAGACCGTATATGTGATACTCTTAGACGAACAGACCGGACTGCGCGGATATTGTCACAGACAGGCTCAGTAGGATTTCAGATGGGTTACCTCATCAGCTTTCTTATCGACAACTACCCGGGGACCGTTACGTACAGATAGTGCCGCTTGCGGTCTGTGGTTAAACCCACTGCCAGCGTAGTAGTTGAGTCTTTAGAGTCCCACATAGAGATTTCCCAAACCCAGGCGAAAAGATATAGAGGTCGTATGGTTTTACGACAAAGGTTCGAACGCGCACGTGTTTAAACGCACGTGCGACATTCGGACAGTTTTTGCTAGCTGGCTTTGGTTTAAGCCAGATTCTAGTATCAGGTTATTGGATTTATACAGTCTAAAGTTTTTCCGTGTTTTCACGGATGAGAGGGGCGTTCTCGTAATTTTCCGAGAAGCTTCTTGAAGGATGTGACATGGAGGGAGAGGTGGCATTTTCATTTAATGATTTAGTGACTCATTGTGAGTGATTCATCATATCATTAATGCATTATTAAATGCTTAATGACTCACATAATGAATCACCCACTTGCATTTATGAAACATGATGAATAATCTCATATTATTCATTTCTTTTTATTCATTATGTTTCATATATCAAGATAGAAGCTATTTCATTATTATTATTATTATCATTATCATCTTCTCACTCTCTCTCTTCAAGCTCTCTCTCCTTCACCAAAGCCTAATCCTACCCCTCATGAGTTGAGAACAAGGATTAGGAAAGACTAATTACTCCATAACCTATCTCTACATCACCTTAGCTACTCTATTTAGCAACTAGAGAAACTAAGTAACCTCAAGTTTAGAGGTTATAGCTTGGATTAGGGTTCTCGGGTGGATCGTCTATCACGGAAGAAAGCCGAAGAGGACGTGGAGATCCAAAGAGGCCGTAGATAACATTAAGACGAAGGACTAGAACCGTTTGGTATAATCTCTTAATATAGTAGTTTAGAACTCTATAGCTTTTGTTAAAACTTGTTTAGCAAACGATTCATACGGTTATTCGATGTTTAATCATAGAACAAGATTGTTATTCATATTTCCGCCTCCCCATAAGTATTGGGGTGTTGAACATCGACTTACAGTTGGAACATTTTTCAAAAAGCTGTTATTGTAAGGACGTTTTCTTTTGTTTTGCACAGTGGTATTCGGTAATGAATATCCAGCACCTCAGTTGACGAGGCAAGGGCCGAGATCCCTTCACCGGGAGTGACCCATTGGGAAGAAGTTTGCGTCAGGGTAATAACTTCACTATAGCCGATTGCCTTTTTGCTTTGCATTGTGGTATTCAGTTAGAATATCCTGCACCTCATTCTACGGGGAAAAAGCCGAGATCCCTTCACCGGGAGTGACCTCTTTAGCAAAGGTTTTCGCCACTATATTTATAAAAAGTTATCCGGTTCCTTCAACGATATCAAGTTCATCACGTTAAAGGTTTTTCTCCAAAAACCAACCGTAGCCCTCCATCATTTCAGATTAGTATTGCTTAGTATTCGTGCTACGTATGTCGTGCTCAGCCGAGGCGTAGTGTGTGGTAGCTCTGTAACGCTTTTCTGTCTTATGGATATGTGATTGGTTAGGACAGTCGTACGGTCATTTTGGCTCAGTCAAGGACTCATGCGGGTGGGTCTAATGCAATCAAGATAATGACGGGTTGAACTTGGCTAGGATCCTTTGATATGTTGGCTCAGTCAAGGTCACTTGGGTCCTAGGGGTAAAAACACACATCGGGAGTTTCTAAAGAAACTGAAACTTGCCAGGCATGCGCATACCTTCTGGAGTGTGATGACTTGAGTGGATTCTATCAGGTTATCATGCGATGATAGTTGGATCCCGATTCCCACTGATGAGTTCGTTTACTCCTGGGGTGATCCCGACTAATTCTTCTTTCAGGTTTGGAGGAGAATTTGAGGTTACAGTAGGAGGTTTCTTGATTAGATAAATTGATAACCATTCTGATCTAGGTTAGAGTGCACGCTGAGTATTTCTTTTCTTTCTCTTTTTGGCAGCGACCATGACCCGACCCTTGACTATAACTCAGTGACCAAGTTAACTGAACCTTCTTAAAACACTGGCTTTTGGATTGTCAGAGTTGCATACCTCATGGCCACTCCTACTTTTACCCTTTTCTCCAGAACACCCCGTATTACTACGAATATCCACTTTCAATGGATAAAACCATCGTATGGTTATATACGAACTCGAAGGAACTTATTTCAGATTCGAGGATGGTTCCGGTTCCGGAGAAAATGAATAGGATTATTCAGTTGTCTTTTCCTTTTACCTTCTCTCAGGCTGCGAGTGCTCCTTGGATTAGGACGGTAAACCTATTACGCTAATTGGATAGTCTTCTTCCAAACCATAGGCAGGTGCCGAATGGTGGGGAATGAAGAAAACAAATTAGCCTAAGTGTGGTGTACAGAAGGTATTAAGTAAAGACAAATAAAAGGATCAGAAAGAGGGCAAAGTAAATTGCAACTGCTATCATTCACGACCAAACCAAGTATTTCATCGCCACTCCTACTTCACCTTTATATTTCTCCAGGACACCCCGTATCACTACGAAGATCCACGGTTATTTGGATACTCCATCGTATGGTTATATACGAACTCGAAGGGACTTGTTCCAGTTCGGGGATGGATTCTGGTTCGGGAGAAATATGAATAAGGTTTATTCAGTTGTCTTTTTCTTCACCTTCTCTCAGGTTGCGAGTACTCCTAGGATTAGGAGAGTACACCCATTACGCTTATTGGATAGTCTTCTTCCAAACCTTAGGCTGGTGCCGAACGGTAGGGAAAGAAGAAAACCATTTAGCCTAAAGGGGTGTACAGAAGGTAATGACTGAAGACATATAAAGGGATTTGGAGAGATGGCAAAGAGATATACGGTTATAGTTGTGAATCTGATAATGGAAGAGGCATTACTAGGAATACCCGGAAACCCCTTCGAATCATATTCATGTTTCCGTTTCACTGTGCATTGTTAATAGAAAACTGATTTCCCAATTAGACACTTGCTCCAGGGTATGTATTCACCAGATATGATTCTCACATCTGTATGGTTTTACAGATGATGAGTGGGAGTAAGTTATTGGGAATTAGGTGATCATCCTCATTATATCGGGATTCGTTGTAATTGGTGATATTTGAGAAAATCGCCTGGGTTGTTTGCCGGACGGCAAATATTTGGTTTTGAATATCCGTTGTTATGCACCAATTTCAAATTGATATATCTGTACGTTTATTTTTATAAAGTGAGATATAACCTTTTGAAATTATGTCCATGACATTTACCTATATCAGTTGATGGTTAGGTAAGGAGTATTAAAAAGCGATGTAATTCTTCTTAACTATAAGTACAGTTTTCAACCTACGACGCACAGGGTTTGAGTTATTCAACTCAGCGGACTTATACAAAGTATTGTATGTTGTCCAGTGTCCATTAGGACAGAGGAGTTGGTCCTCGTACTATATTCTTTTTACTTGTGACTTCTCTAGTTTTTAGATAGGTGTTTCGTAGAAATACAAGGTCTAAGTTTTGAGAAGTTACAGGTATAAGAATAAAGCAGAGAACCAGGTGTTGCAAGTATCAGGATTCTTCAAGGTAATCGAAGATGTAGATACTTGTGTATGGTATTCAGTTGATAGTAATGGTTTTTTAGAAACTTGTTTCTCTTTCAGGTTACTCATATTTGGATGCATTCCTAAGTTGAGTAATGCTGATCGGCCTCCTTCCATTTAGTTTACATGCACTGGAGACAGCTGCATGATTTGGATCTGGTTCCAATTAAATCAGTGCCTCTGTTTCTATATTGGATATAGAACGGTTCATATCTTAACGATGTTAAGGTATGGGGAGTTGTCCGGCTTATGCTTAAAACCAGACTCTGGATAACTCAAGGCACGTTTCTGTAATGGCTGTTTGTGGGTTGACCCGGGCAATGACGAGGGTTGACTTTCTACCATCTGGAAGATCAATAGTGATATTGTTCTTGACTCGTCACAGGTTTAGTAAAATGGATTTTTTTTCAGAAAACAGTAATGGGAGTATGGTAGAACTAAAAGTGATTCCAGAACTGCAAACGATTACTGAAAATTTAATAGGATCTAAAGATTCAATCTGGATTGACATTCCATTAGCCACTTCGCAGATATGGTGGGTAACCTCAGGCACTCGAGATGTACTTCAGTATGCTCAAAGACGGTGACAGGGAGGTTCTTGTTTACCCAGACTTGACACTACTGTTGTTCCAGATTATGAGACCCGGCAGGAGGATGAGTATAGCGTCTTCTGAACTGGCTTTAGAAGTGCACATGTATATTATTCTACCAGAGGGTTGTCGTAGTCAGTGGGAGCAGCGGAAGCATAGTGGACAAGTGGCATATGTCTATTTATAGACTAAAGCAGATATAGCGGAGATAGATCATCTATTTCTGATATGGCAGTCATAGGTTTGGCTTCATCAGAATAAGAGATGGATCGGTTAAGATGGTAGTAGGGTGTGATGTCCTGGTTTTTGGATGACATACACATAGTAGGAAGTGATATTCCTGCACTACGATCGGTTTTACTTTGGTTGTCACACAGTGGTTTCTCCACATAGGACTTGGATATTATATCAGACATTCTGGTTACTAGATCTATGGTTTTAGATCTAGATTTGGGAAGAGTCCCAATATGGGTACTTAGACAGCATTCTTAAGGTGTTTTAGAATGGACAACTCCTGGCATGGTGGTGTACCTGCAGGTGATGGAGTCACCCTCTCTAAAGGTGTCTTACAGACTAAAGGGGAGAGGGATGTGCATGATTGGCAGATCACTTGCTTAGGCAATTGAGTTGATCATGAGATGTCAAGTACCACACCAGATGTTGTTTTTGCACTAGATGCAATAAGTTGATATTGATCCAATCCTGGAGAAACATTCGGAAGCAGTTTTAGAACATAAGTGGATATTCTAGAGATATGATAATGGCATTCTCCTTCGGGAGACAGTTATCATTCCAGGCTTCCAAGGTGACCTGGATGACAGAGTGACTGTCAGAGTTATAGTTTTCCTCTGACGAGGGGCAGTATTTTAGACAGGTGGTCCAAGCGGATACTGAGGGAGGCATGGCGCAGGATACTGATTAAGTTCAGTTGTCGATACAGTTTAAGAAGTTTGGATTTGGAGTTCATTTATGAACTAAGTTCCATCAGATATCCAAACATATTCTATGACAGGTATTGCTCATTTCGGGAGATGGCTTTCTCCGTGAACTTGAGATAAAAAAAGACATAGAAAGAAACATTAAGGCGGATCCACTCACTGAGGCTATTCCTCGAACGCAATAGTTTCGCAAACGGGCTTTGTGAGACTGATTAATAGAGGAGTTGGGTGTTCGGTATCATACGGGTTGTGAGTATGCGACATCACAATAATTAGCCTTGAGTGCAAGTGGGAGATTGCTGGATATAGTGCCCTCAGAGTCAATTATTGGATCACAGGCACGTGATTGCAATGATTGAGAGATGACCTATACTGGTAGGACAGTCTTACTCAAGATGATAGTATGTTATCTGGTTTATCTTTATCATCGTGTACATGTTTCAGGTGATATTACATGTCACTATTGCACGTTGGTAGAGCCCTTATGATTCTTGCTTGATAGCCATCAGTATGATGGCGATCATATACGTAGGAGCTGGGGTCTATAAGCATATCCTTAAAAGGTCCCTAGTCGTGGGAGTTTCGAGACTGGGCATCGATACTCCATTAGTAGACTAGTGTATACAGTCGAGACCCCGACGAGGGGCGGTGGCCGGTCTCACAAGCCATTGGTGTCAGTTGGTTCACCTAAGATGTATACAGGTGCTCATTGGGTTATGAGTACACCGGACAGGACTCGCCGGGAACATGCTAGTTGGTATTATACCTGACGTCAGATAGCAGTTCCCTGGTGACATGTGTACATGTTAGTTCATCGACCTGAGATCGTCATTTGTCTCGTGTGAGTTCCCACTGTGCATTGATTACTACCCTACCACGGCTCAAAGGAGTCGTGCAAACAGGTTTTAGTTGGGTACAGTCCCGAGCCACATGGAGGCAGTGAGCGGATCGGCAGGGGTTTCGTCTCTCCCGGTATTGGGAGTGAGATCGCGCTGTGTCTAGGAGAGCAATTACACGAAGTCCTTGGCCAAGACAGGAGATTTACTGGTAGGTATTCCAGTAGTATCTCAGGGTTTTCTGGGCTACACTCCGACACGACTTGTACTGCTTTGGGGGTCTGACTTTTACCAACCCCCTATGCCCGCCATGCGATGCTCATAGACGAACGGACCGAACTGTACGGATATTGTCACTGACATGCTCAGTAGGGTGTCAGGATGAGTTCGCTCATCGACCTCCCTTTTGGTCAATACCTGGTAGCCCGTTACGTACAGCTAGTACCTCTGACATGCTAGTGGTTAAATCCACAGCCAAAATATTAACGAGTCATTAGAGTCCCCCACAGACAATTTCTTAAGTTTTGGGCGAAACGTTGTAGAAGCCGTATGATATATGGCAGGGTCCGATCATATACGTGCAGTAGTGCACGGATCATGATCGGGCGGATCATACTAGTGGACTTTGGTTTAAGCCGGATCCTAGTATTAGATTTGTTGGATTACTTTAGTCTTATCGCATTCGCATTCAGTCGGAATGCGGATGCATGTATGTATGTACAAGTGAGGGGTATCCTTGTGATCCGTCACGAGTTTACTTTAGATGTTGCCGTATCTTTTTGTTGTTGTAAACATTTGGGTTAATGTTTACAAATGGAAATTATGAGCTAGAAATCATCATGAGGTGCATTTATTGTGACACATGCAACCTAGTGACTCATAGTCTCTTTTATTGTGCATATGTCACATTTTGTGATGGATTTGTAAGTTCAAATGAGAGGAAGAGAGAGAAAGGGCAGCCATAAGCTCATGGTTAGCTCTTGTCCTTCTTACTCTCTCACTCTCTCATTTTATCATACAACACACAAGAAAGAAAAGGCTCATCATCTTCTTCTTCCTCTAGCTCACAAACTCCATTGATGGCTTCATCTTCAACCTCCATCCATGCAATGGATGCAAGAGACAAAGTTGTCACACACATTCTCAACTTCGCCTTGGACACGTCGGCTAACGAACTTCGTGCCCGAGTTGCTTCGGATGAAGCGGGAGCCCGTAAAAAGACTCGAAAATGTGGTGCCCTTTCCGACGAGGAGACCGGAGATCGGAGATGCCGCGAGGAGCAAGAGATGGTGGCTAAAGACCGAAGGACACGGATCGATCGGTATATCTTTTCTAACCCTTCTCTAGTTAGCTAGTTGTAGGTTAATGGTTCGATCCGGATTTAAAGTATACGATAGCACCGGTTTCTAGTTTGAAAAAGTCTTCGTTTCCGCATTTTGGCCTCGGACAGACGGCCGGGACGCTACCGTAGACTTACAGCTTCCTCTTCTGGGTCCAAGGCAAGGGCTAAAGGAAGGAAGAAGAAGGCCGCTACCAAACCGAGAGGTGGTGTTGGTAAGGTGGGAGTTAAGGGAAAGGAAAAGGTTGCTGTGCCAGTAGTGGCAAAGGACGAGTGCTTCCACTTTCGTAGGAAAGGCGATTGGTAGAAAGATTGCAATGCTTGGATTGCCAAGAACCAGGACCCGAAGCATGTTGTAGATTCGGCCTCGGGTGTGTTTGTTATTGAGAACTATTTGTCAATTAACTCTACTTCCTGGGTACTAGATACCGGAGCAAGATCTCATATCTGTAATTCATTACATGCTTTGAGAAACCGTAGAGTTATTAGGATAGGCGATTTGTCTCTCAGAGTTGCGAACAGAATGAGCGTGGACGCTGAATCCGTGGGAGAATATCGCCTAGGTTTGACAAGTGGGCTGATATTGATTCTACTTAACTGTTTGTATGTACCTAGTTTGACTTGTAATATCATATCAGTATCCTCACTTTCGAGAGAGGGATATAATTTTACATTCATAAGCGATGTAGTAAATATCCACCTAAATCAAGTTCTGATTGGGTCCAGTACATTAGATGACGGAATATACTAAATCAAGCTCAGGTTTTCAATATCCAGAACACACTTAAAAAGAAAGTCTCCAGAAATAAATCAGGCTTTCTTATGGCATTGTAGACTAGGTCAGATCAATGAAACACGGTTGACTAAGTTACATAGAGAAGGATATTTGAATCCGTTCGAATATCAATCTTATGCTACTTGTGAATCTTGTCTCAAACGAAAGATGACAAAGACTCCATTCACTGGACATGGAGTAAGAGCGAGCGAGCTCTTAGGACTCATACACAACGATGTATGTGGTCCAATGTCTACACATGCAAGAGGCAGTTTTTCATATTTCATTACTTTTACGGATGATTATTCTAGGTATGGATTCATTTTCTTAAAGAAACATAAATCCGAGGCATTTGAGAAATTCTAAGAATATAAGAATGAAGTAGAAAACCAAACCGGCAAAAGTATCAAGACACTGAGATCTGATCGAGGTGGTGAATACTTAAGTGCCGAGTTCCTGGGTTACCTAAAAGAGAATGGAATTCTCTCTCAGCTTACTCCTCCATACACTCCACAACATAACGGTGTATCGAAAAGACGGAACCGAACCCTATTGGATATGGTACGTTCCATGATGAGTAATGTTGAGTTACCGCGATCTTTCTGGGGTTATGCGCTAGAATCAGCTGCATATCTTTTGAACAGGGTTCCTACCAAGACTGTGCCTACCACATCATATCAGATGTGGAGTGGGAAGAAACCCAATCTTCAGTATCTGAAGATATGGGATGTACAGCTTTTGTTAAAAAGCAGCATGCGGACAAACTCGAGACACGATCAGTACAGTGTAAGTTTGTGGGATATCCAAAGAACTCCAAGGGGTATTTTTTCTATTACGCAGAGGAACAAAAGGTTTTTGTTTCTCGTAATGCCCATTTTCTAGAACAGCAGTTTTTAGAAAAGGAAACAAGTGGGAGCGAAATAGAACTGGAAGAAATTCCAGAACCACAAACTACTACTGAATGTTTGGTAGAATCATAAGTTCAAGAAGAACAGGACATTCCCGCACCCCTCCGCAGGAGTAGTAGGCCGTCTCATCCGCCTGAGAGATACTACGGTTTTCTCATAGACGGGGATAGAGAGGATTGCGTCATTGATAATGATGAACCTACTAGCTTCCAGCAGGCCATCCAGAGCGGCGACTCGGTACGATGGCTGGATGCAATGCGGACTGAGATGGAGTCCATGTACACCAACAAAGTATGGACTTTGGACTTTGCTCCAGATGGGGCAAAACCCATAGGATGCAAGTGGATCTTCAAGAAAAAGATTGGTGTAGATGGACAGGTGGAAACCTATAAGGCTAGACTTGTTGCAAAGGATTTTCGTCAAAGACCTGGTTTGGACTATGACGAAACTTTTTCTCCAGTGGCTATGCTCAAATCCATTCGGATCCTTCTTGCCATTGCCGTCTTCCATGATTATGAGATCTGGCAGATGGACGTAAAGACGGCTTTTCTAAATGTTAATTTAGAAGAGTGCGTCTATATGGATCAGCCAAAAGGTTTCAATCAGAATGGAAGCAGCGGGAAAGTGTGCAAGTTGCTTAAGTCCATTTATGGACTAAAGCAGGCGTCACAGAGTTAGAACATCTGTTTTGATGAAGCGGTCAAAGAATATGACTTTATCAAAAATCCAGATGAACCATGTATATATAGTAAAATTGTAGCACGAACTGTCGTATTCCTCGTCTTGTACGCGGATGACATTCTATTGATAGGAAATGACATTCCTATGCTACAATCTGTCAAAGGATTCTTGTCACATAGGTTCTCCATGAAAGACCTGGGTGATGCCTCTTACATTCTGGGGATCTAGATCTATTGTGATAGATCTAAGAGGATGTTGGGACTTTCGCAGTCCAGGTATATCAACACTATACTGAAAAGATTCAGTATAGAAGATTCTAAGCGCGGTAATTTACCGGCTTGTCATAGAATCACCCTATCCAAAGAAATGTCTCCCAAGACTGATTTGGAAAGGGATCGCATGTCAGTTATACCCTATGCTTCTGCGGTAGGCTCTATAATGTTTGCGATGTTGTGCACCAGACCAGATGTAGCTTACGCACTGAGCGTGGTAAGCCGGTATCAGTCAGACCCAGGAGAGAAGCACAGGATAGTAGTAAAGAACATTCTCAAGCACCTGAGAAGGACTAAGGATATGTTCTTGGTTTACGGCGGAAAAGACCTCCAGATCGAGGCTTTTGCTGACTCCAGCTTCCAGAGTGACAAGGATGACTCTAAGTCCATGTCAGGTTATGTCTTTACCTTCAATAGAGGGGCGGTGTACTGGAAGAGTTCCAAGCAGGACACCGTTGCTGACTCGACGATGGAAGCAGAGTATATCACTGCTTGCGATGCCGCAAAAGAAGCAGTCTGGATGAAGAAGTTCCTAACAGAACTTTTGGTGGTTCCTACTATTGCTGATCCAATACCGCTGTATTGTGACAACAACGGAGCTATAGCTTTAGCGAAGGAACCCAGGTCCCATCAGAAGTCCAGACACATCTTAAGGTGGTATCACCTGATCAGGGAGATCATAGATCGCCAGGAGATCGAGGTCCGGAGAGTTGCTACAGTGGAGAACACTGCAGATCCATTCACAAAGGCCTTACCTCAGATTCAGTTCGAGAGGCTACTCGAGATGATAGGTCTTCGATATGCCAGTAGATGGCCCTAGTGCAAGTGGGAGATTGTTTGTGTATATGCCCTAGGGGCCATTATTGTATCATACTAGTTTGTATATTACTTAATGGAAGCTTGGGATATTCACAGTTATATTAACAGTCTCGCTCAACATAGTAGTATGCTACTTGGTATAGGTCTATCTTAATATGTGTATATTTTAGCATATCGCGAATACATATTGATAGAGCCCTTAGGATCTTGCTTGACTACCAGCGTTGTGATGGCAGTAACACTAGTGGGGGATGGGTAGTTTACAAGCACATCCTTTTTCAGGTCCCTAGTCGTAGGATTATCGAGACAGGGCATCGATACTCCGGAGTAGACTAGTGTGTATGCTTCTCATCCCAGCAGGGGAAATGGTCTGTCCCACAGCCATTAGTACGTTGTACTGGAGATAGTATACAGGTGTTCGTTGGGTTACGGGTACACCGGACGGGACTCGCAGGGAACTGTTGGTTGGTATTATACCCGTCGTCAGTTAATAGTTCCCAGGTGACATGAGTACAGCATAGTTCGCAGACTTGACACTGCTGCTTCGTCTCGAGTGTGTTCCCACTGTTCTTAGATTGCTACCCTACCACGGCTCAAAGGAGTCATGCAAACAGGTAGCAGTTGGGTGCAGTCCTGAAGCACTTGGAGGCAGTGGCGGTTAGATAGGATTCGTCTCTCCCGGTATTGGGAGTTGATATCGCGCTGTGTTTGGAGAGCCATTACGCAAAGTCTCTGGCCAGGGCAAACGGGATTTACTGGTAGGATTTCCAGTAGCTTCTCAAGGTGTAATGAGCTTCACTCCGACACGACTTATACAGCTTTTAGGGGACTGACGCTTGCCGTCCCGCTAGGCACGATATGCGATAGTCCTAGACGAACAGACCGGACTGTATGGAGATTGTCACATCAGGCTCAGTAGGAGTTCGGATGGGTTTCCTCATCGGCCTTCTTATCGACATCTACCTGGGTCCGTTACGTACAGCTAGTGCCGCTTACGGCCTGTGGTTAAACCCACTGCCAGCATAGTGTCGAGTCTTTAGAGTCCCACACAGAGAGTTTCCCTGCATCAGGCGAAATGATATAGATGTCGTATGGTTTTACGACAGGGTTCGGACACATACGTGCATTTATGCACGTACGATGTTCGGACAGTTTTTACTAGCGGGCTTTAGTTTAAGCCAGGTTCTAGTATTGGATTATTAGATTTATAGAGTCTCAGTTTTTCCGTGTTTTCACGAATAGGAGGGGCATTCTCGTAATTACTCGAGAAGCTTCTAGAAGAAAGATGACTCATTATGCTTTAATTCATTTATGAATTAAGCTTAATGAGGTGGAGGAGATGATGTGTGATTTGCATTAATTACATCATGAGTCATGAGGTGATTCACCTCAAAGTAATTAATGAAGCATGGTTGATATTTTGAGATATTATTTCTAGATATTTTGATGCTTCATTATTTATCCAAATGACTTAAGATATTTATTCATTCTCACTCACGCATTCTCTCTCCTCAAGCTCTCTCTCTTCAACCCTAACCTTAATCCTCTCATGTGTTGAGATCCCAAGGGTTAGCAAGACTAATAGATCCCTAATCCTCTTCTATATCCTCTAGGTTACCTTGATTAGCACTCATAGTCACTTAGTTACCTCAAGTGAGAGGTTAAGCTTGGAGAAGTAGCTCTCGGGTGGATCATCTATCACATCGAAGAGGCCGACGAGGAGGTGATCAACAAGAATAAGAAGGACTTGATTCATTAGGTATAATCATCTATCATAGTAGCTAATCAGTTCTATATAGTTGTTAGTTAGGGTTTAGCAAAGATCCGTAAAGTTAGTCGATGTTAGTTTAAACAAAATGATTGTTTTACCTATTCCGCCTTCCTGCATCATGTGGGGTGTCCAACGTCGACTTACAGCGATAATAACTCCAAATACCGGAAAATACGAATACCTTCTATCACCTACTGCCTCCAAGTGCTTAGAGACTGTTGGGGTTTCCTCGCGCCCTAAACAACTACTGTGGCTATTGCGGAACAAAATTTTTTGGGGTTTTGAAAACTGGCGCTAGAAAAAACCATTCAAGAATCTACCATAAATCTAAACTAGCTAACAAGAGAAGAGCTAACTACTATGATAGAAATGTTTCACTAAAAGATCCATGTCCTTCGGTCTTCTATCCTCTTCGTTTTCTCCTAAGGATCTCCTTGAACAAGCTTGATCGCCTTTCCTTACTCCTTGAGATCTCCTAGATCGTGCTTGATCGTTGGTCTTTCTCCGTCGAAGATGATCCACCCGAGAGATGTAGTCCATGGCTCTAACTCCACACTAAGAGTCTAGTGGAGCAACTAGAGACTTTATATTGCTAATCTAAAGTGTCTAGGATGTAATGTATGGATCTAAGTGTGTATCCATCTCACCTCCTCTCTTGATTCTCAACACTTGAGATTGTAGAGAGGAGGTTGATGATGAAGGTGGAGGCGCTCAAGAAAGCTAGTGAGGAGAGTGAAACCAAATGATGAGAATGAAAAATGAAAATCCCATGAGAGAGAAAATGATCAACCATAGTTTTGTAAAACCATTTTTCCAATGTAAAATACCAACCTTGCTTGAATAGTTTGCACAAATGAATTGAATATTCATTTGTCAACACTATAGAAGCATGGTTCTCACCATACTCCCCTTACCACCTTTACACCTCATTTTCCATTTACAGATAAATAGATAAATCTAAAATGAGGTGTCCACCTTCTATAATATTTTCCATATAAATATGGATTACATTCTACTGTATATACATACATGTATTCGTATCAGAATGCGAATACCCAAAGAGATAGAATAACACAAAAAACATAATACTAAAATATACATTTCGAAATATATATACGTAAATTATTAAATCAATACCTGATTTAATAATCCGGCTCAATCCCAAGCCGGCTAGTATTATCAACCATCCGATTGAAAGTCCGCGTACATAATACAATCATTCGATCGGAACCCAGCACGTATCCAATACGGCTGCTAAATCATTTCGCCAGAACCAGAGAAACCCTCTGTGTGGCACTCCAAAGACTCGACAGTACACCGGCAGTGAGTTACTGGATAAATCCATAACCACGAGCACGTCAGCGGCAATAGCTGTACGAAACGGCTACCTGGGTACCTGTCGAAAAGGAAGGTGTAACATTTCATAAAAAAATAAAATATTATTTTTGGGAATTTAGATAATTAAATAATAATTATTACGAATATTTTAATGGGTGGAGATTAGTTTTAAAGGTTATGGTATAATTAAATACAGATAAATTGGGAAATATTTAGAAATTTATGTTAATTATTGTTTTTGAAAGAGATTATAAGAATGGAATATTCATAGATTTCTTATAATTAATTATATTCTATATTAATGCTAAACACGATTAAATTTCACTAATCTTGCATTTAATATTGGTTATGCATTATGACATGCACCATTGCATGTTACAAACCTTATTACATTTTTTTTATGTGACCATGGTTTCATTTGCAAAGAAATGGGGTTTGAATTTTGTTTTAAGGAAAAGAAAAACAAAAGAAAATGAATAAAGAAAGAAGTATGGGCATGAGAGAGAAAGGAGAGAGGTGAGGAGTCTTTGACTTGGCTTCATTCTTCATCCCCTTCATTATTTCCCCTCCTCCTTCCTTCCATGGCTGCCCTCCATTCTCCACCTCCTCTACCCACCTCACTTCACCCCCAAAAACACCTCAAAACACCTCATTCCTTTCATTAAAAATGTGCACAAGCTCACTACAAGCATGGGGAACCAAGAAAAATTGGATTTTGAGCTCTAGGGGATTCTAGGGTTTGCCAAATGAGGTAATTGTTTCACCATTAGTATATTAGATAAGTTTCTTTAGCCTCTATTTAAGTTTAAAATCAATTTAGTGTAGTTTTGTGAACTTGGAAAATTCCAAGATGAGGTTTTGAGGAATTCTTGAGTTATGATGATGCTTGTGAGTGTATTAGTGACTACAACCCCCCTTAATGTCTAAAACCCAGATCAAACCTGAACTGAACCCTAAGATTTGAGTTTGGAACTTTCCATGTCGGTTTTTTGTTAATTTAGTGCCTACAGGGAATCTGGAATGAACCGAGACCTTAACAAGAAAAACAAGCAATCCCAGAGTCCTAGTTGGACCACTACGAGACCACCCTGCAAGTACGAGCCCAAGCAGAGCAGGTATGGCCGAGCAGGCCGGATTCTGGGGCATTGTGGACGGCCAAGTTGTGGAAATGGGGGTCTAGGTTTGGTCTATAGCTCATTTTCCCTATATACTACACTCCAGTACAGTTTGTTTAACCTAATTTCACCTGAACTAAAATCTGGGACCAGTTTTCTTGAGTTGCTGCTTTGAATTCCTTGATGTTTATGACATGAAATTTTGATATTTGGTTTTGTATCGGTCACTTGACGTTTGTACGTCGATATCCGGTATTTTTTGGTTGATTTGCGTGAGTAGACCATAGGTTTTAACCTATGTGTGTCGTGTGTCATTTGGTTTTGAATAGGATTTTAATGCGATACGATGCGTTATGACATATAGGTACCTCCCCATGAACTTCGGGACGACAAGCGAGAGCATGGCGACATCGACTTCGGCAAGTAAGGATCAAGGCGAGTAGATATATATCTACGGGGGAAGTAGGGTGGATGGCGTATAGCACCCCCGAAGTTTCGTAGTGTAGCACGCGAATGTGTTATGATGTATATATATATATATATATATATATTTACTTATGTGTTTTATGAGATGTGTATACTTAGCAAGAAATGCTTAGGTGACTTTGGGTTAGTTTTAGCATAATTGTAGGAAAATGCTTTTAGTTTAGTTTCTTAGTCGCGAAACCCTAGAGTAATGCTTTGCACACACGCACCCACACACGCATACATTTGATTTTCTTGTGCGTATATAGGGATATATATATATGTATGTGAGTATGTATATATATATATATGTATACGTATACACGTTTGATGACGATAGTATATGATACTTGGAGATGAGTCAATGTGATTGGGCATGATGCCATGAGATCGGTGATGTGATTTGGATCGTGTGATGAGACAAGACATGGTATTTTAGCGGATCGTTGGGCAATGTGATTTCATACACGCGCGTATATATGTGTGTGTGTGTGTGTGTGTGTGTGTGTGTGTGTGTTTGTTTGTTGATGGTATCGGAATGTACTAGACTTTGGATCAGTACCCCTAATTCAGATTATGATGATAATAATACCAGATAAGTAATGTGTTATACGTGATATTGACCCGTACCCCGATTTGGGATGCCGTACGATGGATTTTACCATACGATATATAAATATGATGATTGATCCGCACTCTCAACTCGAGGATGTCGTATTATATATTTTATCGTATGTGACGCTATTGAGGCGGGATCACCGACTACTAGATATATCGACTCGGGCTTTAGTGGATTTCCTTACCTCTTTGGTTAGTCTCTTAGCTTGTCCTGTAGTTTACTTAGTAGATGTTAGATCTAAGCTCGAGTCATACTTATTTTCAAAACTAACGGATCGTGGGTATTTTCAAAAGAAAATCCGAGGGATATTACGGATTTTTCAAAGGATGTACCTTTTCTTTAAAATACCGTAGCCCCTGCTTACTAAAAACCATGATTCGTGCTTTCCAAATGCCAAAACTGCATGACTCGTATATATATAAATGTTCATTCTTATATGTTACGTTTACCAATCCATATATTCTTGCTGTTCGCATCGCATTGCATGCTTAAATGTGTTTTCGTTAGTTATTATGAACCCATGCTGTCAGGACACCAGCACCATTACCGATGATGCGTATGCTCCATGTACACTTGCTTGCCGGCTCACACACATCATCGTCGGTAATTTCCATGATACGTACATATTAGATAATATTATTTCATTGACATGGCTTGCTAGCTGATAGTTCCAATATGTTATTGCTTCCATATGCTAGTTTAATTATTGCATTCCTTGCTTGATATCAGATACATTCATACATTCATTTGTCATGCAATATTATGGAACTTTATGCCGGTAATTCACTGTTATTTACTCTTGAGATTGGGATTTTGGATTTCCATGAGATTTTTGGATTTGGAGAAACCGCAAAGATTTTATAAACTTATTATCATTTTAAAGATAGAAAATTGAGGGTTTTCTCATGATATGATTTGAGAAGTGTCCATGAGTTTTCTCAGCTCTTGAGTGGTATCATACACCCGATTCGAGGAGGAAGATGAACCGTCTGCGGGTGTATGGTGGACCCAGTGCGGTACCCCAGGGCAAGATGGTCGCAGATGATGGCGTTGAGCCTGGCAGGGGAGCACTACCGACCGGTTATTGTGACATGGCGGATATCCGGAGGATACCGACGTAGTCTTAAGATTAGATGTTATGGGCCAGTCCGGATAGCCGGAGCCCGAGATAGTGAGATTTGATGATATGAGCCGGTCCGGATTGCCAGAGCCCGAGATATTGAGATATCGCGATATATATTTTGTATCGATGCTTTACACTGATTCTCTATTGATTTCATTGATGATACTTCGATTTTTATACAGAAATCTCACTGAGATATGAAAACAGTTTTCTCATTCTGTTGCATTCTGTTTTCATGCATTCATACATCATATATGTATTATGTTACTACATGAGGTACTGACACGAGCACTTAGTATTACACTTATGTATAGATGTTTACCCTTGCCATTATTTATATGCTTCAGGCTATATTAAGGATATATATTATTGTATGACATAGGATAGAGTCATACATGCGATTTCGTCTCGGTGATGTTTTCTACTCACGAGTTGGCAACTCACCCCCGTTGTGTCACAGTTTCTTGCAGGTTTTGCCGTACAGGTTTCCTTGGCGGCTTTGCTGGCACACTGCTTCTTTCTGGGTGATTGCTTTGGTAGGTGGGTTCACTTGCATCGTAACCACCGTAGTATTTTGATTTATTAGCTGTATCTAGAAAATTCCATCAACTAGACTTGTATATTTTATAAACTTAGATGACCAGTGTATATTCTTTCGACCTTAGAGTCGCGCGCTTGTATTATTATGGTTTTTCTCTAGTTTTCTTGAGGATATTGCTTTTCTTGATGAGTTTTGGTCCTCGCCCTTCGGTGTTGTATATTATATTGCATTGCGTGGTTGTGTCCGCCAATTGGCGAAGAGCTACCTCCTGCTTGGAAATGCCTTTATTCATTATGTTTATTATGCATGTTGTACCCGTTTGGGGCCAGTATTTACAAAGGAAACTCTGCCGAAATTTTTGGAAATGACTTGATGTTTTAAAATGCTATAAATTTCAAAGTGATTTATATTCAAACTTTTTAATAAGTTTTCCTTCACTTCTTCTTTCAAATGGTTTAGATTACTGGGCTTTTGGCTTACTTGAATTAGGTGGAGTCCTATAGACTTCACATGATTCAAGTGCTAGTCACGTGCCATTTCGGATCGTGACAAAGTTGGTATCAGAGCGCTAGCTTTAACCTTAATTCGAGTCTACATTTGACTATGCGGAGTCTAGGATGTTTATATATATTCGGAACCTAGGCTTGACCTTACGGAATTTAGACTTGGTCGAGGGGGTATTAGACCCGAACATTTGTCACTTAAGTTGACTTTGGTTGATGGAGTAGGTGACTTAAGTAGAGTGAAGTACCGTGTGTATGTTCCGCGTCATACTTACGATACGCTACTCCGCTTAAGAAGCCTTAGGATGTACATTTCTTTGCACAGTATTCTATTCATTCCTATGATCTATCCTCATCGATATCGGTTGGTGGTTTTTGTTACCACGATTGCACGGGCAGAAAGAGCTGCGGCTAGAGTTGTGGTCAGCATGAGGTTATCTTGGATGAGGACTGACCAGGGCGAAATTCCGGTGACACACGATTGCATACATGTGTCGTTTTATTGTGTTATTCATAATATGAGGGTTTCGATATATCGTTTTACTATGTTTTCTCATGGACGCGAGCGTGCAGATCAGCACCAGATGATCGGGCTACCGCTAGAGGCCAGCCAAAATGTGATGACCGTCAATGCACCGTTTATTCTAGATGATTGAGGCATTGTTTAGCGTGCGGACGAATGATCCAGTTGTTGCTGCGACTGATAAGATATCGCCCCAGATGTTTGAAGCTAATGCAGCACGAGTTGTTCTTAGAGATGTGCTGGAAGATCGCTAGTCACCCATGGATGAATGACTAGGACATGTGGTTCATTTGCATACCCCGATGTGAGGTCATCAGATTGATTGATTCCAGCTAGAGAATACTTCACGCGGGTACGTGGTGAGTCGATAGAAACGATCGAATGTCAGAAACCCATTCTTCCAAGTTTAAGGTATTCGGAAAAAATTGCAAGTAATTCTATGGACCCTCTAGAAGAATGAAACCCTAACTCTACATAATGGCCATGGGAATGCTTTTGAACCTTAGGGTTTGCGACAGTTCTGCGGTGCCATTTATGAGGCTTGGGTTTGCCCTTCTACGGCTGGTCCATAGGTACTGTAGCATGTACTGGATATTATTAAACTATACTCAAGTGTTGAGCTCTCGGGGATTTATAGGACTTTGATGAATCGATCGAAAATTTCATCGTCGGGATATCATGTGATGGGATACTGCACGAGGAGACTTGGACCCAGGGTCGGTCGTATTACGCACACTCAGTAGGCCAGAGTTCGGCATCGTCGATGAGACATGTTATGAGTGACCATGATAGTTGGCCAGAGATCTTTAAGTGGATGTGCCAGAGCGGAACTGTTTCCATCATCATTTCTATATTGGGTAGTTGAAACAATGAGTTATGTAACTGAAAATTCACAGTGAGAGACGGGGGCCTAAGGGCACAAGGCAACAGACCATGAACAGGAGGCAAGTAGATATCTTGCTCTGCTAGCTTTGGATGCACCAACACCTTCTGGATTTTGAAGGAAGGACACATTGACGATAGTATTTACGATTTGCGATTTGGTGATTCGAATATCATATGTCCGTTATTTGGATTTCGGTATTTTGGGCGATTTATTTGCATGATTGATATTTTGTGCACCATAGTTGCACTCGATTTCGATTTGATGTCGTTCGAGATGTTTGATTTTGATCTCATGCCTATGATAGGTAGGTGATTTGACTTATGCTTTCAGAGTAGTTTTTATGCACTTTTAGTACTTGGATTCGATTTTGTACACGCTGATGCACGTAGTTGTGAGATTATATACCACGGTATACCTGATTTGGATTGAGGTGTGTTGTATACCGTCGATTTCGATTTTTATCCTCGATATTTATTTTTGTGCACCTTGTGCACTTAATTTGGATTCTTGCACATACTTGACGTGCTTGATGCGATTTTGTTGCACGCCAAATGCACTAAATCGAGATTCTTCGTGCATATCAGATGCACCTAATATTGCTGTCAGGCATACACGTTGCCTTTGACAGGTGTTTTCGTGCACACCCGTTGCACTTAGATTTTGTTTCTGTGCACATGTTTGGCACATTCATTGATTTCGATTTCTGTGCACGCCAGGCGCACGTTGCATTATTTACATATGCTATGGAGTGTGATTTCTTGGAGCATTACTTTTTTATGATATTCACTATTTGGTTTAGTGACTGAGCAGGACTACTTAGAGGACAGTACCTGAATATGTTTTTGCATATATCGATAGTTATCAAAGGGATTTCCAAAAAGGAGCTATAGTCTCAGTATTTAACTATGTGTCCGAGATGACACGAACGTTTTACAAAGGAAACCCTTCTGAATTATTTTCAACACGGCGGGACGTGTATGTTAAACAAAGAATATATATATATATATATATAGTTATTTTTCTACAATAAACGTCCACTACTTGTGCCGTGATACGCGCATTGCACAGTGATTTGAAAAAGGTTTGGCATACATTTCTTTCAGATATTTTGACGAATTTACAACGATGCGTACATGTATAGTCCTGATGTATATCATGTTGGTTTTCGTATTAGACCTTGACATTGGTATCTTCCCCATAACTCCGATGATTGCGGGATGCTTGACGGAGTCTTGATTTTGAGCTATATACTCGTTTTTCATGCGCAGGCATTGCGCTACATTATGTTTTATGTATTTTGATTTCGGAGCCCCAACGACTTGATCATTTTACTGAAATGTTTTAGTATTTGAGGGGTTTAAATTTAAATTCAGGGACCGAATTTATTTAGGGGGGGGGAGACTATAACATTTCAGAAAAAATAAAATATTATTTTTGGGAATTTAGATAATTAAATAATAATTATTACGAATATTTTAATGGGTGGAGATTAGTTTTAAAAGTTATGGTATAATTAAATACCGATAAATTTGGAAATATTTGAAAATTTATGTTAATTATTGTTTTTGAAAGGGATTATAAGAATGGAGCATTCATAGATTTCTTATAATTAATTATATTCTATATTAATGCTAAACTCGATTAAATTTCACTAATCTTGCATTTAAGCTTGGTTATGCATTATGATATGCACCATTGCATATTACAAACCTTATTACATTTTTTTTATGTGACCATGGTTTCATTTGCAAAGAAATGGGTTTTGAATTTTGTTTTAAGGAAAAGAAAACGAAAAGAAAATGAATAAAGAAAGAAGTATGGGCATGAGAGAGAAGGGAGAGAAGTGAGGGGTCTTTGACTTGGCTTCATTCTTAGGCCCTTCATTATTTTCCCTCCTCCTTCCTCCTATGGCTGCCCTCCATTCTCCACCTCCTCTACCCACCTCACTTCACCCCCAAAAACACCTCAAAACACCTCATTCCTTTCATTAAAAATGTGCACAAGCTCATTACAAGCATGGGGAACCAAGAAAAATTGGATTTAGAGCCCTAGGGGATTCTAGGGTTTGCCAAATGAGATAATTGTTTCACCATTAGTATAGTAGTTAAGTTTCTTTAGCCTCTATTTTAGTTTAAAATCGATTTAATGTAGTTTTGTGAACTTGAAAAATTCCAAGATGAGGTTTTGAGGAATTCTTGAGTTGTGATGATGCTTGTGAGTGTATTAGTGACTACAAACCCCCTTCTTCGTGTCTAAAACCCAGATCAAACCTGAACTGAACCCTAAGATTTGAGTTTGGAACTTTCCATGTCGGTTTTGTGTTAATTTAGTGCCTACAGGGAATCTGGAATGAACCGAGACCTTAACAAGAAAAACAAGCAACCCAGAGACCTAGTTGCACCACTATGAGACCACCCTGCAAGTACGAGCCTAAGCAGAGCAGGTATGGCCGAGCAGGCCGGATTCTGGGGCATTGTGGCCGGCCAAGTTGTGGAAATGAGGGTCTAGATTTGGTTTATAGCTCATTTACCTTATATACTACACTCCAGTACTGTTTGTTTAACCTAATTTCACCTGAACTAAAATCTGGGACCAGTTTTCTTGAGTTGCTGTTTTGAATTCCTTGATGTTTATGAAATGAAGTTTTGATATTTGGTTTTGTATCGGTCACTTGACATTTGTACGTCGATATCGGGTGTTGTTTGGTTGATTTGAGTAAGTAGACCAGAGGTTTTAACCAATGTGTGATTCGTGTGTTGTTTGGTTTTGAATAGGATTTTAATGCGATACGATGTGTTTTGACATGTAAGTATCTCCGCCTGAACTTCAGGACGACAAGCGAGAGCATGGCGATATCGACTTCGGCAAGCAAGGATCAAGGTTAGTAGATATATAACTACGGAGGAAGTCGGGTGGATGGCGTATAGCACCCACGCAGTTTCGTAGCGTAGCACGCGAATGCGTTATGATATATATATACTTATGTGTTTTATGAGATGTGTATACTTATCAAGAAATGCTTAGGTGACTTTGGGTTAGTTTTAGCGTAATTGTAGGAAAATGCTTTTAGTTTAGTTTCTTACTCGCGAAACCCTAGAGTAATGCTTTGCGCACACGCACGCACACACGCATACATTTGATTTTCTTATGCCTATATGTGGAAATATATGTGTGTGTGTGTGTGTGTGTGTGTGTGTGTGTGTGAGTATGTATGTGTGTGTGTGTGTATGTATATGTATGTATACGTATACACGTTTGATGAGGATGGTATATGATACTTGGAGATGAGTCGATGTGATTGGGCATGATGCCATGAGATCGGTGATATAATTTGGGTCGTGTGATATGACACGACATGATATTATAGCGGATCGTTGGGCGATGTGATTTCATACATACGCGGATATATATATATGTATGTGTGTGTGTGTGTTGATGGTATCGGAATGTAATAGACTTTAGATCAGTACCCCTAATTCAGAATATGATGATAATCATACCAGATAAGTAATGTGTTATATGTGATATTGACTCATACCCTGATTTGGGATGCCGTACGATGGATTTTTCCGTACAATGTATAAATATGATGATTGATCCGCACTCTCAACTCGAGAATGTCATATTATATTTTATCGTATGTGACACTATTGAGGCGGGATCACCGACTACTAGATATATCGACTCGAACTTAGGTGGATTTCCTTACCCCTTTGGTTAGTCTCTTAGCTTGTCCTGTAGTTTACTTAGTAGATATTAGATCTGGGCTCGAGCCATACTTATTTTCAAAACTAACGAATCGTGAGTATTTTCAAAAGATAACCCGAGGGATATTACGGATTTTTCAAAGGACGTACCTTTTCTTAAAAACACCGTAGCCTCTGCTTACTAAAAACCACGATTTGTGCTTTCCAAATGCCCAAACTGTATGACTCGTATATATATAAATGTTCATTCTTATTTGTTGCGTTTACTATTCATTTTCCGTATATTCTTGTTGTTCGCATCACATTGCATGCTTAAATGTGTTTTTGTTAGTTATTATGAACCCATGCTGTCTGGATACCAGCACCATAATCGATGATGCGTTTGCTCCATGTACACTTGCTTGCTGGCTTACACACATCATCATCGGTAATTGTCATGACACGTACACATTAGATAATATTATTTCATTGGCATAGCTTGCTAGTTGATAGTTCCAATAAGTTATTGCTTCCATATGCTAGTTTAATTATTGCATTCCTTGCTTGATATCAGATACATTCATATATTCATTTGTCATGCAATATTATAGAAATTTATGCCGGTAATTCACTGTTATTAACTCTTGAGATTGGGATTTCGGATTTCCATGAGATTTCTGGATTTGGAGAAACCGCAAAGATTTTATAAACTTATTATCATTTTAAAGGTAGAAAATTACGGTTTTCTCATGATATGATTTGAGAGGTGTCCACTATGAGTTTTCTCGGCTCTTGAGCGGTGTCATACACCCGATTGAGGAGGAGGATGAACCGTCTGCGGGTGCATGGTGGACCCGGTGCGGTACCCTGGGGCAAGATGGTCGCAGATGATGGTGTTGAGCCTGGTAGGGGAGCACTACCGACCGGTTATTATGACGCGGCGGATATCCGGAGGATACCGACGCAGTCTTGAGATTTAATGTTATGGGCCAGTCCGGATAGCCGGAGCCCGAGATACTGAGATTTGATGATATGGGCTGGTCCGGATTGCCGGAGCCCGAGATATTGAGATATCGAGATATATATTTTGTGTCGATGCTTGACACTGATTCTCTATTGATTTCATTGATGATACTTCGATTTTTATACAGAAATCTCACTGAGATATGAAAACAGTTTTCTTATTCAGTTGCATTCTGTTTTCATGCATTCATACATTATATATGTATTATGTTGCTACCTGAGCCACTGACACGAGCACTTGGTATTACACATATGTATAGATGTTTACCCTTGCCATTATTTAAATGCTTCAGGCTATATTGAGGATATATATTATTGTATAACTTAGGATAGAGTCATACATGCGATTTCTTCTCAGTGATGTTTTCTACTCACGAGTTGGCAACTCACCCCTGTTGTGCCACAGTTTCTTGCAGGTTTTGCCGTACAGGTTTCCTTGGCGGCTTTGCTGGCATAATGCTTTTTTCCGGGTGATTGCTTTGGTAGGTGGGTTCACTTGCATCGTGACCACCGCAGTACTTTTATTTATTCAGTTGTATCTAGAAAACTCCATCAACCAGACTTGTATATTTTATAGACTTAGAAGACCAGTGTATATTCTTTCGACCTTAGAGTCGCGCGCTTGTATTATTATGGTTTTTCTCTGGTTTTCTTGAGGATATTGCTTTTCTTGATGAGTTTTGGTCCTCGCCCTTCGCTGTTGTATATTATATTGCATTGCGTGGTTGTGTCCGTCAATTGGCGAATAGCTACCTCTCGCTTGGGGATGCCTTTATTCATAATGTTTATTATGCATGTTGTACCCGTTTGGGGCCAGTATTTACAAAGGAAGCTCTGCCGAAATTTTTGGAAAAGGCTTGATGTTTTAAAATGCTACGAATTTCAAAGTGATTTATATTCAAACTTTTAAATAAGTCTGGTTTCTTTGTCTGAGAGTATCATATAGCGGGTCTAGGGGGTGGTAAACGTCATACCCTAATAACCCTATAATTCATGCTGATGTGACTCGGGACCAATCCGGGAAACTACTGATCAACCTTTCAGTAAATCCCAACTTCCTTGGCCAAGGTCTTATAGTGCAGGCATGAGTATGAATAGTAACAAGTCATCAGTAACAAGCAACAGTAACATGAATATAGATCAGTGAACAGGATATAAACAGGTGAAGCGCTGTGAGTAGTCTAAACTGTGCTATAGGGTTATCTACTCTAAAGTTATTCGAAATCAATTAATGTAATCATCATCGTAACCCATCGGTCTATGCCCCGTTCAACCCCTCGGGACCACGGTAACAAGATATAATAGACTGTGAGTATGACGCACTGACGTCTGGGTTTTGCATGGCCCAGATCCGCTACCCTTGTCGCAGGCTGATCAGGAGTATTTCCACCATCAGGCCGAACAGTTTGTATCCAGTTTAGTTATGTTTACTTTCCAGATTATTATTGTATTGGATCTTTTGCTTCCGCATATTATTTCTTGACTCGTTTATTCTGGCATATGGACATGTACTACATAGTTTATTTTTTTCTATTGTTCTTGATATCTCTAGATAGACGTAATGTGACCGTGGAGGGATGTTTCCTATCCACAGGTAGTATGGTTGGCTCTATCACGTGCCTATCTTAGCGCACTCTGAGAAGTGGGGTGTGACACTGGCCAATCGAACACAATACGATATCAACTCCCTATACTGGGTGAGACGAATCCCCAACAATTGCTCACTGCCTCCATGCGGTTTGGGACTGTACCCAACTAAAACCTATTTGCATGACTCAGTAAAGCCGTGGTAGGGTAATAATCAAAGTACAGTAGGAACTCACACGAGATAAATGATGATCTCAGGTCTGAAGACTAACCTATACTCATGCCACCTGAGAACTGTTATCTGACGATAGGTATAATACCATCTAGAAGGTCTCGGCGGGTCCGTCCACTGTACTCACCCCAGCACCTGTATATGATCTTAGGTGCGAAAGACCAATGGCTGCGGGACCAACCATCTCCCCTCGTCAGGGTCTAGAAACGTATACACTAGTCTACTCCGGAATATCGATGCCTAGTCTCGATACTCCCACGACTAGGGACCTTTTAAGGATGTGCTTATCGACTACCCAGCTCCCACAAGTATGATCTCCATCACAACGCAGGTAGTCAAGCAATGATCCTACGGGTTTTATCAACATGTATAAATGATACGTAATAGCAAGTAAAACATATGCACATGTTAAGATAAAAACAAACCAAATAGCATACTATCATATCGAGCAAGATTGTCCTATACATGCATATGACCAAGTTGGTTGGATCAGGCACGTTGTGCAATGGCATTTACGTTCTAAATCAATCAACAGTTCTGAGTATAACAAACACACACAAGAGGAAAAGTTCTGAACTGAACGAATCCTTCTTGTGGCATTGTAGACTGGGTCACATCAATGCGACACGATTTGCTAAGTTGCATAAGGATGGATATTTAAATCCTTTTGAATTTTCATCTTATGACACTTGCCAATCATGTCTCAAAGGCAAGATGACCAAAACTCCGTTTACGGGACACGGAGAAAGAGTTACCGAACTCTTGGGACTGATACATAGTGATGTATGCGGTCCCATGTCTACACATGCCAGGGATGGTTCTTCGTACTTCATTACATTCACTGACGATCTCTCTAGATTCGGATATGTGTTCCTGATGAAACACAAATCAGAAGCTTTTAAGAAATTTAGAGAATATAAACAAGAAGTCGAGAACCAAACCGGAAAAAGTATTAAAATCCTACGATCTGATCGAGGAGGTGAATACTTGAGCATTGAATTCCTGGACTTCCTATAAGAGAATGGGATTCTCTCTCAGCTAACTCCTCCATATACACCACAGCACAACGGTGTATCAGAACGAAGGAACCGCACCCTATTAGATATGGTGCGCTCTATGATGAGTGTAGCTGAGTTACCTGTTTCCTTCTGGGGATATGCACTGGAAACAGCAGCATACCTACTGAATAGGGTTCCCACCAAATCTGTGCCTACCACATCATATGAGATATGGGAGGGGAAGAGACCATATCTTAATTTTATAAAGATATGGGGTTGCCCGGCCTATGTCAAAAGACAAAAACCGGACAAACTCGAGACAAGGTCTGTTATGTGTAAATTTGTTGGATATCCCAAACATTCGCGAGTGTATATCTTCTACCACAGTGAGGAACAAAGAGTATTTGTTGCTCAACATGCCATCTTTTTAGAAAAGGAATTTCTTGCAAAAGAGATTAGTGGCTCTGAGGTAGAACTGGAAGAGGTTCCAGCAGAACAAAACACAACAGAAGATTTAGTGGAACACGAGGATTCAGTAGCTCCCAATGAACCTCAGCCTCTCCGCCGATCTAGTAGGGTTCCTCGCCAACCTGAGAGATACTACGTTTTTCTCATGGATAGTGGGAGCGAGGATTGCATCATGGAGGATGATGACCCAACTAGCTTCGAGCAGGCCATCACGAGTAGGGACTCAGTGAAATGGCTGGATGCTATGCGGTCCGAGATGGAATCCATGTACACCAACAAAGTATGGACTTTGGAAGTTGCTCCTGAAGGGGTAAAACCCATTGGGAGCAAGTGGATCTTCAAGAAGAAACTTGGTGTAGATGGGAAAGTGGAGACTTTCAATGCTAGACTTGTTGCAAAGGGTTTTCGTCAAAGACCAGGTGTGGAGTATGACGAAACCTTTTCTCCAGTGGCTATGCTTAAATCCATCCGGATCATGCTTGCCATCGCTGCATATCATGACTACGAAATCTGGCAAATGGATGTTACGACCGCCTTTCTAAATGGTGATTTAAAAGAGTGCGTGTACATGACTCAGCCAGAGGGCTTCGTAGACAGTGGGAGCAGCGGGAAGGTGTGCAAGCTGCTTAAATCCATTTATGGATTAAAGCAAGCATCGCGGAGTTGGAACATCTGCTTTGACGTCGTTATCAAAGAGTTTGATTTCGTCAAAAATCCAGATGAACCTTGTATCTACAAGAAGGTGGCAGAGAGTAAGGTTGTCTTCCTCGTATTGTATGTGGACGACATACTCTTGATAGGAAATGATATTCCTATGCAGCAATCGGTCAAGCTCTTCTTATCACAAAGATTCTCAATGAAAGATCTTGGTGATGCCTCCTGCATATTGGGAATAAGGATCTATAGAGATAGATCCAAACGGATATTGGGATTGTCCCAATCCAGGTACATTGACACCATACTAAAGAGGTTTAGTATGGAAGAATCCAAGCGTGGGAACTTGCCCACGATCTCTGGAGTCACTCTCTCCAAAGAGATGTCTCCCAAGACTGATTTGGAGAGAGCTCGCATGCAAGGGATACCCTATGCTTCGGCAGTAGGCTCTATCATGTACGCGATGCTATGTACCAGACCCGATGTAGCATACTCACTAAGTGTAGTGAGCAGGTATCAAGCTGATCCTAGAGAGAGTCACTGGACAACTGTGAAGAGCATTCTCAAGTACTTGCGAAGGACTAAAGAGATGCTCTTGGTGTATGGTAACGGAGAACTCCAAGTGGAGTCCTTTACCGATTCGAGCTTCCAGAGTGATAAGGACGACTCTAAGTCGCAGTCGGTATTTGTCTTTACCCTTTACGGAGGGGCGGTTAGCTGGAAGAGTTCCAAGCAGGAAACCGTGGCAGACTCGATGATGGAGGCTGAATACATCGCTGCCAACGATGCTGCTAAAGAGGCTGTCTGGATCAAGAAGTTCATTATTGAACTTGGAGTGGTTCCATCCATTGAGCATCCAATACCTTTGTATTGCGATAACAATGGAGCGGTAGCTTTGGCCAAGGAACCCAGGTCCCATCAGCGATCCAGGCATATTCTGAGGCGGTATCACCTGATCCGGGAGATAGTTGATCGCCGGGAGATCGAGGTCAGGAGGGTTGACACGAAGAACAACACGGCGGATCCACTCACGAAGGCCATTCCCCAGATACAGTTTGAGAGACTCTTCGGGATGCTCGGTATGCGATACTACAGCAGCTGGTCCTAGTGCAAGTGGGAGATTGTTAGTTGTATGTATGCCCTAGAGGCCAGTATTGTACAGATGATGTATATTATATTGGATGCTTGGACATATATAGAGATGAGTTTCTTGCTCGATATGATAGTATGCTATCTGGTTGCTCTTTATCTTAACATGTACACTAGTCTCTTTAAACTGTCTTATAGTTACATGTTGGTAAAGCCCTTAGGATGTGTACTTGACTACCTGGACTATGATGCAGATCATACTAGTGGGGACATGGTAGTCCATAAGTACATCCTTCAAGGTCCCTAGTCGTGGGTGTATCGGGACAGGGGCATCGATATACCAGTGTAGACTAGCGTATACGCTTCTCGACCCATGATATGGGCGATGGATGATCCCATATCCATTGGTGTTTGACATCAGAGATGGTGTACGGGTGCTCAGTGGAGACTGGGTACACTGGACGGACTCGCCGAGAACTCCCAGATGGTATTATACCTCACGTCAGATGGCCGTTCTCAGGTGACACTTGTACAGGTTAGTCTGTAGACCCGAGATCGTCATAGAGTCTTGTGTGATTCCCACTGTACTTTGATCTCCACCTTACCACGTCCATGAGGGCGTGCAAAACGGTGGTCTTTGGATACAGTCTCGAGTCATATGGAGGCAGTGAGCGATAGGAGGGGTTTCGTCTCTCCCGGTATTGGGGGTTGATGTTGCGCTGTGCTCGATTGGCTGTAACAGGGAAGTCCCTGGCCAGGGCTGATCAGAGATTTGCTGGTAAGTGTTACCAGTAGTTTCTCGACCCGTTATGAGCCTCACATCAGCACGACTTATCGGTTACTGGGGTCTGACGTTTACCATCCCTAGACTTGATATGCGACATATCAGACGAACAGACCGGACTGCACGGTAAGTGTTACTGATTGGATTCACAGGAGTGTGAGCGGGCTAGCTCGTCGATCTTCTGATCGCTCAATACCCGGGTGGCCGTTACGTTTAGCAGACCGCTTGCGGCTTGTGGGTGATTGATATGATCATCATCTGCTACCGGCGTACTGACGAGTCTTTAGAGTCCTACACAGAGGTTTCCTGGCTCAAGCGAAACGAGATAGGAGCGCATATGAGATATGTGCAGGACCGATAATAATGCGTGTATGTGATACCGTATTCCATTCTCGCGATGAATGTTTCGATTGGTTGTATGCGATATAACCTAGTTATCGAATCATTGATTCGATAAATCGATACATTGTATACTAGTCGGTTATGTGCGACATGACCGGATCATTGAATCAAGTGTTGATTTAATGATTTAATGTATAATTATATATTTGATATATTACTTTGCATTAACTAGTATTGGTTCACTTTAAAGGGATTTTCTCACTTGTATAGCACATTGTATATGTGATATATTTTGTGTGCTCTTGATTGTATCATGTTTGATGATACATTCTCACTTGGATTTGTGTAAAGACTTAAGCCATGTTTAATGAATGGTTAGGGTTTCTTATTTTCACTTAATTATTTATCTTTTCCTTTTTGAGAAAAAGATATAAGAAAACAAAATGGTTTCTTTTATCATGAAGCTTGTTGAAGCTTCATGAAGCTTTGACCAAGTGACCACTTTGTCTTCTTCTCCTAACCCTAACCACTCATCTAAACTATAGTTAACTCTCTACACTTGACCAAGGTGAGGATATGATAAGTATTTCATTTTCATTATTCTTTTAATTCAAGACTTATCATATTCTTTCTTCATCTTTATCAACTTCATCAAGAAAGAAAACTTAAGCCCATTAATGGCATGTTGAGCAAAAGTGTGAGAAATCAAATTCTAAAGTGAACCCACATCCTATTTCTTCACCCTCTACCTCTTGCCAAGTTGTATAGGGTGTTTTCTTCACAAGTTTCACAACTTGGTGAAGTTGGAACTTGAACTTGTGTTGCCTCGACGTAGATCATCTTCGGCACGAAGCCGACGACCTTGCCCGCCCATTTCTCCGATGAAGCGGTTTCTTGAGTCCGGGATTCGAGACGGACAGCGAGTGGACGTCTACGTGGAGCTAAAGAAGTGGAGAACCAGATCTACAAAGGTTGTAGCCTCTTTCTTATACTTAAGATGTTAACTAGTTTACTGTTTCGCCTAAAATTCTAGTTAACGATCCGTATTAGGGTTTCTCGGCACCCACAAAATTTGAAATTGGCATGGTTGATGCCTTGTGAGACTTCATTAGCATGCCTAGGAACCCTACAATGGTATCAGAGCCTAGCTAGAGCCTTAGGCGAAGAGTAGACGACGTTTGAAATCCGAACGAATCGAAACCCTAATCCCAAACTTGCTTTCTAGACTTTTTTCAAAAACTGGGTTTTTTCCATATTAAAAATATGCAGAAAAATCAGCAGGTGATTGTAAGAGTTACTGTGAAATTCGATAGCCTAATGCCATAGAAGCGCGGCGGAACCGCGGCATTAGAATGCCAAATGCTGCGGTTCCGCGGCCATCTAGTCTCCTCTGTTGTTCAATTTTGCACAGTAATTCCTATGTTGCAGTGTTGATTTTCCTGGGAATTTTTAATCTGAACTCAAGAGTTGAGTTTTCTGGGTTGTATTAGGAGTTCGTAGATTCGATCGGATTATCAAATTTTGTCTATGTGTTTTTCCGGATAATTTTGGAATATGTTAAAAAGTTCGACCGGATGTAAATACCCAATCTTTCCCCTGCCGGAAAATATCCAAGTGTTGGATTTTTCTGTGGTTTAAGGACGTTCTGAGTAGTGCAAGTAACGCGATGGTCCCTCTAGAAGACAACAAACCTTAACTCGATTATGTGACCGTCTTGAACTGCCCTTTGAACCTTCGGGTTTGGGGCAGTACGGCGTGCCACATGTGAGGCGTTGGCTTGACCCTTCTACGGCTGGACCGTTGGTACTGAGGCATGAAGTGAATGTCTTTGAACTAATTTTATGTGTTGAACGGTTTCAGGAAAACTTGGGTGTTCGAATGTTCGATCGGAAAGTTTAATATTTTCTATTTATCCGGAATGGGATACAATAATTGGAATTCACAAACAGTTATGAGATAACTGAACGAATGTTATAAATCTAGCGGTTTAGTCTCACTTGATATTGAAAAGAGTTTTCGATAATGGGACTAAAATGCGGGGTTTATAATTGTTAGGCATATGATGTCTAAGTATTTCATTTGATTAGGCATGTGATGTCTAAAGAGATTGCGAATTCCAACTGTTGTAGTTTTACACTTTCTTTTCTGTGACCGTAAGTGTAATATGTGGTATCGCCGGTTTCGTTGCTATATGTCAACGACAATTGGGATGCGCATATTTACTTACGTTGATGACATGTGATGTTATGTGTTGCTGGATATGTTATATTGGATCGTCGTGTTCGAATAGCCGGGGGTTTTTATGTGAGATGGGTGTTTTTCATTTTCATTCATGTAAAAACTTGTATGTAATATTCTTTTATTTGGGGCACTTCCAGGTTGCGGAAGATGTCACCTTTTGTATATTATTTATTTTTCCGCACTAGGATAGACCCAAGGAGGGGAGCACAAGTAACCGGGTTCTGGAGTCCAGTGGGAGACCAACTCGAGGAGTCGAGTCCGGGTCTCCTAACTCTAGAATTGGTAGGGTTGCTTGCCGCTCTAGTAGGGGTCTAGGGGTGTGGGATTGGCTATTCATCACGACTGTGGAATCCGTGTTTTATACTGGCTCGTATTGAAAACACGGACGTCCTAGTATATCCAATGTTTCATATGTTTCTTCTGCTACGATATCTGTGATGCGCTCATGTGATGTTCTGTGATAGATACAGTATATAGTATATATGATATATTATATAGACGTTACTTATGTTTTGCATCCGCACTAGCCCTGCCCTGCTCTGTCGTTAGTTACCTAACCTAACGGTGCACGATGGGACATCGAGGCGAATGCGGATGGCATAAGTGTACGTCGTATTTATCTGTGATGTTTAGGTGACTTAAATGATGGGACTTCATTAATGTGATTAATGAAAGAAAAGAAACCTAAGATGTTGTAGAATCAAATTTTAAACAAAACAGGTAGCTACAGTTCTTGCTTTGCATAGTGGTATATATGATATACCCTGCACCTTATTCGATGAGGAAAGGACCGAGATCGCTTCACCGGGAGTGACTCCTTTAGCAATAACTGGCAGATGCTACACACTCGGTTTGTCCTTTTATAGCTTCTATAGTTTTTGCTTTGCACAGTGATATATATGATATATCCCGCACCTCATTCGACGAGGAAAGGGCCGACGATTCCTTCATCGGGAGTGACCCCTTTAGCAAAACTAGAAAAGCCTCAAAATCACTCCATTTCAAAACTTCATTTGATTCTACAACGATATCAAGTTCATTACGCAATAGGTTTTCAGAAAAACCTGTCGAAGCCCTCCGTCATTTCAGATAAATCCTACTTAGTATTCGTGCTACGTTTGTTGACCTCCGTCAAAGCGTAGTGTGCGGTAGCTAACTAGTATTTATCTGCTTATGCATGTGATGCAGATTGGATTAGGGTAGTCGTACGACCTTGTTGACCTCCGTCAAGGGTCGTGCGGGTGGGTTTGATTCAATCAAGAAATGACGGGTTGAACTTGACTTGCACCCTGTGGTTTGTTGACCTCCGTCAAGGTCATAGGATGCTTGGGGAAAAATATTATCGGGAATTTCAAGTGTTGAAATTTGCAATGAGATTGCATACCTTCTATGAGATAGTTGGATCCCGATACCCACTGCGAGTAAGAGTTACTCCTGGGAGAGTTTTACACATTACAATTAGCCGATCAAGTAGGTGTCTAGAAAGGTGTCAACGGGGTTACGCCTCTGGGAAAACGAGGTTTACATTAATTAGGTTCGTGCGAAAGCACGGGAGACCTCCCTCAAAGTACCGACACTGGCCTGGCTGAAAGATTGGCGAACTTGTAGTGTGTAATTAATCCCGGCTAGTCTTTCCTTTTAGGGTTTGAAGGAAGATTTGATAAAAACCAGTGGAACCATCCTGATTAGATTAGATAATAACCAATCTGATCTTGCAAGAGCATACGCTAAAGTGTTTTCTTCTCTCTCTCTCCAGGTAGCGACCATGTCATGCCCTAATAAAGATAATAATATGGATGTATTGACTGAACCCGCATGTTATACTGTGCTGGGGAACGTTGGTTCCGTTCTTTCTTATAAGAGTTATAGGAATGAACAGGATATAGGGGAATACCAGGATTCCCATGCCACCCGAATGAAGAAAGTACATGATGATGCATTTTCTTCGGGTGTGTTCGTTATAGAGAACTGTTTCTCCATTTGCTCTACGTCCTGGGTATTAGATACCGGGTCAGGATCCCATATATGTAATCAGTTACATGGGCTAAGGAAAGGTAGAGAACTTGGAGAAGGTGATAAAGACATTAGAGTTGGAAATGGTGCAATTGTTGCAGTTAAGACTGTCGGCGAATATCACCTTGTATTACCAACTGGTAATACATTGGTTCTGAACGAATGCTATTACATGCCGAACCTGATATGCAACATTATATCGGTTTCTTTGTTGAGTAAAGAGGGATATAATTTTGTATTACAGGAAAATGTTATGAACATTTTCCGTAACCAAAAGTTGGTTGGATCAGGCACGTTGTGCAATGGCATTTACGTTCTAAATCAATCAACAGTTCTGAGTATAACAAACACACACAAGAGGAAAAGTTCTGAACTGAACGAATCCTTCTTGTGGCATTGTAGACTGGGTCACATCAATGTGACACGATTAGCTAAATTGCATAAGGATGGATATTTAAATCCTTTTGAATTTTCATCTTATGACACTTGCCAATCATGTCTCAAAGGCAAGATGACCAAAACTCCGTTTACGGGACACGGAGAAAGAGTTACCGAACTCTTGGGACTGATACATAGTGATGTATACGGTCCCATGTCTACATATGCCAGGGATGGTTCTTCATACTTCATTACATTCACTGACGATCTCTCTAGATTCGGATATGTGTTCCTGATGAAACACAAATCAGAAGCTTTTAAGAAATTTAGAGAATATAAACAAGAAGTCGATAACCAAACCGGAAAAATTATTAAAATCCTACGATCTGATCGAGGAGGTGAATACTTGAGCATTGAATTCCTGGACTTCCTAAAAGAGAATGGGATTCTCTCTCAGCTAACTCCTCCATATACACCACAGCACAACGGTGTATCAGAACGGAGGAACCGCACCCTATTAGATACGGTGCGCTCTATGATGAGTGTAGCTGAGTTACATGTTTCCTTCTGGGGATATGCACTGGAAACAGCAGCATACCTACTGAATAGGGTTCCCACCAAATCTGTGCCTACCACACCATATGAGATATGGGAGGGGAAGAGACCATATCTTAATTTTATAAAGATATGGGGTTGCCCGGCCTATGTCAAAAGACAAAAACCGGACAAACTCGAGACAAGGTCTGTTATGTGTAAATTTGTTGGATATCCCAAACATTCGCGAGGGTATACCTTCTACCACAGTGAGGAACAAAGAGTATTTGTTGCTCAACATACCACCTTTTTAGAAAAGGAATTTCTTGCAAAAGAGATTAGTGGCTCTGAGGTAGAAATGGAAGAGGTTCCAGCTGAACGAAACACAACAGAAGATTTAGTGGAACACGAGGATTCAGTAGCTCCCAATGAACCTCAGCCTCTCCGCCGATCTAGTAGGGTTCCTCGCCAACCTGAGAGATACTACGGTTTTCTCATGGATGGTGGGAGCGAGGATTGCATCATGGAGGATGATGACCCAACTAGCTTCGAGCAGGCCATCACGAGTAGGGACTCAGTGAAATGGCTGGATGCTATGCGGTCCGAGATGGAATCCATGTACACCAACAAAATATGGACTTTGGAAGTTGCTCCTGAAGGGGTAAAACCCATTGGGAGCAAGTGGATCTTCAAGAAGAAACTTGGTGTAGATGGGAAAGTGGAGACTTTCAAAGCTAGACTTGTTGCAAAGGGTTTTCGTCAAAGACCAGGTGTGGACTATGACGAAACCTTTTCTCCAGTGGCTATGCTTAAATCCATCCGGATCATGCTTGCCATCGCTGCATATCATGACTACGAAATCTGGCAAATGGATGTTAAGACCGCCTTTCTAAATGGTGATTTAGAAGAGTGCGTGTACATGACTCAGCCAGAGGGCTTCGTAGACAGTGGGAGCAGCGGGAAGGTGTGCAAGCTGCTTAAATCTATTTATGGATTAAAGCAAGCATCGCAGAGTTGGAACATCTGCTTTGACGTCGTTATCAAAGAGTTTGATTTCGTCAAAAATCCAGATGAACCTTGTATCTACAAGAAGGTGGCAGAGAGTAAGGTTGTCTTCCTCGTATTGTACGTGGATGACATACTCTTGATAGGAAATGATATTCCTATGCTTCAATCGGTCAAGCTCTTCTTATCACAAAGATTCTCAATGAAAGATCTTGGTGATGCCTCCTGCATATTGGAAATAAGGATCTATAGAGATAGATCCAAACGGATATTGGGATTGTCCCAATCCAGGTACATTGACACCATACTAAAGAGGTTTAGTATGGAAGAATCCAAGTGTGGGAACTTGCCCACGATCTCTGGAGTCACTCTCTCCAAAGAGATGTCTCCCAAGACTGATTTGGAGAGAGCTCGCATGCAAGGGATACCCTATACTTCGGCAGTAGGCTCTATCATGTACGCGATGCTATGTACCAGACCCGATGTAGCATACTCACTAAGTGTAGTGAGCAGGTATCAAGCTGATCCTGGAGAGAGTTCCTGGACAGCTTTGAAGAGCATTCTCAAGTACTTGCGAAGGACTAAAGAGATGCTCTTGGTGTATGGTAACGGAGAACTCCAAGTGGAGTCCTTTACCGATTCGAGCTTCCAGAGTGATAAGGACGACTCTAAGTCGCAGTCGGGATTTGTCTTTACCCTTTACGGAGGGGCGGTTAGCTGGAAGAGTTCCAAGCAGGAAACCGTGGCAGACTCGACGATGGAGGCTGAATACATCGCTGCCAACGATGCTGCTAAAGAGGCTGTCTGGATCAAGAAGTTCATTATTGAACTTGGAGTGGTTCCATCCATTGAGCATCCAATACTTTTGTATTGCGATAACAATGCAGCGGTAGCTTTGGCCAAGGAACCCAGGTCCCATCAGCGATCCAGGCATATTCTGAGGCGGTATCACCTGATCCGGGAGATAGTTGATCGCCGAGAGATCGAGGTCAGGAGGGTTGACACGAAGAACAACACGGCGGATCCACTCACGAAGGCCATTCCCCAGATACAGTTTGAGAGACTCTTCGGGATGCTCGGTATGCGATACTACAGCAGCTGGCCCTAGTGCAAGTGGGAGATTGTTAGTTGTATGTATGCCCTAGAGGCCAGTATTGTACAGATGATGTATATTATATTGGATGCTTGGACATATATAGAGATGAGTTTCTTGCTCGATATGATAGTATGCTATCTGGTTGCTCTTTATCTTAACATGTACACTAGTCTCTTTAAACTGTCTTATAGTTACATGTTGGTAAAGCCCTTAGGATGTGTACTTGACTACCTGGACTATGATGCAGATCATACTAGTGGGGACATGGTAGTCCATAAGTACATCCTTCAAGGTCCCTGGTCGTGGGTGTATCGGGACGGGGCATCGATATACCAGTGTAGACTAGCGTATACGCTTCTCGACCCATGAGATGGGCGATGGATGATCCCATATCCATTGGTGTTTAAGATCAGAGATGGTGTACGGGTGTTCAGTGGAGACTGGGTACACTGGACGGACTCGCCGAGAACTCCCAGATGGTATTATACCTCACGTCAGATGGCAGTTCTCAGGTGACACTTGTACAGGTTAGTCTGTAGACCCGAGATCGTCATAGAGTCTTGTGTGATTCCCACTGTACTTTGATCTCCACCTTACCACGTCCATGAGGGCATGCAAAACGGTGGTCTTTGGGTACAGTCCCGAGTCACATGGAGGCAGTGAGCGATAGGAGGGGTTTCGTCTCTCCCGGTATTGGGGGTTGATGTTGCGCTGTGCTCGATTGGCTGTAACAGGGAAGTCCCTGGCCAGAGCTGATCAGAGATTTGCTGGTAAGTGTTACCAGTAGTTTCTCTACCCGTTATGAGCCTCACATCAGCACGACTTATCGGTTACTGGGGTCTGACGTTTACCACCCCTAGACTTGATATGCGACATATCAGACGAACAGACCGGACTGCACGGTAAGTGTTACTGATTGGATTCACAGGAGTGTGAGAGGGCTAGCTCGTTGATCTTCTGATCGCTCAATACCCGGGTGGCCGTTACGTTTAGCAGACCGCTTGCGGCTTGTGGGTGATTGATATGATCATCATCTGCTACCGGCGTATTGACGAGTCTTTAGAGTCCTACACAGAGGTTTCCTGGCTCAAGCGAAACGAGATAGGAGCGCATATGAGATATGTGCAGGACCGAGAATAATGCGTGTATGTGATACCGTATTCCATTCTCGCGATGAATGTTTTGATTGGTTTTATGCGATATAACCTAGTTATCGAATCATTGATTCGATAAATCGATACATTGTATACTAGTCGGTTATGTGCGACATGACCGGATCATTGAATCAAGTGTTGATTTAATGATTTAATGTATAATTATATATTTGATATATTACTTTGCATTAACTAGTATTGGTTCACTTTAAAGGGATTTTCTCACTTGTATAGCACATTGTATATGTGATATATTTTGTGTGCTCTTGATTGTATCATGTTTGATGATACATTCTCACTTGGATTTGTGTAAAGACTTAAACCATGTTTAGTGAATGGTTAGGGTTTCTTACTTTCACTTAATTATTTATCTTTTCCTTTTTGAGAAAAAGATATAAGAAAACAAAATGGTTTCTTTTATCATGAAGCTTGTTGAAGCTTCATGAAGCTTTGACCAAATGACCACTTTGTCTTCTTCTCCTAACCCTAACCACTCATCTAAACTATAGTTAACTCTCTACACTTGACCAAGGTGAGGATATGATAGGTATTTCATTTTCATTATTCTTTTAATTCAAGACTTATCATATTCTTTCTTCATCTTTATCATCTTCATCAAGAAAGAAAACTTAAGCCCATTAATGGCATGTTGAGAAAAAGTGTGAGAAATCAAATTCTAAAGTGAACCCACCTCCTATTTCTTCACCCTCTACCTCTTGCCAAGTAGTATAGGGTGTTTTCTTCACAAGTTTCACAACTTGGTGAAGTTGGAGCTTGAACTTGTGTTGCCTCGACGTAGATCATCTTCGGCACGAAGCCGACGACCTTGCCCGCCCATTTCTCCGATGAAGCCGATGCTTGAGTCTGGGATTCGAGACGGACAGCGAGAGGACGTCTACGTGGAGCTAAGGAAGTGGAGAACCGGATCTACAAAGGTTGTAGCCTCTTTCTTATAGTTAAGATGTTAACTAGTTTACTGTTTCGCCTAAAATTCTAGTTAACGATCCGTATTAGGGTTTCTCGGCACCCACAAAATTTGAAATTGGCATGGTTGATGCCTTGTGAGACTTCATTAGCGTGCTTAGGAACCCTACATGCATTAGGCTAGTTGTTGGCGTATCACATACCTAACATCTCAAATAGTCTCTCGAACTATGCTTGAGGAAGGGCATTAGTGAATGGATCCGCCGTGTTGTCGTTTGAGTCCACTCTTCACACCTCGATCTCCTGGCGATCAACGATCTCCCTGATTAGATGATACCACCTCAAGATGTGTCTGGATTTCTAATGGGACCGTGGTTCCTTTGATAAAGCCATAGCTCTATTGTTGTCGCAATACAAAGGTATTGGGTTAACAATGGATGGAACCACCTGAAGTTCAGTAATGAACTTCTTAATCCAGACCGCTTCCTTTGCGGCATTGTTGGCAGCAATGTATTCATCCTCCATTGTCGAGTCTGTGGTAGTATCCTATTTGAAACTCTTCCAACAGACCGCCCCTCCATTGAAGGTAAACACAAACCCCGAGACAGACTTGTTATCATCCTTGTCACTCTAGAAGCTCGAATCAGTAAAGGACTCCACCTGGAGGTCCCCATTATCGAATACCAGGAATAGCTTTTTAGTTCTTCTCAGGTACTTAAGAATGTTTTTCATTGCTGTCCAGTGGTTCTCACCTGAGTTTGACTGATACCGGCTCACCACGCTAAGTGCGTAAGCTACATCTGGTCTGGTACATAGCATCGCATACATTATAGATCCTACCACCGAAGTGTAGGGTATAGTGCTCGTGCGAACCTTCTCCTCATCAGTCTTAGGAGACATCTCTTTGGAGAGGGTGACTCCGTGAAATGCGGGTATATTACCATTCTTGGAATCTTCCATACTAAATCTCTTTAGTATGGTCTCTATGTACCTGGACTGCGAAAGTCCTAATAATCTCTTGGATCTATCTCTGTAGATCTTAATCCCCAGAATGTATGAGGCATCACCCAGGTCTTTCATGGAGAACGTTTGTGATAAGAATAACTTGACCGATTGTAGCATAGGAATATTATTTCCTACCAAAAGAATGTTTTCCACGTACAAGACTAGAAATACGACAGTTCGTTCTGCAATCTTCTTATATATACAAGGTTCATTCTCGATTTTGATGAAATCAAATTCCTTGACTGTGTCATCAAAACAGATGCTCCAGCTCCGTGATGCCTGCTTTAATCCATAAATGGATTTAAGAAACTTGCACACCTTCCCGCTGCTCCCTATATCTATAAAACCTTCCGGCTGATCCATATAAATGCACACTTCCAAATTTCCGTTTAGAAAAACCATTTTTATGTCCATCTGCCAGATTTCATAGTCATGGAAAGAAGCAATGGCAAGAAGGATCCGAATGGATTTGAGCATAGCCACTGGAGAAAAAGTTTCGTCATAGTCCAAACCTGGTCTTTGACGAAAACCTTTTGCAACAAGTCTAGCCTTATAGGTTTCCACCTGCTCATATACACTAATCTTCCTTTTGTATATCCATTTGCATCCAATGGGTTTTACCCCAGGTGGAGTAATATCCAAGGTCCACACTTTATTGGTGTACATGGACTCCATTTCGGATCACAAAGTATCCAGCCATTTATCAGAGTCCCTACTGATAATGGCCTGCTTGAATCTAGTAGGATCATCTTCTTCCAAGATGCAATCCCCTCGATCCCCGTCTATAAGAAAACCATAGTATCTCTCGGGCGGATGAGAAATCCTAATAAATCCGCGAAGTGGCTGAGGTTCGTCGGGTACTACTGAATCTAGCGGTTCCACCAAATCTTCATTTATAGTTTGTGTTTCTGGGACTTCATCCAGTTCTACCATGCTGTCACTAATATTTTTTGCAAGAAATTCTTTTTCCAAAAATGTGGCGTTCCGAGAAACAATAATCATTTGTTCCTCTGCGTGGTAAAATAGATATCCATTAGAATTCTTTGGGTATCCCACAAACTTACACAAAATTGATCGTACCTCGAGTTTGTCTGGGTTCTGATTTTTGACATAAGCAGGGCAACCCTAAATCTTAACACGTTTAAGATACAAACTCTTACCACTCCATGTTTCATATGGAGTTTTAGGCACGGATTTGGATGGAACTTGATTCAAAAGGTGTGCCGTTGTTTGAAGCGCATATCCCCAGAATAAAAGAGGCAACTCAGCACTACGCATCATGGAGCGAACTATATCCAATAGGGTACGATTTCTCCGCTCCGATACACCGTTGTTCTATGGTGTATACGAAGGAGTAAGATGATAGAGAATTCCATTCTCTTTTAGGTATTCAAGGAATTCCGTGCTTAAATACTCCTTTCCTCTATCAAATCGGAGGATCTTGATACTTTTGCCAGTCTAGTTCTCTACTTTGTTTCTGTATTCTTTGAATTTCTCAAAAACTTCAGATTTGTGTTTCATAAGATACACATATCCGAACCTAAAGAGATCGTCAGTGAATGTGATGAAGTACGAGAACCCACCCATTGCATGTATAGACATCGGACCACATGCATCATTGTGTATGAGTCCCAAGAGCTCTGCTACTTTTTCTCCGTGTCCGGCGAACGGAGATTTGGTCATCTTTCCCTTGAGACAACACTGACAAGTTTCATAAGATGAAAATTCGAACGCATTCAAATATCCATCTTTATGCAACTTATTTATTCTTTTCTCTCCGATATGACCAAGTCTACAATGCCACAAGTAGGATTCGTTCACTTCTGAACTCATCCTCTTGCGTGTGTTTTGTATATTGAAAACTGTGTTTTGATTTAGAATATAGATACCATTACACGGTGTACCTTCTGCAACTAATAGCTTATCAAGGTAAATGTTCATGATATTTCTATCAAGAACAAAGTTATATCCATCTTTATCAAGTAAAGAAATTGATATGATGTTGTAAACCATAGAAGGTATATAGTAGCAATTGTTCAAAATCATAATATTTCCATTTAGCAATGCCATGTGATATTCACTGATGGTAGCAGCATCAACTTATGCTCCGTTCCCTACTCTGAGGGACATATCACCAGGTCTAATCATCCTACTTTTTCTCAGTCCCTGCAATAAATTACAGATATGAGATACTGATCCGGTATCTAGTACCCAAGAGGTAGGACTAACCGAAAAACAGTTTTCAATAACAAGAACACCTGAAGAAGACGCAATAGTATGCTTCTTCTTCGTTGGGGTCTTCAAGGAATTCATGAAATCCTCTTTCTCTTGCTCATACTCATGACTACTGTCATAAGTTAGTGTCAAACCGACGTTCCCCAGCCCCGAATAAGAATTCGGATCGGTCAAGCAATACATTTTATTATCTTGATTAAGGCATGAATGGGTTGCTATCTGGAGAGAGAGAAAAGAAAAACTCAGCATGCGCTCTTACAAGATTAGATTGGTTATTAGTTTATCTAATTAGGATGGCTCCCACTGTTTCCTCGAATGCTCCTTCAAACCTTAAAAGGAGAACTAGATGGGATCATTAACACCTTACATGTTCGCCAACCATTCAGCAAGGTGAGTGTTGGTACTCCGAGGGAGGTCCCCCGTGCTCTCGCACGGACCTAATTAAAATAAATCTCGTTTCTGCAGAGGCATGGCCCCGTTAACTCTTTTCTAGACACCTAATAGGTTAGCTAATTGTGGAGTGAAAAATATCTCCCAAGAGTAATCCTACTCATCAATAGGATCAGGATCCAACTATCATCGCGTGATAAACTAGATGGAAGCCACTCTATTCACCACACTCCAGAAGGTATGCAACGCTAGCAAGTTTCCTGTATATTTGAAACTCCCGATGTGGTTTTTGCCCCTAGGACTCTAATGACCTTGACACAGTCAACAAATCAAAGAGTCCTAGTCAAGTTCAACCCGTCATTATTTTGATTGCATTAAACCCACCCGCATAACACTTGACACAGTCAACAAGGTTATACGACTGTCCTAACCAATCGTATCGTATGTTACAAATAAGTAGTACTCAGCTACCGTACACTACGCCTTGACACGGTCAACAAACGCAGTGCGAATACTAAGCATTCCTTATAGGAAATGACGGAAGGCTACGGCTGATTTTTGGCAAAAAACCTTTAACGTAATGAACTTGATATCGTTGAAGGAACCAAGTAGTTTTGAAAAGGCGTGGTTTATGCTCCGCTTTTGAAAACTTGTGGTTTTGAAGAAAACCGAGTATTTTACAGTATAAACTTTTTCTCAAGAGGTCACTCCCCGCGAAGGGATCTAGGCTCTTGCCTCCTAGAATGTGGTGCTGGATATTCTTGACCGACTACCACTATGCAAAGCGAAAGAATATGACTATAGTTTTTCAAAATTTGTTCCAACAACATATTATAGGTTTCTTATCTTGCATTAATCAAAATTCATGCGGTCCCATCAATAAATCCATATCACACTAGAAAAGATCGAAAATACAATGTACGTATATGCCATCCGCATTCGCCATGGGGCCCCGTCATGTACCGTTAGGTTACTTAGCTAACGGCAGAGCGGGGCTGGACTAGCGCGGGTGCAAAACATATACAACATCTACTAGTGTGTGTGTGTGTGTGTGTGTGTGTATATAATATTCGTCCCAGGCATGATATAAGCAACATCACATATCAACAACAAGAAACACATAATGGTAGATAATCTTGGAGTCTCGGGTTTCATATGAGCCGCAAATGAGACCCGACGTTCCCGATCGTGTGGATAGCTCATGCAATGAAAACTTGGACCCCCACGAGCGCGGCAAGTTACCCGCTAATTCCAAAAGTTAGGCAACCCTAATCAACAAAGTGAATGGGCCACCCAGCACTTCACGGAATCTGGTAACTTAGGCGCCCCTCCGTGGGTCATCCTATACCCCCTACGAATGCGGCGAATAGCCCGCCAATTCTAGAGGAAGGCCCCCTCTATCTCAACGCCATGAGATGCGGGCCCGTTCCCTCTAAAACCCGGCTATTCGAGCACTCCATCGCAGGGTAATCCTAGTACAGAAAAGAAAAATATATGTACAATGGTGACATCGACCTCAACCCGGTCGTTCCCCAATCAAATAATATATAATCCGGCAGAAACGGCTGTCCACATATCGGACGTTGTCCCGCAATAACGAATACACAAATAAATCTGAACTGTACTGCTACCATTGCAACATAGGCTATCCACCACGACAATCCAACCACAATATCAGCACAATACAGAACATCGACGTGAATATCATGTTTGCAAACCCGTCTAATAGAACATATAGCAATTAGTCGGGTTATACCGCTCAATAATATTCACGGTCACAGATACTAACATATGTACTGATAAACACGTATTTAAAATTTCGATCGACAAAAAACTTTTCTGTATTGGCCCTAAGTGCTAACCAGTACTCAAACAAATCTGGGCCAAAATCATACATCCCAAAAATTACATTTCCAAACAATAGAGTGCCGGAAGAATTTTGTGCATAACGGCCCCACTTCGACCGCGGAACCACCGCAAACAAGCAAGTTATGCGGCGGTTCCGCGGCTATATGAAAAGCTTATGTGCCCAAATTTCTTCTGGCCTTCTAAAATCTCCTGAACGTATTTTTAAGATGCTCTAAATAATTTTTTTTACAATTTTTAAAATCGATAGCAAGCATGAACATGGAATAGCGATTTTGGAAAAATTTTGTCGATCGATGTTTTAAACACGTCTAAGCTAGCTAGTAAGGGTTTATGGGTTGGTTCTCATACCATGTTGGGTCAGTCGGCACAGCGGAAACTAGCCGTAGCGTCCATAGGTCCCTCAGCAGCTACTTTTTACGTAATCCCCTCACGGCGGACTACAACCAGCCGGACCATATAACCACATGGGCACCCTATAGGTAAGAGCTTATGATTCGCCACTACTGTCACCACAATGAGAACCCACCATGGGTCAGTATCCCTTCTTAGTAGCTCTGATACCATATTGGGATTTCCTAGCATCCTGACCATCTACTGTGGCCTTTGCGGAACAATTTTTTTTGGGGTTTTGAAAACTGGCGCTAGAAAAAAACCGTTCAAGAATATACCATAAACCTAAACTAGCTAACAAGAGAAGAGCTAACTACTATGATAGAAATGTCTCACCAAAAGATCATTGTCCTTCCATCTTCTATCCTCTTCGTTTGCTTCTAAAGATCTCCTTGAACAAGCTTGATCACCTTTCCTTACTCCTTGAGATCTCCTAGATCGTGCTTGATCGTTGGTCTTCCTCCGTCGAAGATGATCCATGGTCCATGGCTCTAGCTCCACACTAAGAGTCTAATGGAGCAATTAGATACTTTAGATTGCTAATTTAAGTGTCTAGGATGTAGTGTATGGATTTAAGTGTGTATCTATCGCACCTCCTCTCTTGATTCTCAACACATAAGATTGTAGAGAGGAGCTTGAAGATGAAGGTGGAAGAGCTCAAGAAAGCTAGTGAGGAGAGTGAAACCAAATGGTGAGAATGAAAAATGAAAATCCTATAAGAGAGAAAAAGATCAACCATTGTTTTGTAAAGCCATTTTTCCAATATAAAATACCAACCATGCTTGAATAGTTTGCATAAATGAATTGAATATTCATTTGTCAACACAATAGAAGCATGGTTCTCACCATACTCCCCTTACCACGTTTACACCTCATTTTCCATTTAAAGATAAATGGATAAATCTAATATGAGGTGTCCACCTTCTAAAATGTGTTTTGTATAAATACGGATTACACTCAACTGTATATACATACATGTATTCGTATCAAAATACGAATACCCAAAAAGATAGAATAACACAAAGAACATAATATTAGAATATACATATCAAAATATATATACGTAAATTATTAAATCAATACCTGATTTAATAATCCGGCTCAATCCCAAGCTGACTAGTATTATCAACCGTCCGATCGAAAATCCGGGTACATAGTACAATCATTCGATCGGAACCCTGCACGTATCCAATACGGCTACTACATCATTTCACCTGAACTAGGGAAACCCTCTGTGTGAGACTCTAAAGACTTGACAGTATGCCGTCGGTGAGTTACTGGATAAATCCATAACCACGAGCACATCAGCGGCACTAGTTGTACGTAACGGCTAGCAAGTACCTGTCGAAAAGGAAGGCCGACGAGCAAACTCATCTGAATCCCTACTGAGCCTATATGTGACAAGCTACGTACAGTCCAGTTTCTTCGTTTGAGAGTATCGTATACTGGGTCTAGGGGGTGGTAAACGTCAGACCTTAATAACTCGATAATTCGTGCCGATATGACTCAGGACCAATATGAGAAACTATTGATCAACCTATCAGTAAATCTTAACTGCCTTGGCCAAGGTCTTATGGTGCTGGCCAATTGAACACAGTGCGATATCAACTCCCTATACCGGGAGAGACGAATCCCCAACAATCGCTCACTGCCTCCAAGAAGCTCGGGATTGTACCCAACTAAAACCTATTTGCATGACTCAGTAGAGCCGTGGTAGGGTAATAATCAAAGTACAGTGGGAACTCACACGAGATAAATGACGATCTCAGGTCTGAAGACTAACATATACTCATGCCACATGAGAACTGCTATCTGACAATAGGTATAGTACCATCTAGAAGTTCTCGGTGAATCCGTCCAGTATACTCACCCCCAGTGAGTACCTGTATACGATCTTAGGTGCGAAAGACCAATGGCTACGGGACCAACCATCGCCCCTCATCAGGGTTTAGAAACGTATACACTAGTTTACTCCAGAATATCGATGCCCGGTTTCGATACTTCCACGACTAGGGACCTTTTAAGGATGTGCTTATCGACTACCCAGCTCCCACAAGTATGATTGCCATCACAACGCAAGTAGTCAAGCAATGATCTTACGGGCTTTATCAACATGTATAAATGACACGTAATAGCAAGTAAAACATATGCACATGTTAAGATAAAAACAAACCAAATAGCATACTATCATATCGAGCAAGATTGTCCTGTACATACATATGTCCAAGCATCCACATGTATAATGTAACGACCGTGTTTTCTAATACCTAATAAAAAAATATTTTATTTAAATTTCTACTACCAAATAATTATTTACGTGTTTCGTTGATAGAAGAATATTTTTAAAGTAATGTTAATAATTTTCAAAGCATTGAAATATGATTAAAGGAATTTTCTAAAATCTATTTATTGTTTTTCTAGGCTTAAAATGTTTTAATAAAATTTTATAATACCTTAAAAGACTCTAAATATTTTATTATCAATTAGGATCATAATTCGTAATTAAAAATATTTTTAAGGATAAACTAGATTTTAACTAATTATAATAACTAGCTAAAACCATAGATATAGGGTATATTATTTAGTTTTAGCCCAAAATTATTTTTATACTAAAGATAACAATAAAATATATTTTTTGAAAATTTTCCATAATTTTTCCATATTTTTAACTATTTTTAACAATGTTTTTAAAACCAAATTCAATTTTTAAAATATAAAACAGTTTAGTATTTATATAAAAATAAAAATAAAAAAAATCCCTTGATCCTAGACCGTTGGATCACAAGATCCAACGGCCCAGAGCCTCACGGCGGCGCCGACGTGGTGGGGACCATGCATGGTCCCCACACGCAGACGCAGACGCAGTGAGGCGGACGCGTGGCGACACGTGGCGCATGGCGGCGCGATCTCACCCGTTGGATCATGATCCAACAGGTGAGATGAAGGGCGACGGCGGAAATCATCAATAGATGATTCTGAAATCATTGGGCGGCGCGGATTTTCAGATATTTTAACAGAAATTTTGGATTTTATGGTTGGTAATAAAACCCTATAAATAGGCACTTCAAACATTGATTTCTCACACCTTAGAACTCCAAAAATTCTATAAAAAATACCCACGCCTTCGTATCAACGACGCCGACACTACGGCTCCACCCAATCACCAAGGAAAAATCTGAGCGCAAAGCTATTGAGGAGTTTATACAAGCCTACGTTTTCAACCCCTCTACATCCAACTCTAATCAAAGGTAGGATCCGCCTCTTTCCACTCATCTGTCACGTTCTTCTTCTTTTTTTTTCAATAACCTTAATTCCAACTTCTAATCATCAACCCCATATTAAAATGATGTTACAATATTCTTGCATGCCTATACTTTTGTACCCCTTAATGATGATAATCTTAACCCATAATTAAAATAGTTTCCTTAATCATTCTTATATGTCAAAAATATATTGCACCTTCATACAACATGGAATGTGAAGGGCTTAAAATTATAATCCACGAGTACTAATTCACCATTTACATACCCACTCTCACCCATGCTATTTTTGTGATCTCGAAATAGGTTTCTTCCACAAAAATACCCTCGTTTTGTTAAAAGGTTATATTTGTTAAAAAAAATCCACATGAGATAAGATATTTGGAATAATTAATTTAGATACGAAATAGATGTATATTTTTACTTACACTTTTTCATCAACCACAATAATGTTGTTAAATTCCTTCACTGTAACATTTCAAAATAATAAAATATTATTTTTGGGAATTTTTATAATTTAATATTATTTTATTGATTATTTTAATATTAAAATTATAATTAAATATCGATAAATGGGAAAAATTTTGAAAAAAATATGGAAAATTCAAAAATTATGTATTCTATGGAAATTAGTCATTTTAAAGTTTTTATGAGCATTTATATACTAATTTAGTGCTAATCGCGATTAAAAATCGCTAATCGGATTTTTTGGCTTTTTGTGCAAAACTTGCACATATCATTTTTGGACTTGTGTTACATTTTTCTTGCCATGGTTTTTATTTTAGGATCATTATTTGAGTGAGAGGGAATTAAAGAAAAGAGAAAGAGAAAGAAATATTATATAGGTATGGTGTGAGAGAGAGGGTAGGTGAGAGTGTTGACTTGGCCATTCCCTCTTGTTTTCTCCTCTCATTTCTTCCCCCCTCTTCCATGAGCTGCTGCTCCTCCTGCTGCCCTCCTCTTCCTCCACCTTCAAACCCCCATTTCTCCATGAAATTCACCCCAAAACCCATATCGGTTTCACAAAAAATGCACACAAGCTCAAGATCTAAGCAATGGACCAAGAAAGTTGATGTTTTGGTGCTGTTGGATGATTCATGAGTCTCTATAGAGGTATTTCCTTCACATTTGTTGTAGCATTTCAAGTGATTTAGCCTCTTTTAAAGTTTAGTGTCGTTTTGTCGAAATTTTGTACACTTTGGACAAAACTAGAGAGGGTTAGGGTAAAGTTGAGATGTGGCTGTGCAATTGGACCCTAATGGTGACCTTAGACCCCATATTGACCAAAACACTGGCCTAGCACAACCTGAAACCCAAAAATACGGAATTACGGAACTTTTCATGTCGGATTGTGAGGAATTAGAGCGTGCAGGTGAATTTGGAGCAACCCGGGGTCACCAAAAATAAAATTGAGCTGACAGTGAGCTGTACAGGCACCCTGCAACCATCCCACAAAGCCCTAGCCCCCACCTCATTTTTACGGCCGCAATTTTATTCATTCTGGCCGCAATTTGCGGCCAGACCTGGGTGAAATTGCCTCGTTTTGCGTGCACAGCCCCTTTTTCATGTAAAATTGACCCCCGGCATGTCTAGTTTTGGCTGGTTCCTGTTAGAGTAAAATCTGGGTTCATTTTCATGAGTTGGCGTATGTTTTACGACGTGTTTTCATATGGATTTTGATATTCGATGATTCGTATCTGTCGGGTGGCGTTCGGACCCCGACGACAGTGGTGATTGGCTGTTTTTGTACACCAGGTCACAGGTTTTTACCTATGGGCGCAGTGTGCACCATTTTGGTTTCATATGTGATTTTCATATGTTTTAGCATGTGATATTCTTGTAGGAACTCACGTGACGTCGAGGCGTTGGAGATGCAAACGGCGACATCGGCACCGGCACACATAACTAGGTGAGTAGATTTATATCTACGGGGAGAAGTCGGGTGGATGGCGTATAGCACCCCCGCAGTTCGTGGTGATGTATACAAGTGCGTATACACACAGATATTGATTATTTATGGTTTGAGATTATTGATGATAGAGATGGATATTTGGTATATTGGATTGGTTTAGTGTTGCGAAACCCTAGAGTAGTGGTTGCATCATACATACACACACACCCATACTTGCATATATTCTTCTTTCATATGTGCGTACATGGGATTACATATTGATGTGTATATTTACACATGGGTATGGGACTATGTGTTTATATACTGGATTTGAAGATAGTAATTGGGATTTGAGATGAGTCGATGAGATTGGGCTTGAGGCCATGAGATTGGTGATGTGATTTGGTTCGTATTGAGATACGACATGATGTTTTAGCGGGTCTTCTGACGTAGTAATTCTTACACCCGCATGCTTACATAGATGGTATCAATATTGTACTAGACGTAGGACATTATTCCGGATCATGATATTTGATAAAGAAGATACCAAATGAATAGTGTGATTGATGTGACTTTGACCCGTACCCAGATTTGGGGATGCCGTACGACGGATTTACGTACGAGCTATATCTTGACGATTGATCCGCACTCTTGATTTGGGATGTCTGATTGTAGATATGGTATCGGATATGATATTATTGAGGCGGGATCACCGACTAATATTCATACAGGTATGTATATGGATCGACTCAGATGTTAGGCGGTTCCCTCACCTGTAGTCCAGCTTGTTAGCTTAGCCCTTTAGTTTAGTTTAGTTGTTAGATTAGATTCGATTCTTACCTATTTCAAAAACTAACGAATCGTGGGTATTTTAAAAGGCAGCCCAAGGGATCCTACGGATATTTCAAAAGACGCATCTTTTCATAAAAACACCGTAGCCCTATTTTCAAAACCCCATGATTCGTGTTATTTCAAAAGGCACCATTTGTAGAACTTATATTAGATTAATGAGGATTAGTTATAGTTGCGTCTAGTATTCAGCTACCGCTTATTATTGTGGTTCGCTTCGCATCGCATGCTTATATTATGTTTCGTACTACATTATTGATATCATGCTGTTAGGACACCAGCACCATTACCGATGATGCGTGTGTACCACGTACACTTACTTGCCGGCTCACACATATCTTCATCGGTAATTGCCATGCCACGTACACTTTAGAAATACCATTACATTGACATAGGTTGTTAGCTAATAATTTAGATATGATATTAGTGTACTCGCCTTATATGCTAAATTAGACATTGTAGATATTACTTGTTACTTCATGCATGTTAATATTCATTGATATGCCGCATTGATGGATTTTTATGTCGATATGCACTGTTTACATGCTATTGAGGATTGGATTCGGATTTCCATGAGATTTTCTGGATTTGGGGGAAAACCGCAAAACTTATATAAACTTCTTTCTCTCTTTAAAATAAAAAGTGCGGTTTTCCCATGATGTATGAGTCGTCCACCATGAGTTTGCTGATGGATTTCGAGACCCGATTCGAGGAGGCGGATGAACCGTTTCGGGTACATGGTGGACCCAGTAAGGTACCCCGGGGCAAGAATCGCGTGATGATGACGATGTGAGCCTGGCAGGGGAGCACTACCTACCGGTGATTTTACCCGACGCGTCGGATATCCGGAGGATACCATCGTGGTCTTGAGATGGATGGTAGGGGCCGGTCTGGACTGACGGCGCCCTAGATATTATGATTGAGACATTGAGATTTCGAGATACTGAGGTACAGAGACTGTGATACAGAGATATCGAGATATTGGGATTACGTTTTGTGCCGATGCTAGGCACTGTTTTATGCTGATTTCATTATGATACCTCATTTTAAAAATACAAAGGAAATCTCACTAAATTATGAAAACGGTTCTTCATTTACATGTATTCTGTTTTCATGCATTCATACCTCATTCATATGATATATTGCTACTTGAGGTACTGACACGGGCACATGAGATTACACTCGGGTTAGATATTTACCTTAGCCTTGTTATAGGCTACGTGTTATTTATATATTTGAGGATGTATATTGATCGTATGACCTAGGATTGCGTCATACATGCGATTTCTATTCGTAGATGTTTTTCTATTCACGAGTTGGCAACTCACCCCCGTTGTGCCCCAGTTTCTTGCAGGTTTGCCGTACAGGTTTCATTACGGCTTGCAGGCATAGTTTCCTTCGGGTGATTTGCTAGTAGGTGGGTTTACTTGTATCGTACCACCATTATATCTTGTATATTATTATTCTGTTGTATCTAGAAGTTCCATCAACCAAACATATAATTATTTCAGAGATAGAGACCAGTGTTGTTTATTCTATCGACCTTAGAGTCGCGCGTTGTATTTATACGAATTTCATGCTGTTTTGAGTTTCCTTTTCTGTTGTGATCCTCGCCTTTCGGTGTTGTATATTATATTGCTTGTGTGGTTGTGACCGTCGATTGACGAAGAGCTAGCTCCCGCTTGGGGATGCCTTTTTATTGATTTTGTATACTATTCATGTTGTATCCCGTTTGGGGGCCAGTATTTACAAAGGAGACTCTGCCGAAATTTTCAGGAAATATTTGATGCTTTTAAAAACGCATAATTCGGCTTATGCTATTTAAACTACTTGATTTAAATTGGTTTTCCTACACTCTACTACTTTTCTTGGTTTTGGATTTCTGGGTTTTCGGCTTACTTAGAATACTTACGCCTTGAGACGTTCGTAGTTTAAGTGCCGGTCATATTCCGTACTTTCGGGACGTGACATTCACCTTTTGAAAAGGGATAATATTAAATTTAAATAACGGCATATGGTTTTTCCAACGTAGCCCATTTCACTCGAAAGGATATTTTTATATAAATTCTTCTTAGAATATTAACTAAAATTTAATGAGTTACCATAATAATAGGGTAATACTTTACGCGAATACCCCGTGGTTTATAGGCAATCGTTCTTGAAAAGGTTACAAATTCTGCCGTCCATGTGCAGTGGTTGCCAACACGAACGTATTTTCTAAAAATGTTACCTCAAACTTAAAACGCTATAATTTCATAAAATTATTATTTACAATAAAATACCCCAATCCATCCTAAAAAGAAATAATTTCATTTAAATACCTTGACCTTTACTAAAAGGCTATTTTCAACAAAGACCGTAACACTTATAAATGATATTTTCCAAAAGGATATCTAAAACTTTATTAAAAGATAAGTTTCAAATAAATACCATAACCTTTGATTAAAAGGATATTTTCTCAGTAAAATATTATTGGTTTCCAAAACGATAAATATTCCAAATATCATGGTTTTCTTATAAACAATAAATATAAATAAACACTATTATCCTTTATTAACTAAGTGTTCTATAAGATGACACGAAGTACATTACAAACTTTAGAAGATAACAAGATAAAACGAGCGGTTGTGGAAGGCCATATTAAGTGAGATCAACTTTTTAAATTTCCAGTTTATGACATACATGACACATGATACGGTTAGGGTTAGAATGCGCAGATCTAGGTATGGAATACTTATATATGAAGATCCCTGCAGGCAGGGTGACCAGTCCAATGTGTGGACGACTACTAACCCGATATTCGGGCGAATACTAACCTGATATTCGGGCGAATACTAACCCTATTTGAGGGCGAATGATCAAATATGTGGATGACATACAATGTGGAAATTTCATGCCTAGAGGTATACGTACTAACTCTAATTCATCAAAATCTTTATACTGAACTACGGGGATGGGTAGTTTGATTAGGTAAGGAGATTCGGAACTCGGATTCCCCTACTACTCGATCATGATCCCGGGAAGTGAAACGGTACATTTCACTTCCCCAGTTGTTGTTCCGTGGCCACAACGGAATAATCGCGAGTATTCGGACCCTTCTTTAACAAACTAAAACGTTTACAATACCTATTGATACTCAACACTAAACTCACATCATGTGCTATACCCACCTGTTACCTTATCTACTTTTTTTTATGAGACACGAGTTATTCAGTATCTTGGATGTGGATATTTTACCAGTTTAGACTTGTTGTTTATTATGGAACTGAATGGTGGAAATACCTGCGCGCTTGAGTGATATTCACGCTAGACAAAACTCCATAGTAGTCATGGGACACCTTCGGGGACGTTCATGCTACCGCATTGATTGCCACCCCAGGCACGAGCGCCAGCTAGTCATTGGATACCTCAAGGATACGAGTATGTTCACCAGTCAATTCCATCCATACACACCTTGTTTAACATGATCTAACTCTTAGACTGAATATCCGTTTGACTTGACTTGAACTTTTATCAAACATATACCTCACACAACCTACTCATATTCACATATACCTCTGTCAACATATCTAATTTGTATATAACCTCATACCTTTATATCCATGTACATCATATTCATTATATTTACACACACATGTCTGTTTCTATACCTTTACTTCCTTATGAGGCAATCCTCCCCGAGTATAACTCGCTGACGGACCTTCCTTTTCTTCCTCTATCTTTGGAATGTCCATCAGAAGAGAATGAGTATTATGGCTAGGATCAAGGTGTGGAACCAACTAATGAAGATTATGCAGACTTGACGATGGAAGATTAGCTAGATTTAATTTTTGTTGTTGCCCACATGTTTTGGGCTTTTGTTTCTCCTTTGATGTAATTAAACTACTTAGTTTATTTTACTCTTTCCTTTAGGATGTAATAAAGTTTGGTTAATGGAAATAAATGCCTTTCGCTTTTATTACTTTGATTTTGGTACACATCCTGCATGTTAGATATTCATACGCTTAACGTAACTGTATTGAATAGACCACCTACAATACAGTTAGGTTGCGGAATTTGCCACGTCATCCTTCACCTTCTTTTGGGAAGCGGGGCGTGACAGGTTTTAGTGGTGGCCTATGCAGGTACTCTTGTGTACTAAAATGAAACCGTTAACTGACTTATTATATTTATGAATCTCATCCATTCATACCAATTTCATAATTCTCCTATGTCCCTTGTCCCTTCCTTGACATTCTGAACCCTGACCTTGACCTTCCTTTCATGTCGTGGAAAATCTTTCCGACGAGGATGACATGTCCGATATTACTTTTGAAGCTACATCTGGAGATTCAGACGACGAAGTCGTAGACACTCAGGCGGTTATTTCTGACAGCGACTCAGAAGACGAAGAAGTCAATGCTGCAACTCCGGAGCCTATGATAGTCAATGACTCCGAAGATGAAGAAGATCCTATGGAAGAGGAGCATATATAGGAGGGGCCAAAAAAAGAAGTTCTTGTGGTGGAAGAGAATCCTATGGAATATGATCTGGATGAGGAGGCTCCTGCAAAAGAACAAGACCCTATAGAGGGGGAATTAGAGAGCGAGGCTCCAGCTAGGGATGAGTCGAAGGACGAAGTTTCGAGTGAGAAAGAACTCGAGGCCGAAGAAACTCAGGCAGTTGTCCCCACAAGACCCGGTGGGAATGGCCGTACCTTAGTACGAGAGCCTATCGCAACTTGTTGAACTCCCATAATCGAGATTAATTAGTCTTTTTCCTTTTCTTTGGCCGACTAAAATGATGTAAGAATTGTAGAGGCATGTCTTTACTTTTCGGTTGTACTCTCCATATTGAAGTTGGATAATAAAATCTTAGTTTCGAGCAAAAATCTCTCTTTTGTCTGTTGCTCTTCTTCTTAGTTTTTCTTTTGCATTAATTGTTGTTCTTCTATGCAAGTCTTTATCTTGTCTCACCCCTCATCCTGTTTGTAACCTAATCAGAACATCAATGGCCGGACGATACCATAACCACAACCAAAGGGGAAATGGAGTCAATGAAGCCGCTGCTCAGCAAGCAGCTATGCTACAAATGATGAAAGGACTACTGGAGCAACAGCAGCAGCAGACAGCTGTCCTTCATCAGGAGCTGTGAGAAAGTAGGCAGCAGTAAGCAGAGATTTTAAGTAAGGCACTAAACCCAGTTTCTTAAGGTTCGGCAGGAGTGAAGCGGTTCAGATCACTCCACCCTAAGACTTTTTCAGGGAAGGAAACTCCTTTAGAGGCTGAAGAATTGCTCAAAAGAATAGTCAATGATCTCAGTGCCGCTCAAATTCTGAAGGACGCATGGGTGAACATTGCCAAACTACAACTTACGGATAATGCCAGGATATGGTGGGAGGAAGAGGAAAGTAGATTGAAGGAGCCCATCGACTGGGAAACGTTCAAACAGCATTTTGATACCCAGTACTTTCCAGTCATGGCGCACTTAAGGATGGAAAGAAAGTTTATACAATTCCAACAAGGGAGCATGTGGGATAAGTCGGTGGACGAGTACACTTCGGAGTTCGCAAGGTTAAGTCGGCCCGCGCATCATCTGGTGGCAACCCCAGAACTTTATGCTAAGAGATTCTGGCAAGGATTGGATCTGCAGACACAGTCCTCCATGTCTTCTGCCACCCTTTCGACTTATAATGAAATCTTAGAGGCGGCGCGAAACTTTGAAGACCTTCAGACACACATGAGGAAGGATGATCATTTTTCTGGCATTAAGCGACCAGCCAATCAAATTCTTGAGGGATCATCTTCCAGATTCAACTGGAGACAACAACCCAAGAGACCAGCAGGACCAACTATCTTCGGAAAACCAGCCGTTATATGCAACCATTGTGGTAGGACCGGACACTACAGGAGAGACTGTCGCATTTTGAACAAACTTTGCATAGTCTCTGGGTCTCCGGATCATGCCATTGGGGACTGTCCTCAGAGAGAGAGACAATCAGGCCCCGTCAACAAGCCGGCTAACTATGTGGCACCATGACAGGGAGACTGGACACCTTCCGCCAATCAACCAACCGGTCAAGGGGCATCACCAAAGGGACCACCTTTATCATCATAGGAGCGTGTTTTTCAGCAAGCGCAGAGGAATGGACCCAAACGCCAGACCTTCACCATGAAAGCCGAGAAGGCTGATTCCACGTGGCAAGACAACAGAGGTACTCTTTCTTTTTCTCAACCTTTCTTTCGATACCATGCTTATTTATCTTTCTATGCACATCTTAGTTAGACTCACCATAATTCTTCTAGTTTTCATAGTTTCAACCGGTTTTCTTTATGTTATATCTCTCAAGTTTTCCTTCAGTTCACAACCTTCCTTCAACTTCCAAACTTTTCTATCCGGAAGCAACTATCGATTTTACATTTTCCGATTCCTTATACCGAAATCCTTCAGAGACTTTCTATGCATCAAGAGATACACCAACTCTCGAGAGCGACACATGCAGCTAAGAGGACTCCTGACAGCGTTACTGATTTCCGTGCCTAGTAGTGGCTACTCCTTTGAAAATTTTAAATATGAAATTATTCTAAGGAGAGTAGATCATAACTATCACCACCATTCTTACCATTCATAGCAAACCGAGAAGTTTTAAACATCAACTATGATTTTTCGGAGAAGGGACCTGGCGGTGCGATATATCCGAGCGACGATATAGTTGCATATGCGTCAAGGCAACTAAAGACTCGTGAAAGCAACTATTCCTATCCAGATCTAGAACCGACGATGGTAATGTTCATCTTGAAGATATAGAAACACTACTCTAAGGAGAACGTGAGGACACGGATGGTTGAAACACATGAAGCGGATGAGAGGGGTCAAGTTTTATATAAGAGAAATGCCGAACGATTGGGACCATCTTGAAGATGGAGAATTTGTAAGATTGACATAATTGTAGAAAAAAAGGTGGAGATGGTGATACAATGCAGTGAGCGCGGAAAGCTCGGCCCATGACTCATCGGCTGTTTAACATCTTGGAAGGAAACGATGGGATTGTGTATAGCCAAGTTCTGCTGTTTCCTTTGGAGGGCGTGCATAATTCTTTTATATCTCACATTTGAGAGGGTATGCTGGCAACCTTACTCATACTTTTAATCATTCCGAGATCACGGAAAGGTTGGAGTAACCTACGAGCAGTAACCGGTCGGAATACTAGAAGGATGAAACCTTGAGGGACAAGATAATCCAGCTGGCTAGACTTATGTGGAGAAAGAACTACTAGGCAGACATACACGGACGCGAGGAAACTGGACGAGAGAGCGAACCCAAAAATTTTAACCACGATAATTCCTTCTTGGTGATTTTTTTCTTGACCTACCTTCTGAAATTTCGAGGACGAAATTATTTTAAGGAGGGTAGATTGTAACGACCGTGTTTTCTAATACTTAATAAAAAAAATATTTTATTTAAATTTCTACTACAAAATAATTATTTACGTGTTTCGTTGATAGAAGAATATTTTTAAAGTAATGTTAGTAATTTTCAAAGCATTGAAATATGATTAAAGAAATTTTATAAAATCTATTTATTGTTTTTCTAGGCTAAAAATGTTTTAATAAAATTTTATAATACCTTAAAAGACTCTAAATATTTTATTATCAATTAGGATCATAATTCGTAATTAAAAATATTTTTAAGGATAAACTAGATTTTTAACTAATTATAATAACTAGCTAAAACCATAGATATAGGGTATATTATTTAGTTTTAGCCCAAAATTATTTTTATACTAAAGATAACAATAAAATATATTTTCTAAAAATTTTCCATAATTTTCCCGTATTTTTAATAATTTTTTTAAAACCAAATTCAATTTTTAAAATATAAAACAGTTTAGTATTTATATAAAAATAAAAAAAATCCCTTGATCCTGGACCGTTGGATCACAAGATCCAATGGCCCAGAGCCTCGCTACGGCGCCCACGTGGTGGGGACCACACGTGGTCCCCACACGCAGATGCAGACGTAGGGAGGCGGACGCGTGGCGACACGTGGCGCATGGCGGCGCGATCTCGCCCGTTGGATCATGATCCAACGGGTGAGATGAAGGGCGGCGGCGGCAATCATCAACAGATGATTCTGAAATCATTAGGCGGCGTGGATTTTGAGATATTTTAACAGAAATTTTGGATTTTATGGTTGGTAATAAAACCCTATAAATAGGCACTTCAAACATTGATTTCTCACACCTCAGAACTCCAAAAATTCTGAAAAAAATACCCACACCTTCGTATCGACGACGCCGACACTACAGCTCCACCCAATCACTAAGGAAAAATCTGAGCACGGAACTATTGAGGAGTTTGTACAAGCCTACGTTTTCAACCCCTCTACATCCAACTCTAATCAAAGGTAGGATCCACCTCTCTCCACTCATCTGTCGCCTTCTTCTTCTTTTTTTTCAATAACCTTAATTCCAACTTCTAATCATCAACCCCATATTAAAATGATGTTACAATATTCTAGCATGCCTATACTTTTGTACCCGTTAATGATGATAATCTTAACCCATGATTAAAATGATTTCCTTAATAACTCATATATGTCAAAAATAAATTTGCACCTTCATACAACATGGAACGTGACAAGCTTAAAGTTATAACCCATGAGTATTAATTCACCCCTTACATGCCCACTCTCACCCATGCTACTTTTGTGATTTCGAAATAGGTTTCTTCCACAAAAATACCCTCGTTTTGTTAAAAGGTTATATTTGTTAAAAAAAATCCACATGAGATAAGATATTTGGAATAATTATTTTAGATACGAAATAGATGTATATTTTTACTTACATTTTTTCATCAACCACTATAATGTTGTTAAATTCCTTCACCTTTTGAAATGAGATAATACTAAATTTAAATAATGGCATATGGTTTTTCCAACTTAGCCCCTTTCACCCGAAAGGATATTTTTATATAAATTCTTCTTAGAATATTAACTAAAGTTTAATGAGTTACCATAATAATAGGGTAATATTTTACGCGAATACCCCATGGTTTATAGGCAATCGTCCTTGAAAAGGACACAAATCCTGCCGTCCATGTACAGCGGTTGCCAACACAAACGTATTTTCTAAAAATGTTACCTCAAACTTAAAACACTATGATTTCATAAAATTATTATTTACAATAAAATACCCCAATCCATCCTAAAAAGAGATAATTTCATTTAAATACCTTAACCTTTGCTAAAAGGCTATTTTCAACAAAGACCATAACACTTATAAATGATATTTTCCAAAAGGATATCTAAAATTTTATTAAAAGATAATTTTCAAATAAATACCATAACATTTTATTAAAAGGATATTTTCTCAGTAAAATATTATGGGTTTCCAAAATAATGAATATTCCAAACATCATGGTTTTCTTCTAAACAATAAATATAATTAAACACTATTATCCTTTATTAACTAAATGTTCTATAAGATGACACGAAGTACATTACAAACATTAGAAGATAACAAGATAAAACGAGCGGTTGTGGAAGGCCATATTAAATGAGATCTACTTTTTAAATTTCCAGTTTATGACATACATGACACATGATACGGTTAGGGTTAGAATGCGCGGACCTAGGTATGGAATACTTATATATGAAGATCCCTGCAGGTAGGGTGACTAGTCCAATGTGTGGACGACTACTAAGCCGATATTCAGGCGAATACTAACCCGATATTCGGGAGAATACTAACCCTATTTGAGGGCGAATGATCCAATATGTGGATGACATACAATGTGGAAATTCCATACCTAGAGGTATACGCACTAACTCTAATTCGTCAAAACCTTTATACTGAACCATGGGGATGGGTAGTTTGATTAGGTAAGGAGATTCGGTACTCGGATTCCTCTACTACTCGATCATGATCCCGGGAAGTGAAACGGTACATTTCACTTCCCTAGTTGTTGTTCCGTAGCCACAACGGAATAATCGCGAGTATTCGGACCCTTGTTTAACAAACTAAAACGTTTACAATACCTATTGATACTCAACACTAAACTCACATCATGTGCTATACCCACCTGTTACCTTATCTACTTTTTTTATGAGACACGAGTTATTCAGTATCTTGGATGTGGATATTTTACCAGTTTAGACTTGTTGTTTATTATGGAACTGAATGGTGGAAATACCTGCGAGCTTGAGTGATATTCACGCTAGACAAAACTCCATAGTAGTCATGGGACACCTTCGGGGATGTTCATGCTACTGCATTGATTGCCACCCCAGGCACGAGCGCCAGCTAGTCATAGGATACCTCAAGGATACGAGTATGTTCACCAGTCAATTCCATCCATACACACCTTGTTTAACCTGATCTAACATTTAGAATGAATATTCGTTTGACTTGACTTGAACTCTTATCAAGCATATACCTCACACAACGTACTCATATTCACATATACCTCTGTCAACATATCTAATTTGTATATAACCTCATACCTTTATACCCATGTATATCATATTCATTATATTTACACACACATGTCTGTTTCTATACCTTTACTTCCTTATGAGGCAATACTACCCGAGTATAACTCGCTGACAGACCTTCCTTTTCTTCCTCTATCTTTGGAATGTCCGTCAGATGAGAAGGAGTATTATGGCGAGGATCAAGGTGTGGAGCCAACTAGTGAAAATTATGCAGACTTGACGATGGAAGATTAGCTAGATTTAATTTTTGTTGTTGCCCACATGTTTAGGGCTTTTGTTTCTCCTTTGATGTAATTAAACTACTTAGTTTATTTTACTCTTTTCTTTGGGATGTAATAAAGTTTGGTTAATGGAAATAAATGCCTATCGCTTTTTTTACTTTGATTTTGGTACACATCCTGCATGTTAGATATTCATACGCTTAACGTAACTGTATTGAATAGACCACCTTCAATACAATTAGGTTGCGGACTTTGCCACGTCATCCTTCACCTTCTTTTGGGAAGCGGGGCGTGACATATAAATATACAATAATGGCCTCTAGGGCATACATATCAAACAGAGACTACACCCTGTTATTGGTATATACCCTGGAGACTATTATTGTATAGTACTGGATTGTATATTATATTTTGGAAGCTTGGGATATATACAGATATATAAAACAGTCTAGCTAAATATGATATTATGCTATCTGGTTTGAGTCTATCTTAACATGTGTATATGTTTCTTTTAACATATCGCATATACATATTGATAGAGACCTTAGGATCTTTGCTTTACTACCAGTGTTGTGATTGCGGTCACACCAGTGGGAGCTGGGTAGCCTATAAACACATCTTTAAACTTGTCTCTAGTTGTAGGATTATCGAGACTGGGCATCGATACTCTAGAGTAGACTAGTATATACACTTCTTATCCCCATCTGGGGAGATGGCATGTCCCGCGGCCTTTGGTATACGGCACCATAGATAGTATACAGGTGCTCATTGGGTTATCAATTACACTGTACGGCCTCACGGAAGACTGCTGGTTAGTATTATACCTATTATCATATAGCAGTTCTCCGGAGAAATGAGTACAGGTTAGTCCATTGACTTGACATCACTATTTGTCTCAAGTGTGTTGCCACTGTACTTAGATTAATATCCTACCACGGCTCTACTGAGTCGTGCAAACAGGTAGTAGTTGGGTGCAGTCCTGAAGCACTTGGAGACGGTAGGGGATAGAAGGGATTCGCCTCTCCCGGCATTGGGAGTTGATATTGCGCTGTGTACGGTTAGCCAATACTAAAGGTCCCTGTCCAGGAAAAGTGAGATTTACTGGTAGGTACACCAGTAGTTTCTCAGGTTGTATTGAGCTCCACACCGATACGACTTGTCATACTATTAGGGGCCTGACGTTTACCACCCCCTAGGCTCAATATGTGATACTCTTAGACGAATATATCAGACTGTATGAAGAATGTCACATAAAGGCTCAGTTGGGGTTCGGACAAGTTCTCTTGTCGATCTTCCTTTCGACGGATACTTGGGTAGCCGTAACGTACAGCTAGTGCCACAGACGTGCTTGTGGTTAAACCCACTACCAGCGTATTGTCGAGTCTTTAGAGTCCTACATAGAGGTTTTCCCGGTTCAGGAGAAACGGTATAGTTTGCGTATTTTGATACGCTCGGGTGTTCGATTGAACACGTGTATTTATACACATGCTTTAATCGGATAGTTTAGTAGTACTAGCAGGTTTGAAAGACAAACAGTTTTGATGCTAGTATTATATTGCTCTCTTTTAAGTATTTGTATTTTAACACGAATACGGTATTTATACGAATACATGTATTTGTATAAATATGGGTATTTGTGCTTTGATACAAATACATGTATTTCTTTCTAAATATGAATACACGTATTTTGTATTTTTGGTACAAATACGGTACTCATATTTTAGTAGAAATATGGTATACGTATTTATACAGGTTTAGGTATACTTGTTTATCTACATGCATTTATATTTATATTAGTGTATATGTATGTATACTTAGTGAGGTGACTACACTTTCTCACTCATTTCATCTCCATAAATGAAGAAGTGTGTGGGCTTGTAACTCACCCTAGTGAGTCACTAGCCCATCCACTCTTTTGTTTGTGGCATGAAGGGATAAGATGACAAAGTGAGAGATATTTGTGATGGTTGGATTTTTCATCATGAGAGATATTTCTCTAGTTGCCATCTCCTTCACCTTGTTCCTCATTTTGCTCTCTTGAGTTTTGAGGATTAGAAGAGAGCATCTTGTTTCACAAACTACACCCTCCTAAGCATCTTGTCCTATCAAGACTCGATCTTTAGTTGCTTCGGTTGAAGCTATCGCTTGAATCGACATCCTAGGGTGGATCGCCTTTGACGTGGGAAGTTTGACTTCGAGAGCTCGATCTGAACACCTAGGAGCTTGAGGAGTGAACCTTTCAGGACCTGAAGGACCGTCTACAAAGGTTGTTACACTAACTCAATAGATAAAACTCTAGTTAGTGTTAGTTTAGTTTAGTGTTTGGGCTTGTATTCTAGGTTTTAGTGTATTGTGCTCTAGATTTTTAAAGCTTTTAATTCCGCAAAGCCGTAGAAGTCACGGCAAGGAGCACCATACACTTATACTGGTATCAGAGCCTACCCAAATACTTAACTAATGGAATAAACAAGGTTTAAATTCTCGAAACCGAAATAGTTCCGTAATCAAAAAACCTAACTTTAAGTTTTTGTCGAAATTTTTTGGGTCTCTGAAAATTATTTTGCCAATTGCAGAGAGACCATACTAGAATACCACCATAGAAACATGAGCCCATATTTCCAAAACTCGGCCGCAAATAAATTGCATTTGGCCGTAATTTACGGCCGTACTGTTGTAATGGGTGTCGTGTTTCATGCAGTGGTTTTGGAACTTGGAATTAGGATTTTTGTGATACGCAATTTTGGCCCAGATTTCCTATAGTGTTATCTTTGTATTCAGGTTTCACGGAATGTTTCGAAGTTGAGATTTGCTGGGTTCCTTAGCACTCTCACTAGGTTTTATAAAGCATCGGGTATGCAATTTTAAAAAATATAGAGAGCAAAGCAACCCAAACCAAGGATCTAACTAGAGAATTAGGGTTATTAAAACATGTAAACAACTTTACACTAAGTGAAATGGGAATACAACCTTTGTAGACCGGTCCTTCACTTTTAAAGCTCCATGTAGCAGTCCCTTTGCTCCAAGTAGTGGTTTCCCGGACTCTCCTTTGGCTCCACTAGGTGAAAGGAACAAGCTTACTCAAGGATCTTCGAGGCCGAAGATGATCTACATCGAAGAATCTCTAACTCAAGCTACCTCTTCACTAATTGATGAACTAGTGAAGAAACAACATATACTAAATGGCTAGTTTGGTATAAATTGGTGAAGTAGGAATTTTGCTCACTTTAGAATAATTTCTCTCTCTTTCTTTTCTTCACTCACTCAAAACTAGAGAGCAAAAAATGGAGGAGACGAAGAAAATGATCTCAAGTGATCCAATGTGAACCATAGGTGAGAAAATATCTCATATAACTCATGTAGAGACTAAACCATGGCTAAAGATAATGGTTAGGATAATAAATATCTAGAGTAAAACAAAATTAGTGGACTAAGTCAATGGATTCCACAAGCTTCTATAAGCATCTTCAACCATGACAATTTCCACCTAATTTTGTTTTTCCCTTAATAATTAAATCCTTACATTATCTTAAGTATGGTATGAGTCTCATACACCCAAGTCCAATGTATCATCTAGCATGACACATAATTAAATACATTAATATATATCACATATATATTTGTATGTGATTGATATCGAAAATCCGATTGAATGAAAAGTATAATCACAATCAAAGAATTTATAACCGCAATCAATAACGGTGTAGATGTAGTTCGTTAATGAGCACGGGTCGTCCACTGAGATTCGTGTATTTATTCGTTCTTGCTTTAGTTGAGCCGAAACAAAATAATAAAGAAAATTCAAGAAAATGAATCAAGATTTATTAGATGAAATATTTTCAAGAAAAATCAAAAAAGAGTTTTAGATTTAGTAATCAAGAAATTGTCCAAGATCAATTTTAGTTATCTAGAAAATTGAAGAATAGCTTGTAGGATTCAATAGGAAGTAGTAGCAATGATGAATACTAAAAATGACCCATCTTATCTATTGATGAATTATAGCTAGAACGATGGCGATGAATGAAGATTAGGGATCTTTTTGAAAAAACTAAGATTTCTCCTTCACTATCTCTTGTCTTTTCATTGATCACCATTCAAATCTAGCCTTTAGCAAAGAGAATCATCAATCATTTAATCCTAAATTGCAACGAAATTATCAAGAACGGTGATCTCGCTCCAAATTTGGTCATTGACGATTCTTCTTCCTAAAGTTCATAATTCTCATAAGACTTAAGATGAATATAGGATTTCATCACCATTTGATCTACCGAATTCCTTTGAATCCTTAGCAAGCGGAGATTTATTCACACGTCATGCACTTCGAAGAATTAACAAACAAAGATTTCATAATGCGAGAATTTAAAGAATGCGAGATTAAAAGTAAAGATCACCTTTATTAATCAACTTCTAATTACACTTTCCTTTAATCCGAGATTACAAGAATTGCTCTCGATCGCTCCCTTGAAGAGGTAACTATTTCGTCGAATTTCGCTTTGCTCGATCACCGTGAGTCTTGGATCTATCGCGGATCACGTGCTCTTGAATACGATCGGCTTCGCGTAAAGGATCTTGAATTTCGTCGCTCGATGTTGTTCTCAACGATTCTTGATTTTGGATCTTGATCTTGAATTGGAGTTACAAGTTGTGTCACTCAATTTTTGTAATGAATTGTTCAACTAAAAATTGAGTAACCCCCAAAATGAAGGCTTAGGTCCTTTATATAGCCCTTCACCAATCTTCCACTAGAAGCTAGGTCAATCTTCCCCAAGAAACTAGGTAGTTGTAGGGAAACTTCTATAATAAGGTAGTTATCAAGCTTCCTCAAGAAGTTAGGTTGTTGTAGGGAAGTTTCCAGAACAAGGTTGTTACAATGGAGCACCCTCAGCAAGTTAGAAAGTTGAGATGAAGCTTCTGAAAAAGTATCGTCACTGGAGCCCCCAACGCAGCCGCGGATTCGCGGCGGAACGACCTGACTCGGCCGCGGATCCACGGCCGTTTGGTGAGCTTAGTGCCTCATTTTCTCTGTGTATTCTGGTGTTGGCCAATTGGTGTTCAGGTGATATCTGGAATCTTCTTATCTCTTCTAAATCTCTGCCAAATTTTAACTCTTTGATTTCCTGTATTTTGTCGGCGAATTTATGATTCCGATATCTGTCCTGAAATAATTTTCTGCACAAAAATCTCAATGAAGAATGTTGAGATATACAATATCATGTGTGAAATAATAAACACACAATTTCCTTCCAAAATGTTGATTATAATGTACAACACGTGGTATTTGATATTTTCCAGACGAACTTATAATACATGTTATATTTATAACAAATATCCTTAGATGAATAGAAAAGTGAGGAAATTTTTATGTTAAAGATTGCAATATTTTCGACTGAACAAATTCCTTTAAACTAGATTTTGATCGTCTCAAGCAAACTTCTTTTATTCAAGAGAAGGAGAAAATAGAAAGAAAAAGAAAAACTAATTAGCACAATTTCGTAGGCAACACAATTGCACCGAGCACGTGCAACAAGTCTTGAAACCTCTAGGTGTCTCTAGTAGGAGGAGTGTTGTCTCCTGAGGGTTTTCAGCGGATTGCACCCACAAAATCCTATAATAAAAGGAATACTGTAAAAGTTACATATAAAGATACGAATTATAAAATAAAAAACTTGAAAATCAGAGTTTCCGGCTACATTAGCTTTTCGGTTGTCATGAGCCCTATCTTAATAGTCATGAAAAGATATTAGAAATCATATCATCCTTCAATAAAACATCACCTTTATTCTTCATTCCTACCTTTCTTCCAAACACCGATCATATACACCTACGTGTGTGTAAAAGACATCCCTACACTCAAGCTATCATACTCTTGTCTATCTACCTTAGTACTTTTTAGTCGGTGAATATTTTAGATGGAATTGCTCACACATTCTTCATGCAACCGTTAATACTTCTTGAGATACTAACCGACCGATTACTAAATGTGCTCACATATTAGGCGTAATTAGCAATTTTCTCGTCTTGCAACACCTAAACCTTAGCAGTGACTCCCAAACCAGTTGGTCTAAGACACTAGGTGATGATGCACCCTCGCTATATTTTTTTTATGCTGCCTTGGTGATTACAAAACCAGTATTCATTTTTCTTCATCGTCTTATACTTTTATGCTTCATTTATTATTTTCTTCATACTTTGGCTTTTAGATAAGAGCATTTTAAATTATCCTCTATATCCTGAGTTTCAAGACGTGTGTAAGTGCGTATAGTAGGGTATCAACGTTCAGATGTTTGGCTTTCAGAATAGGAACTATTTTTCAGACTTATTTTTATCCTCGGATTAGTGACTTCCTTCATCTTACTAACCCTTGGGACAACGACTCATAACTACTTATTACTAGTTTCGTTTAAGAAAACATCTAATTTTCTTGGTTTTCTTAAATTCTTCCAATCTTTTAAATGTAATTTTTCACTTTCTAATCTTTTATTATAATGAAAATTTTTGAAAATTTTGTGCTTATGCAAAGTGTAATGCAAAGTATGCTTAAATAAGCACAAACCTCCCTCAAACCTGTTTACAGCAGTGTCCTTACTGTTGTCATCTTTTAAATCTCAAAATCATATAGACTTGGGAGGAAAAGTTATTAACAGAGACAAGAATATAGGGACGTGAAAATCTCCCCCAAGCTTACTTTTGGCTCATAATTTTATGTACAAATTTTATTTTCAAGAGCCAAAAATATACTCCCGCCAAACTTGAGTTAAACAATATCAAGCATTTTAATAGGGGGTAAAGTTATTGGTCAATGCCAAGCTTTGCAAAAACCAAAAGTTAATACCAACCATTCAAAGATTTTATCAATGTAACGCACTGATTGGTGGAAGAACATGTTATATAGAGGCAGGACGAAGTGGGGAAGAGATAAGTGGTGTAATAGAATGGGTTTATGTCCTAATTTGGAAAGACGACACAATGATGATGATGAATTACTCGCATTCTCATAATTGTCAAGAAGAAGGGGTGTTGGTTCAACTTCTTTGTTTTGGAGTTTATTCATCACAACTCCGGTGTCTCTTAAAAATGCGAGTTCATCAGCGAAAATTTCTTCAAAGCTTTCATTGATACCCCGAAGAATAATCTCATCAGAAAGAACGGGATGATACTCAGACTCCATAAAAGGTTCATAATCAGCATTAGATGTTGACCCGGACAGCTTGATAGATGAGTTCGTATGTGTACAATACATAGCTGGGTCAAAGAACAACGTATTGAGGGAGTCCAGATCAGTATCGTGAAGCAGTTCAAATTCGCTGCTGTCGACATCCATTAATTCGACAGAACATACTTGAGCAGAAGGTTCGGAGGGTTGACTTCCCAATTTGTAAATGTTAAGCTCAATTGACATCTTTCCGAAGGATAGGTTCATTGAGCCATTTCGATAGTTGATTATAGTGTTGGAAGTGGCCAAAAAAGGTCGACCGAGAATCACCGGAATTTGGTTCTATGGGTTCACTACCGGTTGTGTATCTAGAACAATGAAGTCCACAGGGAATATAAATTCCCCAACTTTTATCAACACATCCTCTAACTTTCCCCTAGGTTTGGTGATAGATCGGTCTGCCATCTGGAAAGTGCAATGAGCACGTTGAACCTCTCCAATCCATAACTGCTCGTAGAAACAGTATGGAAGCAGGTTAACACTAGCGCTAAGGTTGAGTAAAGCACGGTTAATATTTTTATCCCCAATAGAAATAGAAATTATAGGACAGCCAGGGTCCTTACGTTTCTTAGGTAATTTTTGGGTAAAAGCAGTGTTTATATTACTCGACATGAAAACTATTTTCGGCACTTGAGTCTTCCTCTTCCTAGTGAATAAGTCCTTAAGAATTTTCGCATAGGACAGAACTTGTTGGATAGCATCTAGGAGAGGGATATTTATGTTAACCTGTTTAAAAATTTCCACAATCTTCTCGATCTGTGGACTTGGTCTGTTTTCCCTTAACTTATTAGGTTAAGGAGCTTTAGCAATAAGAGCTGGGTCCAACATTGGAGAAGGTCGTATGGGTGGAACAGATCCCAGAATTGGAGTGGGGATCGAGTGAGGTGGACTCAAAGACGGTGGGGGAGGGTTCGAGCTTTGGGGAAAACGAAGAATAGGCTCGGAAGGAGATAGTTGACTAGACGAAGTAGGATCAGAAGTGGAAGTGGAAGCCGGGATGTCATTGATTATTTCATCATTATCAATCTGTTCACCGACTTGATTATTTAGCACTCTTTCAGATCTCAACGTTGTAATGGCATTCACATTGTAGTGTTGTGAGTGCCCAGGATTCGGTAGGGGTTGAGATGGAAGTTTCCCTTTCTCTCTAGCACTCAATTTGGGATTTAATCGTGCAATTTATGCTTCTATCGATTTAATACTCTCACCGTGGGAGCCGGAGTATTTCTGTATATTATTGACAGAAGACTTTATCTCAGCAGAAACTTGCATGAAATTTTTCAGAAACAAATTCATGGTTTGTTCGAGTGAAGAGGAATTATCAGTACCGGTCAATTGCAAAGAATTATTATACAGTGTAGAAGTGTTGGCCTAATTTTGAAAATTTTGTGATTGAAAGGGGTGCTGACTCAGTTGTAGTGGTTGCTGTTGTTGTGAAGAGACCCTTTGAAAGTTATTTCGGTTTGGAACCGTATTTTGAGTTTGGTGTTGGTTCCAAGCAAAATTAGGGTGATTCCTCCAACCTTGATTATATGTGGAAGAATAAGGATCGTTTCTAGGTCTTTGCTGAAAAGCAGTATTAGTGTGTTCTTGACCTTGAAATGGAGAATTCAAAGGAAATTCTTCCGTCAAATGCGATGGATCGGAACAGCATCTACACACGGTTTTAGGGAGTATGACCTGGTTTAGGGAGGCTAATAAAAATTTGTGTTCCATACCTTCAAGTTTCTTTTGCATTGCTGCCAATTCAGCTTTGACTGCTATGGAAACATCAGGTTGATGGATACCTCCCCTAGATGATGGTTGACTAACACTCTCCCATTGCAAAGTTTTTTCAGCAAAATCTTCTAAAAATTTCCAAGCTTCACCATTGTCTTTAGACATGAAATTGCATTGACACATGGATTCAAGCATCTGCATTGTTGTTGGATTAATGACCTCATAGATGATTTGGCACAGATCCCATCTATGGATTGCGTGATGAGGACATTGGACAAGCAGATCCTTGAAATGTTCAAAACATTTCCAAAATGGTTCATTGGGAAGCTGGGAAAACTGGTTGATTTCGCTACGGACACGGGCGGTCTTATGATTGGGATAAAATTTCTTAAGGAATTCTATGATGAATTCATCCCAGTTTGAAATAGAGTGTGCAGTTGTGTTATAAAGCCATTTTTTGGCTAAATCGCACAAAATGAACGGGAGAAGACGTAAACGAATAGCATCCACAGAAAGTTATGAAGTGCCTATCATAGCACATACGTTTTCGAATTTGGTGATAAAAATGTATGCGTCTTCAGACTCGAGACCGTGAAATTTAGGCAAAAGATTGATATAGTGTGGTTTGATTTCGAAATTATCCCCATTGGCTGGTGGAATAGAAAGACAAGTAGAGAGGGAATCTCGAATAGGGTAGCATCTCTCTTGGAGAGAGATGCGCGGTAGATTCTGTGCACCTGCGGGTGGTGGCAGAGTGGTGTTATTGAAAGTTGATGGAGAACCGTCCATCTCGGTGTATGTAGTGTGTGGTGAGGAAAAAGAAGATGTAGAATTACCGACTTCGGAGTCGATAGAAGAAACGCGAACAAGACGGGCACTAGAATCCTGTGTCCAGCTGAGCATGCACTAAGCGGTTTAGCACAAGTGGCAGCGTTTGTGATAATTAGAGAAGGTGATTTGTTTTAGTTTTTGGTCTGTTTTTGGAAAAAAAAACGGATTCAGAAAAATCACAACAACAAAAAAAAATGCACAATCAACCCTAGTTCTAAGGTCACCTGGGTCAAGTCACTAGACCGCTCCTAGACTTCCAGAAGACAAATCGCAGGATAAATGCACTACTACCTCTTTATCCCTCCTGTGGCCAGGTAAGTGCCAGGTAAGTAGGAGGTATCCGCTACGTAAGTAGCGGGCCTAATTAAGTAACTACTTGCCTTAAACACACTTGCCTTAAACACCACAAAATAAATGCGGATAAGTAATAGATTACCTACGACCTTCTTCTGTCCTAATTGAGCGCGACGGTTCTTAGAGTCTTGTCTAGATATTTTTTTAGTTAATGAGGGTGATGCAGATGCTAATTTTGTGATTTTTAGGGCTTAGGAAGGGTAATGAAACCCCTGCCTAATCTGAATTTGGTCTTTACCCCTTAATTTCTGTATTACAATATGCACAAACAACCAATATCAAAACACGCAACAAATTTTTATTTTTGAGCGGCGCATTTTTTGCAAAGAATCCTGCAGCAAATTTGTTATTGGACAAGATCAGAGAAGAGAGGAGATATCAGAGATTATACCACAGAATTTTTAGGCACTGAATCACCTAAACGGCGGCGGAACTGCGGCAAAAACAATCAAACTGCCGCAGAACCGCGGTGCAATGGAAGCGATAAGTGATGTAATTTTTACTGTAGCTTCCTTTGCTCTTATGGAATCTTCAGAAAGTCTCTGAATTATGATCTTCCTTCTACAGTGATGCCAGATTCCCTTACAAAAATTCAAACACTAATCGTTAAGCACATGATGCGATTTTGATTCAAATTTTGATGGAATAATAATATTTCAACTCTAATAGCAAGAACGAATAAATTATGCACGGATCCCCAGCAACGGCACCATTTGATTGGTTTCAAAAAATCTGATTGGTTGAAAAGTATAATCACAATCAAATAATTTATAACTGCAATCAATAACGGTGTAGATGTAATTCGTTAATGAGCACGGGTCGTCCACTGAGATTCGTGTATTTGTTCGTTCTTGCTTTAGTTGAGCCGATAGAAAATAGTAAAGAAGATTCAAGAAAATGAATCAAGATTTATTAGATGAAATATTTTCAAGAAAATCAAGAAAGAGTTTTAGATTTAACAATCAAGAAAGTGTCCAAGATCAATTTTAGTTATCAAGAAAATTGAAGAATTGCTTGTAGGACTCAATAGGAATTAGTAGCAATTATGAATACTAAAAATGACTCATCTTATCTATTGATGAATTATAGCTAGAACGATGGCAATGAATGAAGATTAGCGATCTTCTTGAAGAAACTAGGGTTTCTCCTTCACTATCCCTTGATTTTTCATTGATCGCCATTCAAATCTTGCCTTTAGCAAAGAGAATCATCAATCATTTAATTCCAAATTGCAACGAAATTATCAAGAACGGTGATCTCGCTCCAAATTTGGTCGTTGACGATTATTCTTCCTAAAGTTCATAATTCTCATAAGACTTAAGTTTAGTATAGGATTTCATCACCATTTGATCAACCGAATTCCTTTGAATCCTTAGCAAGCGGAGATTTACTCACACATCATGCACTTTGAAGAATTAACAAACAAAGATTTCATAATGCGAGAATTTAAAGAATGCGAGATTAAAAGTAAAGATCACCTTTATTAATCAACTTCTAATTACACTTTCCTTCAATCCGAGTTTACAAGAATTGCTCTCGATCGCTCCCTTGAAGAGGTAACTATTCCGTCAAACTTCGCTTTGCTCGATCACCGTAAGTCTTGGATCTATCGCGGATCACATGCTCTTGATGACGATCGGCTTCATGTAAAGGATCTTGAATGTTGTCGCTCGATGTTCTTTTCAATGATTCTTGATTTTGGATCTTGATCTTGAATTGGAGTTACAAGTTGTGTCACTCAACTTGTGTAATGAATTGTTCAACTAAAAATTGAGTAACCCCCAAAATGATGGCTTAGGTCCTTTATATAGCCTTTCACCAATCTTCCACTAGAAGCTAGGTCAATCTTCCCCAAGAAGCTAGGTAGTTGTAGGGAAACTTCTACAATAAGGTAGTTATCAAGCTTCCTCAAGAAGCTAGGTTGTTGTAGGGAAGTTTCCAGAACAAGGTTTTTACAATAGAGCGTCCCCAGCAAGTTAGGAAGTTGATATGAAGCTTCTGGAAAAGTATCGTCACTGGAGCCCCCAACGCGGCCGCGGATTCGCGGCGGATCGGCCTGACTCGGCCGCGGATCCGCGGCCGTTTGGTGAGCTTGTTGCCTCATTTTCTCTGTGTATTCTGGTGTTGGCCAATTGGTGTTCAGGTGATATCTGGAATCTTCTTATCTCTTCTAAATCTCTGCCAGATTTTAACTCTTTGATTTTCTATATTTTGTCGGCGAATTTATGATTCCGATATCTATCCTGAAATAATTTTCTGCACAAAAATCTCAATGAAGAATATTGAGATATACAATATCATGCGTGAAATAATAAACACACAATTTCCTTCCAAAATGTTGATTATAATGTATAACACGTGGTATTTGATATTTTCCAGACGAACTTGTAATACATGTTATATTTATAACAAATATCCTTAGATGAATTGAAAAGTGAGGAAATTGTTATGTTAAAGATTGCAATATTTTTTACTGAACAGTATGTATTTTGAGAAAATATTTTCTTAAGTGAGCTAATATTAGTTAATGTATATTAATATATCAAATATATAATTGCACATTAAATTATTAAATCAATACTTGATTTAATAACCCGGCTATATCGCATACAATCGACTAATATCATTTATATGCATATCACATATACATATAACACATCATTGAATCAACACTTGATTCAACAATTCGGTTATATCACATATAACCTGTATCGTGAGATTGGAATACGGTATCACATACACGTATTAATCTCTGTCCCGCACATATCACATATGTGCCCTACTTCGTTTCGCATGAGCTAGGAAACCTCTGTGTAGGATTCTAATGACTCGTCAATACGCCGACAATTTGTGATGATCATATCAGTCACCCACAACCCGTCAGCGGTACTAGCTGGACGTAACGGCTACCCGGGTATTGAGCAATCAGAAGATCAACAAGCAAGCTTGTCCATACTCTTGTGAATCCAACAGCAACACTATCGTACAGTCCGGTCTCTTCGTCTGATATATCGCATATCTAGTCTGGGGGTGATAAACATCAGACCCTAATAACTTTATAAGTCATGCCGATGTGAGGCTCATAACGGGTCGAGAAACTACTGATAACACTTATCATCCATGGCCAGGGACTTCCTGTTAAGGCCAATCGAGCACAGCGCAACATCAACCCCCAATATCGGGAGAGACGAAACCCCTCCTATCGCTCATTGCCTCCATGTAACTCGGGACTATACCCAAAAACCATCGTTTTTCACACTCTCTTGAATGTGGTAAGGTGGAAATCAAAGTACGGTGGGAATCACACAAGACTCTATAACGATTTTGGGTCTACGGACTAACCTGTACCAGTGTCACCAGAGAACTGATATCTGACGATAGGTATAATACCATCTAGGAGTTCTCGACGAGTCCTGTTCAGTATACCCAGTCTCCACTGAGCATCCATATACAATCCTTGATGTCAAACTCCAATGGATATGGGATCATCCATCGTCCATCAAATGGGTCAAGAAACGTAAACGCTAGTCTACTCTGGAATATCAATGCCCCGTCTCGATACACCCACGACTATGAAAATTTAAAGGATGAACTTGTGGACTACCCTGTCCCCACTAGTATGATCTCTATTATAGTCCTGGTAGTCAAGTACACATCTTAAGGGCTGTATCAACTGTAATAGAGAGACGGTACAAGTATACATGTTAAGATAAAGAGTAACCAGATAGCATACTATCATGTCGAGCAAGAAAGTCCTCTCTATATATGTCCAAGCATCCACTATAATATACAATCATGTACAATAATAGCCTCTAGGGCACACAAACAACTAACAAGATTTTAGTATCGTTTATTTGATTTGTGTTTGTATATGTGTTTCTAAACATTGACTAATTTCTATACGTCGATTTATAAGGGTTGCACATATCTTGTATATTATTATTGCGGTTTGTAGATATGAAGTATTAGATCGTCGTGATTGAATAGCCGGGAGGATGTGAGAAAAGTGTTCTTTTCTTTCATTCATGTATTTGTAAATTGATGTAATATTCTTTTATGGGTCACATCCGGGTAGAGATTGTAGCCACTTTTATATTATTCATTTACTTTTCTTGTACCTAGGATAGACCCAAGGTGGGGTACACAAACTACCGGGTTCTTGAAGTGCCGAGTGGCCTACTCATTTCATTGCAAGAGGTTGTTTCACTTCGGGGATATGACGGGTAGTTTGTCGCACCCGTAGGGGTCTAGGCTAAGGGTTTGGCTATTCATTATGACCGTGGAATCCATTTTTTGTTAGAGGCTAAAACGAAATACGGAAATCCTAGTATATCCAAAATATTCATCCGTTTTAGTTCTGCTGTGATCTGTGATGACTATTATTGCGTGAGATGAATGGCTATATATATATTATATATAATAAACGTTGCTTATGTTTTGCACCCGCACTAGCCTTATGTTGGAGATAGTATTCTCAGAGTCAATTATTGGATCACAGGCACGTGATTGTAATGATTAAGAGAGGACCTATACCGTTAGAACAGTCTTACTCAAGATGATAGTATGCTATCTGGTTTATCTTTATCATCGTGTACTGTTTTAAGTGACCTTACAGGTCACTATTACGCGATGATAGAGCCCCTAGGATTCATGCTTGACTGCCAGCAGTATGAGGGAGATCATATACGTGGGAGCTGGGGTCTATAAGCACATCCTTAAAAGGTCCCTGGTCGTGGGAGTTTCGAGACAGGGCATCAATACTCCAGAGTAGACTAGTGTATACAGTCAAGACCCCGACGAGGGGCAGTGGCCGGTCACACAATCCACTGGTGTCAGTTGGTTCACCTAAGATGTATACAGGTGCTCATTGGGTTATGAGTACACCGGACAGGACTCGCCGGGAACATGCTAGTTGGTCTTATACCTGACGTCAGATAGCAGTTCCCTGGTGACATATGTACAGGTTAGTTCATCGACCTGAGATCGTCATTTGTCTCGTGTGAGTTCCCACTGTGCTTTGATTACTACCCTACCACGGCTCAAAGGAGTCGTGCAAACAGGTTTTAGTTGGGTACAGTCCCGAGCTACATAGAGGCAGTGAGCGGATCTGCAGGGGTTCGTCTCTTCCGGTATTGGGGGTGAGGTCGCGCTGTGTCTAGGAGAGCCATTACACGAAATCCTTGGCCAAGGCAGGAGATTTACTGGTAGGTATTCCAGTAGTATCTCAGGGTGTTCTGGACTACACTCCGACACGACTTGTACCGCTTTTGGGGGTCTGACTTTTACCAACCCCCTAGGCCCGCCATGCGATGCTCATAGATGAACGGACCGGACTGTACGGATATTGTCACTGACAGGCTCAGTAGGGTGTCAGGATGAGTTCGCTCATCGACGTCCCTTTTGGTCAATACCTTGTAGCCCGTTACATATGGCTAATACCTTTGACGTGCTAGTGGTTAAATCCACAACCAAAGTATTGACGAGTTTTTAGAGTCCCCCACAGACCGTTTTCTCAAGTTTCGGGCGAAACGCTGTAGAGGCCGTATGGAGATATGGCAGGGTTTGATCATATACGTGCGGTATTGCACGGATCATGATCGGACGGATAATACTAGCGGGCTTTGGTTTAAGCCGGATCCTAGTATTGTACAGTGTAGATTTTGTCTCTTTGCATTTGTATTCAGTGGGAATACAAATGCGGGTATGTATATACAGTCGCGGGGTTTTCCTGTAATTTATTACGAGATCAGTTTTCTGGAATTGCCAGTTTGTATTCCGTTTCGGCCAGTTTTCATTTGTTCCTTCACGGCCGGATTTTTCTGATGGAAGGGCTAATTTGCATATTTGCAAATTAGCTAAGTGGAGGGGTTTATTTGTTATTGAGGGATTATGATTATGATAACATCTTTGCTTTTCTTTCATCATGGCTTTTGCATTAATGAGATTGGATTAGTATTGATGATGGTGTGACCTTTTTTTCCTCAATATCATCATATTTCTTATGGTCACCCTCTCTCCCCTTGTGCTCACCCCCTTGTATTATTTCCCTCCTCCTCATTTTTTTAGGCCGGCCACTTCTAGGGAGAGGGTGGGATTCATTTTTGGGGTGAGGAAATTATTCATATCATTTGGCTCATTACAAATTTCCTTACCTCTCTCCATAGTTCATTCTTCATTCTTCCATCATGGCAACTTCATACCCCATGAGACAAAGCTACTACACTTAGCCTACAGCATTTCTTGGACACGTCGACTCGCTAACTTCGTGCCCGAGTTGCCTCAGTCCATAGGTGGGAGCCCGTAAAAGAACCCGGCGATGTGGTGCCCGTTCCGACGAGGAGATGAAGACCGGAGATTCCGCGAGGAGATCGGAGTGGAGGCAGAAAACCGAAGGACACGGATCGCTCGGTATAGCTTTCTACTCATTTTCTAGTTTGCTAGAGTTAGGTTAATGGCTCGATCCGGATTTATAGTGCGCGGTGGTGCCGGTTTGCAAGTTTCGTAAAAGTTTCGTTTCCGCATTCCGGCGTCGGATTGACGGCCGGGGCGCCGCCGTGCACTTACACCTTACCCCCGCTCTTCCGTTAGTTTAAGTAACCTAACGGTGCATGACGGGGCCCCATGGAGAATGCGGATGGCATAAGCGTACGTTCTATTTTCGTTTCTTTCTGTAATGATAGGGTTAAATGATGAAACTGCATTAATTTTGATTAATACAAAGAAAACAAACCAAATGCTAAATTTTTTGAACAATTTAAAAAACACTCAGTTTTCTTTAAAAAACAACTTTTAAATGCGGAGCCTAAGCCACTCCTTTTAAAAGCTATCAGGTTCCTTCGACTATATCAAGTTCATTACGTTCATGGTTTTTGCCAAAACCAGCCGTAGTCCTCCGTCATTTCAGATGAGTATTCACTAGTATTCAAGCTATATATTTTGACTTTCTCCAAGGTATAGAGATTGGTAGTTATTAGGTATTCATCTGTAGCATAGATAGATGCGTTAATCTAGGACAGGCATACAGCTATTTTGGCCTTCGTCAAGAGTTTATATGAATGGGTCTAAACTAACCTGGACAATGACGGGTAGAACTTGACTTGCGTCTTATGATATTTTGGCCTTCGTCAAAGTCATAAGCTCCTGGGGCAAAAATCCATATCGGGGGTTTCAAAGGAAAAGAAAACTTTCTAGTTTTGCATACCATCTAGAGTCTGATGATTTTGGTGGATTCCTTCAAAATTATCACACAATGATAGTTGGATCCCGATCCCACTGTGAGTAGTGATTATTATTCTATGAGAGAGTTTTTCAGTTTGCGATCAATGCTATAAACCAAGTAGGTGTCTACAAAAGTTTTAGCGGGGCTACGCCTCTAGGGAAAAGAGGTTATTTAATTAAGGAATTTTGCGAAAGCGTTCTAAAACTTCTCTCGAATTACCGACACTAGCCTGGCCGAAAGATTAAAGAAAGAATTGTAGGGTGCAATTAATCCTGACTAATTCTTCTTTTATGGTTTGAAGAAGAATTCGAGAAAGATTAAAGCAAGAATCATAGGGTGCGATTAATCTTGACTAATTCTTCTTTTATGATTTGAAGGAGAATTCGAGAAAACAGTAGGAGTCATCCTGTTTAGATAAACTAATTACCAATCTAAACTTGTAAGAATATCATGCTTAGTGTTTCTTCTCGCTCTCTCCTAGCTGCAGCGACCAAGATGACCGAGCTTAAGTTACTATTAGATAAAAATATATTGACGGGGCCAAACTATAAAGATTGGTAAAGGAATGTCCAGATGGCCATGACTTATGACAAGCTGGGCTACCTCCTTACTACAAAGCCCCTGCCGTCCCAGGTCCAAAATCCACCGTTGCGGACATTGAGATCCATAAGACATGAGATTTAGATAGTGTGAAAGCAAAGTGCCTTATACTGGCTTCTATAGATAATGAACACCAGAGGCGGAATGAGAATATGCACCTTACTTCTATATTCGTCCATACCAAAGATTTATATAGAGAGTAACCTTGTATCGCAAAATACGAGACCTCGAAATTATTTCAGGTGAGATTAGCTATCGGGTCATCTGTAGGGGACCACATCTTTAAGATGATCAGCTACATTGATGAGCTCATGGACCATGGGACCACGTTGGAGAACGAGTTATACACGGAATTGATTCTACAGTCCTTCCCCTCTATCTATACCCAGTTTATATTGAATTTCAATATACAAGATAAGGAAGTTACACTTCCAGAGCTCTTTAACATGTTGAAGAATGCAGAAGGCACCCTAAAGAAACCCACTCTATTTTTTGGGAAACCTTCTTCCTCTAAATCTAATGCGAAAGCCAAGGGGAAGAAGAAAAAGGCCCCCACCAAACCGAAAGACGGTGTCGGTAACGTACAGGGGAAGGGCAAGGCAAAAATTAGGGGGCCAACAGTAAGGAAAGAGGAATGCTTCTATTGTCACAAGAAAGGTCATTGGAAGAAGAAGTGCAGGGCTTGGAATTCCAGGAACTAGGATTCGAAGCAAGTTGTGGTTTCAGCTTCAGGTGTGTTTATGATTGAAAACTGTCTGTCAATCAACTCAACTTCCTGGGTATTGGATACCGGTTCAGGATCTCATATCTGTAACTCATTGCAGGCACTGAGAAGCCGAAGAGTTTTAAAGGCAGGTGATATGACCCTCAAGGTTGCTAACGGAGCGAGCATGGATGTTGTTTCCGTAGGCGAATATCACTTAGGATTGACAAGTGGAAACACTTTAATTTTGCATTACTGTTTTTTTGTACCAAGTTTGACATATAATATCATTTCTGTATCTTTACTATCTAAATAAGGTTATGATTTTATATTTGTAAGCGATGTTGTAAATATTCACCTAAATCATAGTTTGATTGGGTCAAGTACACTAGACTACGGTATATACGTATTAAATCAACATTCGGTTTTCAATGTCCAGAACACACTCAAAAGAAAGTCTCCAGAATTGAATCAGGCTTTCTTATGACATTGTAGACTAGGTCACATCAATAAAAACACGTTTGACGATGTTATATAGAGAGGGATATTTGGATTCGTTTGAATATCTGTTTTATACAACTTGTCAATCATGTCTCAAAAGAAAGATGACAAAGACTTCGTTCACTGGACACGAAATAAGAGCCACCGAGCTCTTGGGACTCATACACAGCGACGTGTGTGGTCTAATGTCTAAACATGCAAGAAGTGGTTATTCCTACTTCATTGCTTTTACGGATTATTTCTCAAGGTATGGACATGTATTCTTGATGAAATATAAATCCGAGGCCTTTAAAAAATTCCAGGAATACAAGAATGGAGTGGAAAAATAAACAGGAAAAAGTATCAAGACACTTCGATCTGATCGGGGTGGTGAATACTTAAGTGCCGAGTTCCTGGGTTATTTAAAAGAGATGGAATTCTCTCTCAGCTTGATCCTCCATATACACCTCAACAAAACGGTGTATCCCAAAGGAGAAACCGCACCTTACTAGATATGGTGTGTTCCATGATGAGTAATGCTGAGTTTTCGCGGTCCTTCTGGGGTTATGCACTAGAATGTGCTGTATATCTTTTGAACAAAGTTCCGATTAAGTCAGTACCTACCACACCATATGGAATGTGGAATGGGAAGAATCCCAATCTTAAGTATCTTAAGATACGAGGATGTCCAGCTTTTGTTAAAATGCAGCATGTGGACAAGCTCGAGGCATGATCAGTACAGTGTAAGTTTGTGGGATACCCAAGAAATTCCAAGGGGTATCTTTTCTATTACGCAGAGGAACAAAAGGTTTTTGTTTCTCGGTATGCCCACTTTCTGGAGACTCAATTTCTTGAAAAAGAAATAAGTGGGAGTGCAATAGATATGGAAGAAATTCCAGAACCACAATCTATTATTGAAAGCTTGGTGAAACCCGAAGTTTTAAGAGAACTGGACGTCCTTGCGCCACTCCTAAAATCTAATAGGCAGTCTTATCCGCTCGAGAGATACTACAGTTTTCTCATAGACAGGGATAGAAAGAATTGCATCATCAATGATGATGAACCAACTAGTTTCCAGCAGGCCATTATGAGCAGAGACTCAGTAAAGTGGCTGGATGCAATGTGATCCAAAATGAAATCCATGTACACCAACAAAGTTTGGATTTTGGATGTTGCACCTCAAGGGGTAAAACCCATAAGATGCAAATGGATTTTCAGAAAGAAAATTGGTGTAGATGGACATGTTGAGACCTATTAGGCTATACTTGTAGCAAAAGGTTTTCGTCAAAAACCTGGTTTGGACTATGATGAAAAATTTTCTCTAGTGGCTATGCTTAAATCCATTCGGATCCTACTTACCATTGCTGCCTTCCATGATTATGAAATTTGGCAGATGGATGTAAAGACCGCTTTTCTAAATAGAAATTTAGAAGAGTGTGTTTATATGGATCAACTAGAGGGCTTCATAGAGAGTGGGAGTAGCGGAAGAGTGTGCAAGTTGCTTAAATCTATTTATGGATTAAAGCAGGCATTACGGAGTTGGAACATCTGCTTTAATGAGACGGTCAGAGAATTTGACTTTATCAAAACTACTGATGAATCATGCATTTATAGTAAGATTGTAGCAAGAACTGTGGTATTTCTCATCTTGTACATGAATGACATTCTCTTGATAGGAAATGACATTCCTATGCTATAATCAGTCAGCAGCTTCTTGTCACAGAAGTTCTCTATGAAAGACCTGGGTTATACCTCTTACATTCAAGGGATCAAGATCTATCGTGATAGATCTAAGAGGATGTTGGGACTTTTATGGTCCAGGTACATTGACACTATACTGAAAAGATTTAGTATGGAAAATTCCAAGCGCGGTAACCTACTCGCTTGTCATGGAATCGCCCTCTTCAAAGAGATGTCTCCTAAGACTGATTTGGAAAGGGATCACATGAGTATTATTCTCTATGCTTCGGCTGTAGGATCTATAATGTATGCGATATTATGCACCAGACTAGATGTTACTTACGCACTGAGCGTGGTTAGCAGGTATCAGTCAAACCCTGGAGAGAAGCACTGGATAGCAGTAAAGAATATCCTAAGAAGGACTAAGGAGATGTTCTTGGTATACGACAGTAAAGACCCCCAGATCGAGGCCTTCACCGACTCCAGCTTCCAGAGTGATAAGGATGACTCTAAATCCATGTCGGGATATGTCTTCACCCTCGATGGCGGGGTGTTCTGTTGGAAGAGCTCCAAACAGGACACCATTGCTGACTCAACGATAGAGGCAGAGTATATCGCTGCATGTGACGCCGCAAAAGAGGCAGTCTTGATGAAGAAGTTCAATATAGAACTTCAGATGGTTCCATCCATTGTTGATCCAATACCTTTGTATTGTGACAACAACAGGGCTATAGTTTTAGCGAAGGAACCAAGGTCCCATCAGTAGTCCAGACATATCTTGTGGCGGTATCACCTGATCAGGGAGATCATGGATCGCCGTAAAATCGAAGTGCGAAGAGTAGACACAGAGAACAACACTGCAGATCCACTCACAAAGACCATCCCTCAGACACAGTTCGAGAGGCTATTCGTGATGATAGGTATGCGATATGCCAATACATGGCCTTAGTGCAAGTGGGAGATTGTTAGTGATATATGCCCTAGAGGCCATTATTGTATAGTACTGGATTGTATATTCCATTTTGGAAGCATGGAATATAAACATATATATATAACAGTCTTGCTCAATATGATAGTATGCTATCTGGTTTGAGTCTGTCTTAACATGTGTATATGTTTCTTTTAACACATCGCTAATACATGTTGATAGAGCCCTTAGAATCTTTGCTTGACTACCAGCGTTGTGATGACAGTCTCACTAGTGGGGGATGGGTAGTCTATAAGCACATCCTTAAACTTGTACTGAGTCATAGGAATATCGAGACTAGGTACCGATACTCCAGAGTAGACTAGTATATACATTTCTTATCCCCATCAGGGGAGATGACCTGTCCCGTAGCCATTGGTATACGGTACCAAAGATAGTATACAGGTGCTCATTGGGTTATAAGTTACACTAGACAGACTCGCGTGGAACTGTTGGTTGGTATTATACCTATCGTCGGATAGCAATTCTCCGGTGACATGAGTACGGATTAGTCCGTTGACTTGACATCACTATTCGTCTTGAGTGTGTTCCCAGTGTACTTAGATTACTACCCTACCACGGATTTACTGAGTTGTGCAAATAGGTAGTAATTGAGTGCAATCCCGAAGCACTTGGAGGCAGTAGGGGATAGAAGCGATTCGTCTCTCCCAGTATTGGGAGTTGATATCGTGTTGTGTATGGTTGGTCAATACTGAAAGTCCCTGACCAGGACAATTAAAATTTACTGGTTGGTACACCAGTAGTTTCTCAGGTTGTATTTGTTAGGGATATGTATGCCCTAGAGGCCATTATTGTATATTGATGTATATTATAGTGGATGCTTGGACATATATATAGAGGACTTTCTTTCTCGACATGATAGTATACTATCTGGTTGCTCTTTATTTTAATATGTACACTTGTATTATTATAGTGTCTCTCTGATATATGTTGATAAAGCCCTTAGGTTATTTGCTTGGCTACCAAGACTATGATGCAGATCATACTACTGGGACATGTGTAATCTACAAGCACATTCTTTAATAGTTCCTAGTCGAGGGAGTATTGAGACAGGGCATCAATATTCCAGAGTAGACTAGTGTGTACGTTTCTTGACCCTGTAGGGGGCGATGGTTGATCCCATATCCATTGGTGTTTGACATCAAAGATTGTACACAGGTGCTCATTAGAGAATGGGTACACTGAACAGGAGTCGCCGAAAACTCTTAGATGGTACTATACCTATCGTCAGATAGCAGTTCTCTGGTGACACTGGTACAGGTTAGTCTGTATACCCGAGATCGTCATAGAGTCTTGTGTGGTTCCCACCGTGCTTTGATTTTCTCCCTACCACGGCTCAAAAGAGTCGTGTAAACAGGTGGATTTTGGATACAGTCCCGAGTCGCATGGAGGAAATGAGCGATAAGAGGGGTTTCGTCTCTCCCGATATAGGGAGTTGATGTTGCGCTATACTCGATTGGTTATAACAGGAAGTCTCTGGCCAGGGTTGTTAATGAGATTTACTAGTAAGAGTTATTAGTAGTTTCTCGTACCGTTATAGGCCACACATCGGCATGACTTATCAAGTTATTGGGGTCTGAAGTTTCCACCCCTAGACTCGATATGCAACATATCAGACGAAGAGACCGGACTGTACGTTAAGTGTTACCTATAGGCTTCATGGGAGTTTGGAAAAGCTTGCTTATTGATCTTCTATTCGCTTAATACCTGGGTAGCTTTACATCCAGCTAGTACCGCTGACGGCTTGTGGGTAACTGATGTGATCATTACCTACTGCTAGCATATTGACGAGTCTTTAGAGTCCCACACAAAAGTTTACCGGTTCAAGCGAAACGAAGTAGGGCACATATGCTGATATGTGCGAGGGCCTGATTAAATATGAGTATGTGATACCGTATTCTAATCTGGCGGTTATTTGATATCAGTTAGGTTATATGTGGTATAACCGGATTATTGAATCAAGTGTTGATTTGATAATGTGATATACAGATAAATGATATTAGTCGGTTGTATGTGATATAACCAGGTTATTAAATCAAGTGTTGATTTAATAATATGATATTTATTTATATTTGATATAATTATATATTAACTAATATTATTGCTCACTAATTATTTGCTTATCTTTATATATATATATATATATATATATATATTAAAATATATATACACAACAACAACAACAACAACTGAGCCTTTTATCCCAAGCATATGGGGTAGGCTACATGAACCAACATGAGAATCACGCCGGGTCCAGCACATGAATCACGCCGGAACCAGCACATTAAAATATATATATGATATATATATATATATGAAGCATGGTTCATTTTCTATTTTGTGAAAATAGAAAAATGAGGTGGAAAAATGAGGAGACTTTTGTGGCATGGTGTAAAGCATGTCTTGATGAATATTTTATTCATCTCCTAAACTATTGAAGCATGATTACAATTCTATATTGATGGATATTGGTTGCTTCAATAATGTGGGGTATTAAGCCATTCTTTACTAGGTTCATTTCACCTTAGCCATTTTTACTTGAGCTCCTTGCTCTCTAGCTCTCTCCATTTTCTTCACCTCCTCTTCTAAGCTCAATCCCTCACATGAGTTATGAAACCTTGAGCTTGTGAGAACCCTAGTGAGAAAACAACACCCCTACTTCACCATCCTACACTAGATTAGCGCTTTGGTGTAGTGTGTTTCCTTCACTAAAGAGTTTAGTGAAGATGTAGCTTGAATTAGCGGAGCTTCAGGTGGATCATCTTCGGCATGAAGATCGCAAAGGAAGCTCGATCCAACTTCAAGTGGAGCCAAGTGGAGTCGCGTGGACTACTACACGGAGCTTGAGAAAAGAAGGACATGGTCTACAAAGGTTGTATCCAACATTCTCTTACTATAGTTTTTGTTATATCATAGTTAAACCCTAATCATCTAGTTTCGATTCTTGTTTAGTGTTAATTAGCACCCAAATTTTTTTAAATGACATGCTTGATGCTAGTAAAATCCAGTGGTGGTGCTAACAAACACTTTCAGTATTGGGCTCCACACCAACATAACTTGTCACGCTATTAGGGGTATGACGTTTACTACCCCTGGGCCAGATATGCGATACTTTTAGATGAACAAACCAGACTGTACGGAGAATGTCACCTATAGGCTCAGTAGGGGTTCGGACAAGTTCTCTTGTCGATCTTCCTTTCGACGGATACCTTGGTAGCCGTTACGTACAGCTAGTTCCACTGACGTGCTTGTGGTTAAACCCACTTCCAGTGTATTGTTGAGTCTTTAGAGTCTCATGCAGAGAGTTTCTCAGTTCAGGCGAAACGGTGTAGTTTGCGTATTACGATACACTCTGGTGTTCGATTGAACACGTACACGTTCTTTAATTGGACAGTTTAGTAGTACGAGCAGGTTTGAAAGACATCCGGTTTTGACGCTAGTATTATATTGCTCTCTTTTGGCTATTTGTATTTTAACGAATATAGTATTTATACGAACACGTGTATTTGTATAAATACATGTATTTGTGCTTTGATACAAATACATGTATTTCTTTCTAAATATGAATACGCGTATATTGTATTTTCGATATAAATACAGTATTCGTATTTTGGTAGAAATACGATATACGTATTTATACGGGTTTAGGTACATATGTTTATATACATATATTTATATTTATATAAGTGTATGTGTATGTATACTTAGTGAGGTGGATACACTCTCTCACTCATTTCTTCTCCATAAATGAAGAAGTGTGTGGGCTTATGACTCACCCTAGTGAGTCATTAGCCCACCCACTCTTTTGTTTGTGGCAAGAAGGGATAAGATGAGAAAGTGAGATATTTTTTATGGTTGGATTTTTCATCAAGAAAGATATTTCTCTAGTTTCCATCTCCTTCATCTTGTTCCTCATTTTGCTCTCTTGAGTTTTAAGGATTAGAAGAGAGCATCTTGTTTCACAAACTATACCCACCTAAGTATCTTATCCTAGCAACACTCGATATTTAGTTGCTTCGGTTGAAGCTATCGCTTGAATCAACATCCTCGGGTGGATCGTCTTTAACGTGGGAAGTTTGACTTCGAGAGCTCAATTCGAACACCTACAAGCTTGAGGAGTGAACCTTTCTAGACCCGAAGGACCGTCTACAAAGGTTGTAACACTAACTCGGTAGCTAATACTCTAGTTAGTGTTAGTTTTGTTTAGTATTTGGGCTTGTATTCTAGGGTTTTAGTGTATTGTGCTCAAGATTTTTAATGTTTTTGATTCCGCAAAGCCGTAGAATTCACGGCAAGGAGTACCATACACTTACACACCCAACTACGACCGGTTTGCATGACTCTTTAAAGCCGTTGTAGGGTAGCAATCTAAGTACAGTGGGAACACACTCAAGACTAATAGTGATGTCAAGTCATCAGACTAACCTATACTCATGTCACCAGAGAACTGCTATCGGAAGGCAGGTATAGTACCAACTAGCAGTTCCCAGTAAGTCCGTCCAGTGTAACTCATAACCTAATGAGCACCTGTATACTATCTTTGGTACCGTATACCAATGGCTGTGGGACAGGCCATCTCCCCTGACGGGAATAAGAAACGTATACACTAGTCTATTTTGGAGTATCGATGCCCAGTCTTGATAATCCTACGACTAGGGACAATTTTAAGGATGTGCTTATAGACTACCCAACTCCCACAAGTATGGTTGTCATCGCAATGCTGGTAGTCAAGCAAATATTCTAAGGGCTCTATCAGCATATAATAGCAATATGTAATAAAGAACATATATACATGTTAAGATAAATTCAAACCAGATAGCAAACTATCATATTGAAAAAGACTATATATATATATATATATATATATATATATATCCCAAGCTTCCAAAATGTAGTATGCAATCCTGTACTATACAATAATGGCCTCTAGGGCATATATACCTAACAATCTCCCACATGCACTAAGGCCGTGTATTGGCGTATCGTAAACCTATCATCTCGAATAAGCTCTCGAACTGCGTCTAAGGGATGGCCTTTGTGAGTGAATCTACAGTGTTGTCCTTCATGTCTACTCTTCGTACCTCGATCTCTTGGCAATCCATGATCTCTCTGATCAGGTGATACCGCCTCAAGATGTGTCTGGATCTCTGATCGGACCGTGGTTCCTTTGATAAAGCAATAGCCCCGTTGTTATAACAATACGAAGGTATTGGGTCAACAATGGATGGAACCACCTGATGTTCCGAAACGAACTTCCGCATCCAAACTGCTTCTTTTGCGGTGTCACAAGCAGTGATATACTCTGCCTCTATTATCGAGTCAGCAACGGTGTTCTATTTGGATATCTTCCAACAGACCGCCCCTCAACTGATGGTGAATACAAAACCTGACATGGATTTGGAGTCATCCTTGTCATTCTGGAAGCTGGAGTCAGTGAAAGCCTCGATCTTGAGGTCTTTACTGCCGTATACCAAGAACATCTCCTTAGTCCTTCTCAGGTACTTGAGAATGTTCTTTACTGCTAGCAGTGCTTCTCCCCAGGGTTTGACTGATACCTGCTTAGCACACTTGGTGCATAAGTTACAACTGGTCTAGTACACAATATCGCATATATTATAGATCCTACCGCCGAAGTGTATGGTATAATGCTCATGTGATCCCTTTCCAAATCAGTCATGGGAGATATCTCTTTGGAGAGGGTGATCTCGTGACAAGCGGGTAAATTACTGCGCTTGGAATTTTCTATACTAAATCTTTTAAGTATGGTGTCAATGTACCTGGACTGTGAAAGCCCCAACATCCTCTTAGATCTATCATGATAGATCATGATCCCCAGGATGTAGGAGGCATCATCCAGGTCTTTCACGGAGAACTTCTGACCGGTTGTAGTATAGGAATGTCTTTTCCTATCAAGAGAATGCCATCCACGTACAAGACGAGGAATATCACAATTCTTGCTACAATTTTCTTATAAATATATATTTCATCTATATTTTTGATAAAGTCAAATTTTTTGACCATCTCATCAAAGAAGATGTTCCAACTCTGCGATACCTACTTTAATCTATAAATGGATTTAAGCAACTTGCATCCGCTGCTCCCACTCTTTATGAAGCCTTCTGGCTGATCTATATAAACACACTCTTCCAAACATCCATTTAGAAAAGCAGCCTTTACGTCCATCTGCCAAATTTCATAATCATGGAAGGCAGCAATGGAATTAGGATCTGAATGTATTTAAGCATAGCCACTGGAGAAAAGGTTTCATCATAATCCAAAGCAGGTCTTTGACGAAAACCTTTTGCTTCAGGTCTAGCTTTATAGGTTTCAACCTGTCCATCTGCACCAATATTCATTTTGAAGATCTATTTGCAGCCTACGGGTTTTACCCTTAGAGGTGCAACGTCCAAAGTCCAAACTTTGTTGGTATACATGGATTCTATCTCGGACCGCATAGTATCCAGCCACTTTACCGAGTCTCTGCTCGAAATGGCCTGCTGGAAACTAGTAGGCTCATCATCATCGATGATGTAATCCTCTCTATCCCCATCTATGAGAAAACTGTAGTATCTCTCTGACGGATGAGACTACCTACTAGATCTGCGGAGTCGCGTAGGTACGTCCAGTTCTTTTGAAACTTCAGATTCTACTAAGCTTTCAGTAATAGATTGTGGTTCTGGAATTTTGTTCCAATTCTATTGTGCTCCCACTTATTTCTTTTTCAAGAAATTGCGTCTCTAGAAAGTGGGCATGTCAAGAAACAAAAACCTTTTGATTCTCTGCATAATAGAAAAGATACCCCCTAGAATTCCTTGGGTATCCCAGAAACTTACACAATATTGATCGTACCTTAAGCTTGTCCGCATGCTACTTTTAACAAAAGCTGGATATCCTCATATCTTAAGATACTTAAGACAAGGTTTTTTCTCACTCCACATTTCATATGGAGCGGTAGGCACTGACTTAGTTGGAACTTTATTCAAAAGGTATGCAGCAAATTCTAGTGCATAACCCCCGAAAGATCGCGGTAACTCAGTATTACTCATCATAGAACGCACCATATCTAGTAAGGTGCGGTTCCGCCTTTCCGATACACCGTTGTGCTGAGGTGTGTATGGAGGAGTAAACTGAGAGAGAATTCCATTCTCTTTTAAATATCCCAGGAACTTGGCACTTAAGTATTCACCACCCCAATCAGATCAAAGTGTCTTGATACTTTTGCATGTTTGTTTTTCCACTTCATTCTTGTACTCCTAGAATTTCTCAAAGACCTCGGATTTATATTTCATCAAGAATACATATCCATACCTTGAGAAATCGACGGTAAAAATAATGAAGTGGGAATAACCATTTCTTACATGTGTTGACATTGGACCACACATGTCACTGTGTATGAGTCCCAAGAGCTCAGTGCCTCTTTCTCCGTGTCCAGTGAACGGAGTCTTTGTCATCTTTCCTTTGATACATGATTGACAAATTGCATAAGATAAATATTCAAACGGATCCAAATATCCATCTTTATATAAGTTCGTCAACCATGTTTCATTGATTTGACCTAGTCTATAATGCCATAAGAAAGCATGATTTAATTCTTGAGTCTTTCTTTTGAGTGTGTCTGGACATTGAAAACTTAATATTGATTTAATACATATATACCGTTGTCTAGTGTATCAGACCTAATCAAGCCACGATTAAGATGAATGTTAACAATATCGCTTACAAATGTAAAATCATAACCTTCTTTAAATAGTAAAGATACAGAGATGATATTACATGTCATACTAGGTACACAAAAACAATTATGCAAAATCAAAATATTTCCACTTGTCAATCCTAGATAATATTCCCTTATGGAAACAGCATCTGTGCTCGCTCCATTTGCAACCTTGAGGGTCATATCACCTGCCTTCAAAACTCTACGGTTTCTCAGTGCCTGCAAAGAATTATAGATATAAGATCTTGAACCGGTATCCAATACCCAGAAAGTAGATTTTATTGACAAACAATTCTCAATCATAAACATACCTGAAGCCGAAACCACAACTTGCTTCGAATCCAGATTCTTGACTTTCCAAGCCTTGCAGTCCTTCTTCCAATGACTTTTCTTATGACATAGAAGCATTTCACTTTTGCTACTGTTGGCCCCCCAACTTTTTCCTTGCTCTTTCCCTGTACCTTAGAGACACCGCCTTTTGGTTTGATGGGGGCCTTCTTCTTCTTTCCCTTGGCTTTCGCCTTGGATCTTAGAGGATGAAAGTTCCCCAACAAGTAGAGCGAGTGTCTCCCTGGATTTCTTTAGGGTGCCCTCTACACTTCTCAACATGTTGAGGAGATCTAGAAATGTAACTTCCTTTGCTTGTATATTGAAGTTCAATATAAACTGGGCATAAATAGAGTGGAGGGACTGCATAACCAAGTCCGTATACAACTCGTTCTTCAACGTGGTCCTAAGATCCGTGATCTCTTCAATTAAGCTGATCATTTTAAGGACGTGGTCCCCTACGGATGACCCGAAAGCCAACCTCGCCTGAAAAAGTTTCTTCGAGGTCTCGTATCTTGCGATACAAGATTGCTCTCCATATAAATCCTTAGTATGGAGAAAGATGAAAGGCAGGTTCATCTTCTCGTGCCGTCTCTGGTGTTCATTATCCACAGAGCCCGCACGAGGCACTTGTCTTTTGCACTGTCTATATCCCAAGTCTTACAGATCTCAATGTCCGCGACGGTGGAATCTGGACCTGAGATGGCGGAGGCTTTAGTAGTGAGGAGGTAGCTCAGCTTATCATAAGTAATGGACATCTGGACATTCCTTAGCCAATTTTTATAGTTTGGCCCCGTCAATATGTTTTTATCTAATAATAACTTAAGCCCGGTCATCTTGGTCGCTGCAATTAGAAGAGAGAGAGAAGAAACGGTTGGCATAAATGCTCTTGCAAGTTTAGATTGGTTTTTAGTTTATCTAAGCAGAATGGCTCCCACAGTTTTCTCGAATTCTCCTTTAAACCATAAAAGAAGAATTAGTCGGGATTAATTGCACCCTACAATTCTTGCTTTAATCTTTCGGCCAGGCTAGTGTCGGTACTTCGAGAGAGCTTTTACAACGCTTTCGCGATGTTCCTTAATTAAATAACCTTTTTCCTGAAGGCGTTGCCCCGCTAACATCTTTCTAGACACTTACGGGTTGTTGCATTTATTGTAAAGTGAAAAAGTCTCCTGAAGAGTAATAATAATTACTCACGGTGGGATCAGGATCCAACTATCATTATATGATAATTTTGAAGGAATCTAACCAAAATCATCACACTCTAGAAAGTATGCATAACTAGCAAGTTTCCTTTTCCTTTGGATCTCCCGATATGGTTTTTGCCCTAAGCGCTTACGACCTCGACGAAGGCCAAAATATCATAAGTCACAAGTCAAGTTTTACCCGTCATTGTCTTGGTTAAGCTAGATCTATTCGTACAAAACCTTGACGAAGGCCAAAATGGCTGTACGCCTATCCTAGATTAACGCATCTATCTATGCTACAGATAAATATCCATTAGCTACCAATCACTATGCTTTGGCGAATTTCAAAATACATAGTTTGAATACTAGTGGATACCTATCTGAAATGATGGAGGGCTACGGCTGGTTTTGGCGAAAATCGTGAACGCAATGAACTTGATATAATCGAAGGAACCAAATAGCTTTTAAAAGGAGTGGTTTAGGCTTTGCATATAAAAGTTGTTTTTAAAGAAAACCGAGTGGTTTTTAAATTGTTCTAACGAATTTAAACTTTTGGTTTGTTTCTTTGCATTAATTAAAATTAATGTGGTCCCATCAATTAATCCTATCATTGCAGAAGAAACAAAAATAGAACGTACGGTTATGCCATCCGCATTCGCCACAGGGTCCCGGTTCTTCACCATAAGGTTACTTAACTTACGGCAGGGCGAGGACAGGACTAACACGGATGCAAAACATAAGAAATGTTTATTATATATAATCTATATATAGCATTCGTCTCACACAATGATAAACAATATTGATCACATCAGAAGCAACAAAATTGAAAATAGAGGATATACTAGGATTTCCGTGTTTTCGTTTAAGTCAATTACGAAAATGCGAATTCCACGGTCGTGATGATTAGACAATACCCAATCTCCTAGACCCTTACGAGTGCGGAAGGCAACCCTACCAATCCTAGAGTTAGGTGACCCGTTCTCACTGCCCTAGATGGTCACCCATTGGACTCTACAACCTGATTACTCGAGCACCCTGTCTTGGGTCTATCCTAGGTACTGAAATGTAAATAATACAATGATGGCCCATAATTTTTTTTTACAACATTTGAATAAAACATGAATGAAAAAGAAAACACTCTCACACATGTAAAAAAAACCCGGCTATTCCATCACGACGATCACATCTATTTCCATATCAAAACCGCAACAGATATAAGATATGTGCAACCCCTACTAATCGACGTATAGCAATTAGTCAACATTTAGAAACACATATACGAACGAAAAACAAGTAACGATATTAAAATTTCAATTTAGAAATACTCTGTATTGCCCAAGCACAAAGATAACACAATATGAAATTTGGGCACAATCAAACAATACCATAAACCCTAAATCCAAGTGTACAAAACACCACGAGAAGCAGGAGACCCAACTATATAGGAAAACCGCCAATGGCGGGGAATCTGGGAAAATTGGCGGCCAAACTTTGGAATTAGTGTCTCATTCTTTTCTGGTGTTCTAAATACAATACAAAGAGCATACTGCAATTGTTTAAAAAACTTTTAGATGCTCCAAAAAATTCTACAGAAACTTGGATATCGGGTTTGTCAAATACGGGGTTATTTCAATTTCAATATTCTAACATTGTCTAAAATTAGTTTTAGTGTTAAGGTTGGCTCTGATACTAGTATAAGTCTATAGTGCCCCTTGCTGTGACTACTACGGCGTTGGGGAATCAAAAACTTTAAAATTTACTTGAGCACTACAAGCTAAAACCCTAGAATTCAAGTCCAAACACTAAACTAAACTAAACTACAAGAGTTTAACTACTAGGTAAGGACTACAACCTTTGAATTCGGTCCTTCGAGTCTTGTATGGTCCTCTCCTTGAGCTCCTAGGGTTGTAGCATCGAACTCTTGAAGTTGATCTCCCGCGTCGAAAACGATCCACCCAAGGATGCCGGTTCAAGCTCTAGCTTCCAAGAAACAACTAATAATCAAGTCTTGCTGGGAAATGATGCTTAAGAGTGTAGTTAAAATATCAAGATGCTCTCTTTTATTTCCTCAAAACTCCAGTGAGAAGTGAGGAAGAAGATCAAGAAAGAGAATGGCTAAAGAATTATTAAAACCATAATAATATCTCACTCTCACTCTTTTATCTCTTCATTTCTTTTTAAAATAATAAATGAAGTGAGTAGGCTTGTGACTCACTGGTGTGAGTCAGAAGCCCACACTCTTCACGATAAAACTAAGAAGAGATGAGAAGAAGAGAGGCCGCCTCATTAGGTACACATATACACACACATATAAATGTGTGTGTATAATCAAGTATACCAAAATACCCGTATTTATAATAAATACATATACCATTTTTTTACCAAAATACGAATACCAAATTTGTACCGAAAATAAAAAATACACGTATTCATATTTATAAAGAAATACATATATTTACATCAAGACACAAATACCCGTATTCATACAAATACACGTATTCGTATAAATACCGTATTCATGTTAAAATACAAATATCCAAAAGAGAGCAATATAATACTAGCATCAAATCTGGCTATCTTTCAAACCTACTAGTATTACTAAATAGTCTGATTAAAATACATGTATAAAATACACATGTTCAATCAAACACCCGAGCGTATCGAAATACGCAAACTACACCGTTTCGCATGAACCGGGAAACCCTATGTGTAGGACTTTAAAGACTCGACAATGCTCTTGCAGTGGGTTTTAACCATAAGCATGTCAGTGGCACTAGCTGTACGTAACGGCTTGATGGGTTCCTTAGCACCCTCACGGTATTTACTAGGGCATCTAACATGCCATTTCAAAATTTTCTAAAGAGCTAAAGAACCCGAACGAGGATCGAACTAGAGACTTAGGGTTAAACAAGATATGTAAGCAACTTTACATCTAAAGTGAACAAAGAATACAACCTTTGTAGACCGGTCCTTCACTTCAATAGCTCCGTGTAGTAGTCCTTTGCTGCGATCATCGAACTTCCGGACTCTAGTAAGGGTTCACATGAAGAAATGAACGGACTTACTCGATGCCTTCGAAGCCGAAGATGATTTACGTCGAGGAGACTCGAGCTCATGCTACCTCTTCACTAATTTATGAAATTAGTGAAGCAAACACCCTAAAAAAAATGGCTAATAGTAGAGGATGATGAAATAGGAAGTGGGCTCACTTTAGTTTTATTTTTCTCACAAGGTTTCATCACTTAGAAAAAATAAGCAAGCTTTTTCACTTGATGAAGAAGAAGAAGTAATGAAGAAAATGAATGAGAGAGTGATGTTAGAATTGCAACTATGGGTGAGTTCGTGTCATGCCTAACTCATGTAGAGAATAAACCATATCTATGAGTTAAGGGTTGGGTTAAGAAATATCTTAAGCAATGACAAAAGAGTGGACTTGGTCAATGTTTTCTACAAGCTTCTCCAAGCTTCAACCATGACTCATTCCATAATCTTTTGTGAATTACTTAATGATAAATAAAATCCAAACTTAACCCTAACATGGTGTGAGTCTCATACATACATGTTGCAAGTGTAACCTAGCATGACACAACAATATATATCACGTATATATTTTGTGTACAAAAAGAAAATAATGCAATTAACATATATCACATATATGTCAATGTATCATCAAGTGAGAAAAGAAATCTTAAGTGAGCTAATATTAGTCAATGTAATTTAATATATCAAATATATAATTATACATTAAATTATTAAATCAACCATTGATTTAATAATCCGGCTATATTACATATAACCGACTAATATCAAATGAATCATCTTATCGAATCAACACTTGATCCGATAACCCGGCTATATCTCATATATCCGAACGATATCTCATATAGCGAGAATAGAATACGGTATCACATACTCATATTAATCTCGGTCCCGCACATATCACATATGTGCTCCTACTCCGTTTCGCATGAACCAGAAAACCTTTATGTAGGACTCTAAAGACTCATCAATACGCCGGCAGTAGGTGATGATCATATCAAACACCCACAAGTCGCAAGCGGTCTGCTAAACGTAACGGCCACCCGGGTATTGAGCGATCAGAAGATCAACAAGCAAGCCTGCTATAACTCCTGTGAATCCAATCAGTAACATTACTGTACAGTCAGGTCTCTTCGTCTGATATGTCGCATATCACAGCATGAGGGTGGTATAACGTCAGACCCTAATAGCCTGATAAGTCATGCCAATGTAAGGTCCATAACGTTTCAAGAAAGTACTGATAACACTTACCAGTAAATCTCAGCAACCTTGGCCAGGGATTTCCATTTATGGCTAATCGAGCACAGCGCAACATCAACCCCCAATACCGGGAGAGACGAAACCCCTCCTATCGCTCATTGCCTCCATGTGATTCGGGACTGTACCCAAAAGCCACCGTTTTGCACGATCTCTTGACCGTGGTAAGGTGGAAATCAAAGCACAGTGGGAATCACACAAGACTCTATGACGATCTTGGGTCTATAGACTAACCTGTACCAGTGTCACCAGAGAACTGCTATCCGACGATAGGTATAATACCATCTAGGATTTCTCGGCGAGTCTGTCCAGTGCACCCAGTCTCCACTAAGCACCCGTATACCTTCTCTGATGTCAAACACCAATGGATATGGGATCATCCATCGCCCCATCATATGGGTCAAGAAGCGCATACGCTGATCTACACTGGAGTATCGATTCCCTGTCTCGATACTCCCACAACTAGGAACATTTGAAGGATGTACTTATCGACTACCATGTTCCCACTAGTATGATCTACATCATAATCCTGGTAGTCAAGTAATCATCCTAAGGGCTTTATCAACATGTGATCATAAAACAGTAATTGTTTACATGTTAAGATAAAGTGCAACCAGATAGCATACTATCATGTCGAGCAAGAAAGTCCTCCCTATATATGTCCAAGCATCCACTACAATATACATCGCATGTACAGTAATAGATTCTAGGGCATACATATAACTAACAGCTACCAAGGTATCTGTCGAAAAAAAGATCGACAAGAAAACTCGTCCGAACCCCTACCAAGCCTATACGTATCATCTCCGTACAGTCTGGTCTATTCGTCTAAGAGTATCGCATATCGGGCCTATGGGGTGGTAAACGTCAGACCACTATTTGTGGAACAAATCATATCGGTGTGGAACCCAATACAACCTGAGAAACTATTGGTGTACCTACCAATAAATCTCACTTGCCCTAACCAGGGACCTGTAGTATCGGTCAACCATACACAACGCGACATCAACTCCCAATACCGGGAGAGATGAATCCTTTCTATCACCTACTGCCTCCAAGTGCTTCGGGACTGCACCCAACTACTACCGGTTTGTACGGATATTTAAACTCGTAGTAGGGTAGCAATCTAAGTACAGTGGGAACATGTTCACACAATAATATTGCATTTGTATATAGGTAGGTGCTTTTTATCCGTGTTTGCTACATGATTACAGGTTATAGGTTCTCAGTGCAGAATAACGCAAATCACACACAATCTCTACAGTTATAACAAAATTCAGCACAACTACCGAAAACAGATAAAATCTGGGTTTCGATCATCCACACTCGTCAAGTGCCGCTTACCAGTACAGGAATAAGATCAAGTGATGGTCATTCGTGTCAAGGACAAGCACAGAGCACGAGGGGTGGCGGCACAAGGATTAAGGTGGCAATGCAGAGCTCGAGGGAGATCAAGGCCAAAAGACAAAAATAGTTGCCATTTTGGAACTATTTTGCAAATTTGAACCTGTCAAACAGAAGAAGAAAGCAACACGAGAAAGCACAAGAAAAACGGCACGCCAATTCCACAAAATGACTACGGAAGGGCGAAATTTAGGCCATAATGGCGGCGGATCCGTGACCTCATCATAACGTCTCGCAACGAAATTTCAGGGGTGTTTTTGTAATTGTATATAGGCTCAAAATATTGCCTATGGTTTCACTTCTCTGCCTATATATACTCCAGATGTGTGCCAAACCAACCATGCTTTACTTTTCTTAGGATTAGTGTAGTTTAGTGTATTTTCCTCTTTTTCTTCATCTTTTCTTCATTGAAATGTAGTGGGAGCTTTTGAGCGGAAGAATAATAAAGATGAGAGTTTTCTTTTACCTTGTATCTTTATTTTCTTGCATTATATTTTAATTCTTATTATAATTTTTATTACTTGTTTGTTAAACTAGTTGTTGGTTTTATTGTTCTTCTTTTCTTCTCTTTTAATCTCTATTTTTTAAGCCATGATACTCAATGGAGTCCCTTACTTAGGTGAGGGTCTAAGTAGTTAACTTGCTATTTTTGTTCTAATCGTATTCTTCCATTCTTTCTTCTCATCTTCTTGTTTTATTTTCTTTTCATATGTGAGTAGATTACTCACTTGTTAGGGTTAAGAAAGGGTGGTATGAGAGATGGAAAAATCCTTTATGCTTCTCTTCGCCAAACAACTTGAAATCGAACCTTGACCAAACAAACACAACCCTCTCCCTTATGCGCTCTATAAGTAACATATAGCCGCGACCTAAGTCAAGAATTCCTTTAGGCACACTACAACGTGACATATAGTTGTGACCTAATTGGAAACTTGTTGTGTGTGTTTGGTCTAAGGCTAGAAATAAGAGCATGAAACAGACGGACAAGGAGCACTAGGAATAGATCTAGCGTTGGAAAGCTTGCTTAAACTCACAAATACCATTCCTATGTCCTCCTAATCTCCATTACTTCTGATTATTCCAATATCATTTCAATGATGGCACAGGACAAGCACAAGATTGATTCCTAACTCTACTAACCAACCATAACCCTAACAAGCTCTCTTGAATATAAAAATACAAATACTTAGGATAGAATTGAACACACCTGTACATTTTTAATTGACTCGTCTAAAATAAGAACGGAACACTAACCATCTCTTAGTGGAAGACTCGTACTCAAACAGCTAGCTACATTTGAAACTGTCTTGATTGCGGTAAATAGAACATATAGAACACATATCACATCTCTACCAATCAAAATGGCGCCGTTGCCGGGAAGACGGTAACGTATTTCTTTCTTGTTATTCGCGTTAATTTTTGTATATAAAAAGAAAAACAAAAAAATAAACATCATCTTATTATTCTTTGATTCTTTTTGTGCGAGTGTGCAGGATATGGAAAAGAGCAAGTTCAATGCCAAAGTCATGGAAAGTTTGACCCACATCTCGCGGCTACACCGCGGCGAGTCAAGAAAAAATCGTACCAAAATCTGGAGCAACTACAGTGATCCAATTAAGAACCAGAGGCTGAGAAATAGAAGACCAAAATCAGAAGAGTGCACCCAAGAAAGTTGGAGTTCCAACTCAAAAGTTCAACCGCGTTTCTGCGGCCATTAAAGAGAACTTGACCGCGGATATGCGACCAAATATTGGCTTCAGAGGCCTAATTTTCTTGTGAGTCCTTCTCTTCTCCAAAATTTCCCTCTGAGCTCCAATAAATTTCCTTTTCTGCAGTATTCTTTACGTAAACTCTCTCTCCCTTTCAAATAAACTGTTTTTGTGCAGGATTCTTTGCGCCGCTGCCAAATAATTTTTTTTGTTGTTTTAGATTTTGATTGTTTTATTGCTTTGCATACAATAATACAGACATTAAGGGGATATAACACAAATTCAGATTGGGTAGGGATTTCATCACCCTTCCAATGACCCCAAAAATCATAAAAAGCATACGCATTACCTTGCGTTAATTAAAAAATATCTAGACCGGACCTATAAGAACTTGTCGCGCTCATTTAGGACAAGTGAAGGTTGCAGGGAATTGGTCGTTTATCTAAACATGACTTTGTGGTTCCTAGACTAGACAAGTGAGGAGCTAATTTTAAAAGTCCCGTCTCACGGTGATTCATGAGCAGAATCTTCTTTATCTCACTTATGCTTAGCTGGTCGCAATTGGCAGTGAAGAGGCGATTCGAGAGTTATCCTGCAACTTGTCGCTTGGAAGTCTAGGATCGGTCTAGTTGGATTTTGAAGACTCCAGGTCTAATTGTTACTTGTGTATATTGTGATTGTGATTATAATTGTTTGAAGTTTAGTCCCATAATTCAGTATTTTTCAAAAAAAAATCCAAAAACTCTATAAAAAAAATTATAAAAATTCGCACACCTTCCACCTTCTCTACTTTTCACTCCAATCATGGGTATCCTTAGCCAACCTACTCTTCCCAAATTTTGGTATCCTCAACCAGATATTTCATCAGACAGTTCTTGCTTTAGTAGAACTTCAAACGGTCCATCCATACCTAAGATTTCTTTGAAAGATTAGATAGACGCTTCTAGAAATACTATTTGGATACCGTAATCCACTTCATATCAACCGCTTCAAACTCTCACTTTCTTACGTTGATACCCCTTCTGAGAGTCATGTGGCAACTCTAAAACCCATGTCCATTATTGAGCATATTGAACAATCTCGTAGCCGATCTTTTACTCCTTTCACCACTCCAAATTCTTTAGGACAATAATTCCAATCACCTTCTTATCAAAATGTTGATCCTAATCATGTCTGTTCTACACATCCATTCAATTCCTATCAATTCTACCCGACTTTTACACCTTCGCTAGACATTGCTTCTGCATATCAATTTGGGAGTTTCACGTATGTAAATGACTTCAAATTTTTTATTGAAACCCTTTCACAACCCATGTCTAGTCTTGAACGAACATTGGAAGAATTTCGGATAGTTTCATGCCGAAAAATTGAGGAATTGAATGAATCAATGGCCGCACTCATACAACCCAACGAACCAGCAGCTAGTTTCCAACTAGCTCAAAATTTTACAATGTATGATGATGTGATAGGACAATTTGATGATTTGAGTAGTGAAACTGAACAATCCACCCTTAAGAATCAAACCTACCCATTCCCAATTGAATTCCACAGCTCCAGTTTCAAAAATCTATCGATTACACGAAATGATTCACCAATTGAGAATAGCATATTTGATGAGTTGTGCGACTACGTGGTGTTTGATTTACCCGATTGTGAAGGGTCTAGTTCAAGTGAAACCGATGCCACTCCTTTTGATCTCTACACCTCCACTCTAGAAAAACAACTAATTAAAAACCATGTTTTGATGAGGTGTCTGAGAAATTTAAGTTTCACTTGATTGGGGATATCGACGTTGTGGATAACTTTGATGATGAACCCACGGTCTTGGATGAGTTTATCTCACCAATTCAACACTTTCCTTCATATCTATGCGGGCATCATCTCGAACCATTATCTATTTTTTCCGAACCCCATGTGTGTCTAGATGATATTGATGATGATGAATGCATGGATGAGCTGAATTTTGAGAAGAATTTTGAGAATATTTTTGAGGATGAACTCGTTATTTAGGATGCGTCCGATTCATCATGTCCCTTCCATTGACTATGAACATCCTTCTGAACACTTAACCCGATACCATTCCTCAATCACTTCCTTCCATCTTTTCCATCATTTCCAAATTGCAAGACGACGTATCAACGTCATCTCTCATATCTGGTTTCCTAAGTTCAATAGGTTTATATTTTCTTGTGAATCTTGAAAGAGTTGACCCCTTTTCTCAACAGATTGATAAATTAGTATAGTTAGATATTCCAGTTTCACATCATTACAAACTGTACTGATTTATTCAATCAAATTTCAACCTCAAGTTCGTGCTCCATTTCTTTCTCCTCTCCGTTCATCTTCTCATTTACCGAGACCATATCCCATTTCCGCCCACACACGGTCTCGTGTATTCTTCATTTCTTTCTTCTACACGTTAGTTCTCCAACCATAGCATCACGATACAATTTTTGAATGGTTAGTGTTAACTTTTGGTATGTTTAAGGACTTATATAGATTGATGATGTTACCTCCTCTAGCTCTAAAGTTCAACGCTTAAACAATGGAAATATTGTTTCACTTAAGTTTGGGGGGAAACCTTTTTGTGCATATATATTTTTTTGCTTTTTTCTGTAAAAAAAAGGGAACCGACAAATTTTGAGCCCTCAACAATTTTGACCCTCTTTATGTGGTGTGACAGTGAGGGCACTGTCAAGTTTTAGTTTAGGGGTGTGCTCGGTAAACTTTCTATCTTTGCATTCATGTATATATTTTGCATTTGCATACTTATTTAAAAACCCATAAAAACTGAAAAAATTTCCAAAACATAAAAACTTTGTCGTCAAGTTTGCTAGTAAGGTAACTAAATCCTAGGCTTAGGAATTGAAAACCCTAAAAATAACCCTCCTTGAGTTTAACCATAGTAAATGTACGTCCTTGCAGTTTTTTTAGAAGTATGTAATCTTGAGTTCAGTTCTTGAGTTAAGTTAAGATGAAGGGAAAGTGTTGAAAGCTTTGTTAAAGGATAAATATGAAAAATATTTCCTATTCTTAAGTCCAAATTCAGAAAATATATACTTAACAAACTGCACTTATACGCGTCTTGAAACTTGGGATAGTAGTGGATACTTCAAAATACTCTTTCCTGAAATCCTAGTATGAATGAAACAACGGTATTTGTAGATAACCGCCAAAAGAGCATCACTGAAAAATATATCCGGTTAAAATAAAAAAAGAAAAATAAAAAAATATATTGCAAGACTTAGAAACTGCTATTTACGCCGTAATAAGGTCACACATTCGGTAATCGACTGATTAGTGCATCAGAAAGCAGTACTAGTCGCATGAAAGGTGTGTGAGCAAATCCGTCCATCATTAATAAAAAGAAGTAGTACAAGGTATCAGGGCAAGGGCACTATAACTTGAATTGAATTCTTAAGTGTACGTGTGAAAATTTGTACACACGTAGGGGTATACGATCGATATTTGGAGGAAAGATAGGAATAAAGTGTAAGTCTATGTGGCACACCCCACGTGTTCGCGGAGAGGCGGAATACATCAAAAACGATTTTTCTCACATCAAAAGATCATGTTTGGCTTTGCAACATAGACTTTTTCCACTTTTAGGATCTTGATTAAACCTTAACTAACAAAAATTAAACTACAAGAGAGTGTTAACTACTCGGTTAAAGTATTATACCCTCGTGTCAAGTCCTTCGGTCTTCAAGTGGTTCTTTGCTCCTCGGTTCAAGCTTCTTCTTGATCTCCTTTCTTTGGCTCCTCCAAGGCTTCAAATGGATTCGGTTGCCTGTCTCCTTTGTGTCGAAGAAGGATCCACCCGGGGGCCTATGGTCAAGCTCTCAGCTCAAATGAGATAACTTAGTGATCCAACTTTCTATGGAAGACTCCTAAGTAGAAGTACAGAAGGTATATTGGATTAATTAGTCTCAAAGCTCATTGATTCACAACTCATGTGATGGCATGAGCTTAAGGGAGGAGGAGAGGAAACCTAGGAGAGAGAATGTATTCATGAGAATGAGCTTGAGAAAAGGATGTGAGAATGGCTAAATCTTTTTCCAATAATTCAAGTATGGAATAAAATAGTCACAAAAAATGCAACCATGCTTGAAGAGGAAACCCAAATGAATAAAAAATTTACCAAGCCATGCTTGCAACCCATTCCTCAAATATCTTCTAATTTCCACTTCATTAATCCTTTATCAAAAAAGGATAAATCAATAATGAGGTGTCTCCTTCTAGAAGCTCATTCTTATGAAATTACAAGAATGCCCTCACCGTATATACATACCCGTATCCGTATTCCGAAAAATACGGATACACAGAGACAAGTATAATCCAATAGTATAATACTAGGATCCAGCTTAAACCAAAGCCCACTAGTATTATCTGTCCGAACATCATTCGTGTAGCCAGTACACGTATGCGATCGAAACCCTGCCGTAAGACCATACGGCCTCTACATCGTCTCGCCTGATCCAGGGAAATCCTCTGTGTGAGACTCTAAAGACTCGACAGTACTCTGGCAATGGGTTTAACCACAAGTCCGTTAGTGGCACTAGCTGTACGTAACGGCAACCCAGGTACATGTCGAAAAGGAGGTTGACGAGTGAACTCGTCCGAAACCCCTACTGAGCCTATCCGTGACAATATCCGTGCAGTCCGGTCTGTTCGTCTGAGAGTGTCGCATGTAAGGTCTAGGGGGTGGAAAATATCAGACCCCTAATAACCGTACAAGTCGTGTCAGTGTGACTCAAGACCAACCGAGAATCTACTGGTCCATCCACCAGTGATTCTCAATCAGCCCTGGCCAGGGACTTATGGTAATGACCAACCGATCACTGTGCGATATTGACTCCCTATACCGGGAAAGACGAATCACCAACAGTCGCTCACTGCCTCCATGTGGCTCGGGACTGTACCCAACTAAAACATGTTGCATGACTCCTTTAAGCTATGGTAGGGTAGTAATCAAAGCACGGTGGGAACTCACATGAGACAAATGATGATCTCAGGTCGACAGACTATCTGCACACGTGTCACTAGAGAACTGCTATCTGACGCTAGGTATAATACCATCTAGTCAGTCCTCGGCGAGTCATGTCCGGTGAACTCACACCCGATGAGCATCTGTATAAAATCTTAGGTGCACATCACCAATGGCTGCGGGATCAATCCATCACCCCTCGTCAGGGTCTAGATAAGTATACACTAGTCAACTCTGGAGTATCGATGCCCAATCTCAATACTCTTATGACCAGGGACATTTAAGGATGTGCCTATTGACCACCCAGCTCCCATAAGTATGACTGCCATCACAACGCTGGTAGTCAGGCAAATATCCTACGGACTTTATCAACATGTACACAATATATGAAATACAAAGTAAAATATATCACATGTTAAGATAAAGACAAACTAAATAGCGTACTTGTTGGCTATAGTGCCCTCAAGGCAATTATCATAGTCACGGGCAGGTGATTATAATGATTGAGGGAGGACCTATACCGGAAGAATAGTCTTACTCGAGATGATAGTATGCTATCTTGTTTGTCTTTATCATCACTATTGTATGTTGATAGAGCCCATAAGATTCTTTCTTGACTACCAGTATTATGATGGCGATCATATACGTGGGAGCTGGGGGTCTATAAGCACATCCTTAAATGTCCCTAGCCATGGGAGTATCGAGACTGGGCATCGATACTCCAGTGTAGACTAGTGTATACTGATCTAGACCCTGACGAGGGACGGTGACCGGTCTCACAAGCCATTGGTGTCAGTTGTTCACCTAAGATAGTATACAGGTGCTCATTGGATTATGAGTACACTGGACGGACTCACCGGGAACATGCTAGTTTGTATTATACCTATAGTCAGATAGCAGTTCCCTGGTGACATATGTACAGGTTAGTCTGTTGACCTGAGATCATCATTTGTCTCGTGTGAGTTCCCACTGTGTTTTGATTACTATCCTACCATGGCTCAAAGGAGCCGTGCAAACAGGTTTTAATTGGGTACAGTCCCGAGCCACATGAAAGCAATGAGCAGATTGTCGGGGATTCGTCTCTCCCGATATTGGGGGTTGATGTCACGTAGTGCACGGGTGGCCATCACCAGAAATCCTCGGCCGGGGTATACGAGAATTACCGATCCAGGATCGATAGTTTCTCAGGTAGTGATGGGTTTCATACCAACACGAATTATCGCATTGTTAGGAGTCTGATTTTATCCATCTCCCTAGACTCGATATGCGATACTCTTAGACGAACAGACCGGACTGCACAGATATTGTCACTGTCAGGCTCAGTAGGGGTTCAAGATGAGTTTGCTCGTCGGCCTCCCTTTCGCTCAATACCTGGGTAGCCGTTACGTACAGTTAGTGCCGCTGACGTGCTTGTGGTTAAACTCACTACCAGCGTATTGACGAGTCTTTAGAGTCCCACACATAGGGTTTTCACGGTTCAGGCGATATGGTGTAGATGACGTATGTTGGTACATACAGGTGTCCGATTAAATAGGTGTGTACAGGCTGCACAGATTTTAATCGGACGGTTGATAATACTAGCGGCTTAGGATTAAGCAGGATTATTAAATCAGGTTTTGATTTAATAATTTATATTTATGTATTCTAGTATTATTGTTCACTATTCATTTTCTCTCTTAACTATTCGTATTTTTGTACGAATATGCGTATATGTATTTCGATTCGTGTACCGGGTTGCATTCCGTATTCATACGGAATTGTTTCTAGAAGGTGGCCACCTCATTAATTGATTTTCCTTTTTAGAAAATCAATTTGGAAAATGAGGTGGAGGGGTGAGTTGGCATGAGCAAGGGTTTTAGCATGTAGAGAGGTATGGCTCTCATTTGTTTATTGGTAAAATAGGATAAGATATTTTCATTTGTTGTTTTGGAAAATGGGGGGCTGCCATCTTTCTCCAGTTGCCTCACTCATTTCTTTTTCTACACTTTCTTGATTCTCTTCTCACTTGGAAAAAGACTTGGCCATTTTTCTTTAGTTGCTCATGCCATTGTTTTCGTCACCTCCTTCATCTTCTATGGTTGCTCTCTTGAGCAATTGTGATGAGAGAAAAATATAGTGACACATTCCTACACCTCCACTCTCCATTGTTAGCAACCTTGGAGCGTCGGTTGCCTCATTTTGCGAGGCTGAAGCTTGCGCCGTTTCCCTCAGGTGGATCATCGTACATGGAGGAAGACCGGCAGCCAAACTCGATCAAGGAGGCTCTTGGAGCTTGGGATGATTGTTGAAGACCGAAGGACACGGATCAACTCGGTATAACCATTCTAACTTCTTAATATATATGCTTGCTAGTATAGGGTTTAGGGTAGATCCGGGCATCGGGTAATAGTAGCGCCAGTTTAGTAAATTTTTGTTCCGCATTTGGCCACGGTTTGATGGCCGGGGCGCTGCCATAACCCAACACAGTATCAGAGACAGCCCTTAAACCTTTACCTAGCTTGTTTAGATGATGTTAAAGTATCGAAACCGAAACAACCCCGAAACAGTGCACTGAATGTTTCAGTTTCTGTCGAATTTTATTTGGTCTTCAAAAAAAATTTTAGCAACTGCAGAAGACTACTTTGTTGGATATAGTGCCCTCAAAGTCAATTATTGGATCGCAGGTACGTGATTGCAATAATTGAGGGAGGAACTATACCAGTAGGACAGTCTTACTCGAGATGATAGTATGCTATCTGGTTTCCCTTTATCAGTCGTGTACAGCTTTAGGTGACATGATCACTATTACACGTTGATAGAACCCTTAGGATCCTTCTTGACTACCAACAGTATGATGGCGATCATATACGTGAGAGTTGGGTAGTCTATAAGCACATCCTTAAAAGTGGTCCCTAGTCGTAGGAGTTTCGAGACAGGGAATCGATACTCCAGAGTAGACTAGTGTATACAGTCGAGACCCCGACGAGGGGCGGTGGCCGGTCTCACAAGCCATTGGTGTCAGTTGGATCACCTAAGATGTATACAGGTGCTCATTGGGTTATGAGTACACCGGACAAGACTCGCCGGGAATCTGCTAGTTGGTATTATACCTAGCGTCAGATAGCAGTTCCCTGGTGACATGTGTACAGGTTAGTTCATCGACCTGAGGTCGTCATTTGTCTCGTGTGAGTTCCCACTGAGTTTAGATTACTACCCTACCACGGCTCAAAGGAGTCATGCAAATAGGTTTTTGTTGGGTACAGTCTCGAGCCACATGGAAGCAACTGAGCGGATCGGCAGGGGATTCGTCTATCCCGGTATTGGGGGTGAGATCGCGCTGTGTCTAGGAGAGCCATTACACCAAGTCCTTGGCCAAGGCATGTGAGAATTATTGGTAAGTATTCCAGTAGTTTCTCAGGGTGTTCAGGACTACTCTCCGACACGACTTATAGCTATTGGGGGTCTGAGGTTACCAGCCCCCTAGGCCCGATATGCGATGCTCATAGACGAACGGACCGGACTGTATGTATATTGTCACTGATAGGCTCAGTAGGGTTCCAGGATGAGTTCGCTCATTAGCTTCCCTTTCGGTCAGTACATGGGCAGCCGTTACGCACAGCTAGTGCCGCTGACGTGCTTGCGGTTAAACCCACTGCCAGGGTACTGACGAGTCTTTAGAGTCCCCCACAGATAGTTTACCAAGTTCGGGCGAAACGTTGTAGAGGCCGTATGGTTTTATGGAAGGGTTCGAAAATGCACGCGCACTTGTGCACGTGTCATATTTCGGACAGATAATACTGGTGGGCTTTGGTTTAAGCCGGATCCAAGTATTATATTGAGTCGGAATATTTTAGTCTCTCGTATTCGTATTCGGTCGGAATACGGATACAGGTATGTACATACATGTTAGGGGTATTCTCGTAATCCGTTACGAGAATATTTTAAAAGATGCATTTCTTTTTGGATTAATCATTTTGGTTTAAATGATTATGGATTTTGGAAAGTGTGACTCATTATGGATGACACATTTCTTCTAGCATGTTCATTAGTGACTCATGCTAATGAGTCACTAAGTGAGTCTTGATAGAATTAATGTGTTTTGTTTTGGGTATGGATATTTGAGGATATATTTTCATAAGATATTTTCTTTGATTTTAAATATATAACCTCATATATCTATTCACAAGAGAAGTAGGATAACACTAGTTTTATGAGCTTAGTTTTCTTTTGACTCACTAGTTTTCTTGAGTTCACAATTTCCAATCCTAAGCATCTTCTTCAACCTCCACCATAACCCTCTCATGTGATGAAAACCCTAAGGTGTTTGAGACAAAGTATTCTACTCATTCTCTACTTCATCTTAGTCATCTCTTTTAGCAGACTTGATGACCGAGTTGCCTCGGTATAGAGACGGGAGCCCATTTAAAGATCCGTTGACGTGGTACCACCTCGAAGAGAATACAGGAGATCGGAGTCGCCGCGAGGAGCGTGGGGTGATGGCTAAAGACCAAAGGACTTGGATCGATCGGTATAGCCTTTCTACCTCTTTACAGTTTGTTAGTATAGCGTTAATGGAAAGATCCGGGTTATAGTATGCGATAGTGCCAGTTATAAAAGTTTTTGTTCCGCGTTTGGCGTCAGAATGACGGCCGGGGTGCTACCGTAGACTTACAAGGTATCAGAGCCATGCCATTAACCTTTACTAACTTGTTTTAACGCGTTTAAAACATCGATCAAACTAAATTTCCAAAACTGCACTTTTCATGTTAAAGTTTCTGTCGATTTTAAAAACTGGTCTAAAAATCATTTTGAGCATCTCAGAAAATCTAGCAGGATTTTTTAAGAATACTATAGAAATTTGGTAGACTGAAGCTTCCAGAGCGCCGCGGAACCGCCGCACAAGCCATGGTTTGGCCACGGTTCCGCCGCCGCTTTGGAGCAACAGTGAACCATTTTCCTACAGTAGTGTCTTGCATAGGGAATTGTGGTTTCTGGAATATTTTGTTTGGGCCCAGATTTTGTTTGAGTACTGCAGTTGTACATGGGGCCCACTTCGGGAAGTTTTGTCGATCGGAATTTTAAACTTGTTACTTTACAGTACTTACATTATATCTCCGACCGTGAATGTCATTCGAGCGGTAAATTGCGTCTAATTGCTATAGCTCTTTTAAACGGGTTTGCGAACGTGACATTCGCGTTGATGTTCTATGTTGTGCTGTGATGTTGCGGATTTTTCATGGTGGATAGCTGTGTGCAATGGTAGTGCAGTTTGGATTTATTTGTACATTTGATATTGCGGGGCGAGCGTCCAACATGTGGACTGCCATCACTGCCAGTTTGTATAATATTCTTTTGGGGCACGACCGAGCTGAGGTCAATGTACCCGTTGTATATATTTTTCATTTCTGTACTAGGTTTACCCCACGACGAAGTGCACGGATAGCCGGGTTCTGGAGGGCAACAGGTCCGTATCTCATGGCTTTGAGAGGCAAAGGGGCCTCACTCTAGAATTGGCAGACTATTCGCCACACTCGTAGGGGGTACAGGTTGACCCAAGGAGGGGTGCTCAAGTTACCGGATTCCGTGAAGTGCAGGGTGGTCCATTCACTTTGCTGTAGGAGGTTGTCTCGCTTCAGGTTTTGGCGGGTAATTTGCCGCACCCGTAGGGGTCTAGGTTTCATTGCACAAGCTATCCACACGACCAGGGGAACGTCGGGTTTCAGCAGCGGCTCTGTAAAACCCGGGGATCCCAGATTATCTGTATTGTTCGGTGATGCTTATTACTTTTCTGTAATGTTGCATATTATCATGCCTGGAGCGATTATTGTATATTGATATATATACTAGTAGATGTTGTATATGTTTTGCACCCGCGCTAGTCCAGTCCCCGCTCTGTTGTTAGTTAAGTAACCTAACGGGCAATGACGGGACCCAGAGACGAATGCGGATGGCATATACGTACATTTTATTTTCGTTCTTTTCTGGTGTGATTAATTGATGGGACTGCATTGATTCTGATCAATGCAAAGGAAAACAAAGCTGTTTGGACGTTGTTGGAACAGTTTTAAATGGTGTTATTGCAAGAACATTTTCTTTTGTTTTGCACAGTGGTATTCGGTTGGAATATCCTGCACCTCATTCGACAAGGCAAGGGCCAAGATCCCTTCACCGGGAGTGACCCCTTGGGCAGAAGTTTGCATCAGGGTAATAACTTCACTATAGTCGATTACTTGTTGCTTTGCATCACGGTATTCAGTTGGAATATCCTGCACCTCATTCCACGAGGAAGGAGCCGAGATCCCTTCACCGGGAGTGACCACTTTAGCAAAGGTTTTCGCCACTATATTTTTATAAAAAGCTATCAGGTTCCTTCAGCGATATCAAGTTCGCTACGTTAAAGGATTTTCTCCAAAAACCAGCCGTAGCCCTCCGTCGTTTCAGACGGGTAGCACGTAGTATTCATATTATGTTTGTTGGCCTTCGTCAAGGCATAGTGGATGGTAGCTGCTTGTTAATTTTCTGTTTCATAGATAGATGAGTTGGTTTGGGACAGTCGTATTACCTTGTTGGCCTTCGTCAAGGGTATGTACGGGTGGATTCAAATTAACAAGATAATGACGGGTAGAACTTGACATGTGACTTATGATTTGTTGGCCTTCGTCAAGGTCATAAGAGCATGGGGTAAAAATCATATTGGGAGTTTCTAAAGAAATTGAAACTTGCCAGGCATGCGCATAACTTCTGGAGTGTGATAACATGAGTGGATTCCTTCACGTTATCATGCGATGAGAGTTGGATCCTGATTCCCACTGATGAGTTGGTCTACTCTTCGGGTGATCCCGATTGATTCTTCTTTTAGGTTTGGAGGAGAATTTGACAGTACAGTGGGAGGTTTCCTGATTAGATAAAGTGATAACCATTATGATCTAGGTTAGAGTGCACGCAGAGTGTTTCTTTTCTCTCTCTCTCTCTCTTTGGCAGCGACCATTTGACCGACCCTATACTATGACTCAGTAACCAAGTTGACCGAACCTTCTTAAAATACTGGCTTTTGGATTGTCTGAGTTGCATAAGTCATTGCCACTCCTTCTTTTACCCTTTGCATTTCTCCAGAACATCCTGTATTACTACGGTCATCCACTTCCATTGGATATATCCATCGTATGGTTATGTATGAACTCGAAGGGACTTCTTCGAGGATGGATCCAGGTTCAGAAGAAATTGAATTGGTTTATTCAGTTGTCTTTTATCATCACCTTCTCTCAGGTTGCGAGGGCTTCTTAGTTTAGGAGAGTACACCTATTATGCTTATTGGATAGTCTTCTTCCAAACCATAGGTAGGTGCCGAAAGGTAGGGAATGAATAAAACCAATTAGCCTAAGTAGGGTGTACAGAAGGTAATAAGTAAAGACAAAATAAAGGGATTAGAAAGAGAGCAAAGTAAATTGCGACTGCTATCATTCACGACCAAACCGCGTACTTCATCGCCACTCCTACTTCATCTTTGCTTTTTTCCCCAGTTCGGGAGAAATAGAATAAGGTATTATTCAGTTGTCTTTTATCATCACCTTCTCTCAGGTTGTGAGTACTCCTAGGATTAGGAGAGTACACCTATTATGCTTGTTGGATAGTCTTCTTCCAAACCATAGGCTGGTGCCGAACGGTAGAGAAGGAAGAAAACCACTTAGCCTAAAGGGGTGTACAGAAGGTAATGAATAAAGACAAATAAAGGGATTTGGAGAGATGGCAAAGAAATATACGGTTACAGTCATGAATTGGATTATGGAAGAGGCATTACTAGGAATACCAGGATACCCCTACGAAACATTTTCATGTTTCAGTTTAACTGTGCATTGTTAAAGGAAAACTGATTTCCTGATTAGATATTTACTCCAGGGTATGTATTTACTAGGTATGATTCTCACATCTGTATGGTTTTACAGATGATGAGTGGGAGTAAGTTATTAGGAATATGGTGATCATCCTCATTATGTCGGAATTCATTATAATTGGTGATATTTGAGGAAATCGCCTGGGTTTTTGCCAGACGGCAAGTATTTGGTTTTGAGTATCCATTGTTGTGCATCAATTTCAAAATGATATATCTGTACTTTTATTTTTATAAAGTGAGATATAACTTTTTGAAATTATGTCCGTGACATTTACCTATATCAGTTGACGATTGGGTAAGGAGCATTGAACAACGGAGTATTTCTTAACCATAAGTACAGTTTTCAACCTACGATGCACAGGTTTTGAGTTATTCAACTCAGTGGACTTATACAGAGTATTGTATGTTGTCCAGTGTCCATCAGGACAAAGGGGTTGGTCCTCGTACTATTTTCTTTTTACTTGTGACTTCTCTAGTTTTTAGACAAGTATTTCGTAGAATTACAAGGTCTAAGTTTTGAGAAGTTGTGGATATAGGAATAAAGTAGAGAACCAGATGTCGCAAGTATCGGGATTCTTCAAAGAGATCGAAGATGTAGATACTTATGATTGATATTCGGTTGATAGTAATGGTTTTGAGAAACTTGTTTCTCTTTCGGGTTACTCATAATTGGATGCATTCTTAAGTTGAGTAATGCTGATCAGCCTCTCTCCATTTAGATGATATGCACTAGAGACAGGTGCATGATTTGAATCTGGTTCCAATTAAATAAGTGCCAAAGTTTCTATATTGGATATAGAATGGTTCATATCTTAACGATGTTAAGGTACGGGGAGTTGTCCGGCTTATGCTTAAAACCAGACTCTGGATAACTCATGGCACGTTTCTGTAATGGCAGTTTGTGGATTGACCCAGGCTATGACGAGGGTTGACTTTCTACCATCTGGAAGATCAATGGTGATATTGTTCTTGACTCGCCACAGTTTTAGTAAAATGGATTTTTTCAGAAAACAGTAGTGGGAGTATGGTAGAACTGGAAGTGATTCCAGAACCGCAAACGATTACAGAAAATTTAATAGGACCTAAAGATTCAATCAGGTTTGACATTCCATTAGCCACTCCGCAGATATGGTGGGTAACCTCAAGCACCCGAGAGGTACTCCGGTAGTCTCAAGGACGGTGACAGGGAGGTTCTTGTTTACCCAGACTTGACACTACTATTGTTCCAGGCTATGAGACCCGGCAGGAGGTTAAGTATAGCGTCATTCTAAACTAGCTTTAGAAGTGCATGTATATATTATTCTGCCAGAGGGTTGTTGTGGTCAGTGGGAGCAACGGAAGCATAGTGGACAAGTAGCTTATGTCTATTTATAGACTCGAGCAGATATAGCGGAGATAGATCATCTATTTTTGATGTGACAGTCATGGGTGTGACTTCATCAAAATAAGGGATGGATCTGTTAAGAAGGTAGTAGGATGTGATGTCCTAGTATTTGGATGACATACACAGAGTAGGAAGTAAAATTCCTATACTACGATCGGTTATACTTTAGTTGTCATACAGTTGTTTCTCCACAAAGGATATGGATATAATATTTGACATTCTGGTTACTAGATCTATGGTTTTAGATCTAGATTTGGGTAGTTTCCCAATATGGGTACTTTGACAGTATTCTAATAGTACTTTAGAATGGACGACTCCTGGCATGGTGGTGTACCTGCAGGTGATGGAGTCTCGCTCTCTAAAGGTGTCTTACAGACTAAAGGGGAGAGGGATGTGCATGATTGGCAAATCACTTGCTTAGGCAATTGAGTCAATCGTGAGATGTCAAGTACCACACCAGATGTTGTTTTTGCACTAGATGCGATAAGTTTATATTAATCCAATCCTGGAGAAACATTCGAAAATAGTTTTAGAACATAAGTGCATGTTCTAGGGATTTGATGACGGCAGCCTCCTTCAGGAGACGGTTATCATTCCAGGCTTCAAAGGTTACATGGATGACAGAGTGATTGTCAGAGTTATAGTTTTCCCTCTACCAAAGGGGGAAGTATTATGGACAGGTGGTCCAAGAGGATACCGTGGGAGGCATGGTGCAGGATACTGATTAGGTTCAGTTGTCGAACAGTCTAAGAAGTTTGGATTTGGAGTTCATTTATGAACTAGGTCCCATCAGATATCCATACATATTCTAAATCAGGTATTACTCAATACGGGAGATGGCTTTCTCCGCGAATTTGAGGTTAAGAGAGACATAGAAAGAAACATCAGGGCGGATCCACTCATTGAGGCTATTTCTCGAACACAAGGGTTTTACAAACGAGCTTTGTGAAACTAGCTAGTAGAGGAGTTGGGTGTTCGGTATCACACGGGCTGTGAGTATGCGACATCGCAATAATTAGCCTTAAGTGCAAGTAAGAGATTGTTGGATATAGTGCCCTCAAAGTCAATTATTGGATCGCGGGTACGTGATTGCAATGATTGAGGGAGGACCTATACCAGTAGGACAGTGTTACTCGAGATGATAGTATGCTATCTGGTTTGCCTTTATCAGTCGTGTACAGTTTTAGGTGACATGATCACTATTACACGTTGATAGAGCCCTTAGGATCCTGCTTGACTACCAACAGTATGATGGCGATCATATACGTGAGAGTTGGGTAGTCTATAAGCACATCCTTAAAAGTGGTCCCTAGTCGTAAGAGTTTCGAGACAGGGCATCGATACTCCAGAGTAGACTAGTGTATACAGTCGAGACCCCGACGAGAGGCGGTGGCCGGTCTCACAAGCCATTGGTGTCAGTTGGATCACCTAAGATGTATACAGATGCTCATTTGGTTATGAGTACACCGGACAGGACTCGCCGGGAATCTACTAGTTGGTATTATACCTAGCGTCAGATAGCAGTTCCCTGGTGACATGTGTACAGGTTAGTTCATCGACCTGAGGTCGTCATTTGTCTCGTGTGAATTCCCACTGTGCTTAGATTACTACCCTACCACGTCTCAAAAGAGTCGTGCAAAAAGGTTTTAGTTGGGTACAGTCCCGAGCCACATGGAGGCAAGTGAGCGGATCGGCAGGGGATTCGTCTCTCCCGGTATTGGGAGTGAGATCGCGCTGTGTCTAGGAGAGCCATTACACCAAGTCCTTGGCCAAGGCAGGTAAGAATTACCTATAAGTATTCCAGTAGTTTCTCAGGGTGTTCAGGGCTACTCTCCGACACGACTTATAGCTATTGGGGGTCTGAGGTTACCAGCCCCCTAGGCCCGATATGCGATGCTCATAGACGAACGGACCGGACTGTATGTATATTGTCACTGATAGGCTCAGTAGGGTTCCAGGATGAGTTCGCTCATTAGCTTCCCTTTCGGTCAGTACATGGGCAGCCGTTACACACAGCTAGTGCCGCTGACGTGCTTGTGGTTAAACCCACTGCCAGGGTACTGACGAGTCTTTAGAGTCCCCCACAGATAGTTTACCAAGTTCGGGCGAAACGTTGTAGAGGCCGTATGGTTTTATGGCAGGGTTCGAAAATGCACGTGCACTTGTGCACGTGTCATATTTCGGACAGATAATACTGGTGGGCTTTGGTTTAAGCCGGATCCAAGTATTATATTGAGTCGGAATATTTTAGTCTCTCGTATTCGTATTCGGTCGGAATACGGATACAGGTATGTATATACATGTGAGGGGTATTCTCGTAATCCGTTACGAGAATATTTTAGAAGATGCATTTCTTTTTGGATTAATCATTTTGGTTTAAATGATTATGGATTTTGGAAAGTGTGACTCATTATGGATGACACATTTCTTCTAGCATGTTCATTAGTGACTCATGCTAATGAGTCACTAAGTGAGTCATGATAGAATTAATGTGTTTTGTTTTAGGTATGGATATTTAAGGAGATATTTTCATAAGATATTTTCTTTGATTTTAAATATATAACCTCATATATCTATTCACAAGAGAAGTAGGATAACACTAGTTTTATGAGCTTAGTTTTCTTTTGGCTCACTAGTTTTCTTGAGTTCATAATTTCCAATCCTAAGCATCTTCTTCAACCTCCACCCTAACCCTCTCATATGATGAGAACACTAGGGTGTTTGAGACAAAATATTCTACTCATTCTCTACTTCATCTTGGTCATCTCTTTTAGCAGACTTGATGACCGGGTTGCCTCGGTATAGAGGCGGGAGCCCGTTTAAAGATCCGTTGACGTGGTGCCATCTCGACGAGAAGACAGAGATCGGAGTTGCCGCGAGGAGCGTAGGATGATGGCTAAAGACCGAAGGACTCGGATCGATCGGTATAGCCTTTCTACCTTTTTACAGTTTGTTAGTATAGTGTTAATGGTAAGATCCGGGTTATAGTATGCGATAGCGCCGGTTATAAAAGTTTTTGTTCCGCGTTTGGCGTCAGAATGACGACCGGGGCGCTATCGTAGACTTACATACTTAAGTGAACACTAGACTGCACCCCAAATACGAACCATTTCCACCTGTTTTAGGCCGAGCACATTGCCATAATTTTCGAGCTGGCCGGCCATTTCATTACATCTGGGTTTGAAATTTTGGGTTTAGTCTAGTCTCTGAAATATTGGTTCAGTGGTATTGCTAGTTTAGCCCAGTTTTGAAATTGGTTTATCTAGTTGTTTGGGGCTATTCGGGGTGTTTCGAAGTGAATAATTTAACACTGTTTAAATTTTTATCGGTACTTACATTACTATCGGCGACCGTGAATGTCATTACATCGGTACAACTTGTCTAATTGCTATAGTTCTTTTAAACGAGTTTGCGAACGTGACATTCACATTGATGTTCTGTGTTGTGCTGTGTTGTGGTTGGATCGTCGTGGTGGATAGCTTGGGTGCAATATTAGTACAGTTTAGTCTCATTTGTACATTTGATATTGCGAGGCGAGCGTCCGACGTATGGACGGCCGTCATTGCCAGTTTGTATATTATTTGTTTGGAGAACGACTGGGTTGAGGTCGATGTCACCGTTATACATATTATTTTCTTTTCTGTACTAGGATCACCCCGCGGTGGAGTGCACGAATAACCGGGTTCTAGAGGGCAACGGGTCCTCATATCATGGCGTTGAGACGGAGGGGACCTCACTCTAGAATTGGTGGGCTATTCGCCGCACTCGTAAGGGGTATAGGTTGACCCACAGAGGGGTGCCCAAGTTGCAGGATTCCGTGAAGTGCTGGGTGGCCCATTCACGTTGTTGAAGGGGGTTGCCTCACTTCCGGTTTTGTTGGGTAACTTGCCGTGCTCGTAGGGGTCTAGGTTTCATTGCACAGGCTATCCACACGACAAGGAACGTCGGGTCTCATTTGCGGCTCAAGTGAAACCCGAGGCTGAACGTCGGGTCTCATTTGCGGCTCAAGTGAAACCCGAGGCTCCAAGATTATCCACCATTCTGTGTTGCTTCTGTGATATTTCTGTGATGTTGCTTATATCATGCCTAGGACGAATGTTATATATATATATATATATATATACTAGTAGATGTTGTATATGTTTTACACCCGCGCTAGTCCAGCCCCCGCTCTGTCGTTAGTTAAGTAACCTAATGGGTGGTGACGGGGCCCAGTGGTGAATGCGGATGGCATATACGTACATCATATTTTCGTTCATTTCTGGTGTGATTAATTGATGGAACTGTGTTGATTCTGATCAATGCAAGGATAAAAACAAACCTATTTAATGTTGTTAGAACCAATTTTAAAAACTGACATTACAAACGTTCTCTTTTGCTTTGCACAGTGGTATTCAGTTATGAATATCCAGCACCTCATTCGACGAGGTAAGGGCCGAGATCCCTTCATCAGGAGTGACCCCTTGGGCAGAAGTTTGCGTCAACGTAACAACTTTACTATAGTCGATTCTTTTGCTTTGCATCGTGGTATTCAGTTTGGAATATCCTGCACCTCATTCGATGAGGAAAGAGCCAAGATCTTTTCATAGGGAGTGACCTCTTTAGAAAAAGTTTGCGCACTATATATTTGTAAAACCACTCGGTTCCTTCAACGATATCAAGTTCATTACATTAAAGGTTTTTCGCCAAAAACCAGCCGTAGCCCTCCATCATTTCAGATTAGTATTGCTTAGTATTCGTGCTACGTTTGTCGCTGCTTTTCGCCGAGACGTAGTGTGCGGTAGCTCTGTAATGCTTTTCTATTGCATGGACATGTGGATTAGTTAGGACAGTCGTACGACTTTGTTGATCAAACGTCAAGGGTCGTGCGGGTGGGTTTAATGCAATCAAGATAATGACGGGTTGAACTTGACTAGGTCCTTTTTATTTGTTGATTATTCGTCAAGGTCACTTGGGTCGTAGGGGTTAAAAATTACATCGGGAGTTTCAAACATACAAGAAACTTGCCAAGTTTGTGCATACCTTCTGGAGTGTGGTAACTTGAGTAGATTCCATCAAGTTATCATGCAATGATAGTTGGATCTCGATTCCCACTGATGAGTAGGATTACTCCTTGGGTGATTTTAGATGATCCTGACTAATTCTCCTTTTGGGTTTGGAGGAGAATTCGAGGAAACGATGGGGGACATCCTGATTAGATAAAGTGATTAACCATTCTGATCTAGGTTAGAGTGCACGCTGAGTGTTTCTTTTCTCTCTCTCTCTTTGGATACGACTATGACCCGACCTTAAACTAAAACTCATGAACCTAGTTAACCGAACCTTTTTAAAACACTTTGGCTTTTGGAATGTCACGGTGTCGCATATATCATTGCTACTTCTATATCACCTTTGCATTTCTCCAGAACACCCAGTATCACTACGAACATCCACTCCTATTAGATAAATCTATCGTATAGTTACATTCGAACTCGAAGGAACTTGTTCCAGATTCGAGAATGGATTCTAGTTTTAGAGAGATTGAATAGGATTATTCGGTTGTCTTTTCCCTTTACATTCTCTCAGGTTGTGAGGGCTCCTAGGATTAGGAGAAGCAACACCTATTGTGCTTATTAGATAGTCTTCTTCCAAACCATAAGCAGGTGCAGAAAGGTAGGGAAGGAAGAAAACCAATTAGCCCAAAGGTGGTGTACAGAAGGTAATAAGTAAAGACATATAAAGGGATTAGAATAACGGCAAAGAGAATTTCGACTGCTATCATTCAAGACAAAACCGTGTATACCCCTGCCACTCCCACATCCACTTTGGATTTCTCCAGAACACTTCGTATCACTACGAACGTCCATAATGCTTGGACATGCCATCTTATAGTTACATACGAACTCAAAAGAATCCGTTCTAGATTCGAGGATGGTTTCCGGTTCAGGAGAAATAGAATAGGATTATTCAGATGTCTTTTCCCATTACCTTCTCTCAGGTTGTGAGGGCTCCTGGTATAAGGAGTGTACACCTATTACGCTTATTGGATAGTCTTCTTCCAAACCTTAGGCTGGTGCCAAAGGGTAGGGAAGGATGAAAAACAATTAGCCTAAAGAAAGTGTACAGAAGGTAATAAGTAAAGGCATAATAAAGGGATTGGAGTGAGGGCATAGAAGTATACGGTTACAGTCATGAATCAGGATAGTGGAAGAGGCATTACTAGGAATACCCGGTTACCCCTTTGAAATATTTTCATGTTTCAGTTTCACTGTGCGATATTAAGTGAAAACTGTTTTCCCAATTGGATTCTAACTCCAGGGTATATATTTACCAGATTCGTTTCTCACATCTGTATAGTGTTACAGATGGTGAATGGGAGTAAGATATAGGGAATTGGGTGATTAGATCCTCATTATATCGGAATTCATTGTAATTGGTGATATTTGAGGAAATCATCTGGGTTTTTGCCTGACGGCAAATTTTTGGTTTTGAATATCCGTTGTTATGCACCAATTTCAAACTGATATATCTGTACATTTATTTTATAAAGTGAGATATAATTTTTGAAATTATGTCTGTGACATTTACCTATATCAGTTAGTGGTTAGGTAAGGTGGATTCAACAGCGGTGTAATTCTTCTTAACCATATTACAGTTTTCAACCTACGACGCACAGGGTTTGAGTCGTTAAACTCAGTGGACTTATACAAAGTATTGTATGTTGTCCAGTGTCCATTAGGACAAACGGGTTGGTACTCGTACTATATTCTGTTTGCTTGTGACTTCTCCAGTTCTGGACAAGTATTTCGTTGAAATGCAAGGTCCAGATATTGAGAAGTTATAGGTATAAGAATAAAGTATAGAACCATTTGTTGGAAGTATCAGGATTCTTCGAAGTAGTCGAAGATGTGGATACTTGTGTTTTTTATTCTGTTTATAGTAATGGTTTTGAGAACTTGCTTCTCTTTCGGGTTACTCATATATGGATGCACTCCTAGTTAAGTAATGCTGATTAGCCTCATTTTATTTGGTTGATATGCAGTGGAGACAGCCGCTTGATTTTGAATCTGGTTCCAATAAAATTAGTGCCTTTGTTTCTATATGGTATATAGAATCAATTTGTATCTTAACGTTGTTAAAATATAGGGTGTTGTTCGGCTGATGCTTAAAACCGGAATCTTGACAAACTCAAGGCACGTTTCAGTAATGGCCGTTTGTAGGTTATCCCAGGCTTTGACGAGGGTTAACTTTCTACCATCAGGAAGATCAATAGTTATATTATTCTTGACTCGCCACCAGTTTTAGTAAAATGGATTTTTTCAGAAAACATAAGTGGGAGTATGGTAGAACTGGAAGTAATTTCAGAACCACAAACGATTACTGAAAATTTAATAGAACCTAAGGATTCAATTGGATTTGACATTTCATTAGCCACTCCGCAAATTTGGTGGGTGAAGGGTTACCTTAAAGCCCCGGCCAACTTCCGTGGCCAAATGCGGAACAAAAATTTTCTTGTGAATAAAACATGGCACTAGTTTAACTCTAAAACCCGGATCTTTCCATAAAACTAACTAGCTACACTAGGAGAGCTATCTACTATGATGGGGAATTCTTACCAAACGAACCAAATCCTTCGGTCTTCGTTCTTCATCCTTAGCTCCTACTAGCCACCTTGAACTTGCTTGATCTTCTTTCCTTGCTCCGTCGGTTCTCCGGGATCGAGCTTGTTGTCCGGTCTTCCTTGGTCCTTGATGATCCACCCGGGGAGTATGATCCATAGCTCTAGCTCCTAACTATGTAACAAAAGGAGCAACTAGAAAACTTGGTTTGCTAAACCAAGTAGTCTAGGATGTAGTTTGGGTTTCTAAGTGTAAAGCTATCTCTTTCTTGCCTCTTCACTTGATTCTCAACACATGAGAAGGTAGTGAAGAGGAAGAAGATGAAGGTGGAGGAAGCTAGAGAGGAAAGAGGAGAGCAAGAGCAAAAGAGAGCTCAAGAAAAATAATGAAGCATATCATGAAAGAGAAAATACACACATAGGTTTTGTGTATAATTTCTTTCATTAAACAATTAGCAACCATGCTTCAATAGTAACTCCAAAATGAATTATAAATTCATTTGACTACTATTGAAGTATGGTCACTACCTTTCCTCTCTTACCTCTCACTTTACACCTCATTTCCATTTATGAAATAAATGGAAAATCCAAAATGAGGTGGCCACCTTCTAGAAGGAAAACTGTAATAAATACGGATTTCCGTCTACTATACATACATACCGGCAATCAGATAAAAATCCGAACGCCCAAGGAGATAGAATAACACGAAGAACGTAATACTAGAATATATATACCGAGATACATATATGTAAATTATTAAATCAATACCTGATTTAATAATTCGGTTCAAACCCGAGCCGGCTAGTATTACAAACTGTCCGATCGAAAATCCGAGTACAAAGTGCATCAATCGATCAAGCCATGCACGTATCCAATACGGCTACTACATCTTTTCTCCTGAATCAGGGAAACCCTCTGTGTGGGATTCTAAAGACTCGACAGTACTCGGGCAGTGGGTTTAACCACAAGCACGTCAGCGGCACTAGCTGTATGTAACGGCTACCCAGGTACCTGTCGAAAAGAAGGCCGATGAGCAAACTCATCCGGATCTCCTACTGTGCCTATCCATGATAATATCCATACAGTCTGGTCTCTTCGTCAAAGAGTATCGAATACCGGGTCTAGGGGATGTGAACGTCAGACCCTAATAACCTGATAAGTCGTGCCAATGTGGCTCAGGACCAATCCAGGAAACTACTGAGCAACCTATCAGTAAATCCCAAGTGCCTTGGCCAAAGTCTTATGGTCCTGACCAATCGAATCACAGTGCGATATCGACTCCCTATACCGGGAGAGACGAATCCCCGACAATCGCTCACTGCCTCCATGTGGCTCGGGACTGAACCCAACCAAAACATGTTTGCACGACTCAGTAGAGCCGTGGTAGGGTAGTGATCAAAGTTCAGTGGGAACTCACACGAGACAAATGCCGATCCCGGGTTCAAAGACTAACCTATACACATGTCACCTGAGAACTTCCATCTGACGTTAGGTATAGTACTACATGGAAGTTCTCGGCGAGTCCGTCCAGTGTACTCACACCCAGTGAGCACCTGTATACGATCTTAGGTGCATCAGACCAATGGCTGCGGGACCAACCATCCCCCGACGGGGGTAGAAACGTACACACCAGTCTACTCGGGAGTATCAGTGCCCAATCTCGATACTCATGCGACTAGGGACCATTTAAGGATGTGCTTATGGACTACCCTGCTCCCACAAGTATGATCGCCATCACAACGCAGGTAGTCAAGCAAGATCCTAGGGGCTTTATCAACATGTAACCGCAATATGTAATAATGAGTATGACATATGCCATGTTAAGATAAAGACAAACCACAATAGTATACTACCGTATCGAGTCTTTATTAATATATGCAAACCAGATATAACAACAATACAAATAAATACACATATCCCGATAAAGACAAGTCAAATTATATACTATAAAACTGAGTAAGATTGTTCTGTACATACGTATCCCTAGTATCCATATGTATACATATACAATACTGGCCTCCAGGACATATACATCCAACAGTGGGTAACCTCAGGCACCCGAGAGATATTTCGGTCTTCACAGAGACGGTGACAGAGAGGTTCCGGCAGGGTGCAAATATCTAAATTTCACCCTTTTAGATACTTTTTCAGACCCATTGCCGATACTAAGTAGCAGTCAAAAATTTGTATCCATTTTTCAAAAGATTCATTCTCCTCATAAAAAAGAGGAGGTAGAACCAATAAAGATTTCTTTTTCGATTCATCTCTGGAATTGAATGCCTCATTCAAGAATTTTTTACTTACTATTGCTGTTGTTCTAGACTATAAGACCCGGCAGAAGGATGAGTATAGCGTCGTTCTAAACTAGATTTAGAATTGCACGTGTATATGACTCAGCCAGAGGGTTTTTGTAGTCAGTGGGAGCAACGGAAGCATAGTGGGTAAGTAGCTTATGTCTATTTATAGACTAAAGCAGGTATAGCGGAAATAGATCATCTATTTTTGATATGACAGTCATAGGTTTTGACTTCATCAGAATAGGAGATGGATCTGGTAAGAAGGTAGTAGGGAGTGATGTCCTGGTATTTCGATGACATACTCTTGATAGGAAGATATCTTCCTATACTACGATCGGTTATACAGAGGTTGTCACAAGGTTTTTCTCCACACAGGATATGGATAAAATATCAGGTTTTCTGGTCACTAGATCTATGGTTTTAGATCTAGATTTAGGAAGTGTCCCAATTTGGGTACTTGACACTATTCTAAAGTGTTTTAGAATGGACGACTCCTGGCATGGTGGTGTACCTGCAGGTAATGGAGTCACCCTCTCTAAAGGTGTCTTACAGACTAAAGGGGAGAGAGATCTACATGATTAGCATATCACTTGCTTAGGAAATTGAGTTAATCATGAAATATCAAGTACCACATCAGATCTTGTTTTTGCACTAGCTGCAATAAACATATATTAATCCAATCCTGGAGAAATGTAGGGAAGCGGTTTATGAACAAAAATGGATGTTCTAGGTATATGGTAACGACAGCCTCCTTCAGGAGACGGTTATCATTTCAGGCTTCCAAGGTGACCTGGATGACAGAGTGGCTGTCTGAGTTATAGTTTTTCCCTCTTCTGAGAGACGGTATGTTGGACAGGTGGTCCAAGCGGATACTGAGGAAGGCATGGCGTAGGATACTGATTAAATTTAGTGGATGAAACAGTCTAGGAAGTTTGCTAGATTTGGAGTTCATTTGTGAACTGGGTCCCATCAGATATCCAGACAAATTCTAAGACAAGGTATTGCTCATTTCGGGAGATGGTTATTCTCCGCGAAGTTGAGATATAGAGAGATAAAGATAGAAACACTGGAGTGGATCCACTCACTGAGGCTATTTCTCGAACGCAATAGTTTCACAAACGGGCTTTGCGAAACTGCTTAGTAGAGAAGTTGGGTGTTTGGTATCACACGAGCTGTGAGTATACGACACCGCAATAATTGGCCTTAAGTGCAAGTGGGAGATTGTTGGCTATAGTGCCCTCAAGGCAATTATCGTAGTCGCAGGCAGGTGATTATGATGATTAAAGGAGGATCTATACCGGTAGAATAGTCTTACTCGAGATGATAGTATGCTATCTGGTTTATCTTTATCATCACTATTGCATGTTGATAGAGCCCATAGGATTCTTTCTTGACTACCAGCATTATGATGGCGATCATATACGTGGGAGCTGGGGGTCTATAAGCACATCCTTAAATGTCCCTAGTTGTGGGAGTATCGAGACTGGGTATCGATACTCCAGTGTAGACTAGTGTATACTTATCTAGACCCTGACGAGGGGCGGTGGCCGGTCTCACAATCCATTGGTGTCAGTTGTTCACCTAAGATAGTATACAGGTGCTCATTGGGTTATGAGTACACTAGACGGACTCGCCGGGAACATCCTAGTTGGTATTATACCTATTGTCAGATAGCAGTTCCCGGGTGACATGTGTACAGGTTAGTATGTCGACCTGAGATCGTCATTTGTCTCGTGTGAGTTCTCACTGTGCTTTGATTACTACCCTACCATGGCTCAAAGGAGTCGTGCAAACAGGTTTTAGTTGGGTACAGTCCCGAGCCACATGGAGGCAGTGGGCGGATCGTCGGTGATTCATCTCTCCCGGTATTGAGGGTTGATGTCACGTAGTGCACGAGTGGCCATCACCAGAAATCATCGGCCGGGGTATAAAAGAATTACCAACCCAGGATCGATGTTTCTCAGGTGGTGATGAGTTTCATACCGACACGAATTATCGCATTGTTGGGGGTCTGACTTTATCCACCGCCCTAGAATCCATATGCGATACTCTTAGACGAACAGACCGGACTGCACAGATATTGTCACTGTCAGGCTCAGTAGGGGTTCGGGATGAGTTTGCTTATCGACCTCCCTTTCGCTCAATACCTGGATAGCCGTTACGTACAGCTAGTGTCGCTGATGTGCTTGTGGTTAAACCCACTGCCAGCGTATTGACGAGCCTTTAGAGTCCCACAAAGAGGGTTTTCACGGTTCAGGTGATTTGGTGTAGATGACGTATGTTGGTACATACAGGTGTCCGATTAAATATGTGTATACAGGCTGCACAGACTTTAATCAGACGGTTGATAATACTAGCGGCTTAGGATTAAGCCAGATTATTAAATCAGGTTTGGTTTTAATAATTTATATATATGTATTATAGTATTATTGTTCACTATTCATTTTCTCTCTTGGCTATTCGTAATTTTATACGAATACGCGTATATGTATTTCAATTCGTGTACCGGGTAGCATTCCGTATTTATACGGAATTGTTTCTAGAAGGTGGCTACCTCATTAATTGATTTTCCTTTTTAGAAAATCAATTTGGGAAATGAGGTGGAGGGGTGAGTTGGCATGAGCATGAGTTTTGTCATGTAGAGAGCTATGGCACTCATTTGTTTATTGGTAAAATAGGATGAGATATTTTCATTTGTTGTTTTGGAAAATGGGGGGGCTATCATCTTTCTCCAGTTGCCTCACTCATTTCTTTTTCTACACTTGCTTGATTCTCTTCTCACTTGGAAAAAGACTTATCCATTTTTCTTTAGTTGCTCATGCTATTATTTTCTTCACCTCCTTCATCTTCTATGGTTGCTCCCTTGAGCAATTGTGATCAGAGAAAATATAGTAACACGTTCCTACACATCCACTCTCCATTGCTAGCAACCTTGAAGCATCGGTTGCCTCGTTTCGCGAGGCTGAAGCTTGCGTCGTTTCCCTCAGGTGGATCATCGTAGATGGAGAAGGACTGGCAGCCAAACTCGATCAAGGAGCCTCTTGGAGCTTGGGATGATGGTTGAAGACCGAAGGATACGGATCAACTTGGTATAACCATTCTAACTTCTTAATATATATGCTTGCTAGTATAGGGTTTAGGGTAGATCCGGGTATCGGGTAATGGTAGCGCCAGTTTAGTAAATTTTTGTTCCTCATTTGGCCACGGTTTGATGGCTGGGGCGCTGCCGTAACCCAACAGTACCATCATATCGAGCAAGATTGTCTTGTACATACATATCCCTATCATCCTATACAATGAAGGCCTCTAGGACATATATATTCAACAATCTCCCACTTGCACTAAGGCCTGTAATTGGTGCAATGAGTACCCACTATCTGTACTAGATCCAGTTGCTGGCGTACCGCATGTCCAACATCTCAAACAACCTCTTGAACTGGACTTGAGGGATGGACTTAGTGAATGGATCTACCGTGTTGTCTTTTGTGTCCACTCTCCGCACCTCGATCTCCCGGCGATCCATGATCTCCTTGATCAGGTGATACCGCCTCAAGATATGCCTGGATTTCTGATGGACCTTGGTTCCTTCGCTAATGCTACAGCCCCATTATTATCACAATACAAAGGTATTGGATTGGCAATGGACGGAACCACCTGCATTTCAGAGATGAACTTCTTCATCCAGACAGCCTCTTTTGCGGAATCGTTAGCAGCTATATACTCATCTTCCATCGTTGAGTCTGCGACGGTATCCTGTTTGGAACTCTTCCAACATACTGCCCCTCCATTGAGGGTAAACACAAAAGCCGAAATGGATTTAGAGTCATCTTTATCACTTTGGAAGCTAGAGTCGGTAAAAGCCTCGACCTGGAGGTCCCCACTACCGTAAACCAAGAACATCTCCTTAGTCCTTCTCAGGTACTTGAGAATGTTCTTTACCGCTATCCAATACTTCTCACCCAGGTCAGATTGATACCTGCTTACCACACTAAGTGCGTAAGCTGTTGGATATAGTACCCTCTAAGTCAATTATTGGATCGCAGGTACGTGATTGCAATGATCGAGGGAGGACCTATACCGATAGAACAGTCTTACTCGAGATGATAGTATGCTATCTGATTTGTCTTTATCATCATATATATGTTGATAAAGCCCATAGGATTCTTGCTTGACTACCAGCAATATGATGGCGATCATATATGTGGAAGCTGGGGTCTATAAGCACATCCTTAAAGTGTCCATAGTCGTGGGAGTTTCGAGACAGGGCATCGATACTCCAGAGTAGACTAGTGTATACAGTCGAGACCCCGATGAGGGGCGGTGGCCGGTCTCACAAGCCACTGGTGTCAGTTGGATCACCTAAAATGTATACAGGTGCTCCTTAGGTTATGAGTACACCGGACAGGACTCGCCGGGAACTTGCTGGCTGGTATTATACTTAGCGTCAGATAGCAGTTCCCTGGTGACATATGTATAGGTTAGTTCATCGACCTGAGGTCGTCATTTGTCTCGTGTGAGTTCCCACCGTGCTTTGATTTATACCCTACCACGCTCAAAGGAGACGTGCAAACAGGTATATTTTGGGTACAGTCCCGAGCCACATGGAGGCAGTGAGCAGATCATCAGGGATTCGTCTCTCCCGGTATTGGGGGTGAGATCGCGCTGTGTTTAGGAGAGCCATTACATGAAATCCCTGGCCCGGGTAATGGTATCTCAGGGTGTTATGGGCTGCTTTCTGACACGACTTATGCAGCTATTGGGGGTCTGACGTTTACCGGCCCCCTAGGCCTAATATGCGATACTCATAAGACGAATGGACCAGACTGTACGGATATTGTCACTGTCAGGCTCAGTAGGGTTTATAGATGAGTTTGCTCGTCAGCTTCCCTTCCAATCAATACATAGGCAAACCGTTACGCACAGCTTGTACCTCTGACGTGCTAGAGGTTATACCCAGTGCCAGTGTATTGATGAGTCATTAGAGTCCCCCACAGGCAGTTTCCTAAGTTCGGGCGAAACGCTGTAGATGCCGTATGATATTATGGCAGGGTTCGGAAAATGCACGTGCGTTTTCGCACGTGTCATTTTTCGGGCAGATAATACTGGTAGGCTTTAGTTTAAGCCAGATCCAAGTATTATACTGTGTAGATATAATATCTTTGTCTCAGTTGCATTTGTATTCAGTCGTAATACAAATGCGGGTATGTTTATACAATTGCGGGGTTATCCTGAAACTTGTTTCGGGATCACTTTTGGAAGTTGCCAGTTTCCAGTTTTCTATCACCCGCATTTGACATTCGGTTAAATGCGGATTTATCTTCTCGTCCTTGGGTGAGTCATGTGGTGAGTCAGTGTTCTAGAAGGTTCTAGAGAGGGTGACAAGGCATGTGAGTCATTAGTTCATTAATGGTGCATTTAATGACAAGGTGACTAGGTTAATTGTGATTGGTTTGCATTTAATGATTTCTAGTGATTCATGCTTTGATGTTATGTTGTGATAAGTTCTAAGCTTATGGTCACCCCTCTCTTGCTCCTACACTCATCTCCCTCCTCTCCTATATATGGCCGGCCCCCTCTTGTGGGATTCATTCATTCATTTTTGCAAAAGATTATGATAGTTTAGTGTATGGAAATTTCATATAGTTCAATTTCCATTTACCCTATTCCAAATGGCAACTTCTTTTAACCGTTCGTCCATAGCTTTGGACGTAACGAGACAAAGTGTTCTACTCATTCTCTACATCAATCTTGGTCGTCTCTTTTAGCAAACTTGACGATCGAGTTGCCTCGGTTCAGAGGCGGGAGCCCGTTTAAAGATCCGTCGACGTGGTGCCACCTGGACGACGAGACCGGAGATCGAGGAGATCAGAGCAGCCGCAACAAAGCGTGGGATGATGGTTAAAGACCAAAGGACTCGGATCGTTCGGTATAAAAATTCTACCCTCTTTACAATATGTTAGTTTAGCTTTAATGGCAGATCCGGGTTATAGTACGCGATAGCGCCAGTCGTAAAAGTTTTTGTTCCGCATTTGGCGTCTGTTAGACGGCCGGGCGCTACCGTGGACTTACAGTGGTATCAGAGCCTCACCATTAAGCTTTACTAACTTGTGCTAACGCGTTTAAAATATCGACCGAACGGATTTTCGCGAAACTACAATTTTCTGTTCATAGTTTCTGTCGACTTTTAATCTGGTCTAAAAATTATTTGACATATCACATAAAACTAAGCAGGCAATTATTAGCACACTGGTAAAATTTGGTCACGTGATCCCACAAAACGGCCGCGGATCCACGGCCCAAACCAAGGTTTGGCCGCTAATCCGCCGCGCTTTTGTGAGAACAATGCGCCAAATTTTTCTAGTGAGTTTTCCATGGGAAATTGTGGTTTTTAGTATATGTCTTTTGGGCCAAAACTTTGTTACTATACAGCAGATGTTTGCAGGGCAAACTTCGGGAAATTTAGTCGATCGAAATTTTAAACATGTTAGTTTTGCAGTACTTACTCTATATCTCCGACCGGGAATGTCATTTGATCGGTAAACTGCGTCTGACTGCTATAGTTCTTTTAGACGGGTTTATGAACGTGACATTCGCGTTGATGTTCTGTGTTGTGCTGTGATGTTGGGGATTTGTCATGGTGGATAGCAGTGTGCAATGGTAGTGCTGTTTGGATTTATTTGTACATTTGATATTGCGGGACGAGCGTCCAACATGTGGACTGCCGTCACTGCTTGTTTGTATAATATTCTTTTGGGGCACGACCGGGCTGAGGTCGATGTACCCGTTGTATATATTTATTTCTGTACTAGGTTTACCCCGCGAAGGAGTGCACGGATAGCCGGGTTCTGAAAGGCAACGGGTCCGTATCTCATAGCTTTGAGAGGCAAAGGGACCTCACTCTAGAATTGGCAGACTATTCGCCGCACTCGTAGGGGGTACAGGTTGACCGAAGGAGGGGTGCTCAATTTACCGGATTCCGTGAAGTGCCGGGTGCTTCATTCACTATGTTGTGGGGACTACCTTGCTTCAGGTTTTGGCGGGTAACTTGCCGCACCCGTAGGGGTCTAGGTTTCATTGCACAGGCTATCCACACGACCAGGGGAACGTCGGGTTTCAGTAGCGGCTCTGTGAAACCCGGAGAACCCAGATTATCCGTATTGTTCTGTGATGCTTATTACTTTTCGGTATTGTTGCATATTATCACGCCTGGAGCAATTACTGTATAATAGTATATATACTAGTAGATGTTGTATATGTTTTGCACCCGCGCTAGCCCTGTCCCCGCTCTGTCGTTAGTTAAGTAACCTAACGAGTAATGACGGGACCCAGTGACGAATGTGGATGGCATATACGTATATTTTATTTTCGTTCTTTTCTGGTGTGATTGATTGATGGGACTGCATTGATTCTTATCAATGTAAGGATAAAACAAACCTATATCATGATGTTGTTGGAACAAATTTTAAAAAGGAGTTATTACAAAGACGTTTCCTTTTATTTTGCTTAGCGATATTCAGTTGGAATATCCTGCACCTCATTCGACGAGGCAAGGGCCGAGATCCCTTCACCGGGAGTGACCCCTTGAGCAGAAGTTTGCGTCAGGGTAATAACTTCAATATAGTCGATTACAAGTTGCTTTGCATCGCGGTATTCAGTTTGAATATCCTGCACCTCATTCCACGAGGAAAGAGCCGATATCCCTTCACCGGGAGTGACCTCTTTAGCAAAAGGTTTTCGCCACTATATTTTTAAAAAAAGCTATCAGGTTCCTTCAACGAGATCAAGTTCATTACGTTAAAGGTTTTTCGCCAAAAACAAGCCGTAATCCTCCGTCATTTCTTATGAATGGTCAGTAGTATTCAAGCTATGTTTGTTGGCCTACGTCAAGGCATAGTGTTTGGTAGCTGCTGGGCATTCGTTTGTTGCATAGATAATGCATTAACTTTAGGACAGACGTACAGCCTTGTTGGCCTACGTCAAGGGCTTGTACGATGTACTAAATTAATCAGGACAACGACGGGTAGAACTTGACATGTGGCTTATGATTTCTTAGCCTACATCAAGGTCATAAGAGCATGGGATAAAAAAATTTATCGGGAGTTTCAAACATACAGGAAACTTGCTATACTTGCGCATACCTTCAGGAGTATGATAACTTGAGTGGCTTCCATCACGTTATCATGCGATGAGAGTTGGATCCCGATTCTCACTGATGAGTTGGTTTACTCCTCGGATGATTCCGACTAATTCTTCTTTCAGATTTGGAGGAGAATTTGAGACTACAGTGGGAGGTTTCCTAATTAGATAAAATGATAACCATTCTGATCTAGGTTAGAGTGCACGCAGAGTGTTTCTTTTCTCTCTCTCTTTGGCAGCGACCTTTGACCGACCCTAGACTATAACTCAGTGACCAAGTTGACCGAACCTTCTTAAAATACTGGCTTTTGGATTGTCTAAAGTTGCATAAGTCATTGCCGCTCCTTCTTTTACCCTTTGTATTTCTCAGAACACCCCGTATTACTACGGACATCCACTTCCATTGGATAGATCCATCATATGGTTATATACGAACTCGGAGGGATTTCTTCGAGGATGGATCCAGGTTCAGGAGAAATAGAATTGGTTTATTCAGTTGTCTTTTATTATCACCTTCTCTTAGGTTGCGAGGGCTCCTTAGTTTAGGAGAGTACACCTATTACGCTTATTGGATAGTCTTCTTCCAAACCATAGGCAGGTGCTGAAAGGTAGGGAATGAAGAAAACCAATTAGCCTAAGTAGTGTGTACAGAAGGCAATAACTAAAGACAAAATAAAGGGATTAGAAAGAGGGCAAAGTAAATTGTGACTGTTATCATTCACGACTAAACCGCGTACCTCATCGCCACTCCTACTTCACCTTTTTATTTCTCCAGAACAACCCGTATCACTGAGAACATCCAATTCCATTGGATAAATCCATCGTATGGTTATATACGAACTCGAAGGATATTTTTTCGAGGATGGATTCTGGTTCAGGAGAAATGGGAATAAGGTTTATTCAGTTGTCTTTTATCATCATCTTCTCTCAAGTTGTGAGTACTCCTAGGTTAAGGAGGGTACACCTATTATGCTTACTGGATATTCTTCTTCCAAACCATAGGCTGGTGCCGAACGTTAGGGAAGGAAGAAAACCACTTAGCCTAACAATGGTGTACCGAAGGTAATGACTAAAGACAAATAAAGGGATTTGGAGAGAAGGCAAAGAAATATACGGTTACAGTCATGAATTGGATTATGGAAGAGGCATTACTAAGAATACCAGGATACCCCTTCGAAACATTTTCATGTTTCGGTTACACTGTGCATTGTTAATTGGAAAACTGATTTCCCGATTACATACTTACTCCAGGGTATGTATTTACCAGGTTTCATTCTCACATATGTATAATTTTACAGATAATAAATGGGAGTAAGTTATTGGGAATTAAGTGATCATCCTCATTATATCGGAATTCGTTGTAATTGGTGATATTTGAGGAAATCGCCTGGGGACAGTTTTCAGCCTACAACGCACATGTTTTGAGTTATTATACTCAAAGGACTTATACAGAGTATTGTATGTTGTCCAGTGTCCATCAGGACAAAGGGGATAGTCCTCGTACTATGTTCTGTTCACTTATGACTTCTCTAATTTTAGACAAGTGTTTCGTAGAAATACAATGTCTAAGTATTGAGAAGTTGTGGGTATAGGAATAAAGTAGAGAACCATGCGTCGCAAGAATTAGGATTCTTCAAAGAAATCGAAGATGTAGATTCTTGTGATTGGTATTCAGTTGATAGTAATGGTTTTGAGAAACTTGTTTCTCTTTCAGGTTACTCATAATTGGATGGATTCCTAAGTTGAGTAATACTGATTAGCCTCTCTCTATTAAGTTGATATGCACTGGAGAAAACTGCATGTTTTTGGATATGGTTCCAATTAAAAATGTGCCAAAGTTTCTATATTGGATATAGAATGGATCATATCTTAACGATGTTAAGGTAAGGGGGGTTGTTCAGCTTATGCTTAAAACCAGACACTGGATAACTCAAGGCACGTTTCTGTAATAGCAGTTTGTGGGTTGACCCTGGCGTTGACGAGGGTTGATTTTCTACCATCTGGAAGATCAATAGTGATATTGATCTTGACTCGCCACAGTTTTAATAAAATGGATTTTTTCAGAAAACAGTAGTGGGAGTATAGTAGAACTGGAAGAGATTCCAAAACCGCAAACGATTACGGAAAATTTAATAGGACCTATATATTCAATCAGGCTTGACATTCCAATAGCCACTCCGCAGATATGGTGGGTAACCTCAGGCACCCGAGAGGTACTCCGGTAGCCTCAATGACGGTGACAGGGAGGTTCTTGTTTAACCCAAACTTGACACTACTGTTGTTCCAGACTATGAGACCCGGCAGGAGGATAAGTATAGCGTCGTTCTAAACTTGTTTTAGAAGTACACGTATATATTATTCTGCCAGAGGGTTGTCGTAGTCAGTGGGAGCAGTGGAAGCATAGTGGGCAAGTAGCTTATGTCTATTTATAGGCGTGAGCAGATATAGCAGAGATTAGATCATCTAATTTTGATATAACTGTCATGGCTTTGACATCTTCAGAATAGGGGATGGATCTATTAAGGAGGTAGTAGGGTGTAATGTCCTGGTAATTGATGACATACACAGAGTAGGAAGTGAAATTCCTATACTACAATCGGTTGTACTTTAGTCGTCACATAATTGTTTCTCCACAAAGGACATGGATATAATATTTGACATTCTGGTTTCTAGATCTATGGTTTTAGATCTATATTTAGGTAGTTTCCCAATATGGGTACTTTGACAGTATTCTAATAGTTTTTTAGAATAGATGACTTCTGGCATGGTGGTATACCTGCAGGTGATGGAGTCACCCTCTCTAAAAGTGTCTTACAGACTAAAGGGGAGAGGGACATACATGATTGGCAGATCACTTGCTTAGGCAATTGAGTCAATCGTGAGATGTCAAGTACCACACCAGATGTCGTTGTTGCACTAGATGCGATAAGTTTATATTAATCCAATCCTGAAGAAACATACGGAAGCAGTTATAGAACATAAGTACATGTTCTACGGATTTGATGACGACAGCCTCCTTCGGGAGACGGTTATTATTCCAGGCTTCACAGGTGACCTGGATGACATGGTGATTGTCTGAGTTATAGTTTTCCCTCAGACAAGGGACAGTATTATGGACAGATAGTCCAAGAGGATACTGTGGGAGTCATAGTGTTGGAAACTGATTAGTTTCAGTTATCGATACAGTCTAAGAAGTTTGGATTTGGAGTTCATTTATGAACTAAGTCCCATCAGATATCCAGACATATTCTAAGACAGGTATTACTCGATTTGGGAGATGGTTTTCTCCGCAAACTTGATTATAAGAGAGACATAGAAAGAAACATCAGGGCAGATCCATTCACTGAGGCTATTTCTCGAACACAATAGTTTTGCAAACGAGCTTTGTGAAACTGATTAGTAGAGGAGTTGGATGATCGGTATCACACGAGCTGTGAGTATGCGACATCACAATAATTAGCCTTAAGTGCAAGTGGGAGATTGTTGGATATAGTGCCCTCTAAGTCAATTATTGGATCGCAGGTACGTGATTGCAATGATTGAGGGAGGACCTATACCGATAGAACAGTCTTACTCGAGATGATAGTATGCTATCTCGTTTGTCTTTATCATCATGTATATGTTGATAGAGCCCATAGGATTCTTGCTTGACTACCAGCAGTATGATGGCGATCATATATGTGGAAGCTGGGGTCTATAAGCACATCCTTAAAGTGTCCATAGTCGTGGGAGTTTCGAGACAGGGCATCGATACGCCAGAGTAGACTAGTGTATACAGTCGAGACCCCGATGAGGGGCGGTGGCCGGTCTCACAAGCCACTGGTGTCAGTTGGATCACCTAAGATGTATACAGGTGCTCCTTAGGTTATGAGTACACCGGACAGGACTCGCCGGGAACTTGCTGGTTGGTATTATACCTAGCGTCAGATAGCAGTTCCCTGATGACATATGTACAGGTTAGTTCATCGACCTGAGGTCGTCATTTGTCTCGTGTGAGTTCCCACTGTGCTTTGATTTATACCCTACCACGCTCAAAGGAGACATGCAAACAGGTATATTTTAGGTACAGTCCCGAGCCACATGGAGGCAGTGAGCAGATCATCAGGGATTCGTCTCTCCCGGTATTGGGGGTGAGATCGCGCTGTGTTTAGGAGAGCCATTACACGAAATCCCTGGCCAGGGTAATCGAGATTTACTGGAAGGTATTCCAGTAGTATCTCAGGGTGTTATGGGCTGCTCTCTGACACGACTTATGCAGCTATTGGGGGTCTGACGTTTACTGGCCCCCTAGGCCTAATATGCGATACTCATAAGATGAATGGACCAGACTGTACGGATATTGTCACTGTCAGGCTCAGTAGGGTTTATAGATGAGTTTGCTCGTCAGCTTCCCTTCCAATCAATACATAGGCAAACCGTTACGTACAGCTTGTACCTCTGACGTGCTAGAGGTTATACCCAGTGCCAGTGTATTGATGAGTCATTAGAGTCCCCCACAGACAGTTTCCTATGTTCGGACGAAACGCTGTAGATGCCGTATGATATTATGGCAGGGTTCGGAAAATGCACGTGCGTTTTCGCACGTGTCATTTTTCGGGCAGATAATACTGGTAGGATTTGGTTTAAGCCGGATCCAAGTATTATACTGTGTAGATATAATATCTTTGTCTCAGTTGCATTTGTATTCGGTCGTAATACAAATGCGGGTATGTTTATACAATTGCGGGGTTATCCTGAAACTTGTTTCGGGATCACTTTTGGAAGTTGCCAGTTTCCAGTTTTCTATCACCCGTATTTGACATTCGGTTAAATGCGGATTTATCTTCTCGTCCTTGGGTGAGTCATGTGGTGAGTCAGTATTCTAGAAGGTTGTAGAGAGGGTGACAAGGCATGTGAGTCATTAGTTCATTAATGGTGCATTTAATGACAAGGTGACTAGGTTAATTGTGATTGGTTTGCATTTAATGATTTCTAGTGATTCATGCTTTGATGTTATGTTGTGATAAGTTCTAAGCTTATGGTCACCCCTCTCTTGCTCCTACACTCACCTCCCTCCTCTCCTATATATGGCCAGCCCCCTCTTGTGGGATTCATTCATTCATTTTTGCAAAAAATTATGATAGTTTAGTGTATGGAAATTTCATATAGTTCAATTTCCATTTACCCGATTCCAAATGGCAACTTCTTTTAACCGTTCATCCATAGCTTTGGACGTAACGAGACAAAGTGTTCTACTCATTCTCTACATCAATCTTGGTCGTCTCTTTTAGCAAACTTGACGATCGAGTTGCCTCGGTTCAGAGGCGGGAGCCCATTTAAAGATCCGTCGACGTGGTGCCACCTGGATGACGAGACCGGAGATCGAGGAGATCAGAGCAGCCGCAACAAAGCGTGGGATGATGGTTAAAGACCGAAGGACTCGGATCGTTCGGTATAAAAATTCTACCCTCTTTACAATATGTTAGTTTAGCTTTAATGGCAGATCCGGGTTATAGTACACGATAGCGCCAGTCGTAAAAGTTTTTGTTCCGCATTTGGCGTCTGTTAGACGGCGGGGCGCTACCGTGGACTTACATAAGCTACATCTGGTCTCGTACATAACATCGCATACATTATAGATCCTACAGCCGAAGCATATGGTATAATGCCCATGCAAGCCCTCTCTTCATCAGTCTTTGGAGACATCTCTTTGAAGAGGGTGATCCTGTGACAAGCGGGTAAATTAAAGCGTTTGGAATCTTCCATACTAAATCTCTTTAGTATAGTGTCAATGTACCCGAACTGTGAAAGTCCCAACATTGTTTTGGATCTATCCTTCGTGTGTATTTGGAAAATTTTTAATCACGACCAAAGAAATTTATACCGCAATCAATTAACGTTGTCGAAGTAGAGCGTTAATGAATACGAATCGTCCACTGAGATGTGTGTTTTGATCGATCTTGTTTTAGATGAGTCGAAATGAAAATTTAAAAGAAAATGCAAGAAAATTGATTCAAGATTTGTGAGTTTTAATTTCCAGAAACATAAAGAAACTAAAGATCTAGAATCAAGAATCAAGAAATGTCCCAATCAATTTAGTTATCAAGATTTGTAAAATAGCTTGTAGGAATCGATCGAATTGGTAGCAATGATGATTCTAATAATGACTAATCTTATCTATTGATAATTTGTAGCTAGATCGATGGCGATGAATGAAGATTAGGGATCTATTGAAGAAACTAGGATTTCTCCTTCTCTATCCCTTGTCTTTTCATTGATCATCATTCGGATCTAGCATCTAGCAAAGAGATTCATCAATCATTCGATCCCTAATTTGCAACGAGATTCGCAAAAATGTGATCTCGATCCAAATTAGGTCGTTGATGATTCTTTTTCCTAAAGATCAAAAATTTCATAAGACTTAAGATTAGTATTAGGATTTTATCATCACTAGATCTACCAAATCTCTCGATTCCGTAACAAGCGGAGATTTACTTAAGCATCATGAAAATAAAAGATTCAAGATCTAGAAATTTCATAGTGCAAGATTATAAAGAAAGCAAGAATTAACTAATTATCACCTTTATTAAATCGACGACTAATTACACATTCCCTAAATTCGAGGTTACAAGATATTGCTCTCGATCGCTCCTTTTGAAGAGGTAACTAAATCCGTCGAAGTTCGCTCCGCTCAATCTCTGTGAGACTTGAATCGTCATAGATCTCGCGCTCTTGATGAAGATTGGCTTCGCGAATAAAGCATCGATGGTTGCTTGCTTGATTTGCTTCTCAAAATGATCTTGATTTGGCTTTGGATTTGGATTTAGGCTAGGGTTTTGGATCAAGTTGTGTCCCTCAACTTTTTGCAAATTCGGCTCAATATTCAACCCTAATTAATGAACTAATGAACAACCTCAACCCTAGATCTAGATCTCCTTTTAAATTCAAATTTCCTTCCCAAAAGCTAGGTTGTTGGAGAGAGCTTTCTAGAATGAGTTTGTTAGGGAGAATATTCTAGAGGAAGGTAGTTATAAGGAATATTCTAGAGTGGTTGTAATGCAGAGCCTTCTGGAAGAAGTCACGTGTTTTCTGAGAGTCTTCTAGAAGCAAGGCCGTTATGATGAAGCTTCTGGAGAATTTTAGGTTGATGACGTGTCAAGTAAACCGCGGATCCGCGGCGGATCGGCCAACTCGGCCGCGGATCCGCGGTCCAGTTGTGGAGTTGCTGCATGAAACATTCTTTGGTCTTCTTCTGACAATTTTGGGGTCTTCTTCTGATACCTGAAATATTTTTATTCTTTTCTGTTTACTGCCAGATTCTTATTCTTTGACCTGATGTATTTTTATCGGCACTTTTAACAGTTCCGGCTCTTTGACCTGGAGAATTTCCTGCACACAATCTCGAGACAAGTGTTGATATACAAAGATCATGCGTGTAGTAATAAACACACAATTTCCCTCATAATACCGAGTATAATGTATAACACATTTTATTTGATATTTCACAGAAGAATTGCTAATATGTGCTATATTTATACCAAACACCTTTAGATGATAACAAAGAGTAGGGAAATTGATGTGTTAAAAATGCAATATTTTCGACTGATCAAATTCTCCCGAACTTAATTTTGGTCATCTCGAGCAAACATCTTTTATTCAAGACAAGGAGAAAATAAAGAAAAAGAAAAACTAACTAGCACACTTTCGTAGGCAAACACGATTGTATTGAGCACGTGCAACAAGCCTTTAAACCTCTAGGTGTCCCTAATAGGAGGAGTGCTGTCTCCTGAGGGTTTTCAGCGGATTGCACCCACAAAATTCCATAATAAAATGAAGACCGTGAAAGTTACATATAAAGATAAGAATTATAAAAGAAAGACTTTGAAAATTAGATTTTCCAACTACACTAGCTTTTCAATTGTCATGAGCCCTATCTTAATAGTCATGAAAGGATGTCAAAAATCACATCATCCCTCAATAAAACATCATCTTTAATCTTCATTCCTACCTTTCATCCAAACATCGATCATATACCCCTACGTGTGTGTTAAAGACATCCCTACACTCGGAGAATTCAATTCAAGCTATCATACTTTTGTCCATCTACCTCAGTACTTTTTAATCGGTGAATATTTAGATGGATTTTCTCACATATTTTTCATGCGACCGTTAATACTTCTTGAGGTACTAACCGACCGATTACTCATGTGCTTCCTTATTAGGTGTAAATAGTATTTTCCTCGTCTTACAACACCTAAGGCTTAGCAGTGACTCCCAAACCAGTTGGTCTAAGGCACTAGGTGATGAATCACCCTCGCTATAATTTTTTTTATGCTGCCTTGGTGATAACAAAACCAGTGTTCATTTTTCTACACCATTTTACCTTTTATTCATTTATTATTTCCTTCATACTTTGGCTTTTAGACAAGAGCATTTCAAGGTATCCTCTACTATCCCGAGTTTCAAGACGTGTGTAAGTGCGTATAGTAGGGTATCAACATTCAAATGTTTGGCTTCCAGAATAGAAACTATTTTTCAAACTTATTTTATCCTCAGATTAGTGACTTCCTTTATCTTACTAACCCTTGGGACAACAGTTCATAACTACTTGTTACTAGTTCCGTTTAAGAAAACTTCTAATTTTCTTGGTTTTCTTAAATTTTTCCAATCTTTTAGATGTAATTTTTTACTATCTAATCTTTTATTATCTTATTTATGTACAAAAAATTTTTTTATGTTTTGTGCTTATGCAAAGTATGATGCAAAGTGATGCGTAAATAAGCACAAACCTCCCCCAAACTTGTTTAGAACAGTGTCCTCACTGTTGTCTTCGGTTAAATCTCAAAAACCTGTCAGCTTGAGAGGAAAATTTATTAGCAGGGTCAAGAAATATGGACGTGAACATCCTCCCCCAAACTTATTTTTGGCTCACAATTTTTTTAGGACAACTTTTATTTTCAAGAGCCAAAAATACACACCCCCAAAACTTGAGTTAAACAATGTTAAGCTTTTAAAATCACAAGAGGGGGTCAAAGTTACTGGTCAATGCAAAGCTTTACAAAGACCGAAAATCAACACCAACCATTCGAAGATTTTATCAGTGTAGTGAACCTATTGGTGGAAGAACAAGTTTAAAAGAGCCAAGAAGAAGTGGGGAAAAGATAAGTGGTGTGATGGAAAGGGTTTGCGTCTCATTTTGGAGAGACGACACCGTGATGATAATGATGGATTACTTGCATTCTCGTGATTGTCAAGAAGAAGGGGTGGTGGTTCAATTTCTTTGTTTTGGAGATGATTCATCTCAATACTCGTGTCTGCTAAGAATGCAAGTCTATCAGCGAACATTTCCTTGAAGCTTTCATCAATATCCTGAAGAATATTCTCATTTGAAAGAACAGGATGATACTCAGACTCCAGAAAAGGTTCATCATCGACGTTAGATGTTGACCCGGACAACTCGAAAGAAAGCTCTGTATGTATATGATACATATCTGGGTCAAACAACAACGTATAAAGGAAGTTCAGATCTGTATCGTGAAGCTGATTAAATTCGCTGTTGTCGACATCTATTAATTCGACAGAATATACTCGAGCATGAGGATCGGAGGGTTGACTTCCCAACTTGTAAACGTTGAGCTCAATTGACCTATTCCCGAAAGATAGGTTCATAGAGCCGTTTCTACAGTTGATTACAGCGTTGGAAGTAGCCAAAAAAGGATGACCTAGAATCATCGGAATTTGATTCCGTGGGTTCACCACAGGCTGTATATCAAGAACAATAAAGTCCACAGGGAATACAAATTCCCCAATTTTTATCAACACATCCTCAAGTTCACCCCTAGGTTTGGTGATTGATCGGTCGGCCATCTGGAGAGTTATGTTCGAGGGCTTTAACACTCCGATACCTAGTTGCTCATAGACTGAATATGGAAGCAAGTTAACACTAGCGCCAAGGTCAAGTAAAGCAAGGTTAATGTGTATATCCCCAATATAAATAGAATAGTAGGACAGCCAGGGTCCTTACATTTCCTTGATAATTGTTGGGGAAAAGCTGTGTCTACAGTACTCGACATGAAAACTTTTTTCGGCACTTGAGTCTTCCTCTTCCTAGTGCACAAGTTCTTAAGAATTTTCGCATAAGACGGAACTTGTTGGATAGCATCTAAGAGAGGGATATTGATGTTAACTTGCTTAAACATGTCCATAATCTTCTCCATTTGTGCATCAGGTTTGTTAACCCTCAATCTGTTTGGAAATGGAGCTCTATCAATAAGTGTTGGGTCCAACATTTGTGGAGAAGTTTGTAGGGGCGAGAAGGATGAAGTGGGTGGAGGGTTCGAGCCTTTGGGAAAACGGAGAATAGACTCGGAGGAAGAAGGTAAATTAGAAGAAAGAGGGTAAGAAGTAGAAGTGGAAGTGGAAGCCTCGGGTTCAATTCATTCCTCAACATCAATCTGTTCACCCACATGATTGTCTAGCATTCTTCCAGATCTCAACGTGGTAATAGCATTCACATTAGTATAATGTGAAGGTCCAGGATCAAGTAGGGGTTGAGATGGAAGATTCCCTTTCTCTCCAGCACTCATTGCTGCAGTCAGTTGTGCGATTTGTGCTTCCATCGATTTAATAATCTCACCTTAGGAGGCGGAGGTTTTCTTTATATCATCGATAGAAGACTTAAAATCAGCCGACATTTGAATAGAATTTGTCAGAAGCAAACTCATGGTTTGTTCAAGTGCAGAGGTGTTATTGGTTCCGGCAGAAAAAGGATCAAAGTTGTTGGCCGGGTTTTGAAAATTTTGTGGTTGGTAGGGATGCTGACTCAGTTGTGGTGGTTGTTGTTGCTGTGGAGGGACCCATTGAAAGTTATTCTGGTTTGGATCCGTGTATTGAGTTTGGTGTTGGATCCAAGAAAGATCAGGGTGATTCCTCCAATCTTGATTATATGAGAAAGAAGAAGGAATGTTTCCAGGTCTTTGCTGAAATGCAGTATTAGTGTGACCTTGAAACGGTACATTCAAAGGATATTATTCCGTCAAATGTGATGGGTTTGAACAGCAGCCACACACGGTTTTGGGAAGTGTGTATTGGTTTAGGGAGGCTGAAGAGATTTTGTTTTCTATAGCGTCGAGCTTCCTTTGTATTGCGGCCATTTCGGCTCTCATTGTGACGGAAACATCGAGCTGATTGATATCTTCCCTAGGTGATGGCGGTCTAACACTTTCCCATTGTAATGTGTTTTGAGCTAAATCTTCTAGATATTTCCAAGCTTCACCATCATCTTTAGACATGAATTGACAATGACACGTGGTTTCAAGTATCTGTTTTGTCGTGAAATCAATACCCTCATAGATAATTCGACACAGATCCCATCTAAGGATTCCATGATGAGGATATTGGATAAGAAAATTCTTGAACCGTTCAAAGCATTTCCAAAATGGTTCATTAGGAAGTTGGGTAAATTTGAAGATTTCGCTCCGAATACGGGCGGTCTTATGATTGGGATAAAATTTCTTAAGGAATGCTGCAACGAACTCGTCCCATGTTGAAATAGAATGTGCAGTTGTGTTGTAAAGCCACTTCTCGGCTAAATCGCACAAAGTGAATGGGAGAAGACGTAAACGCAGAGCATCGAAAGACAGTTGTGACGTTCCAATCATTGCGCATACGTTTTCGAATTTGGTGATAAAAACGTAAGCGTCTTCACACTCAAGCCCGTGAAATTTCGGTAAAAGTTTGATGAAATGAGGTTTAATTTCGAAATTGTCCCCATTGGCTGGCGGAATAGAAAGACAGGTGGGAAGGAGAACACGTGTTGGATAGCATCTCTCTTGGAGAGAAATGCGTGGAGGATTCTATGCACCTGCGGGCGGTGGCAGAGTGGTGTTAAAGTTTGATGGAAATTCGTACATCGCGGTCGTGGTGGGTGGTGGGAAAGAAGACGAAGAATTACCGACTCTGGGATCGATAAAAGAAACGCGGACAAGACGGGAAATAGAATCCCGTGTCCAGCCTAACATGTGCTCAACGGTTGTAGCACAAGTGGCAGCGTTGGTGATAATTAGAGGAAAAGTTGGTTGGTGTTTGTTTTGAAAAATACGGGTTTTGAAAAATCAAATCACAAACAAAATCCACAAGCAACCCTAGATCTAATGGTCACCTAGGTCAAATCTCTAGACCGCTCCTAGACTTCCAGAAGACAAATTGCAGGATAAATCCTCTACTGCCTCTTTAACCCTTCTGTGGCCAAGTAAGTACCAGGTAAGTGGGAGGTTCTCCACTACGTAAGTAGTGGGCCTAATTAAGTAACCACCTGCCTTAGACACGCTTGTCTTAGACACCACAAAAGAAATGCGGATAAACAGTAGATTACCCACAACCTTCTTCTGTCCTAATTGAGCGCGACGGTCCTCAGAGACTTGTCTAGATATTTTTTAGTTAATGAAGGGTAATGCAAATGCTCGTTTTGTGATTTGCGAGGTTTAGGAAGGATAATGAAATCCCCACCTAATCTAAATTTAGTCTTTGCCCCTTAATTTCCGTATTAAAATATGCAAACAACCAAGATCAAAACACGCAACAAATTTTTTTTCCTTTTTTAGCGGCGCTGCGAATTTTGCAAAGAATCCTGCAGAAAATGGTTATTGGAGAAGATCAGAGAGGAGAGGAGAGTACAGAGAGCAAACCTGAGAAATTTCACACTATGAAAACCCTAAACGGCGGCGGTTCCACCGCAAAAACGCTCCTATAACCGCGGTTCCGCGGTGGTAAGGAAGAATTAGGGTTTCAAAAATTTTCTGTATCTTCTTGTACTCCTCTGGAATTTGCAGAACTTCTCTGAATCTTGATCGCGCTACTAGAATAATTTCAGATTCCCTCGCAAAAATTCACAACTAATCGTTAAGCGCTTGATGCGATTTTGATCTAAAAATTCTGATGGAATAATAATTTTTCAACTCAAATAATAAAAACGAACAAAATAGCACACATCCCCGGCAACGGCGCCATTTGATTGATCATCCTTCGTTTGTATTTGGAAAAGTTTTAATCACAACCAAAGAAATTTATACCGCAATCAATTAACGGTGTTGAAGTAGCGCGTTAATGAATACGGATCGTCCACTGAGATGTGTGTTTTGATCGATCTTGTTATAGATGAGTCGAAATGAAAATTTAAAAGAAAATGCAAGAAAATTGATTCAAGATTTATAAGTTTTAATTTCAATAAACATAAAGAAACTAAAGATCTAGAATCACGAATCAAGTAATGTCCCAATCAATTTAGTTATCAAGATTTGTAAAATAGCTTGTAGGAATCGATCGAATTGGTAGCAATGATGATTCTAATAATGACTAATCTTATCTATTGATAATTTGTAGCTAGATCGATGGCGATGAATGAAGATTAGGGATCTATTGAAGAAACTAGGGTTTCTCCTTCTCTATCCCTTGTCTTTTCATTGATCATCATTCGGATCTAGCCTCTAGCAAAGAGATTCATCAATCGATTGATCCCTAATTTGCAACGAGATTCCCAAGAATGTGATCTCGATCCAAATTAGGTCATTGATGATTTTTTTCTCCTAAAGTTCACAAATCTCATAAGACTTGAGATTAGTATTAGGATTTTATCATCACTAGATCTACCAAATCTCTCGATTCCGTAACAAGCAGAGATTTACTCAAGCATCATGAAAATAAAAGATTCAAGATCTAGAAATTTCATAGTGCAAGATTATAAAAAAAGCAAGAATTAACTAATTATCACCTTTATTAAATCGAAGACTAATTACACATTCCCTCAATTCGAGATTACAAGATGTTGCTCTCGATCGCTCCTTTTGAAGAGGTAACTAGATCCGTCGAAGTTCGCTACCGCTCGATCTCCATGAGACTTGAATCGTCGTGGATCTCACGCTCTTGATGAAGATTGATTTCGCGAGTAAAAGATCGATGGTTGCTTGCTTGATTTACTTCTCAAAATGATCTTGATTTGGCTTTGGATTTGGATTTAGGCTAAGGTTTTGGATCAAATTGTGTCACTCAACTTTTTGCAAATTTGGCTCAATATTCAACCTTAATTAATGAACTAATGAACAATCTCAACCCTAGATCTAGATCTCCTTTTAAATTCAAATTTACCTCCCAAAAGCTAGGTTGTTGGAGAGAGCCTTCTAGAATGAGTTTGTTAGAGGGAATATTCTAGAGGAAGGTAGTTACAAGGAATATTCTAGAATGAGTTTGTTATGCAGAGCCTCCTGGAAGAAGCCACGTGTTTTCAGAGAGTCTTCTAGAAGTAAGGCTGTTACGATGAATCTTCTGGAGAATTTTAGGTTGATGACGTGTCAAGTAAACCGCGGATCCGCGGCGGATCGGCCAACTCGGCCGCGGATCCGCCGCCGAGTTGTGGAGTTGCTGCATGAAACTTTCTTTGGTCTTCTTCTGACAATTTTGGGGTCTTCTTCTGATACCTGGAATATTTTTGTTCTTTCCTGTTTACTGCCAGATTCTTATTCTTTGACCTTATGTATTTTTATCAGCACTTTTAACAGTTCCGGTTCTTTAACCTGGAGAATTTCCTGCACACAATCTCGAGACAAGTGTTGATATACAAAGATCATGCGTGTAGTAATAAACACACAATTTCCCTCATAATACCGATTATAATGTATAACACATGTTATTTAATATTTCGCAGACGAATTGCTAATATGTGCTATATTTATACCAAACACCTTTAGATGATAACAAAGAGTAGGGAAATTGATGTGTTAAAAATGCAATATTTTCGACTGATCAGACATCTCCCAAGTCTTTCATGGAAAATTTCTGTGACAAGAAGAGCTTTACTGATTGTAGCATAGGGATATCATTCCCTATAAGGAGTATGTCGTCAACGTACAAAACGAGGAAGACTACTGCTCCTTCTACAATCTTCCTATAAATGCATAGTTCATCTACATTTTTGATAAAGTCAAATTCTTTGACTATCTCTTCAAAGCAGATGTTCCAACTCCGTGATGCTTGCTTTAATCCCTAAATGGATTTAAGCAACTTGCACACTTTTCCGCTGCTCCCACTGTCTAAGAAACTTTCTGGTTGATCCATGTAAACACTTTCTTCTAAATGTCCATTTAGAAAAGCCGTTTTTACGTCCATCTGCCAGATTTCATAGTCATGGAAGGCAGCAATGGCAAGCAGGATTCGAATGGATTTAAGCATAGCTACTAGAGAAAAGGTTTCATCATAGTCCAATCCTGGTCTTTGACGAAAACTTTTTGCAACGAGTATAACTTTGTAGGTTTCCACTTGTCCAAATGCATCAAACTTCTTTTTGAAGATCCATTTGCATCCAACTGGTTTCACCCCAGGAGGAGCAACATCCAAAGTCCATACTTTATTAGTGTACATGGATTCCATTTCGGATCTCATAGCATCCAGCCACTTCACCGAGTCATTACTCAAGATAGCCTACTGAAAATTAGTAGGCTCATTATAATTGATAATGCAATCCTCTCGATTGCCAGCTACAAGAAACCCATAGTATCTATCAAGTGGATGAGAAAGCCTACTAGATTTGCAGAGCGGCGTTGGTTCGTCGCGCTCTATTGAAACCTGAGGTTCTACTAAGTCCTCGGCAGTAGTTTGAGGTTCTGGAATTTCTTCCAATTCTACCGTGCTCCCACTAATTTCTTTTGCAAGAAATTCGCTCTCTAAGAAGACAATGTGGCGAGCAACAAACACCTTTTGTTCTTCAGTTCGGTAGACAAGATATCCCCTTGAATGCTTGGGGTATCCCACAAACTTGCATAAAACCGATCGTGCCTCGAACTTGTCCGGATTCTGCTTTTTAACAAATGCTGGACACCCCCATATCTTGAGATACTTGAGATTTGGTCTCTTCCCACTCCACATTCCATATGGAGTGTTAGGCACAGACTTAGTCAGAACTCTAATCAATAGGTATGCAGCTGATTCCAGCGCAAAACCCCAGAAAGAAAGTGGCAACTCAGCACTACTCATCATCGAACGTACCATGTCCAGTAGTGTGCGATTCCTCCTTTCTGATACACCATTATGCTGAGGTGTATACGGAGATATCATTTGATTGAATAGTTGGCTCAGCTCCTTGTTGTTTGAAGGAGTAAGCTAAGAGATAATTCCATTCTCTTTTAAGCATTCAAGGAAACTCGTACTTAAGTATTCTCCACCATGATCAGATCGAAGCGTCTTGATGCTTTTACCAGTCTGTTTCTCCACTTCATTTTTATACCCCTTAAATTTCTCGAAGGCCTCGGATTTATGATTCATTAAGAATGCATGTCCATATCTTGAGAAATCATCAGTAAAAGTGATGAAGTAGGAGTAACCGCTTCGTGCATGTGTAGAAATCGGACCACATACAGTGCTGTGTACAAGTCCCAAGAGCTCTGTGGCTCTTTCTCCATGTCCTGTGAACGGAGATTTGGTCATCTTCCCTTTGATACAAGATTGACAAGTTGCATATGATGAATATTCAAACGAATCTAAATATCCATCTTTATGCAACTTAGTCAACCTTATTTTATTTATATGACCAAGTCTACAATGCCATAATGTCACGACCCGAAATAGCACATGACTGGCACTTGAATCATATGTAGTCTATAGGACCACATCTAATTCAAGTAAACCAAAAGCCCAGAAATCTAAAACCATTTCAAATAATAAATGAAGGAAAACTTGTTTAAAAGCAAGTGGTTTTAATAGCATAAGCCGAATTATGCGATTTTAAAACATCAAGTCCTTTCTGAAAATTTCGGCAGAGTTTCCTTTGTAAATACTGGCCCCGAACGGGGTATAACATGAATAATATATACATGAATGATAAAAGGCATCCCCAAGAAGGAGCTAGCTCTTCGTCAATCGATGGTCACAACCACGCAAGCAATATAATATACAACGCCGAAGGGCGAGGATCAAAACTGAAAAGGAAACTCAAAAACAACAAGAAAACCATAATAATACAACGCGCGACTCTAAGGTCGAAAGAATAAAAAATATGGTCTCTAAGTCAAATAAATATACAAGTTTGGTTGATGGAGTTTACTAGATACAGCTGAATATAAATAAATACAATGGTGGTCACGATACAAGTGAACCCACCTACCAAAGCAATCACCCGGAAAGAAGCAGTGTGCCAGCAAAACCGCAACGAAACATGTACGGCAAAACCTGCAAGAAACTGTGGCACAACGGGGGTGAGTTGCCAACTCGTGAGCAGAAAACATCACCGAGCAGAAATCATATGTGTGACTCAATCCTAGGTCAATACGATCAATATATGTATAACCTCAAAAATGATAAGTCTGAAGCATGAAAAGGTGGCAAAGGTAAACATCTATACATAAGTGTAATCCCATGTGCTCGTGTCAGTGCCTCAGATATCAATGTATCATATGTATGAGGTATGAATGTAATGTAATGAAAACAGAATACATGTAAATGAAGAAACTGTTTTCTTAAATTAATGAGATTTCTGTATATTTAAAACGGGGTATCATCAATGAATCAATATAAATCGGAGTCTAGCATCGACACAAAACATACACCCAAATATCCAATATCTCGGGCTCCGGCTATCCGGACTAGCCCATATCAAAAAATCTCAAATACCTCAAGTATCAATATCTGGGGCTCCAGCTATCCGGACTGGCCCCTGGGCTCCGGCTATCCGGACTGGCCCGACCCCGATCGGTAAGTCACAAAACATTCACCGGTCAGCAATGCTCCCCTATCACAAGCTCAACGCCATCATCTGCGATCTTCTTGCCCCGGGGTACCGCACCGGGTCCACCATGCACCCACAGATGGTTCCTCCTCCTTCTCGAATTGGGTGTATGATATCGCTCAAGAGCCGAGAAAACTCATGGCCTGGGGTACTGATCAACGTCTAGTACAATACTGATACCATCAACAAAATATATATGTGTATGTATGAAAACGCCACGCCTAAAGACCCGCTAAACACCGTGTCGTATCTCATAATACGAACCGCGTTACATCACCGATCTCATGGCTTCAAGCCCAATCTCATCAACTCATCTCCTGATCATATACTATCCTCAATCCATGTATGTATGTGTATATATATATATATGCATACATAGTCAAATACCCATGTGTGTGTGTATACATATCCCCATATACGCACAAGTAATAAAATGTATGCATGTGCGTGCGTGCGTGTGGGTGTAATCTCTAATCTAGGGTTCGCAGCTACAACTAACTAATGACGCTATCAAACAAGTCTTCTAAAGCATTTCTAGCTAAGTAATCAAATCTTATAATACTATAAAGGTATATATCTATAAATATATTTCATAACGCATTCGCATTTTATTTTACGAAACTGCGGGGGTGCTATACGCCATCCACCCGACTTCCCCCGTAGATATATATCTACTCACCTGATCTTCGTTTGCCGATGCCGACGTCCCCACACGCTTGCTTGTCATCTCGAAGTCCTCGTGGGGGTACCTGCACATCATAACGTATCGTGCCGCATTAAAATCCAATCCGCAATCGAAACTCACATAGGTCAAAACCTATGGTTTGCTCTCGCAAATTAACCAAATAACACTCGATTTCGACGTACAAACGTCAAGTGATCGAATACAAAACAAAATACCAAAACTTAGATTCAAAAAAACATCAAAAAACATAAGGCAGCAACCTTGAAAACATGCTCCAGATTTTAGTTCAGGGAAAAACAAGGTAAGCAAACAACACTAGGGTGATATATAGGATATATATGAGCTATGGAAGCAACCTAGACACCTAACTCTACAGAGTGGCCGGCCAGAACCCCAGGAAATCCAGCCTCCTTGGTTTTAAGGTGGATTTGGGGTCTCGTCTTGTCAGGGTGGTCTCACATTGGTCTAAATAAGTCTCTGGTATTGTTTGCTTAACTCAAAAATGCTCCAGATCGCTCCAGATTTCCCTGCACCCTCACATTACACACAAAACCGACATGGACAGTTTCTGTTTTGGGTTTCAGGTTATACTTTGTGTTTGATCTGGGTTTATAACACCATGGGGGGTTTCTAGTCACTAATACACTCATAAACAACTTCACAACTCAAGAACCCCACAACCCTCTTCTAGGAATTTTCTAAATTCATCAAACCACACCAAAACACAACTAAACACATGTGGATACTAAAGTGAATGAAATACAAAGCTAATGGCAATGAAAGTACCTCATTTGGCAACTCAAGAATCTTCTTGAGTTGCCCCAAGTGCCCAAAATCCTTGCTTTCTTGGTCCAAAGTGTAGCTTGTGAGCATGTGCATGGTTTTTGTGAAGTTGGGATAGACTTTGGACTTGATTTTGGTGGTGTTTTGTGAGGTTGAAGAGAAAAGGAGATGAAGTGCTGCCATGGTTAAGCTCAAAGGAGAAAGATGAAGGAAAAAAATGAAGTGAGGAAGAAATAGGAGCTTAGTCAAGTTGACCCCTCACCCTCTCTCTCTCATGCCCATACCATATTGTTTAATGCATTTTCTTTTCTTTTTCTTTTCTTATCTTTTCATTTCCAAATCATTTCAAAACCAATCATGCTAGAAAAAATGAAGAAAAATCCATGATAACAATGTAATAAGTGCTAAAATGTGACATGGTGCATGTCATGTGCACAAAACCGGATTAATGCGAGATTAGCGATATTTAATCGCGATTAGCATTAAAATAGTGTATAATTAATCATAAAATTTCATGATTTGCTTAAATTAAATAAAACACCCTCTTTTTAGTAATTTCCATAATTTTCCAAATTTTTCCCAATTTATCGGTATTTAATTATACCGCATTATTAAAATATTCAATATATTTATTATTTAATTATAAAAATCCCCAAAAATAATATTTTATCTTTCTGAAATGTTACAGTCTTCCCCCTTTAAAGAAATTCGGTTCCCGAATTTAAATTTAAACCCCTCTAATACTAAAACATTTCAGTAAAAGACTATGCCGTCGGGGTCCCGAAATCATAAATACATAAAGCACATAGTGGCGCAATGCATGCGCACGAAAAACAAGTATATAATCCAAAATCAAAACTCCGTCAAGCATCCCGCAATCATCGGAGTTATGGCGAAGACATCAATGTCAAAGCCCAAAACGAAACCAACATGATATACATCAAAACCATACATGTAAACATCAAAACTATACATGTAAACATCTGAAGGAAATGCATGCCAAACCTTTTTAAATCGCTGTGCGATGAGCATAACACTGCACAGTGGCGGACGTCTATTGTAATAAAATAACTATATATATATATATACATACATATATATATATATACATACATATATATATATATATACATATCCTTTGTTTAATATGTATGTACCGCCGTTTTTGAAAATACTTTAGAAGGGTTTCCTTCATAAAATGTTTCATGTCATCTCGGACACGTAGATAATTAATGAGACTATGGCTCCTTTTTGGAAATCCCTTTGATATCCATCAATGCATGCAAAAATATACTAGTCCTGCTCAGCTACTATACCAAATAGCAAATATCATAAAAACGTACTGCTCCATAAGAAATCAATCCCAAAATGTGCATAAGAATGCCGCGTGCGTCTTGTGTGCACGGAATTCAAAATCAACAAATGTGCCATACATATGCACAGAAACAAAATCTAAGTGCAACGGGTGTGCACGAAACATCTGTCAAGGGCAACGGGTGTGCCTGACAGCAATATTAGGTGCATCTGATATGCACCAAGAATCTCGATTTAGTGCATCTGGTGTACACCAAAATTACATCTTATATCATGCGCCCAACATGCGCGAAATTCCAAATCAAGTGCATCCATCATGGACGAAATCCAATACCAAGCGCCGAACATGCGCAAAATCTAATCCAAGCGCATCAAATGTGCGCAAGAATCCAAACAGGTGTACAAGGTGCACAAAACAAATATCGTGTATCATAATCAAAATCGACGGTATACAACAAATCTCAATCCAAATTAGGTATACCGTGGTATATAATCTCATAACCATGTGCAACCGCGTGCACAAAATACGTATCAAATGCTAAAACTGTATGAAAACTATGCCGAAAGCATAAGTCAAATCACATGCATAACATAGGCATGAAATCAAAATCAATGTCTCGAATGACATCAAAACGAAGTCAGGTGCAACTGTGGTGCACAAAATACGTATCAGTGCACTGCAAGCATATGTGAACTATACCGAGTGCAAAAACCAAATCGAGTGCGTACCATATGCACAAAATTAACCCAACTGTATGAAATCCATGAAATCATAAACATGTGCAGCCAAGGCACAAAAATGATATCATGTGCAGCCAAGGCACAAAATTAACCCAACTGTATGAAATCCATGAAATCATAAATCAACACAATGGTGTACAAATCATATCTCAAGTGTAATAACTATGCACAAAATTACTCAGTAGGTGCAACCATGGTGCACGAAAACAATTATCATGAAACTCAGTCATCAAAACTCAATCATGCGAATAGATCGCCCAAAATACCGAAATCAAGTATGGCGGAATAGTCCCGCTCAAGCACATCCTCTAAGAATCTCTAGTCAACTGTCGTGGTCACTCATAACATGTCTCGTCGACGGGGCCGAACTCTGGCCTGCTGGGTGTGCACAATATGACCGCTCCTGGGTCCAAGTATTTTCATATAGTATTCCAAAAAAGTCTTGTTGAGGTCTCTCCCAAATCTCGTTTCTGCGGAACTGCCCAGTGGTTATCACCCGTTACTATATCTGTTTCTTGTTCCGGAACGGCTGCATACTCATCGCGACTCTTTCTGGAAGATATATCCATAAATAACGCCTCCGTATGCGTGTCACATCTCTGATGTCGGTGGAGTGGAACGTCATCTCATTTCTTACTCCACTTTTCTCTAATGTCGACTGCTTCAGACTCATCCCTTCGTGGCTGCATGGACTGTGCTCCAACGGCTATACTCGTATCTGGAGTCTTCTAAGAAATGTATCCCATCACCTGATATCCGAATGAAGTCGAACCATTCGATCGATTCGTCAAAACCTCATAATCCCCCAAGAGCTCAACATCTTGGGTACAGTTTAATAGTATTCTAGTATATGCCACAGTACCTATGGACCAGCCGTAGAAGGGCAAACCCAAGCCTCATTAATGGCACCGCTAAACTGCTACAAACCCTAAGGTTTCGATGTGTTCTCATGGTCATTATATCGAGTTAGGGTTTCATTCTTCTAGAGGGTTCACGGAATTACTTGCATGTTTCTCCGAATACTTTAAACTTGGAAAAATAGGTTTCTGATATTCGATCATCTTCTAGCGACTCCCAACGTACCTGCGTGAAGTCATCTCTAACTGGAATCAATCAATCTGATGACCTCGCGTCGGGGTAGGCAACGAATCACATGTCCTAGTCATTCCTCCTTGGTTGACTAGCAATTTTCTATCATATCTCTAAGTATACTCGTGCGGCAATAGCTCCAAACATCTGGGGCGATATCTCATCATTTGCAGCAGCAACTGGCTCATTCGTCCGCACACTGAACAGTGCCTCAATCATCACGAATAGTCGGTGCATTGACGGTCATCACATTCTGGCTGGCCTCTAGCAGTGGCCCAATCCTCTGGTGCTGATCTGCACGTCCGAGAAATCCCCTAAAAGTGATCCATCAAACGTCCATGGCGCAAAAACACAAAAAAAACGACGCCTCTATGCAATCGTATGTCCCTGGAATCACGCCCTGGTCAGTTCTCGTCCGTGACGAGCTCGTGCTGACCGCAACTTTATCCGTAGCTCTCTCTGCCCGTGTAATCGTGGCAGCAAAACCATAAACCGATATCGATGAGGATAGATCATGAATGAATATAATAATGTGCAAGGAAATGTACATCCTAAGGCTTCTTAAGCGGAGTAGCATATCGTAAGTATGCCGCGGAACATACATACGGTACGTCACTCTCCTTAAGTCACCTACTCCATCAACAAAGGTCAACCTATGCGACAAAAGTTCGATTCTAATACCCCCTCGACAAAGTCTACGTTCCATAAGGTCAAGCCTAGATTCCGTATATATCAAAACGCCCTAGGCTCCGCATAGTCAAACATAGACTGGATCCAAGGTTAAGCTAGCGCTCTGATACCAACTTTGTCACGACCCGAAATAGCACGTGACTGGCACTTGAATCATATGTAGTCTATAGGACCACATCTAATTCAAGTAAACCAAAAGCCCAGAAATCTAAAACCATTTCAAATAATAAATGAAGGAAAACTTGTTTAAAAGCAAGTGGTTTTAATAGCATAAGCCGGATTATGCGTTTTTAAAACATCAAGTCCTTTCTGAAAATTTCGGCAGAGTTTCCTTTGTAAATACTGGCCCCGAACGGGGTACAACATGAATAATATATACATGAATGATAAAAGGCATCCCCAAGCAGGAGCTAGCTCTTCGTCAATCGACGGTCACAACCACGCAAGCAATATAATATACAACGCCGAAAGGCGAGGATCAAAACTGAAAAGGAAACTCAAAAACAACAAGAAAACCATAATAATACAACGCGCGACTCTAAGGGCAAATGAATAAACAATCTGGTCTCTAAGTCAAATAAATATACAAGTTTGGTTGATGGAGTTTACTAGATACAGCTGAATATAAATAAATACAATGGTGGTCACGATACAAGTGAACCCACCTACCAAAGCAATCACCCGGAAAGAAGCAGTGTGCCAGCAAAACCGCAACGAAACATGTACGGCAAAACCTGCAAGAAACTGTGGCACAACGGGGGTGAGTTGCCAACTCGTGAGCAGAAAACATCACCGAGCAGAAATCATATGTGTGACTCAATCCTAGGTCAATACGATCAATATATGTATAACCTCAAAAATGATAAGTCTGAAGCATGAAAAGGTGGCAAGGGTAAACATCTATACATAAGTGTAATCCCATGTGCTTGTGTCAGTGTCTCAGATATCAATGTATCATATGTATGAGGTATGAATGTAATGTAATGAAAACAGAATACATGTAAATGAAGAAACTGTTTTCTTAAATTAATGAGATTTCTGTATATTTAAAACGAGGTATCATCAATGAATCGATATAAATCGGAGTCTAGCATCGACACAAACATACACCCAAATATCCAATATCTCGGGCTCCGGCTATCCGGACTAGCCCATATCAAAAAATCTTAAATACCTCAAGTATCAATATCTGGGACTCCAGCTATCTGGACTGGCCCCTGGGCTCCGGCTATCCGGACTGGCCTGACCCCGATCGGTAAGTCACAAAACATTCACCGGTCAGCAATGCTCCCCTGTCACAAGCTCAGCGCCATCATCTGCGATCTTCTTGCCCCGGGGTACCGCACCGGGTCCACCATGCACCCACAAATGGTTCCTCCTCCTTCTCGAATTGGGTGTATGATATCGCTCAAGAGCCGAGAAAACTCATGGCCAGGGGTACTGATCAACGTCTAGTACAATACTGATACCATCAACAAAATATATATGCGTATGTATGAAAACGCCACGCCTAAAGACCCGCTAAACACCGTGTCGTATCTCATAATACGAACCGCGTCACATCACCGATCTCATGGCTTCAAGCCCAATCTCATCGACTCATCTCCTGATCATATACTATCCTCAATCCATGTATGTATGTATATATATATATATGCATACATAGTCAAATACCCATGTGTGTGTATACATATCCCCATATACGCACAAGTAATAAAATGTATGCATGTGTGTGCGTGCGTGTGGGTGTAATCTCTAATCTAGGGTTCGCAACTACAACTAACTAATGACGCTATCAAACAAGTCTTCTAAAGCATTTATAGCTAAGTAATCAAATCTTATAATACTATAAAGGTATATATCTATAAATATATTTTATAACGCATTCGCGTTTTATTTTACGAAACTGCGGGGGTGCTATACGCCATCCACCCGACTTCCCCCGTAGATATATATCTACTCACCTGATCTTCGTTTGCCGATGCCGACGTCCCCACACGCTTGCTTGTCATCTTGAAGTCCTCGTGGGGGTACCTGCACATCATAACGTATCGTGCCGCATTAAAATCCAATCCGCAATCGAAACGACACACGAAACTCACATAGGTCAAAACCTATGGTTTGCTCTCGCAAATCAACCAAATAACACTCGATTTCGACGTACAAACGTCAAGTGATCGAATACAAAACAAACTACCAAAACTTAGATTCAAAAAAACATCAAAAAACATAAGGCAGCAACCTTGAAAACATGCTCCAGATTTTAGTTCAGGGAAAAACAAGGTAAGCAAACAACACTAGGGAGATATATAGAATATATATGAGCTATGGAAGCAACCTAGACACCTAACTCTACAGAGTGGCCGGCCAGAACCCCAGGAAATCCAGCCTCCTTGGTTTTAAGGTGGATTTGGGGTCTCGTCTTGTCAGGGTGGTCTCACATTGGTCTAAATAAGTCTCTGGTATTGTTTGCTTAACTCAAAAATGCTCCAGATCGCTCCATATTTCCCTGCACCCTCACATTACACACAAAAACGACATGGACAGTTTCTGTTTTGGGTTTCAGGTTATACTTTGTGTTTGATCTGGGTTTATAACACCATGGGGGGTTTCTAGTCACTAATACACTCATAAACAACTTCACAACTCAAGAACCCCACAACCCTCTTCTAGGAATTTTCTAAATTCATCAAACCACACCAAAACACAAGTAAACACATGTGGATACTAAAGTGAATGAAATACAAAGCTAATGGCAATGAAATACAAAGCTAATGGCAATGAAAGTACCTCATTTGGCAACTCAAGAATCTTCTTGAGTTGCCCCAAGTGCCCAAAATCCTTGCTTTCTTGGTCCAAAGTATAGCTTGTGAGCATGTGCATGGTTTTTGTGAAGTTGGGATAGACTTTGGACTTGATTTTGGTGGTGTTTTGTGAGGTTGAAGAGAAAAGGAGATGAAGTGCTGCCATGGTTGAGCTCAAAGGAGAAAGATGAAGGAAAAAAATGAAGTGAGGAAGAAATAGGAGCTTAGTCAAGTTGACCCCTCACCCTCTCTCTCTCATGCCCATACCATATTGTTTAATGCATTTTCTTTTCTTTTTCTTTTCTTATCTTTTCATTTCCAATTCATTTCAAAACCAATCATGCTAGAAAAAATGAAGAAAAATCCATGATAACAATGTAATAAGTGCTAAAATGTGACATGGTGCATGTCATGTGCACAAAACCGGATTAATGCGAGATTAGCGATATTTAATCGCGATTAGCATTAAAATAGTGTATAATTAATCATAAAATTTCATGATTTGCTTAAATTCAATAAAACACCCTCTTTTTAGTAATTTCCATAATTTTCCAAATTTTTCCCAATTTATCGGTATTTAATTATACCGCATTATTAAAATATTCAATATATTTATTATTTAATTATAAAAATCCCCAAAAATAATATTTTATCTTTCTGAAATATTACAGTCTTCCCCCTTTAAAGAAATTCGGTTCCCGAATTTAAATTTAAACCCCTCTAATACTAAAACATTTCAGTAAAAGACTATGCCGTCGGGGTCCCGAAATCATAAATACATAAAGCACATAGTGGCGCAATGCATGCGCACGAAAAACAAGTATATAATCCAAAATCAAAACTCCGTCAAGCATCCCGCAATCATCGAAGTTATGGCGAAGACATCAATGTCAAAGCCCAAAATGAAACCAACATGATATACATCAAAACCATACATGTACACATCAAAACTATACATGTAAACATCTGAAGGAAATGCATGCCAAACCTTTTTAAATCGCTGTGCGATGAGCATAACACTGCACAGTGGCGAACATCTATTGTAATAAAATAACTATATATATATACATATATATATATATATACATATCCTTTGTTTAATATGTATGTCCCGCCATTTTTGAAAATAATTTAGAAGGGTTTCCTTCATAAAATGTTTCATGTTATCTCGGACACGTAGATAATTAATGAGACTATAGCTCCTTTTTGGAAATCCCTTTGATATCCATCAATGCATGCAAAAATATACTAGTCCTGCTCAGCTACTATACCAAATAGCAAATATCATAAAAACGTACTGCTCCATAAGAAATCAATCCCAAAATGTGCATAAGAATGCCGCGTGCGTCTTGTGTGCACGGAATTCAAAATCAACAAATATGCCATACATATGCACAGAAACAAAATCTAAGTGCAACGGGTGTGCACGAAACATCTGTCAAGGGCAACGGGTGTGCCTGACAGCAATATTAGGTGCATCTGATATGCACCAAGAATCTCGATTTTGTGCATCTGGTGTACACAAAAATTACATCTTATATCATGCACCCAACATGCGTGAAATTCCAAATCAAGTGCATCCATCATGGACGAAATCCAATATCAAGCGCCGAACATGCGCAAAATCCAATCCAAGCGCATCAAATGTGCGCAAGAATCCAAACAGGTGTACAAGGTGCACAAAACAAATATCGTGTATCATAATCAAAATCGACGGTATACAACAAATCTCAATCCAAATCGGGTATACCGTGGTATATAATCTCATAACCATGTGCAACCGCGTGCACAAAATACGTATCAAATGCTAAAAGTGTATGAAAACTATGCCGAAAGCATAAGTCAAATCACATGCATAACATAGGCATGAAATCAAAATCAATGTCTCGAATGACATCAAAACGAAGTCAGGAGCAACTGTGGTGCACAAAATACGTATCAGTGCACTGCAAGCATATGTGAACTATACCGAGTGCAAAAAATAAATCGAGTGCGTACCATATGCACAAAATTAACCCAACTGTATGAAATCCATGAAATCATAAACATGTGCAGCCAAGACACAAAAACGATATCAAGTGCAATAACTGTGCATAAATCATAAATCAATACGATGGTGTACAAATCATATCTCAAGTGTAATAACTATGCACAAAATTACTCAGTAGGTGCAACCATGGTGCACGAAAACAATTATCATGAAACTCAGTCATCAAAGCTCAATCATGCGAATAGATCGCCCAAAATACCGAAATCAAGTATGGCGGAATAGTCCCGCTCAAGCACATCCTCTAAGAATCTCTGGCCAACTGTCGTGGTCACTCATAACATGTCTCGTCGACGGGGCCGAACTCTGGCCTGCTGGGTGTGCACAATATGACCGCTCCTGGGTCCAAGTATTTTCGTATAGTATTCCAGAAAAGTCCTGTTGAGGTCTCTCCCAAATCTCGTTTCTGCCGAACTGTCCGGTGGTTATCACCCGTTACTATATCTGTTTCTTGTTCCGGAATGGCTGCATACTCATTGCGACCCTTTCTGGAAGATATATCCATAAATAACGCCTCCGTATGCATGTCACATCTCTGATGTCGGCAGAGTGGAACGTCATCTCATCAAGATCTCGTACGAACTTCTTACTCCACTTTTCTCTAATGTCGACTGCTTCGGACTCATCCCTTCGTGGCTGCATGGACTGTGCTCCAACGGCTATACTCGTATCTGGAGTCTTCCAAGCAATGTATCCCATCACCTGATATCCGAATGAAGTCGAACCATTCGATCGATTCGTCAAAACCTCATAATCCCCCAAGAGCTCAACATCTTGGGTACAGTTTAATAGTATTCTAGTATATGCCACAGTACCTATGGACCAGCCGTAGAAGGGCAAACCCAAGCCTCATTAATGGCACCGCAAAAGTGCTACAAACTCTAAGGTTTCGATGTGTTCTCATGGTCATTATATCGAGTTAGGGTTTCATTCTTCTAGAGGGTTCACGGAATTACTTGCATGTTTCTCCGAATACTTTAAACTTGGAAAAATAGGTTTCTGACATTCGATCGTCTTCTAGCGAATCCCAACGTACCTGCGTGAAGTCATCTCTAACTGGAATCAATCAATCTGATGACCTCGCGTCGGGGTAGGCAACGAATCACATGTCCTAGTCATTCCTCCTTGGTTGACTAGCGATTTTCTATCATATCTCTAAGTATACTCGTGCGGCAATAGCTCCAAACATCTAGGGCGATATCTCATCATTCGCAGCAGCAACTGGCACATTCGTCCACACGCTGAACAGTGCCTCAATCATCACGAATAGTCGGTGCATTGACGGTCATCACATTCTGGCTGGCCTCTAGCAGTGGCCCAATCCTCTGGTGCTGATCTGCACGTCCGAGAAATCCCCTAAAAGCGATCCATCAAACGCCCATGGCGCAATAACACAAAAAAAATGACGCCTCTATGCAATCGTATGTCCCTGGAATCACGCCCTGGTCAGTTCTCGTCCGTGACGAGCTCGTTCTGACCGCAACTTTATCCGTAGCTCTCTCTGCCCGTGTAATCGTGGCAGCAAAACCATAAACCGATATCGATGAGGATAGATCATGAATGAATATAATAATGTGCAAGGAAATGTACATCCTAAGGCTTCTTAAGCGGAGTAGCGTATCGTAAGTATGCCGCGGAACATACATACGGTACGTCACTCTCCTTAAGTCACCTACTCCATCAACAAAGGTCAACCTATGCGACAAAAGTTCGAGTCTAATACCCCCTCGACAAAGTCTACGTTCCATAAGGTCAAGCCTAGATTCCGTATATATCAAAACGCCCTAGGCTCCGCATAGTCAAATATAGACTGGATCCAAGGTTAACCTAGCGCTCTGATACCAACTTTGTCACGATCCGAAATAGCACGTTACTGGCACTTGAATCATATGAAGTTTATATGACCACATCTAATTCAAGTAAGCCAAAAGCCCAGAAATCTAAAACCATTTTAAATAATAAATGAAGGAAAACTTGTTTAAAAGCAAGTGGTTTTAATAGCATAAGCCGAATTATGCGTTTTTAAAACATCAAGTCCTTTCTGAAAATTTCGGTAGAGTTTCCTTTATAAATACTGGCCCCGAACGGGGTACAACATGAATAATATATACATGAATGATAAAAGGCATCCCCAAGCAGGAGCTAGCTCTTCGTCAATCGACGATCACAACCACGCCAGCAATATAATATACAACGCCGAAGGGCGAGGATCAAAACTGAAAAGGAAACTCAAAAACAACAAGAAAACCATAATAATACAACGTGCGACTCGAAGGTCGAAAGAATAAACAATCTGGTCTCTAAGTCAAATAAATATACAAGTTTGGTTGATGGAGTTTACTAGATACAGCTGAATATAAATAAATACAATGGTGGTCATGATACAAGTGAACCAACCTACCAAAGCAATCACCCGGAAAGAAGCAGTGTGCCAGCAAAGCTACAACGAAACCTGTACGGCAAAACCTGCAAGAAACTGTGGCACAACGGTGGTAAGTTGCCAACTCGTGAGCAGAAAACATCACCGAGCAGAAATCATATGTGTGACTTAATCCTAGGTCAATACGATCAATATATATATATATATATAACCTCAAAAATGATAAGTCTGAAGCATGAAAAGGTGGCAAGGATAAACATCTATACATAAGTGTAATCCCATGTGCTCGTGTCAGTGCCTCAGGTATCAATGTATCATATGTATGAGGTATCAATGTAATGTAATGAAAACAGAATACATGTAAATGAAGAAACTGTTTTCTTAAATTAGTGAGATTTCTGTATATTTAAAACGAGGTATCATCAATGAATCAATATAAATCAGTGTCTAGTATCGACACAAAATATACACCCAAATATCCAATATCTCGGGCTCCGGCTATCCGGACTGGCCCATATCAAAAAATCTCAAATACCTCAAGTATCAATATCTGGGGCTCCGGCTATCCGGACTGGCCCCTGGGCTCCGGCTATCCGGATTGGCCCGACTCCGATCGGTATCCTCCGGATATCCGTCGAGTCACAAAACAATCACCGGTCAGCAATGCTCCCCTGTCACAGGCTCAACGCCATCATCTTCGATCTTCTTTCCCCGGGGTACCGCACCGGATCCACCATTCACCCACAGACGGTTCCTCCTCCTCCTCGAATTGGGTGTATGATATCACTCAAGTGCCGAAAAAACTCATAGTGGACATATCTCAAATCATATCATGAGAAAACCCCAACTTTCATTTTAAAATGATAAAAAGTTTTCATAAAATTCTTGCGGTTTCTCTAAATCCAGAAATCTCATGAAAATCCCAATCTTGAAAATAAATAAACAATGAATTTAAAGTATTGGGCTCAGGCAATCCGGACTGGCCCTAAAAATACAATGCATGACTATGAATAATAAATATGCATGAAGTATGACAGTAATGAATGCAATATCTAAACTAGCACAATAATGATATGTTGAAACTATCAGCTAACAAGCGATATCAATCAAATAATACTCTCCAAAGTGTACGTGACATGGTAATTATCGATGATGATGTGTGTGAGCCGGCAAGTAAGTGTATGTGGAACATACGCATCATTGGTAATGGTGCTGGTGTCCTGACAGTATGATTTCAGGAATAGCATATGAAAACCCAATATAAGCATGCGATGCGATGCGAACAGCAAGAATATGCGGGAGCTGAATAATAAAAACAATAATAAGGAATATGCATCTGAATAAACGAGTCTACAAGTAAACTACAGGTCTAAACTAACAGACTAATCAAAAGGGGTAAGGGAAACCACCTAAATCTGAGTCGATATATATATATATATATATATATATATATATATATATATATATATATATATATATATATGTATATAATAGTCGATGATCCCGCCTCAACAGTATCTCTCACGATATCCTATATAATATGACATCCTCGAGTCAAGAGTGCGGATCAAACATCAAAATATAGCTCGTACGGTAAATCCGTCGTACGGCCTCCCAAATCTTGGTACGGGTCAATATCACATTTATCAAACTATTCACCTGGTATCCTTTTATCATATATAATGATTTGGGGTACTGATCTATGTCTGGTACAATACTGATACCACCTACAAAATATGTATGTGTGGGTATAAAAACGCCACGCCTAAAGACCCACTAAACACCGTGTCGTATCTCATAATACGAACCACATCACATCACCGATCTCATGGCCTCAAGCCCAATCTCATCGACTCATCTCTTGATCATATACTATCCTCAATCCATGTATATGTATTACGTATATATATATATATATACACACACACACACACATAGTCCCATACCCATGTGTGTGTGTGTGTGTGTATACATATCCCCATATACGCACAGGTAATAAAATGTATGCATGTGTGTGTGTGCATGTGGGTGTAATCTCTAATCTAGGGTTCGCGACTACAACTAACTAATGACGCTATCAAACAAGTCTTCTAAAGCATTTCTAGATAAGTAATCAAATCTTATAATAATATAAAGGTATATATCTATAAATATATTTCATAACGCATTCGCGTTTTATTTTACGAAACTGCGGGGGTGCTATACGCCATCTACCCGACTTCCCCCGTAGATATATATCTACTCACCTGATCTTCGCTTGCCGATGCCGACGTCGCCACGTGCTTGCTTGTCATCTTGAAGTCCTCATGGGGGTACCTACATATCATAACGTATCGTACTGCATTAAAATCCAATCCGCAATCGAAACGACACACGAAACTCACATAGGTCAAAACCTATGGTTTGCTCTCAGCAAATCAACCAAATAACACTCGATTTCAACGTACAAACGTCAAGTGATCGAATACCAAACCAAATACCAAAACTTAGATCCAAAAAACATCGCAAAATATAAGGCAGCAATCTTGAAAACATGCTCCAGATTTTAGTTCAGGTAAAAACAAGGTAAGCAAACAACACCGGGGTGATATATAGGATATATATGAGCTATGGAAGCAACTTAGAAACCTAACTCTACAGAGTGTGTAGGGTTCCGAGGCACTCTCAAGAGGTCTCACGAGGCATCAACCATGCCAATTTCAAATTTTACGGGTGCCGAGAAACCCTAATACGGATCGTTAACTAGAAATTTAGGCGATAAACTAAACTAGTTAACAACTTAACTAAAGATAAGAAGCTACAACCTTTGTAGATCCGGATATCCACTTCCTTGGCTCCACGTAGGCGTCCTCTCGCTGTCCATCTCGAATCCCGGACTCAATCGTCGGCTTGATCGGAGAAATGGGCGGACTAGGTCGTCGGCTTCGTGCCGAAGATGATCTACGTCGAGGCATCACAAGTTCAAGCTCCGACTTCACAAATTTGTGAAACTTGTGAAGAAAACACCCAAAACAACTTGGCAAGAGGTAGAAGGTGAAGAAATAGGAGGTGGGTTCACTTTGGAATTGGATTTCTCACTTTAGAACTCAAGTTGCCATTGATGGCATCAAGCTTTCTTGAAGAAGAAGATGATGAAGAAGAAGAAAGAATATGATAAGTGTTGAATTAAAATGAAAAATAAATCAATAGTTATCATAAGCTAACCATAGTTGAGTGTAGAGAATAAACCATGGTTACTTGGATGGGTTTGGGTTAAGCATGAAGACAAGAATGGTTAAGAAGTCAAAGCTTCATGAAGCTTCAACTAGAAACAAATAAAGCCACCATTCTCATCTAAACCATTTCCAAATAAATAAATGAACAAATAAATAAATAAATGAAAAAACAAAACCCTAATCATCTCTTAACCATGGTTTAATTTTTTACACTTAACCAAATGATCAAGTATCATCAAACATGATACAAATATGTGCACAAAAGTATATCACATATACTTCTTGCACATCAAGTGAGAAAATCCATTTGAAGTGAACCGATACTAGTTAATGCAAAGTAATATATCAAATATATAATTATACATTAAATCATTAAATCAACACTTGATTTAACGATCCGGTCATATCGCATATAACCGACTAGTATCCTCTGTATCGGCTTATCGAATCAATCCTTGATTCGATATCTAGGTTATATCGAATATAACCAATCGATACATCCATCGCGAGAATGAAAATACGGTATCACATACACGCATTATTCTCGGTCCTGCACATATCTCATATGCGCTCCTATTTTGTTTTGCTTAAGCCAGGAAACCTCTGTGTAGGACTCTAAAGACTCGTCAATACGCCGGTAGCAGATGATGATCATATCAAGTACCCACAAGCCGCAAGCGGTCTGCTAAACGTAACGGCCATCCGGGTATTGAGAGATCAGAAGATCGACGAGCTAGTCCTCTCACACTCCTGTGAATCCAACCAGTAACACTTACCGTACAGTCCGGTCTGTTCGTATGATATGTCGCATATCAAGTCTAGGGATGGTAAACGTCAGACCCCAATAACCGATAAGTCGTGCCGATGTGAGGCTCATAACGGGTCGAGAAACTACTGGTAACACTTACCAGCAAATCTCTGATCAGCCCTGGCCAGGGACTTCCCTGTTACGGCCAATCGAGCACTGCGCAACATCAACCCCCAATACCGGGAGAGACGAAACCCCTCCTATCGCTCATTGCCTCCATGTGACTCGGGACTGTACCCAAAGACCACCGTTTTGCACGCCCTCATGGACGTGGTAAGGTGGAGATCAAAGCACAGTGGGAATCACACAAGACTCTATGACGATCTCGGGTCTACAGACTAACCTGTACAAGTGTCACCTGAGAACTGCCATCTGACGTGAGGTATAATACCATCTGGGAGTTCTCAGCGAGTCCGTCCAGTGTACCCAGTCTCCACTGAGCACCCGCATACCATCTCTGATATCAAACACCAATGGATATGGGATCATCCATCGCCCATCTCATGGGTCAAGAAGCGTATACGCTAGTCTACACTGGTATATCGATGCCCTGTCTTGATACACCCTCGACTAGGGACCTTGAAGGATGTACTTATGGACTACTATGTCCCCACTAGTATGATCTGCATCATAGTCCAGGTAGTCAAGTACACATCCTAAGGGCTTTATCAACATGTAACTATAAGACAGTTTAAAGAGACAAGTGTACATGTTAAGATAAAGAGTGACCAGATAGCATACTATCATATCGAGCAAGAAAGTCATCTCTATATATGTCCAAGCATCCAATATAATATACATCATCTGTACAATACTGGCCTCTAGGGCATACATACAACTAACAATCTCCCACTTGCACTAGGGCCAGCTGCTGTAGTATCGCATACCGAGCATCCTGAAGAGTCTCTCAAACTGTATCTGGGGAATGGCCTTCGTGAGTGGATCCGCCGTGTTGTTCTTCGTGTCAACTCTCCTGACCTCGATCTCCCGGCGATCAACTATCTCCCGGATCAAGTGATACCGCCTCAGAATATGCCTGGATCGCTGATGGGACCTGGGTTCCTTGGCCAAAGCCACCGCTCCATTGTTATCGCAATACAAAGGTATTAGATGCTCAATGGATGGAACCACTCCAAGTTCAGTAATGAACTTCTTGATCCAGACAGCCTCTTTGGCAACATCGTTGGCAGCGATGTATTCAGCCTTCATCGTCGAGTCTGCCACGGTTTCCTGTTTGGAACTCTTCCAGCTAACCGTCCCTCCGTAAAGGGTAAAGACAAAGCCCGACTGCGACTTAGAGTCGTCCTTATCACTCTGGAAGCTCGAATCGGTAAAGGACTCCACTTGGAGTTCTCCGTTACCATACACCAAGAGCATCTCTTTAGTCCTTCGCAAGTACTTGAGAATGCTCTTCACAGCTGTCCAGTGATTCTCTCCAGGATCAGCTTGATACCTGCTCACTACACTTAGTGAGTATACTACATCGGGTCTGGTACATAGCATCGCGTACATGATAGAGCCTACAGCCGAAGCATAGGGTATCCCTTGCATGCGAGCTCTCTCCAAATCAGTCTTGGGAGACATCTCTTTAGAGAGAGTGACTCCAGAGATCGTGGGCAAGTTCCCACGCTTGGATTCTTCCATACTAAACCTCTTTAGTATGGTGTCAATGTACCTGAATTGGGACAATCCCAATATCCGTTTGGATCTATCTCTATAGATCCTGATTCCCAATATGCAGGAGGCATCACCAAGATCTTTCATTGAGAATCTTTGTGATAAGAAGAGCTTGACCGATTGCAGCATAGGAATATCATTTCCTATCAAGAGTATGTCGTCCACGTACAATACGAGGAAGACAACCTTACTCCCTGCCACCTTCTTGTAAATACAAGGTTCATCTGGGTTTTTGACGAAATCAAACTCTTTGATAACGACATCAAAGCAGATGTTCCAACTCCGCGATGCTTGCTTTAATCCATAAATGGATTTAAGCAGCTTGCACACCTTGCCGCTGCTCCCACTGTCTACGAAGCCCTCTGGCTGAGTCATGTACACGCACTCTTCTAAATCACCATTTAGAAAGGCGGTCTTAACATCCATTTGCCAGATTTCGTAATCATGGTATGCAGCGATGGCAAGCATGATCCGGATGGATTTAAGCATAGCCACTGGAGAAAAAGTTTCGTCATATTCCACACCTGGTCTTTGACGAAAACCCTTTGCTACAAGTCTAGCTTTGAAAGTCTCCACTTTCCCATCTACACCAAGTTTCTTCTTGAAGATCCACTTGCTCCCGATGGGTTTTACCCCTTCAGGAGCAACTTCCAAAGTCCATACTTTGTTGGTGTACATGGATTCCATCTCGGACCGCATAGCATCCAGCCATTTCACTGAGTCCCCACTCGTGATGGCCTGCTCGAAGCTAGTTGGGTCATCATCCTCCATGATGCAATCCTCGCTCCCACCATCCATGAGAAAACCGTAGTATCTCTCAGGTTGGCGAGGAACCCTACTAGATCGGCGGAGAGGCTGAGGTTCATTGGGAGCTGCTGAATCCTCTGGTTCCACTAAATCTTCAGTTTGAGTTTGTGTAGTCGGAATTTCTTCAAGTTCTACCATATCCCCACTAATTTCTTTTGCAAGAAATTCCTTTTCTAAAAAGGTGGCATGTCGAGAAATAAACACTTTTTGTTCCTCTGTATGGTAGAAAAGATATCCATGTGAATGTTTGGGATATCCCACAAACTTGCATAGAACTGACCGTGCATCGAGCTTGTCCGGATTTTGCCTTTTGACATAGGCTGGGCAACCCCATATCTTAATTCGTTTAAGACATGGTTTCTTCCCACTCCATATCTCATATGGTGTGGTAGGTACAGATTTAGTTGGAACTTGATTCAATAGGTATGCTGCTGTTTCCAGCGCATATCCCCAGAAGGAAATAGGTAACTCAGCTGTGCTCATCATAGAGCGCACCATATCTAATAGGGTGCGGTTCCTCCGTTCTGATACACCGCTGTGTTGTGGTGTATATGGAGGAGTCAGCTGAGAGAGAATCCCATTCTCTTTTAGGAAGTTCAGGAATTCATTGCTCAAGTATTCACCTCCTCGATCAGATCGAAGGATTTTAATACTTTTTCCAGTTTGGTTCTCAACTTCTTGTTTATATTCTCTAAATTTCTCAAAAGCTTCTGATTTGTGTTTCATCAGGAACACATACCCGAACCTAGAGAGATCGTCAGTGAATGTAATGAAGTATGAAGAACCATCCCTGGCATGTGTAGATATAGGACCGCATACATCACTATGTATCAGTCCTAAGAGTTCAGTAACTCTTTCTCCGTGTCCTGTAAACGGAGTTTTGGTCATCTTGCCTTTGAGACATGACTGGCAAGTGTCATAAGATGAAAATTCAAATGGATTCAAATATCCATCCTTATGCAACTTAGCCAGTCGTGTCGCATTGATATGACCCAGTCTACAATGCCACAAGAAGGATTCGTTCAGTTCAGAACTCTTCCTCTTGTGTGTGTTAGTTATGCTCAGAACTGTTGATTGATTTAGAACATAAATGCCATTGCACAACGTGCCTGATCCAACCAACTTTTGGTTACGGAAAATATTCATAATATTGTCCTGTAATACAAAATTATATCCCTCTTTACTCAATAAAGAAACCGATATAATGTTGCATATCAGGTTCGGCATGTAATAGCATTCGTTCAGAACCAATGTATTACCAGTTGGTAATACAAGGTGATATTCCCCGACAGTCTTAGCTGCAACAATTGCACCATTTCCAACTCTAATGTCTTTATCACCTTCTCCAAGTTCTCTACCTTTTCTAAGCCCATGTAACTGATTACATATATGGGATCCTGACCCGGTATCTAATACCCAGGACGTAGGGCAAATGGAGAAACAGTTCTCTGTAACGAACATACCCGAAGAAAATGCATCATCATGTACTTTCTTCATTCGGGTGGCTTGGGAATCCTGATATTCCCCTATATCCTGTTCAGTCCTATAACTCTTATAGGTAAGAACGGAACCAACGTTCCCCAGCACAGTATAACATGCGGGTTCGGTCAATACATCCATATTATTATCTTTATTAGGGCATGAAATGGTCGCTACCTAGAGAGAGAGAGAAGAAAACACTTTAGCGTAAGCTCGTGCAAGATCAAATTGGTTATTATCTTATCTAATCAGGATGGCTCCAACTGGTTTTTATCAAATCTTCCTTCAAATCCTAAAAGGAAAGACTAGCCGGGATTAATTACACACTACAAGTTCGCCAATCTTTCAGCCAGGCCAGTGTCGGTACTTTGAGGGAGGTTCCCCGTGCTTTCGCACGGACCTAATTAAAGTAAACCTCGTTTTCCCAGAGACGTAACCCCGTTGACACCTTTCTAGACACCTACTTGATCGGCTAATTGTAATGTGTAAAACTCTCCCAGGAGTAACTCTTACTCGCAGTGGGTATCGGGATCCAACTATCTTATAGAAGGTATGCAAACTCATTGCAAATTTCAACACTTGAAATTCCCGATAATATTTTGCCCCTAGCGTCCTATAACCTTGACAAAGGCCAACAAATCATAGCATGCTAATCAAGTTCAACCCGTCATTTCTTGATTGAATCAAACCCACCCGCACGGCCCTTGACAAAGGCCAACAAGGTCGTACGACTACCCTGAAACAATCTGCATCATATGCATAAGCAGATAATCACTATTCAGCTACCGCACACTACGCCTTGACAAAGGCCAACAAACGCAGCACGAATACTAAACAGTTCTTATCTGAAATGACGGAGGGCTACGACAGGTTTTTCTGAAAACCTATTACGTAATGAACTTGATATCGTTGTAGAATCAAATGAAGTTTTGAAATGGAGTGATTTTGAGGCTTTTCTAGTTTTGCTAAAGGGGTCACTCCCGGTGAAGGGATCGTCGGCCCTTTCCTCGTCGAATGAGGTGCGGGATATATCATATATATCACTGTGCAAAGCAAAACTCAAAAACAATCAAAAGCAAACCGAGTATGTAGCATCTGCCAGTTATTGCTAAAGGAGTCACTCCCGGTGAAGGGATCTCGGTCCTTTCCTCATCGAATAAGGTGCAGGGTATATCATATATACCGCTGTGCAAAGCAAGAAATGTAGCTACCTGTTTTATTTAAAATTTGATTCTACAACATCTTAGGTTTCTTTTCTTTCATTAATCACATTAATGAAGTCCCATCATTTAAATACCTAAACATCACAGATAGATATGACGTACACTTATGCCATCCGCATTCGCCTCGATGTCCCCTCGTGCACCGTTAGGTTAGGTAACTAACGACAGAGCAGGGCAGGGTTAGTGCGGGTGCAAAACATAAGTAACGTCTATATAATATATCATATATACTATATATAGTATCTATCACAGAACATCACAGATATCGCAGCAGAAGAAACATATGAAATATTGGATATACTAGGACGTCCGTGTTTTCAATACGAGCCAGTATAAAACACGGATTCCACGGTCGTGATGAATAGCCAATCCCACACCCCTAGACCCCTACGAGAGCGGCAAGCAACCCTACCAATTCTAGGGTTAGGAGACCCGGACTCGACTCCTCGAGATGGTCTCCCACTGGACCCTAGAACCCGGTTACTTGTGCTCTCCTCCTTGGGTCTATCCTAGTGCAGAAAAGTAAATAATATACAAAGGGTGACAACTTCCGCAACCTGGAAGTGCCCCAATAAAAGAATATTACATACAAGTTTTTACATGAATGAAAATGAAAAACACTCATCTCACATAAAAAACCCCGGCTATTCAAACACGACAATCCAATATAACATATCCAGCAACACATAACATCACATGTCATCAACGTAAGTAAATATGCACATCCCAATTGTCGTTGACATATAGCAACGAAACCGGCGATATCACATATTACACTTACGGTCACAGAAAAGAAAGTGTAAAACTAAAACAATTGGAATCCGCAACCTCTTTAGACATCACATGCCTAATCAAAATGAAATACTTAGACATCACATGCCTAACAGTTATAAACCCCGCATTTTAGTCTCATTATCGAAAACTCTTTCAATATCAAATGAAACTAAACCGCTAGATTTATATCATTCATTCAGTTATCTCATAACTGTTTGTGAATTCCAATTATTGTATCCCATTCCGGATAAATAGAAAATATTAAACTTTTCGATCGAACATTCGAACACCCAAGTTTTCCCGAAACCGCCCAACACATGAAATAGGTTCAAAGACATTCACTTCATGCCTCAGTACCAACGGTCCAGCCGTAGAAGGGTGAAGCCAACGCCTCACATGTGGCATGCCGTACTGCCCCAAACCCGAAGGTTCAAAGGGCAGTTCAAGACGGTCACATAATCGAGTTAAGGTTTGTTGTCTTCTAGAGGGACCATCGCGTTACTTGCACTACTCAGAACGTCCTTAAACCACACAAAAATCCAACACTTGGATATTTTCCGGCAGGGGAAAAGTTGGGTATTTATATCCGGTCGGACTTTTTAACATATTCAAAAAAATTATCCGGAAAGCACTTAGACAAGATTTGATAACCCGATCGAATCGTCGATTCCCTATACAACCCCAGAACACTCAACTATTGAGTCAAAATAAAAATTCCCAGAAAATTCAGCATAATAAAATAGTAATTACTGTGCAAAACAGGAGTGATGCTGTCATCACATTGCCGCGGAACCACCGCAGAAGCCAGGCTTCTGCCGCGGTTCCGCCGCACTATTTACTGTTCATTGGATAAATTTTGCATCGTAATTCTTAGATTTTCCTGCTGAATTTTTTAAGAATTTTTAATATGGAAAAATCCCAGATTTTAGAAAAAGTCCAAAGAGCACTTGGGTTTTAGGGTTTCGGGTTCGTTCGGGTTTCAAACGACGTCTAGACTTCGCCTAAGGCTCTAGCTAGGCTCTGATACCACTGTAGGGTTCCTAGGCACTCTCAAGAGGTCTCATAAGGCATCAACCATGCCAATTTCAAATTTTACGGGTGCCGAGAAACCCTAATACGGATCGTTAACTAGAAATTTAGGCGATAAACTAAACTAGTTAACAACTTAACTAAAGATAAGAAGCTACAACCTTTGTAGATCCGGATATCCACTTCCTTGGCTCCATGTAGGCGTCCTCTCGCTGTCCATCTCGAATCCCGGACTCAATCGTTGGCTTGATCGGAGAAATGGGCGGACTAGGTCGTCGGCTTCGTGCCGAAGATGATCTACGTCGAGGCATCACAAGTTCAAGCTCCGACTTCACAAATTTGTGAAACTTGTGAAGAAAACACCCAAAACAACTTGGCAAGAGGTAGAGGGTGAAGAAATAGGAGGTGGGTTCACTTTGGAATTGGATTTCTCACTTTAGAACTCAAGTTGCCATTGATGGCATCAAGCTTTCTTGAAGAAGAAGATGATGAAGAAGAAGAAAGAATATGATAAGTGTTGAATTAAAATGAAAAATAAATCAATACTTATCATAAGCTAACCATAGTTGAGTGTAGAGAATAAACCATGGTTACTTGGATGGGTTAGGGTTAAGCATGAAGACAAGAATGGTTAAGAAGTTAAAGCTTCATGAAGCTTCAACTAGAAACAAATAAAGCCACCATTCTCATCTAAACCATTTCCAAATAAATAAATGAACAAATAAATAAATAAATGAAAAAGCAAAACCCTAATCATCTCTTAACCATGGTTTAATTCTTTACACTTAACCAAATGATCAAGTATCATCAAACATGATACAAATATGTGCACAAAAGTATATCACATATACTTCTTGCACATCAAGTGAGAAAATCCATTTGAAGTGAACCAATACTAGTTAATGCAAAGTAATATATCAAATATATAATTATACATTAAATCATTAAATCAACACTTGATTTAACGATCCGGTCATATCGCATATAACCGACTAGTATCCTCTGTATCGGCTTATCGAATCAATCCTTGATTCGATATCTAGGTTATATCGAATATAACCAATCGATACATCCATCGCGAGAATGAAAATACGGTATCACATACACGCATTATTCTCGGTCCTGCACATATCTTATATGCGCTCCTATTTTGTTTCGCTTGAGCCAGGAAACCTCTGTGTAGGACTCTAAAGACTCGTCAATACGCCGGTAGCAGATGATGATCATATCAAGCACCCACAAGCCGCAAGCGGTCTGCTAAACGTAACGGCCATCCGGGTATTGAGCGATCAGAAGATCGACGAGCTAGTCCGCTCACACTCCTGTGAATCCAACCAGTAACACTTACCGTACAGTCCGGTCTGTTCGTCTGATATGTCGCATATCAAGTCTAGGGGTGGTAAACGTCAGACCCCAATAACCGATAAGTCGTGCCGATGTGAGGCTCATAACGGGTCGAGAAACTACTGGTAACACTTACCAGCAAATCTCTGATCAGCCCTGGCCAGGGACTTCCCTGTTACGGCCAATCGAGCACTGCGCAACATCAACCCCCAATACCGGGAGAGACGAAACCCCTCCTATCGCTCATTGCCTCCATGTGACTCGGGACTGTACCCAAAGACCACCGTTTTGCACGCCCTTATGGACATGGTAAGGTGGAGATCAAAGCACAGTGGGAATTACACAAGACTCTATGACGATCTCGGGTCTACAGACTAACCTGTACAAGTGTCACCTGAGAACTGCCATCTGACGTGAGGTATAATACCATCCGGGAGTTCTCGGCGAGTCCGTCCAGTGTACCCAGTCTCCACTGAGCACCCGCATACCATCTCTGATGTCAAACACCAATGGATATGGGATCATCCATCGCCCATCTCATGGGTCGAGAAGCGTATACGCTAGTCTACACTGGTATATCGATGCCCTGTCTCGATACACCCTCGACTAGGGACCTTGAAGGATGTACTTATGGACTACTATGTCCCCACTAGTATGATCTGCATCATAGTCCAGGTAGTCAAGTACACATCCTAAGGGCTTTATCAACATGTAACTATAAGACAGTTTAAAGAGACAAGTGTACATGTTAAGATAAAGAGTGACCAGATAGCATACTATCATATCGAGCAAGAAAGTCATCTCTATATATGTCCAAGCATCCAATATAATATACATCATCTGTACAATACTGGCCTCTAGGGCATACATACTGTAAGTGCACGGCGGCGCCCCGGCCGTCAATCCGACGCCGGAATGCGGAAGCGGTGAATAACTTAAATTTTGCGGACTTAGCAAACCGGCACCACCGCGCACTAAACACCCGGATCGAAACCATTAACTAGTCTAAGCTAACTAGAAGATGGGAAAGAGATATACCGACGATCCAAGTCCTCCGGTCTTCATCTCCACTCCGATCTCCTCGCGGGATCTCCGTCCGTCTCCTCCTCGTCGCCGGAAGTGCACCACATCGCCTACTTTGTTTACGGGCTCCCACCTCAATGCCGAGGCAACTCGGGCACGAAGCCGGCTACTCGACGTGCCCAAGATTCGTTGTAGAATTCGTAGAGAAGGAGTCTCATTTTTGGGGTTTGGAGTTGTGCCATTTTGTGGAAGAAAAGAGAGGAACTTTTGGAAATGAACTAGAGGGCTTTTCTAGTGAGCAAGAGAAACAAAATGCCACACCAAAAATCAATCCACCCCCATCCTCAAGAATGGCCGGCCCCTTGTAGCAAAGGGAGAGGAGAAAAATGAGAGAGTTTTCATGGATAATGAGAGAGCCATCTAATAATCCAATGGAGAGAGAGAGAGAAAGCTATCATATGGAAAATGAAATGATCACTCAAACAAAACAACACTCCACCAACCTCACCCCTCATCATCATCAACAACCATGATGACATCCAAAGTCAAGCCATGATGGAAAAGAAAGAGTCAAAGGATGGGCTCCATCATGAAACCATCATGATACAAACAAAGATGCAAAGACCCCCTCCACAAATGCCTATTTGCAACAATGCAAATAAGCCCTCCTCCACCAATCTTCGGCCAATGAACGGAACAATGGAAATTGGCCGAAACGGAAAGCAAACTGGCAACTCCAGAAAACTGGTCCCGTAATAAATTACAGAAAAAAAACCCCGATACTGTGCATACACACCCGCATTTGTATTTCGACCGAAATACAAATGCAATGAGACAAAATCTACACTGTACTATACTAGGATCCGGCTTATACCAAAACCGGCTAGTAATATCTGTTCGATCCTGATCCGTGCAATACCGCACGTATCTGATCGAACCCTGCCATATAACCATACGGCCTATAGTACAATCTGTCCGATCCTGATCCGTGCAATACCGCACGTATCTGATCGGACCTTGCCATATCTCCATACGGCCTCTACAACCTTTCGCCCGAAAGCTGAGTAACTGAAATATGGGGGACTCTAAAGACTCATCAACACCTTGGTTGTGGATTTAACCACTAGCACGTTAGAGGTATATAAGCCAATACATAACGGGCTACCAGGTATTGACCAAAAGGGACGTCTGCGAGCGAACTCAGCCTGACACCCTACTGAGCCTGTCAGTGACAATATCCGTGCAGTCCGGTCTGTTCGTCTATGAGTATCGCATGGCGGGCCTAGGGGGTTGGTAAAAGTCAGACCCCCAAAAGCGGTACAAGTCGTGTCGGAGTGTAGCCCAGAACACCCTGAGATACTACTGGAATACCTACCAGTAAATCTCCTTGCCTTGGCCAAGGACTTTGTGTAATGGCTCTCCTAGACACAGCACGACCTCACCCCCAATACCGGGAGAGACGAACCCCTGAAGATACGCTCACTGCCTCCATGTGGCTCGGGACTGTACCCAACTAAAACCTGTTTGCACGACTCCTTTGAGCCGTGGTAGGGTAGTAATCAAAGTACAGTGGGAACTCACACGAGACAAATGACGATCCCCAGGTCGATGAACTAACCTGCACACATGTCACCAGGGAACTGCCATCTGACGTCTGGTATATGACCAACTAGCAGGTTCCCGGCGAGTCCTGTCCGGTGTACTCATAACCCAATGAGCACCTGTATACATCTTAGGTGATCCAACTGACACCAGTGGCTTGTGAGACCGGCCACCGCCCCTCGTCGGGGTCTCGACTGTATACACTAGTCTACTAATGGAGTATCGATGCCCGGTCTCGAAACTCCCACGACTAGGGACCTTTTAAGGATATGCTTGTAGACCCCCAGCTCCCACTTATATGATCGCCCTCATACTGCTGGTGGTCAAGCAAGAATCCTAGGGGCTCTATCAACGTGTAATAGCGACGTGTCATGTCACCTAAAGCAGTACACGATGATAAAGGTAAACCAGATAGCATACTATCATCTCGAGTAAGACTGTCCTACCGGGATAGGTCCTCCCTCAATCATTACAATCACGTACCTGTGACCTAATAATTGACTCTGAGGGCACTATCTCCAACAATCTCCCACTTGCACTCAAGGCTAATTATTGCGATGTCGCATACTCACAGCCCGTGTGATACCGAACACCCAACTCCTCTACAAGTCAGTCTCACAAAGCTCGTTTGCGAAACTATTGCGTTCGAGGAATAGCCTCAGTGAGTGGATCCGCTTAGTTGTTTCTTTCTATGTCTCTCTATATCTCAAGTTCGCGGAGAAACCTATCTCCCGAAATGAGCAATACCTGTCTTAGAATGTGTCTGGATGTCTGATGGGACATAGCTCATAAATGAACTCCAAATCCAAACTTCTTAGACTATATCGTCAACTGAACTTAATCAGTATCCTGCGCGCCATGCCTCCCTCAGTATTGCCTTGGACCACCTGTCCAAAATACTGCCCCTCATCAGAAGGAAAACTATAACTCTGACAACCTTCTTGTCGTCCATGTCACCTTGGAAGCCTGGAATGATAACTGTCTCCTGAATGAGGCTGTCGTTATCATCTCCCTAGAACATCCACTTATGTTCTAAAACTGCTTCCGACTGTTTCTCCAGGATTGGATTAATGTCAACTTATTGCATCTAGTGCAAGAACAACATCTGGTGTGGTACTTGACATCTCACGATTGACTCAATTGCCTGAGCAAGTGATCTGCCAATCATGCCCGTCCCTCTCCCCTTTAGTCTGTAAGACACCTTTGGAGAGGGTGACTCCATTACCTGCAGGTACACTACCGTGCCAGGAGTCGTCCATCCTAAATACTCTTAGAACGCTGTCAAGTACCCTGATTGGGAAACCACCCAAATCTAGATCTAAGACCATAGATCTAGTAACCAGTATGTCTGATATAAAATCCATTTCCTTTGTGGAGAAACCACTGTGTGACGACCAAAGTATGACCGATTGTAGTATAGAAGTTTCTTTTCCTATTCTGTGTATGTCATCCAAATACCAGGATATCACACCCTACTACCTTCTCAACAGATCCATCCCCTATTCTGATGAAGTCAAACCTATGACTGTCATGTCAGAAATAGATGATCTATCTCCGCTACATCTGCTTTAGTCTATAAATAGACATAAGCTACCTGTCCACCAATGCTTCCGCTGCTCCCACTGACTACGACAACCCTCTGGCAGAGTCATATAGACGTACACTTCTAAAACTGGTTTAGAACGACGCTATACTCATCCTCCCGCCGGGTCTCGCACCCTGGAACAACAGCAATGGTAATTGTGGGTAAACAAGAACTTCCCTGTCACCGTCCTTGAGGCTACCGTAGTACCTCTCGGGTGCCTGAAGTTACCCACCTTATCTGCGGAGTGGCCAATGGAATGTCAATCCAGATTGAATCTTTAGGTTCCTTATCAAATCTTCAGTAATCGTTTGTGGTTCTGGAATCACTTCCAGTTCTACCATACTCCCACTACTGTTTTGAAAAAATCCATTTTTAATTTAAAACCGTGGCGAGTCTAGAACAATATCGCTATTGTTCATCCAGATGGTAGAAAGTCAACCCTCGTCATAGCCTGGGTCAACCCACAAACAGCCATTACAGAAACGTGCCTTGAGTTGTCCAGTGTCTGGTTTTAATCATAAACCGGACAACTCCCCGTACCTTAACATCGTTAAGATATGAACTGTTCTATATCCCATATAGGACCAGAGGCACTGATTTAATTGAACCAGATCCAAATCATGCAACTGTCTCCAGTGCATGTCAACTAAATGGAAGGAGGCCAGATCAGCGTTACTCAACTTAGGAATACTTCCAATTATGAGTAACCTGAAAGAGAAGCAATTTCTCTTAATCATTACTATCAACTGAACACCATACACAAGTATCTACATCTTCGATCTCTTTGAAGAATCCCGATACTTGCTATACCTGGTTCTCTACTCTATTCAAATACCTGTAACTCCTCAAAACTTAGACCCTGTGTTTCTACGAAACACATGTCTAAGAACTAGAGAAGTTAAAAGTAAACAGAATATAGTATGAGGACCAACCCCTCTGTCCTAATGGACACTGGACAACATACAATACTCTGTATAAGTCCCTTGAGTCTGATAACTCATTCACTGTGTGTTGTAGGTTGAAATCTGTACTTATGGTTAAGAAGAATTACACCGCTGTTTAATGCTCCTTACCTAACCATCCACTGATATAGGTAAATGTCGTAGACATAATTTCAAAAAGGTATATCTCACTCTATGAAAACAGACGTACAGATATATCAATTTGAAATTGGTGCATAACATCGGATATTCAAAACCAAATATTTGCCGACCGGCAAACAGCCCAGGTGATTTCCTCAAATATCACCGATTACAACGAATCCCGATATAATGAGGATAATCACCCAATTCCCAATAACTTACTCCCCCTCATCATCTGTAAAACCATACAGATGTGAGAATCGTACCTGGTAAATACATACCCTGGAGTAAGTATCTAATCGGGAAATCAGTCTTCCTTTAACATTACACAGTGAAACTGAAACATTGAAATGTTCCGATGGGGTATTCTGGTATTCCTAGTAATGCCTCTTCCATCATCCAGATTCACAACTATAACCGTATAATTCTTTGCCACCTCTCCAAATCCCTTCAAATGTCTTTAGTCTTTACCTTCTGCACACCCCTCTAGGCCAAATGGTTTTCTTCCTTCCCTACTGTTCGGCACCAGCCTATGGTTTGGAAGAAGACTATCCAAAAAGCATAATGGGTGTACTGTCCTAATCCTAGGATCACTCGCAACACGAGAGAAGGTGAAGATAAAAGATACCTGAATGTACTTTATTCCTATTTCTCCTGAACCAGGATCCATCCCCGAACTGGAACAAGTTCCTTTCGAGTTCGTATATAACCATACGATGGATTATCCAATAAAATGGGATCTTCGTAGTGATACGGAGTGTCCTGGAGAAATACAAAGGTGATTTAGGATTGGCGAAGAAATACTTGGTTTGGTCGTGAATAGCAGTCGCAATTTACTTTGCCCTCTTACTGATCCCTTGCTTTGTCTGAACTTAATACCTTCTGTACACCGTTTAGGCTAACTGGTTTTCTTCCTTCCCTACCGGTCGGCACCAGCCTATGGTTTGGAAGAAGACTATCCAATTTGCGTAATAGGTGTACTACTCCTAAACCAAGGAGTACTCGTAACCTGAGAGAGGGTAAAAGGAAAAGACAACTGAATAATCCTATCCGTTTTCTCCAGAACCTGAAACCATCCTCGAATAAATTCTTTCGAGTTCGTATCTAACCATACGATGGTTTTGTCCAATGGAAGTGAACGTTCGTAGTAAAACGGGGTGTCCTGGAGAAAAGGGTAAAATTAGGAGTGGCAATGAGGTCTGCAACTCTGACAATCCAAAAGCCGGTGTTTAAGAAGGTTCGGTCAACTTGGTCACTGAGTCAAAGTCTTAGGGTCGGGTCAATGGTCGCTGCCAAAGAGAGAGAGAAAAGAAACACTCAGCGTGCACTCTAACCTAGATCAGAATGGTCACCAATTTATCTAATCTGGAATCCTCCCACTGTACCTCAAATTCTCCTCCAAACCTGAAAGAAGAATTAGTCGGGGTCACCCGAGGAGTAAACCAACTCATCAGTGGGAATCGGGATCCAACTATCATTGCATGATAACGTGACGGAATCCGCTCACGCTATCACACTCCAGAAGGTATGCGCATATCTGGCAAGTTTCAGTTCTTTTGAAACTCCCGATGTGATTTTTACCCCATGCTCTTATGACCTTGACTAAGGCCAACAAATCATAAGTCACATGTCAAGTTCTACCCGTCATTATCCAGGTTAATTTGAATCCACCCGTACAAGCCCTTGACTAAGGCCAACAAAGCTATACGACTGTCCCAAACCAACGCATCTATCTATGCAGCATATGAATACCCAATAGCTACCAAACACTGTGCCTTGACTAAGGCCAACAAACACAGCTTGAATACTATTGACTACCCATATGAAACGACGGAGGGCTACGAATGGTTTCTGGCGAAAACCTTTAACGTAGTGAACTTGATATCGTTGAAGGAACGGATAGCTTTTTAGAAAATATAGTGACGAAAACCTTTACTAAAGAGGTCACTCCCGGTGAAGGGATCTCGGCTCTTTCCCCGTAGAATGGGGTGCAGGATATTTCAACTGAATACCACGGTGCAAAGCAAAAGTAATCGGCTATAGTGAAGTCATTGCCCTGACGCAAACTTTTGTCCAAGGGGTCACTCCCGGTGAAGGGATCTCGGCCCTTGCCTCGTCGACTGAGGAGCAGGATATTCCAATGAATACCACGATGCAAAACAAAAGTAAACGTCCTTGCAATAACAGCTTTTTGAAAAGTGTTCCAACAACATCAGATTAGGTTTGTTTTTAACTTTGCATTGATCCGAATCAATGCAGTCCCATCAATTGATCACACCAAAAAGAACGAAAATATACTGATGTACGTATATGCCATCCGCATTCGCCACTGGGTCCCGTCATTACCCGTTAGGTTAGCTAACTAACGACAGAGCGGGGACTGGACTAGCGCGGATGCAAAACATATACAACATCTACTAATATATATACCAATATATTATATTCGCTCAAGGCGTGAATAAAATGCAACATCACAGAGAATGAACAGCATCACAGAAACAATACAGATATCTGGGATCCCCGGGTTTCACAGAGCCACTACTGAAACCCGACGTTCCCCTGGTCGTGTGGATAGCCTGTGCAATGAAATCCTAGACCCCTACGGGCGCGGCAAGTCACCCGCCAAAACCTGAAGCGAGGCAGCCCCCTTCAGCCCCGTGAATGGACCACCCAGCACTTCACGGAATCCGGCAACTTGGGCACCCCTCCTGGGTCAACCTGTACCTCCTACGAGTGCGGCGAATAGCCCGCCAATCCTAGAGTGAAGCCCCCTCCGTCTCAATGCCATGAGATGCGGGCTTGTTGCCCTCCAGAACCCGGCTATCCGTGCACCCCTCCGCGGGGCAATCCTAGTACAGAAAGTAAAATATACATACAACGGGTACATCGACCGCAACCAGGTCGTGCCCCAAAATAATAATACAATCAGGCAGTGACGGCAGTCCACATGTCGGACGCTCGCCCCGCAATATCAAATGTACATAATACAACAAAACTGTACTAGCATTGCATCCAGGCTATCCCCCACGACCGATCCGCAACAACACAGCAAATACATAGAACATCAACGTGAAAGTCACGTTCGCAAATCCGTCTAACCGGGCTATAGCAGTTAGACAGGATTTACCGATCGAGTGACATTCACGGTCGCAGATATAATGTAAATACTGTGAAAAATGTGTTTAAGATTTTCCGATTGACCAAAAATTAACAAGTGGGCCCCAAACTAATACTGTAGCACTCACAGAAATAATTGGCCCAATTTTAATATTCCAAAACCCCTAATACTAGCCCAGAAGCCCACTGGGAAATTTTGGCCCATTGATCTCTCTAAGTTGCGGCGGATCCGCGGCCCAATAGAAGGGTGAGGCCGCGGTTCCGCGCTCTGGAAGAGGGATCAGTGCGTCGAATTTTCCCAGAGTTCTTAGAACTTTCTGAACATCATTCTGAGACCACCAGAAAAATTTTTAGACACCAAAAATTTCCAACAGAAAACTGATGCTAACAAAATACGGGTTTTGGAACTTTTTGATCGATCGGAAAGGCAAACACATTACACAAAGCTAGACTAAGTTAATGGCGAGGCTCTGATACCACTGTAAGTGCACGGCGGCGCCCCGGCCGTCAATCCGACGCCGGAATGCGGAAGCGGTGAATAACTTAAATTTTGCGGACTTAGCAAACCGGCACCACCGCGCACTAAACACCCGGATCGAAACCATTAACTAGTCTAAGCTAACTAGAAGATGGGAAAGAGATATACCGACGATCCAAGTCCTCCGGTCTTCATCTCCACTCCGATCTCCTCGCGGGATCTCCGTCCGTCTCCTCCTCGTCGCCGGAAGTGCACCACATCGCCTACTTTGTTTACGGGCTCCCACCTCAATGCCGAGGCAACTCGGGCACGAAGCCGGCTACTCGACGTGCCCAAGATTCGTTGTAGAATTCGTAGAGAAGGAGTCTCATTTTTGGGGTTTGGAGTTGTGCCATTTTGTGGAAGAAAAGAGAGGAACTTTTGGAAATGAACTAGAGGGCTTTTCTAGTGAGCAAGAGAAACAAAATGCCACACCAAAAATCAATCCACCCCCATCCTCAAGAATGGCCGGCCCCTTGTAGCAAAGGGAGAGGAGAAAAATGAGAGAGTTTTCATGGATAATGAGAGAGCCATCTAATAATCCAATGGAGAGAGAGAGAGAAAGCTATCATATGGAAAATGAAATGATCACTCAAACAAAACAACACTCCACCAACCTCACCCCTCATCATCATCAACAACCATGATGACATCCAAAGTCAAGCCATGATGGAAAAGAAAGAGTCAAAGGATGGGCTCCATCATGAAACCATCATGATACAAACAAAGATGCAAAGACCCCCTCCACAAATGCCTATTTGCAACAATGCAAATAAGCCCTCCTCCACCAATCTTCGGCCAATGAACGGAACAATGGAAATTGGCCGAAACGGAAAGCAAACTGGCAACTCCAGAAAACTGGTCCCGTAATAAATTACAGAAAAAAAACCCCGATACTGTGCATACACACCCGCATTTGTATTTCGACCGAAATACAAATGCAATGAGACAAAATCTACACTGTACTATACTAGGATCCGGCTTATACCAAAACCGGCTAGTAATATCTGTTCGATCCTGATCCGTGCAATACCGCACGTATCTGATCGAACCCTGCCATATAACCATACGGCCTATAGTACAATCTGTCCGATCCTGATCCGTGCAATACCGCACGTATCTGATCGGACCTTGCCATATCTCCATACGGCCTCTACAACCTTTCGCCCGAAAGCTGAGTAACTGAAATGTGGGGGACTCTAAAGACTCATCAACACCTTGGTTGTGGATTTAACCACTAGCACGTTAGAGGTATATAAGCCAATACATAATGGGCTACCAGGTATTGACCAAAAGGGACGTCTGCGAGCGAACTCAGCCTGACACCCTACTGAGCCTGTCAGTGACAATATCCGTGCAGTCCGGTCCGTTCGTCTATGAGTATCGCATGGCGGGCCTAGGGGGTTGGTAAAAGTCAGACCCCCAAAAGCGGTACAAGTCGTGTCGGAGTGTAGCCCAGAACACCCTGAGATACTACTGGAATACCTACCAGTAAATCTCCTTGCCTTGGCCAAGGACTTTGTGTAATGGCTCTCCTAGACACAGCACGACCTCACCCCCAATACCGGGAGAGACGAACCCCTGAAGATACGCTCACTGCCTCCATGTGGCTCGGGACTGTACCCAACTAAAACCTGTTTGCACGACTCCTTTGAGCCGTGGTAGGGTAGTAATCAAAGTACAGTGGGAACTCACACGAGACAAATGACGATCCCCAGGTCGATGAACTAACCTGCACACATGTCACCAGGGAACTGCCATCTGACGTCTGGTATATGACCAACTAGCAGGTTCCCGGCGAGTCCTGTCCGGTGTACTCATAACCTAATGAGCACCTGTATACATCTTAGGTGATCCAACTGACACCAGTGGCTTGTGAGACCGGCCACCGCCCCTCGTCGGGGTCTCGACTGTATACACTAGTCTACTAATGGAGTATCGATGCCCGGTCTCGAAACTCCCACGACTAGGGACCTTTTAAGGATATGCTTGTAGACCCCCAGCTCCCACTTATATGATCGCCCTCATACTGCTGGTGGTCAAGCAAGAATCCTAGGGGCTCTATCAACGTGTAATAGCGACGTGTCATGTCACCTAAAGCAGTACACGATGATAAAGGTAAACCAGATAGCATACTATCATCTCGAGTAAGACTGTCCTACCGGGATAGGTCCTCCCTCAATCATTACAATCACGTACCTGTGACCTAATAATTGACTCTGAGGGCACTATCTCCAACACATACAACTAACAGAGTGGCCGGCCAGAACCCTAGGAAATCTGGCCTCCTCGGTTTTAGGGTGGAGTTGTGGTCTCGTCTGGTCAGGGTGGTCTCATATTGGTCTAAATAAGTCTCTGGTATTGTTTGCTTAACTCAAAAATGCTCCAGATCGCTCCAGATTTCCCTGCACCCTCACATTACACACAAAACCGACATGGACAGTTTCTGTTTTGGGTTTCACGTTATACTTTGTGTTTGATCTGGGTTATAACACCATGGGGGGTTTTCTAGTCACTAATACACTCATAGACAACTTCACAACTCAAGAACCCCACAACCCTCTTCTAGGAATTTTCTAAATCCATCAAACCACACTAAAACACAAATAAACACATGTGGATACTAAAGTGAATGAAATACAAATCTAATGGCAATGAAAGTATCTCATTTGGCAACTCAAGAATTTTCTTGAGTTGCCCCAAGTGCCCAAAATTCTTGCTTTCTTGGTCCAAAGTGTAGCTTGTGAGCATGTGCATGTTTTTTGTGAAGTGGGGATGGACTTTGGACTTGATTTTGGTGGTGTTTTGTGAGGTTGAAGAGGAGAGGAGATGATGTGCTGCCATGGTTGAACTCAAAGGAGAAAGATGAAGGGAAAAAATGAAGTGAGGAAGAAATGGGAGCTTGGTCAAGTTGACCCCTCACCCTTTCTCTCTCATGCCTATACCATATTGTTTAATGCATTTTCTATTCTTTTTCTTTCTTATCTTTTCATTTCCAATTCATTTCAAAACCAATCATGCTAGAAAAAATGAAGGAAAATCCATGATAACAATGTAATAAGTGCTAAAATGTGACATAGTGCATATCATGTGCACAAAACTGGATTAATGCGAGATTAGCGATATTTAATCGCGATTAGCATTAAAATAGTGTATAATTAATCATAAAATTTCATGATTTGCTTAAATCCAATAAAACACCCTCTTTTTAGTAATTTCCATAATTTTCCAAATTTTTCTCAATTTATCGGTATTTAAATATTCCGCATTATTAAAATATTCAATATATTTATTATTTAATTATAAAAATCCCCAAAAATAATATTTTATTTTTATGAAATGTTACACATAGAAAGGCTTGGTTTAAATCTGGAGCCTTTCTTTTGAGTGTGTTTTGAATATTGAAAACTTGAGGTTGATTAAGTATGTATATGCCGTTTTCCAGTGTGCCAAACCCAATCAATTCTTGATTTAGGAGAATGTTCATGAAATTTCTTTCAAGTGCAAAATTGTATCCTTCATTAGACAATAAAGATACTGATATAATATTACATAGCATATTAAGAATACAAAAACAGCTGTACAATACCAAAATGTGCCCACTAGTCAACCCCAGGTGATAATCGCCCACTGCAATAGCATCTACGTTTGTTCCATTGCCAACCCGGAAGGTCATATCATCTGCCTTCAGTGCTCTACGGTTTCTCAAAACCTGCAAAGAATTACAGATGTGAGAACCAGAACCGGTTTCAAGTACCCATGATGTAGAGTTTACTGAAAAACGGTTTTCGATTACAAACACACCAGAAGCAGAAGCAGCAGCTTGCTTCGTGTCCTTGGCTTTAAAAGCCATGCAATCCTTTTTCCAGTGCCCCTTCTTGTGACAATAATAGCACTTACTCTTGTCCACTTTTACTCTCCCTGCCTTATTCGTTCCCTGCACTTTCTTGACCCCACCTTTCGGTTTGGTGGCGTTCATCTTCTTCTTCCCCTTAGCTTTCTCTTTGGATTTAGAAGCGGATGATTGGCAAACATATAGAACGGGTGTCTTCTCCTTTTTCAAGGAGCTCTCTGCTACCCTCAACATGTTAAGGAGCTTTGAAAGATCAGCTTCCATTTCATGCATGTTGAAGTTCAGCACGAACTGAGAGAATGTGTGTGGAAGGGACTGCACAATCAAGTCAATGTACAACTCATTTTCTAGCACGCATCCCAGGTTTTCGAGTTCCTCAATGAGGCTGATCATTTTTAGGACATGCTCTCCTACAGGTGATCCTGGAGCTAACCTCATCTGGAATAGTTTCCTTGAGGTCTCGTACCTCGCGATACGAGAGTGCTCTCCATACAATTCCTTGCAATAGAGAAAAATGGATTTAATATCCATACTTTCGTGCTGTTTCTGGAGTTCATTATTCATGGACGTCAGCACGATACACTTAGCTTTCTCGCAGTCCAGATCCCAAGTTTTGCGGACCTCTTTGTCCACAATTGAGGAATCTGGTCCTGGGACAGGGGTAGCAGTAGCGGTGGTGACATATGCAATTTTTTCATAAGTCAGTGCAATATTGACGTTCCTCAGCCAATCCTTATAGTTTGGCCCAGTCAGTGTATTTTTTTCAAGTAATAGTGTTGAGAGAGAAAAGAAACACTCAGCATATACTTTTGCAAGTTTAGATTAGTTTATTAATTTATCTAAATAGGATGGCTCCTACTGTTTCCTCAAATTCTTCTTTAAACCCCTAAAAGAAGAATTAGTCAGATTAATCGCACGTTACAATACTTGCTTAACCTTTCAGCCAAGCTAGTGTCGGTACTTCGAGGGAGGTTTTCCAACGCTTTCACGAAGTTCCTTAATTATATAACCTCTTTGCCCTGGAGGCTTAGCCCCACTAACACCGTTCTAGACACCTACTTGGTTTATAGCACTGATTGTTAAGTGAGAAAATTTCCCGAGAATAATCCTACTCATCAGTGGGATCGGGATCCAACTATTATTGTATGATAACCTAGATTGAAGCCACTCTAATCACCACACTCCAGAAGGTATGCTAAAACAACAATTTTCCTTTATGTTTGAAACTCCCGATGTGATTTTTACCCCAAGCTCTTATGACCTTGACGTAGGCCAACAAATCATAAGATGCAAGTCAAGTTCTACCGTCGTTGTCCTGATTAATTTAGACCCATCCGTACTCGCCCTTGACGTAGGCCAACAAGGCTGTACTACTGTCATAAACTAATGCATCTATCTATACAACAAATAAGCAACACATTGCTGCCATTCACTACGCCTTGACGTAGGCCAACAAATATAGCATGAATACGATCTGTTTTTTATTTGAAACGACGGAGAGCTACAACTGGTTTTTGGCAAAACCGTTAACGTAATGAACTTGATATAACCGAAGGAACCATGATAGATTTTTAAAAGGAGTGGTTTAGGCTCCGCATTTAAAATTTGCTTTTTGAAGAAAACCAAGTGGTTTTGAAATTGTTCCAACGATTTAGCTTAGGTTTCTTTTCCTTGCATTAATGAGTTAATGTTGTCCCATCAATTAATCCTACCATTGCAGAAAGAAATGAAAATACAACGTACGCTTATGCCATCTGCATCCACGGAGCCCCATCATCACCCGTTAGGTTACTTAACTAACGACAGAGCGGGGGTTAGACTAGCGCGGGTGCAAAACATAAGCAACGCCTACTAAATATCATATATAGATATATACATTTGTCTCACGCAATAATAGGCATTCCAGATCACAGATGAACATATTGGATATACTAGGAATCCACGCTTCGGTTAAGCCCATAACGAAAGACGGATTCCACGGTCGTGATGAATAGCCAAATCCCACCCAAGACCCCTACGGGTGCGGAAAACTACCCGCCAAATTCCCGAAATGAAGCAACCTCGCTCAACAAAATGAGCAACCTCCCTCAGCAAACAACTACTAAATATCCGGTAGTTTGTGCACCCCTCCTTGGGTCTATCCTAAGAACAAAAACGTTAAAAGAAAATAGTACAACGGTGGCTACAATCTCAACCCGGATGTGCCCTGCAAAATAATATTACATCACATTTACAAATTATATTGAATGAAAGAAAAGAAAACACTCATCCCATATCCCCCCGGCTATTCATCATCAACGATCCAACAAAGTTCATATACACAAACCAACATCACAGATCTGTGCAACCCCCACTTATCGACGTATAGCGATTAGCAGACGTTCAGCACAGATATCAAACACAGAAGATCCGATTAGCTAAAGTAATTAGAATTTTGACCAATTAAGCAAATTTGAATCTACCCTAAGTACAAGACAGTACACAAAATATCCGGGCAGCAATAAAATATCCCATAAATCACAATTCTATAAAATAGAACAACAGAAAAAATTTGGACCGATTCGGAGTCGACTCGGCTGCTGAACGGCGGCAGAACGCATGGTTCTGCCACGGATCCGCGGCGGTCTGACCAATTCGTGAGCCCAAATTTCTTCTGTGTTCTCAGAAAACCCTGCATGTAATTTTAACCCCTCTGAAAAGATTTTTAGACCAGATTTTAAAATCGACAGAAACATGCAATTTCAGACGTGATTTTGGGATTTTTTCCGGTGATCGAATTTCTAACACTTTGCTAGCAAGTTAGTTAAGGTTTAACCTGGCTCTGATACCAGTGTAAGTCTATATGGCACACCCCACGTGTTCACGGGAAGACGGAATACATCAAAAACGATTTTTCTCACATTAAAAGATCATGTTTGGCTTTGCAACATAGACTTTTTCCACTTTTAGCTTGATTAAACCTTAACTAACAAAAACAAAACTACAAGAGGGTGTTAACTACTCGGTTAAAATATTATACTCGCGTGTCAAGTCCTTTGGGTCTTCAAGTGGTTCTTTACTCCTTGATTCAAGCTTCTTCTTGATCTCCTTTCTTTGGCTCCTCCAAGGCTTCAAATGGATTCGGTTGCCGGTCTCCTTTGTGTCGAAGAAGGATCCACCCGAGGGCCTATGGTCAAGCTCCAACCTCAAATGAGGTAACTTAGTGATCCAACTTGCTAAGAAAGACTACTAAGTAGAAGTAGAGAAGGTATATTGGATTAATTAGTCTCAAAGCTCATTGATTCACAACCCATGTGATGGCATGAGCTTGAGGGAGGAGGAGAGGAAACCTAGGAGAGAGAATGATATCATGAGAATGAGCTTGAGAAAAGGATGTGAGAATGGCTAAGTCTTTTTCCAATAATTCAAGCATGGAATAAAATAGTCACAAAAAATGCAACCATGCTTGAATAGGAAACCAAAATGAATAAAAAATTTACCAAGCCATGCTTGCAACTCATTCCTCAAATATCTCCTAATTTCCACCTCATTAATCCTTTAACAAAAAAGGATAAATCAATAATGAGGCGTCTCCTTCTAGAAGCTCATTCTTGTGAAATTACAAGAATGCCCTCACCGTATATACATACCCATATCCGTATTCCGAAAAATACGGATACACAGAGACAAGTATAATCCAATAGTATAATACTAGGATCCAGCATAAACCAAAGCCCACTAGTATTATCTGTCTGAACATCATTCGTATAGCCAGTACACGTATACGATCGAAACCCTGCCGTAAGACCATACGGCCTCTATATCTTCTTGCCTGATCCAGGGAAACCCTCTGTGTGGGACTCTAAAGACTCGACAGAATGCTGGCAGTAGGTTTAACCACAACTCCTTCAGTGGCACTAGCTGTACGTAACGGCAACCCAGGTACATATCGAAAAGGAGGCCGACGAGCGAACTCATCCGAAACCCCTACTAAAAATGTCCGTGACAATATCCGAGCAGTCCGGTCTGTTCGTCTGAGAGTATCGCGTGTAAGGTCTAGGCGGTGGAAAATGTCAGACCCCTAATAACCGTACAAGTCGTGTCAGTGTGGCTCAAGACCATCCGAGAATCTACTGGTCCGTCCACCAGTGATTCTCAATCAGCCCTGGCCAGGGACTTATAGTAATGACCAACCGATCACTGTACGATATCGACTCCCTATACCGGGAGAGACGAATCCCCAACAGTCGCTCACTGCCTCCATGTGGCTCGGGACTGTACCCAACTAAAACCTGTTTGCACGACTCCTTTGATTCGTGGTAGGGTAGTAATCAAAGCACAGTGGGAACTCACACGAGACAAATGACGACCTCAGGTCGACAGACTATCTGCACACATGTCACCAGAGAACTGCTATCTGACGCCAAGTATAATACCATCTAGTCAGTCCTCGGCGAGTCCTGTCCGGTAAACTCACACCCAGTGAGCATCTGTATACAATCTTAGGTTCACATCACCAATGGCTGCGGGACCAATCCATCGTCCCTTGTCAGAGTCTAGATATGTATACACTAGTCTACTCTGGAGTATCGATACCCAGTCTCAATACTCCTACGACCATGAACATTTAAGGATGTGCTTATTAACCACCCAGCTCCTACAAGTATGACTGCCATCACAACACTGGTAGTCAGGCAAATATCGTACGGGCTTTATCAACATGTACACAATATATGAAATACAAAGTAAAATATATCACATGTTAAGATAAAGACAAACCAAATAGCGTACTATCATATCAAGCAAGATTGTCATGTACATACATATCCCTAGTATCCTATACAATGAAGGCCTCTAGAGCATATATATCCAACATAAAGAATAAGTCTTATGTTTTCTTTAAAGATGATAAAAATTCCGGATTAGAGACTGCGCTTTAGAAGGAAAACTCAAGAGATACTGAGCTCTTTATAAACTGACAAACGTATAGGATCTTAGGTTGAATGAATAGGAGGTGTGAAGAATAAGGGATGGACATTTCTAATTTAGGATGATAGAGTTTCTAACTTAGATACTAAACAGTAGGATTAGAGTCGAGATTAACTTATGAACCTAGCTTGACAGGATTTTGTGGGTAGTATCCACTAAAAACCCTCAGTAGAAAACACTGCTCCTACTAGGGACACCTAGAAATTTAACGGCTTGTTGCATAGGCTAAGTGCAACCGCGATGCCTATGAAAGTGAGCTTAGGACTCTTTGAAAATAAAATGGTTTTGCTTGGGATGAGCAAAAGATAAGTTTGGGGGTATTTGTTCACACCAGAATATTGCATTTAAAACCACTCATTCTTATGCATATTTGTTATATGATTACAGATTACAGGTTCTCAGTCCAAAATAATGCAAATCACATACAATCTTTACAGTTATGACAAAATTCAGAACAACTGCCGAAAATAGATAAAATCCGGGTTTCGGTTGTCCACACCCATCAGGTGAAGCTTACCAGTACAAGGTACAAGATCAAGTGATGGTCATTTATGTCTAGGACAAGCACAGAGCACGAGGGTGGCAGTACAAGGATCAAGGTGGCAATGCGGAGCTCAAGAGAGATCAAGGCCAAAAGACAAAAATAGTTTCCATTTTGGACTGTTGTGAATCTGAGAATATTTTGGAACTATTTTGCAAATTTGAACCTGTCAAACAGAAGAAGAAAGCAACATGAGAAAGCACAAGAAAAATGGCGTGCAAATTCCACAAAATGACTGCGGAAGGGCAAAATTTAGGCCATAACGGCGGCGGATCTGCGGCCTCATCATGACATCTCGCGACGAAATTTCAAGGATGTTTTTGTAATTGTATATGGGATCAGAATATTACCCTAAGGTTTCACTTCTCTGCTTATATATACTCCAGATGTGTGATAAAACAACCATGCTTTACTTTCCTTAGGATTAGTGTAGTTTAGTGTATTTTCCTATTCTTCTTCATCATTTCTCGATTGAAATGTAGTGAAAGTTTTTGAGTGGTAGAATAATGAAGATGAGTTTCTTTTATATTGTATCTTTATTTTCTTGCTAGTTTTTGAGTGGAAGAATAATGAAGATGAGAATTTTCTTTTATCATGTATCTTTATTTTCTTGCATCGTATTTTAATTCTTAGTATAATTTTTATTACTTGTTTGTTAAAGTAGTTTAGTGATGTCAAGTCATCGGACTAATCTGTACTCATTTCATAAGAGAACTACTATCCAGCGATAGGTATAATACCAACTAGCGGTTCCCAGCGAGTCCGTCCAGTGTAACTTATAACCTAATGAGCACATGTATACTATCTTTGGTACCGTATACCAATGGCTAGTCAGGACCCAAATATGGCACACGACCGGCACTTAAATCACGTGACATCTAAAGACGTCGACGCGGTTCAAGTAAGCCGAAACCCGGAATCTAAACCCTTTTAAAAAAAATCTTGGAGGTGAGTTTAAAATAGTCAACAGATGGAATCAGTTTAAATAACATTAAAATTTAACTAAATATGTTTGAAAAAGCATCTATGAAGTTTTGAAATTTGACAACACCTCCTTTGCATTTTTGTATAACTCAATACAATATAATAATATAAATAGCATCCCAATGGGGGCTAGCCTCCATGTTCAAACGACGGAGCAGCCAAACAATCTATATCAGAAGTCGACTCCAATGAATGCGACCTCACAATTTCTAGTCTCGCTTCTAAGTCCACAATATGCCATTACTAAGATGATGGAGTTTTCACTAGATACAAGAATATATGAATAATCAAGGGTGAGTACGATACAATAGTAACCCACTTACCAGTCAATCACAGAAAAGAATGTGTGCCCAAGCCGCTGATAATCCAAGCGGTAATACCTGTAAGAAACGGTGGCACAACGGGGATGAGTTGCCAACTCAGTGAATAAAAGTATATCTAAAGGTAGAAATCAAAATGCATGACGATACCTAGGTCATAAGTATAGTACTATCATAATCTATACAATATACTATATGACATGCATATGTATCATAATGCAACACTAAATATCATGCAATCCCAAGTAGAATATATCAAATGCAAATGACTTGCATCTAAGTATAAACCCAATGTAATCGAAAATATATATGTGTGTGTGTGTGTGTGTGTGTGTGTGTGTGTAAACCTCTTCTTTAAAATAGCCGTGGGATAGATATGTCACGACACAAAGCAGACGTGATAGTATGAAATATAATAGATATCTTATTTAAGATATACGTCCTGCTATTTTAATGAATAGTGTTAAGAGGTTTACAATTGAAAAGATTTCAATGTCATCTCAGACACGTCAAAATAATGAGGCTATAGCTCGATTTTGAAATCCTTTTATGTATATGAATGCCCGTACAAATATATATAGGTACTTCCCCCGGATCAGTCCTGGTCGGCTACAATAACTATAATCTACTGTATATCTTATTATAACAACATATCAATATATATGTATGGATGTCCAGTATCGACACCCGAAATCAGAAATACCTCGTGTCCAGCACCGACACGTAATTGCAGATACTGTCGACAATATCTCAATAGATGATCGCCACCCGATAGCTCTGGCCCCATCGGTATCCCCCGGATATCCGCCATGCCTAATCGAACCCCGGTCAGTATCCCCTGGATATCTGCCGTGCTCATCTCTATATCCGGTATCGAGTATCCTCGTTAGGCTCCCCGCCTATAATGCGGCTATCCTGCCCCTCGGTCTCGAACTGGGTCTACCATAAATCCCGCTGTATAGCTAACCTACTCAGTACGGATAAGTAACAAATCCGAAACCGTATAGCTACCTCACTCGGTTCAGAGTAAAGCAATCAGAAAACATAAAACTCATGGTGGACGCCAACTCATCATATCCAAAAATATCAAGTAAAGAATAAGAATACTTGCCTAGATTATACTGATGATATATTATATATATACATATATAACAGCGTCACATACCACTGATATATATCATCAAAAGTAAAACATCCAGAAAACACATAAATCAAATATAAACATCCGTAGAACTGGTATTCACAATGCTTAACAGATAATAAATTAAAGTGTGTAAATAAATCATACTCGCAATTAAACGTATCAATCCTACTATGTCATAGCATTATTAATGATGTGTAGTATAACATACGCATTTGTGCTCGTGCAGTATGGCAAGTATTAGTATCTGTGCAAGTGTTCTACAGGTGTAATAACCTATTCATATTAACATATATATATATATACGCATTATATAACAGAACGGTTCTACAGTGACATGGCAGTACCAATGAGGTATAGTGTAACATATATGTATGTGCTTGTGCAGCATAGTACTCATTGGTATTTGTGCAGTGTTCTATCAGAGTGTTCGTTATCACGGAAACGTATAACATTAATAATTATAACGTAAGCAAGTAAAGTAATTATAATCATTTTGTACGAGTCTAAAGGTACTTGGCCGTTATTCGGCATACGGATCTCATCATTACTGATACGCATAGTTTCTCTTATAATACCTCACCGTATCGCTATATCTAAATCATCTCTAGAACGTCATAATCCTTCGTACTAACTTACGAAACCATAATTTAACTACATGCAATTGAATATCATGCTAGATGCAAACTATCTCAAATATCAATATTTTGAATAAATAGTAAGCTATCTAAATACCATAATAATATTTATAAGGTTGCGGGGGTGCTATACGCCATCCACCCGACTTCCCTCGTAGATGTAAATATACTCACTAACTTCATAAGCTTGCTGAAATCCACACTGCTATATCCGCCAACTCCGTCTCGGAAATTCTCGCGATGGCACTTATAATCGCATTTAAAACCACATCGATGTAAATGTCATATTGAAAACCAAAACAATGAGATAAGCCTCCATAGGTTAGAACATATAGTATACTTAACCCAAAAACAACAATATATATCTGTCGTTAACGTATAAACGTTAACGGTTCAATTGCAGTACAAAAATACGAAAAATCCGTATCGGAATATCGGAAAACTTAATAAAACCTTTACTAATCATTCCCAGATTTCTCTGTAAGAATACTGGAACAAATCAAACAACACCATAGCTTATAAAACACCAAGACAAAGCTACAGGAGCAAAACCAACACCAAAAGCCTAGGGAAGGCCGGCGAGCTCGGAAAATTGTAGAATGTCGCCGGTTCAAGTGTGGAGTTTGGGTCTCGAGTGTTGTGTAAAATCTTCTAATGATCATACTATAGTTTTGGTCTTGCTAGTTTTCTAGAAATTAGACCCAATGGTTCAAGATTCAATTGCAGCGAGCTAGATATCACAATTATCCTAGTTTATGATACTGCTCAAACTAAACATGCTACGTGAAGATATCGTGAGTTAACTGAACTTAGGTTTTTCTGAGCTAACCCTCTTCTGGTCGTAGTAGGTAAAAATAGAACTCGTGATACGATATATCCGTGTCGTATATAGAATTTTAACTCCAAAACAGATACTTACTTCCAGATTTCATATAATGATAAACTAACTTAAACTAGCAATACCAGACAACCCACAATATAAACAGATAGCTACCCTGAAAACCCCAACACCTAACTCCCTACAAAAACCGGCGAGATCGAATTTTGGCTAAATGTCGCCGGCCAAAATCCGAGGGAATGGGTTCGTTTTCCTAATGGTTATTTTAGGTCCAAATTACAATATGAAGGTACTTCTTGATTGTGTTAATTATCATCTAAACTATAGCAGATTCAAAACAGAGCCTAAACTTATCAAAATACGATATCCGATTTCTAAATAAAACAGTACTGAACATAAGTTGCAGGGTTGAAATTATACCTAAGATCACTGAAAAAGCTTCCTCCAAGATGCACAAGCTCAAAGATCCTAGCTAGAGGGTTGTGGTAAAGATCCCTAGTACCTTGCTTTTCTTCTTCTCTTTTGATATTAGGAACACATTGAAATTGGGTGTTAGTGATTGAAGAATTTGATAAGAGTTCAGTTTGAAGATGCTAAAGAGTTCCTATGTGTGTGTGTGTTATGTAGAGAAAGCATGTAGTGGAGATTTGGAGGTGGAGGTGGCATGAGAGGAGTAGGAGGTGTAAGCATGAAAGGTGGTGGTATTTTCATACAAGGATGAGGTCTGTACATGAGGTGTACATGCAAGAAAGATGTGTCTTCATGATGTTATGGTACACCAAGAGTTTAAGTTAATCTTAACCAACTCCTACCCCTTTTTACACATAAACCCTCATAAAATTCCAATTTCCACATATAAGTAAACTTTTCACAAAACCCCTCATGATATTTATTATTATATAAACAAACTATTTTATTACTAATTTATTCTACCACATATTAAAAGGTCTCTTTATTACCAACAAAATTAAAATAAAATTTTTAATTAAATAAATAAAATAATTAATTATCTAAAATATTTCAAAATGTTACAATATTCCCCACTTAAGAAAATTCGGTCCTCGAATTTAAATTAAATGCTCTTCTTAAAACATTTTTCTTAATATAATCTGCTCAAATTCAAAACAATTTTCCGGGGTCCAATTTTAAAACATATAATCTGCTCGATATAATAGAACTCCAAAGTCCCACATGAGTTAAAACGCCTCATATCGCAACAGTGTGTGTGAAAACTCAAAAGATATAATTTTACATAACTGTAACTCTAGTGGTTGCTATGAGAATTACTCCAGTTATTATGCAAATTGCCAAATACGAAAACCATTGTGTATCCTAAATACACGATAATTGCTACAATCGTAGTGCAATATCGATGCATACGACCAAGCGAAAAATACTTTAGATAAATCAAATCTATAATATATCCTATCAAGTGCAAAACACAAAAACAAAATCAACCCTAATGGGTTTGCGTTCAATTTCAAACCACACATTACGGTATGTATGAAAACAAAACGGCGCTAAGTGCATCAGGCGTGCACGAAACGATATCCACTGCATCTACTGTGCATGGAACAAAAGGATACAAAATAGTATCATGTGCACCGGGGTGCACAAATAAATCTCAAGTGCATCGGAGTGCACACAATCAAAATCAAGTATACCTGGGGTGTACATATATGTATATAAAATCTATTAACCATGTGCATCTGATGTGCATGGAAATATCAGTGTAATGCATCCTGTGTACATAACACTCCGATCGAGTGCAGTCATCTCGCACGAAAATCTTAATAAGTGCACCTGGTGTGCACAAAACATAAATCAAAATGAAATTACTGTACATGGAAATCTCATCAAGTGCACCTGGTGTGCACAAAACATAATATAACCCTCAAATCGTCCAAAATTCATATATCAAAATAACGAACGTTGAGTTGTCCCTTCTTCAATGTTGGAAACAAAATATTTGGATTATAAAAACGCAAATCGAACTCAAATGACATTGAAGTATATCCTCTTCAATGTCAGAAGGTTTTTATACACTCGGATTTTGGCATAACAAGGGTTACTACTTGCCGTCTGCCATGATCTAACATTCTCTGTCTCTGAATTCTGATTCTTCTTGCGGATCTCTAACATCAAGATCTCTTCGGACAATCGTCCGGTGAGGAGCAACGATACAATCAGTCCTATTGCTGATACCTCTTATCACATCTCCTTGGCCAGTAGCCCAGTCTCTCATAACGCAATATGTTAATGACGAAAATCCCTATCCTCTGCTTATGGGCTAACAACTGATCCTGGGTCCAATCTTACTTATTATCAACTTTCAAAAAGAACCCCTTCAAGTCTCCTGCTAATCTCAGCTATCTAGCCAGCCCGGAATTAGCACTCATTACTGAATCCACTTTCTCTTTAGTAACAACTGTCATTCCTTTAAGATTTTCCTCTGAAGTGTAGTTGTACGCGTCTCTGTATAAGCATCATATCTTCAATATCGCCGGTGAAGAACAACTGTCCACTGAAACTTTTCACCAATCTCCTATTTCATAAATCTCCAATATCAACCGCTTAAGAAGTGTATCACGATAATCATGTGAGTTGCAAGTCATATATGGTTATGACCATGCCTGGAACCTTACAAGACTTCCAAAAACACGAATCCGGCATCTCTGATAATCTGTAGAAGAATCTGGCTAAGTTTACCTTCAAAAACTAGTCCCAATTCTTCGGAGGAAAACTTACTGCATGATCTCTTTCTCAAGCGACTTGCATCAGGTCTGAGCAAGATCCATCGGAAGAAGCAAATCAATTTCACCGATCTCGTATCGGGGCACCACAACGAATAAAAAGTCCTAACCATCCCTCATCTGAACAGCTATGAATCCTTCTGAACCATCTATACTTGTGAACATCGTCAACCATTAACTTCGTGAACTCTGGAAGCAACGTCTCAATAACCTCAGCTATGTTCGTTACTGCTACCTGAACAGTACGCGACACCACGATCTTCGGAGAGGAGAAAACATCATTCCTCAAGTCAGGCTGATCTACAGCAATGACTCGACCATCTGGTACGGGTCCCGAAGAAACTCGCTTTTAGTATTAGAACTCGATCAAATATATATAAACGACGTGTCTCTATATCATCGGAATGTCATCCTGGTCAGTCCTTGTCCCAGACAAGTCTGCTCTGACCGTATCTCTAATTGCAGCCCTCTCGGCTCCCATAAACATGGTGACTGAAATAATCATCACGCACTGACGAGGATAGATCAACGGAATGAATAGAAGGGAGATCTCAAGATATAAATCCTAAAGTAACTTAGGCGGAGTATCATATCGTAAATATGCCGCGAAACATATGTACGGTACGTCACTCTACTTAGTACCTACTCTATCAACCAAGGTCATCCTACATAACGAAAGTTCAGGTATAAGACCCCCAAAGTCAAGTCTAAGTCGTATAAGGTAAAGTCTAGGTAACAAAATGTATGCCCAGACTCCATATAGTCAAACCTAGACTCGAACAAAGCTCAAACCAAATGCTCTGATACCAACTTTGTCACGACCCAAATGTGGCACGTGACCGGCACTTAAATCACGTGATATCTAAAGACGTCAACGCGGTTCAAGTAAGCCAAAACCCGGAATCTAAACCCTTTTAAAAAAATTCTTGGAGGTGGGTTTAAAATAGTCATCAGATGGAATCAGTTTAAATAACATTTAAATTTAACTACGTATGTTTGAAAAAGTATCTATGACGTTTTGAAATTTGACAGCACCTCCTTTGCATTTTTGTATAACTTAATACAACATAATAATATAAATAGCATCCCAATGGGAGCTAGCCTCCACGTTCAAACGACGGAGCAGCCAAACAATCTATATCAGAAGTCGACTCCAATGAATGCGACCTCACAATTTCTAGTCTCGCTTCTAAGTCCACAATATACCATTACTAAGATGATGGAGTTTTCACTAGATACAAGAATATATGAATAATCAAGGGTGAGTACGATACAATAGTAACCAACTTACCAATCAATCACCGAAAAGAATGTGTGCCCAAGCCGCTGATAATCCAAGCGGTAAAACCTGTAAGAAACTGTGGCACAACAGGGATGAGTTGCTAACTTAGTGAATAAAAGTATATCTAAAGGTAGAAATCGAAATGCACGAAGATACTTAGGTCATAAGTATAGTACTATCATAATCTATACAATATACTATATGATATGCATATGTATCATAATGCAATACTAAATATCATGCAATCCCAAGTAGAATATATCAAATGCAAATTGTAACACCTTAAGGTGTGATTAGTGGTTAATTATACTTTAAAGTATGGTTTTTAATAAAAAGTTTACCAAAACGATTTTCAAAATATTTTATCAAATTTAATGAACATTTTATTAGAATTTAATTAGCCTTGCACACACATGTGCATGTAAACTAGGGTTAAACCAAGTTTAGCAACCATGATAGACTAACCCTTTCTTATTAAGCTAAATTGATTTTATTTAAGGGTATTTTTTTTAATGGAAAATGATTTGAATAGGGGTTGACTTGGAGGGAGAAAGAGAGAGAGAGAGAGAGAGAGTGCATGATGGTCATCATGGCTTGAGCCATGCTTACATTAAATGAGGTGAGAGAGAGAGGGGGGTTTGACTCTCATATCACTCATTGGTTTGATTTTCCCTCACTCATTTTTCTCATTTCTCTCTCTCTTACACACACACACCCATACTCAGCAGCAGCAGCAGAGGAAACAGCAGCAGCAGAAGAAGAAGAAACAGCAGCAGCAGCTTAGCCTCGGCAGCAATAGCAATACCAACAACAACAGCAACACAACAATAACACTAGCTTCAGCACACAGCAGCAGCAACACCAGCTTCAGCAAGTAGCATACAGCAGCAGCAGCACCAAGGAGCAGCAGCAACACTTGCAGCACCAGCAACATTAACAACAGCAACAACAGCAGCTCAACAGCAGCAGCAGTTGCAACACCTCCTTTTCTTCTCCTCCTTCTCCTGCTTCCTAGGATCTAGTGGGGGTGTATTTCTTAAACCCAACTCCTTTTTGCTAAGCTTATGTGTTGTTTTAGCTTCGATTAGTGTTTTATGTGGTTATTAGTGCTAGATTGTGTTTGATGTAAGACTTAAGTTAAGGTAGGGTTTTTATAGCTTATTAAACCTAATTAGGTGTTAATACTGCTGTTTTAACCAAGTAGTGCCACTAAATTTAGCTAGATCGCCTTAAAGTCGCAAACTTGAAAATTTAAATGTGGTTTTGATGCAAACTGTAGGACTTTGAGATCTGCTACAATTGTGAGCATTTTCTAGCTTAGCAAACAACTTCAAAATAGTGTGCAGGCAGTATAGGCTGGTGTGTTGAAATACGAGAACACCCTCTTCCCAAAAACCCGGCGACCTCCCCTTGAATTTCCGGCGTCGCCGGCCTCCCTGATGCTTTGGGTGTTGGTGTTTTGCAGGGTGGTGTCTGTGTTAGTTTTACAGTGTTTGGTGTTATTTACTTTCTCTATTTGTCTGCAGGTTGAAATCTGGGTTTGTTTAGCTAAGTTTAGTGTTTGTATTGAGTTTTATTGCTTAGCTTATGGTTTGGTTGAAAAATAGGGTGATTCAGGGTGGCTATAGTTAGATTAACTCTAAATTGTGCTGTTGGTATCACTAGATTCCTGTTAACTCACCTAGTTCCACAAAATACCCTATTGTTGCCAACTTAGTGTTTTGAAACGTTTCTAAACTAAACTTTAGGATACATGAAATCTGCTGTATCTAGGGTAATAATTTTAGTAAGCAACATATACACTAAGCTATGAATTGTACTAGGATCCTAGTGTAGAGACCTGGACCCCTTCCACCGGTTTTTGGCCGGTATGATACCCCCATGCCGCCGGCCCAATTGTTGGGTATTGTGTTGGATTTTGGCAGGTAGCTGTCTGTAGGTATTGTGAAGGGTTTGGCCTTGTTTGATTTTCTTTTTTTTGCTCCAGATTAATTCTGGGACCATTTACCTATTTTTAGCGTAGCGGGACTTGCGCGACACGTACGATGCGTGTTGAGTTGGTTTGCTGTGTATCACAGCGTGTCGCTGTGTGCCACAGCGTGTCGCGTTGGGATTTGGCGTATGCACACACGTTACGTATACACGCGCGTTTAGTTCGCGACGCGAGTTTCTCGTTTGATTTCGATATCGCATTTTTGTGAGATATTTGCTTATGTAGATTCCTTGTGTAAATTCTAGGTTCACAGACGGGTACGTCGGACGCCGCAAAGAAAGGGAAGCAGGTGGTCGGCTACGCTTAACATGAGACCAGATGAGTAGATTTAACATCTACGGGGAAATCGCCCGTATGGCGTTAAGCGTCAGGGCGTGATAGGATGTCTAGTCGTAGATGTTTATATATATTCATACTAGTGCATACCTTCATTGATATCATCATACTTGCGCGCATGCACACTGTATATTCATACCAGTGCACACATATATTGATATCTTCATACTTGCGCACATGCACACTGTATATTCATACCAGTGCACACATATATTGATATCATCATACTTGCGCACATGCACACTGTATATTCATACCAGTGCACACATATATTGATATCATCATACTTGCGCATATGCACACTGTATATTCATATTAGTGCACACATATAGTGATATCTTCATGCTTGCGCACATGCACATTGTATTTTCATAGTAGTGCTACACTCATATTCGCGTATATATCCATTTGCACATCCATACCTACATACATATATATGTTACATGCATGGATGATATTGACTTGATTTCAAGAAAATAAGGGACCGCATGAGATATTTTCAAAACTGGATTCTTTTTAAAGGAGCGGTTTTCCCTTTTTATTCTTAGTGTCATACGACACATTGCATGGATTTACGCATTGAGTTTGGATTTATGGGATTTCTGGATTTGAGAACCGTGGTATTATTTTAAGAAAATACGCACTATTTTAAAAACCCGGTTTCTCTTGATGTGATATTTCAGTGCGTCTACCATGAGTTTTCTCGGTTCCAGAGAGCTTGTGTGAGTATACCCGATTCGAGGAGTGGTAGACACCGATTGCGGGTACATGGTGGACCCGGTACGGTACCCCGGGACAAGAAGACTCATATTGTTAGACGGTGAGCCCGGCGGAGGGACTACTACCTACCGGTGATTGGTTGAACCTGGCAGTTATCCGGAGGATACTGACCAGAGTCGATAGATGGATACGGGACGACACGTACTGCCGGGGCCGAGGGCCGATTCCGCAGACGGAGCCCGTGGGCCGATCTGGACTGACGGAGCCCGATACATGAGGATTTGCGTGTCGATGCTGGACACGATCATTTTATGATATTTCGAGTGCCGATTTTGGGCACTCACGATTCTATGAGATTTACAGGATTTGAGGGCCGATTGGAGTGACGGCGCTTGAGCTTTTACTGGGATTTGGGTGTATTGATGGACACCGGTTATTTTCCACGTTGACATTCTGTGTAGATGTTATTTATTCCCATGCTCAGCTTTTAGTGTTATACATCTCATCCTGTATCTGTAGTATCTGATAGAGTACACTTGCTATGCACGATTATTGCCTACCCTGCTCATCCTATAAAGATGTTATTAGATTGCATTTGCTATGCTTGATTATTGCATACTATGCTCATCATATAGAGATTTTATTAGATCATACTTGTTGCATGATTATTGCGCATCCAGCTCATCATATAGATGTTACCTGTTGGTATAGGTTAGAGTATCGCAGCACGTGCATACTCGTGATTACCTTTATATGTTATCTACTATTCATGAGTTGGCAACCCACCCCGTTGTGCCACAGTGTTTGCAGGTTTCCCCTCAGAGTAGTCACGGCAGGCTGCTTTCTTGCATCTTTTGATACAGACACCACTGTAGTTGGCTTATGAGCCCTTTTGCTGATAGGTGGGCTTTTGTGCGGTATCTGTTTATTTTTCCAGTTGTATACATCATTGTAAGAGGCCGTTTCGTATAAGAATTTGACGCATATTGGTTTGAATGGTGCGGTAGACCAAGCAACGGAGTGAGCGCCTAGCGCTCTCCATCTACTACTTATGTATTGACTTAGAGACCAGTTGTGAGGACGATGTATATTATTTTGTATTCTGGTGTCGAGCTCGTTGTGAGCCGACTTTATTTATGCAGTTTTATATTCCATGTTGTCTTCACTTATTTTTTTGCTCATTCTTCGCTACGGCGTCGTATATTATTATCGTGGTGATTGTTTCCGCCGTTGGGCGTGATTGCTCCCGTTTGGGATGCTTTATTTCTATCATACATCATTTTACTCATATATTGTCTTGTACTCGATTTCGGGGCTAGTTTTTAGAAAGGAAACGCTGCCAAAATTTTTAAGAAAATAACTTGAACTTTAAAGAATTTTACTAAATTACTTAAGCTTTTCTAAATGTTTTGACAAATGTCTCCCTTAAATGTTTTAACACTCATTCCTTTAATGGTTTTGATTTCTGGGTTTCGGCTTACTTAGTCGCGTTATGCCTGTAGATGTTACGTGGTTAAGCGCCGGTCACGGGCCGAACTTTGGGTCGTGACACAAATGACCTATATCTAAGTATAAGCCCAATGTAATCGAAAATATATATATATAAACCTCTTCTTTAAAATAGCAGCGGAATAGATATGTCACGGCATAAAGCAGACGTGATAGTATGAAATATAATAGATATCTTATTTAAGATATACGTCCTTGCTATTTTAATGAATAGTGTTAAGAGGTTTACAATTGAAAAGATTTCAGTGTCATCTCAGACACGTCAAAATAATGAAGTTATAGCTCGATTTTGAAATCCTTTTATGTATATGAATGCCCGTACAAATATATATAGATACTGTCCCCCGGATCACTCCTGGTCGGCTACAATAACCATAATCTACTGTATATCTTATTATAACAACATATCAATATATATGTATGGATGTCCAGGATCGACACCCGAAATCAGAAATACCTCGTGTCCAGCACCGACACGTAAATACAGATACCGTCGACACCATCTCAATAGATGATCGTTACCCGATATCCCTGGCCCAATCGGTATTCCCTGGATATCCGTCGTGCCTAATCGAACCCCGGTCAGTATCCCCTGGATATCTGCCGTGCTCATCTCTATATCCGGTATCGAGTATCCTCGTTAGGCTCCCCGCCTATAATGCAGCTATCCTGCCCCTCGGTCTCGAACCGGGTCCACCATGTATCCTACTGTATAGCTACCCCACTCAGTACGGATAAGTAACAAATCCAAAACCGTATAGCTACCCCACTCAGTTCGGAATAAAACAATCAGAAAACATAAAACTCATGGTGGACGCCAATTCATCATATCCAAAAATATCAAGTAAAGAATAAGAATACTTGCCTAGATTATACTAATGATATATTATATATATACATATATAATAGCGTCACATACCACTGATATATATCATCAAAAGTAAAACATCCAGAAAACTCATAAATCAAATATAAACATCCATAGAACTGGTATTCACAATGCTTAACAGATAATAAGGTAAAGTGCGTAAATAAATCATACTCGCAATTAAACGTATCAATCCTACTGTGTCATGGCAATACTAATGATGTGTAGTGTAACATACGCATTTGTGCTCGTGCAGCATGACAAGCATTAGTATTTGTGCATGTGTTCTACAGGTGTAATAACCTATTCATATTAACCTATATATATATATATATATATATATATACGCATTATATAACAGAACGGTTCTACAGTGACATAGCAGTACCAATGAGGTGTAGTGTAACATATGTACATGTTTGTGCAGCATAGTACTCATTGGTAATTGTGCAGTGTTCTGTCAGAATGTTCGTTATCACGGAAACGTATAACATCAATAATTATAATATAAGCAAGTAAAGTAATTATAATCATTTTGTACGAGTTTAAAAGTACCTGGCCGTTATTCGGCATACGGATCTCATCATTACTGATATGCATAGTTTCTCTTATAATACCTCACCGTATCGCTATATCTAAATCATCTCTAGAACGTCATAATCGTTCGTGCTAACTTACCAAACCATAATTTAACTACACGCAATTGAATATCATGCTAGATGCAAACTATCTCAAATATCAATATCTTGAATAAATACTAAACTATCTAAATATCATAATACTATTTAAAAGGTTGCGGGGGTGCTATACGCCAGCCACCCGACTTCCCCCGTAGATGTAAATCTACTCACCAACTTCATAATCTTGCTGAAATCCACGCTGCTATATCCGCCAACCCCGTCTGGGAAATTCTCGCGATGGCACCTATAATCGTATTTAAAACCATATCGATGTAAATGTCATATTGAAAACCAAAACAACGAGATAGGCCTCCATAGGTTAGAACCTACAGTATACATAACCCAAAAACGACAATATATATCTGTCGTTATCGTATAAACGTTAACGGTTGTTGGATGTATAGAGGCCAGTATTGTATATGTATACATATGGATACTAGGGATATGTATGTACAGAACAATCTTACTCGATTTTATAGTATATTATTTGACTTGTCTTTATCGGGATATGTGTATTTATTGTTATTATATTTGGTTTGCACATATTGATAAAGAATCAATACGGTAGTATACAATTGTGGTTTGTCTTTATCTTAACATGGCATATGTCATCTCGTTATTACATATTGCGGTTACATGTTGATAAAGCCCCTAGGATCTTGCTTGACTACCTGCGTTGTGATGGCGATCATACTTGTGGGAGTAAGGTAATCCATAAGCACATCCTTAAACGGTCCTTAGTCACGTGAGTATCGAGACTGGGCACTGATACTCCAGAGAAGACTGGTGTGTACATTTCTAGCCCCGTCGGGGGATGGTTGGTCCCGCAGCCATTGGTCTGATGCACCTAAGATCGTATACAGGTGCTCACTGGGTATGAGTACACTGGACAGACTCGCCGAGAACTTCCATATGGTACTATACCTATCGTCAGATGGAAATTCTCAGGTGACATGTGTACAGGTTAGTCATTGGACCTAAGATCGGCATTTGTCTCGTGTGAGTTCCCACTGAACTTTGATCACTACCCTACCACGGCTCTACTGAGTCGTGCAAACAGGTTTTGGTTGGGTTCAGTCCCGAGCCACATGGAGGCAGTGAGCGATTGTCGGGGATTCGTCTCTCCCGGTATAGGGAGTCGATATCGCACTGTGATTCGATTAGTCAGGACCATAAGACCTTGGCCAAGGCACTTGGGATTTACTGATAGGTTGATCAGTAGTTTCCCAGATTGGTCCTGAGCCACATCGGCATGACTTATCAGATTGTTAAGGTCTGACGTTCACCACCCCCTAGACCCGGTATGCGATACTCTTTGACGAAGAGACCGGACTGTACGGATATTGTCACGGATAGGATCAGTAGGAGTTCGGACGAGCTTGCTCGTCGGCCTTCCTTTTCAAAAGGTACCTGGGCTGCCGTTAGGTACAGCTAGTGCCGCTGACGTGCTTGTTGTTAAACCCACTGCCAGAGTACTATCGAGTCTTTAGAGTCCCACACAGAGGGTTTCCCTGATCGAGGCAAAATGATGTAGTAGCCGTATTGGATACATGCAGGGTTCGATCGATTGATGTACTTGGTACACGGATTTTCGATCGGACAGTTTGTAATATTAGCCGGCTCGGGTTTGAGCCGGATTATTAAATCAGGTATTGATTTAATAATTTACGTATATATATTTCGATATATATATATTCTGGTATTACGTTCTTTGTGTTATTCTATCTCTTTTGGGCGTTCGGATTTTATCTGATTGCCGGTATATTTGTACAGTAGACTGAAATCCGTATTTACTACAGATTTCCTTCTAGAAGGTGGCCACCTCATTTTGGATTTTCCATTTATTTCATAAATGGAAATGAGGTGTAAAGTGAAGGGTATGGGAGGAAAAGAGGTGACCATGCTTCAATAGTGGTCAAATGAATTTATAATTCATTTTGGGTTTACTATTGAAGCATGGTTACTATTGTTTAATGAAAGAAAATGGCATACAAAACCTATGTGTGTTATTTTCTCTCTCATGCTTAATTCATTTTTTTCTCTTGAACTCTCATCTCCTCCCTCCTCTAGCTTTCTCCTCCACCTTCATTTTCTTCCTCTTCACTACATTTCTCATGTGTTGAGATACAAGTGAAGAAATTAGAAAGAGATAGAACACTTAAACACCCTCCACTACATCCTAGATTACTTGGACTAGCATCCCAAGTACTCTAGTTGCTATTTTGACATATAGCAAAGAGCTAGAGCCATGGATCATACTCCCCGGGTGGATCGTCTACGACAAAGAAAGGCCGGAGAACAAGCTCGATCCCGGAGGACCGATGGAGCCGGAGTTGGAGATCAAGCAAGTTCAAGGAGACCACTTGGAGCACATGACGAGGAGAGAAGACCGAAGGACTTGAGCCTCTTGGTATAACTTCTTTCTTAGTAGATAGAACTCTAGTATAGCTAACTAGGTTTCTGGTTAAAGATCCGGGTTAAGTTTTATTCTAGTGCCAAAGTTTTGATCGTCTTAAAATTTTTTGTTCCGCATTTGGCTACGGAAGTTGGCCGAGACACTAGGGTAACCCTTCATGGTATCAGAGCCACCCATAAACCTATACTAGCTTGTTTAAACGTGTTTAAAATAACGATCGACCGGATTTTTCAAAAACTGCATTTCCATTCATGGGTTTTCTGTCAATTTTAAAAGTGCTCAAAAAATCAATTTTATGCTCTCAGAAAATCATGCAGGCTTTTTTAAGATGACAGAAGAAATTTGGTCACGAGATCCCTCTAAACCACCATGGATCCGCCGCGTAAACCCCCTATTGGCGGCGGTTCCGCGGCCGTTTTAGGGCCCACGTGAACAAAATTTCTTTTGGGCCTCTTATTTTTGGAATTGTGGTTTTTGGGATAATTTATTTTTTGGGCCCAGTTTTGTTACAGTGTTGGATTAATACTTGGGGGCCCACTTGGAAAGTTTAGTCGATCGTAATTTTAAAATACGTATTTTGTTATCAGTACTTAGTTTAGATTTTGTGACCGTGAATGTCATTTGATCGGTAAATCCGTCTATCTACTATATGTTCTTTTAGACGGATTTGCGAACGTGACATTCGCGTTGATGTTTCTGTTATTGTGCTGATGTTGTGGTTGGATTGTCGTGGTGGATAGCATGTGGTGCAATGTTAGAAATAAGTTTATAATTCATTTGTATATTTATTATTGCGGGGCTAGTGTCCGACATGTGGACTGCCGTCTTTGCCGGGTTGTATATTATTTTGGGGCACTACCGGGTTGAAGTCGATGTCACCGCTTGTATATATTATTTTCATTTTCTGTATTAGGATTACCCCGCGGTGGAGTGCACGAATAGCCGGGTTCTAGAAGGCAACCAGCCCGCATCTCATGGAGCTGAGACGGAGGGGGCTTTATTCTAGAATTGGCGGGCTATTCGCCGCACTCGTAGGGGGTACAGGGTTCTCATTGCACAGGCTATCCACACGACCGGGAACGTCGGGTTTTATTTTCAGCTCAAATGAAACCTGGGGCTCCAAGATTATCCATCATTCTGTATTGTTATCTGTGATGTTGTTTATTATCATGCCTGGGACGAATGTTATATATACATATATGTATATACTAGTAGATGTTGTATATGTTTTGCACCCGTGCTACTCCAGCCCCCGCTCTGTCGTTAGTTAAGTAACCTAACGGGTGATGACGGGACCCCGTGGCGAATGCGGATGGCATATACGTACATTTTATTTTCGTTCTTTTCTGATGTGATAGGTTACAAATTGATAGGACCGCATTAATTTTGATTAATGCAAGATAATAAACCTAAAAGATGTTGTTGGAACCAAGCTTTAAAAACTGACATTACAGACGTTCTCTTTTGCTTTGCACAGTGATATTCAGTTTGGAATATCCAGCACCTCATTCGATGAGGCAAGGGCTGAGATCTCTTCACCGGGAGTGACCCCTTGAGTAAAAGTTTGCGTCAGGGTAATAACTTCACTATAGTCGATTATTTTTGCTTTGCATCGTGGTATTCAGTTTGGAATATCCTGCACCTCATTCGACGAGGAAAGATCCGAGATCCCTTCACAGGGAGTGACCTCTTTAGCAAAGGTTTTCGCCACTATATATTTACAAAACTACTCAAGTTCCTTCAACGATATCAAGTTCATTACGTTAACGGGTTTTTCACTAAAAACCCAGTCGTAGCTCTCCGTCATTTCAGATAAAAAGCAGTTAGTATTCGTGCTATGTACGTTGGTCTCTATCAAAGCATAGTGTACGGTAGCTAAGTGTTGCTTATCTGTTGCATCTTAGGATGCGATTAATTAGGACAGTCGCATAGCCACTTTGGTCTCTATCAAGGGCTTATGCGGGTGGGTCTAAGTTAATCCAGGACAATGACGGGTTGAACTTGACTTGCGACTTATGGTACGTTGGTCTCTATCAAGACCATATGTCGTTAGGGTCACAAACCACATCGGGAGTTTCAAATATACAGGAAACTTGCAGATTTAGCATACCTTCTGGAGTGTGGTGACTAGAGTGGATTCCATCTAGTGCATCACACAATGATAGTTGGATCCCGATCCCACTGATGAGTAGGATTACTCTCGGGAGATTATCACACTTAACAATCAATGCTATAAACCAAGTAGGTGTCTAGAAAGGTGTTAGCGGGGCTACGCCTCCAGGGAAAAGAGGTTATGTAATTAAGGAACTTCGCGAAAACATTGGAAAACCTCCCTCGAAGTACCAACACCGCCCTGGCTGAAAGGTTAAGCAAGTATTGTGACGTGCGATTAATCCTGACTAGTTCTTCTTTTAGGGTTTGAAGAAGAATTTGAGGAAACAATGGGAGCCATCCTGATTAGATAAATTAATAACCATTCTAATCTTGCAAGAGCACACGCTGAGTGTTTTTCCTCTCTCTAGGTTGCAACCATTTCACGTCCTAATCAAGATAATAAAATGTATCGCTTGACCGATCCGAATTCTTATTCGGGGCTGGGGAACGTCGGTTCAACTCTAACTTACGACAACAGTCATAAGTATGAGCAAGGGAAAGAGGAAAGTTTGAATTCCTTGATAAACCCATCGAAGAAGAAACATACTGTTGCGTCTTCTTCAGGTGTTCTTGTTATTGAGAACTGTTTTTCGGTCAGTCCTACCTCCTGGGTACTAGATACCGGATCAGGATCTCATATCTGTAATTTATTACAAGGACTGAGAAAAAGTAGGATAGTTGCACCTAGTGATATGTCCCTCAGAATAGGGAACGGAGCACAAGTTAATACTGCGGCCGTCGGTGAATATCACCTAGTGTTGCCAAATGGTAATACTATGATTTTGAACAATTGCTACTATGTACCTTCTATGCTTTGCAATATCATATCAGTTTCTTTACTTGATAAAGATGGATATAACTTTGTTCTTGATAGAAATATCATGAACATTTACCTTAATAAGGTACTGGTTGCAGAAGTTACACTGTGTAATGGTATCTATGTTCTAAATCAGAATACAGTTCTAAATGTACAAAACACACGCAAGAATAAGAGTTCAGATACGAACGAATCCTACTTGTGGCATTGTAGACTTGGTCATATCGGAGAGAAAAGACTGAGTAAGTTACATAAAGATGGACTCTTGAATACGTTTGAATTTTCATCTTATGAAACTTGTCAGTCTTGTCTTAAAAGAAAGATGACCAAATCTCCATTCACCGGACATGGAGAAAGAGCAGTAGATCTCTTGGGGCTCATACACAGTGATGTGAGTGGTCCGATGTCTATACATGCAAGGGGTGGGTTCTCCTACTTCATCACATTCACTGACGATCTCTCTAGATTCGGATATGTGTATCTTATGAAACACAAATCTGAAGTTTTTGAGAAATTCAAAGAATTCAGAAAGGAAGTAGAGAACCAGATTAGCAAAAGTATTAAGATCCTCCGATCTGATAGAGGGGGGAGTACTTAAGTACGGAATTCAGGGACTCGTCTTTAGTGAGAGATCTTTATTTACTATGGGTGAGGCGAGGCGGACAAGCTCTTGTTTATGAAAGAGAATGGTATTCTCTCTCAGCTTACTCCTCCGTATACACCACAGCATAACGGTGTATCAGAGTGGAGAAATCGTACCCTATTGGATATGGTTCGCTCCATGATGAGTAATGCAGAATTGCCTCTTTCATTCTGGGGGCTGGCGCTTGAAACAGCAGCGTATCTGTTGAATCAGGTTCCATCAAAATCTGTGCCTAAGACTCCATATGAAATATGGAGTAATAAAAGACCATGTCTTAAAAGGATTAAGATATGGGGTTGTCCGGCCTATGTAAAAAACTAGAATCTGGACAAACTTGAGGCACGATCAGTTTTATGTAAGTTTGTTGGATATCCCATGCATTTAAATGGATATCTATTCTACCATATCGATGAACAAAAGGTTTTTGTTTCTCGACACGCCACCTTTCTTGAAAGGTTGTTTCTTGAAAAACAAATAAGTGGGGGCACGGTAGAATTGGAAGAAATTCCAGAAGGACAAACTATAACTGAAGATTTGGTAGAACCACAAGATTCAACGGTACCGGACGAACCTCGGCCACTCTGCAGATCTAGTAGGATTTCTCATCCGCCCGAGAGATACTACGGTTTTCTTATAGATGGGGATCAAGAGGATTGCATCTTGGAAGAAGATGATCCTACTAGTTTCAGGCAGGCCATTATCAGTAGGGACTCTGATAAGTGGCTGGATACTATGCAATCTGAAATGGAGTCCATGTACACCAATAAAGTGTGGACCCTGGAAGTTGCTCCACCGGGGGTAAAACCCGTTGGATGCAAATGGATCTACAAGAAGAAACTTGGTGTAGATGGGCAGGTGGAAACCTATAAGGCTAGACTCGTTGCAAAAGGTTTTCGTCAAAGACCAGGAGTGGACTATGACGAAACCTTTTCTCCAGTGGCTATGCTTAAATCCATTAGGATCCTGCTTGCCATTGCTGCCTTCCATAACTATGAGATCTGGCAGATGGATGTAAAAACGGCGTTTTTAAACGGAAGTTTAGAAGAGTACGTTTATATCGATCAGCCAGAAGGTTTTGTAGACAATGGGAGCAGCGGGAAGGTGTGCAAGTTACTCAAATCCATTTATGGATTAAAGCAAGCATCGCGGAGCTGAAACATCTGTTTTGATGAGACAGTCAAGGACTTTGACTTCATCAAGAACGAAGATGAACCTTGCATTTATAAGAAGATTGTAGGACGAACTGTCGTGTTCCTAGTCTTGTACGTGGACGACATTCTTTTGATAGGAAATGGCATTCCTATGCTACAATCGGTCAAGCTATTCTTATCACAAAGGTTCTCCATGAAAGACCTAGGTGATGCCTCGTACATTTTGGGGATCAAGATCTACAGAGATAGATCCAAGAAATTACTGGGACTTTCACAGTCCAGGTACATAGAGACCGTACTAAAGAGATTTAGTATAGAAGATTCCAAGCGCGGTAACATACCCGCATTACACGGAATCACCCTCTCCAAGAAGATGTCTCCCAAGACTGACGAGGAGAGGGTTCGCATGAGCACTATACCCTATGCTTCGGCGGTAGGATCTATAATGTATGCGATGCTATGTACAAGATCAGATGTAGCTTACGCGCTAAGCGTGGTGAGCCGGTATCAGTCAGACCCAGGTGAGGACCACTGGACAGCAGTAAAGAACATTCTCAAGTACCTGAGAAGGACTAAGGAGATGTTCCTGATTTACGGTAATGGAGACCTCAGGGTAGAGTCCTTTACCGACTCAAGATTCCAGAGTGATAAGGATGAAAGCAAGTCTGTCTCGGGTTTTGTGTTTACCCTCAACGGAGGGGCGGTATGTTGGAAGAGTTCCAAACAGGATACCGCCGCAGACTCGACGATGGAGGCTGAATACATTACTGCAAGCGATGCCGCAAAAGAGGCGGTCTGGATAAAGAAGTTCATAGCTGAACTTCAGGTGGTTCCGTCCATTGTTGATCCAATACCAGTGTATTGTGATAACAATGGGGCTATAGCTTTAGCGAAAGAACCACGGTCCCATCAGAAATCTAGGCACATCTTTAGGCGGTATCACCTAATCAGGAAGATCGTAGATCGCCAGGAAGATCGTAGATCGCCAGGAGATCGAGCTCCGGAGAGTGGATACGAAAGACAACACGGCGGATCCATTTACAAAGGCCCTCTCTCAAGCACAGTTCGAGCGAATTTTTGGGATGTTGGGTATGCGGTACGCCAGCAGCTGGCCTTAGAGCAGACGTTGGGTATTCGGTACGCCAATCACTGGCCTTTAGTGCAAGTGGGAGATTGTTGGATGTATATGCCCTAGAGGCCAGTATTGTATATGTATACATATGGATACTAGGGATATGTATATACAGAACAATCTTGCTCGGTTTTATAATATATTATTTGACTTGTCTTTATCGGGATATGTGTATTTATTGTTATTATATCTGGTTTGCACATATTGATAAAGAATCGATACGGTAGTATACTATTGTGGTTTATCTTTATCTTAACATGGCATATGTCATACTCGTTATTACATATTGCGGTTACATGTTGATAAAGCCCCTAGTATCTTGCTTGACTACCTGCGTTGTGATGGCGATCATACTTGTGGGAGCAGGGTAGTCCATAAGCACATCCTTAAATGGTCCCTAGTCGCGTGAGTATCGAGACTGGGCACTAATACTCCAGAGTAGACTGGTGTGTACGTTTCTAGCCCCGTCGAGGGATGGTTGGTCCCGTAGCCATTGGTCTGATGCACCTAAGATCGTATACAGGTGCTCATTGGGTGTGAGTACACTGGACGGACTCGCCGAGAACTTCCATATGGTACTATACCTATCGTCAGATGGAAGTTCTCAGGTGACATGTGTACAGGTTAGTCTTTGGACCTGAGATCGGCATTTGTCTCGTGTGAGTTCCCACTGAACTTTGATCACTACCCTACAATGGCTCTACTGAGTCGTGCAAACAGGTTTTGGTTGGGTTCAGTCCCGAGCCACATGGAAGCAGTGAGCGATTGTCGGGGATTCGTCTCTCTCGGTATAGGGAGTCGATATCGCACTGTGATTCGATTGGTCAGGACCATAAGACCTTGGCCAAGGCACTTGGGATTTACTGATAGGTTGATCAGTAGTTTCCCGGATTGGTCCTGAGCCACATCGGCACGACTTATCAGGTTGTTAGGGTCTGACGTTCACCACCCCCTAGACCCGGTATGCGATACTCTTTAATGAAGAGACCGGACTGTACGGATATTGTCACGGATAGGCTCAGTAGGAGTTCGGACGAGCTTGCTCGTCGGCCTTCCTTTTCGAAAGGTACCTGGGCAGCCGTTACGTACAGCTAGTGCCGCTGACGTGCTTATGGTTAAACCCACTGCCAGAGTACTGTCGAGTCTTTAGAGTCCCACGCAGAGGGTTTCCCTGATCCAGGAAAAACGATGTAGTAGCCATATTGGATATGTGCAGGGTTCGATCGATTGATGTACTTAGTACTCGGATTTTCGATCGGGCAGTTTATAATACTAGCCGGCTCGGGTTTGAGCCGGATTATTAAATCAGGTATTGATTTAATAATTTACGTATATGTATTTCAATATATATATATTCTGGTATTACGTTCTTCGTGTTATTCTATCTCTTTTGGGCGTTCGGATTTTATCTGATTGCCGGTATATTTGTACAGTAGACTGAAATCCGTATTTACTACAGATTTCCTTCTAGAAAGTGGCCACCTCATTTTGGATTTTCCATTTATTTCATAAATGGAAATGAGGTGTAAAGTGAAGGGTATGGGAGGAAAAGAGGTGACCATACTTCAATAGTGGTTAAATGAATTTATAATTCATTTTGGGTTTACTATTGAAGCATGGTTGCTATTGTTTAATGAAAGAAAATGGCATACAAAACCTATGTGTGTTATTTTCTCTCTCATGCTTGATTCATTTTTTTCTCTTGAGCTCTCATCTCCCTCCTCTAGCTTTCTCCTCCACTTTCATCTTCTTCCTCTTCACTACATTTCTCATGTGTTGAGATACAAGTGAAGAGGCTAGAAAGAGATAGAACACTTAGACACCCTCCACTACATCCTAGATTACTTGGACTAGCATCCCAAGTTCTCTAGTTGCTATTTTGACATATAGCAAAGAGCTAGAGCCATGGATCATACTCTCCGGGTGGATCATCTACGACAAAGAAAGGCTGGAGAATAAGCTCGATCCCGGAGGACCGATGGAGCCGGAGTTGGAGATCAAGCAAGTTTAAGGAGACCACTTGGAGCACATGACGAGGAGAGAAGACCGAAGGACTTGAGCCTCTTGGTATAACTTCTTTCTTAGTAGATAGAACTCTAGTATAGCTAACTAGGTTTATGGTTAAAGATCCGGGTTAAGTTTTATTCTAGTGCCAAAGTTTTAATCGTCTTAAAAAATTTTGTTCCGCATTTGGCCACGGAAGTTGGCCGTGGCACTAGGGTAACCCTTTAACGGTTCAGTTGCAGTACAAAAATACGAAAAATCCATATCGGAATATCGGAAAACTTAATAAAACCTTTACTAATCATTCCCAGATTTCTCTTTAAGAATACTGGAACAAATCAAACAACACCATAGCTTATAAAACACCAAGACAAAGCTACAGGAGCAAAACCAACACCAAAAGCCTAGGGAAGGCCGGTGAGCTCGGAAAATTGTGGAATGTCGCCGGTTCAAGTGTGGAGTTTGGGTCTCGAGTGTTGTGTAAAATCATCTAATGATCATACTATAGTTTTGGTCTTACTAGTTTTTCTAGTAATTGTACCCAATGGTTCAAGATTCAATTGCAGTGAGCTAGATATCACAATTATCCTAGTTTATGATACTGCTCAAACTAAACATGTTACGTGAAAATATCATGAGTTAACCGAACTTAGGTTTTTCTGAGCTAGCCCTCTTCTGGTCGTAGTAGGTAAAAACAGAACTCATGATACGACATTTCTGTGTCGTATATAGAATTTTAACTCCAAAACAGATACTTACTTCCAGATTTCATATAATGATAAACTAACTTAAACTAGCAATACCAGACAACCCACAATATAAACAGAGAACTACCCTGAAAACCCCAACACCTAACTCCCTACAAAAACCGGCGAGATCGGATTTTGGCTAAATGTCGCCGGCCAAAATTCGAGGGAATGGGTTCGTTTTCCTAATGATTATTTTAGGTCCAAATTACAATATGAAGGCACTGCTTGATTGTTTTAATCATCATCTAAACTATAGCAGATTCAAAACAGAGCCTAAACTTATCAAAATACGATATCCGATTTCTAAATAAAACAGAACTGAACTTAAGTTGCAGGGTTGAAATTATACCTATAGAAAGATCACTGAAAAACCTTCCTCCAAGATGCACAAGCTCAAAGATCCTATCTAGAGGATTGTGGTAAAGATCCCTAGTACCTTACTTTTCTTCTTCTCTTTTGATATTAGAAACACATTGAAATTGGGCGTTAGTGATTGAAGAATTTGATAAGAGTTCAGTTTGAAGATGCTAAAGAGTTCCTGTGTGTGTGTGTTATGTAAAGAAAGCATGTGGTGGAGATTTAGAGGTGGAGGTGGCATGAGAGGAGTAGGAGGTGTAAGCGTGAAAGGTAGTGGTATTTTCATGCAAGGATGAGGTGTGTACATGAAGTGTACATGCAAGAAGGAGGTGTCTTCATGATGTTATGATACACCAAGGGTTTAAGTTAAGCTTAACCAAGTCCTACCACTTTTTACACATAAATCCACACAAAATTCCAATTTCCACAAATAACTAAACTTTTCACAAAACCCCTCATGATATTTATTATTATATAAAGAAACCATTTTATTAGTAATTTATTCTGCCACATATTAAAAGGCCTCTTTATTACCAACAAAATTAAAATAAAATTTTTAATTAAATAAATAAAATAATTAATTATCTAAAATATTTCAAAATGTTACATGGCTGCGGGACAGGCCATCTCCCCTGACGGGGATAAGAAACGTATACCCTAGTCTACTCTGGAGTATCGATGCCCAGTTTTGATAATCCTCTGACTAAGGACAATTTTAAGGATGTGCTTATACACTACACAGTTCCCCCACAAGTATGATTGCCATCACAACGCTAGTAGTCAAGCAAAGATCCTAAGAGCTCTATCAACATATATTAGCGATATGTATAAGGGAGCATATACACATGTTAAGATGGATTCAAACCAGATAGTAAACTATCATATTGAGCAAGACTGTTATATATATATATATATATATATATATATATATATATATATATATATCCCAAACTTCCAAAATGTAATATACAATTATGTATTATACAATAATGGCCTCTAAGGCATATATACCTGACACATATATGTATATGTATATCCCTGAAGGAAATATAAATACCTTCAAATTGGATCGCACCCCAATATTAGGCGCATCTCATATTACCATCGTTCACTTCGCCACGTATCATATACACGTGCGTGTAAGATGAACGTTAGACCGAAATGTCCCTAAACTAATATTGGACCGTGATGTCCATAAACTAATACATTTGGCCCCACAGCTGATCTCCATATTGATCCTCGTTTACAATCCACGGGCAAAAATAAGCCATGTTGCATCCCATGTTCCCATGGACCGCGATATGCTTAAACTAATATGTTTGGCCCTACAGACTGTCTCTATATTGACTACCGTATAATATACATGGGCTATTCATATATGATTTGATGATCAGTTGAGCCCATATGCACACTGTTCCTAAGTTGATCTTAGTCCGATATACGACTAACGATCCTTACATCAAACCCATATATCCCATGAACTGATGGACCTCATTTATATGAGATCTGCGTCCTTACATCAAATCCGCATCCTATGGGCGATGATATATATTAGTCTCCGTACACAATCCAAAGGCAACCACATATAAACAAACATAACACGACATAAAGTGATATTTATGGAGAAGGTGAAAGTTGTTATCACTTGACGGTAACGTAATTAACTACAGGGACTTGCGCCTGCATGGAAGAGCATCCCCACAATCAAAAACCTCTCACAAATGACCGGGAATCTGATAAGTCACGCTACAACAGTCGCATCTATCCAAACCTCCGAAATACAGTACCATAAATCAACTTGGCATTTACGGAGAGATAGATGGATATGTCCCAAATAGCATCCGCCCCCTAATTCAAGCATGAAGTTCTATCCTGGTTGTCACGCCCCGCTTCCTAGTATACAGCGAAGGGGACGCGCCGAGGCCGCTACGTATTTACTCAGAAGCAAATACGCTAAGCGTAACTAAACAATATAAAAGAAAATATACACAAGAGACAAGGTATAGTAAAAACAGCAACTTTATTTATTAACATTCTTTTGTACAATGTATGAAAAGGAAATATAACTGAAATAAAAGCAATGCCTAAATAATGGCATAACAGGAAATTAAAGGTACTGAATAGAAATTGTACAATGTCTAGAGCTCAGGGTCTTCGCTGTACTGATCCAAGTCTTCTGCAGTTGGCTCGATCTCTGACGGGTCCAAAACACCTGACGACATTCAAAGAAGAAAGAAATAGAATGTCGTCGGCGAACAGGTCGCTAGGTAAGTCCCAAAGATAAGAGGATAGTAGAATAGACAGAATAAGAAGGTATCTTTTAAAATTGTATTATATTGTTGTGATATTGTGTTAACGCTGTTGTTTGTAGCTTGGTACAGAAGGATGCCAGTGTATACGAGAGGGGTCTCTATATGCTAGAGACCAGGGCAAATGGAATGTACAAGGAACCATTAAGCCACGGTACAACAACAACGGAATATAGGTTAGGTGTCTTAATCCTACCGTCTCGTGCCACTTTTAACACCTTCCGTACCAATCTACCCCTTAAATCCCGTAGTGTTTTGATTGTATTGTTTGTCTTGTATTGTAACGTTATAGATTGTGTAATTGGATGACTGACCGAAACCATGATATCAGTAAATGGATGTAACTGGAGAATCATATAAATGGATGTATATCCATGGTTCGGTTCAATCAAGCTGATAGATTGAATATATGGAATAATGGATTCATGGATTCATGTTGAATTGTAATATTGTAATTTGTAGATTGTAGATTGTAGATTGTACTTGCATCATATTCAAGTCATATTATAATGAGACACGTTTGAGTCAGACAATTAGAAAAGTAAATTGAAGTCCTGATTGTTTTGATGTTAACGGTAACCTTTCGTGTCTTTTTCAAAGACGATTACCGTATTGATAACACTGTTGTTAAGTTGTCTATCTTAGATAGGCAAGCACCCACTTCTCCGGCTCCCTGAGGCTCAAGAGATTGGTCCCGCTTAAACCTATATTTACAAGGGTCCTTAGGGTAAATTATAGAACTTGAGGGGGTTTTATGTAAAAATACTTTTATATATTTATAAAAATACACTCCAAGTATTTATTAATCGTCTTTAGAGTTGTAATGAATGTATATTTTATATTATGATATTTCTAGTGGAAATATCCTAATTTCATAACAAATTGTATTTATTTGTAATATTGGTTTTGTATGGAATTCATGGTATTTTAGTGTAAGATTGATTCTTGTGATTTTTTAAAAGAGTTGGAATATTTATATTATAACAAAATAGGTATTTTAATGATAAATATATATTTATACAAAAAGATAATTTTAATATATATTTTATATTCTAAAAATCTCATTTTCTTAAGATGTCGTATTTTAAATCTTTCGAGACCGAATGCTCCTTGCGGAGGTCTGAATCTCGCACTACTAAACTCGAGGATGTGCGATAATCCGCACCATCCCGAACGGGTTCCCCAAAATGGGTTGTAGCGGCACTTTGCAAAGATTTGTATAAATACTAAATCTTTTAGAAAACGGTTTTATTAAGTAAAAGGTATTTATTTGTAACGATGTCGATTTCCCGTATTCTATGTTCTAGGGTCTCCTAAGTCAACTAAACTGCTCCTAACTGGTCCAAAGCGACAAGTTGTGAGATATCTCTCAAATCGCCTCTTCACCGCCAATTGTGGCTAGGTAAGTACAAGTGAAGAAAGGAGGGATCCACTCACGAATCACCGTGAAACGGGCCTTTTAAAGTTACATTTCTCACTTGTCTAGCCTAGACACCACAAAGTCAGGTTTAGATAAACAACTGAATGCCCACAACCTTCCTCTGTCCTAATAAGTGCGACAGTTCTTAATTGGCTGAGTCTAGATATTTTTATTATTAGCTCAAAGGTTATTTATTTGTAAAGATGTATTAATACTAAATCTTTTAGAAATGGTTTATTAAGTAAAGGGTATTTAAATGAAAATGTTTGTTTTCCCGTATTCTAAGTTCTCGAGGGTATCGTATTATGTTGCATATGAGTGTGTGAGGAGGTAGGTCGTTACCTCGTGATCTACTTAAAGGTATAGCAAGTTTAATGGAGTTAAATGTAGAATTGAAACAATGTGATATTTAAGTGAAAAATACGATAAATTGAAATAGCCATCATTTTATGAAATGAAACTTGATCAATTTGGTTGATTAGTCTTTAATAGTCAACATGAGAGAGTTTAAGTATAATTGTATTAACGAGAAGTGAAGTTTTATAAGAAACCGAATCGAAAATCGGATTTGTTCCGATTCCGTCGGGTTTTGTAAATCCGTATTTTTAGAATAGAGAAGGGAGGTAGAAAATGGGACTTACGGGTTTTGGAGAGTGAGATGGAAGGAGAGGAATCGCCGGTGCATCACTTCGTCGCCGAGAGATCCTAGAACGATCGCCGGAAGTTCACCGGGAATTTCACCGTAGCTTCGCTTCGTGCTCGTTTTCAAAGTACACAAGTTTCTTGGAAATTTTTAGAGAGTTGGCTCAGAGTTTTAGGGTGAGAGAGTAGAGGGTAGGGGTGTATTTATAGGGTTAGGCTAGGGTTAGGGTAGGTGAAGAGTTAAATTGAAAAAAATGTAAAAATAATGTGATAAATTGTAATAAAATGGAGTAAATAGAGTATTAAGAGCTCTCTGAAAACGATCTGGGGAAATAAAGTGTGCAGTGGGTATGAGAAGTGAAAAGCCATATTTTTCATGTTGACAACTCGGCAGACCGGTCAAGTCCGGCCGGCGGCGCCGACCCGAGTCGGGGTCTCGAGAGGTGGGGGGTCGTCGGGGGTAGCCACTGGTACTTTCAGTTTTTCAAGTGTGGTGGGAAAATCTAGAGTTATCTTGTGTGGACTATTGGGCTTCTATAAAATTTAAAACAAATAAATATTAAAAAATTGTGGGGCATGGGATTTGAACTCTGGTGGCTTGGTTCAGCAATGCAAGATATTACCAATGAGTTACAAGCTCATTCTTGTAATTATGGAGTGAAATAGATACTTAAAGTGGTAATAGCAATATTAAATACTCCAAGTATACTTTAAATTTAAAGCAAATTTAAGTACACTAAAAATGGAGCTGTTACAGTCTACCCTCCTTACAAAAATTTCGTCCTCGAAATTTACAACTTTTATTTGAGGACTAGTTTACAAAGAGGTGAGGATATTTTGCACATATTTCATCTTCCCTTTCCCAAGTGAACTCTCCTGGAGTGTCTTTCCTCCACATCACTCGGACCAAGTTAACTTCCTTGTTCCGAAGTGTCTTCACTTTCCTGTCCAAGATCTCCACAGGCTGTTGCTCACAAGACAAGTCGGGCTGTATAGTGAGCTCGGAATGATCAAGAACATGGCTGGGGTCTCTCACATACCTTCTGAGTTGGGATATGTGGAACACATTATGCACTTCTTCCAATGAGGGTGGAAGCGCTAAGCGGTATGCCAATTCACCGACTCGTTCGAGTATGTCGAACGGTCCAATGTATCTCGGACTTAATTTTCCCCATCTTCCAAATCGGATCACTCTGCGGTTCGGAGATATCTTCAAGAATACGTGATCTCCTGGCTGGAACTCCAAGTGTCGTCTCTTTGTATCAGCCTAGTGCTTCTGTCGATCTTGGGCTATGCGCATCCTTTTCCTGATAGTATGAACCACATCAACAGTCGCTACTATCATCTCTGGTCCAAGAAATTCCTTATCTCCGATGTCGTCCCAACTTAATGGCGATCGACACTTCCTTCCATACAATGCTGCAAAAGGTGTCATTCCTATGCTTGCTTGGTAGCTATTGTTGTACAAAAACTCCACAAGACGTAGGTGATTTTCCCACGATCCTTTGAAGTCTAACATACATGCTCTGAGCATATCCTCCAAGATCTGAATAGTTCGCTCAGACTGACCATCGGTCTGTGGATGATAAGCCGTGCTGAAGTTCAGACTTGTTCCCAAGCTTGCTTGCAGACTCTGCCAAAATTGCGATCGGAACCTGGTATCACGATCGGAGACAATGCAGACCGGTACTCCATGAAGTTTCACAATTTCCTGTATGAGTTCATGGGTATCAGAGATAGTACATTATGAAGAGTTTAGATCTTTAAGTAGATTATTACCTCCATGTACTTCTTTGCTAGTGTCTCAGTTGATTGGCCAACTCGAAATAGGATGAAGTGAGCCGACTTTGTGAGTCGATCCACAATGACCCATACGGCATCGTTACCCTTTGTGCTGCGAGGAAGAGCAGTCACAAAATCCATCGTGATGTGTTTCCACTTCCATTCTGGGATTGGTAACGGTTGAAGTAGTCCAGCTGTCTGGTGATGTTCAGCCTTTACTTGCTGACACACTAAGCATTTTGCGACGCTTCTGGCTACTTCACGCTTCATTCCATGCCACCAATAATTCTGACGTAGATCTTTGTACATTTTGGTACCTCCAGGGTGTACTGAGTAGGGAGAGTTGTGAACTTCTTTCATTAACTCTTCCCGAACAGGACCTTTTGGTACACACAATCTGCTGCCGTATCTCAAAGATCCGTCTTCATGGATGATGAAGTCTGTTCTGAGTCCATTCTCCACTTGTTCTCTGATCTTTTGCAACTTAGCATCACTTGCTTGAGCTGCTTTGATCTGATTGACAATGGTTGATTGAACTTGTAAATTCATCAAACTTGAAGCATTACCTGGCATGACTGCTTCAATCTCCATCTGATGCAGGTCTTGTTGAAGCTTCCACTGAGCGGTGAGATTCATCGATAATGGTTGACGATTAAGAGCATCGGGTACTACATTCACCTTCCCTGGGTGATATTGTAAGTTGATGTCAAAGTCCGCCATGAGTTCTAACCATCTTCTCTGCCGCATATTCAACTCCTTCTGAGTAAACACATATTTCAGGCTCTTATGATCTGTGTATATGTTCACTCGCTCACCAAGTAGATAATGGCGCCAAATCTTGAGAGCAAAGATGACGGCTGCCAAATCCAGATCATGCGTTGGATAATTGCGCTCATGAATCTTCAGTTGTCTTGAAGCATAAGCCACAACTTTACCGTGCTGATGTAGAACACATCCTAATCCCTTACCGGATGCATCACAATGCACTCCGAATCCTCCAGATTGATCCGGTATCATGAGAATAGGTGCTGATGTCAACCTTGACTTGAGTTCTACGAAAGCTTGTTCGCATGCTTCTGACCACACAAAATCTTCATCTTTACGTGTGAGCTTGGTCAGGGGTTTTGCTATCTTCGAAAATCCTTCAATGAACCTTCTGTAATATCCAGCTAAACCCAAGAATCTCCGAATGTCCTTCACTGACTTTGGTGTAGGCCATTCGCTGACTGCTGAAACCTTCGCTGGATCCACAGAGATTCCTTCTCCTGATACGATATGTCCAAGAAAACCAACTTTCTTTAGCCAAAACTCGCACTTGCTGTACTTGGCATAGAGCTGATGTTGTCGAAGAGTTTCCAGGACAATTCATAGGTGTTCGGCATGTTCTTTCCGACTCTTAGAATACACCAGGATATCGTCGATGAAGATGACAACAAACATGTCTAAGTACTCCCAGAAAACTTGATTCATTAGATTCATGAAGATTGATGGTGCATTGGTCACTCCAAATGGCATCACTAGAAATTCGTAATGTCCATAGCGAGTTCTGAAAGCTGTTTTGCGAATATCAGCTTCCTTGACCTTCACTTGATGATAACCTGAACGAAGATCCAATTTAAAGAAAATACAAGATCCACTTAGCCGATCGAATAAATCATCGATGCGCGAGAGTGGATACTTGTTCTCTATAGTGACTTCGTTCAAGGCTCTATAATCGATGCACATTCTGTATGAACCTTCCTTCTTCTTCACGAGTTGTCTAGGTGATCCCCAACTTGAAGTGCTGGGATGAATCGATCCTTTCGCCAATAATTCATCCAACTGTGTTCGGACTTCCTTCAAACCTTCCGGACTTAAACGATAAGGTGCTTTGATCACCGGTTGTGCTCCTGGTACTAAATCAATGCTGAATTCAAGAGCTCGATCGGGAGGCAAACCTGATATATCGTCAGGAAACACGCCGTCGAACTCTCGAACCACATCTGACCTTGATTCTTCCTCCACTTGAGCTGCTGCAACTACTGCTTCCCTTGGCTTCGCTTTGTAGGTACTTGGCTCTAGGGTATGGTCTCCGCTTTTGAAATAGAAGACCGGGTGGTCTGGAATCTCGAACACTACCCTCCTTTGACGACAGTCGATGGTAGCATAAAAAGTTCCAAGCTAGTCCATACCTAGAACCATATCGAAGTTCGGTATGTCCAGCACTTTGAAGTCAGCATAAAATTCTCTGCTGCAGATGACTACTGGACACAAGCTGTATCCCATGGTTGCCTTTAGAACGCCATTTCCTGAACTGACATTCCAGCTGGATACAAGCGGTGAGACTGGAATCGCATGGGTTCGGACAAACCGTTGCGACATAAAGCAGTGAGATGCTCCAGTATCAAACAGTGCTAGTGTAGGTATTGAGGATACTAAGATTGTACCTAAGGTATATGGGATATGTTTTAGGTATAGGAAAAGTATGTAGGATAAATATCAAGACTGAAAGAAATTTTGAGAAAGAAAGGGTTACCAGTGATAACTTGGCCGGTGGCCTCAGCTTCTTCCACTGTCATCGTGAAAGCCTGGCGCCTTGGTACATTCCTCCTGGCCTGAGGAGCATTCCTCTGAACGTTCCTTTGAGCTTGATGGAACTGACGAGGAGGTGGTGCATCTTGTGGTCCTCTGGGTGGTGCAGGTAGTGCAAGTCTTGGAGCAGGTGCCTAAAGGGCTGGTCGCTATGGATAGGTAATTGCTGGCCTGGGTGCAGCAACTGGGTTTTGTCTTTGGGGACAAGACCCAATATCATGAGTAGCTGAGCCACAGACTAAGCAAAGACGGTTGGCTCGCCGGCAGTCTTTCATCATATGTCCAGTTCTCTTGCAGTAGGTACAAAAGGCTGGGCTGGAACGATGGTTCGGTACTCCGGGTTGCCTTGGCACAAAAGGTGGCCTGGACGATGCTCCTCCTGCCATCTGGTTGGCAGGGCGCTTAGATCCAGCAAATTGAGGTCTTCCCCTCGCCTTTACCACTGCCTCATAATGGCGGGCAGCTTTCAGAGCCGATTCATGAGTCGGAAAATCTCATGTGGCCAGTGCAGCCTGGATCTCCGAATCCAAACCTTGTTGAAATCGACGGGCTCTGATCTCATCCGTCGGTATCAGGTGTGCCGCAAATCTGTTTAAAGAATTGTGTTAGCTGTGTAGTATGTGATATATAAAATTCGAATTATTGAGACATATCTTACCGATTGAGCATGGTGAACTCAGCGTCATACTCATCTACTGATTTGATCCACATCGAACCTTGTTGCAGATGGATGAACTGCTGTTCTATGTCGAACCTGGCAGTCTCAGGGAAGTACTTAGCGTCGAACATGACGCAGAAAGTCTTCCATTTGATGGGTTGTTCAAGACGGTTTTCTTCCGCCTTCCACCAGTTTCGTGCATTGTCCGTGAGCTGTAATTTTGCAACACGAACCCAAGCTAATTCTGGCACTTGTGCCGCTGCCAGATCATCCTCGATACTCTGAGCCCATTCCTCAGCTTCCAGTGGGCTCTCCTTTCCTGAGAACTGTTAGGGGTGCAAAGCCCTGAATTTCTTCACCCCAGGTGCTTCTGCCTCGGGATGGTTCATTAAGAGAGCAGTCTGCTGCTGCTGTCCCTCTAAGAGGCTTTAGATTGCCTCAAGTAGAACTGTCTGCTCGTTGATCGGAGTAGGGACGGCAGGTGTAAGTGGTAGTGGTGGAGGTGTGTTGTTGATATTAGTGCTGGTGTTGTTCGGGGAATCCATAACCTTGAAGAAAATTTTGCGTTAGGACAGATTCAAAGTACATGAAATGATAAGATTCAAGAAACATGAATTGTAAAGAATATTTTAGTTGCTGGTTCTTGTGTTATATTGCTTAGGTTGTTCACGCAGAACAGAACTGCAGAGTATGGTTCTATACAGCTCAGACCTGCATGGGCCACCAACAAAACCTGTCACGCCCCGCTTCCTGGTATACAACGAAGGGGACGCGCCGAGGCCGCTATGTATTTACTCAGAAGAAAATACGCTAAGCGTAACTAAGCAATATAAAAGAAAATATACACAAGAGACAAGGTATAGTAAAAACAGCAACTTTATTTATTAACATTCTTTTGTACAATGCATGAAAAGGAAATACAACTGAAATAAAAGCAATGCCTAAACAATGGCATGACAGGAAATTAAAGGTACTGAATAGAAATTGTATAATGTCTAGAGCTCAGGGTCTTCGCTGTACTGATCCAAGTCTTCTGCAGTTGGCTCGATCTCTGACGGGTCCAAAACACCTGATGACATTCAAAGAAGAAAGAAATAGAATGTCGTCAGCGAACAGGTCGCTCGGTAAGTCCCAAAGATAAGAGGAAAGTAGAATAGACAGAATAAGAAGGTATCTTTTAAAGTTGTATTATATTGTTGTAATGTTGTGTTAACGCTGTTATTTGTAGCTTGGTACAGAAGGATGCCAGTGTATACGAGAGGGGTCTCTATATGCTAGAGACCAGGGCAAACGGAATGTATAAGGAACCGTTAAGCCACGGTACAACAGCAACGGAATATAGGTTAGGTGTCTTAATCTTACCGTCTCGTGCCACTTTTAACACCTTCCGTACCAATCTACCCCTTAAACCCCGTAGTGTTTTGATTGTATTGTTTGTCTTGTATTGTAACGGTATAGATTGTGTAATTGGATGACTGACCAAAACCATGATATCAGTAAATGGATGTAACTGGAGAATCATGTAAATGGATGTATATCCATGGTTCGGTTCGATCAAGCTGATGGATTGAATATATGGAATAATGGATTCATGAATTCATGTTGAATTGTAATATTGTAATTTGTAGATTGTAGATTGTAGATTGTACTTGTATCATATTCAAGTCAGATTATAATGAGACACGTCTGAGTCAGACAATTAGAAAAGTAAATTGAAGTCCTGATTCTTTTGATGTTATCGGTAACCTTTCGTGTCTTTTTCAAAGACGATTACCATATTGATAACACCGTTGTTAAGTTGTCTACCTTAGATAGGCAAGCACCCACTTCTCCGGCTCCCTGAGGCTCAAGAGATTGGTCCCGCTTAAACCTATATTTACTAGGGTTCTTAGGGTAAATTATAAAACTTTAGGGGTTTTATATAAAAATACTTTTATATATTTATCAAAATACACCCCTAGTATTTATTAATCGTCTTTAGATTTGTAATGAATGTATATTTTATATTGTGATATTTCTAGTGGAAATATCCTAATTTCATAACAAATGGTATTTATTTGTAATATTGGTTTTGTATGGAATTCATGGTATTTTAGTGTAAGATTGATTCTTGTGATTTTTGAAAAGAGTTGGAATATTTATATTATAACAAAATAGGTATTTTAATGATAAATATATATTTATACAAAAAAATAATTTTAATATATATTTTATATTCTAAAAATCTCATTTTCTTAAGATGTCGTATTTTAAATCTTTCGAGACCGAATGCTCTTTGCGGAGGTCTGAATCTTTCACTACTAAACCCGAGGATGTGCGATAATCCGCACCATCCCAAACAGGTTCCCCAAAATGGGTTTTGCAAAGATTTGTATAAATACTAAATCTTTTAGAAAACGGTTTTATTAAGTAAAAGGTATTTATTTGTAAAGATATCGATTTCCCGTATTCTATGTTCTAGGGTCTCCTAAGTCAACTAGACTGCTCCTAACTGGTCCAAAGCGACAAGTTGTGAGATATCCCTCAAATCGCCTCTTCACCGCCAATTGTGGCCAGGTAAGTACAAGTGAAGAAAGGAGGGATCCGCTCACGAATCACCGTGAGACGGGCCTTTTAAAGTTACCCTTCTCACTTGTCTAGCGTAGACACCACAAAGTCAGGTTTAGATAAACGACTGAATGCCCACAACCTTCATCTGTCCTAATGAGTGCGACAGTCCTTAATTGGCTGAGTCTAGATATTTTTATTATTAGCTCAAAGGTTATTTATTTTGTAAAGATGTATTAATACTAAATTTTTTAGAAATGGTTTATTAAGTAAAGGGTATTTAAATGAAAATGTTTGTTTTTCCGTATTCTAAGTTCTCGAGGGTATCGTGTTATATTGCATATGAGTGTGTGAGGAGGTAGGTCGTTATCTCGTGATCTACTTAAAGGTATAGCAAGTTTAATGGAGTTAAATGTAGAATTAAAACAATATGGTATTTAAGTGAAAAATACGATAAATTGAAATAGCCATCATTTTATGAAATGAAACTTGATCGATTTGGTTGATTAGTCTTTAATAGTCAACATGAGAGAGTTTAAGCATAATTGTATTAACGAGAAGTGAAGTTTTATAAGAAACCGAATCGAAAATCGGATTTGTTCCGATTCCGTTGGATTTTGTAAATCCGTACTTTTAGAATAGAAAAGAGAGGTAGAAAATGGGACTTGCGGGTTTTGGAAATTAACGAGAGTGAGATGGAAGGAGAGGAATCGTCAGTGCGTCGCTTTATCGCCGAGAGATCCTAAAACGATCGCCGGAAGTTGGCCGGGAATTTCGCCGTAGCTTCGCTTCGTGCTCGTTTTCAAACTACACAAGTTTCTTGGAAATTTTTAAAGAGTTGGCTCCGAGTTTTGGGGTGAGAGGGTAGAGGGTAGGGGTGTATTTATAGGGTTAGGTTAGGGTTAGGGTAGGTGAAGAGTTAAATTGAAAAAAATATAAAAATAATGTGATAAATTGTAATAAAATGGAGTAAATGGAGTATTAAGAGCTCTCTGGAAATGATCTGGGGAAATAAAATGTGCAGGGGTTATGGGAAGGTGAAAAGCCATATTTTTCATGTTGACGACTCGACCGACCGGCCAAGTCCGGCCGGCGGCGCCGGTTCGCCGGCCGAGTCAGGCCGAGTCGGGGTCTCGGGAGGTGGGGGGTCGCCGGGGGTAGCCACTGGTACTTTCAGTTTTTCAAGTGTAATGGAAGAATCTGGAGTTATCTTGTGTGAACTGTTGGGCTTCTATAAAATTTAAAACAAATAAATATTAAAAAAATGTGGGGCATGGGATTTGAACTCTGGTGGCTTGGTTCAGCAGTGAAAGGTATTACCAATGAGATACAAGCTCCTTCTTGTAATTATGGAGTGAAATAGATACTTAAAGTGGTAATAGCAACATTAAATACTCCAAGTATACTTTAAATTTAAAGCAAATTTAAGTACACTAAAAATGGAGTTGTTACACTGGTTCATCTCTGTTTTTTGTGGTAAACATGTAATTATATGATTTAGCCAAAGGGATTCATAGACAGCGGGAGCAGTGGGAAGGTGTGCAAGTTGCTTAAATCAATTTATTGATTAAAACAAGTATCGTAGAGTTGGAACATCCGTTTTGGTGAGACAGTCAAGGAATTTGACTTCATCAAGAACGAGAATGGGCCATATATCTATAAGAAGATTGTAGGGAAAGCTGTCGTATTCCTCGTCTTGTATGTCGATGGCATTCTCCTGATAGAAAATGATATTCCTATACTGCAATCGGTCAAGTTGTTCTTGTCATAAAAGTTCTCCATGAAAGACCTGGGTGATGTTTCCTACATTCTGAGAATTAAGATCTACAGAGATAGATCCAAGAGCTTGTTGGGACTATCACAGTCCAGGTACATAGACGCCATACTAAAGAGGTTTTGTATAGAAAATTCCAAGCGCGGTAATATACCCGCCTTCCATGGAATCACCCTCTTCAAAGAGATGTCTCCTAAGAATGATGAGGAGATGGCTCACATGAGCATTATACCCTATGCTTCTGCGGTAGGATCTATAATATATGCGATGTTATGTACCAGACCTGATATAGCTTATGCACATAGCGTGGTAAGCCGGTATCAGTCAAACCCAGGGAAGAACCACTAGACAGCAGTGAAGAACATTATTAAGTACCTGAGAAGGACTAAGGAGTTGTTCTTGGTGTACGGTAATGGAGACCTTCAGCTGGAGTCTTTTACCGACTCAAGCTTCCAAAATGATAAGGATGACATCAAATCTTTCTCGGGTTATGTGTTTACCCTTAACAGAGGGACAATCTATTGGAAGATCTCCAAATAAGACACCGTGTCAGACTCGACGAAGGAGGCTGAGTATATTGCTACCAACGATGTCGCAAAAGAAGCAATCTGGATGAAAAAGTTCATTACTAAACTTGAGATGGTTCCGTCCATTGTTGATCCAAACCTTTGTATTGCGATAACAATGGGGCTATGGCATTAGTGAAAGAACCATGGTCCCATCAGAGATCCAAACACATCTTGAGGCGGTATTACCTGATTAGAAAGATCATAGATCACCAAGAGATCGAGACTCGGAGAGTGGACACAAAAGAAAACACTGCAGATTCATTCACAAAGGCCCTCCTTCAAGCACAGTTCGAGCGACTTTTTAAGATGTTGGGTATGCTATACGCCAACAATTGGCCCTAGTGCAGACGTTGGGTACTCGATACGCCAATAACTAGCCTTAGTTCAAGTGGGAGATTGTTGGATATGTATGCTTTAGAGGCCATTTTTGTATATATATAGTGGATGCTTAGACATATGTATGTACAAGAAAATCTTGCTCGATATGATAATAGCTATTTGGTTTGTCTTTATCTTAACATGTGTATATATTTTACTTGTATTACGTATCGCTAATATATGTTGATAAAGCCCGTAGGATTATTGCTTGACTACTAGCATTATGATGGCAATCATATATGTGGGGACAGGGTAGTCCATAAGCACATCCTTAAATGTCCCTAGTCGTGGGAGTATCGAGACTGTTCATCGATATTCCATAGTAGAATGGTGTATACATTTCTAGATCCCGATGAAGGGTGATTGCACGTTTTTGGCGTGTCGTGTATTATGAAGTTCTAAAGCTAACCGCAATCTGGACGGTGTCGCTTTGCAGCTAGCCGCGATAAGTACGGGTCGTCCGCAGGGAGACGGAGCGTTTTAAGTTCTTTTTTTCACGAGTTAACGCGCGAGGCGGAATGTCTGTATCTACCCTATGTGTATATATGCAAAGTATAAATTGTTAGGATTAGATAGGTTAGTGTAAGTTAAGGAAATCCATACTCAATCCTTTGAGCCGAGCTCGACCACTAAAGCTAGAGCAATCGGCAACAACGTGGATTAGGGTACTTAAGCACGGTATTTATGAAATCCGGCTTATTGACCCTTGTCCGTCCGTTCTTGTCGCTTGCTTTCTCCTCCGGCCAATCCGAACGAAACCGGTCGCGGTTAGGAAACACTGATACCTTGGTAGGGTAGGGTGCCTAACGGAGCGCTTGCGAAGGTTTGGGCGGAGTTTAATGGAAAAGATCGGGAAAAGAAAATGAGAAAGGAAATCTTTTAACTTACAATATCGTTTTCTTTTCTAACAATCACCAATATTCATTGATGATGCTCAATATTGGCGATCTCCAAGATCAGGACACGTGGCGGGTGACGTGTCCCAGAACTCAGAAGAGAGGGCCCACAGGGGCCGACCAGGCCACCCAGTACCCGACCTGCAAACACAAACTGGCCCTCCTCAGGGCCCCCTGCAAATTGGCTTCCTCGACCCCGTAGCTCGCGCCGAGCTGCCACAGGACCTGGACTCCTCGGCCTCCTCGCTCGTCCCGAGCTCCAGGCCGTAGCCGTCTTCCTCGGCCCTCCGACCAAAGTCACCGCTCACGGGCGTAACCGCCGCTCCGCGAATCTCGCCATGCACAGATTCTACGCCAGCAACATCCCACGTTCCACGCCATCAATCCCCATTAATGGGCGATCCGCTTTCTACGCGGGCATGACATCGGAGGCATAACTGCCGGCGAGATCCTCGCACCTGCTGCTGTGTGCCACCACCGCTATATAAACCCCCATCACAGAGGGGTCAAGTAAGCCATTCTGGACCCTTCTAAGCCGTTACTCTGCTCGGATCTCATCACTAACTTGATCGTCGGAGGGTCCTTGGTGGTACCAAACTACCCCGTGACTTCTTTGCAGGTACTTGGCACTAAACTCCTCACTCCACTTCTTCCACCAAAACCCATTGAAACTCACACGCAATAGGAGATAATCAACAAATTCCACCGAGAGATCAACGGAAGACAACATCTGACGGAGACCCGAAAATGAGCTCCATCAGTTGGCGCCGTCTGTGGGAAGCAAACTCTACAAAAACTAAAGTTGGCCTTCCGATCTCCGCCTAAATGGCAAGCAACCACCCTGAAGATTCCAGTACCAGCCGCCGCCTTCCACTCACCGAAGGCGGGGATGAGCCTCCTCCCATGACTGTCGTCAACGCCCTCGCAGGTCGGATAGATCGGCCGCAATCCCTCGTGAAGACCCTCGTCCGCGTTCAAACGGCCGGGCCTGGGTCCCAGATCGCCGCTCCACCACCTTCAGAAGGATCTGCCCCTATCTGGACGGCTGACTACCAGCGGGCTGTGTCCCCTGGCCACCGATCTCTCGAGCCGGTGCTCCCCGAGACCCGCTGGGCGCCCCAAGGATCCACGCCAAGGTCCACCGCCAGAGCACCACGCCTTGAGCCTCCTCACGACCCTTATCCCCCTGAGGAGATGTCAGTCACCTCGCCTGTCCACAGGCATGGTCAACCCCACCACCATCAGCGGGGCCGCACAGAAGAGGTCTGCCCCGGCGACTCGAGGGCTACCTCGCCCCGGGACCTGAGGCACCACATCGAGAGGAACCGGGGCCGCTCCCAGATGCGGGCTACCCGCAGTGGAGGTCGGGGATCCTAAGGCACCAATTCCTCGGAATACCACGGTCGGCTCGACGCCCTCGAGAAGAAAATCGAGGGCATGCGCCGGGAGGCTCACCTCTCAAGCGACGGAGCTAAGTACGCCTCCGACTCGCTCACGAAGCCGTTCACCGAGGAATTGCTCGCCGTCCATGTCTCCTCGCGCAACAAGCCCCCAAAGGTCTCTCTGTTCGACGGGAAAACCAACCCGAAGGACCATTTGGACGCTTTCACCACGGGGATGAGCTTCCAGGATCACTCCGACGCCGCCTAGTGCAGAGCTTTCCCGGCCATCCTTATCCGCGCAAGTCGGGACTGGTTCCGGGGCTCAAGCCCCGCTCGATTTCGACCTTCGATGAGCTAGCTACTCAGTTCCTCGGCCATTTCGTGTGGAACCGTCGACAGAAGCGCACGGTCGACTACCTCTTCATGGTTAAGAGAGGGGACAAGGAAACGTTCAAGGCATACATTACCCGTTACTACAACGCCCTTCTCGAGGTGCCCAAGCACCGGGACGAAACCGTCATAACGGCGCTTAGATCTGGTCTGAGGCACAAGGAATGGTTATGCTCCTTCGCGTTGGCGCAACCTAAGACCATGGACGAGGTCAAAGCATGGACCGAGCGCGAGGTTCAGCTGGAATCCGAAGTGAATGCTAACCTCCCCCGGGCAGAACGGCCCGACCAGAAGAAAAGGGCTCGGGAGGAGAGGCCGGAGCGCCAGCAGCTCTACCACCCGAAGTTCCAGGAGTATACCCCACTCAACGTCTCCCTCGCAGTGTTGCTGAAGGAGACCCAGAATGAGGGGTTCTTCAAGTTCCCTCCAATCCCGCGTCAGGCCGTGAAGCGAACCCGGGGCCCCTACTGCGCTTTCCACCGGGTACTGGGCCACGCCACGGAGGACTGCAAGCAACTGAGGGACTACATCGAAGAGCTCATCCGGTCTGGGCACCTCGCCGCCTACTTGAGGGATAAACGGCAGGCAGATCGCGAGCAGGAGCAGCATCACCCTCCCACCGACCTGACCATCGGTCAGATCATACTCGTTTCAGCAGACGGCCAGCCCGGAGCTCAGGGAGCCCCATACCCTGTGCCGAGCGCGGAAGCCAACAGCCCTTCAGGGAGCTTGGCCCAAGCCAATAAAGTCATCTACTAGCATGTACCTTTCTTTTAAAAGCAATGTAAATTCTTCCTAGGATCTATTGTTAACTTAATAAAGACCAATGGAGCATTGCGAGAAGGGAAGAAATACTTTGTTTATTCAAAAGGTTTTGTGGGCTCCTAATCTATACATGCAAAAAAGGAAAAAAGAAAAATTACAACAGTAGGGGAAGGGGGTACAGCGAGCACTGCTCGTGGTACTCGGTAAAGATCTCCGCCAGCCGGGGCCTCACAAAGTCCAACCTCTGTCCCCGGTTCCGCCCGCGCGCGTCGATCCCGAGCCTCAGCTCGTAGCATTCACGGACGAGCGCCTCTGAGCGGGCCAGCCGGTTCATGGAGATTAGGCCGAAGCGCCTCAAAGACCGCAGCTTGCCCATGGCCTCGTCATAGAGCAGCTCAGACAATAGGGTTGTAAAGCCCCGGCGACGCCCTCCAGATGGAGTACATCAGCAGCTGCAGCAGGGAGGAGCGTCTGGGGAGCATCCGGCCGAAATGATCCTCAATGCTCCCGTAAACCAGCTGCACCGTGTCCTCGGTGCAGTACGGGTCGTAAAGGTACACATCTTCAAAGCGGGCGATGTCGAGAAGTCCTGCATTCTCGATGACCTGTTTACGGAGGATGGAAGGACCAGTACTCCTTCAGCCTTATATAGCCCACTGCACAGCTCAACAATCGCCCTCCTTCACCCAAGAAGTCGCTGCCACGCGGCAGCCATCAAGCCTTCTCTGGCGGAATCGAGACGACGCGCCCCTAGCGCTTCGCCTCCCCCCGCATTCAATGTACTGGCTACACGCTCCGTTGCCCCGACCGTTCCCATTCCCCACACCTACAGCTGGACGGTCGGGCTACACCTCGTCAAGATTCAACCCAGCAGCTACCCTGCTCAGTCACCCCTGGCGGGTAGCTTCCTTACCGCAACGCCAGGGGCCGGAAAGCCCTCCTAGAGGCAGTCGAGCCCGAGGACCCCTCGCTCGGCTATCCCCAGCGGGCAGCTTCCCTGCCACAACGTCGGGGATCAAAAAGCCCTCCCAGAGGCAGTCGAGCCCGAGGATCCCTTGCTCGGCTATCCTTCAGGACAAAAGCCCTCGTCAAGAGGCACCGAGCAGTAACCCTGCCTGGCCAAGGGTCCTTGGTAGGCTTCTACAGCCCCACCCGCGCTAAGGACCAAAGTCTTCCCAGAGACAGTCGAGTCCTTGCTCAGCTAACTCCGGCTGGTAGCTTCCTACCACAACCGACAGGGATCAAAGTCCTCGCCAAGAGGCACTGGGTGGCAACCCTGCTCGGTCCCCGTCCTGAAGGATCAAAGCCCTCGCAAGAGGCAACCGAGCAGCTACCCTACTCGGCCAACTCCGACTGGTAGCTCCCTACCCACGACGCTAGGGATCGAAGGCCCTCACGAGAGGCACCAGAGCGGCTGCCCCGCTTATTCATCCCAGGCTGGTAATTGCCTACCCATGACGCCAGAGGTCAAAGCCCTCACCGAGAGGCAACCGCGCAACTTCGCTGCACGGTCACTCTTAGTGGGCTTCTTACAACCCCTCAGAGGCAGTCGAGCCCGAGGATCCCTCGCTCGGCTATCCCCAGCGGGCAGCTTCCCTTCCACAATGCCAGGGATCAAAAGCCCTCAGAAGAGGCACCAGAGCGGCTACCCCGCTCGTTCATCCCAGGCTAGTAGTTGCCTACCGACGACGCCAGAGATCAAAGCCCTTGCCAAGAGGAAACCGCGCAGCTTCACTGCCTGGCCATCCTTAGTGGGCTTTTTACAGCCCTCTTGCGCTAAGGACCCAAGTCCTCCCAGAGGCAGTCGAGTCCTTGCTCGGTCATCCCTGGCGGGTAGCTCCCCTACCACAACGCCAAGGACCAGAAAGCCCTTGCAAGAGGCGACTGAGCAGTTACTCTGCCCAGTCACCCCCGGAGGGTGGTCAACATTCGAAATCGGAGATGCCGGGTGGCCCGCGGAGGATCCGAGACCCCAGTGAGGGACGTCAGGTCTGTCCAAGTCTAAACGATCTCCCCTCGACTCCGGGGCCCATAGGGATACCTCCTCGGCAGCGCTTAGCACGCTCATCGGCCAGTGATTGAAGTCAACTCGACGGACGGTCGCCAGGCAGATGGCCAACCTGACATGAAAGCATAACGGTACAGACAAAAATATCTTGCAAACAGATGGTAGAGTGCAATTCTATAGAGCCTAAGAAAAACTTTATTACTGCCAAAGATAAAGTTTTACAAAGGGTATTTTTTAGGCTCCCCAGCCTTACAAAATTCAATAAAACAAAATAAAAGAAGGAGAACGGGGGATCTATGCCTCGGGGCCAGGTACAACCTCGAGGTCCTCAACCTCCACCACGTGGCTCGCTGGGTCCTCGGCAACCTCCTTGCCAGGAACCTCTTCCCCCTGCTTGTCAGCGCCTACGAGGGGGAACTCGGCCCGGAGATCTGCATCGGCGAACTCCGGCATTCGGGACTTAACAGCATCAAGGGCGTCGTGCCAAATGCAGGTCGTGGCCACGGCCAAGTTGTCATAGAAGCCCTTTGACTTCTTATAGCCCTCCACTGCCCTCAATTCAGCCGACTTGGTCGCCTCGGCCGCCGCCCCCAGCTCCTTCCGGAGGGCCTTCACCGTCCTCTTCAGGTTGCCGGCGAGCACCTGGGCGTCCTCGAGCTTACCCTCGGCGATCACCGCAGCCTCGCGGTGCCGGGCCACCTCCTGTTTCCCCCACCTCGCCTTCCAAGGCGGTGACCCTCACCGACATCGCCTCCAGCTCCTGCTTGGAGCACTCTTGCAGCAAGGCGAACAGACCCGCGGCCTCCAGCACCGGGGCTACCACCTCAGCCTCTATTCGCAGGGTGAGGGCTACGTGCTGGAGAACCTGGAAAACACGGAAAAGATCAGAAAGATGAGGGGAGCACTGAATCTCAGCATGAACAAAAAAAAACTTACCTGCACGGACTCCTGGGCGATGGACGCCAGCTGAGCCTTGAAGGTCCCCCCGGGGACTCTGCCCCCTGCCGAGGTCTCTATCTCGTGCAGAAGGCTGTCCGCCACGGACAGTCCCAATGGCACCGCAAACCGGAAGCCTCCTTCCTCCACTATGGTCAGCGAGGACCGGCCCTGGGAGGGTCTCTTGGAGCTTCTCTTGAGCGGCTCCGAGGGAGAGCCGATCTCCTCTTCCGAGGCCGAGTCCTCCTGAATCAGGGCCCGCTTCCGGCCCGATGCTCTGCTGGAACCCGGGGCGGGATCCGCCACCGAGCTCTCACGGGACGCTGCCATTGGAGCGGTAGGAGCCGGGGCGGGCTTCGCACGGGAAGAGTTGGTGCCCCGGCCCTCGTAGGCTATCTCGGCTGACGCATGGAAGCTCGGAGCGAGGCGAAGTCCATGGATCCTTCACAAAACAAATACCCAACGAATCAGCAACACGAGCAAGACACAAGCCAAAAAGCTAACCTAACTTACCGACGAACTCAACAGGGCTGAGTCCGGCCCAGCTCAGAACCCCCTCGGATAGCAGCACGTCAGGTCAGGGGATGGGCTCCCACGATGCCACCCTCACCGCGGCGGGGTCATTGGACTGGTTCCCCGGCAAACATTTCTCCCTCGACCACTTGGTTGGCACGGGCCAGTCCTCGCCCTCAGGAGGGGAAACGAAGAAAAATTTCTTTTTCCAGTCATGAATGGAAGAGGGCAAGGTCACGACCCCGGTCCCGGCAGCACCCCCCGGCCGCTTCCTGAAAGTGAAATAAACCCATCTCGGGTCGCCCGCTCGACCACCAGGGTGACTCTTGAAGACAAGAGAGGAATCGAGAAGGGGGAGACTGAAGGGAACTGCCTGTAACTTCAGGCGGATCAAGAACCCGAGGAGGATCCTCCATGAGTTCGGCACTAACTGGCCGGGGGATAAACCGAAGAAATTCAGCGCGGCGACGACCTCAGGAGAGAAGGGCAGGTGCATTCCGCTCCAAAAGGCTTCCAAATACAGGGCGATCTCCCTGCCCCGTACCTGATCTGCCCTCTCTCCCTCCTTGGCCAGTCGAAGCATGTAGCGCGAAAGGATGTGGAAGAGAGCCCGAGCATTGGCGAGCTCGTCCTTATGCCTCACCCAGCACGAGGTGCTGGGGGCCACATCTGCCGCCTCCTCCCTGGAGGCGGCCCCCGCCTCACGATCCCGGGGAGAGGATCCAACCCCTGCTCCCCGAGGAGACTCAGACACAGCTAAAGGAACCCTAGCACCTACTCCTACAACGTCTATTGATTCTACAGAGGAAGACATCTAACCTTGGGAAAGAAAATCTTCAGGGGCTGAAAACGGGAGAAGGGAGGCGAGCGTCGAGCAACCAAGACTTGAGAGAGGAAAATATGAAGGAGTAAGGGCCCTAGAACGGGCCACACCCATATTTATTGCTGCATACGACCTCATCCAACGGCGCCCGTCATCTCCCGCCGAAACGGCTCCTCGCGCCCAGCGGTCCCGATCGCTCCACGTGTCAGTTCTGCGCTGGGCCGCGTCCCATCAGACGCCGTAGGCCTGCATACATCGTATCAGCCAATCGACGCTCAACACGTGGACCGTCGCTTCAGTTGCAGAGCGCATGAACCGGCGCACCTTCTTTAAATGAAAAGATCTCGCCTTGATTCGCTAACGAAAAAGACAGCCGACGGCCCGAGGACTCATCGCAACAAAACCCTGGAAAGGAGCTCACCTCGGAAGGCCCGGCAGTCCACTCCTGACTCGACCCGCTAGCTGGTCGGGACAAGAGTAGGGGGCTAATGATGATCCTCAATATTGGCGATCTTCAAGATCAGGACACGTGGCGGGTGACGTGTCCTAGAACTCAAAAGAGAGGGCCCACAGGGGCCGACCAGGCCACCCTGTACCCGACCTGCAAACACAAGCTGGCCCTCCTCAGGGACCCTGCAAATTGGCTTCCTTGGCCCCGTAGCTCGCGCCGAGCTGCCATAAGACCTGGACTCCTCGGCCTCTCCGCTCGTCCCGAGCTCCAGGCCGCGGCCGTCTTCCTCGGCCCTCCGACCAAAGTCAACGCTCACGGGCATAACCGCCGCTCCGCGAATCTCGCCATGCGCAGATTCTACGCCAACAACATCCCACGTTCCACGCCATCAATCCCCATTAATGGGCGATTGTAACGTTTCAAAATAATAAAATATTATTTTTGAGAAATTTTATAATTTAATATTATTTTACTGAATATTTTAATATTTTGGGATTATTAAATACAAATAAATAGGAAAAATGTTAGAAAAATTATGGAAAATTCTAAAATAGGGTAAATTAAAGAATTATGCCATTTCTAAGTTTAATTGATTAGTTATATGCTTAATTAGTGCTAATCGCGATTAAAAATCGCTAATCGGTTTTTAGCTTTTTTGTGCAAAACATGCACATATCACTTTTTCACACTTGTGTTACATTTTTATTATCATGGTTTGTTTTGGGGCTACTATTTGAGTGAGAAGGGTTTTAAGGAAAAAGAAAAGAAAAGAGAAAAGAATAAAGAATGGGTAGTTGGTGAGAGAGAGAGGTATGGGCTTCATTGACTAAAGACTTAGCCATTTTCTCCCCTTCATTTCCCTCCCTCTTCTCCTCTCTCCTGCTGCTGCTCCTCCTTCATCTCCCTCCCCTCTTCAACTCCTCACTTCACCTCTAAAACAACTCCAAAACCCCACTCTCATTTCATTAAATGTGTGCACAACCCCTAGATCTACACTTGGAGCTAAAGAAGCAAGGATTTTGGCCACTAGGGGCAACTCAAGAAAATTCTTGAGTTGCCAAATGAGGTATTTTTCTGAACCATTAGCTTAGTTATAGCATTTCCTTTACCCCCATGTCAAGATTGAATCGATATTGTGTGATATTATGGACTTGAGGATAACCTAGTTAGGGTTGTGATGAATTATGGGTTGTAATATGAAATTGAGGTCAGTAGAGGTTATACCATCACCCTAGTGTATGAATTGGAACCCAAAACCTGAAGCTTAAACCAGAATACGGATTTTAGAAACCGATATCGGGGAATTTGTGAAATCTGTGTAGTGTTTATTGAATCTGCTTTTACCCCGAGACTCTGATAATAAAATTGAGTGGATAGTGACTTGTGCAGGCACCCAGGAAGCTAACCCTAAGACCCCAGCCCCCACTTCTTCTTCCCGGCCGCCAATTTATTCCCATTGGCCGCAAATTGCGGCCTGGGTCCCACCATTTGGTCTCGTGTTTGTTCTGTAGCTCCCACATGTTTAGTTTAGACCCCTGGTATATATAGATTTGTATAAAGTGACCTAGGGTGAAATCTGGGACATATTTCCTAAGTTGCTGTTTTGGATTCGTGTTTCCGTATTCCGTATTTCTAATTCTGAAATTGTGGATTTTGTTTTGCCTCGACTATTTGGCGTTTATACGACGATATAGAGGATGTATTGATGGTTTTGAAGGCGTGCCATAGGTTCTAACCTATAGGCCCCTTATCGTATCGTTTTGGATTTCATGTGCCGTTTTAGCTTGGAATTGGTGTTAATGCGTATATACGATACTTTAATGTAGGTACCCATGAAGACTTCGGGATGACAAGCAAATGCGTGGTGACGTCCGCAAATGAGACGCAAGGTGAGTAGATTATATCTACAGGGGGAAGTCGGGTGGATGGCGTATAGCACCCCCGCAGTCCGTAGTTAGTATACTATGTAGATTATATATGTGTTAGTTATAGTGTGATATGGTTAGTTAGGGGTAGAAGTAACTAGCGTAGTTCCTGGTTGCGAGCCCTAGGATAGATTTGCACCCACACGCCTACACTTGTATATTCCTTATACTTGCACTGTGTTTGATGATATTGGACGACGTTGGTGATGAGTCGTTTATATTGGGCCTTGGGCCGCTAGATCGGTGATTTGATAGGATTCATATTTAGGATATGACATGTGATTCTTGCGGGCTTGGGATGTGTGTTTACCCCCGCATTTATACTTATAGACGGTATCAGTTGTACTAGACTTAGAGTAGTACCCCAGATTATGTGATATGATGATAGTGATACCTGATATTTGATGAGAGGGATGTGATATTGACCCGTACCCAGCTATTGGGATGCCGTACGACGATTTACCGTAAGAGTCGATATGGATGATAGATCCGCGCTCCTAACTTGAGGATGTCCTACGACATATTATTGAGGCGGGATCACCGACTATATATCTATATATTATCGACTCAGATTTAGGTGGTTTCCATACCCCTCCCGTTTGGCTTGATACTTAGATCAGTAGTTTACATAGTAGATGTTAGACTAGACCCGAGTCATACCTATTTCAAAAACTACGAATCAGGAATATCTTAAAGACAAAAAGGGATTCTACGGATACCTTAAAAGGCATATCTTTCGTAAAACACCGTACCCCTTATTTTACTAAAACCCTGATTCGTCTTATTTCAAAAGGCATAATTGCATGACATATAAATATTGATGTAGTTTCTTCACTGTGGTGTTGATTATTTGATTTCCGCATTTGCGTGCTATTCGCATTGCTTGCATATGTTCATTGCTAAACTGTTATCATGCTGTTAGGACACCAGCACCATTATCGATGATGCGTATATTCCACATACACTATTTGCCGGCTCACACACTTCATCATCGATAATTGTCATGCCACTACACTGTAGTACTGTTTCATTCATGATATGATTCTTGCATGGCATATTGTACACTTATACCTGTACATAAAATAGATGAGTCTGACTTAAGATGTGACATGACTTGATATCCATACTTGATGCATATATCACATCGGATCATTACATTGTAGCTCATCTATATGTTACATGACTTCTGATACGCTCACCTTTATTTACATGTCGCATATATCATGTTCTGATTATACGCATTGAGATATATTATTTCTATGATATTTCTGGCTATGAGAGAGAGGGATGACCCGGACTGACGGATTCCCGATATATTGAGAGAGGGCTGACCCGGACTGACGGATGCCCGATATGTTGAGAGAGGGATGATCCGGACTGACGGATTCCCGATATATTGAGAGAGGGCTGACCCGGACTGACGGATGACCGATATATGAGAGAGAGGGATGACCCGGACTGACGGATGCACGATATATTGAGAGAGGGCTGACCCGGACTGGCGGATGCCCGATATGTTGAGAGAGGGATGACCCGGACTGACGGATTCCCGATATATTGAGAGAGGGCTGACCCGGACTGACGGATGCCCGATATATGAGAGAGAGGGATGACCCGGACTGACGGATTCGCGATATATTGAGAGAGGGCTGACCCGGACTGACGGATGCCCGATATATTGAGAGAGTGGGCTGACCCGGACTGACGGATGCCCGGTATATGAGGATTTACGTGCCGATGCTAGGCACAGGTTTTCCTGATGTTTTCGAGTGTCGATGCTAGGCACTCAGGTTCCATGCTTTTGGTTATATCCTCGTATTTTCCGTGCATATGCTTTATGACATTTACATGCATAATGCTTATTGTCATTTGGGTGACAGGTGGACGGGGTCCACATACATACAGATTGGATTTACTTTGATCATACGTTATATATATATAACAGGGTATGAGGGCGCTGTTATATATATACCCTTACACCAATATTAGTGGTATGGGACGCTAATATATGTGTATTGATATCCATTTGATACTTCATCATTTTTACCTCATGCAGACATACCTTACACTGATGACATGTTATTACCTGAGTACCTGGCACTACATACATATTTAGATATTACCTTGCCACCTTATCTTACTTCAGATGTACTCTTGTGGTTATATTACTGGTTGTTGACCTAGGTTTATGTCTTGCATTCGGTTTTTGCTTGTAGATATTTCTATTCACGAGTTGGCAACTCACCCCCGTTGTGCCACAGCTCTTGCAGGTTTTGCCGTACAGGTTCCTTTGCGGCATTTCTGGCACACTACATCCTGGCGGGTGAATTGCTTTTGGTAGGTGGATTCTTTTGCATCAAGAACCACCATTGTATTTATTTTATTCATTGTATCTAGAATTTCCATCAACCAAAACTGTATATTGTTTCAGACTTAGACTTTAGTGATGTATTAATTGACCTTAGAGTCGCGCTTAGTAGTATTGTGGTTTTCTCTTGCTTTTGGAGCTTTCTTTTGAGTTTGATCATCGCCATTCGGCGTTGTATATTATTATTGCTTGTGTGGTTGTGGCCGTCAATTGACGAAGAGCTAGCTCCCGCTTGGGGATGCCTTTTATCATTGCATATATTGTTATTCTTGTTGGACCCCATTCGGGGCCAGTTTTACAAAAGAGACTCTGCCGAAATTTTTAGAAAAGACTTTACTGTTTTCAAAATGTACATTCGGCTTAGTTATTTAAAAACCTTGATTTCAAACATGTTTTTCTTCACTTCTTTAAACCAGTTTCTTTACTTATTCTTAAAAATGGTTTTAGATTTCTGGGCTTTTGGCTTACTTGGATCAGATGGAGTCCTATAGACTTCATATGGTTCAAGGGCCAGTCGCGTGCTCTTTCGGGTCGTGACAAAGTTGGTATCAGAGCGCTAGGTTGACCTTGGTTCGAGTCTAAGTTTGACTATGTGGAGCCTAGGGCGTTTATATATATACGGAACTTAAGCTTGACCTTACGGAACTTAGACTTGGTCGAGGGGGTATTAGACCCGAACTTTCTTCGCGTAGGATGACCCTTGGTTGATGGAATAGGTGACTAAAGTAGAGTGACGTACCGTTGGTATGTTCCGTGGCGTACTTACGACACGCCACTCCGCTTAAGGAATATTAGGATGTGCATATTTTCGAAATCAGTGATTCTCTTCATATCCATGATTATACATCCATTTGAGATCCCCGATTCTATTAGTTTCATGATCATACCTTTATTGATGTTGTTCCTTCTTATGATCATGTATCCATTTTGGATCTGTTGTGCTCTTTCTTGCCATTGATCTGCTCTCTTCGATACTCGATAGAGGTTCCTGTCGCCATGTTTGAGCGCAGTTTGGGCTGCTGCTAGGGTTACGGTCAGTGCGAGCTCGTCTGGTACGAGGGCTGACCATTGTGATTTCTGGTGACATGGGAACGTCTCGAGTTGGTATTGTTGATTGTGACCTCTAGTGGAGGCGAGTGCTTGGTCTTGCACCGGATGATCGGGTCATTGTTAGAGCTGCCAGTTGAGAGAGGACTGTTGATGTACAGCATACCTCAGAGATTATAATGTCGCCTACCGTGCAGACAGATGGACCAGCTGTTGCTGAGATTGACAGGATGTCGCTTCCGAAGCTTACGAGCTGAGATTGCCGGAGCTTTCAGGCAGATATGAGACAGATGATAGCTAGTCTACCCGATTTGAGAGACGAGGGTGATTCGTCCGATTTTTGCGCCGGAGCGGGCCCAGTTGAGTTGAAGATTTCCAGTGTGGAGAGTCTTACTCAGATCTAGAGCAGACCGATTCAGAGATGACCGCCTATGTATTGCCTTTCCTGGAGGATTGAGGCGCTGTTCGGCGTACAGGCGAATGAGCCAGTTGCTGCTGCAAATGACGAAATATCGCCCAGATGGTTGAAGCTACTGCAGCATGAGCATACACTTAGAGATATGATGGACGGTCGCTAGTCACCTGAGGAATAATGACTAGGACATGTGGTTCGTTCGTTTACCGATGCGAGGTCATCAGATAGATTGTTTCCAGCTAGAGGCGACTTCACGCAGATTCGTTGAGAGTCGATAGAGATGATCGAATGTCAGGAGCCCATTTTCCAAGTTTAAAGTATACGGAAAGACATACAGGTGATTCTATGGACCCTCTAGAAGAATGAAACCCTAACTCGACTTAATGACCGTGTGAAAGCCTTTGAACCTTAGGGTTTGCGGCAGTTCCGCGGCACCATTAGTGAGGCTTGGGTTTGCCCTTCTACGGCTGGACCACCGACGCTGTGGCATGTACTCGATACTATTAAACTGTACCCATGATGTCGATCTCTTGGGGGATTATGAGGTTCTGACGAGTCGATCGGACGATTCGACATCTTTCGAATATCATGTGATGGGATGCATTGCTTGGGAGACTCCAGATACGAGGATAGCCGTTGGAGCACTGTCCCTGCAGCCACGATGAGACGAGTCCGAATCAGTCGACATTGACGCAGAGTGAAGAAAAGAGTTCGCAAGATATTTCGACGAGATGACGTCCCACTCCGCTGACATCAGAGATGTGATGCGCACCCAGAGGCGTGGTATATGGATATATCTTCCAGAAAGAAGCGCGATGAGTATGCAGCCGTTCCGGAATAAGAATTTGCTTCAGCAATGGATGATGACTTCCGGGCAATTCGGCGGGATTGAGATTTGAGAGAGAGACCTCGACAGGACCTTTCTGGAAAACGATACGAGAAGACCTAGACCTAGGGGTGGTCATGTTGCGCACACCCAGCAGGCCAGGGTTCGGCATCGTTGACGAGGTAGTTGACCAGGTTCGGATAGAGGACTTTACCCAGATGCGTTGCGAATTGATCAAGGACGGACGAATGTTGTGTATTCCTCCGATAGTTGGGACGCGTTCCCGAGAACCTATTTGGCCAGACATCTTCTACAGAATGAGGAAACTACAAAGTACGCGATTTCGAGTCCGTGTGAGAGATTTCGGATTGACCGTGGCCGAGAAACAGTGCAGTGCGTAGATAGTATGGCGTGACGTTATAGTAGACGACGATAGAGACAGGTGGAACCAGAGGTTCGTGCGAGACACTGACGAGCTGTCATTTCTTTCCGTCGAGACCAGAGACTTGATATGCTTACAGAGGCGTTGGGATGCGACCAGTTTACGAGAAATGTTGTACTGAGGACACAGATGTCTATCAAGCGAGAAGAGATTATGCAAGAGAGCTAGCCTCCGTACAGTTCGGCTTAGGCAAGGTCGGATGAGACCTTGAGCAGTATTCCTTCCAGGACATTGCTGCAATGATGTTTGCACCCAGGATCAGATGTGTGATGTGCATTCAGAGAGCCAGAGGCCGACGCTAGTGACATGCTGCTTTACGAATGGTCGTGAGGATTGATCGAGAGATGACCAGAGAAGTGCCAGAACGGAATCGTCCCTGTTAACACATCTGGCAGGGCCGATGAGCCGATTGACTGTGAGATTGGTAATCCACAGAGAAGATAAAGACCCAGAGTTAGAGGACGCCAGACCGTGAGCAAGAGGCAAGTAGATATCTTGCGCTGCTAGCATTGGATGCACCGACTCCTTCTCGACCTCGAAGGAGGAACTACCGAAGACGGTATTTATGATTTGTGATTTTGTGATTCGATTATCACGTATCCGTCGTTTTGGATTTCGGTATTTTGGGCGTTCTGTTTGCATGATTTAGTTTTGATGACTGAGTTTCATGATATTTGTTTCATGCACCCACTGGATATTTATGTTTTGCGCATAGTTATTACGTTTGAGATATTGATTGAGATTTAAAGCCTATCTTATGCAGTGATTTGATTTACACTTCCGGCATAGTTTTCATGCACCTTTAGTGTTTTGATATACGATTTTGGTGCACGCCAGATGCACTAAATCGGGATTCTTCGTGCATGTTACATGCACCTGATTTGGTTGCTGTCAGGCACACACGTTGCCTATGACAGATGTTTCGTGCACACCAGTTGCACCTAGATGTTGTTTTGTACACCTGTTTGACACATATATGGATTTTGATTCCTTGTGCACCAGACGTATAGGATATTCTTATATATACATTTTGTGGATTGATTTTTAGTAGAGCAGTACTCTTTGATGATATTCGCTATGTATTGATGTTTCGGAACCCCGACAAATTGGGTTTTTACTGAAATGTTTGTTGTAATTGGGGGTTTAAATTTAAATTCAGGGACCGAATTTCTTTAAGGGGGGTAGATTATAACATTTCAAAATAATAAAATATTATTTTTGGGAAATTTTATAATTTAATATTATTTTACTGAATATTTTAATATTTTGGGATTATTAAATACAAATAAATAGGAAAAATGTTAGAAAAATTATGGAAAATTCTAAAATAGGGTAAATTAAAGAATTATGCCATTTCTAAGTTTAATTGATTAGTTATATTCTTAATTAGTGCTAATCGCGATTAAAAATCGCTAATCGGTTTTTAGCTTTTTTGTGCAAAACATGCACATATCACTTTTTCACACTTGTGTTACATTTTTATTATCATGGTTTGTTTTGGGGCTACTATTTGAGTGAGAAGGGTTTTAAGGAAAAAGAAAAGAAAAGAGAAAAGAATAAAGAATGGGTAGTTGGTGAGAGAGAGAGGTATGGGCTTCATTGACTAAAGACTTAGCCATTTTCTCCCCTTCATTTCCCTCCCTCTTCTCCTCTCTCCTGCTGCTGCTCCTCCTTCATCTCCCTCCCCTCTTCAACTCCTCACTTCACCTCTAAAACAACTCCAAAACCCCACTCTCATTTCATTAAATGTGTGCACAATCCCTAGATCTACACTTGGAGCTAAAGAAGCAAGGATTTTGGCCACTAGGGGCAACTCAAGAAAATTCTTGAGTTGCCAAATGAGGTATTTTTCTGAACCATTAGCTTAGTTATAGCATTTCCTTTACCCCCATGTCAAGATTGAATCGATATTGTGTGATATTATGGACTTGAGGATAACCTAGTTAGGGTTGTGATGAATTATGGGTTGTAATATGAAATTGAGGTCAGTAGAGGTTATACCATCACCCTAGTGTATGAATTGGAACCCAAAACCTGAAGCTTAAACCAGAATACGGATTTTAGAAACCGATATCGGGGAATTTGTGAAATCTATGTAGTGTTTATTGAATCTGCTTTTACCCCGAGACTCTGATAATAAAATTGAGTGGATAGTGACTTGTGCAGGCACCCAGGAAGCTAACCCCAAGACCCCAGCCTCCACTTCTTCTTCCCGGCCGCCAATTTATTCCCATTGGCCGCAAATTGCGGCCTGGGTCCCACCATTTGGTCTCGTGTTTGTTCTGTAGCTCCCACATGTTTAGTTTAGACCCCTGGTATATATAGATTTGTATAAAGTGACCTAGGGTGAAATCTGGGACATATTTCCTAAGTTGCTGTTTTGGATTCGTGTTTCCGTATTCCGTATTTCTAATTCTGAAATTGTGGATTTTGTTTTGCCTCGACTATTTGGCGTTTATACGACGATATAGAGGATGTATTGATGGTTTTGAAGGCGTGCCATAGGTTCTAACCTATAGGCCCCTTATCGTATCGTTTTGGATTTCATGTGCCGTTTTAGCTTGGAATTGGTGTTAATGCGTATATACGATACTTTAATGTAGGTACCCATGAAGACTTCGGGATGACAAGCAAATGCGTGGTGACGTCCGCAAATGAGACGCAAGGTGAGTAGATTATATCTACAGGGGGAAGTCGGGTGGATGGCGTATAGCACCCCCGCAGTCCGTAGTTAGTATACTATGTAGATTATATATGTGTTAGTTATAATGTGATATGGTTAGTTAGGGGTAGAAGTAACTAGCGTAGTTCCTGGTTGCGAGCCCTAGGATAGATTTGCACCCACACGCCTACACTTGTATATTCCTTATACTTGCACTGTGTTTGATGATATTGGACGACGTTGGTGATGAGTCGTTTATATTGGGCCTTGGGCCGCGAGATCGGTGATTTGATAGGATTCATATTTGGGATATGGCATGTGATTCTTGCGGGCTTGGGATGTGTGTTTACCCCCGCATTCATACTTATAGACGGTATCAGTTGTACTAGACGTAGAGTAGTACCCCAGATTATGTGATATGATGATAGTGATACCTGATATTTGATGAGAGGGATGTGATATTGACCCGTACCCAGCTATTGGGATGCCGTACGATGATTTACCGTAAGAGTCGATATGGATGATAGATCCGCGCTCCTAACTTGAGGATGTCCTACGACATATTATTGAGGCGGGATCACCGACTATATATCTATATATTATCGACTCAGATTTAGGTGGTTTCCATACCCCTCCCGTTTGGCTTGATACTTAGATCAGTAGTTTACATAGTAGATGTTAGACTAGACCCGAGTCATACCTATTTCAAAAACTACGAATCAGGAATATCTTAAAGACAAAAAGGGATTCTACGGATACCTTAAAAGGCATATCTTTCGTAAAACACCGTACCCCTTATTTTACTAAAACCCTGATTCGTCTTATTTCAAAAGGCATAATTGCATGACATATAAATATTGATGTAGTTTCTTCACTGTGGTGTTGATTATTTGATTTCCGCATTTGCGTGCTATTCGCATTGCTTGCATATGTTCATTGCTAAACTGTTATCATGCTGTTAGGACACCAGCACCATTATCGATGATGCGTATATTCCACATACACTATTTGCCGGCTCACACACTTCATCAACGATAATTGTCATGCAACTACACTGTAGTACTATTTCATTCATGATATGATTCTTGCATGGCATATTGTACACTTATACCTGTACATAAAATAGATGAGTCTGACTTGAGATGTGACATGACTTGATATCCATACTTGATGCATATATCACATCGGATCATTACATTGTAGCTCATCTATATGTTACATGACTTCTGATACGCTCACCTTTATTTACATGTCGCATATATCATGTTCTGATTATACGCATTGAGATATGTTATTTCTATGATATTTCTGGCTATGAGAGAGAGGGATGACCCGGACTAACGGATTCCCGATATATTGAGAGAGGGCTGACCCGGACTGACGGATGCCCGATATGTTGAGAGAGGGATGACCCGGACTGACGGATTCCCGATATATTGAGAGAGGGCTGACCCGGACTGACGGATGCCCGATATATGAGAGAGAGGGATGACCCGGACTGACGGATGCCCGATATATTGAGAGAGGGCTGACCCAGACTGACGGATGCCCAATATGTTGAGAGAGGGATGACCCGGACTGACGGATTCCCGATATATTGAGAGAGGGCTGACCCGGACTGACGGATGCCCGATATATGAGAGAGAAGGATGACCCGGACTGACGGATTCCCGATATATTGAGAGAGGGCTGACCCGGACTGACGGATGCCCGATATATTGAGAGAGTGGGCTGACCCGGACTGACGGATGCCCGGTATATGAGGATTTACGTGCCGATGCTAGGCACAGGTTTTCCTGATGTTTTCGAGTGTCGATGCTAGGCACTCAGGTTCCATGCTTTTGGTTATATCCTCGTATTTTCCGTGCATATGCTTTATGACATTTACATGCATAATGCTTATTGTCATTTGGGTGACAGGTGGACGGGGTCCACATACATACAGATTGGATTTACTTTGATCATACTTTATATATATATAACAGGGTATGAGGGCGCTGTTATATATATACCCTTACACCAATATTAGTGGTATGGGACGCTAATATATGTGTATTGATATCCATTTGATACTTCATCATTTTTACCTCATGCAGACATACCTTACACTGATGACATGTTATTACCTGAGTACCTGGCACTACATACATATTTAGATATTACCTTGCCACCTTATCTTACTTCAGATGTACTCTTGTGGTTATATTACTGGTTGTTGACCTAGGTTTATGTCTTGCATTCGGTTTTTGCTTGTAGATATTTCTATTCACGAGTTGGCAACTCACCCCCGTTGTGCCACAGTTCTTGGAGGTTTCGCCGTACAGGTTCCTTTGCGGCATTTCTGGCACACTACTTTCTGGCGGGTGAATTGCTTTTGGTAGGTGGATTCTTTTGCATCAAGAACCACCATTGTATTTATTTTATTCATTGTATCTAGAATTTCCATCAACCAAAACTGTATATTGTTTCAGACTTAGACTTTAGTGATGTATTAATTGACCTTAGAGTCGCGCTTAGTAGTATTGTGGTTTTCTCTTGCTTTTGGAGCTTTCTTTTGAGTTTGATCCTCGCCATTCGGCGTTGTATATTATTATTGCTTGTGTGGTTGTGGCCGTCAATTGACGAAGAGCTAGCTCCCGCTTGGGGATGCCTTTTACCATTGCATATATTGTTATTCTTGTTGTACCCCATTCGGGGCCAGTTTTACAAAAGAGACTCTGCCGAAATTTTTAGAAAAGACTTTACTGTTTTCAAAATGTACATTCGGCTTAGTTATTTAAAAACCTTGATTTCAAACATGTTTTTCTTCACTTCTTTAAACCAGTTTCTTTACTTATTCTTAAAAATGGTTTTAGATTTCTGGGCTTTTGGCTTACTTGGATCAGATAGAGTCCTATAGACTTCATATGGTTCAAGGGCCAGTCACGTGCTCTTTCGGGTCGTGACAGCGATCCTCTTTCTACGCGGGCGTGACGTCGGAGGCATAACTGCCGGCGAGATCCTTGCACCTGCTGCTGTGTGCCACCACTGCTATATAAACCCCCATCACAGAGGGGTCAAGTAAGCCATTCTGGACCCTTCTAAGCCGTTACTCTGCTCGGATCTCATCACTAACTTGATCGTCGGAGGGTCCTTGGTGGTACCAAACCATCCCGGGACTTCTTTGCAGGTACTCGGCACCAAACTCCTCACTCCACTTCTTCCACCAAAACCCATTGAGACCCACACGCAACAGGAGATAATCAACAAAGTCCACTGGGAGATCAACGGAAGACAACATCTGACGGAGACCCGAAAAGGAGCTCCATCATTCACAAACCATCAAACAACAAACAAAAAGAGAAAATAAAAGATACAAAGAAAAGAAAAGACAACATTACAAGTAAGTAAGTGCAAGATAATAAAATTGCAAGTAAGTAAAGCATGTAAGTAAATTGCAAGAATGTAAAGCAAGTAATAAAGAGAAAGAAAGTAAAGCAAGTAAGAAACAACTAGGAACCAAAGAGCACATGACAAACCATGGGTTCAATAGCCTAATCTTAAACTTGCAAGCTCAATGAAGAGGTTGCAAGATCAAGAGAAGGCTAAGAACACAAGGCAAATGAAAGTAAGAAGAAAGCTTTATTGATTCCAATATGAAGATACAAACCCTTGAGATCAATAACCAAAACTTAAACTTGCAAGCTCAATTAAGAGGTTGCAAGATCAAGAGAAGGCTAAGAACTCAAGGGGGACTAAGCAATGTACAAGAACAAAATGGAAAATGAAAAAGAGTTGTGAATGAAAGCTTGGACAAAAGAATCGCAATCCAAGACCCCATCTCCTTGCTCACAGGTTTTGCTTTTATAGGCTCAAAAGAAAAATAAACTAGCAATAAATTAAGATGACTTGGCAGCAAGGGAGGGCCCACAGAAGATTGGGGCTCTTTGGGGCAGATTGGGCTGGCCAGCTCGGCTAAATAGTGAATGTGGCCGGCCACTTTCCGAGGGAACTTGCTTGTATTGAAGTGGTGGTCTTGTGTGCTCCCATATATCACTCTGGTGCTGCTAAATTTCTTTAATTTAAGCTGGTCTGCACTCTTGGATTTGGAGGGAAACTTGATGCAACACATCACATCATATCTTTTTGCATTAAACACACATCACTTCTCATGCCCACTTATGCCATGATTCATGGCAGCCTCATCATGGTCCTAGTGCCAAAGAGCATGTGTACACTTGCATTGTGTTGGACCAATATTGTGTGCACACATTTTATTTGCAAAAACTCTTTGGATATCGGTCGGTTTCCAGTTCCATTGCAGTGTCGGCTTACAAACGTTATATCCATGATTTTGAATGTATTTCCAGTATTTTGTCATGGATACCTGTAATCTGTAATTACTGAGCAGACACTAGTTAATAGTACCGATATATAACAAAATAGATAATGAATGAGCGGTATTAAAATGCAGATTTCTGATATGAACAAATACCCCCAAACTTATATTTTGCTCGTCCCGAGCAAAACAAAATCCTAGCCTCACTTTCGCAGGGAACGCGATTGCACTGAGCCCGTGTAACAAGCCGTTAAATCTCTAGGTGTCCCTAGTAGGAGGAGTGTTGTCTCCTGAGGGTTTTCAGCGGATACTATCCACAAAATCCCGTCAAGCTAGTTTCATAAGTTAATATCGATTCTACTCTTACAGTTTAGTATCTAGGTTAGAAATTCTATTATCCTAAGTTAGAAATATCCAACCCTTATGTTTCATGCCTCCTATTTATTCAACCCCAGATCCTATACGTTTTACAGTTTAGAAAGATCTCGGTATCTCCTGAGTTTTTCTTCTAAAGTGCGATCTCCGATCAGGGATTTTCATCATCTCTATGGAAAGTATAAGTCTTATCCTTTATTTCCATCTTTCCTCCAAAAATCGATTGTATACCCCTACGTGTGTGTAAATTTTTACCCCTACACTTAAGAATTCAATTCAAGCTATAGTACCCTTCCCCTAATACCTAATACTACTTCTTTTCATTAAATGATGGACGGTGTTGCTCACACACCTTTCATGGGACTATTAATGCTTCTTGAGGCACTAACAGCCGATTACTGAATGTGTAAGCTTAAAGCGTAGATAGCAGTTTTCAGGTCTTGACTTTATTTTTTTTTTTTTCTTTATTTTTCTTTTTCAAGACCGGATATATTTTTCAATGATGCTCTTTTTGGTGGTTATCTTTAAATACCGTTTTTTCTTTCATACTAGGTTTTCAGGCAAGAGTATTTCTAGGTATCCTCTACTATCCCAAGTTTCAAGGTGCATGTATGTGCTATTTGTAGGGTATATACTTTCTAAATTTGAACTCAAGAATAGAAATTATTTTTCAGACTTATCCTTCAGTAAACCTTTCAATACTTTCCCTTCATCTCGACTTTACTCAAGAACTGAACTCAAGATTACCTACTTCTATAAAAAAAACTGTAAGAACGTATAATTACCAAGGTTAAACAGAAAGAGGGTTATTTTTAGGGTTTTCAATTCCTAAGCCTAGAGTTTAGTTATTTCTAACGTATCAACTAAACTTTTGGAATAAAATCTAAGTTACCCTATTAGCTAACTTGACGACAAAGATTTTATATTTTTGTAAAAATTTTCGATTTTTATGGGTTTTTAAATAAGTATGCAAATGAAAAATATACACATGAATGCGAAGGTAGAAAACTTACCGAGCACACCCCCAAACTTAAACTTGACAGTGCCCTCACTGTCAGGCTACACCAAAAGGATCAAAATTGCCGGCGCTCCCTAAAAGAAATATATACAACACAAACTACAAATATATACACAAAAAGGGTCCCCCAAACTTAATTGAAATAGTGTTTCCACTGTTAAGCGTTGAAGTTCAGAGTTAGGGGGAAGAGAACAGTATCAATTTGTACAAGGCCTTACACAGGCTAAAAGTGAGCACCAACCATTCAAAAATTTCATCGCTATAATGTGCAGGTTGGTGAAAGAATACGGTGAGGAAAGAAATGGAGAATACGCGAGACCGTATGGGGATAGAAGTGGTATACGGTCCCGATATATGAAAAGAATGGTGGAAGGGAAAAGAAATGGAGTACGAACTTGAGGGTGAAAATGGAGTGAATAAATTAGTACAATTTGTAATGACCGATGTGTAAAAAACGATTGTACTAATCTATTAACCCGTCGAGAAATGGGGTCAAATCCCTCAAGATTCATGAGAAAACATGGGTAGACCGAACTTGGTAAACCAGAAAAAGGATGTGAAAGTGATACGGTGTCTTGCAAGGTCAGAACGATGGAAGAAATGGAAGGAAGTGATCGAGGAAGGGTATCAGTTAAAGGTTCAGGAGGGTGTATACAGTCAATGAAAGGGACAAGATGAATTGGAAAATCCGACTCATCAAATAAAACTGGTTCATCCTCAATACTATCCTCAAAATTCTCCTCAAAATTCAGCTTATCCATGCATTTATCATCAAAATCCAGACGCATATGAAGTTTGGGAAAAACAGTTAATGACTCAAGATGATGAGTTGGAGAGAAAAACTCATCCAAAACTGCGGGTTCATCATCCAAAATATTTCCAGCGTCAATATCCTCAATCAAGTGAAAATCAAATTTCTCAGACACCTCATCAAAAGCATGGATTTCAATCAATTGTGGTTCTAAGATGGAGGTATAGAGGTCAAAAGAATTGGATGTGGTTTCACTTGACAGGGTCTCTTCACAATTTGGTAAATCAAACACTATAAAGTCGCACAACTCATTAACTGTTCTATCTTCAATTTGTGATTTTGGGACACTCGATAGACTTTCAAAACCGGAGTTGTGGGATTCAATTTGCAATGGGTAGATTTTATTTGGAAGGGTATATACAGCTCACTCTCACCACTCAAATTCTCAATCTGTCCTACCGCCTCATCATACATTGGAAAATGTGGAGCTAGTTGGAAACTAACTACCGGGTCACTAGGTTGTATGAGGGCGGCCATGGACGCATTCAAATCCATCATCTGTTGGTACGACGCTACCCGAAAGTCTTCTAACGACTGTTCTAGACTAGACATGGGTTGTGAAGGGGTTTTAGTAAAAGATTCAACATTGGTTGGATACATGAAACTCCTAAATGACTGTGTAGAAACAATGTATAGGGAAGGCGTAAAAGTCGGGTAGGACTGGTGGGAATCAAATGGTTGGACAGGAGTAGGATCAACATTCGGATAAGAAGGTGATTGGAATTGTTGATCAAAAGAAGTTGCAGTGGTGAAAGGAGTGAAAGATCGGCTACGAGATTGTTCAATACGTTCAGCAATAGACATAGGTCTTGGAGTTACAACAGGACTCTCAAAAGGGGTATCAACGTAAAAAGGTGGGGAAGGTTGAAACGGTTGATACAAAGTGGATTACGGAGTCCAATTGGTTGTCCTAGACGCGTCTAACCGATCTTTCAAAGAAATTTTGGGCATGGAGGGATCGTTCGAAGTTTGACCAAAGCAAGAACCGTAAGAACTAATGTCTGGTTGTGGGTACCAAAATTCGGCAAGAGTTTTTCGAGCTGTGGTACCCATGTTATGAAGAGAAGAAAAAGAAGAAGAAGAAAAAGAATATGGGTTTTTTTTTTATTTTTTTATGTTAGTTATTAACAAAGAATGAAATATACACACAAAAAGAATCTGGATAAAAAACAATCACGACACAATACCACACACCTAATCGGTTTAGGGTTCACCTAGGTCAACTAGACCTGCTCAAGAACTTGATTGTTGAAGTAAAACTGTATCGAGAAACGGGCTCAAGATATACTGATCACGAGGCTAGGTAAGTGCAGAGATAAGAGGAGGTTTTCCGACGCTTTCGCGAAGGTTCTTAATTAGATAACCCTTTCTCTTTTGGCGGTTTCACCGTGAACACTTTTCTAGACATCCCGTGAATGATATACTGTTAAGCGGTGTTCTAAACACAGTTAACTTCTTCTAATGAGCGCGAAGTCCTTAAAAGCTTAAAGTCTAGTTTCTTTTTAAAAATTTGTGCGGGTAAACGTTATGCTCAATTTCGTGATTTATGGGCCATGGAAAAAGGTGATAAAATTCTTTACCGTATGTTGTGGGGTTCGCTTGCCCTTAAGTCCGTATTAATGGATGCAATGCGCAATTTAATAAAAAAATTATTCAAAAAATCAAACAATCATTTTTATGTTTAAGCTCGGCACTGCAACAAATACGGGTTAGTCAATTTTTGGCGTTTAAAAGCGAACTTGCAATGAATCCTGCAAAGATATTATAGTGAATGCATCGGATTTAAGAAGAAGGTGTTAGTAAAGTACGTACCGATAAATTTTCGAGTTAAAAAACCCCCGTTGAAGTTAAATCCGAATAGCTTGGAAAGTTCGCTTGCGCGGGTCAAACTATCCGGATCTTTGGCACTGTACTTCGCAATCACCTTATCCTTGAATATACACTTTGCTCCCTACGATCGTAGTTCGCAAATCCGCAAAAATCTGAAAATGTCGGAAAAAACAGATTTTAGTGTGGAAAAGTGATATGAATGCCCAAATACCTGCACACTCAAAATTATAAAAAAAAATAAGCAATAAAAATGGAACAAAAAAAGAACACTGGAGCACAGGACAAAATTTTGGAGCAAATGGAGGTGAAGGGGCCGGTGAGCTCGGATTCGGAGGGTATGTCGCCGGTTTCAACTTAGAGTTTGGGCTCCAAATTTCTTATGTTGTCTCGGTGTTCCACTAGTGCCTCACTGGTATTGTTTATCTTTTTAGTTGAGATCCAGAGTGCTTGCAGGTCAGAAATTAAGAGAACAAAAAGTTAGGAAAGTTAGTTTTTGTTTTGATTTTGAAATTTTTAGTTTGTTTTTAGAAAAGTGTTAGATGGTATTAACAAGATTAATCCGAAATAATAAGAATAAAAATGTTACCGTCTCCCCGGCAGCGGCGCCATTTGATTGTACGCTTTTGGCGTGTCGTGTATTATGAAGTTCTAAAGTTAACCGCAATCAGGACGGTGTCGCTTTGCAGCTAGCCGCGATGAGTATGGATCGTCCGCAGGGAAACGGAGCATTTTAAGTTCTTGTTTTCACGAGTTAATGTGCGAGGCGGAATGTTCGTATCTACCCTATGTGTATATATGCAAAGTATAAATTGTTAGGATTAGACAGGTTAGTGTAAGTTAAGAAAATCCGTACTCAATCCTTTGAGCCGAGCTCGACCACTAAAGCTAGAGCAATCGGCAACAACGTGGATTAGGGTACTTAAGCACGGTATTTGTGAAATCCGGCTTATTGACACTTGTCCGTCCGTTCTTGTCGCTTGCTTTCGCCTCTAGCCAATCCGAACGCAACCGGTCGCGATTAGGAAATACCGATACCTTGGTAGGGTAGGATGCCTAACGGAGCGCTTGCGTAAGGTTTGGGCGGAGTTTAATGGAAAAGATCGGGAAAAGGAAATGAGAAATAAAATCTTTTAGCTTACAATATCGTTTTCTTTCCTAACAATCACCAATATTCACAAACCATCAAACAACAAACAAAAAGAGCAAAGAAAAGATACAAAGAAAAGAAAAGACAACATTACAAGTAAGTGCAAGATAATAAAATTGCAAGTAAAGCATGTAAGTAAATTGCAAGAATGTAAAGCAAGTAATAAAGAATAAGAAAGTAAAGCAAGTAAGAAATAACTAGGAACCAAAGAGCACATGGCAAACCCTGGGTTCAATAGCTAATCTTAAACTTACAAGCTCAATGAAGAGGTTGCAAGATCAAGAGAAGACTAAGAACACAAGGCAAATGAAAGCAAGAAGAAAGCTTTATTAATTCCAATATGAAGTTACAAACCCTTGAGATCAATAACCAAAACTTAAATTTTCAAGCTTAATTAAGAGGTTGCAAGATCAAGAGAAGGCTAAGAACTCAAGAGGGACTAAGCTATGTACAAGAACAAAATGGAAAATGAAAAAGAGTTGTGAATGAAAGCTTGGACAAAAGAATCACAATCCAAGACCCCCTCTCCTTGCTCACAGGTTCTGCTTTTATTGGCTCAAAAGAAAAATAAACTAGCAATAAAATTAAGATGACATGGCAGCAAGGGAGGGCCAACAGAAGATTGGGGCTCTTTGGGGAAGATTGGGCCGGCCAGCTCGGCCAAATAGTGAAAGTGGCCGGCCACTTTCCGAGGGAACTTGCTCGTATTGAAGTGGTGGTCTTGTGTGCTCCCATATATCACTCTGGTGCTGTTAGATTTCTCTAATTTAACCTGGTCTGCACTCTTGGATTTGGAGGGAAACTTGATGCAACACATCACATCATATCTTTCTGCATTAAACACACATCACTTCTCATATGCCCACTTGTGCCATGATTCATGGCAGCCCCATCATGGTCCTAGTGCCAAAGAGCATGTGTACACTTGCATTGTGTTGGACCAATATTGTGTGCACATATTTTACAAAAACTCTTTGGATATCGGTCGGTTTCCAGTTCCGATTGCAGTGTCGGCTTACAAACGTTATATCCGTGATTTTGAATGTATTTCCAGTATTTTGTTATGGATACCTGTAATCTGTAATTACTAAGCAGACACTGGTTAATAATACCGATATATAACAAAATAGATAATGAATGAGCGGTATTACAATGCAGATTTCTGATATGAACAAAGGGCGATGGTTAGTCCCATGGCCATTGGTGTGTGACACCTAAGATCATATATATGTGTTCACCGGGGGTGAGTACACTGGACGGGCTCACCAAGAACTTTTAGATGGTATTATACCTATCGTCAGATAGCAGTTCTCAGGTGACATGAGTACATATTAGTCTTTAGACCTGAGATCGTCATTTGTTTTATGTGAGTTCTCACTGTACTTAGATTACTACCCTACCACGGCTCTACTGAGTTGTGTAAATAGGTTTTAGTTGGGTATAGTTTCGAGCCACATGGAGCCAGTGAGCGATTGTTAGGGATTCATCTCTCCCGGTATAGGGAGTCGATGTCGCACTGTGTTCGATTGGCCGGCACCATAAGATCTTAGATAAGGCAGATGAGATTTACTGATGGTTAGATCAGTAGTTTCTCGGATTGGTCCTAAGCCACATCGGCACGAATTATCGAGTTATTAAGGTCTGACGTATACCACCCTTAGACCCGGTATGCGTTACTATTAGACGAAGAGACCGGACTGTACGGAGATTGTTACAGATGGGCTCGGTAGGGGTTTGGATGTGTTTTCTCGTTGGCCTTCCTTTCGACGGATACCTGGATAGCCATTGCGTACAGCTAGTGCCGCAGACATACTTGTGGTTATGGAATTATCTAGTAACTCACTAATTGATGTGTTTTCCTGTGTTCTATGAAGTTCTACTTATCACAATTAGTACGGTATCACTTATAGTGAGCCGCGATGAGTACGGGTCATCCTTAGGGAGATGATATTTTTTCTGTTCTTGTTTTAGACGAGTTATGTCAAAAGGTCCAAGGGTGTTTTTTTAACTATGTGATATGTATTATGTCCAAGAAAGCTTGCTAGGAGTTTGGATTAGATAGTCAAGTTAGGAATTCCCGTATTCTTCCGTTTGTGCCAATTTTAGAGTTGATGCTAGAGTAATCGAAAAAAACGTGGATTATGGTGCTTTAAAAGGGTACGTGCAAGTTGTCACCCACTGCTAAGTCCGTTCTAATTGACTCTTATCCTTCCGTTCTTTACTCTTATCTCTAACCTTAGGCCAAATAAATCACAACATGTCTCTGATTAGGTAGAAACTATATGTCACGAATAGTGCGCCTAACATAGAGGGATGAGTTTGTTTGGTCTAAATTTAATCTAAATATGTGAGCAAAGTGAAAAAAAAGAAATTTTTCCATCCCTTGAACTACCATCTCCTTACCCCTGACAAGTGAGAAATTACTCACTCATTGTTAAAATGATAAATCAAAAAAGAAAAGGGAAATAGAAGAGAAGATCAATATGAATTTAGAAAGCTAACTACTAGAGTTCTCACAAGAGCAAGAAACATCCCTCAAGTATCTTCGCTTAATAATCAAGATTAAGAAAAAAAAGATAAATTAAAAGTCAAGAAAACAAAAACATCTACTTTAACAAATCAAGAACGAGTTATCTAAGAAATTAAAAGAGCATGAATTAAAGTTGCAAAAATATAAAAGAACAAGAACAAATCTTTATTTACAATTCAAACTTTTACAAGATTTAAATCCAATAGTCTTAATCTAATCTTGCAAGTTCACTAAAGAAGTTGCAAGATGAGAGAAAAACCAAAAACTCAATCAAACTCTAAGCTATGGCAAGGATTTTAATGGCTAAACTAAAATAAAACAAACTAATTTAACAAAGTTTATGCTAGGAATGTAATGCTTCTCAAGTGTTCTGATCTGGCCTTTATATAGGCTCTAGAAAATAGTTTAAGGGTGTTTTCTGAAACAATATACAATGATCAAAAAACTCAAGAAAAATCGTCACGAATGACGAAATTGGGATAGCTGATCCACCGCCATTTACTCTTGTGCCACCGCTGATCCGCCACCAAATTTTGGAATTAGTACACCATATTTCTTCTATGTTCTTTTGATATCCCACTCTCTACATTTTCATCATAAGATTTGCAAAACTCACAGATTTTATTTAATATTTACAACAGTCAAATGTTACAATTTTTTCGTCTTCTTATAACATCAATTTCCTTTGCATTTTTCAAAGCCTATTTAATGCGCTTCTCTTGTGTTCTGCGTTTGTCTGAGATATGAATAACTGCTATTCTCGTCTTGTCTCATGAACTGGTAGACAACACCTGACGGGTTTGATGTGGCTGAAATCCATATTTTATCTGTTTTCGGCTGTCTGTTCTGAAAATACCATTTTTGCAGAGAATGTGTATGATTTGCGATGTCTTGGACTGAATACTCCTGAGAACTTGTAACATGAAATCATGTAGCAGACACGGATCAAAAACACCTATCTACATGCAAATGTGCATAAGAATGAGCGGTATTAAATGCAATATTCTGATGTGAAAAAATACCCTAAAACTTATCTTTTGCTTGTCCCAAGCAAAACCATTTTTTTATTTTTATTTTAAAAAGTCCTAAGCTCACTTTCGTAAGCATCACGATTGCACTTAGCCCGTGAAACAAGCCGTTGAATCTCTAGTTGTTCCTAGTATGAGGAGTATTGTCTCCTGAGGGTTTTCAGCGGATTATATCCACAAAATCCCGTTAAGTTAGCCGTCGACTCTAATCCTACAGTTTGGCATCTAAGTTAGAAATTCTATCAATCTAAGCAAGAAACTCTCAACCCTTATTTTTCATTCCTCACTTTTACTTAATTTAAGCCCATATACGTCCTGTGTGCTCGTGAGATAGCGTCATTTCCTTTAAAAAATTTAACTAACAGCCCTCCAATTTCCCCTAACAGAATTAACAATTATCACGTCAGATTGGGAAGTTCTATATTTTTTCTATAGCTTGGTCCCAAAACTGTGATTTTTATCATCTTTAATGAAGAACTAAGCCTTAATTTTCACTCCAACTCTCCCTGCCTTCGTTCCATACACACCTTTGTGATCGGGCACAATATATATAAAAGAAATCAAACTAGCTCTTAGCCAAGATTATTCTCCATGGATAATCATGATTTTTTTATTTAGGGAGAACACTTTCTTGGTAGGTACTATTCAAGAATATTTACTCGATATGCACCTTCGAATTCAGTTTGTGGAAAAGTGCGCATCACAATATTTTTTCTCAGATCTAGTTCATTAAAAAGGCGTGTGTTAAGGAAAGGTGTGTGGTTACTCCAACCAGGCTCAAACTGTGTTGTCCTTAAGACTTAGCATTCATTAAAGACATCAATACTTTTCCTTTATTTTTGACCTCACTCATTTTTTAAAGAAAATATTTCTACGTGTCTTTTTTCTTTATCCTTTCTTATAGGACTCATTATTTAAATTTCGAGACTGACGACGCATGTAGTGTGTTGCAAAAAGGTATAAGAGCTTAAGTTGAGATCCGAAGAGTTATCTTTTGGGTTTCTTATTTCTAAATCTAGAATTTAGTTATTTCTAATCTATCAAACTAACCTATCGAACTCGAGTCTAAATAGCCAACTCAACGACAAACCTTTTATGTTTTTTGAAAAAATTTCAATTTTTTTGGTTTTATTATTGTTTTTTTACACTGTAGAATTACGCAAAGAAAGAGAAAATGTTTTTGAAATGTTCATTTTTTATTTTTTTTTAATACAAGAAATAGACGTGCAAATGCATGTGGAAAGCAAATGAAAACTATATACAAACCTCCCCCCAAACTTATTTGTAGCGGTGTCCTCACTGATGCCGATGTCGTCTTGAATTACTTGCGCGATTGAGAAGAAAGGTCTTGAATTGATGGGAAGAAGGGGGTTTACAAATGGGTTGTCATTATACACAAAACCCTCCAAACTTGATATTTACAACAAAATTCATCCCGCGTCACTCACAATTTTTTTTAAGAAATGAATACTCACCAGGAAAGAGTATTCATGAAGAAATGAACATTCACCAGACAAGAATGTTTATAAAATATACAAGAAATGAGTATGCATCATGTAAGAACACTAATGAAAAAGAAAAAAAGAAAAAAATATATACATACCCCCAGCACTTATATGAAATAGTATCCCTACTGTTAATGGCTAGATAATCGAAGTGTGAAGGATAGACGGAGGAAAATTATTCATGATAAACCGGCTCCTGAAACAACAGGAGCTTCTCCGATGGCTCGGCGGAAAGGAATGGTTTCAGTATATGTCCATTCACTTAAAAAGTGAACCGTCCTTTGGATTTTCCAAATCCATAGCACCATGCGGGTCCACACACCGCACCAAGAAAGGTCCCGTCCAACGAGAACGTAGATTACCAGGATGGAAATAGAGTTTGGTATCGTAAAGAAGTACTTGCTGTCCAGGCGTGAATTGTTTGCGCATAAGGTGTTTATCATGAAACATCTTCGTTCGGTTCTTTAGGATATTCGCGTTTTCGTAAGCTTCATCTCGAAGCTCGTTCAATTCGTTCAACTGCAACTTTCGATAGCTGCCTGCTTGCTCGAGGTCAAATTTCAGTTCTTTGATCGCCCACATGTCGTGATGTTCTTTCTCAACTGGGAGGTGGCAAGCTTTACCAAACACTAGACGATATGGAGACATGTCGGGATCGGTTTTGTATGCTGTGCGGAATGCCCACAAAGCATTTGTCAATTTGTGTGACCAATCTTTACAGTTTTTCGAAACCGTTTTCTCCAAAATTTGCTTGATTTGCCGTTTACAAACTTTGGCGTGCCGCTTGTTTTGGGATGATAAGGCGTGGATAGTTTGTGGTTGATTGCGTCTTTTCGCATCAAGGCCTCGAAAGACCGATTGCAAAAATATGTACCATTGTCGCTTATGATCGCACGAGGATATCCAAAGCGAGAAAAGATGTTTTCTTTAAGAAAATTAACGACGGCCTTATTATCGTTCATCTAGTTTGGTATCGCTTCGACCCATTTAAAGACATAATCAACCGCTAGTAGAATATAAAGATTCCCAAAAGAGTTGGGAAATGGGCCCATGAAATCTATCCCCCAAACATTAAAAATCTCAACAACCAGAATTGGTTGGAGTGGCATTTCATTCCTCCTAAAGATCCGGTCTAAATGTTGGCACCGAGTACATGTCTTACAATAATCATATGCATCTTTGAAAAGTTTCGGCCAATAAAAGTCGTACTGCAAGACTTTCTTTGTTGTTTTCCTTGGGCGAAAATACCCGTCACACGCTTGATCGTGGCAGAATGACAACACACTCTTGAACTTATTGTCAAGGACACACCGGCGAATGCTTTGGTCTGGACAATACTTGAACAAGTAGGGTTCGTCCCAGTAAAAGTATTTTACTTGGGATAAAAATTTAAGTTTGTCCTGACCCGACCATTCGCTTGGTATGAGTCCTGTAACTAAATAGTTCACAATATCCGCAAACGATGGTTCGCAAGATAAAGTCAATAGTTGTTCATCTGGAAAAATGTTATTTATCAAAATAGGAAATGTCGGCGAAGAAGGAAGTTGTGAAAGATGATCGACAACTACGTTTTTACATCCGCTTTTGTCCTTAATGACAAGGCCAAATTCTTGTAGTAAAAGGATCTAACGTATAAGCCGGGATTTGGAATCCTTTTTCATGAAAAGATACCTCAGAGCAAATTGATCAGTGTAGACAACGACTAAGGAGCCAATGAGATAGGGCCTGAATTTCTCCAAAGCGAATACAACAGCCAAGAATTCTTTCTCAGTTGTTGTATTTCATTTACGCTTCATTCAAGATCTGGCTCGCATAGTAAATCACATGTGGCTTCTTGTCAATGTGCTATCCTAAGACCGCACCAATTGTAAAGTCGGAAGTATCACACATAATTTCAGAAGGTTGATTCCTGTCGGGATAAGACAGAACTGGAGCAGTCATGAGAGGTTGTTTCAGAGATTGAAAAGTAGCCAAGCAATTCAAGTTGAAGTGGAAAGTAGTGTCCTTGGCCAAGAGAAGAATCAAGGGTCTAGCAATCTTGCTAAAGTCCTTGATGAACCGTCTGTAGAAACTGGCATGACCAAGAAAAGAACGTATATCTTTGATGCAAGAGGGAGGATGGAGGTTGGAAATGACGTCAATCTTTACTTTGTCAACTTTCATGCCATTTCTTGAAATGATGTGTCTTAAGACAATACCTTCCTGTACCATAAAGTGGCATTTTCCCTAATTTAACGTGAGATTTTTATCCTTACATCTGGTAAGAACGGCGTCAAGATTGCGTAAATATTTGTCAAAGGAATCTTTAAAGATGGAGAAGTCGTCCATGAATATCTCCAAAAAATCTTCGACCATGTCGGAAAATATTCCCATCATACACCGCTGAAAAGTAGCGGGAGCATTGCATAACCCAAAGGGCATGTGTCTATAAGTGAACGTGCTGAATGGACAAGTGAAAGTGGTCTTATCCCGATCCTTGTCGACGATGGGAACCTGGTTATAGCCTGAGTAACCATCCAAAAAGCATTAGTACTCATGCCCAGCTAAACATTCTAATATCTAGTCAATGAAAGAAGAGGAAATTGATCCTTCCTCATTGCGACATTAAGTTTTCGGTAATCAGTACAAAATCTCCACCCAGTTTGGGTGCAAGTTAGAACTAACTCATTTGCCTCGTTTATAATGACCGTAATACCAGACTTCTCAGGGACAACATGTATTGGACTTACCCACTGGCTGTCGGATATCGGGTAAATGATACCGTTATCCAAACATTTGACGGTCTACTTTTTCACAGCTTCCTTCATGACGGGATTTAACCATCTCTGCGGGTCTCGGGATGGCTTAGCATTATCCATCAGATTTATATAATGTTCAACAATTAAGAGACTAAGCCCTTTGATGTCGACCATAGTCCAACTAATAGCTTGCCGATTGGATCGCAAGATAGAAAGAAGGGCTTCCTCTTGCACTAAAGATAAAGAAGTTGAAATGATCACATAAAGCATCTCGTTCTCATCCAAGTATGCATACTTGAGGTGAGATAGCAAAGGCTTTAGTTCGAGTGTCGGTAGAGAAACAATTGAAAGCAAAACAGGGGATCGAAGTTCGAACTCAAGGATTCCAGGAGAGGTTCGAAATGGGTGTACGCAACAAAATCGGATGGTTCAGTTAACTCATCCGCAAACACAGAGGATTCAAACTCATATTGTGACTCATCAAGATCGTCACCAAAAGTGAAACAGTCATACTCTCGATCAGTGTTGGAAGCCGTTGGATCGAACAAGAATGCACTTGTGGCGTCATCATCGTAATAAAAAATGAACTCCTCGAACCCACAGCTTTCGGGAGTGGTCTCGTGGATAGAACTACATCCAGCATATGACCATTCGGTCAGAGGGCTGATTCCCCAACCTACAAATGCTGAGTTCAATTGTCATTTTACCGAAGGATGGGTACATGGAACCATTTCGACAATTGATCACAGCATCAGAGATTGCTAATAATGGGTGACCGAGAATCACCGAAATTTGATTCCGGGGGTCAGCGACATGCCGTGTATCCAAGACTATGAAGTCCATGGAAAATATGAATTCTCCAACTTTTATTAATACATCATTTAGCTCTCTCCTAGGACGGGTGATAGAACGGTCAGCCATTTGAAGTGTACAATGTGTAGGCTTCAGCTCTCCTACACCGAGTTGTTCATATGCCGAATATGGGAGCAAGTTAACGCTGGCACCAAGATCGAGAAGAGCGCGATTGATGTTCTTATCCCCAATAATGATCAAAATTGTAGGACAATCGGGGTCCTTATGTTTTTTGGGTAAATCGTGTGTAAGAGCATCACCCGCGTTGCTTGCAAGAAAAACTTTCTTCGGCACCTGAGATTTTCTTTTCTTAGTGCACAAGTCCTTGAGAATTTTTGCGTAAGAGGGGACTTGTTGGATCACATCCAAGAGAAGGATGTTGATGTTCACTTTCTTAAAGATCTCCACAACCTTCTCCATTTGTGGACTTTGTTTATTGGGTCTCAACCAGTTTGGAAATGGAGCTTTGTTAAAAGAGGTTGGGTCCAATGTTTGTGGAGTTGGTTGTAGAGACGGAACAGATCTCGAAACAGGTGTTCGAGTGGAGTGAGAAATGGGTCCATTCGCAGAGGTAGAAAGAGAATTAAAGCCCAATAGAGAATGAAGAACAAGCTCAGAAGAAGAAATTGGAATGGAGAAGAAGAAGTGTCCACCGGGGTATCATCATCATTGTCGATTGGAGTGCCAACATTGTTGTTCAACATTCTTCTTGATCTCAACGTAGTCACTGCACTCATATTGTGATTTTGTTGTTCAAGAACAACAAGTGTATTATGTGGGTGACTAGAATTTAGTAGTGGTTGAGATGGAAGCTCTCCTTTCTCTCTTTCGCTCATCATCGTGGTTAGCTGTGCAATCTGGGCCTCGATAGATTTTATGCTCTGGTCGTAGGAAGCGGTATGTTGCATAAGAGTTTGGATCGAAGATTAGATGTTTGCAGTCGTTTGAGTAGATTGCTTAAGAAACGTCAAGACTTCTTTTAAGAGTGGAGACCTTATCGTTACCCAACGGAACAACATTGTAATTTTGAGGGAACAAATTTTTATACGGAGAAAAATTGTTCGCCGGGTTTTGAAATTGTTGCGGTTGGAAGGGTTGCTGAAATTATGGTTGTGGTTGTTGTTGCTGAGGAGGGGGCCTTTGAAAATTGTTTTGACCTTGAAACTAATTTTGGTTCAGGTTCGGGTTTTGGTTCCAAGAAAAATTAGGGTGATTCCTCCATCCTGGATTATACGTTGAAGAGTACGGATTATTTCTGGGTCGCTGCTTAAAAGCAGCATTAGTTTGCTCTTGACCCTGGAAGGGAGGACTTGGTCTTACGACGAAACGAATTCGTGGATCAAGAGAAGCTACATAGACATTACCCGAAGTAGGACGGGTCATTCCTCGTGACATAGACATTACCCAGCGGACCCTACCGCCACCAAGACTCCAGAAGGAATGATTTTCCTCGACCAAATAACGCCTAAAAGCTTAAATTGTACAGATAAAACTTGTACCCATTTTCGTATAATACAATTCCCTTTCGTATCAACTAAAATTTCCAAACTGAGCTCTCACACGAAGTAGACTCTTGCACCGACCTAGCACCCTAACTCTTCCTTCCTTTCTTCGGCTTCAAGGTAAGGAGTAGGGAGAAAGCACAGGTCGGCCAACGACACAAAAAGGGGGAAAGAGATAATACTCTGTAATCACGGGCAAAGAGAGGTCTTCTGGCCAAAAGAAAATTTATTGAATTTATTCGGAGGTATTCTTGACTCCTCAGCCTTACAAAGAAAAGGAACTCCTAAACTATTACAACAGAGGAGGAAGTGGGTTAAGAAAATATTGACGATGATACTCAGAAAAGAGTTCCTCCAGTCGAGCCCAGGCAACCTCCGTCCGCTCTCTCTGACGGTATCCAAGGACCCTGGAAGCTATGGATTCGCCGGGGTCCCCCGCAGCCGAACACGACGCGACGACCAACCTCTGCTGGAAATATTTGAGAAAAATGTCCACCGAGCGATCCCGCCTTCTCTTCGAGATCAGCCTCAGCTCGTAGGCCATATGCATCTTATCAAACACCTCATCCATTGCGGGGACAGAGCATCATAAAGACCCAGGGATGACCTTCAGATAGCATAAAGCACCTGCAGGAGAAGAAATTGACAAAGAAGCAGACGCCCACAGTGGCCCTCTAGACGACCTATCACGGCCCCATACGTCGCCTCGAAGCGATCAAGACCCTAGAAATATATGTCGTCCCGAGATATGATCTCCCTGATGGTGTATATGCGGCCCGTCATCAGGAAGAAACGAAACGGCTAGAAGAAAATCAACATGGGTATCCGAGAGTGAGGTCATACCTTCGATATTTATAGCCTCAACAAAAGTCTTCCAACGGCCGAGATCTTCTCGCGCCACATTGCGAATCACGGATTATCGCATCTTCCCGGTAAGACACGGCCAAGTGGCGTCCGATTACTGGCCCACTCCCCCCATGCAGGTCACAGAAGTTTGAACAATATTCTCAGGAAATCCCTAGAATCAAGAAAGCCAAGATACAAAATCCCTCGTCAATAGGCGGCCGAATAGTTTCCTGCTCAGCTCATCCGCTGAGGGCAGCTTCCTGCCCAGCCACTCTGCAGATCTAAAGCTCTCGTCAAGAGGTGACCGAGCAGTTTCCTGCTCGGCTCATCCGTTGAGGGCAGCTTCCTACCTAACCACTCTGCGGATATAAAGTCCTCGTCAAGAGGCAACCGAGAAGTTTTCTGCTCGGCTCATCCACCGAGGGCAGCTTCCTGCCCAGCTACTCTGCTGATCTAAATCCCTCATCAAGAGGCGACCGAATATTTTCCTACTTGGATCATCCGCTGAGGGAGGCTTCTTGCCCAACCATTCTGCGGATCCAAAGCCCTCGTCACAGGGCGACCGAGCAGTTTCCTGCTCGGCTCATCCAAGGTTGGATCCAGAGGCTCCGCCCTTCATATACTTGACGTTCGCTCGATTCGTACATCGTGCGCAATCCTCACCTCAATTCCGAGGTGAAGAAGGGCGCGGACCTACCTATACTTGGCGTTCGCTCGTTCGTATGCCGCGCTCGATCACCACCTCGATTCCGGGGTGAGGAAGAGAACCGGCCTACCTATACTTGACGTTCGCTCGATTTGTACGTCGCGCTCGATCCTCACCTCGATTCCAGGGTAAAAAAGGGCACCTACCTATACTTGGTGTTTGCTCGTTCGTATGCTGCGCTCGATCATCACCTCGACTCCACGGTGAGGAAGGATGCCGGTCTACCTATACTTGGCGTTCGCTCGTACGTCGCGCTCGCTCAACACTCAACACTCGACTTATATAAATACTCGACATCCACGAGACCCCAACTTATCTACACTTGCAGAAATAGAAGCATTGCATGAGCGGGCCAAAAATACTTTATTTATATTCAACATTATGTACAGGGTATTATGGGCTCCCCAGCCTTACAAAGTGCCTGAAGGCTTACAAAATTTGATGACCAAGGCGGGCAAAGCTCAAGATGCCTTCTCGGCCGGCGCTTCTGCCTGCCCAGTGCTTCCATCAGGAGCTACGACAGGGACCTCTGGCTCGACGCTTCCGCCAACCACCTCGCCTCCCCTTACTGGCTCAGCACTGCCTCTCTGGGGCACATCCTCAGTGAGGGGATACCATGCACGAAGCTCCTGGTCATCAAACCCGGACGCAACTTCCTTGACAACGTCAAGGGCATTGTGCCATCCAACAGCAGCAGAGTCGGCAAGGTCAATATAGAATTGATCGGAGGCTTTGTACTCCTCCGCCGCCTTTTCCGCTCTGACCTCGGTAAGCTTCGCCGCCTCGTAGAATGCCCAGGCATCCCTCAAGGAGTCTCCTTGCCTTTTTATGGCGTCAAGGAGCCCATTGACCTCCTCCATCCGGGCCTGAATAGACCGGTTAGAATCGGTCAGGAGCTGATGGGATTCCTTCGGCTTGACAACCGTTAGGCCCTCTGCGACCAACCTCTAGGCGAGGAGTGCCGCCTTTTCCTCCGTCTGTTGCAGTTTGACGAGGAGCTCTACCTCACGTGAGGAAGATTCACCGGCCGTGTTCACCGCCGGGGCCACCTTCTCGGTCTGCATGGCGACAAGAAGGGCGCAATGCTGCAGGACTTGTGGGAGACAAGAACCGTGTTAGGATCTAAGACAGAGAAAAAAACACTTGGAGAAATTCTTGGAAAAATTACCGACTTGAACGGCCTCCTGAGCTATCGTCGTCACTTGGGCCTTCATGGTGCCTTGGGGAATCTTCGCCCCCGCCGCCTTCTCCATGTCTGCCAATAAGCTGTCAGCCATAGAGAGCCTCGAGGGCACCTCAATGCAGAAGTCGTCCTCCTGCACCTGTATCCCGGCAGGGGGTGGCCGAAAAACCACCCTCTTCTACCTCTTGAGCGGGGATTCCGCAAAGGGAGGAACCTCCGTCCTCGCCTGGGACGCCGGGTCCCGCGCATGCTTTTGTCCTCCTCCGCGGCGTTCCTCCGGAGTGGAAGGGGCGACGGAAACCCTAGCCGAAAGGGCCGGCCGAGGAGCCGCGCTCGGAGGGACGCGCTCGCACCACCGCCCTTTCTTTCCTAGGCCTCGGCGGCCATAATCTTCGAACGATCTATCGGCTCTGCAAGATACACATAAAAGAAAAATCAGCGACCAAAAACAGCAAAATTAAGATAAAAACATGCCAAGTATAAATAGATCGGCGAAGCCCTAACTTAACCCCAAAGCGTGCGGGACTAAGTCCCATCCAGCTCAAAGCCTGCTCATGCATGAGCCAATAAGACTAACAAATGTGATGGTAATTGCTGCTTATTTAAATGGGCTAAAAGTCCATGCCTTCAAAAACCCGAACATGTATTACAATTTGAATTAGAATTTTATTTCAGAATGTTATCGATACATACTTATATAATTTAAACACTTGATAATTTCGAAGAAAGAATGTTATTGATATGTTCTTTCATTTTATACATTTGATAAAACTGAAGAAAGAAAAATGTCTCGAGAAAACAAGTAATGAAATACATAAATGTAAAAGTAAACAACTCTTTTCGTTTTTATAATATGACCTACAAAAACCTAGCAGGACATGTAGTCTCTACAATGGTTAGTATATGACACTAACTCATTCATGGTTGCTATTCTCATCTCATTAGTTTTCATTCTTCATTTTTTCATGGTTACTTTCTTCATCTCCTTCCTTCTTCAAGCTTACTTGCTCCATGAAACATGAAGAAGTATTGTGAGAAAATAAAATATAAAGTGAGCCCACTTTCTATTTTATCATCCTATACACTTGCTTGGGTAGTAAGGGGTGCACATTATGCATGGGGTATCGGCTAGTTATTAACATTGATGTTGCCCTTGCAAAGTGATGAATGAGATAACATTTTACCTTCTTTGCTCTTGCATATTAATTTCCTATACCAATCATATCTTAAGAATCTTGCATATCATAAGGGAGGATATTGTTAATAGCTCATCATTCCTTGCTCGCTTTTCATGTAGAATGCAACTCTTTTCCAAAATATCGCTTTTGTAATTAGATGTAGATTGTAAAAAGGCCCTGGCCCACTTAGAAGTTGACTTAGAACCCATATCATTTTCAAAATGGATGGAAAGTGCCTACTGATCAAAATCTTTGTGAAACCACCGTGCTGTACTACGTAGGCCTTGCATTCTTTTTTTAAATGCAATTACAAAAATACCCCTTCCTCCATCTGTTCATCTTCCTCCCTCTCTCCCTCCAAAATCTCCGCTCCTCCTCCCTCCGCTCCTCTCCCTCCCCTGCTCATCCGTCATTGCTCCGCTGCTCATTCACCCACCTCTCCCTCCTTCTCCTTTACTTCGCCTCTTATCCTCCCCGCGATCTCCGCTCCTCCTCCCTCCTCCCTTCGCTCCTCTTCCTCCCCGCTCATCCGTTGTTGCTCCACTGCTCATCCTCCCATCTCTCCCTTCTTCGCATTACTTTGCCAATTATCCTTTCTCTCCCTCGCTCGTCCTCCGTTCCTCTCCTCCCGCCTCATCTTCTTCCTCTACCACTTCATGATGGTTTCGGCGAAGTATATGGCAATATTTAGATATTATAGGCAACTGCTTAGATATTGCATTCAACATTTTGATATTACAGACAGATGCTTAGATATTACATGCGACGTGTTAGGTATTACATACAATAACTTAGATATCACATCTAACTGCTTAAATGAAACATGAAAGTAGAGAGATATTTTAGAGAATTTTGGTGGAAAATAAATATATACAGCACGAAATTAGATTTTTGGTGGGAAAAAAATATATTTAGAAGGGAAAATGAAAACACAATTGATATTACAGCAGGTCTTTAGATATTACAAGCTAGTCTTTAGATGGTGCAGGTAGGTCGTTTGTACGGTGACTGCCATATATTGGCTGTCAATGCACATGGGCAGAGGCATTAATTGGATATATAAAATTATAAGTGGTCAAAGATATAGCATGGGCTTTTAATTAGGACCATGGTTTTTTTAACAAGAGCAAAAGACCCCGGCATTTTTGACAGCACGGAAATTGGCCGGAGGGCTTTTTGACAATTTACCCAAATTATAGAGTATTGATCTTTATTTGAAAACAAACATTCAGATTGTCCTAACAAACGCGAAATATGTTTGGCCTCGTATTTTTTTTCCCCCAAATCCTCTACTTACTTTTTTCCAAATATCTATTTACCATGCTTCATAGTGATGGTTGAATGGGATTGCCGTTTAATCGAACAAGATATCGTCATTTGGTTTTTAATTGCATGATTAAAAGGAGCCTCTAATATATTTGATTTTTCTACATGGCCCAAATCTCCATTATCGTTATAAATTTCATTTTGCTATGTCTGTTACTAATTTAACAAAGCAGTATAGCTGGAATTTTAATAACACAAATCCATACCCATTGAAAATTTCTTAACAACACCACTTTTGAATTTTGAGAATTAACGAGTAGCCCTTCACAGAAGCAATTTTATGGTGATAACATCATAACCAGTCAACCTCCCAACAAGGCGATCGCCCGCTGGGCAATATTAAATTGGATGTTTATTTTAACTTTTATCAAATAATAAACACCATTATGATTTGTATTGTTGGGGCTCGGCGGCTATAATACATTAATACCATATTAACAACAATACACTGATTTGCCGGCTCACGCATTCATCATCGGTAATTGACATGCCACTTACACAGTAAAACTGTTATATCACTATATTGCTCTTGACTGAAAAGTACAATCATTGTTCAATACTTATCACATAACATGCTTGCGTGATAATACTTGAGATACTTACAGTACTGTTCTATACTTGCATATACAGCACTTTATGGTTACATACAATGAGATGTTGTTTTCATGAGGTCTCTGGATTTGAGAACCGCGGTTATATTTCAAAGGAAAATATGATTTGTTTTAAAAACGCGGTTTCCCATTATGTAATTTGTGGCGTCCACCATGAGTTTTCTCGGTTATGAGCAATGTGATACCCGAATCAAGGAGTGAGGAGGAACCGTCAGTGAGTACATGATGGATCCGGTACGGCATCACGGGACAAGAAGATTGTATAGATAGACGATGAGCCTGGCAAGGGATGCACTACATACCGGTGATAGTTTGGGCTTGGCGGTTATCCGGAGGATTCCGACCGGAATTGTGAGATTAAATGGATATGAGGGCCGATCTGAATACGTGGCGCCTGAGATATGAGGATTTACGTGTCGATACTGGACATGGGTTTTATGATATTTTCGCGTGTCAATATTGGACATTCAGATTTCATAATGATTGATGTGTCGTTGATGGACACACATGTATACAAGCATATATTTTTGTAACATTTCGAAATAATAAAAATATTATTTTTGGGAAATTCATAATTTAATATTATTTTATTGAATATTTTAATAATTCGGTATAATTAAATACAAATAAATGGGGAAAATTTTTGGAAAATTATGGAAAATTCTAAAATAGGGTAAATTAGAGAATTATTTCGTTTCTAAGTTTAATTGATTAGTTATATGCTAAATTAGTGCTAATCGCGATTAAAAATCGCTAATCGGTTTTTAACATTTTTGTGCAAAACATGCACATATCACTTTTTCACACTTGTGCATTTTTGCCATGGTTCACTTTGGGTTTACTATTCTTGGGAGAAGGATTTTGAGAGAATAAGAAAAAGAAAAAGAAAAGAAAATGGGAAAAGAATAAAGAATGAGGTTTGGTGAGAAAGAGAGGTATGGGCTCCTTTGACTAAACACTTAGCCATTTTTCCTTCCCTCATTTCCCTCCCTCTCCCTCCATTGCTGCTGCTGCTCCTGCACCTCACCTCCCTCCCCTCTTCAATCCCTCTAAACACCTCTAAAACAACTTCAAAACCCCACTCTCATTTCATTAAAAATGTGCACAAGCTCAAGATCTACATATTGGACCAAGAAAGCAAGGATTTTGGCCACTATGAGCAACTCAAGAATTTTCTTGAGTTGCCAAATGAGGTATTTTCTGGATCATTAACTTAGTTTTAGCATTACATATACCCCCATGTTTAGATTGAACCGATATTGTTTGATATTGTGGAGTTAAGGAAAACCTAGTTAGGGTTTGAGGAAATTATGAGTTGTGATGTGAAATTGAGTTCAGTAGAGGCTACACCAACACCCTAGTGCATGAATTGAGACCCCAACCTGAGAGTTGAAACCCGAAATACGGATTTAGAAACCGATATCGGAGAAATTGTGGAATCTGTGAAGGGTATATTGAATCTGCTATCACCCGAGACATCCTAAATTAAAATTGATTGGACAGTGACATGTGCAGGCATCCAGAAAGCTACCACCAAGACCCCAACCCCTAACTCATCAAGCCGGCCGCAGATTTATTCCAATTGGCCGCAATTTGCGGCCATACCTGCACCAAACCTTCTCGTTTTGGTTCTGTAGCCCCTACATGCATAGATTAGACCCCTAGTATATATAGATTTGTCCAATTTGACCTAGGGTGAAATCTGGAACATATTTCCTAAGTTGCTGTTTTGGATTCGTGTTTCCGTATTCCGTATTCTTAATTCTGAATTTGTGTTTGGTGTTTTACCTCGACTATTTGGCGTTTATACGACGATATCGAAGGTTGTTGATGGTTTTGGAAGGCGTTGTCCAAAGGTTCTAACCTATAGATCTTAGCGTATCGTTTTGAGATTCATATGCCGTTTTAGTTCGGAATTGGCTTTGATACGCATTTGCGATATGTTAATGTGTAGGTACCCCATGCAGCCTTCGGGACGACAAGCAAACGCGTGGTGACGTCGACAATGAAGACGCAAGGTGAGTAGATTATATCTACAGGGGGACGTCGGGTGGATGGCGTATAGCACCCCGCAGTCCATAATTGATATACTATATTGTATGATAGTTACAGTGTGTCATGGATAATGTGTTAGGTATATTATGGATAGTTTAGGGTTAGAAGTAAACTAATGTAGTTCATAGTCGCGAACCCTAGAATAGATTTACACCCACACGCACACCCTTGCATATTCTTTAAACTTACACGGTGTGATGGTGATATTGGATGATATTGGAGGTGAGTAGATGATTTTGGACACTGTGCCGCGAGATCGGTGATTTGATATGATTCGTATTTGGGATACGACATGTGATCTTTAGCGGGCCTTTGGACGTGTGCTTGCACACGCAGTATATAGATGGTATCAGTTGTACTAGACTTAGATCAGTACTCCAGATTATGTGATATGATGATAATGATACCTGATATTTGATGAGAGGAATGTGATATTTACCCGTACCCAGCTATTGGGATGCCGTGCGACGATTTACCGTACGAGCTTTATATTAATGATAGATCCGCACTCATGACTTGAGGATGCCATATGATATACTGTATCGTATGCAATACTATTGAGGCGGGATCACCGACTATATATATATATACTGACTCAGATTTAGGTGGATTCCATACCCCTTCCGGTTGACCTGATACTTAGATTTATAGTTTGCATAGTAGATATTAGACTAGACCCGAGTCATACTTATTTCAAATGGCAAGCTGCATTACTATTCATTTACTATTCACTCTACGGCTCACATTGCATTGCATGCTTATATGTTATTGGTTCATATTCCTTTGTGCATAGGCCTTTACAAGTTCTATGCTCATGTTAGTGTTTCATGTTGCATGTATTATAATTCATGGATTTCGCACTGTGATATGGTTGCATATGATGATTCTGGATTGTCTTACTCCTGCGTATATTTATCAGTGGTATGGGACGCTGAAATATATATGTATACCCATAGTATATATATATTAATGGTATGGGACGCCGATATATATATACACCTACTTAATATATCATCATGATGATCTATGCAAACTTATATATGCATTTCGATATATTAAGAGAGGGCTGACCCGGACAGACGGATGCCCGATATATTGAGAGAGGGCTGACCCGGACCGACGGATGCCCGATATATTGAGAGAGGGCTGACCCGGACCGACGGATGCCCGATATATTGAGAGAGGGCTGACCCGGACTGACGGATGCCCGATATATGAAAGGAGCTTATGTGCTCGATATGAGAGGAGCCTTTATGGCCGATGGTATATTATATCTCCCCTATCCCACATTTATTTTATATGCATTGCATCCTGTATTAGAGTACCTTCATGCATGTTGCATACATATCGGATACACGATAGATGGGATTCACTTGATATTGAGATATATAGTTTGCGTCGATGCTTGACATTGATTTCCTGACGACTTCATTCATGATATCTTCTGTTTTCATTTTACCGCATACATACATCATATTTATGATATGTTATTACGTGAGGCACTGGCGCGAGTTCTTGGCACTACACTTATGTTTAGATGTTACATTGCTACTTTACTATACTTCAGACTTATTCATTTGAGGGTTATATTATATACTGATCGTATTGACCTTGGATTATGTCTTGCTTTCGATTTCTGCTTGTAGATATTTTCTATTCACGAGTTGGCAACTCACCCCCATTGTGCCACAGTTCTTGCAGGTTTGCCGTACAGGTTCCATAGCGGCATTTCTGGCACACTGCTTTCCTTTGCGGGTGATTTGCTTGGTAGGTGGGTTTCTTGTATCAGAACCGCCATTGTACATGTATTATTCATTGTATCTAGAAATTCCATCAACCAAAACTTATTTATTGTTTCAGACTCAGACGCTAGTGATGTATTATTTCGACCTTAGAGTCGCGCTTAGTAGTGTTGCAGTTTTCATGCTAATCTGTGTATCTTTTGAATTTTGATACTCGCCATTCGGCGTTGTATAGTATATTGCTTGTTGTTTATTTATCCTTAATATGGTTTTAGATTTCTGGGCTTTTGGTTTACTTGGATCAGATGGAGTCCTATAGACTTCATATGGTTCAAGGGCCAGTCACGTGCTCTTTCGGGACGTGACAAAGTTGGTATCAGAGTGCTAGGTTGACCTTGATTCGAGTCGAAGTTTGACTATGTGGAGCCTAGGGCGTTTATATATATATATATATACGGAACCTAGGCTTGACCTTAGGGAACTTAGACTTATTCGAGGGGGTATTAGACCCGAACTTTCGTCGCGTAGGATGACCCTTGGTTGATGGAATAGGTGACTAAAGTAGAGTAACGTACCGTGGGTATGTTCCGCGGCATATTTACGACACGCCACTCCGCTTAAGGAACCATAGGATGTACATATTTTCGAGATCAGTGATTCTCTTCATATCCATGATTATACATCCATTTGAGATCCCCGATTCTATTAGTTTCATGATCATACCTTTATTGATGTTGTTCCTTCTTATGATCATGTATCCACTCTGGATCTGCTGTTCTCTTTCTTGCCATTGATCTGCTCTCTTCGATACTCGATTGAGGTTCCTGTCGCCATGTTGAGCGCAGTTTGGACTGCTGCTAGGGTTGCGGTCAGTGCGAGCTCGTCTAGTACGAGGGCCGTGTGAGACCTCATTAGAGTGCCTAGGAACCCTACAGTGGTATCAGAGCCTAGCTAGAGCCTTAGGCGATGCGTAGACGGAGTTAGAAGTCCGATTAAACCGAAACCCTAACACAAATTTGCTCTCTGGACTTTTTCCAAAGATTGGGTTTTTTCCAGATTAAAAATATGCAGAAAATTCAGCAGGAAATTCTAAGAATTACGGTGCAAAATTTACCTAATGATATGTCTAAAGTGCGGCGGAACCGCGGCATTAGCGTGCTAATGCGGCGGTTCCGCGGCCATTTTGTCTCTTCTCCCATTGAATTTTGCACAGTAATTCCTATTTTGCAGTGCTGGTTTTCCTGGGATATTTTTTTTTCCTGAACTCAAGATTTGAGTTTTCTGGGTTGTATTGGGGACTCGGTGTTTCGATCGGATTGTCTAATTTTGTTTATGTGGCTTTCCGAATATTTTAGAATATGTTAAAAAGTTCGACCGGATATAAATACCCAACTTTTCCCCTGTCGGGAAATTTCCAAGTGTTGGATTTTTCCGTGGTTTAAAGATGTTCTAAGTAGTGCAAGTAACGCGATGAACCCTCTAGAAGACAACAAACCTTAACTCGATTATGTGACCGTCTTGAACTGCCCTTTGAACCTTAGGGTTTGGGGCAGTACGGCGTGCCACATGTGAGGCGTTGGCTTGACCCTTCTATGGCTGGACCGTTGGTACTGAGGCATGAAGTGAATGTTTTTAAACTTGTTTCATGTGTTGAGCTGTTTCGGGAAACCTTGGGTGTTTGAATGTTCGATCGGAAAGTTTAACATTTTCTAATTATCTGGAATGTGATACAATACTTGGAATTCATAAATAGTTATGAGATAACTGAATGAATGTTATAAATCTAGCGGTTTAGTCTCAAATGATCGGTTGCCAAGGAATTTTGATGTGATCAAAAGTCCGTCGCAATCACATAGGGTACGCGGATACTCACCGGGTAAACTTAATAGACGGCCTCGCTCCATAGCCCCGACCAAGTGACTGTAGGAGAACCCCGTCGCCGAAAGCATCCGTCCGGGTGCTCGCGGCAGCGGTGTTCCGCCTTGGTGCACTTTGTCGACGGCGTCTGGGGTGCGGCCGCCTACTAAAGTTTGCGACGAGCATTCGATCAGGATGTCGGGAATCTTGTTGAATTGCCCGACTTTATATTGAAAAGTGTTTTCGATAATGAGACTACAATGCGGGGTTTATAATTGTTAGGCATGTGATGTCTAAGGTATTCATTTGATTAGGCATGCGATGTCTATGCAGATTGCGGATTCCAACTGTTGTAGTTTTACACTTTCTTTTCTGTGACCGTAAGTGTAATATGTGATATCGCCGGTTTCGTTGCTATATGTCAACGACAATTGGGATGCGCATATTTACTTACGTTGATGACATGTGATGTTATGTGTTGCTGGATATGTTATATTGGATCGTCGTGTTTGAATAGCCGGGGGTTTTTATGTGAGATGAGTGCTTTTCATTTTCATTCATGTAAAAACTTGTTTGTAATATTCTTTTATTGGGGCACTTCCAGGTTGCGGAAGATGTCACCCTTTGTATATTATTTACTTTTCCGCACTAGGATAGACCCAAGGAGGGGAGCACAAGTAACCGGGTTCTGGAGTCCAGTGGGAGACCAACTCGAGGAGTCGAGTCCGGGTCTCCTAACTCTAGAATTGGTAGGGTTGCTTGCCGCTCTCGTAGGGGTCTAGGGGTGTGGGTTTGGCTATTCATCACGACCGTGGAATCTGTGTTTTATACTGGCTCGTATTGAAAACACGGACGTCCTAGTATATCCAATATTTCATATGATTCTTCTGCTGCGATATCTGTGATGTGATCATGTGATGTTCTATGATAGATACAGTATACAGTATATATGATATATTATATTGGCGTTACTTATGTTTTACACCCGCGCTAGCCCTGCCCCACTCTGCCGTTAGTTACCTAACCTAACGGTGCACGAGGGGACATCGAGGTGAATGCGGATGGCATAAGTGTACGTCGTATTTATCTGTGATGTTTAGGTACTTAAATGATGGGACTTCATTAATATGATTAATGAAAGAAAAGAAACCTAAGATGTTGTAGAATCGAATTTCAAAATAAAACAGGTAGCTACAGTTCTTGCTTTGCATAGCGGTATATGAGATATATCCAGCACCTTATTCGATGAGGAAATGACCGAGATCCCTTCACCGGGAGTGACTCCTTTAGCAATAACTGGCAGATGCTACACCCCTCGGTTTGTCTTTTGATAGCTTCTATAGTTTCTGCTTTGCACAGTAATATATGTGATATATCCCGCACCTCATTCGACGAGGAAAGGACCGACGATCCCTTCACCGGGAGTGACTCCTTTAGCAGAACTAGAAAAGCCTAAAAAACGCTCCATTTCAAAATTCATTCGATCCTACAACGATATCAAGTTCATTACGCAATAGGTTTTCAGAAAAACCTGTCGTAGCTCTCCGTCATTTCAGATAAGTACTAGTTAGTATTCGTGCTGCGGTAGTTTGGCCTCCGTCAAGGCGTAGTGTATGGTAGCTAACTAGTGCTTATCTGCTAGCATATGATGCAATTGGATTAGGGTATTCGTACGGCATTGTTTGGCCTCCGTCAAGGGTCGTGCGGGTGGGTTTAATTCAATCAGGAAATGACGGGTTGAACTTGACTAGCGGACTATGGGTTGTTTGGCCTCCGTCAAGGTCATAGGACGCTAGGGGCAAAATATTATCGGGAATTTCAAGTGTTGAAATTTGCAATGAGATTGCATACCTTCTATGAGATAGTTGGATCCCGATACCCGCTGCGAGTAATTGTTACTCCTGGGAGAGTTTTACACATTACAATTAGCCGATCAAGTAGGTGTCTAGAAAGGTGTTAACGGGGTTACGCCCCCGGGAAAACGAGATTTATTTTAATTAGGTCCGTGCGAAAGCATGGGGAACCTTCCTCAAAGTACCAACACTGGCCTGGCTGAAAGATTGGCGAACTTGTAAGGTGTAATTAATCCCGGCCAGTCTTACCTTTTAGGGTTAGATGGAAGATTTGATAAAAACAGTGGGAGTCATCCTGATTAGATAAGATAATAACCAATCTAATCTTGCAAGAGCATTCGCTAAAGTGTTTTCTTCTCTCTCCAGGTAGCGACCATGTCAGGCCTTAATCAAGATAATAATACGGAATATTGACCGAACCCGCTTGTTATACTGAGCTGGCGAACGTTGGTCCCGCTCCAACTTATAATTGTTATAAGACAGAGCAGGAAATTGGGGAATACCAGATTTCCCGTGCCGCCCAAACGAAGAAAGTGCATATGATGCATCTTCTTCGGGTGTGTTCATTACAAAGAACTGTTTCTCAGTATCCTCCGCATCCTGGGTATATGATACCGGATCAGGATCCCAGATATGTAATCTGTTACATAGGGCTGCAAATAGGTAGAAAAACTGAGAACGGGTGATAAGTTTCATGAGACAGAAAACGGGGCAAGTGTTGCAGCCAAGTCTGTTGGTCACTGTCACCCTGTATTACCAATACATTGATTCTGAACGAATGTTATTAGATACCGAACCTGATATACAAAATCATATCTATCTCTTTATTAGTAAAGAAATGATAAAATTTTGTATAGTTGGATAATGTTTTGAACATTTCCTATATCAAAAGTTGATCGGTTAAGGCACGTTATCTAAAAGCATTGATGTTCTAAATCAAAATACAGTTCTTTGTATACCGAACACACATAAGAGGAAGAGTTCAGAAATGAACGAATTCTTCTTAAGGCATTGTAGACTAGGTCATATCAATGCGACCCGACTAGCTGAAGTTACATTTTAGATGCATATTTAAATCAGTTTGAATTTACATCTTGTGAAACTTGCCAGTCATGTCATAAAGATATAATGACACCAGCTCTGTTTATTGGAAACAGAGAAAGAGTTAGTGAACTCTTGGGATTGATACATGTTGATGTATGTAAGGTCCCCTGTCTACATATGCCAAGACCGATTCCTTGTACTTCATTACATTCTCTGATGATCTTTCGAGATTCAGACCTATGTTCCTGTTGAAACACAAGTCCGAACCTTTTGAGATATTCACAGAATATAAGTTAGAAGTAGAGAACCAATACGGGTATAAGTATTATGTCCTTTGATGAGATCAAGGAGGAGAATACTTGAGCACGAAATTCTTGGACTTTTCTAAAGGAGAATGAGATTCTCTCTCAGCATTACTCCTCCGTGTACACCATAGCACGATGGTAAATCGGGGCGGAGCAATCACACCCTATATGATAAGGAGTGCTCTATGATGAGTACTACTGAGTTACCTATTTCCTTTTTGGGAGTTATGCACTTGAGAAGCTGCATACCTATTGAATAGGGTTCAAATCAAATCAGTTGCCTACCATTTCATATGTGATATGATAAGGGAAGAGCCCATCTCTTAAGTCAGTTAAGATTTGGGGTTGTCCGGCCTATGTCAAAAAGCAAAATCCGGACAAGCTCGAGACAAGATCTGTTATGTAGAACTGAAAATGTTCCAGCTATACAAACTACAGCTGATGATTTGATAGAACCAAAGGATTCAGTAGAGACCAACGAACCTCAGCCTCTCCGCCGATCTAGTAGGGTTTCCTCACCCACCTGAGAGATACTTTAGTTCCTCTATGACAGTGGGAGCGAGGATTGCATCATGAGATGATGACCCAACCAGTTTCGAGCTGGCCATCAGGGGTGGGACTCTGTAAGAATGGCTGGATGCTTATTGATCTGAGATGGAATCCTTATACACCAACAAAGTATGGACTTTGGTTGCTATATCTGAAGGGTTAAATCCCCATCAGGAGCAAGTATATCTTGAGAAGATTACATGGTGTACATGGAAAAGTTGAGACTTTCAAAGCTAGACTTGTTAAAGGTTTGCATCATTGACCAGATATGGATCATGATTAAACCTTTTCTAAGGATCTATGCTTAAGTCCATCCAGATCCTACTTACCACGGCTACATACCATGACTACGATATCTGGTGGTTGGGTGTCATGACTGCTTTTCTAAAATGATGTTTTGGAAGAGAGCGTCTATAAGTACACAGCCAGAGGACTTCGTAGACAATGGGAGCAGCGGAAACGTGTGCAAGATACTTTATAGGATAAAGCAGGCATCGCGGAGTTGGAACATCTGTTTTGATGTGGTAGTCAAAAAGTTTGACTTCATCAAAATGGTAGATGAACCTTGTATATACAAGAAGGTAGTACGGAGTATGGTAGTGATCCTCGTAGAGTACATGGATAACATACTCTATGATAGGGAAGTAGTTTCCTATGCTACGCTCGATCAATCTCCGCTTATCACAATGATTCTCCACATAGGATCAAAGTGATACCTACTAAATCCTGGATTTTGGATCTATGAGATAGATCTAAATGGATGTTAGGCTACTCACTAGTTGTAGTGAGATGGTATCAGTTGATCCTGTGGAGAATCACTGGAAGGGTTCCAGGGTGATAAAGACGACTGAATGTCAGTCGCAGGCATTGTCTTTACCCTCAGTAAAGGGACGGTATGTTGGAAGAGTTCCAAGCTAGATACCGTGACATACTAGACGATAAAGGCAGGATACATCGCTACTTAAGATGCTACCAAAGAGGCTGTTTGGGTGTATATTGGTTCATGAGATGAACTATGTTCCTCCCATTGTGTGACAATGGAGTTGTGGCTTATGCCAAGGAACGCAGGTCCCATCAGTGATCCAGACATATTCTAAGGCAGCATCACCTGATCATGGAGATGGTTGATCTCCAGGGGATCGAGGTCAGGAGAGTAGACTCAGAGGACAACACGGCGGATCCACTCACGAAGGCCTATTCCCAGAGAGAGATTTTTATGGGATGGTTGAGTATGAGATACTGCAACCACTGCTACAGATGGCCCTAGTGCAAGTGGGAGATTGTTAGTTATATGTATGCCCTAGAGGCCATTACTGTACATAGGATGTATATTGTAGTGGATGCTGGGACATATATAGGGAGGACTTTCTTGCTCGACATGATAGTATGCTATCTGGTTGATCTTTACCTTAACGTGTACACTGATTGTCTCTCTGTTACATGTTGGTAAAGCCCTTAGGATGTGTACTTGACTACCTGGACTATGATGCGGATCATACTAGTGGGGACATGGTAGTCCATAAGTACATCCTTCAAAGTCCCTAGTCGTGGGTATATCGAGACGGGGCATCGATATACCAGAGTAGACTAGTGTATACCTTCTCTACCCATACAGATAGGCGATGGATGATCCCATATCCATTGGTGTTTGATATCGGAGATGATATACGGGTGCTCAGTGGAGACTGGGTATACTGGATGGACTCGCCGAGAACTCCCAGATGGTATTATACCTTACGTCAGATGGCAGTTCTCTGGTGACACTGGTACAGAGTAGTCTGTTGACCCGAGATCGTCATAGAGTCTTGTGTGGTTCCCACTGTGCTTTGATTTCCACCTTACCACGTCCAAGAGGGCGTGCAAAACGGTGGTTTTTGGGTACAGTCCCGAGTCACATAGAGGCAATGAGCGATAGGAGGGGATTCGTCTCTCCCGGTATAGGGGGTTGATGTTGCGCTGTGTTCGATTGGCTATAACCGGAAATCCCTGGCCAGGGTTGCTGAGATTTACTGGTAAGTGTTACCTGTAGTTTCTCGAACTGTTATAGACCTCATATCGACACGACTTATCGAGCTATTGGGGTCTGACGTTTACCACCCCTAGGCAAGATATGCGACATATCAGACGACGAGACCGGACTGTACGGTAAGTGTTACTGGTTGGATTCACAGGAGTGTGAGCGGGCTTGCTCGTCGATCTTCTGATCGATCAATACCCGGGTGGCCGTTACGTTTAGCAGACCGCTTGCGGCTTGTGGGTGTTTGATATGATCATCACCTGCTGCCGGCGTATTGACGAGTCTTTAGAGTCCTACACAGAGGTTTCCTGGCTCAAGCGAAACGAAATAGGAGCGCATATGAGATATGTGCGGGACCGAGAATAATGCGTGTATGTGATACCGTATTCTATTCTCGCGATGAATGTATCGAATGGTTGTATGCGATATAACCTAGTTATCGAATCAAGGATTGATTCGATAAGCCGATACATTGGATACTAGTCGGTTGTGTGCGACATGACCGGATCATTGAATCAAGTGTTGATTTAATGATTTAATGCATAATTATATATTTGATATATTACTTTGCATTAACTAGTATTGGTTCACTTTAAATGGATTTTCTCACTTGGATTGTGCACATTGTATATGTGATATATTTTTGTACACAAGTTTGTATCATGTTTGATGATACATGCTCACTAGGGTTTGTGTAAAGATTAAACCATGGTTGTGTAATGGTTAGGGTTTTCATTTTCTTATTCATTTATTTATTTATTTCATTTATTTTATTTTGGAAAAGAGAAAAGAAAAATGGTGGCTTTCTTTGGATGCATGTTGAAGCTTCATGAAGCTTTGACTAAGTGACCATTTTGTCTCATGCTTAACCCTAACCATTCCACTTAACCCTAGTTCATTCTCTACACTTGACCATGGTTTGATTATGATAAGTATTCATTTTATTTTCTTTTTGGAATATACTTATCATAACATTTTTCATCTTCATATTCTTCTTCTTCAAGAAGAAGCTTGCTTCATCAATGGCAACTTGAGCAATTGAGTGAGAAATCCAATTCTAAAGTGAACCCACCTCCTATTTCTTCATCCTCTACCTCTTGCCAAGTAGTATAGGGTGTTTTCTTCACAAGTTTCATGACTTGGTGAAGTGGGAGCTTGATCTTGTGATGCCTCGACGTAGATCATCTTCGGCATCGTAGTCGATGACCTAGCCCGCCCATTTCTCCGATGAAACCGATGCTAGAGCCCGGGATTCGATTTGGACAGCGAGGAGACTTCATTGCGGAGCTATGGAGGTGGAGGACCGGATCTACAAAGGTTGTATTTCCGTTCTTGTAGTTAAGTTGTTAACTAGTTTCATTTGTCGCCTAAAATTCTAGTTAACGATCCGTATTAGGGTTTCTCGGCACTTGTAAAATTTGAAATTGGCATGGTTGATGCCTTGTGAGACCTCATTAGAGTGCCTAGGAACCCTACAGGCCGACCATTGTGTTTTCCGGTGACATGGGAGCGTCTCGAGTTAGTATTGGTGACTGTGACCTCTAGTGGAGGCGAGTGCTTGGTCTTGCACCGGATGATCGGGCCATTGTTAGAGCTGCCAGTTGAGAGAGGACTGTTGATGTACAGCATACCTCAGAGATTATGATGTCGCCTACCGTGCAGACAGATGCACCAGCTGTTGCTGAGATTGACAGGATGTCGCTTCCGGAGCTTACGAGCTGAGGTTGCCGGAGCTTCCAGGCAGATATGAGACAAATGATAGCTAGTCTACCCAATTTGAGAGACGAAGGTGATTCGCCCGATTTATGTGCCGGAGCGGGCCCAGTTGAGTTGAAGATTTCCAGTGTGGAGAGTCTTACTCAGATCTAGAGCAGACCGATTCAGAGATGACCGCAAATGTATCGCCTTTCCTGGAGGATTGAGGCGCTGTTCGGCGTACAGGCGAATGAGCCAGTTGCTGCTGCAAATGACGAGATATCGCCCAGATGATTGGAGCTACTGCAGCATGAGCATATACTTAGAGATATGATGGATGGTCGCTAGTCACCTGAGGATGAATGACTAGGACATGTGGTTCGTTCACCGATGCGAGGTTATCATATAGATTGTTTCCAGCTAGAGCCGACTTCACGCTGGTTCGTTGAGAGTCGATAGAGACGATCGAATGTCAGGAGCCCATTTTCCAAGTTTAAAGTATACGGAAAGACATGCAGGTGATTCTATGGACCCTCTAGAAGAATGAAACCCTAACTCGACTTAATGACCGTGTGAAAGCCTTTGAACCTTAGGGTTTGCGGTAGTTCCGCGGCGCCATTGGTGAGGCTTGGGTTTGCCCTTCTACGGCTGGACCACCGACGCTGTGGCATATACTCGATACTATTAAACTGTACTCAAGATGTTGATCTCTTGGGGGATTATAAGGCTCTGACGAGTCGATCGAATGATTCGACATCTTTCGGATATCATGTGATGGGATGCTTTGCTTGGGAGACTCCAGATACGAGTATAGCCATTGGAGCACAGTCCATGCAGCCACTATGAGACGAGTCCGAATCAGTCGACATTGAAGCAAAGTGAAGAAAAGAGTTCGCAAGAGATTTCGACGAGATGACGTCCCACTCCGCTGACATCAGAGATGTGATACGCACCCAGAGGCGTTGTATATGGATATATCTTCCAGAAAGAGGCGCGATAAGTATGCAGCCGTTCCGGAATAAGAATTTGCTTCAGCAATGGATGATGACTTCCGGGCAATCCGGCAGGAATGAGATTTGAGAGAGAAACCTCGACAGGACCTTTCTAGAATACGATACGAGAAGACCTAGACCCAGGGGTGGTCATATTGCGTACGCCCAGCAGGCCAGAGTTCGGCATCGTCGACAAGGTAGTTGACCAGGTTCGGATAAAGGACCTCACCCAGATGCGTTGTAAATTGATCGAGGACGAAAGAGTATTGAGCATTCCTCCGATGGTTGGGACGCGTTCCCGAGGACCTGTTCGGCCAGACATCTTCTATAGAATGGTGAAGCTACAGAGTACGCGATTTCGAGTTCATGCGAGAGGCTTCGGATTGACCGTGGCCGAGAACAGTGCAGTGTGTAGATAGCATGGCGTGACGTCATAGTGGACGACGATAGAGACAGGTGGAACCAGAGGTTCGGGCGAGACGCTGACGAGCTGTCATTACTTCCCGTCGAGACTAGAGACCTGATATGCTTACAGAGGCGTTGGGATGCGACCAATTTCCGAGAAAATGTTGTGTTGAGGACACAGATGTCTATCGAGTGAGAAGAGATTATGCAAGAGAGCCAGCCTCCGTATAGTTCGGCATAGGCAAGATCGGAAGAGACCTTGAGCAGGATTCCTTCCAGGACATTGCTGCAATGATATTTGCACCCAGGATCAGATGTGTGATGTGCATTCAGAGAGCCAGAGGCCGACGCTAGTGACATGCTGCTTTACGAGTGGTCGTGAGGATTGACCGAAAGATGACCAGAGAAATACCAGAACGGAATCGTCCCCGTTAGCACACCTGACAGGGCCGATGAGCCGATTGACTGCGAGATAGGTAATCCGCAGAGAAGATAAGGACCCAGAGTCAGAGGACACCAGACCGTGAGCAAGAGGCAAGTAGATATCTTGCGCTACTAGCATTGGATGCACCGACTCCTTCTCGACCTTGAAGGAGGAACTACCGACGACGGTATTTATGATTTGTGATTTTGTGATTCGATTATCACGTATCCAACAACTAGGATTGTTACTGAATGTTTTAGTAGTTGGGGGTTTAAATTTAAATTCGGGGACCGAATTTATTTAAGGAGGGTAGATTGTAACATTTCGAAATAATAAAAATATTATTTTTGGGAAATTCATAATTTAATATTATTTTATTGAATATTTTAATAATTCGGTATAATTAAATACAAATAAATGGGGAAAATTTTGGAAAATTATGGAAAATTCTAAAATAGGGTAAATTAGAGAATTATGCCGTTTCTAAGCTTAATTGATTAGTTATATACTAAATTAGTGCTAATCGCGATTAAAAATCGCTAATCGGTTTTTAGCATTTTTGTGCAAAATATGCACATATCACTTTTTCACACTTGTGCATTTTTGCCATGGTTCACTTTGGGTTTACTATTCTTGGGAGAAGGATTTTGAGAGAATAAGAAAAAGAAAAGGAAAAGAAAATGGGAAAAGAATAAAGAATGAGGTTTGGTGAGAAAGAGAGGTATGGGCTCCTTGGACTAAACACTTAGCCATTTTTCCTTCCCTCATTTCCCTCCCTCTCCCTCCATTGCTGCTGCTGCTCCTGCACCTCACCTCCCTCCCCTCTTCAATCCCTCTAAACACCTCTAAAACAACTTCAAAACCCCACTCTCATTTCATTAAAAATGTGCACAAGCTCAAGATCTACATATTGGACCAAGAAAGCAAGGATTTTGGCCACTATGAGCAACTCAAGAATTTTATTGAGTTGCCAAATGAGGTATTTTCTGGATCATTAACTTAGTTTTAGCATTACTTATACCCCCATGTTTATATTGAACCGATATTGTTTGATATTGTGGAGTTGAGGAAAACCTAGTTAGGATTTGAGGAAATTATGAGTTGTGATGTGAAATTGAGTTCAGTAGAGGCTACACCAACACCCTAGTACATGAATTGAGACCCCAACCTGAGAGTTGAAACCCGAAATACGGATTTAGAAACCGATATCGGAGAAATTGTGGAATCTGTGAAGGGTATATTGAATCTGCTATCACCCGAGACATCATAAATTAAAATTGATTGGACAGTGAAATGTGCAGGCACCCAGGAAGCTACCACCAAGACCCCAACCCCTAACTCATCAAGCCGGCCGCAGATTTATTCCAATTGGCCGCAATTTGCGGCCATACCTGCACCAAACCTTCTCGTTTTGGTTCTGTGGCCCCTACATGCATAGATTAGTCCCCTGGTATATATAGATTTGTCCAATTTGACCTATGCTGAAATCTGGAACATATTCCTAAGTTGTTGTTTTGGATTCGTGTTTCCGTATTCCGTATTCTTAATTCTGAATTTGTGTTTGGTGTTTTACCTTGACTATTTGGCGTTTATACGACGATATCGAAGGTTGTTGATGGTTTTGGAAGGCGTTGTCCATAGGTTCTAACCTATAGATCTTAGCGTATCGTTTTGAGATTCATATGCCGTTTTAGTTCGGAATTGGTTTTGATACGCATTTGCGATATGTTAATGTGTAGGTACCCCATGCAGCTTTCGGGACGACAAGCAAACGCATGGTGACGTCGACAATGAAGACGCAAGGTGAGTAGATTATATCTACAGGGGGACATCGGGTGGATGGCGTATAGCACCCCGCAGTCCATAGTTGATATACTATATTGTATGATAGTTACAGTGTGTCATGGATATTATGTTAGGTATATTATGGATAGTTTAGGGTTAGAAGTAAACTAGTGTAGTTCATAGTCGCGAACCCTAGAATAGATTTACACCCACATGCACACCCTTGCATATTCTTTATACTTACACGGTGTGATGGTGATATTGGATGACATTAGAGGTGAGTAGATGATTTTGGACATTGTGCCGCGAGATCAGTGATTTAATATGATTCGTATTTGGGATACGACATGTGATCTTTAGCGGGCCTTTGGACGTGTGCTTGCACACGCAGTATATAGATGGTATCAGTTGTACTAGACTTAGATCAGTACCCCAGATTATGTGATATGATGATAGTGATACCTGATATTTGATGAGAGGAATGTGATATTTACCCGTACCCAGCTATTGGAATGCCGTATGACGATTTACCGTACGAGCTTTATATTAATGATAGATCCGCACTCATGACTTGAGGATGCCATATGATATACTGTATCGTACGCAATACTATTGAGGCGGGATCACCGACTATATATATATACCGACTCAGATTTAGGTGGATTCCATACCCCTTCCGGTTGACCAGATACTTAGATCTGTTGTTTGCATAGTAGATGTTAGACTAGATCCGAGTCATACTTATTTCAAATGGCAAGCTGCATTACTATTCATTTACTATTCACTCTACGGCTCGCATTGCATTGCATGCTTATATGTTATTGATTCATATTCCTTTGTGCATATGCCTTTACAAGTTCCATGCTCATGTTAGTGTTTCATGTTGCATGTATTATAATTCATGGATTTCGCACTGTGATATGGTTGCATATGATGATTCTGGATTGTCTTACTCCTGCGTATATATATCAGTGGTATGGGACGCTGAAATATATATGTATACCCATAGTATATATATATATATTAGTGGTATGGGACGCCGATATATATATACACCTACTTAATATATTATCATGATGATCTATGCAAACTTATATATGCATTTCGATATATTGAGAGAGGGCTGACCCGGACTGACGAATGCCCGATATATTGAGAGAGGGCTGACCCGGACTGACGGATGCCCGATATATTGAGAGAGGGCTGACCCGGACTGACGGATTCCCGATATATTGAGAGAGGGCTGACCCGGACTGACGGATGCCCGATATATTGAGAGAGGGCTGACCCGGACTGACGGATGCCCGATATATGAAAGGAGCCTATGTGCTCGATATGAGAGGAGCCTTTATGGCCGATGGTATATTATATCTCCCCTACCCCACATTTATTTTATATGCATTGCATCCTGTATTAGAGTACCTTCATGCATGTTGCATACATATCGGATACACGATAGATGGGATTCACTTGATATTGAGATATATAGTTTGCGTCGATGCTCGACATTGATTTCCTGACGACTTCATTCATGATATCTTCTGTTTTCATTTTACCGCATACATAAATCATATTTATGATATGTTATTACGTGAGGCACTGGCGCGAGTTCTTGGCACTACACTTATGTTTAGATGTTACATTGCTACTTTACTATACTTCAGACTTATTCATTTGAGGGTTATATTATATACTGATCGTATTGACCTAGGATTATGTCTTGCTTTCGATTTCTGCTTGTAGATATTTTCTATTCACGAGTTGGCAACTCACCCCCGTTGTGCCACAGTTCTTGCAGGTTTGTCGTACAGGTTCCATAGCGGCATTTCTGGCACACTGCTTTCCTTTGCGGGTGATTTGCTTGGTAGGTGGGTTCCTTGTATCAGAACCGCCATAGTACTTGTATTATTCATTGTATCTAGAAATTCCATCAACCAAAACTTGTTTATTATTTCAGACTCAGACACTAGTGATGTATTATTTCGACCTTAGAGTCGCGCTTAGTAGTGTTGCAGTTTTCATGCTTATCTATGTTTCTTTCGAATTTTGATCCTCGCCATTCGGCGTTGTATAGTATATTGCTTGTTGTTTATTTATCCTTAATATGGTTTTAGATTTCTGAGCTTTTGGCTTACTTGGATCAGATGGAGTCCTATAGACTTCATATGGTTCAAGGGCCAGTCACGTGCTCTTTCGGGACGTGACAATTTTAGATGACGAGATTTACATACGGATTACCAGCACGACATTGTTGTTGATATATATGCATACATGATCATCCTGGATACCACATAATATTACCTTTATGTTACAGTAAGACCTAGGGATTGTTGTTCATTCAATTTCTACCTGCTAATATTTTTTACTCACGAGTTGGCAACTCCCCCCCGTTGTGCCACAGTTTTCTTGCTGGTTCGTTCGCTTGGATCAGTAGCGGCTCGCTGGCACACAGCTTTCTTCATAATGTTTTGCTTTGGTAGGTGGGATAAACATTAGAATCGTGACCATCCTTTTACCTATTATTTTTATTGTATCTAGTTAAAGCTCCATGAACCAGAAACTAGACTATTTATATTTCGTAGACCTAGACACAGACTTGTATATTTGCGAGACTTAGAGCGAGATGGGTGTATGTTCGCTATTTGAGCTGGATGATGTTCTGGTTTTACTTATTCTCTTTCTGTGATTGATTTTCGCCGTAGGGCGTCGTATATATGCTTATTACGTGGCTATGTATGTTCGCTATTTTTTACTTTTATCAAATAATAAACACCAATATTAAATAGGATGAAAAACTATACAATTTGTATTGTTGGGGCTTGGCGGCCCAATTTTAACGCAAGACTTAAATGAGGTAAAGGCTGTAAAGTCCATCAGGCCCACGGAAAGGTTCTTGTTATTTTTGCCAATAAATGCTTTTACTAATATGCCCTTTTTGCAAAATTGCATATAAAGACATGATGGATGTTTATCAAGATCATCTAAAGCAAAATTTTAATAAAAATTTATAAAATAATAACATCAACATATTTTGGCTCCCTGGAAAATGTAAGGAATGAAATCGGAAATTTTCATATATTATTCATAGGGGTTTCTAATTAGATTCCACAACCATAATCATGGCACGAACTCATTATTAACTTGACCATCACCTTCGATGTCTGCTTCCCAAATCATCTGCTCAATTTTTTAATCGGTCAATTTCTAACCGTGACTGATACCAATATGCGGATAACAAAAAAAACCATATGCTGATAAGAAAAGAAATATAAGCAGCTATAATACATTAATACCATATTAACAAAGCCTTTGTCTGAAATATTTGGATAATTCCTTTTCTCCATCTAACAAATATTTATAAGCTAAAGAATCTTTGTTCGAGTGGTAATGACACCATCATTTGGTGGAAGGTCTTGGGTTTGAAACACTCTCACTTATAGTTTAGATTCCCGGGTCAAGGTTCAAGACCTTAATGGGTTGGATTTTTTACATGTCAGCTAACAAGCCATGCCGGTATCCATGTGGCAATATATAATAGGTTACAATGTAACTAGTTATCTAATTGTTAGTTATGTTGTTGAGAAAATATAACCTAGAGTGTCACTGTAGGCTCTCAACTACAGTAACAACACTCATGAGGGATGGAATCCAAGGAACGATTTGCAAAGCAGCCATGAGCTTATCGATATGTCTTATCACTCTAGGCTGCCGTTTCCTCTATATTGTTACCACCATAAAATTTCTCCTAACTTAGACTCCTAGACTGTTAAAGAATAAGCTCATGATTTTTTTGCCACTTCCAAATTTGGCTTTACCTAAGAACCAGCATGCATAGGCCAAATGCACGAACTTTGTGCAAGAACTTAGTTTTCAATAAACAAAAAAATAAATAAATATTCCATTCGGAAGAAAAAAGTTCTGATAGCTTGATGAAGTGTGAAAAATCATTGCGTTCAGACTGCTGTTATTGCGCGCGCGCGTGAGCACATATATACATATATGAAACAACGGATTATCGGTTCTAGTTAGCTGAAGAAACAACTCCTCCTATCTAAGTCCAATCCGACCATTAAATTAATAATCCGTTTCGTCCATGATCTGCATGTGAAATGATCTATGTATATAAAAATTTGATCGATTTGAAGTCAAGTCGTCTATGTTTGATATGGTATTCCCTTTTTATGAAAGCTGTCTAGTGTTTAAAAGCCATCAATATGGATAGGCTTGTTTGATTGAAGGCATGTACGGATGTCGTCGGAGGAGATAAGATAGCGGACCCAATGCATATGTTGTTGGATGTCAGTGGAAGATGGATCTCGTTATGGAAATGAATATAATCACCGTCGACGATCGGTTAATTCGTCGCTCAAGGGATCTTCATCTAAAGATGATAGCGCCTAGACCTCAGTGGCATGTCAAACAAGTGGTGGCAGCAAGAGAAGAAAGAAACATGATCTTCATAAACCCTAGGAGGATATAACACAGAGGGCGTGTGTGTTAGTGGTCCATAAGATCTCATCTATCTAATAATATAATAAAAAATGCCCCATATAAAATACCTGTCTAAGATCACCTGCTTCACATCAGCTTCAAGAATCCTAATCCAGTCATCCATAAAAGAATAGAAGGTATGTACGTTATACTACACTCTCATCCAGTAGACCCACGAATTTACTCCGAAAGCGTTAATTTATGGTCACTTTTTTTTCTTGAGGTTCGAACCCACGGTCTCCCCAAAAGCAGCAAAAGTGCTCATACCAACTTACTTAAAGATATTGCTGATTGGTACTACAGGGTTAGATCTCATCTATCAAATGGGGCCTAAAAATGATGACAGCATTATTCCTGAGATTTTGGCCCCTTCTCTTTCTCAAACCCAACCCTTCCCAAAACCAAATCTATATACTCTAAATATCTCCTCTCTCTTTCTCTCTTCTTCAGCCATTCTTCTGTAATTTTCTTTCATAGTTTAATCTTTGATATGTATGAAACTTATAAACCATGCTATCATTCAATGTTGAAAGATCCCGAGCAGTTCCACTGTATGGCTTCATCCACTACTGCAAAACCTGCTTATTGGGCGGTCCCAGCTGTTTTCGGCGCCGAAATTAAAATCGACGTCCGAAAAATTTATTTTTTGGGACGGCCCGAGCCATTCCAAATCTTTGGTTTGGGACAGCTGGGGCAGTCCCAAACATTTAGGACGGCCGGGACGGTCCTAAAAATGTTGGGACAGCCTGGGTCTCCCCAAATTTATGATTTTTTACCTTTTAAAAAAATATGCATAAACATATGCAAGACATATATAAAACTTTATTTTAAAAAAATATACTCATTCATATTTACACATACAATAAATATATACACACACACACACACACAAAAGTTCAAATATTTATTCAGCGTATTAGTTTATACATTAGGAATACAATAAATATAAATGTAAATACAACATTATTCTTACATTTTGAAGTTTATTTTTCTAATTAACTCTGGATGCTCATCCACTTCATTGTCCTCCTCTTCCTTTCGATGACGAAAGCAAGAATCGTATGCATCTGGTTATCAACGGACATAGAAATCTATATCGAATAGCTTAATTATATAAGTCAGGCTGAATAGAAATATATAATAACAATATCAACAGCATAAATAAATATTTTGTACTGCTTATGGAATCATCATAGTCAACTCGCTTGAACACTAAAATATAGGAGTTATTGTTACGTCCCGCTTTCCAAAATACGGAAAACGGGAGATGACTAGGCCAGCCATGCTCCTACGGTCAAGGAATAATCCCGCCGTAGTCACACTTCGGCTTCTAGCATTACATGGTAATCAGTAAACAAAGCACAGAAGTAAAGGAGATACATTACTAAATTATTATATCAACTTTCATTATTCACAATTTACAATAAAATAAGGAAAAGAACTACTAACCAAGTGCGAATACAAGGTTTCCTTAGGGAAGGCAGTAAAAGTAATGGATGTACTCCTGACTAAATCTCTGCAAGCTCGAAGGGCAAGTCTGACTCCTGTACTGGTTCTTCCTCGAGCTCTGAGCATGCATACTCAGGTTGTCAGAGCGACGTAATAGCAATATTATAATAGTGACAAGAAACAAGAAAAGAAAGTAATAACAGTGGAGATAAAATGCAGGTAGTCAATATGTTACTAACTGATTCAATGTATGATCTGTGTCCCTATCAGTCTCTAAGTCATCTTTGAAATCGAGTTGTGGAAAGGAGGATCATGTTTAACGAGGGTCTCGTACATACCCGAGACTACGGCCCGCTATCGCCCGGGACATAACCCTGTCAGCCGGACCGCTAGGCCCAACCTAATATATATAAGAGTCGTTGTTCGAATGATCATCCTCTAAATCACTGTCCTCGCTAAATACAATTCTCTTTCCATTTCGATTTTCCCTTTTTTTCCAGGTTTACACTATTTATGAGTATGGTCTAGTCGTGTACAAGTACGCACCAATAACAAGGTTTTAGTTATTGTTCACTGTCACGAATCATTCACTTTTCACTGACGTACTTGACACTCCTAAACCGATACCATTCACGCACGAAAATGCATTGTATACTGAACAATAACGCGCACTATCACTAGAAGTATGGCAGCCGGGTAAAATATGTGCATTTATGCAGTCAACAAATCATGTGTAATACGAGCTATTATGCATCTTATGAACTTATAAAAATTTTCTTAAATCATACATTCAAAATTCAGTAAAATAATACAAAGGCGATAGTAAGTAAACTCAGTCGGCAGTTCAACAAAATTTATTTCAGGGCAATCGGATTTCGTGTTTACAAGTTACATCCGTTTCATTTTAAGTGTTCGCTGTTGGAGATTCAGTTGCTGAACTGAATGTCCATTTCGCAACACAATTTTCACCCTGTTGGGATCAAAATTAGGCAACTCTATAATTGAACGAAATTTAGGTTTATCAATTGGGTTTCCAACGCACCAAATGGATTTTCAATAGAACCTCTACGTCAGAAGTTATGTACTGTACAATAATGAGGTATAAGTTCTGTCCCTGTTTGGGACTGCTATACGTCCTGTTAATCTAAAATACAGTTTAAATAATAAACGACGGTGAAAAGAGATGAACTCACTTTCATTAGTTATCTAACTGTTTCATCTTCGCTATGGTATAGAGTTCCGCAATATAACATGTTCAAGCAGCAGAGGGTAAGCGTTACAAGATGAGAGTCAACAGCCAGTGCTGCTCTGGACTGCAGTCCAGAGCCGCACTCCGCACAAGTTTCCGTCATCTTTTTAGTATATAAACATATTAAAACTCTTATAGAGTTCTAGGTCGTCGAGTCGGCCTCGATTTGAGTCCTAGAATGTAACATTCTAATTTATAATCAATTAGTTGTGATTTTTACAAGTTTCAGACGCGGAAAATTTCAGTTTTAACGGGCGTAAATGGGGATGATCGATCACGTCAGAAACGTCTGTATTTTTTAGCCAAAATAATACACGATGTTCATTACTATATGGGCCAACCTATGTGATCGGTTTCCGTCAATTTAACGGCATTTCCCCCTCGGTTTGGCATCGAACATGTACACATTATTGATTCGCAAGTAAACAATATACTGTATTTTGTCATCTAGAAATGTAATGGATAGAATTAGTATAGAGCAAGCATGGTACTTGCCTGATGACGCGTTGACGACGCATGGTAGCGGCAACGGTACGAACGCGACCCGAACACGGCAAAGCGAGCTCGGTGGGCAGTGGAGATGGGTGAAGGTTCGAGATGCTTGGGTCTATGTTGGCGAGGTGCGGTAAGGTTGACGGAGATTGTAGGGAGAGCTTGACGATGGTGGTTGCGATGGTGGATGGCCGGAGCTTGCAGGCGGTGGTTACCGGAGTTGCAGGAGTTGCAGGGAGCTCGGTTGCGGTTGGTGTGTCTTGGCTGTGAATGGAGGAAGAAGTGGGGAGGAGTGGTAGGGTCACCGACGGTGGTGGGTGCGTCGGGGGAGGTCGCACGGTGTGCAGGCGAGGTGGGGAGGAGGTGGGCTCGGTGTGCAGGCGAGGGGGGGAGGAGGTCGGCTCGGGTGTTTTAGAGAGAGGAGCGAGGGAGGAATGACGAGGGTGATGCCGGCGTGGTAGCTACGGCGATGGGGCGAGCGCGGTAGTGGGCGTAGGCCGAGAGAGGGAGCGGGAAGATATGGGGAAGGAGAGAGGGAGAACGAGAGTGAGGGGGAGAGAGTTAATTAGAGAGACGAGGTGGGGCTTGAGGAGGAGGTGAGCATGCGCGCGTGAGATTGGGGGTCACGGTGTGGGGTAGTGGTCGCGAACGAGGAGCGAGGCATGCGGCTCGCGGCGACGTGGGGAGCGCGGCGAAAACGAGCGGGAACAAAAGGACGAGTGGGGAAGAGAGGGAGCGGTTCGGGTTTGGGCGTGGGGGTTTGGGCTAGGGTCGGGCATGGGCTGGGCGGGGAAATTGAGGGTTTATTTATGTATATAAAATTTTCTTTTGGGCTTTTTAGTTCAAATGTTTAGGAAAAATTTAAATTTCCAGAAGAATAAAAAGAATATAAATATCTAAATTCCCACAAAATAACGGGAAAAATAGAAAAATATTCAGGAGACTTGGAAAATATGGAAAAAAGTTGCAGAAATTTTATTGATGGAACCGGGAATTTACATCATACCTTCCATACAAAAATTTCGTCCTTGAAATTTAAAAAGGAAACAACGAAACCATAGCACTACACAAACAGATATGGAAAACGTGCACGGATATCCTTCTCACGCTCCCAGGTGGATTCCCTGGGGAACGACCGCCCCAAGACACTCGGACCAACGGAATGACTTTATTCTTCAGCACTTTTTCTCTGCGGTCGAGGATGGTGGTGGGCTGCTCCTCGTAAGATAGGTCGGTACCCAAAGCTAACTACGAATAGTCCAGAACATGGCTCTCATCCCGAATGTAACATCGTAACTGAGATACGTGGAAGGTATTGTGCACACCAGCTAGCGATGGAGGCAAGACAAGTCGATAGGCCACTTATCCTACTCGCTCTAGCACCTCAAAAGGTCCGATGAAACGGGGATTGAGTTTCCCGCGACCTCCAAACTTGATAACTTCGCGGGTAGGGGAAATCTTCAGGAATACGTGATCTCCGACTTCAAATTCTAGTGCTCTCCTGCTGGCATCCGCCCAACTCTTCTGTCGATCCTGAGCCGTCTTAATGCGCTGTCTGATCATTTGGACCTTGTCGACTGTATGAACAATAAGCTTGGGACCCAGCAATCTTCGTTCTCCCACATCATCCCAACAAACTGGGGATCGACATTTACGCCCGTAAAGTTCTTTGAAAGGAGCCATCTGAATGCTAGCCTGGTAACTGTTGTTATAAGAAAACTCGACTAGATGTAGATGATCCTCCCAGGAACCCTGAAAGTCCAGCATGCAAGCTCTCAGCATATTCTCGAGTGTCTGAATCGTACGCTCGGATTGTCCGTCCGTCTGCGGGTGATAAGCTGTGCTGAACTTGAGGCGGGTACCCAAACTCTATTGTAAGCTCCTCCAAAAATGCGAAACAAATCTGGTGTCTCGATCTGACACAATGCTGGCCGGAACTCCGTGAAGTCGCACTATCTCCTGTATGTATCTCTCCGCAAGTGACTCTGTCGACTGTCCCACTCGGAAGGGTAAGAAGTGTGCAGCTTTCGTGAGGCGGTCGATGATAACCCAAACGACGTTGTTGCCCTTAGGGCTCCGTGGTAAGGCCGTCACGAAATCCATAGTAATGTGCTCCCACTTCCACTCTGGTATCGGAAGCGGTTGTAACAGTCCCTCTGTCCTCTGATGTTCCGCCTTCACTTGCTGGCATACCAAGCACCTGGATACAAACCGCGCAATTTCTCGCTTCATCCCGTTCCACCAAAAGTGCTGCTTTAGATCTCGATACATCTTCGTGTCTCCCGGATGCACAGAATAAGCTGAACTATGCGCCTCAGCTAGTACCTCTTCCCGAACATCCCCTTTGGGTATGCAGAGTCTGCTACCGAATCTCAGAGAACCGTCTTCATGTTTGACTAAGTCCGTTCTCAGCCCCGCTTCTACCTGCGCTCTGAACTTTTGCAATCGAGGATCATCCGCTTGTGCAGCCTTGATGCGATCCACAAGAGAAAACTGCATCTGTAGTTGCCAAAATTTCCTGATCGCGCTCGGTGTAACGACCTCAAGCTCGAGTCTCTGAAAATCCTCAATGATGCTCCTCTGACCGGTCAACATCATGACCGCTGGCTTGCGAATGAGAGCATCTGGTACAATATTTACTTTTCCTGGATGATACTGAAGGTCCAAGTCGTAGTCCGCCATCAGTTTTAGCCATTGGTGCTGCCTCATATTTAGTTCTTTCTGAGTGAAGACGTACTTCAGACTCTTGTGATCTGTGTACACCTCCACCTTCTCGCCCAACAGGTAATGCCTCCAGATCTTCAATGCAAAGACCACCGCGGCTAACTCCAAGTCATGCGTAGGGTAGTTCCTCTCGTGATTTCTCAGCTGTCGTGAGGTGTAAGCAACCACCCGACCGTGCTGCATCAGAATACAGCCTAAGCCCTTCCCTGAGGCATCACTATGTATCACCAAACCACCGGAATCATCTGGTACTGTAAGAATGGGCGCCGTGGTTAAGTTCTGCTTCAGTGTCTCAAATGCCCGAGTACACTCCTCTGTCCACACAAACGGTACCTCCTTCCGTGTCAGCCTCGTCAAAGGTTCAGCGATTCTTGAAAAGTCTTGGACGAACCGCCGATAATACCCTGCCAGTCCCAGAAAGCTTCTGATCTCGGCCATTGACTTCGGTGTTGGCCAATCTCTGACAGATTCTATCTTTGCCGGGTCCACTGAGATGCCTTCGCCCGAAACAATGTGTCCCAAGAACTGAACCTTGTCGAGCCAGAACTCACACTTGCTCAATTTTGCGTACAGCTTCTTTTCCCGAAGAATTTGTAGAACCGTGCGCAAATGCTCGACGTGCTCCTCCCGGGTCTTCGAGTAGACTAGTATGTCGTCGATAAATACAACGACAAACGTGTCCAAGTACTTCGCAAACACCATGTCCATCAAATCCATAAATATCGCTGGAGCATTGGTAACACCGAACGGCATCACAAGGAACTCATAATGTCCGTATCGGGTCCTGAAAGCCGTCTTACATATATCCTCGGCCGCTACTCTGATCTGATGATAGCTCGAACGGAGATCCAACTTCGAAAATACCTTGGCCCCGCTTAACTGATCAAATAAGTCGTTGATGCGCGGAATTGGGTATTTATTCTTTATCGTGACTTTGTTCAGCTCCCGATAGTCTATACACATCCGCAGCGATCCATCATTTTTCTTCACCAACAGAACTGGCGCACCCCACGGTGAAGCGCTTGGCCGGATAAATCCCTTCTCCAGGAGTTCTTCAATTTGCTTCTTCAATTCTGCCAACTCAACCAGTGCCATTCTGTACGGGGTCTTGGAAACTGGTGTTGTACCTGGAGTCAAATCAATCGAGAATTCCAAGACGTATGGAGGTGGTAGACCTGGTAAATCTTCAGGAAACACGTCCAGAAAATCCCGAACAATCTCTGGGGCTGGGCTCTCATCAATCTCCATAGCTGTCAACTCTTTTGGCTTGGCTCTATACTTGGCTGGCTCCAAAGATTCGCTCTCGCCTTCGAAAATAAACTCTGGGTGATTTGGAATGCGGAAAGTCACATTCCTTGCTCGGCAATCAATAACTGCATGGAAGGTATTGATTGTAGATGATTTTGCGTACGTGCGCTTTGAAATCAAAGAATTAACCACAATCAATAACAGTGTCGCTTGGTAGCTAGCCGGTTGAGTACGGGTCAGTCCACAGGGAGATGGATTCCTTTTCTTTATATTTTAACGAGTTAAATCCAAAAGATTTGGGTTTTAATTTAAGATCTAAGAATGAGATAAAAGTTTATAAAAAGCCTGCTAGGGTTAAGATTAGGTTAGTTTGGAAAATCAATTATTCTCACCACTTTCTTTGCCATAATTAAGATCTTTTGGGTGTTGAGGTAATAGTTAACAAAGGGGATTAGCACGATCGGGAAGAAACTAAGTTTCTTCCCTTTGGTCCTTGTCCGTCCTTTCTTAACTCTTAGTTCTAACCTCTATGGAAATCAAACACAACCGGTCTTTAATTATGGAATCACCGCTACCTCGTGGGATAGGGTGCTGTAGTGAGCGGTGTGTGTATGTTTGCATAGAGTCCTACTTTAAAATATTGAACGGGCAAGAAAGGGGTGAGAGATATTCATCTCTCAAATCTTCCCCAAACCTAACCCTAACAAGTGAGGAACTACTCACTCATTAGAGAATTAATAAAGGAATTCATTTTTATGTGATTTTCTTTTAAGTAACTACGGCAGATAAAAAATTGCGGAAAATAACTACGGTAGAGAAATAAAATTGCTAGATAAAAAATTCAAGATAAAAAAAAACTTACTTCTTTATTGATGCACTCTTTGACAATTACAGGAATTAAAAATTTTAAACTAGAGAAATAAAAAGAGGTATCTCAAAAGAGGCACACAAAAAGAGGCACGCTCCAAAAAGAGCTGTAGGATTCCTATTTATAAATAATAGAAACCCTAGGGTTTACATCTGATCCATATCTAGAATTACAAAAATACCCTAAGAAAATCGGGTCAATGCACCGACACGCACCGACACGTGCGGCGTACGGTCGCGGATCCGCGGCCATCTTGGAGGCTCTCTGTCTCAATTTTCCAGGGTTGCTTTCTGTTGCTTTTTCCTTCTTTTTTCTGTACTTGGTTCTTCAGAATCTTTTCTAGTTTCTTCCAGATTTCCACTGCAGAATGTTGTGGACTTTTACCATTCGCTTCGTGTTGAAGTCTTGAATCTTGTGCTGCCTTCGTACCTTGTGCAATTGAACTGTTCATTGATCTTCACTTGTTTTTTAAACTGTAGGCGGCATCATAAAAATTCTTCTATTTGTTGGTCGTAGTCTCACTTTTGTAGTGTCTTTTCACCATTTTCACTGTATTATTCCGAGAACCTGTAATCTGCAACTATTTAGCAGACATGGATCAAAAGCACCTATTTATTTGTAAAATGATTAAGAATGGGGAATATAATAATGCAAAATTCTGATATGAACAAATACTCCCAAACTTATCTTTTGCTCGTCCCGAGCAAAACTAGTTTTATTCTCGAAAAAGCCTAGCCTCACTTTCGCAGGGAAACGCGATTGCACTGAGCTCGTGCAATAAGCCGTTAAACCTCTAGGTGTCCCTAGTAGGAGGAGTGTTGTCTCCTGAGGGTTTTCAGCGGATACTACCCACAAAATCCGATCAATTTGGCATGTTGACTTTCATTCTTCAATTCGGTATTCTAGCAAGAAGTTCTATTATCTTCAAGTTAGAAATCATCAATCCATATTTTTCACACTCACGTATCATTTAACTTAAGATCGTATATGTTCTGCAAATTTATTAAGCTTTCAGTATCTTTTGAATTTTCCTTCTAAGGTTCCATCTCAACTTAGGAATTTTTATCATCTCTACTGAAGGTATAAGCCCTATCTTTCATTCCTATCTCTCATCCAAACCCCAATCATATACCCCTACGTGTGTGTATGTATCACCCCTACACTTGGAAATTCAATTCAAGCTATCATACTCTTGTCCATCGTCCAAAGTACTTTTAGTTGGTGAATTTTAGATGAATTGCTCACACATTCTTCATGCGACCGTTAATACTTCTTGAGGTACTAACAACCGATTACAAAATGTGTTCGCGCATTTAGGCGTAATTCCTCGTCTTGTAACACCTAAGGTTTTAGCAGTGACTCCCAAACCAGTTGGTCTAAGGCACTACGTGATAAAGCACCCTTGCTATATATATTTTTTTTAATTTTACGCAGCCTTAAGTAATTACAAAACCAGTGTTCATTTTTTTATCTCTTTATTCACAATTATACTTTTATTTAATTTTCCTTCATACTAAGGATTTTAGACAAGAGCATTTCAAGATATCATCTACTATTCCAAGTTTCAAGGTGCGTGTATGTGCTAATTGTAGGGTATATATTTTCAAAATTTAGACTTAAAATTCAGAATTATTTCTCAGACTTACACTTCAAATAAAAATTCAATACTCTTCCCTTATTTTGAATTAGCCCAAGAGCTAAACTCAAAATTTGCCTATTTCTAAATAAACTATAAGAACATATATTTTTTACAGTTAAATTTTAAGAAAGGTTATTTTTAGGGTTTTTAATTTACTAAGTTTAGGATCTAGTTTTTCCCTACTATTCAACCGTCATGTTGAACTTAAGTCAAATATGGTCAAAATTGAACTTTTCAATTTTTATAATTTTTAATTTTTTTAAATTTTTATGGGTTTTAAAATAAGTATGCAAATGCAAAAATATACACATGAATGCAAAGGAAGAAAGTTTACCGAGCACACCCCCAAACTTAAACTTGACAGTGTCCTCACTGTCAGGCTACACCAAGAGGGTCAAAATTGTCGGCACTCCCCTGTTTTTTTTTAATAATTATTAACAGAAAAAGAACACAAACTATATATACACAAAAAGGCCCCCCCCAAACTTAAGTGAAACAGTGTTTCCACTGTTTAAACGTTAAAGTTTAGAGTTAGGGGGAGAAAAACTCAGTATCAAGCTATACAAGGCCTTACACAAGGTTAGAACCAACCATTCAAAAATTTTATCGTTATAATGGTGTGGTTGGTGAAAGAATGGAGTGCAGAGAAAAGAAATGAGAAGCACACGAGACCGTGTGGAGATAGAAGCAGTATACGGTCTCGGTGGAGGAGAAGAATGGCGGAAGGGAAAAAGAAATGGTGGTGGTTCGACTTCTTCAGGTGGAGGTTGATTAATCACAAAATCCGTGTCGTTTAAGAATGCAAGTTCGTTGGCGAAAATATCTTCGAAACTTTTATCGAAGGATCGATTGAACGTTTCAATGTCAATAAGTGTCGTGCCAGAATTCAACACACTTGATTTTTCAAAAATTATGAAGGTAGGATAGTCGTAAGGCTCATTTACTTTATTTTCAAATGAGTCTAAATCAAGTTGTCTTTCTAAAATTATCGAACTCAAAATATCGAATTGTGATTCATTAACACTCGGTATCATTAAAGGAAGATTAGAAGAAGAACCAGAGAAAATGGGAGAAAGAAGTTGAATACGAACTTGAGGGTGGAGATGGAGTGTATAAATTAGCACATTTTGTAATGACCGATGTGTAAAAAGCGATTATGCTAATCTATCAACCCACTGAGAAATGAGGTCAAATCCCTCAAGATTCGTGAGCAAACATGGGTACGTCGAACTTGGTAAACCAGACATTGGAAATGAAAGCGATACGGTCTCTTGCGTGGTCGGAACGATGGAAAGGATGAAGGGGGTGATTTAGGAAGTATCACAGTTAAAGGTTCAGGATGATGAATTGGAAAATCCGACTCATCAAACAAAACTGGTTCATCCTCAATACTATCCTCAATACTCTCCTTAAAATTTAGCTTATTCATGCAATTCTCATCAAATTCAAGACGCATATGAAGTTAGGGAAAAACATTTAATGACTCGGGATGATGAATTGGAGAGAAAAATTTAGTCAAATCTGCAGGTTCATCATCCAAAATATTCCCAGCGTCGATATCCTCAATCAAGTGAAAATCAATTTTTTTAGACACCTCCTCAAAAGCATGTATATTTATCAATTCAGATTCTAGAGTGGAGGTGTAGAGGTCAAAAGGATTGGTTGTGGGTTCACTCGAAAGGGACCCTTCATAATTAGGTAAATCCTGTTAGGTCCACGTTGCCCACCCCGGTGCTTACGGGGAGGCGGAAACGGTATAAAAAATTGATTTTTAGAACTCAAGGCAACATGGACTAAAAGGAGGATCTTTGCTAAATAAAAACTAACAACCATGCTAAGAGATTTAGCTACTCGGTTAAAGGGTTATACCTTAGTCTTGAGCTCCTTCTCTTCTTGCTCCTTGGAGTGGGATGAACGGGTCCTCCTCGTTGTCTTCTCTTGCCAAAGAAAGATCCACCCGAGGGCCTCTACCTTTGTGTAGGGTTCCTAGGCACTCTTATGAAGGTTCATAAGGCATCAAACATGCCCGAATAAAATTTTAGATGTGCCGAACAACCCAAAGCCGGGATCTTTGCTAGATTATTAGGGTTAAACATGCAAGTAAACATCTTTAGTACTAAGTGTGAGGGATTACAACCTTTGTAGTCCGCTCCTTCGCTTCATAAGCTCCGAGTAGAAGTCCCTTCGCCGCGATCCACGATCTCCCGGACTCAAGAGAGGCTCCACGACTCGAACGATCCATGCTAGCTTGTAGTGTTCCGTTTCTCCAATGATCTACGTCGAAATTGCAATAACTCAAGATCTCTCACTCTAAAGAGGTGAACACCCTAATCTAATGGGCTAGATTAGATGAGGACGATGGAGTAGTATTTATGCTTTCTTTTTATATCATAATCTCACATGAAATCATCACAAAAGGAAAATCTAGTGAGCTTTCTTAAAGCTTAAGAGAGAAGAAGATGATGAATGAAAAAGATAATCCTTTTGTGATGAATAGTAGATAAGAATATATGATTGATCATAGAACCATAGTCAAGGATGAGAAGGTTAACCTTTGTAGAGAATAAACTAGGGTTAGGGTTTGGTTAGGTTTAAAGATGAGTCATAAGATAATATCAACCATAATATCTTACACTTGACAAAAGGAAAGCTTCTAGATGGTGCAAGAAGGAGCTAACCCTAATCAAACCCTAACCTTGCTTAATCTCCACTAAACATGTTCTATTATCAACCATATCATGTCACAATAATATATATCACATATATATTATATATTTGCAACAAAAGAAAATAATACAATTAACATATATCGCATATATATCAATGTATTAATCCGGTGAGAAAATGAAATAATAAAGCGAGCCAATATTAAATAATGTAATATAATATATCATATATATTATTATACATTAAATCATCGAATCAACACTTGACTTGACAATCCGGTTATATCGAATATAACCGACTAATATATCATGTACCGATTCATCGAATCGACACTTGATCCAATGGCCCGGTTCATAACTAAATATCGCGAGAATATAATACGGTATCTCATATCGCATTATCCTCGGTCCTGCATATATCACATTTGTTCCTCTACTCCGTTTTGCCTGAGCCAAGAAACCTCTGTGTAGGACTCTAAAGAATCGTCAATACGCCGGTAGTAGGTGATGATCATATCAAACACCCACAAGCTGCAAGCGGTCAGCTAAACGTAACAGCCACCTAGGTATTGAGCAATTAGAAGATCAACAAGCTAGCCTGTACGTTCTCATGTGAATCCAATCAGTAACACTCCCGTATAGTCCGGTCTGTTCGTCTGATATGTCGCATATCAAGTCTAGGGGTGGTATACGTCAGACCCCAGTAACCGATAAGTCGTGTCGATGTGAGGCTCATAACTGGTCGAGAAACTACTGGTAACACTTACCAGTATATCTCTATATCAGCCCTGGCCAGGGACTTCCAGTTATAGCCAATCGAACACAGCACAACATCAACTCCCTATACCGGGAGAGACGAATCCCCTCCTATCGTTCATTGCCTCCATGTGATTCGGGACTGCACCCAAAAGCCACCGTTTTGCACGCCCTCTTGGACGTGGTAAGGTGGAAATCAAAATACAGTGGGAATCACACAAGACTCTATGACGATCTCGGGTCAACAGACTACCCTGTACCAGTGTCACCGGAGAACTGCCATCTGACGTGTGGTATATCACCATCTGGGAGTTCTCGGCGAGTCCGTCCAGTGTACCCAGTCTCTACTGAGCACCCGTACACCATCCTTGATGTCAAACACCGATGGATATGGGATCATCCATCGCCCATCATATGGGTCAAGATGCGTATACGCTAGTCTACTCTGGTGTATCGATGCCCTGTCTCGATATACCCTCGACTAGGAACAATTATAGGATGTACTCATCGACTACCGTGGCCCCACTAGTATGATCTCATCATAGTCCCAGTAGTCGAGTACAGATCCTAAAGGCTTTATCAACATGTGAGAGAAAGACAGTAAACCAATACAAGTCAACATGTTAAGATAAAGGAAAACCAAATAGCATACTATCATGACGAGCAAGAAAGTCCTCTCTGTATATATCCAAGCATCCATCATAATATACATCATATGTACAACAATGGCCTCTAGGGCATATACATAACTAACAATCTCCCACTTGCACTAAGGCCAGCTGCTGTAGTATCTCATACCTAGCATCCCGAATAATCTCTCAAACTGTATCTGGGGAATAGCCTTCGTGAGTGGATCCGCAGTGTTGTCCTTCGTATCTACTCTCCTGACCTCGATCTCCCGACGATCAACTATCTCCCTGATCGGGTGATACCGCCTCAGAATATGTCTGGATTTCTGATGGGACCTGGGTTCCATGGCCAAAGCCACAGCTCCATTGTTATCGTAATATAGAGGTATTGGATGCTCAATGGATGGAACCACACCAAATGCACTAATGAACTTCTTTATCCAGACAGCCTCTTTGGCAGCATCGTTGGCAGCGATGTATTCAGCCTCCATCGTCGAGTCTGCAACGGTATCCTGTTTGGAACTCTTCCAACATACCGCCCCTCCATTAAGGGTAAAGACAAATCCCGAGTGCGACTTAGAGTCGTCCTTATCACTTTGGAAGCTGGAATCGGTAAAGGACTCCACCCGGAGTTCTCCGTTACCATACACCAAGAACATGTCTCTAGTCCTTCGCAAGTACTTAAGAATGTTCTTCACAGCTGTCCAGTGACTCTCTCCAGGATCTTCTTGATACCGACTCACTACACTTAGTGAGTATGCTACATCGGGTCTGGTACATAGCATCGCATACATGATAGAGCCTACTGCCGACGTATAGGGTATCCCTTGCATGCGAGCTCTCTCCAAATCAGTCTTGGGAGACATCTCTTTGGAGAGAGTGAGTCCAGAGATCGTGGGTTGGTTCCCACGCTTGGATTCTTCCATACTAAACCTCTTTAGTATGGTGTCAATGTACCTGAATTGGGACAATCCCAGTATCCGTTTAGATCTATCTCTATAGATCATGATTCCCAATATGCAGGAGGCATCACCTAGATCTTTCATTGAGAATCTTTGTGATAAGAAGAGCTTGACTGATTGCAGCATAGGAATATCATTTCCTATCAAGAGTATGTCATCCATGTACAATACGAGGAAGACAACCTTACTCTCTGCTACCTTCTTATAGATACAAGGTTCATCTATATTTTTGATGAAGTCAAACTCTTTGACTACAACATCAAAACAGATGTTCCAACTCCGCGATGCTTGCTTTAACCCATAAATGGATTTAAGCAGCTTGCACACCTTTCCGCTGCTCTCACTATCTACGAAGCCCTCTGGCTGAGTCATGTACACGCACTCTTCTAAATCACCGTTTAGAAAGGCGGTCTTAACATCCATTTGCCAGATTTCGTAGTCATGGTATGCAGCAATGGCAAGTAAGATCCGGATGGACTTAAGCATAGCCACTGGAGAAATGGTTTCGTCATAATCCACACCTGGTCGTTGACGAAAACCCTTTGCTACAAGTCTATCTTTGAAAGTCTCAACTTTTCCATCTACACCAAATTTCTTTTTAAAGATCCACTTGCTCCCAATGGGTTTTACCCCTTCAGGAGCATTTTCCAAAGTCCATACTTTGTTGGTGTACATGGATTCCATCTCAGATCGCATTGCATCCAGCCATTTCACAGAGTCACCACTCGTGATGGCCTGCTCGAAACTAGTCGGGTCATCATCAACCATGATGCAATCCTCGCTTCCAGCATCAATGAGAAAACCGTAGTATCTCTCAGGTGGATGAGAAACCCTGCTTGATCGGCGGAGAGGCTGGGGTTCATCGGGTACTACTGAATCCTCTGGTTCCAATCATCAGTTGCAGTTTGTGTTGCTGGAACCTCTTCCAGCTCTACCTCATTGCCACTAATTTCTTTTGTAAGAAATTCCTTTTCTAAAAAGGTGGCATGTTGAGCAACAAACACCTTTTGTTGCTCACTGTGGTAGAATAGATATCCATACGAATTGCTTGGATATCCTACAAATTTACAAAGAACTGATCGTGCCTCGAGCTTGTCCGGATTTTGCTTTTTAACATAGGCCGGACAACCCCATATCTTAACTCTTTTAAGAGATGGTTTCTTCCCATTCCATATCTCATATGGAGTAGTAGGCACAGACTTAGTTGGAACTCTATTCAATAGGTATATGGCTGTCTCCAGCGCATACCCCCAGAAGGAAATAGGTAACTCTGTTGTACTCATCATAGAGCGCACCATATCTAATAGGGTGCGATTCCTCCGCTCCGATACACCGTTGTGCTGTGGTGTATAAGGAGGAGTAAGCTGAGAGAGAATCTCATTCTCTTTTAGATAATCTAGGAACTCATTGCTCAAGTATTCTCCTCTTCGATCAGATCGAAGGATCTTAATACTTTTGCCCGTTTGGTTCTCTACTTCGTGCTTATATTCTCTGAATTTCTCAAAAGCTTCAGACTTGTGTTTCATCAGGAACACATGTCCGAATCTAGAGAGATCGTCAGTGAATGTAATGAAGTAGGAAGAACCGTTCCTGGCATGCGTAGACATGGGACCGCATACATCACTATGTACCAGTCCTAAGAGTTCCGTAACTCTTTCTCCGTGTCCACTAAACGGAGCTTTGGTCATTTTTCCTTTGAGACATGAATGGCAAGTATCATAAGATGATAATTCGAACGGATTCAAATATCCATCTTTATGTAACTTAGCTAGTCGTGTCGCATTGATATGACCAAGTCTACAATGCCACAAGAAGGATTCGTTCATTTCTTAACTTTTCCTCTTGTGTGTGTTTTGTATATTGAGGACTGCATTTTGATTGAGAATGAATATGCCATTATGTAACGAGCCTGATGCAATCAACTTTTGATCTAGGAATATGTTCATAACATTATCCTGTACTACAAAATTATATCCTTCTTTACTTAATAAAGAAATTGATATAATGTTGCACATCATGTTCGGTATATAATAGCACTCATTCAGAATCAGTGTATTACGACTTGGTAATACAAGGTGATATTTGCCAACTGCTTTGGTTACAATACTTGCACCGTTCCCTACTTGAACGGAATGATCACCTTTTTCCAGTTCTCTACCTTTCCGTAGCCCATGTAACAATTTACATATGTGGGATCCTGATCCGGTATCTAATACCCAGGACGTAGGGTGAACTGAGAAACAGTTCTCAATAAGTAACACACCCGAAGAAGGTGCATCAACATGCATGTTCTCCGTTTGGGCGGCGTGAGAATCTAGATATTCTCCTATTTCCTGTTCAGTCTTATAACTCTTATAAGAAAGAACGGGTCCAACGTTCCCCTGCTCAGTATAATAAGCAGGTTCAGTCAATACATCTATATTATTTTCTTGATTATGGCCTGACATGGTTGCTACCTGGAGAGAGAGAGAAGAAAACACTTTAGCGTATGCTCTTGCAAGATTAGATTGGTTATTATCTTATCTAATCAGGATATCTTCCACTGTTTTTATCAAATCTACCTTCAAACCCTAAAAGGTAAGATTAGCCAGGATTAATTACACCCTACAATTTCGTCAATCTTTCAGCCAGATCAGTGTCGGTACTTTGAGGGAGGTTCCCCGTGCTTTCGCACGGACCTAATTAAAATAAACCTCATTTTCCCAGAGGCGTAACCTCGTCAACACTTTTCTAGACACCTACTTGATCGGCTAATTGTCCTGTGTAAAACTCTCCCAGGAGTAATTCTTACTCGCAGTGGGTATCGGGATCTAACTATCTCATAGGAGGTATGCAATCTCATTGCAAATTTCAACACTTGAAATTTCCGATAATGCTTTTGTCCCTAGCATCTTATGACCTTGGCTAAGGTCAACAAATCATAAGTGCTAGCCAAGTTCAACCCGTCATTTCCCGATTGAATTAAACCCACCCGTACGACCCTTGGCTAAGGTCAACAAAGTCGTACGACTACCCTAACTCAATCACATCTCATGTTTTAGCAGATAAATACTAATTAGTTACTGTACACTACGCCTTGGCTAAGGTCAACAAACGCAGCACGAATACTAACTAGTCTTTATCTGAAATGACGGAGGGCTATGCAGGTTTTTCAGAAAACCCTGAGCGTAATGAACTTGATATCGTTGTAGAATCTAGTGAATTTTAAAATGGAGTGTATTTGAGGCTTTCATTAGTTTTGCTAAAGAGGTCACTCCCGGTGAAGGGATCTCGGCTCTTTGCTCATCGAATAAGGTGCAGGACATATCATATATATCACTATGCAAAGCAAAACTCTAAAAGCAATCAAAAGACAAACCGAGTGTTGTAGCATCTGCCAGTTTTGCTAAAGAGGTCACTCTCGGTGAAGGGATCTCGGCTCTTTCCTCATCGAATAAGGTACAGGGTATATCATATATACCGCTATGCAAAGCAAAACTGTAGCTACCTTTTTTATAAAGTTTTGATTCTACAACATGTTTTAGGTTTCTTTTCTTTTTATTAATCTCATTAATAAAATCCCATCAGCTTATGCTTCCTAAGCATCACAGAAGAAACGAAAGCAGTAATATTTATATATCAGCATATATATATAATATAAGCATTCGTCTCAGGCAGTAATATGATCTCATCACAGAACATTGCAGCAGAAGAACATATATGAAATATTGGATATACTAGGACGTCCGTGTTTTCAATACGAGCCTGTATAAAACACGGATTCCACGGTCGCGATGAATAGCCAAACCCACATCCCTAGACCCCTACGTGAGTGGCAAGTAACACTGCCAAATCTAGGGTTAGGAGACCCGGTCTCGACTCCTCGAGATGGCCTCCCACTGGACCCTAAAACCCGGTTACTTGTGCTCCCCTCCTTGGGTCTACCTAATGCAGAAAAGTAAATAATATACAATGGTGACATCAACCTCATCTCGGAAGTGCCCCAATAAAAGAATATTACATACAAATGAATTTTACATGAATGGAAATAAAAACCCTCATCTCACATAAAACCCCCTGCTATTCAGAACACGATGATCCAATATAACATATCACAGCAACACATAATATCACATATCATCAACGTAAGTAAGTATGCATACACCGATCGTCGTTGCTGTATAGCAACGAAAACCAGCAATACAACTACATACTACACTTACGGTCACAGAAAAGAAATTGTAAAACTACAACATTTGGAATCTACAATCACTTTAGACATCGTAAATCCGAAATATCACATACTTCGCATTTCATGCCTAACTCTATAAATTCCACATATTGTATCACATTTCAGATAAATAGACAGTATTAAACTTTTCGAACAGATAATCAAATACCCAAATTTTTTTAAATTGCTCAACACTTGAGCGGAGTTCAAATAATCCCAGAATATGTCACAGTACCGGTGATCCAGCCGTAGAAGGGTCAAGCCAACGCCTCACATGTGGCACGCCGTACTGCCCCAAACCCTAAGGTTTAGAGGCAGTTCAAGACGGTCACATAATCGAGTTAAGGTTTGTTGTCTTCTAGAGGGTCCACCGTGCTACTTGTACAATTTTTCTGAAAGATTTAAACCCGATAAAAATTCAACACTTGAAAGTTTTTACATGCCGGGAAAAAGTGAGTTAATGATATCCGTTCGAACATTTTAACAATTTCTAAATATCCGGAAATAATAACGAATTTAATTATTCCGATCGAATCTATGATTACAAAATAAACCCCAGAATACTCAACACTTGAGTCAGATTAAAAATACCCAAAAGATAGCACATTCCGAAATAGATATAATAGTGCAAAAACCAATGCATAAACCCTCTGTACGGCCGCGGAACCGCGAACCGCGGTACGGCCGCGGTTCCGCGGCGGTTTGTACGTTGTATGCGCTCGTTTTTCACCATTACTCTTATATTTCCCTGCTGAATTTTTTAGGAATTTTTAATTCTGAAAAATCACAGTTTTTAGAAAAAGTCCAGAGAGGGGTTCATTTTCGTCGTATCGGGTTCGATCGGAGTTTTAACTTCGTATACACGTCGCCTAATGCTCTAGCTAGGCTCTGATACCACTGTAGGGTTCCTAGGCACTCTTGTGAAGGTTCATAAGGCATCAAACATGCCCGAATAAAATTTTAGATGTGCCGAACAACCCAAAGCCGGGATCTTTGCTAGATTATTAGGGTTAAACATGCAAGTAAACATCTTTACTACTAAGTGTGAGGGATTACAACCTTTGTAGTCCGCTCCTTCGCTTCATAAGCTCCGAGTAGAAGTCCCTTCGCCGCGATCCACGATCTCCCGGACTCAAGAGAGGCTCCACCACTCGAACGATCCATGCTAGCTTGTAGTGTTCCGTTTCTCCGATGATCTACGTCGAAGTTGCAATAACTCAAGCTCTCTCACTCTAAAGAGATGAACACCCTAATCTAATGGGCTAGATTAGATGAGGATGATAGAGTAGTATTTATGCTTTCTTTTTATATCATAATCTCACATGAAATCATCACAAAAGGAAAATCTAGTAAGCTTTCTCAAAGCTTAAGAGAGAAGAAGACGATGAATGAAAAAGATAATCATTTTGTGAGATAAGAATATATGATTGATCATAGAACCATGGTCAAGGATGAGAAGGATAACCTTTGTAGAGAATAAACTAGGGTTAGGGTTTGGTTAGGTTTAAAGATGAGTCATAAGATAATATCAACCATAATATCTTACACTTGACAAAAGGAAAGGTTTTAGATGGTGCAAGAAGGAGCTAACCCTAATCAAACCCTAACCTTGCTTAATCTCCACTAAACATGTTCTATTATCAACCATATCATGTCACAATAATATATATCACATATATATTATATATTTGCAACAAAAGAAAATAATACAATTAACATATATCGCATATATATCAATGTATTAATCCGGTGAGAAAATGAAATAATAAAGCGAGCCTATATTAGATAATGTAATATAATATATCATATATATTATTATACATTAAATCATCGAATCAACACTTGACCCGACAATCCGGTTATATCGAATATAACCGACTAATATATCATGTACCGATTCATCGAATCAACACTTGATCCGATGACCCGGTTCATAACTAAATATCGCGAGAATATAATACGGTATCTCATATCGCATTATCCTCGGTCTTGCACATATCACATATGTGCCTCTACTCCGTTTTTCCTGAGCCAAGAAACCTCTGTGTAGGACTCTAAAGAATCATCAATACGCCGGTAGCAGGTGATGATCATATCAAACACCCACAAGCTGCAAGCGGTCAGCTAAACGTAACAGCCACCCAGGTATTGAGCGATTAGAAGATCAACAAGCTAGCCTGTACGTTCTCCTGTGAATCCAATCAGTAACACTCCCGTACAGTCCGGTCTGTTCGTCTGATATGTCGCATATCAAGTCTAGGGGTGGTATACGTCAGACCCCAGTAACCGATAAGTCGTGTCGATGTGAGGCTCATAACGGGTCGAGAAACTACTGGTAACACTTACCAGTATATCTCTATATCAGCCCTGGCCAGGGACTTCCAGTTATAGCCAATCGAACACAGCACAACATCAACTCCCTATACCGGGAGAGACGAATCCCCTCCTATCGTTCATTGCCTCCATGTGATTCGGGACTGCACCCAAAAGCCACCGTTTTGCATGCCCTCTTGGACGTGGTAAGGTGAAAATCAAAATACAGTTGGAATCACACAAGACTCTATGACGATCTCGGGTCAACAGACTACCCTGTACCAGTGTCACCGGAGAACTGCCATCTGACGTGTGGTATATCACCATCTGGGAGTTCTCGGCGAGTCCGTCCAGTGTACCCAGTCTCCACTGAGCACCCGTACATCATCCTTGATGTCAAACACCGATGGATATGGGATCATCCATCGCCCATCATATGGGTCAAGATGCGTATACGCTAGTCTACTCTGGTGTATCGATGCCCTGTCTCGATATACCCTCGACTAGGAACAGTTATAGGATGTACTCATCGACTACCGTGGCCCCACTAGTATGATCTCATCATAGTCCCAGTAGTCGAGTATAGATCCTAAGGGCTTTATCAACATGTGAGAGAAAGACAGTAAACCAATACAAGTCAACATGTTAAGATAAAGGAAAACCAAAAAGCATACTATCATGACGAGCAAGAAAGTCCTCTCTGTATATATCCAAGCATCCATCATAATATAAATCATATGTACAACAATGGCCTCTAGGGCATATACATAACTAACACTTTGGCTCCTACCTCAAACTAGAGGTAACTAAAGTGCTTGGTGTGCTAAACCTAGAACCTTAGGATGAGTAGAGAGTAATTTTAGTGTTTTATCTCAAAAGCAAAATGGTTCTCAACTCATGAGAGGGGAGAGCTTTGAGAGAGAGGAAGAGGATGAGAGAGAATGAGCATGAGAGAATGAGGATAATATCAACCACCCTCACATATATGTGAATTATGATAATTAAATAATTAATCAAAGATAATAGTGATGGTTAACTTGAAATGACCATTATCATTTCACATTAATGAATTTTGCAAGAATCAAAGAGCATCTTTCATGTGAAATGATGATGGTCAATTTGTCAACATAGGTCAACAAGTCAACCATAGTCAAATGGTCAATAACCCTAACCATAACACAATTATAATTAATTAATATTAATAATCTTATTTCACATATACATTAGGGTTAAGAAAAAGACAACGGTCATCAACCCTAATGAAAGTCCTCTGCCTCTGACTCAGTCAACTGTGCATACACACCCGTATCCATGTTCCGAGGAACACGAATACAATGAGATAAAACCAATCCCAAAACATATACTAGGATCTGGCTTAAACCAAAGCCCGCAAGTATTAGCTGTTCGGACACCAAACGTGCACAAGTGCGCGGATGTGAATGAACCCCGTCGCAAAACCATGCGACCTCTACTCTGTTTTACCCAAAGGCGAATAACCCTCTGTGTGGGACTTTAAAGACTCGACACTACGCTGGCAGTGGGTTTAACCACAGGCCGCAAGCAGTACTAGCTGTACGTAACGGTCCCCAGGTAGATGCCGATAAGAAGACCGACGAGGTGAACCCATCTGAACTCCTACTGAGCCTGAATGTGACAGTCTCCGTACAGTCCGGTCTGTTCGTCTAAGAGTATCGCATGGCGGGTCTAGGGGGCGGTAAACGTCAGTCCCCTAATAGCGGTACAAGTAGTGTCGGAGTGTAGCCCATAACACCCTGAGATAACACTGGAAACCTACCAGTATATCTCGCTTGCCCTGGCCAGGGACTTTGTGTAATGGCTCTCCTAGACACAGCACGATATCAACCCCCAATACCGGGAGAGGCGAATCCTGTCTAACCGTCACTGCCTCCAAGTGCTTCGGGACTGCACCCAACTGCTACCTGTTTGCACGACTCCTTTGAGCCGTGGTAGGGTAGCAATCTAAGAACAGTGGGAACACACTCGAGGCGAAGTGACAGTGTCAAGTCAACGGACTAAGCTGTACTCATGTCACCTGGGAACTGATAACTGACGATAGGTATAATATCAACCAACAGTTCCCGACGAGTCCTGTCCAGTGTACTCGTAACCTAACGAGCACCTGCATACTATCTCCAGTACGACGTACTGATGGCTGTGGGACAGACCATCTCCCCTGCTGGGAAGAGAAGCGTATGCACTAGTCTACTCTGGAGCATCGATGCCCTGTCTCGATAATCCTACGACTGGGGACAAAGAATAAGGATGTGCTTATAGACTACCCAGCCCCCACTAGTATGATCGCCATCACAACGCCGGTAGTCAAGCAAAGATCCTAAGGGCTCCATCAATATGTTTCAGCGATATGTTAAAAGAAACATACACACATATTAAGATAGAAACAAACCAAGTAGCATACTACTATATCGAGCAAGACTGTTGTAAAACCGTATATATATATCCTAAGCCTCCAAAATGTATTATACAAATTAGTACTATACAATAATGGCCTCTAGGGCATATATATCTAACAATCTCCCACTTGCACTAAAGGCTAGTAATTGGTGTACCGCATACCTAACGTCTGCACTAGGGCCAGCTGTTGGCGTACCGCATACCCAATAGCTCAAAAAGTCGCTCGAACTGTGTTTGAGGGAGGGCCTTTGTGAATGGATCCGCCGTGTTGTCTTTTGTGTCCACTCTCCGTACCTCGATCTCCTGGCGATCAATGATCTCCCTGATCAGGTGATACCGCCTTAAGATGTGTCTGGATCTCTGATGGGACCTTGGTTCCTTCGCTAAAGCTATAGCCCCATTGTTATCGCAATACAAAGGTATTGGGTCAACAATGGACGGAACCACCTGAAGTTCACTAATGAACTTCTTTATCCAGACCGCCTCTTTTGCGGCATCGCTTGCAACAATGTATTCAGCCTCCATCGTCGAGTCTGCGACGGTATCTTGTTTGGAACTCCTCCAACATACCGCCCCTCCGTTGAGGGTAAACACAAAACCCGAGACAGATTTTGCTGTCATCTTTGTCACTCTGGAAGCTTGAATCGGTAAAGGACTCGACCCTGAGGTATCCATTACCGTAAACCAGGAACATCTTCTTAGTCCTTCTCAGGTACTTGAGAATGTTCTTCACTGCCGTCCAGTGGTCCTCACCTGGGTCTGACTGATACCGGCTCACCACGCTCAGTGCGTAAGCTACATCTGGTCTTGTACATAGCATCGCATACATTATAGATCCTACCGCCGAAGCCTAGGGTATAGTGCTCATGTGAACCCTCTCCTCGTCAGTCTTAGGAGGCATCTTCTTGGAGAGGGTAATTCCGTGCAATGCGGGTATGTTACCGCGCTTGGAATCCTCCATACTAAATCTCTTTAGTACGGTCTCTATGTACCTGGACTGCGAAAGTCCCAGTAGTCTCTTGGATCTATCTCTGTAGATCTTGATCCCCAGAATGTACGAGGCATCACCCAGGTCCTTCATGGAGAACCGTTGTGACAAAAATAGCTTGACCGATTGTAGCATAGGAATGTCATTTCCTTTCAAAAGAATGTCGTCCACGTACAAGACTAGGAACACAACAGTTCATCCTACAATCTTCTTATAGACACAAGGTTCATCTTTGTTCTTGATGAAATCAAATTCCTTGATTGCCTCATTAAAATAGATGTTCCAACTCCGCGATACCTGCTTTAATCCATAATTGGATTTAAGCAACTTGCACACCTTCCCGCTGCTCCCACTGTCTATGAAACCTTCTGGCTGATCCATGTAAACGCACTCTTCCAAACAGCCGTTTAGAAAAGCCGTTTTAACGTCCATCTGCCAGATTTCATAGTCATGGAAGGCAGCAATGGCAAGTATGATCCGAATGGATTTGAGCATAGCCACCGGAGAAAAAGTTTCGTCATAGTCCACACCAGGTCTTTGACGAAAACCTTTTGCAACGAGTCTAGCCTTATAGGTTTCCACCTGTCCATCTACACCAAGTTTCCTTTTGTAGATCCATTTGCATCCAACGGGTTTTACCCCAGGTGGAGCAATATCCAAAGTCCACACTTTATTGGTGTACATAGACTCCATTTCGGATTGCATTGCTTCCTGCCACTTATCAGAGTCCCTACTGATAATGGCCTGCCTGAAACTGGTAGGGTCATCTTCTTCCAAGATGCAATCCTCTCGATCCCCGTCTAAGAGAAAACCGTAGTATTTCTCGGGCGGATGAGAAATCCTACCAGATCTGCGGAGTGGCTGAGGTTCGTCTGGGGTTATTGAATTCTGAGGTTCTGTCAAATCTTCAGTTTCATTTTGTGGTCGCTGAATTTCTTCCAGCTCTACCGAACTCCCACTTGTTTCTTTTGCAAGAAATTGCCACTCTAAAAAGGTGGCGTAGCGAGATACAAACACCTTCTGTTCCTCGGTGTGGTAGAACAGATATCTTGTGGAGTTTTTAGGATATCCCACAAATATACATAGAACTGAACGTGCCTGAAGTTTGTCCGGATTTTGTAATTTTACATAGGCCGGACAACCCCATATCTTAATACGTTTAAGATACGGCCTTTTACTATTCCATATCTCGAATGGTGTCTTAGGCACAGATTTAGACGGAACATCGTTCAATAGATATGCCGCTGTCAATAGCGCATGTCCCCAAAATGAAAGTGGCAACTCGGCATTACTCATCATGGAGCGAACCATATCCAATAGGGTATGATTCCTCCGCTCCGATACACCGTTGTGCTGTGGTGTATAAGGGGGAGTAAGCTGAGAGAGAATACCATTCTCTTTTAAGTAATCTAGGAATTCCGTGCTTAAGTACTCCCCTCCTCTATCAGACCGGAGGATCTCGATACTTTTGCCAGTCTAGTTCTCTACTTCGTTTCTGAATTCCTTGAATTTCTCAAAAGCTTCAGATTTGTATTTCATCAGATACACATATCTGAACCTAGAGAGATCGTCAGTGAATGTGATGAAGTACGAGAACCCACCCCTTGCATGTATATACATTGGACCACATACATCACTATGTATGAGTCCCAAGAGATCTGTTGCTCTTTCTCCATGTTCGGTGAACGGAGATTTGGTCATCTTCCCTTTGAGACAAGACCGACAAGTTTCATAAGATGAAAACTCGAACGCATTCAAGAGTCCATCTTTATGCAACTTACTTAGTCTTTTCTCTCCGATATGACCAAGTCTACAATGCCACAAGTAGGATTCATTCGTATCTGAATTCTTCCTCTTTCGTGTGTTTTGTATATTGAGAACTGTATTCTGATTTAGAACGTAAATACCATTACACAGTGTACCTTCTGCAACCAGTACCTTATGAAGGTAAATGTTCATGATATTTCTATCAAGAACAAAGTTGTATCCATCTTTATCGAGTAAAGAAACTGATATGATGTTGCAAACCATGGAAGGTACATAGTAGCAATCGTTCAAAATCATAGTATTGCCATTTGGCAACACTAGGTGATATTCACCGACGGCTGCAGCATAAACTTGTGCTCCGTTCGCTACTCTGAGCGACATATCACCAGGTGCAACTTTCAAACTTTTTCTCAGTCCCTGCAATAAATTACAGATATGAGATCCTGATCCGGTATCAAGTACCCAGTGTAGGGTTCCTAGGCACGCTAATGAAGTCTCACAAGGCATCAACCATGCCAAATTCTAATTTTACGAGTGCCGAGAAACCCTAATACGGATCGTTAACTAGAATTTTAGGCGAAACATAAAGCTAGTTAACATCTTAACTAAAAGTGAGAAGCTACAATCTTTGTAGATCCGGTTCTCCACTTTCTTAGCTCTACGTAGACGTCCTCTCGCTGTCCTAGTCGGATCTCGGACTCTAGCATCGGCTTCATCGGAGAAATGAGCGGACAAGTCGTCGGCTACGATGCCGAAGATGATCTACGTCGAGGTTACACAAGATCAAGCTCCAACTTCACCAAGTTGTGAAACTTGTGAAGAAAACACCCTATACTACTTGGCAAGAGGTAGAGGGTGAAGAAATAGGAGGTGGGTTCACTTTAGAATTGGATTTCTCACACTTTTGCTCAAGATGCCATTAATGGTGGCAAGCTTTTTCTTGAAGAAGAAGATGAAGAAGAAGATAGAATATGATAAGTGTTCTATTAAAAGAATAATGAAAAATGAATACTTATCATATCCTAACCTTGGTCAAGTGTAGAGAGTTAACTATAGTTTAGATGAGTGGTTAGGGTTTAGAGAAGAAGACAAAGTGGTCACTTGGTCAAAGCTTCATGAAGCTTCAACAAGCTTCATGATAAAAAGAAACCATTTTGTTTTCTTTTATCTATTTCTCCAAAAAGAAAAGATAAATTATTAAGTGAAAATATGAAACCCTAACCATTCACTAAACATGGTTTAAGTCTTTACACAAATCCAAGTGAATATGTATCATCAAACATGATACAAACAAATGCACAAAAGTATATCACATATACAACTTGTGAACTTCAAGTGAGAAAATCCTTTTAAAAATGAACCAATACTAGTTAATGCAAAGTAATATATCAAATATATAATTATACATTAAATCAACACTTGATTCAATGATCCGGTCATGTCGCACATAACCGACCAGTATCCTATGAATCGACTTATCGAATCAATCTTTGATTCGATAACTAGGTTATATCGCATATAACCAATCGAAACATTCATCGCGAGAATGAAATACGGTATCACATACACGCATCATTCTCGGTCCCGCACATATCTCATATGCGCCCCTATTTCGTTTCGCTTGAGCCAGGAAACCTCTGTGTAGGACTCTAAAGACTCGTCAATATGCCGGCAGCAGATGATGATCATATCAATCACCCACAAGCCGCAAGCGGTCTGCTAAACGTAACGGTCACCCGGGTATTGAGCGATCAGAAGATCGACGAGCTAGCCCGCTCACACTCCTGTGAATCCAACCAGTAACACTTACCTTACAGTCCGGTCTGTTCGTCTGATATGTCGCATATCAAGTCTAGGGGTGGTAAACGTCAGACCCCAATAACCGATAAGTCGTGCCGATGTGAGGCTCATAACGGGTCGAGAAACTACTGGTAACACTTACCAGCAAATCTCTGATCAGCCCTGGCCAGGGACTTCCCTGTTACGGCCAATCGAGCACAGCGCAACATCAACCCCCAATACCGGGAGAGACGAAACCTTTCCTATCGCTCATTGCCTCCATGTGACTTGGGATTGTACCCAAAGACCACCGTTTTGCACGCCCTCATGGACGTGGTAATGTGGAGATCAAAGCACAGTGGGAATCACACAAGACTCTATGACGATCTCGGGTCTACAGACTAACCTGCACAAGTGTCACCTGAGAACTGCCATCTGACGTGAGGTATAATACCATCTGGGAGTTCTCGGCGAGTCCGTCCAGTGTACCCAGTCTCCACTGAGCTCCCGTACACCATCTCTGATGTCAAACACCAATGGATATGGGATCATCCATCGCCCATCTCATGGGTCGAGAAGCGTATACGCTAGTCTACGCTGGTATATCGATGCCCCGTCTCGATACACCCACGACTAGGGACCTTGAAGGATGTACCTATAGACTACCATGTCCCCACTAGTATGATCCGCATCATAGTCCAGGTAGTCAAGTACACATCCTAAGGGCTTTACCAACATGTAACTACAAGACAGTTTAAAGAGACTAGTATACATGTTAAGATAAAGAGTAACCAGATAGCATACTATCATATCGAGCAAGAAAGTCATCTCTATATATGTCCAAGCATCCAATATAATATACATCATCAGTACAATACTGGCCTCTAGGGCATACATACAACTAACAATCTCCCACTTGCACTAGGGTCAGCTGCTGTAGTATCGCATACCGAGCATCCCGAAGAGTCTCTCAAACTGTATCTGGGGAATGGCCTTCGTGAGTGGATCCGCCGTGTTGTTCTTCGTGTCAACCCTCCTGACCTCGTTCTCCCGGCGATTAACTATCTCCCGGATCAGGTGATACCGCTTCAGAATATGCCTGGATCGCTGATGGGACCTAGGTTCCTTGGCCAAAGCCACTGCTCCATTGTTATCGCAATACAAAGGTATTGGATGCTCAATGGATGGAACCACTCCAAGTTCAGTAATGAACTTCTTGATCCAGACAGCCTCTTTGGCAGCATCGTTGACAGTGATGTATTCAGCCTCCATCGTCGAGTCTGCCACGGTTTCCTGCTTGGAACTCTTCCAGCTAACCGCCCCTCCGTAAAGGGTAAAGACAAATCCCGACTGCGACTTAGAGTCGTCCTTATCACTCTAGAAGCTCGAATCGGTAAAGGACTCCACTTGGAGTTCTCCGTTACCATACACCAAGAGCATTTCTTTAGTCCTTCGTAAGTACTTGAGAATGCTCTTCACAGCTGTCCAGTGACTCTCTCCAGGATCAGCTTGATATCCGCTCACTACACTTAGTGAGTATGCTACATCGGGTCTGGTACATAGCATCGCGTACATGATAGAGCCTACAGCCGAAACATAGGGTATCCCTTGCATGCGAGCTCTCTCCAAATCAGTCTTGGGAGACATCTCTTTGGAGAGAGTGACTCCAGAGATCGTGGGCAAGTTCCCACGCTTGGATTCTTCCATACTAAACCTCTTTAGTATGGTGTCAATGTACCTGGATTGGGACAATCCCAATATCCGTTTGGATCTATCTCTATAGATCCTAATTCCCAATATGCAGGAGGCATCACCAAGATCTTTCATCGAGAATCTTTGTGATAAGAAGATCTTGACCGATTGCAGCATAGGAATATCATTTCCTATCAAGAGTATGTCGTCCATGTACAATACGAGGAAGACAACCTTACTCTCTGCTACTTTCTTGTAGATACAAGGTTCATCTGGATTTTTGACGAAATCAAACTCTTTGATAACGACGTCAAAGCAGATGTTCCAACTCCGCGATGCTTGCTTTAATCCATAAATGGATTTAAGCAGCTTGCACACCTTCCCGCTGCTCCCACTGTCTACGAAGCCCTCTGGCTGAGTCATGTACACGCACTCTTCTAAATCACCATTTAGAAAGGCGGTCTTAACATCCATTTGCCAGATTTCATAATCATGATATGCAGCGATGGCAAGCATGATCCGGATGGATTTAAGCATAGCCACTGGAGAAAAGGTTTCGTCATAGTCCACACCTGGTCTTTGACGAAAACCCTTTGCAACAAGTCTAGCTTTGAAAGTCTCCACTTTCCCATCTACACCAAGTTTTTTCTTGAAGATCCATTTGCTCCCAATGGGTTTTACCCCTTCAGGAGCAACTTACAAAGTCCATACTTTGTTGGTGTACATGGATTCCATCTCGGACCGCATAGCATCCAGCCATTTCACTGAGTCCCTACTCGTGATGGCCTGCTCGAAGCTAGTTGGGTCATCATCCTCCATGATGCAATCCTCGCTCCCACCATCCATGAGAAAACCGTAGTATCTCTCAGGTTGGCGAGGAACCCTACTAGATCGGCGGAGAGGCTGGGGTTCGTCGGGTACTACTGAATCCTCTGGTTCTACCAAGTCTTCTGTTATAGTTTGTGTCACTGGAACCTCTTCCAGTTCTACCTCAATGCCACTTATCTGTTTCATAAGAAAACCTTTTTCTAAGAAAGTGGCATGTCGAGAAACAAACACCTTTTGTTCCTCGGGATGGTAGAAAATATACCCTTGTGAATTTTTGGGATATCCTATAAACTTACATAAGACTGATCTTGCCTCGAGTTTGTCCGGATTTTGTCTTTTGACATAGGCTGGACAACCCCATATCTTAATATAATTAAGATGTGGTCTCTTCCCTTTCCATATCTCATATGGAGTGGTAGGCACTGATTTGGTAGGAACTCTATTCAATAGGTCCATGGCTGTCTCAAGCGCATATCCCCAGAAGGAAATATGTAACTCAGCTGTACTCATCATTGAGCGCACCATATCTAATAGGGTGCGGTTTCTCCGTTCAGATACACCGTTGTGCTGTGGTGTATATGGAGGAGTTAGCTGAGAGAGAATCCCATTCTCTTTTAGGAAGTCCAGGAATTCAATGCTCAAGTATTCACCTCCTCGATCAGATCGAAGGATTTTAATACTTTTTCCGGTTTGGTTCTCGACTTCTTATTTATATTCTCTAAATTTCTCAAAAGCTTCTGATTTGTGTTTCATCAGGAACACATATCCGAATCTAGAGAGATCGTCAGTGAATGTAATGAAGTACGAAGAACCATCCCTGGCATGTGTAGACATGGGACCGCATACATCACTATGTATTAGTCCCAAGAGTTCGGTAACTCTTTCTCCGTGTCGCGTAAACGGAGTTTTGGTCATCTTGCCTTTGAGACATGACTGGCAAGTGTCATAAGATGAAAATTCGAATGGTTTCAAATATCCATCCTTATGCAACTTAGCCAGTCGTGTCACATTGATGTGACCCAGTCTACAATGACACAAGAAGGATTCGTTCAGTTCTGAACTCTTCCTCTTGTGTGTGTTTGTTATGCTCAGAACTGTTGATTGATTTAGAACATAAATGCCATTGCACAACGTGCCTAATCCAACCAACTTTTGGTTACGGAAAATGTTCATAACATTATCCTGTAATACAAAATTATATCCCTCTTTACTCAATAAAGAAACCGATATAATGTTGCATATCAGGTTCGGCATGTAATAGCATTCGTTCAGAACCAATGTATTACCAGTTGGTAATGCAAGGTGATATTCCCCGACAGTCTTAGCTGCAACAATTGCACCATTTCAACTCTAATGTCTTTATCACCTTTTCCAAGTTCTCTACCTTTCCTAAGCCCATGTAACTGATTACATATATGGGATCCTGACCCGGTATCTAATACCCAGGACGTGGAGCAAATGGAGAAACAGTTCTCTGTAACGAACACACCCGAAGAAAATGCATCAACATGTACTTTCTTCATTCGGGTGGCTTGGGAATCCTGGTATTCCCCTATGTCCTGTTCATTCCCATAACTCTTATAAGAAAGAACGGAACCAACGTTCCCCAGCATAGTATAACATGCGAGTTCAGTCAATACATCCATATTATTATCTTTATTAGGGCATGACATGGTCGCTACCTGGAGAGAGAGAGAAGAAAACACTTTAGCGTATGCTCTTGCAAGATCAGATTGGTTATTATCTTATCTAATCAGGATGGCTCCCACTGGTTTTTATCAAATCTTCCTTCAAACCCTAAAAGGAAAGACTAGCTGGGATTAATTACACACTACAAGTTCGCCAATCTTTCAGCCAGGCTAGTGTCGGTACTTTGAGGGAGGTCCCCCGTGCTTTCGCACGAACCTAATTAATGTAAACCTCGTTTTCCCAGAGGCGTAACCCCGTTGACACCTTTCTAGACACCTACTTGATCAGCTAATTGCAATGTGTAAAACTCTCCCAGGAGTAACTCTTACTCGCAGTGGGTATCGGGATCCAACTTCTCATAGAAGGTATGCAATCTCATTGCAAATTTCAACACTTGAAATTCCCGATAATATTTTGCCCCTAGCGTGCTATGACCTTGACGTATGCCAAACAACCCATAGTCCGCTAGTCAAGTTCAACCCGTACAATTCGTGATCGAATTAAACCCACCCGTACGACCCTTGACGCATGCCAAACAACGCCGTACGAATACCTTAATCCAATCGCATCTCATGCTACAGATAAGTAATAATCAGCTACCGTACACTACGCCTTGACGCATGCCAAACAACCGTAGCACGAATACTGAATATTACATATCTGAATTGACGGAGGGCTACGCAGGTTTTTCTGAAAACCATGAGTGTAATGAACTTGATATCGTTGTAGAATCAAATGAAGTTTTGAAATGGAGTGATTTTGAGGCTTTTCTAGTTTTGCTAAAGGGGTCACTCCCGGTGAAGGGATCGTCGGCCCTTTCCTCGTCGAATGAGGTGCGGGATATATCATATATATCAGTGTGCAAAGCAGAAACTATAGAAGCAATCAAAAGTCAAACCGAGTGTGTAGCATCTGCCAGTTATTGCTAAAGGAGTCACTCCCGGTGAAGGGATCTCGGTCCTTTCCTCATCGAATAAGGTGCAGGGTATATCATATATACCGCTATGCAAAGCAAGAACTGTAGCTACCTGTTTTGTTTAAAATTTGATTCTACAACATCTTAGGTTTCTTTTCTTTCATTAATCACATTAATGAAGTCCCATCATTTAAGTCACCTAAACATCACAGATAAATACGACGTACACTTATGCCATCCGCATTCGCCTGGATGTCTCCTCGTACACCGTTAGGTTAGGTAACTAACGACAGAGCAGGGCAGGGCTAGTGCGGGTGAAAAACATAAGTAATGTCTATATAATATATCATATATACTATATACTGTATCTATCATAGAACATCACATGATCACATCACAGATATCGCAGCAGTAGAAACATATGAAACATTGGATATACTAGGACGTCCGTGTTTTCAATACGAGCCAGTATAAAACACGGATTCCACAGTCGTGATGAATAGCCAATCCCACACCCCTAGACCCCTATGAGAGCGGCAAGCAACCCTACCAATTCTAGGGTTAGGAGACCCAGACTCGACTTCTCGAGATGGTCTCCCACTGGACCCTAGAACCCGGTTACTTGTGCTCCCCTCCTTGGGTCTATCCTAATGCGGAAATGTAAATAATATACAAAAGGTGACAACTTCCGCAACCTGGAAGTGCCCCAAAAAAAAGAATATTACATACAAGTTTTTACATGAATGAAAATGAAAAACACTCATCTCACATAAAAACCCCCGGCTATTCAAACACGACGATCCAATATAATATATCCAGCAACACATAACATCACATGTCATCAACGTAAGTAAATATGCGCATCCCAATTGTCGTTGACATATATCAACGAAACCGGCGATATCACATATTACACTTACGGTCACAGAAAAGAAAGTATAAAACTACAACAGTTGGAATCCGCAACCTCTTTAGACATCGCATGCCTAATTAAATGAAATACTTAGACATCACATGCCTAACAATTATAAACCCCGCATTTTAGTCCCATTATCGAAAACTCTTTTCAATATCAAATGAGACTAAACCGCTAGATTTATAACATTCATTCAGTTATCTCATAACTGTTTGTGAATTCCAATTATTGTATCCCATTCCGGATAAATAGAAAATATTAAACTTTTCGATCGAACATTCGAACATCCAAGTTTTCCAGAAACCGTTCAACACATGAAATAAGTTCAAAGACATTCACTTCATGCCTCAGTACCAACGGTCCAGCCGTAGAAGGGTCAAGCCAACGCCTCACATGTGGCACGCCGTACTGCCCCAAACCCGAAGGTTCAAAGAGCAGTTCAAGACGGTCACATAATCGAGTTAAGGTTTGTTGTCTTCTAGAGGGACCATCGCTTTACTTGCACTACTCAGAACGTCCTTAAACTACAGAAAAATCCAACACTTGGAAATTTTCCGGCAGGGAAAAAGTTGGGTATTTATATCCGGCCGAACTTTTTAACATATTCAAAAATTATCCGGAATCCACATAGACAAAATCTGATAATCTGATCGAATCATCGAATCCCCAAAACAACCCCAGAAAATTCAACTCTTGAATAAATATTAAAAATTCCCATAAAACTCAGCACTGTAAAAGAGGAATTACTGTGCAAATGTTGAGGGCTGACGTCATCAGAGGGCCGCGGAACCGCCGCAGAAGCTAGGCTTCTGCCGCGGTTCCGCCGCAGGTTTGAGGTATCATTGGTCAAATTTTGCACCGTAATTCTTATAATTCCCTGCTGAATTTTTTAAGCATTTTTAATCTGGAAAAACCCAGTTTTTGGAAAAAGTCCAGAGAGCAATTTGGTTTTTAGGGTTTCGGTTCGATCGGGTTTCAAACGTCGTCTACACTTCGCCTAAGGCTCTAGCTTGTCTCTGATACCACTGTAGGGTTCCTAGGCACGCTAATGAAGTCTCACAAGGCATCAACCATGCCAATTTCTAATTTTACGAGTGCCGAGAAACCCTAATACGGATCGTTAACTAGAATTTTAGGCGAAACATAAAGCTAGTTAACATCTTAACTAAAAGTGAGAAGCTACAACCTTTGTAGATCCGGTTCTCCACTTTCTTAGCTCCACGTAGACATCCTCTCGCTGTCCTAGTCGGATCTCGGACTCTAGCATCGGCTTCATCGGAGAAATGAGCGGACAAGTCGTCGGCTACGATGCCGAAGATGATCTACGTCGAGGTTACACAAGATCAAGCTCCAACTTCACCAAGTTGTGAAACTTGTGAAGAAAACACCCTATACTACTTGGCAAGAGGTAGAGGGTGAAGAAATAGGAGGTAGGTTCACTTTAGAATTGGATTTCTCACACTTTTGCTCAAGATGCCATTAATGGTGGCAAGCTTTTTCTTGAAGAAGAAGACGAAGAAGAAGATAGAATATGATAAGTGTTCTATTAAAAGAATAATGAAAAATGAATACTTATCATATCCTAACCTTGGTCAAGTGTAGAGAGTTAACTATAGTTTAGATGAGTGGTTAGGGTTTGGAGAAGAAGACAAAGTGGTCACGTGGTCAAAACTTCATGAAGCTTCATGATAAAAAGAAACCATTTTGTTTTCTTTTATCTATTTCTCCAAAAAGAAAAGATAAATTATTAAGTGAAAATATGAAACCCTAACCATTCACTAAACATGGTTTAAGTCTTTACACAAATCCAAGTGAATATGTATCATCAAACATGATACAAACAAGTGCACAAAAGTATATCACATATACAACTTGTGAACTTCAAGTGAGAAAATCCTTTTAAAAGTGAACCAATACTAGTTAATGCAAAGTAATATATCAAATATATAATTATACATTAAATCATTAAATCAACACTTGATTTAATGATCCGGTCATGTCGCACATAACCGACTAGTATCCTATGAATCGACTTATCGAATCAATCTTTGATTCGATAACTAGGTTATAACGCATATAACCAATCGAAACATTCATCGCGAGAATGAAATACGGTATCACATACACGCATCATTCTCAGTCCCGCACATATCTCATATGCGCCCCTATTTCGTTTCGCTTGAGCCAGGAAACCTCTGTGTAGGACTCTAAAGACTCGTCAATACGCCGGCAGCAGATGATGATCATATCAATCACCCAGAAGCTGCAAGCGGTCTGCTAAACGTAACGGCCACTCGGGTATTGAGCGATCAGAAGATCGATGAGCTAGCCCGCTCACACTCCTGTGAATCTAACCAGTAACACTTACCGTACAGTCCGGTCTGTTCGTCTGATATGTCGCATATCAAGTCTAGGGGGTGGTAAACGTCAGGCCCCAATAACCGATAAGTCGTGCCGATGTGAGGCTCATAACGGGTCGAGAAACTACTGGTAACACTTACCAGCAAATCTCTGATCAGCCCTGGCCAGGGACTTCCCTGTTACGGCCAATCGAGCACAGCGCAACATCAACCCCCAATACCGGGAGAGACGAAACCCCTCCTATCGCTCATTGCCTCCATGTGACTCGGGATTGTACCCAAAGACCACCGTTTTGCACGCCCTCATGGACGTGGTAAGGTGGAGATCAAAGCACAGTGGGAATCACACAAGACTCTATGACGATCTCGGGTCTACAGACTAACCTGCACAAGTGTCACCTGAGAACTGCCATCTGACGTGAGGTATAATACCATCTGGGAGTTCTCGGCGAGTCCGTCCAGTGTATCCAGTCTCCACTAAGCACCCGTACACCATCTCTGATGTCAAACACCAATGGATATGGGATCATCCATCGCCCATCTCATGGGTCGAGAAGCGTATACGCTAGTCTACGCTGGTATATCGATGCCCCGTCTCGATACACCCACGACTAGGGACCTTGAAGGATTTACCTATAGACTACCATGTCCCCACTAGTATGATCCGCATCATAGTCCAGGTAGTCAAGTACACATCCTAAGGGCTTTACCAACATGTAACTACAAGACAGTTTAAAGAGACTAGTATACATGTTAAGATAAAGAGTAACCAGATAGCATACTATCATATCGAGCAAGAAAGTCATCTCTATATATGTCCAAGCATCCAATATAATATACATCATCAGTACAATACTGGCCTCTAGGGCATACATACAACTAACCCCCAGGAGGTAGGGCTGACCGTAAAGCAGTTCTCAATTACAAGAACATCTGAAGTAGATGCAAAACCATGCTTTTTCTTCAACTGGGTATCCTTGGAATCCATACAATCCTCTTTTCCTTGCTCATACTTATGACCGTTGTCACAAGTTAGAGCCGAACCAACGTTCCCCAGCCCCGAATAAGAATTCGGATCGGTCAAGCGATACATTTTATTATCTTGATTAGGGCGTGAAATGGTTGCTACCTGGAGAGAGAGAAAAGAAACACTCAGCGTGCGCTCATGAAAGATTAGATTGGTTTATTATTTTATCTAACCAGGATGGCTCCCACCGTTTCCTCAAATTCTTCTTAAAACCTTTTAAAAGAAGAAGTAGTCGGGATTAACTGCACGTCACAATACTTGCTTAACCTTTCAGCCAGGCTAGTTTTGGTACTTCGAGGGAGGTTTTCCAACGGTTTCGCGAAGTTTCTTAATTAAGTAACCTCTTTTCCCTGGAGGCGTAGCCCCGCTAACACCATTCTAGACACCTACTTGGTTTATAGCATTGATTGTTAAGTGAAATAATCTCCCGAGAGTAATCCAACTCATCATTGGGATCGGAATCCAACTATCATTGTGTGATGACCTAGATGGAATCCACTCCAGTCACCACACTCCAGAAGGTATGCTAAATTTGCAAGTTTCAGTTTCTTTAGAAACTCCCGATGTGGTTTTTGCCCCTAGGACCCAAATGACCTTGACTGAGCCAACATGTCAAAGGATCCTAGTCAAGTTTAACCCGTCATTATCTTGATTGCATTAGACCCATCCGTACGAGTCCTTGACTGAGCCAAAATGACCGCACGACTTTCCCAACCAGTCACATTGTATCCTACGGAAAAATATTACATTGCTACCGTACACTACGCCTCGGCTGAGCACGAAATACGTAGCACGAATACTAAGTAATACCAATCCGAAACGACGGAGGGCTACAGCTGGGTTTTGGCGAAAACCCGTTAACGTAATGAACTTGATATCGTTGAAGGAACGTGATACCCTTTTGAAAATATAGTGGCGAAAACTTTTGCTAAAGAGGTCACTCCCTGTGAAGGGATCTCGGCTCTTTCCTCGTCGAATGAGGTGCAGGATATTCTAAGCTGAATACCTCGATGCAAAGCAAGAATAATCGACTATAGTGAAGTTATTACCCTGACGCAAACTTTTGTCCAAGGGGTCACTCCCGATGAAGGGATCTCGGCCCTTTCCTCGTCGAATGAGGTGCTGGGCATTCATAACCGAATACCTCTGTGCAAAACAAAAGTGAACGTCCTTGCAATAACAGCTTTTTGAAAATTGTTCCAACAACGTCTTTTAGGTTTATTTTCTTGCATTAATTTAATGCGTCCCATCAATTAATCCTACCATTGCAGAAAACAACGAAAATATGACGTACGCTTATGCCATCCGCATTCGCCACGGGGTCCCGTCATCACCCGTTAGGTTACTTAACTAACGACAGAGCGGGGGCTGGACTAGCGCGGATGCAAAACATAAACAACGCCTAAATAGATATCATATATATATATATAAATCCATTCGTCAGATGCAATGATAGTGTTAGGTCCACGTTACCTCTCCCGGTACTTTCGGGGTTGCGGAAACGGTAAATCAAATTTTTTCTAAACTTTGTAACATGGACCGTAAAAGCCGGATCTTTGCTAAACAATATACTAGCATCCTAACATGAGATGTATCTACTCGGTTAGGGGTTATATCTCAACTTGAACTCCTTCTCTTCTTGTTGTTGTTCTTCTTTGATGTTCTTCTCTTCTTGTTGTTCTTCTCATTGCTTGCTCAATGGTTGATCCGGACTTCGGTCACCTCCGCGGCCTCCTTGAGTCGAAGACGATCCACCCGAGAGATGTACACCGAGCTCCACCTCAAGCCGAGGTAACTAAGGCAAGGAGATTGCTAATCTAGAAGCCTTAGGTTGTGTAAAGAAGATGTATGGATGTGTTTGTCAAGTAGAATCCTTTTTCTCTCAATACATGAGATCAAAGGAGAAATCAAGAGGAGGAAGAAGAAGGAGATTTTCTAGCAACCATGGAGCTTCTCCTTTTCAAGAGAGAGAATGAGAATAATATTATGATACAAAAGAAAAGAACCATGGTTGCAAATAATGCAAAACAACATCATTACTAATTCCATCAAGATAAAGTTGATGGCTACTTTGAAATGACCATTATCATAATCCAAAAGAAAAAGGAAAAGAAAAGAAAGGTGTAGAACCCTCTTGAAAGTCAATGGTCAACCCGGTCAACCGGTCAACAAAGTCAAGAGAGGTCAACGGGGTCAAATGGTCAATGCAATTAGCCATCATAAGATTATCACTAATAGGATTAGTAAATGATGTTCGCGGCTCATAATGGTTTTGACCAAACGAACTGTCAAAACCCTAATGAGCCTGCCACATAATGGTTTTGGCCGAACCAACTGCCAAAACCCTAATGAGGCACCTCCTCCTTCATCACTCCGAAAAACTGTGCATACACACCTGCATCCGTATTCCGTAGAATGCGGATACACAGAAGACAAAACAAATCCATCCGTGCAATACTAGGATCCGGCTTAAACCAAAGCCTACTAGTACTGCCTGCCCGAACACCATACGCACACAAGTGTACGTAAGTGATCGCAGCCCTGCCGTAAAACCATACGGCCTCTACACGTTTCGCTCAGTGCAGGGAAACTCTCTGTGTGGGACTCTAAAGACTCGACACTACGCTGGCAGTGGGTTTAACCACAGACCGCAAGCGGCACTAGCTGTACGTAACGGTCCCCAGGTAGATGTCGATAAGAAGGCCGATGAGGTACACCCATCCGAACTCCTACTGAGTCTGTATGTGACAATCTCCGTACAGTCCGGTCTGTTCGTCTGATACATCGCATGGCGGGCCTAGGGGGGCGGTAAACGTCAGTCCCCTAATAGCGGTACAAGTCGTGTCGGAGTGAAGCCCAGAACACTCTGAGATAACACTGGAAACCTACCAGTATATCTCGCTTGCCCTGGCCAGGGACTACTTGTGTAATGGCTCTCCTAGACACCGCGCGATGTCAACCCCCAATACCGGGAGAGACGAATCCTGTCTAACCGTCACTGCCTCCAAGTGCTTCGGGACTGCTCCCAACTACTACCTGTTTGCACGACTCAGTAGAGCCGTGGTAGGGTAGTAATCAAAGAACAGTGGGAACACACTCGAGGCGAAGTGACAGTGTCAAGTCAGCGGACTAAGCTGTACTCATGTCACCTGGGAACTGATAACTGACGATAGGTATAATACCAACCATCAGTTCCCGACGAGTCCTGTCCAGTGTACTCGTAACCTAACGAGCACCCGCATACTATCTCAAGTACGACGTACTGACGGCTGTGGGACAGACCGTCTCCCGTGCTGGGATGAGAAGCGCATACGCTAATCTACTCTGGAGTATCGATGCCCTATCTCGATACTCCCACGACTAGGGACGTGTATAAGGATGTGCTTATAGATTACTCAGCCCCCACGAGTGTGATCGCCATCACAACGCCGGTAATCAAGCAAAGATCCTAAGGGCTCTACTAATGCGTATAGGTGATATAATAAATAAACACACATGTACACATTAAAGCAGAGACAAACTAAGTAGCATACTACTATATTGAGCAAGATTGTCTGTACAACTGTGAATATCCCAAGCTTCCATCAAGTAATATACATACTAGTATGATACAGTAATGGCTTCTAGGGCATATACACTAACAATCTCCCACTTTCACTAAGGCCATGTACTGGTGTATCGAAGACCTATCATCTCGATCAGCCGCTCGAACTGAGTCTGGGGTAAAGCCTTCGTGAATGGGTCCGCAGTGTTGTCCTTTGTGTCCACTCTCCGCACCTCGATCTCCTGTCGATCAATGATCTCCCTGATCAGGTGATACCGCCTTAAGATGTGCCTGGATTTCTGATGGGACCTTGGTTCCTTCGCTAAAGCTATAGCCCCATTGTTATCGCAATACAAAGGTATTGGGTCAACAATGGACGGAACCACCTGAAGTTCACTAATGAACTTCTTCATCCAGACCGCCTCTTTTGCGGCATCGCTTGCAGCAATGTATTCAGCCTCCATCGTCGAGTCTGCGACGGTATCCTGCTTGGAACTCCTCCAACATACCGCCCCTCCGTTGAGGGTAAACACAAAACCCGAGACAGACTTGCTGTCATCTTTGTCACTCTGGAAGCTTGAATCGGTAAAGGACTCGACCCTGAGGTCTCCATTACCGTAAACCAGGAACATCTCCTTAGTCCTTCTTAGGTACTTGAGAATGTTGTTCACTGCTGTCCAGTGGTCCTCCCCTGGGTCTGACTGATACCGGCTTACCGCGCTCAACGCGTAAGCTACATCTGGTCTTGTACATAGCATCGCATACATTATAGATCCTACCGCCGAAGCGTAGGGTATAGTGCTCATGCGAACCCTCTCCTCGTCAGTCTTAGGAGACATCTTCTTGGAGAGGGTAATTCCGTGTAATGCGGGTATGTTACCGCGCTTGGAACCCTCCATACTAAATCTCTTTAGTACGGTCTCTATGTACCTGGACTGTGAAAGTCCCAACAGTTTCTTGGATCTATCTCTATAGATCTTGATCCCCAGAATGTACGAGGCATCACCCAGGTCCTTCATGGAGAACCTTTGTGACAAAAACAGTTTGACCGATTGTAGCATAGGAATGTCATTTCCTATCAAAAGAATGTCGTCCACGTACAAGACTAGGAATACGACAGTTCGTCCTACAATCTTCTTATATACACAGGGTTCATCTTCGTTCTTGATGAAATCAAATTCCTTGATTGCCTCATCAAAACAGATGTTCCAGCTCCGCGATGCCTGCTTTAATCCATAAATGGATTTAAGCAACTTGCACACCTTCCCGCTGCTCCCACTGTCTACGAAACCTTCTGGTTGATCCATGTAAACGCACTCTTCCAAACAACCGTTTAGGAAAGCCGTTTTAACATCCATCTGTCAGATTTCATAGTCATGGAAGGCAGCAATGGCAAGTAGGATCCGAATGGATTTGAGCATAGCCACCGGAGAAAAAGTTTCATCGTAGTCCAAACCAGGTCTTTGACGAAAACCTTTTGCAACGAGTCTAGCTTTATAGGTTTCCACCTGCCCATCTACACCAAGTTTCCTTTTGTAGATCCATTTGCATCCAACGGGTTTTACCCCAGGTGGAGCAATATCCAAGGTCCACACTTTATTGGCGTACATGGACTCCATTTCGGATTGCATTGCTTCCTGCCACTTATCAGAGTCCCTACTGATAATGGCTTGCCTGAAACTGGTAGGGTCATCTTCCTCCAAGATGCAATCCTCTCGATCCCCGTCAATGAGAAAACCGTAGTATCTCTCGGGCGGATGAGAAATCCTACCAGATCTGCGGAGTGGCTGAGGTTCGTTTGGGGTTATTGAATCTAGCGGTTCCTCCAAATTTTCTGTTAAAGCTTGTGTTTCTGGAATTTCATCCAGTTCTACCGTGCTGCCACTAATGTTTTTAACAAGAAATTCTTTTTCTAAAAATGTGGCATTTCTTGAAACAATTATCTTCTGTTCCTCTGCATGGTAGAATAGATACCCACTTGAATCTTTTGGGTATCCCACAAACTTACACAAAACTGGCCGTGCCTCAAGTTTGTCTGGGTTCTGCTTTTTGACATAAGCTGGGCAACCCCAAATCTTAATACGTTTAAGATACAAACTTTTACCACTCCATATTTCATACGGAGTCTTAGGCACGGATTTGGATGGAACTTGATTCAATAGATGTGCTGCAGTTTGAAGTGCATATCCCCAGAATGAAAGAGGTAACTCAGCACTACTCATCATGGAGCGAACCATATCCAATAGGGTACGATTCCTCCGCTCCGAAACACCGTTGTGCTGTGGTGTATAAGGAGGAGTAAGCTGAGAGAGAATACCATTATCTTTTAAGTAATCTAGGAATTCCGTGCTTAAGTACTCCCCTCCCCTGTCAGACCGGAGGATCTTGATACTTTTGCCTGTCTGGTTCTCTACTTCGTTTCTGAATTCCTTGAATTTCTCAAAAGCTTCAGATTTGTGTTTCATCAGATACACATATCCGAACCTAGAGAGATCGTCAGTGAATGTGATGAAGTACGAGAACCCACCCCTTGCATGTATAGACATCGGACCACACACATCACTGTGTATGAGTCCCAAGAGCTCTCTTGCTCTTTCTCCATGTCCGGTGAACGGAGATTTGGTCATCTTCCCTTTGAGACAAGACTGACAAGTTTCATAAGATGAAAACTCGAACGCATCCAAGAGTCCATCTTTATGCAACTTACTCAGTCTTTTCTCTCCGACATGACCAAGTCTACAATGCCACAAGTAGGATTCATTCGTATCTGAATTCTTCCTCTTGCGTGTGTTTTGTATATTGAGAACTGTATTCTGATTTAGAACGTAGATACCATTACACAGTGTACCCTCTGCAACCAGTACCTTATGAAGGTAAATGTTCATGATATTCTTTTCAAGAACAAAGTTATATCCATCTTTATCGAGTAAAGAAACTGATATGATGTTGCAAACCATGGAGGGTACATAGTAGCAATCGTTCAAAATCATAGTCTTGCCATTTGGCAATACTAGGTGATATTCACCGACGGCTGCCGCATTAACTTGTGCTCCGTTCGCTACTCTGAGCGACATATCACCCGGTGCAACTTTCCTACTTTTCTCAGTCCCTGCAATAAATTACAGATATGAGATCCTGATCCGGTATCAAGTACCCAGGAGGTAGGGCTGACCGTAAAACAGTTCTCAATTGCAAGAACACCTGAAGTAGATGCAAAACCATGCTTCTTCTTCAACTGGGTATCCTGGAAATCCATACTTTCCCCTTTCCCATTCTCATACTCATGACTGTTGTCACAAGTTAGAGCTGAACCAACTTTCCCCAGTCCCGAATAAGAATTCGGATCGGTCAAGCGATACATTTTATTATCTTGATTAGGGCGTGAAAAGGTTGCTGCCTGGAGAGAGAGAAAAGAAACACTCAGCGTATGCTCTTGCAAGATTAGATTGGTTTATTAATTTATCTAACCAGGATGTCTCCCACTGTTTCCTCAAATTCTTCTTAAAACCCTTTTAAAAGAAGAACTAGCCGGGTTTTTAATTCACGTCACAATACTTGCTTAACCTTTCAGCCAGGCTAGTGTCGGTACTTCGAGGGAGGTTTTCCAACGCTTTCGCGAAGTTCCTTAATTAAAGAACCTCTTTTCCCTGGGGGCGTAGCCCCGCTAACACCTTTCTAGACACCTACTAGGTTTATAGCATTGATCGTTAAGTGAAATAATCTCCCGAGAGTAAACCAACTCATCAGTGGGATCGGGATCCAACTGTCATTGTGTGATAACCTAGATGGAATCCACTCTAGTCACCACACTCCAGAAGGTATGCGAAATCTGCAAGTTTCAGTTCTTTTGAAACTCCCGATGCAGTTTTTGCCCCTAGGACCCAAGTGATCTTGACACAGTCAACAAATCAAAAAGTCCTAGTCAAGTTCATCCCGTCATTATCTTGATTGCATTAAACCCACCTGCATAACCCTTGACACAGTCAACAAGGTTCTACAGATGTCCTAACCAATCACATTGTATCCAGCAAATAAGCTACACTTAGCTACCGTTCACTGCGCCTTGACACAGTCAACAAACGCAGCACGAATACTAAGTATAACTTATAAGAAATGACGGAGGGCTACGGCTGGGTTTTTGGCGAAAAAACCCGTTAACGTAATGAACTTGATATCGTTGAAGGAACGTGATACATCCTTTTGAAAAACATAGTGGCGAAAACTTTTGCTAAAGAGGTCACTCCCTGTGAAGGGATCTCGGCTCTTTCCTCGTCGAGTGAGGTGCTGGGCATTCGTAAGATGAATACCTCGATGCAAAGCAAGAATAATCGACTATGGTGAAGTTATTACCCTGACGCAAACCTTTTGTCCAAGGGGTCACTCCCGATGAGGGGATCTCGGCCCTTGCCTCGTCGATTGAGGTGCTGGGCATTCATAACCGAATACCTCGATGCAAAACAAAAAGATGAACGTCTTTGTAATAACAGCTTTTTGAAAAACTTGTTCCAACAACGTCTTTTAGGTTTATTTTCTTGCATTAGTTCTTTTAATGCGTCCCATCATTTAAATCCTACCATTGCAGAAAACAACCAAAATATGACGTACGCTTATGCCATTCGCATTCGCCACGGGGCCCCGTCATCACCCGTTAGGTTACTTAACTAACGACAGAGCGGGGGCTGGGCTAGCGCGGCTGTAAAACATAAGCAACGCCTAAATAGTTATTATATATAGATATACTGCAATGAAAACCAATCCAGATCACAGATGAACACTTTGGATATACTAGGAACCCGCGATTCGTTCGAGCCTGCAACGAAAAGCGGATTACACGGTCGCGATGAATAGCCAATACCCCACCCAAGACCCCTACGGGTGCGGCAAACTACCCGCCAAGTATCCGAAGCGAAGCAACCTCCCTCAATGCCATGAGTAGGCCACTCGGCACTTCGAGATACCCGGTAGTTTGTGCACCCCCTCCATGGGTCTATCCTAGGAGCAAAAACAGTAAAAAGAATTATACAATGACGGCTACAACCCCGACCCGGTTGTGCGACCAAACAAATAATATTACATCAATTTACAAATTTATTACATGAATGAAAGAAAAGAAACTCTCATCTCACATCCACCCCGGCTATTCATCCGCGACAATCCAACGAGTTCATATACACAAACCATCAACAACAATCACAGATCACAGATATGTATAACCCCGACTAATCGTCATATAGCGATTAGCCGACGTTCAATACATAAGAACAACACAGATATAACCTTTATAGTCAAAGTATATTGAAGTTCGGAAAAATACGGAATTATAGGCCCCCAAAAACAAATTTCTATTCTGGAAAATCTGGGCACATATAATATATCTGAAAAATCCTAAAACCACGTCAGAAACAAACTGCACCAAAAACGACACAGTAACTCACCAAGTTGGCCGCGGTTCCGCGGCAATAGCTTGCTATTGCCGCGGAAACGCGGCGCCTTGGTCGATTCACTGTCTCGTGTTTGGTGGCTTTCTTCTAAAAACCCTGAGATGAATTTTGGAGTATAACAAATTTTGTTTTGACCAGAAAATATTTTAACAGAAACTCAGGTTTTTATAACTTGGTTTTTTCGATTTTTCCGTTTCGAACTTCGATACACTTTACTACCAAGCTAGTTTATGTTTAGTTAGGCTCTGATACCACTGTTAGGTCCACGTTACCTCTCCCGGTACTTTCGGGGTTGCGGAAACGGTAAATCAAAATTTTTCTAAACTTTGTAACATGGACCGTAAAAGCCGGATCTTTGCTAAACAATATACTAGCATCCTAACATGAGATGTATCTACTCGGTTAGGGGTTATACCTCAACTTGAACTCCTTCTCTTCTTGTTGTTGTTCTTCTTTGATGTTCTTCTCTTCTTGTTGTTCTTCTCATTGCTTGCTCAATGGTTGATCCGGACTTCGGTCACCTCCGCGGCCTCCTTGAGTCGAAGACGATCCACCCGAGAGATGTACACCGAGCTCCACCTCAAGCCGAGGTAACTAGGGCAAGGAGATTGCTAATCTAGAAGCCCTAGGTTGTGTAAAGAAGATGTATGGATGTGTTTGTCAAGTAGAATCCTTTTTCTCTCAACACATGAGATCAAAGGAGAAATCAAGAGGAGGAAGAAGAAGGAGATTTTCTAGCAACCATGGAGCTTCTCCTTTTCAAGAGAGAGAATGAGAATAATATTATGATACAAAAGAAAAGAACCATGGTTGCAAATAATGCAAAACAACATCATTACTAATTCCATCAAGATAAAGTTGATGGCTACTTTGAAATGACCATTATCATAATCCAAAAGAAAAAGGAAAAGAAAAGAAAGGTGTAGAACCCTCTTGAAAGTCAATGGTCAACCCGGTCAACCGGTCAACAAAGTCAAGAGAGGTCAACGGGGTCAAATGGTCAATGCAATTAGCCATCATAAGATTATCACTAATAGGATTAGTAAATGATGTTCGCGGCTCATAATGGTTTTGACCAAACGAACTGTCAAAACCCTAATGAGCCTGCCACATAATGGTTTTGGCCGAACCAACTGCCAAAACCCTAATGAGGCACCTCCTCCTTCATCACTCCGAAAATCTGTGCATACACACCTGCATCCGTATTCCGTAGAATGCGGATACACAGAAGACAAAACAAATCCATCCGTGCAATACTAGGATCCGGCTTAAACCAAAGCCTACTAGTACTGCCTGTCCGAACACCATACGCACACAAGTGTACGTAAGTGATCGCAGCCCTGCCGTAAAACCATACGGCCTCTACACGTTTCGCTCAGTGCAGGGAAACTCTCTGTGTGGGACTCTAAAGACTCGACACTACGCTGGCAGTGGGTTTAACCACAGACCGCAAGCGGCACTAGCTGTACGTAACGGTCCCCAGGTAGATGTCGATAAGAAGGCCGATGAGGTACACCCATCCGAACTCCTACTGAGTCTGTATGTGACAATCTCCGTACAGTCCGGTCTGTTCGTCTGATACATCGCATGGCGGGCCTAGGGGGGCGGTAAACGTCAGTCCCCTAATAGCGGTACAAGTCGTGTCGGAGTGAAGCCCAGAACACCCTGAGATAACACTGGAAACCTACCAGTATATCTCGCTTGCCCTGGCCAGGGACTACTTGTGTAATGGCTCTCCTAGACACAGCGCGATGTCAACCCCCAATACCGGGAGAAACGAATCCTGTCTAACCGTCACTGCCTCCAAGTGCTTCGAGACTGCTCCCAACTACTACCTGTTTGCACGACTCAGTAGAGCCGTGGTAGGGTAGTAATCAAAGAACAGTGGGAACACACTCGAGGCGAAGTGACAGTGTCAAGTCAGCGGACTAAGCTGTACTCATGTCACCTGGGAACTGATAACTGACGATAGGTATAATACCAACCATCAGTTCCCGACGAGTCCTGTCCAGTGTACTCGTAACCTAACGAGCACCCGCATACTATCTCAAGTACGACGTACTGACGGCTGTGGGACATACCGTCTCCCGTGCTGGGATGAGAAGCGCATACGCTAATCTACTCTGGAGTATCGATGCCTTATCTTGATACTCCCACGACTAGGGACGTGTATAAGGATGTGCTTATAGATTACCCAGCCCCCACGAGTGTGATCGCCATCACAACGCCGGTAATCAAGCAAAGATCCTAAGGGCTCTACTAATGCGTATAGGTGATATAATAAATAAACACACATGTACACATTAAAGCAGAGACAAACCAAGTAGCATACTACTATATTGAGCAAGATTGTCTGTACAACTGTGAATATCCCAAGCTTCTATCAAGTAATATACATACTACTATGATACAATAATGGCCTCTAGGGCATATACACTAACAGATAGCCATTCCAGATCACAGATGAACACATTGGATATATTAGGAATCCGCGATTCGTTCGAACCTGCAACGAAAAGCGGATTACACGGTTGCGATGAATAGCCAATACTCCACCCTAGACCCCTACGGGTGCGGCAAACTACCCGCCAAGTACCCGAAGTGAAGCAACCTCCCTCAACAACGTGAGTAGGCCACTCGGCACTTCGTGATACCCGGTAGTTTGTGCACCCTACCTTGGGTCTATCCTAGGAGCAAAAACAGTAAAAAGAAATTATACAATGGCGGCTACAACCTCATCCCGAATGTGCGGCCATACAAATAATATTACATCAGTTTACATATTAAATGAATTGAAAGATAAAGAAAACTCTCATCTCACAACCCCCGGCTATTCATCCGCGACAATCCAACGAATTCATATACACAAACCATCAACATTACAGATCACAGATATGTATAACCCCCACTAATCGACGTATAGCGATTAGCAGACGTTCAATACATATATCACACCACAGATATAACCCATTAGCCAAAGTCTACAGAAAATCGATCAAAATACGGATTTGTAACCACCCCAAAAACAATTTTTGTTCTCTGGAAATTCTGGGCAGAAACAAACCATCCTAAAAATCCCAAAACACCATCATAAGAACACTGCAAGAAGTTTGACCCACGGCTGAGTCAACTCGGCCGCGGATCCGCGGCTAGAGCATGCTCTCTCCGCTGTTCCGCGGCGAGTTAAGCGACTCACTGGATCAAATTACTTCCTTGTTCTGTAAAAACCCTGAGCCGATTTTTAGTATGTGATTTATTATTTTTTGAACAGATCTAAAAATCGGCAGAAAGTTAGCTTTTTCGGCGTGTTTTGCGGTTTTTTGTCCGATCGAAATTCTAGATACTTTGCTAACTTTCTAGTTTGTGTTTAGCTAGGCTCTGATACCACTGTTAGCTCCACGTTGCCCACCCCGGTGCTTACGGGGAGGCGGAAACGGTATAAAAAATCGATTTTTAGAACTCAAGGCAACATGGACTAAAAGGAGGATCTTTGCTAAACAAAAACTAACAACTATGCTAAGAGATTTAGCTACTCGGTTAAAGGGTTATACCTTAGTCTTGAACTCCTTCTCTTCTTGCTCTTTGGAGTGGGATGAACGGGTCCTCCTTGTTGTCTTCTCTTGCCGAAGAAAGATCCACCCGAGGGCCTCTACCTTTGGCTCCTACCTCAAACTAGAGGTAACTAAAGTGCTTGGTGTGCTAAACCTAGAACCTTAGGATGAGTAGAGAGTAATTTTGGTGTTTTATCTCAAAAGTAAAATGGTTCTCAACTCATGAGAGGGGAGAGCTTTGAGAGAGAGGAAGAGGATGAGAGAGAATAAGCATGAGAGAATGAGGATAATATCAACCATCCTCACATATATGTGAATTATGATAATTAAATAATTAATCAAAGATAATAGTGATGGTTAACTTGAAATGACCATTATCATTTCACATTAATGAATTTTGCAAGAATCAAAGAGCATCTTTCATGTGAAATGATGATGGTCAATTTGTCAACATAGGTCAACAAGTCAACCATAGTCAAATGGTCAACAACCCTAACCATAACACAATTATAATTAATTAATATTAATAATCATATTTCACATATACATTAGGGTTAAGAAAAAGACAACGGTTATCAACCCTAATAAAAGTCCTCTGCCTCTGCCTCAGTCAACTGTGCATACACACCCGTATCCATGTTCCGAGGAACACGAATACAATGAGATAAAACCAATCCCAAAACATATACTAGGATCTGGCTTAAACCAAAGCCCGCTAGTATTAGCTGTCCGGACACCAAACGTGCATAAGTGCGCGGATGTGAACGAACCCCGTCGCAAAACCATGCGACCTCTACTCTGTTTTGCCCAAAGGCGAATAACCCTCTGTGCGGGACTCTAAAGACTCGACACTACGCTGGCAGTGGATTTAACCACAGACCGCAAGCAGTACTAGCTGTACGTAACGGTCCCCAGGTAGATGCCGATAAGAAGACCGACGAGGTGAACCCATCTGAACTCCTACTGAGCCTGAATGTGATAGTCTCCGTACAGTCCGGTCTGTTCGTCTAAGGGTATCGCATGGCGGGCCCTAGAGGGGCGGTAAACGTCAGTCCCCTAATAGCGGTACAAGTCATGTCGGAGTGTATCCCAGAACACCCTGAGATAACACTGGAAACCTACCAGTATATCTCTCTTGCCCTGGCCAGGGACTTTGTGTAATGACTCTCCTAGACACAGCATGATATCAACCCCCAATACCGGGAGAGACGAATCCTGTCTAACCATCACTGCCTCCAAGTGCTTCGGGACTGCACCCAACTGCTACCTGTTTGCACGACTCCTTTGAGCCGTGGTAGGGTAGCAATCTAAGAACAGTGGGAACACACTCGAGGCGAAGTGACAGTGTCAAGTCAACGGACTAAGCTGTACTCATGTCACCTAGGAACTGATAACTGACGATAGGTATAATACCAACCAACAGTTTCCGACGAGTCCTGTCTAGTGTACTCGTAACCTAACGAGCACCTGCATACTATCTCCAGTACGACGTACTGATGGCTGTGGGACAGACCATCTCCCCTGTTGGGAAGAGAAGTGTATGCACCAGTCTACTTTGGAGTATCGATGCCCTGTCTCGATAATCCTACGACTGGGGACCAAGAATAAGGATGTGCTTATAGATTACCCAGCCCCCACTAGTGTGATCGCCATCACAACGCCGGTAGTCAAGCAAAGATCCTAAGGGCTCCATCAATATGTTTCAGCGATATGTGAAAAGAAACATACACACATATTAAAATAGAAACAAACCAAGTAGCATACTATTATATCGAGCAAGACTTTCGTAAAACCGTATATATATATATCCCAAGCCTCCAAAATGTATTATACAAACTAGTACTATACAATAATGGCCTCTAGGGCATACATATCTGACAAATCAAACACTACAAAGGCACACAACTCATTAGACGTTTTATCTTCAACTGGTGAATTATTTGGAACACTTGATAGATATTCAAAACCGGAGTTGTGGGATTCAATTGAGGATGGGTAGGTTTGATTTGAAAGTGTGTACAGCTCACTCTTACCACTCAAATTCTCACTCTGTCAAACCGCTTCATCATACATTGGAAAATTTTGAGCTAGTTGGAAACTATCTACCGAGTTACTAGGTTGTATAAGGGCGGCCATGGACGCATTCAGCTCCATAATTTGTTTTCTTGACGCTACCAAAAAATCTTCCAACGACTGTTCCAAACTAGACATGGGTTGTGAAGGGGTTTCAGTAAAAAATTTAATGTTGTTTGGATACTGGAAACTCCCAAATGGCTGTGTAGAAGCAACGTCTAGGGAAGGTGCGAAAGTCGGGTAGGACTGGTAGGAATTGAATGGTTGGACAGGAGTAGGATCAACATTTGCATAAAAAGATGAATGGACTTGTTGATCCCAAGAACTAGAAGTGTTGAAAGGAGTGAAAGATCGGTTACGAGATTGTTCAATATGTTCAGTAATAGACATGGGTTTCGGAGTTACCTCCAGACTCTCAAAAGGGGTATCAACGTAAGAAAGTGGTGAATGTTGAAACGGTTGATACAAAGTGGATTGCGGAGTCCAACTGTTTCTCCTAAACGCTTCTATTCGATCTTTCAAAGAAATTTTGGGCATGGAGGGGTCGTCCGTAATTCGACCAAAACGATGAGCGTAGGAATTAATGTCTGGTTGAGAGTATCAAAGTTCGGCAAGAGTTTTGCGAGGTGGGGTACCCATGATGTAAGAAAGGAGAAGAAAAAAGAATGTGATGATTTTTTATTATTATTTTTTTTTTAAAAAAAATTTTAATTTTTTTTTTATAAAGAAATTGTTTGTTTTGGGGATTTTGAAATTTTTGAAAGTGTTTTTTTTAGAAAGTTTTTTGCAAAATTTTTACGGACTACTACACACTTTCAAACAGTCACAATATAAGCATGCACAATCAAGCCTAGAGCTAAGGTCTCCTAAGCCAACTAGACTGCTCCTAACTGTTCCAAAGGGCAAGTTGTAAGATTCTCGAATCGCCTCTTCACCGCCAATTGTGGGGAGGTAAGCACTAGAAAAGAAAGGAGAGATTCGCTCACGAATCATCGTGAGACGAGCCTTTTAAAATTACCTTTCCCACTTGTCTAGCCTAGGCACCACAAAGTCAGGTTTAGATAAACGATCGATACCTACAACTTTTCTTTTGTCTTAATGAGCACGACAGTCCTTATTGGCCGAGTCTAATATTTTTTAATTAACTCGAGAGTTGATGCAAAATGTTTTTTTGTGATTTTTGGGGTCTTAGAAAGGGTAATGAAATCCCCATCCAATCTGGATTGGTGTTATAGCCCCTTAAAAGTCCATTTTAAAAATGCAAAGCAGTAAGCACACAAAAATCTAAAACACTTTCCAAATTTTTTTATTATTTTGCAGCGCAAAGAATCCTGCACAAAAACAATTTATTGGAGAGGGAGAAAGATTTTACGCAAAGAACCCTGCAGGAAAAATTTTCAGTGGAGCTCAGGATAGGAGAGAAGAAAAAGGAGATACTTACAAAAATTTTGATTTGCCGACATCACCCTTTGACTGCGGTTCCATGGTCAAACTGTCAATTCTGCCGCTGTTCCGCGGCGGTTTAGGTGGTTTAAATCTCCAAATTTTTTCTGTTTGTTGTTATGATTCTCCTCTGTCTGTTCAGAGAATCTGTTTGTTGATTTGTTCACTAGTTTTTTCCAGATCTGAATCAGTCCATCTTCTTTTCCTGCGCAATTCACACAATACCTCTAAAAAAGAACAAGATGAATTTTTTATTTTTTTATTTTTTTTTGTTTTAAAATTTTTCAATTTTTATAATTTTAATTTTTTATTAAATTTTTTTTTAACCCGAAATTACACAAAGAAAGAGACTATCATCTCTCCGGCATCGGCGCCATTTGATTGTAGATGATTTTGCGTACGTGGCTTTGAAATCAAAGAATTAACCGCAATCAATAACGGTGTCGCTTGGTAGCTAGCCGGTTGAGTACGGGTCGGTCCACAGGGAGATGGATTCCTTTTCTTTATGTTTTAACGAGTTAAATCCAAAAGATTTTGGGTTTTAATTTAAGATCTAAGAATGGGATAAAAGTTTATAAAAAGCTTGCTAGGGTTAAAATTAGGTTAGTTTTGAAAATCAATTATTCTCACTGCTTTCTTTGCCCTAATTAAGATCTTTTGGGTGTTAAGGTAATAGTTAACAAAGGGGACTAGCACGATCGGGAAGAAACTAAGTTTCTTCCCTTTGGTCCTTGTCCGTACTTTCTTAACTCTTAGGCCTAACCTCTATGGAAATCAAACACAACAGGTCTTTAACTATGGAATCACCGCTCCCTCGTGGGATAGGGTGCTGTAGTGAGCGGTGTGTGTATGTTTGCATAGAGTCCTACTTTAAATATTGAACGGGCAAGAAAGGGGTGTGAGATTTTCATCTCTCAAACCTTCCCCAAACCTAACCCTAATAAGTGAGGAACTACTCACTCATTAGGGAATTAATAAAGGAATTCATTTTTATGTGATTTTCTTTTAAGTAACTACGGCAGATAAAAAATTGCGGAAAATAAGTACGGCAGAGAAATAAAATTGCTAGATAAAAAATGCAAGATAAAAAAAACTTACTTCTTTATTGATGCACTCCTTGACAATTACAGGAATTGAAAATTTTAAACTAGAGAAATAAAAAGAGGCATCTCAAAAGAGGCACCCAAAAAGAGGCACGCTCCAAAAAGAGCTGTAGGATTCCTATTTATAGATAATAGAAACCCTAGAGTTTACATCTGATCCATATCTAGAATTACAAAAATACCCTAAGAAAACCGGGTCAATGCACCGACTCCACCGACACGCACCGACACGTGCGACGCACGACCGAGGATCCGCGGCCATATGCCTTGTTTGGCCGCGGATCCGCGACCATCTTGGAGGCTCTCTGTCTCAATTTTCCAGGGTTGCTTTCTGTTGCTTTTTCCTTCTTTTTTCTTTACTTGGTTCTTCAAAATCTTTTCTAGTTTCTTCCAGATTTCCACAGTGCAGAATGTTGTGGACTTTTAACGTTCGCTTCGTATTGAAGTCTTGAATCTTGTGCTGCCTTCGTACATTGTGCAATTGAACTGTTAATTGATCTTCACTTGTTTCTTAAACTGTAGGCGGCATCATAAAGATTTTTCTATTTGTTGGTCGTAATCTCACTTTTGTAGCGTCTTTTCACCATTTTCACTGTATTGTTCCGAGAACCTGTAACCTGCAACTATTTAGCAGACAAGGATCAAAAGCGCCTATTTATTTATAAAATGATTAAGAATGGGGAATATAATAATGAAAAATTCTGATATGAACAGGTACTCATCCAATCCATCCCGAGAATTGCGTCATAGCTGCCTGTTCCGATCAAAAAGAAATTCGTATAGAATTCCCTGCCACACACCACAACCGGACAGGATCTACATTCTTGACTAGATACTATAGCTGTTGGAGATAGTGCTCTTAGAGTCAATTATTGGATCACAGGAACGTGATTGCAATGATTGAGGGATGACCTATCCCGGTAGGACAGTCTTACTCAAGATGATAGTATGCTATCTGGTTTACCTTTATCATCGTGTACTACTTTAGGTGACCTGACAGGTCGCTATTACACGTTGATAGAGCCCCTAGGATTCTTGCTTGACTGCCAGCAGCATGAGGGCGATCATATACGTGAGAGCTGGTAGTCTATAAGCACATCCTTAAAAGGTCCCTAGTCGTGGGAGTTTCGAGACAGGGCATCGATTCTCTAGAGTAGACTAGTGTATACAGTCGAGACCCCGACGAGGGGCGGTGGCCGGTCTTACAAGCCACTGGTGTCAATTGGTTCACCTAAGATGTATACAGGTGCTCATTGGGTTATGAGTACACCGGACAGGACTCGCCGGGAACATGCTAGTTGGTCTTATACCTGATGTCAGATAGCAGTTCCCTAGTGACATACGTACAGGTTAGTTCATCGACCTAAGGATCGTCATTTGTCTCGTGTGAGTTCCCACTGTACTTTGATTACTACCTTACCACGCTCAAAGGAGACGTGCAAACAGGTTTTAGTTGGGTACAGTCCCGAGCCACATGGAGGCAGTGAGCGGATCTTCAGGGGTTCGTCTCTCCCGGTATTGGGGGAGAGGTCGCGCTGTGTCTAGGAGAGCTATTACACGAAGTCCTTGGCCAAGGCAGGAGATTTACTGGTAGGTATTCCAGTAGTATCTCAGGGTGTTCTGGGCTACACTCCGACACGACTTGTACCTCTTTTGGGGGTCTGATTTTTACCAACCCTCTATTCTCGCCATGCGATGCTCATAGACGAACGGACCGGACTGTACGGATATTGTCACTGACAGGCTCAGTAGGGTGTCAGGATGAGTTCGCTCATCGACGTCCCTTTTGGTCAATAGCTGGTAGCCTGTTACGTATGGCTAATACCTCTGACGTGCTAGTGGTTAAATCCACAGCCATAGTATTGACGAGTCTTTAGAGTCGCCCACAAAACAGTTTCTCCAGTTTCGGGCGAAACGCTGTAGAGGCCGTATGGAGATATGGCAGAGTTCGATCAGATACGTGCGGTATTGCACGAATCATGATCGGACGGTTTATACTAGCGGGCTTTGGTTTAAGCCGGATCCTAGTATAGTACAGTGTAGATTTGTCTCAGTGCATTTGTATTCGGTCAGAATACAAATGCGGGTATGTATATACAGTAGCGGGGTTTTCCTGTAATTTATTACGGGATCAGTTTTTTGGAGTTGCCAGTTTGCTTTCCGTTTCGGCCATATTTCTTTGTATCTATCATTGGCCGAAGATTGGTGGAGGAGGGCTTATTTGCATTTGTGCAAATAAGCATTTGTGGAGGGTGGTATTTGCATATTATTGTATCATGATAGTTCCACCATCACTTTGACTTCATAACCTCATGATTGCTTGACTTTTGTTTGTGATGATTAGTTGGTGGAGTGTTGGACCTTGTCTTGTGATCATGCTTCATGATAACTCCACACTCTCTCTTTCATTATTGAGATACACCCCCCTTTGGACTTTGACCCTCTCCTCCTCATCACATGTGGCCGGCCAATTCTTCATGGGCTGTCCCAATTTTTGGGTGAGAGAATTACTCTCATTTGGCTTTGAAAAATGATAGAGCTCCTCGTCCAAAACGTTCATTCCTCTACCTCCACCACATGGCAACTCCTCAAAACCCCAAAGAGACAAATTATTCTACAGTTAACCTACAGCAACCTTGGGCACGTCGGCTCGCCAACTTCGTGCCCGAGTTGCCTCGGACCAGAGGTGGGAGCCCGTAAAAGAAGCCGGCGATGTGGTGCCCTTCCGGCGACGAGGTGGAGACCGGAGATTCCGCGGGGAGATCGGGACGACGACGAGAAGACCGAAGGAAACGGATCGCTCGGTATATCTCTCTTCCCATCTTGTAGTTAGCTAGTAGTTAGGTTAATGGCCCAATCCGGGATTTTTCTGCGCGGTGGTGCCGGTTTACTAGTTGTAAAGTTTTTCGTTTCCGCGTTTCCGGCGTCGGTTTGACGGCCGGGGCGCTGCCGTACACTTACACTGGTATCAGAGCCACGCCATTAACCTAGTCCAGCTTTGTCTAATGTGTTTACATTCCGATCGAACAAAATTCCAAAAACCACGTTTTCATGTGCATCAGTTTCTGTCGAAATTTTTTTGGCTCCAAAATTTTTTCAGGTAGTTGCAGAATGATGTGCAGGGAAGTATAAGAACTCTGGTAAAATTTGGTCGCCTGAACCCATTACCCCACCACGGAACGGCGGCCAAACCCATGCTTGGGCCGCGGTTCCGCCGCCAATTTCACTGTTCAGCGTATCAAAATTTTACAGAGGCTCTTGGAACTAAAAATAGGGGTTTTGGTATATTATTTTTGGGCCCAGAATTTCTTTATGTGCTACAGTAGTGCTTGGGGCCCACCTGGGTAAATTTTGATCGATCGAAAATTTTAAACACATTAGTTCATAGTATTTACATTATATCTGCGACCGTGAATGTCACTTAATCGGTAAATCCTGTCTAACTGTTATAGCCCGGTTAGACGGATTTGCGAACGTGACATTCACGTTGATGTTCTGTGATTATGCTGTGATGTTGCAGATTGGTCGTGGGGATAGCCTGGATGCAATGCTAGTACAGTTTTGGTTGTATTATGTACATTTGTTATTGCGGGGCGAGCGTCCGACATGTGGACTGCCGTCACTGCCTGTTTGTATTATTCTTTTGGGGCACGACCGGGTCGAGGTCGATGTACCCGTTGTATGTATATTTTACTTTCTGTACTAGGATTACCCCGCGGAGGGGTGCACGGATAGCCGGATTCTAGAGGGCAACGAGCCCGCATCTCATGGCATTGAGACGGAGGGGGCCTCACTCTAGAATTGGCGGGCTATTCGCCGCACTCGTAGGGGGTACAGGTTGACCCAGGAGGGGTGCCCAAGTTACCGGATTCCGTGAAGTGCTGGGTGGTCCATTCACGTTGCTGAAGGGGGCTGCCTCGCTTCAGGTTTTGGCGGGTAACTTGCCGCGCCCGTAGGGGTCTAGGATTTCATTGCACAGGCTATCCATACGACCAGGGGAACGTCGAGTTTTAGTAGCGGCTCTGTGAAACCCGGGGATCCCAGATATCTGTATTGTTTTGTGATGCTGATTACATTTCTGTGATGTTGCATTTTATCACGCCTTGAGCGAAAATTATATATTGATATATATATATATATACTAGTAGATGTTGTATATGTTTTGCATCCGCGCTAGTCCAGTCCCCGCTCTGTCGTTAGTTAACTAACCTAATGGGTAATGACGGGACCCAGTGGCGAATGAGGATGGCATATACGTACATCATTATTTTCGTTCTTTATTGGTGTGATCAATTGATGGGACTGCGTTGATTCGGATCAATGCAAGTTAAAAACAAACCTAATCTGATGTTGTTGGAACATTTTTCAAAAGGCTGTTATTGCAAGGACGTTCACTTTTGTTTTGCACAGTGGTATTCAGTTGGAATATCCTGCTCCTCAGTCGACAAGGCAAGTGCCGAGATCCCTTCACCGAGAGTGACCCCTTGGACAAAAGTTTGCGTCAGGGCAATAACTTCACTACAGCCGATCACTTTTGCTTTGCATCGTGGTATTCAGTTGGAATATCCTGCACCTCATTCTACGGGGAAAGAGCTGAGATCCCTTCCCCGGGAGTGACATCTTTAGCAAAAGTTTTCGTTACTATATTTTTCTAAAAAGCTATCAGTTCCTTCAACGATATCAAGTTCATTACGTTAAAGGTTTTCGCCAGAAACCATTCGTAGCCCTCCGTCGTTTCATATGGGTGGTCAATAGTATTCAAGCTGTGTATGTTGGCCAAAGTCAAGGCACAGTGATTGGTAGCTATTGGCTATTCATATGCAGCATAGATAGATGCGTTGGTTTGGGGCAGTCGTACTACTATTTTGGCCAAAATCAAGGGTATGTACAGGTGGGCTCAAATTAACCTGGAGAATGACGGGTAGAACTTGACATGTGACTTATGATATGTTGGCCAAAGTCAAGGTCATATGAGCATGGGGTAAAAATCACATCGGGAGTTTCTAAAGAAACTGAAACTTGCCAGATATGCGCATACCTTCTGGAGTGTGATAACGTGAGCGGATTCCGCAATGTTATCATGCGATGATAGTTGGATCCCGATTCCCACTGATGAGTTGGCTTACTCCTCGGGTGATCCCGACTAATTCTTCTTTCAGGTTTGGAGACGAATTTGACGGTACAGTGGGAGGTTTTCAGATTAGATAAATTTGTAACCATTCTGATCTAGGTTAGAGTGCATGCTGAGTGTTTCTTTTCTCTCTCTTTCTGGCAGCAACCATTGACCCGACCCTAAGACTATGACTCAGTGACCAAAATTGACCAAACCTTCTTAAACACTGGTTTTTGGATTGTCAGAGTTGCAAACCTCATTGCCACTCCTACTTTTACCCTTTTCTCCAGGACACCCCGTATTACTACGAACGTCCACTTCTATTGGACAAAACCATCGTATGGTTATATACGAACTCGAAGGAATTTATTCGAGGATGGTTTCTGGTTCTGGAGAAAACGAATAGGACTATTCAGTTGCCTTTTCCTTTTACCTTCTCTCAGGTTGCGAGTACTCCTTGGTTTAGGAGATAGTACACCTATTACGCAAATTGGATAGTCTTCTTCCAAACCTTAGGCTGGTGCCGAACGGTAGGGAATGAAGAAAACCAATTAGCCTAACGATGGTGTACAGAAGGTATTATGTAAAGACAAAGAAAGGGATTAGAAGGAGGGCAAAGTAAATTGCGACTGCTATTCACAACCAAACCAAGTATTTCATTACCACTCCCATTTCACCTTTGTATTTCTCCAGGACACTCCGTATCACTACGAAGATCCACAGTTTATTGGATACTCTATCGTATGGTTATATACGAACTCAAAAGGAACTTTTTCCAGTTGGGGGATGGATTCTGGTTCAGGAGAAATAGGAATAAAGTTTTATTCGGTTGTCTTTTATTTTCACCTTCTCTCGCATTGCGAGTGCTCTTAGGATTAGGACAGTACACCCATTATGCTTATTGGATAGTCTTCTTCCAAACCATAGGCTGGTGCCGAACGGTAGGGAAGGAAGAAAACCATTTGGCCTAAAGGGGTGTACAGAAGGTAATGACTAAAGACATATGAAGGGATGTGGAGAGATGGAAAAGAATTATACGGTTACAGTTGTGAATCTGGATAGTGGAACAGGCATTACTAGGAATACCAGGATACCCCATCGAAACATTTCAATGTTTCAGTTTCACTGTGTACTGTTAAAAGAAAACTGATTTTCCAATTAGACACTTGCTCCAGGGTATGTATTTACCAGGTATGATTCTCACATCTGTATGGTTTTACAGATGATGAGTGGGAGTAAGTTATTGGGAATTAGGTGATCATCCTCATTATATCGGAATTCGTTGTAATTGGTGATATTTGTGGAAGTCACCTAGGTTGTTTACCGGACGGATATTTGGTTTTGAATATCCGTTATAACGCACCAATTTCAAATTGATATATCTGTACGTCTATTTTTATAGAGTGAGATATACCTTTTTGAAATTATGTCGATGACATTTACCTATATCAGTTGATGGTTAGGTAAGGAGCATTAAACAGCGGTGTAATTCTTCTTAACCATAAGTACAGTTTTCAACTTATAACACGCAGGGATTGAGTTATTAGACTCAAGGGACTTATACAGAGGATTGTATATTGTCCAGTGTCCATTAGGACAGAGGGGTTGGTCCTCGTACTATATTCGGTTTACTTATGACTTCTCTAGTTCTTAGACAAGTGTTTCGTAGAAACACAGGGTCCAAGTTTTGAGAAGTTATAGGTATATGAATAAAGTAGAGAACCAGGTATTGCAAGTATCGGGATTCTTCAAGGTGATCGAAGATGTAGATACTTGTATATGGTATTCAGTTGATAGTAATGATTAAGAGAACTTGCTTCTCTTTCAGGTTACTCATAATTGGAAGTATTCCTAAGTTGAGTAACGCCGATCGGCCTCCTTCCATTTAGTTGACATGCACTGGAGACAGCTGCATGATTTGAATCTGGTTCAATTAAATCAGTGCCTCTGTTTCTATATTGGATATAGAACAGTTCATATCTTGACATTGTTAAGGTACGGGGAGTTGTCCGGCTTATGCTTAAAACCAGACTCTGGATAACTCAAGACACGTTTCTGTAATGGCTGTTTGTGGGTTGACCCAGGCTATGACGAGGGTTGACTTTCTACCATCTGGAAGATCAATATTGATATTGTTCTTGACTCGCCACAGTTTTAATAAAAATGGATTTTTTCAGAAAACAGTAGTGGGAGTATGGTAGAACTGGAAGTGATTCCAGAATAGCAAACGATTACTGAAGATTTGATAAGAACCTAAACATTCAATCTGGTTTAACATTCCATTGGCCACTCCGCAGATACGGTGGGTAACCTCAGGCACCCGAGAGGTATTCCGGTAGCCTCAAGGACGGTGACAGGGGGGTTCTTGTTTACCCAGACTTGCCATTGCTGTTGTTCCAGGCCGCGAGACCCGGCAGGAGGATGAGTACAGCGTCGTTCTAAACCAGCTTTAGAAGTGTACGTGTATATGACTCTGCCAGAGGGTTGTCGTAGTCAGTGGGAGCAGCGGAAGCATTGGTGGACAGGTGGCTTATGTCTATTTGTAGACTAAAGCAGATATAGCAGAGATAGATCATCTATTTCTGATGTGACAGTCATAGGTTTGACTTCATCAGAATAGGGGATGGATCTGTTAAGAAGGTAGTAGGGTGTGGTGTCCTGGTATTTGGATGACATACACAGAGTAGGAAGTGAAATTCCTATACTACAATCGGTTATACTTTGGTTGTCACACAGTGGTTTCTCCACATAAGGCTTGGATATTGTATCTGACATTCTGGTTACTGGATCTATGGTTTTAGATCTAGATTTGGGTAGTTTCCCAATCTGGGTACTTAGGCAGCATTCTATGAGTATTTAGAATGGACGAATCCTGGCACGGTAGTGTACCTGCAGGCAATGGAGTCACCCTCTCTAAAGGTGTCTTATAGACTAAAGTAGAGAGGGATGTGCATGATTGGCAGATTACTTGCTTAGGCAATTGAGTCAATCATGAGATGTCAAGTACCACACCAGATGTTGTTCTTGCAGTAGATGCAATAAGTTGATATTAATCCAATCCTGGAGAAACATTCGGAAGCAGCTTTAGAACATAAGTGGATGTTCTAGGGATTTGATAACGGCAGCCTCCTTTAGGAGACGGTTATCATTCCAGGCTTTCAAGGTGACATGGACGACAGGGTGGCCGTCAGAGTTATAGTTTTCCCTCTGATGAGGGGCAGTATTTTGGACAGGTGATCCAGGCGGATACTGAGGCATGGTGCAGGATACTGATTAAGTTCAGTTGACGATACAGTCTAAGAAGTTTGGATTTGGAGTTCATTTATGAACTAGGTCCCATCAGACATCCAGACACATTCTAAGACAGGTATTGCTCATTTCGGGAGATGGGTTTCTCCGCGAACTTGAGATTTAGAGAGACATAGAAAGATACATCAAAGCGGATCCACTCACTGAGGCTATTCCTCGAACGCAATAGTTTCGCAAACAGGCTTTGTGAGAGTAACTAGTAGAGGAGTTGGGTGTTCGGTATCACACGGGCTGTGAGTATGCGACATCGCAATAATTAGCCTTGAGTGCAAGTGGGAGATTGTTGGAGATAGTGCCCTCAAAGTCAATTATTGGATCACAGGCACGTGATTGCAATGATTGAGGGAGGACCAATCCCGGTAGGACAGTCTTACTCAAGATGATAGTATGCTATCTGGTTTACCTTTATCATCGTGTACTACTTTAGGTGACCTGACAGGTCGCTATTACACGTTGATAGAGCCCCTAGGATTCTTGCTTGACTGCCAGCAGTATGAGGGCGATCATATACTTGAGAGCTGGTAGTCTATAAGCACATCCTTAAAAGGTCCCTAGTCGTGGGAGTTTCGAGACAGGGCATCGATTCTCCAGAGTAGACCAGTGTATACAGTCGAGACCCCGACGAGGGGCGATGGCCGGTCTTACAAGCCACTGGTGTCAGTTGGTTCACCTAAGATGTATACATGTGCTTATTGGGTTATGAGTACACCGGACAGGACTCGCCGGGAACATGCTAGTTGGTCTTATACCTGACGTCAGATAGCAGTTCCCTGGTGACATGTGTACAGGTTAGTTCATCGACCTGAGGATCGTCATTTGTCTCGTGTGAGTTCCCACTGTATTTTGATTACTACCCTACCACGCTCAATGGAGACGTGCAAACAGGTTTTAGTTGGGTACAGTCCCGAGCCACATGGAGGCAGTGAGCGGATCTTCAGGGGTTCGTCTCTTCCGGTATTGGGGGTGAGGTCGCGCTGTGTCTAGGAGAGCTATTACACGAAGTCCTTGGCCAAGACAGGAGATTTACTGGTAGGTATTCCAGTAGTATCTCAGGGTGTTCTGGGCTACACTCCGACACGACTTGTACCGCTTTTGGGGGTCTGACTTTTACCAACCCTCTAGGCTCGCCATGCGATGCTCATAGACGAACGGACCGGACTGTACGGATATTGTCACTGACAGGCTCAGTAAGGTGTCAGGATGAGTTCGCTCATCGACGTCCCTTTTGGTCAATAGCTGGTAGCCCGTTACGTATGGCTAATACCTCTGACGTGCTAGTGGTTAAATCCACAGCCATAGTATTGACGAGTCTTTAGAGTCCCCCACAAAACAGTTTCTCCAGTTTCGGGCGAAACGCTGTAGAGGCCGTATGGAGATATAGCAGGGTTCGATCAGATACGTGCGGTATTGCACGAATCATGATCGGACGGTTTATACTAGCGGGCTTTGGTTTAAGCCGGATCCTAGTATAGTACAGTGTAGATTTGTCTCAGTGCATTTGTATTCGGTCGGAATACAAATGCGGGTATGTATATACAGTAGCGGGGTTTTCCTGTAATTTATTACGGGATCAGTTTTTTGGAGTTGCCAGTTTGCTCTCCGTTTCGGCCATATTTCTTTGTATCTATCATTGGTCGAAGATTGGTGGAGGAGGGCTTATTTGCATTTGTGCAAATAAGCATTTGTGGAGGGTGGTATTTGCATATTATTGTATCATGATAGTTCCACCATCACTTTGACTTCATGACCTCATGATTGCTTGACTTTTGTTTGTGATGATTAGTTGGTGGAGTGTTGGACCTTGTCTTGTGATCATGCTTCATGATAACTCCACACTCTCTCTTTCATTATTGAGATACACCCCCCCTTTGGACTTTGACCCTCTTCTCCTCATCACATGTGGCCGGCCAATTCTTTATGGGCTGTCCCAATTTTTGGGTGAGAGAATTACTCTCATTTGGCTTTGAAAAATGATAGAGCTCCTCGTCTAAAAAGTTCATTCCTCTACCTCCACCATATGGAAACTCCTCAAAACCCCAAAGAGACAAATTATTCTACAGTTAACCTACAGCAACCTTGGGCACGTCGGCTCGCCAACTTCGTGCCCGAGTTGGCGATGTGGTGCCCTTCCGGCGACGAGGTGCAGACCGGAGATTCCGCGGGGAGATCGGGACGACGACGAGAAGACCGAAGGATACGGATCGCTCGGTATATCTCTCTACCCCTTCTCTTGTTAGCTAGGACTAGATTAATGGCACGATCCGGGTTTTTAGTGCGCGGTGGTGCCGGTTCAAAAAGTTAAAGTAAATCATCGCTTCCGCATTCCGGCGTCGGATTGACGGCCGGGGCGCCGCCGTGCACTTACAATAACACCATTACCCGTATGTATTTCCCAACCCTTGGTTAATGGTTCATGTGGTATGGAGTGTGTATCAACGAAATGCGCAGATATGAAACAGTGCGATGCTCCAGAATCAAACAGTAATCTAGTTGGCATAGAATGTACGAGTAGAATACCTGTGACAACTTCGCCTGAAGCCTATGCCTGCTCAGCGGTCAAGGTAAAAGCCCGTCCCTGACCGCGGCCTGTGTAGGGTTGCCTCTGCTCCTGTGATCTCTGCTGCTGCGGTCCAGACCCCCCTGTAACTCTGTTCGCTCGGGGCAACCACTAACTCTGTGCTGGCTGGATCCACAAATCAAACACTGTCCCTTGGCGCGGCGACAGTCCTTCTGGGTATGCCCATCCCTGTTGCAGTAGCCGCAAACTAAGTTCTTACTCTGGGGGCGATACTGGGACACGAATGGACGCTTCATCTGTGTCGTTCCTGGCCTGTGAACTGGTATGACTCCTCAAGACGGTATGTGAGCACGCACTGGAACAACTGGGGGCTTCCTAAATTTATGGATCAGCTTCTCCTGAATTCGTGCCGCGTTGAGTACTTGCGCAAAAGTCTGCAACTCGAGTGACGCGATCAACTGCTGTAGCTCAAAATCAAGTCCCTGTAAAAAGCGCCTGGCCCTGGTGGCCTCTGAAGCGACCATATACGGAGCAAATCGGCTCAGACGGTTGAATTATGCCGCATATACGTCCACGGGACGGCCATTTTGCTTCAGTAAGATGAATCTTTCTTCCATCTCTGCCTTGGCGGTGGAAGGGAAATAGTGGTCCAAGAAGCACTCCTTGAATTTGCTCCATTCGACTGGCCCTTCTAGTCTGCTTTCTTCAACTGACCACCAAGTACGAGTTTCGTCCTCTAACTGGATCCTTATCACATTCACTTTATCTTCATCGGGTACCCTTGCGGCCGTCAGTAGGTTCTCCATATTTACCAGCCATTGCTCGGCCTCGAGTAGTTTGGATAGTCCCGTAAATGCAGCTGGATGTAACCTCCGGAAATCTAACACGGTGCCAACCCTGGCAGAAAAAGCTGGTGGAGCAGTGCCCTCGGGGGCGGTAATGAGAGCGGAGGGTCCCCCTATTGCGGTAATCGCTCTGAGTCTCTCGGTGAGTAGGTCTATCTTTCTCTCTTGAGCTTCTGCGAGGGTCGTCAGTGCACTCAAGATCCTCTCCGTACGATCCTGAGAACCTGAGTCCGAGGAGTGGTCGTTCGGGGACGTCATGTCGGTGGAAGATATTTAAAAGGATACGATTAGATACAAGGATGAAAGTCAGGGGTAGTGAAGCGAAAATATGTAATAAAGTGTAGTTAATGTTATCCCTTACTGTTAAACGCGGCTCTGATACCAACAAAATCATGTCATGCCCCTCTTCCCAAAATACGGAAAACGGGGGATGACTAGGCCAGCCATGATCCTACGGTCAAGGAATAATCCCGCCGTAGTCACACTTCGGCTTCTAGCATTACATGGTAATCAGTAAACAAAGCACAGAAGTAAAGGAGATACATCACTAAATTATTACATCAACTTTCATTGTTCACAATTTACAATAAAACAAGGAAAAGAACTACTAACCAAGTGCGAATACAAGGTTTCTTTAGGGAAGGCAGTAAAAGTAATGGAGGTACTCCCGACTAAATCTCTACAAGCTCGAAGGGCAAGTCTGACTCCTGTACTGGTTCTTCCTTGAGGTCTGAGCATGCATACTCAGGTCGTCAGAGCGACGTAATAGCAATATTATAATAGTGACAAGAAACAAGAAAAGAAAGTAATAACAGTGGAGATAAAATGCATGTAGTTAATATGTCACTAACTGATGCAATGTATGATCTGTGTCCCTATCAGTCTCTAAGTCATCTTTGAAATCGAGTTGTGGAAAGGAAGATCATGTTTAACGAGTGTCTCGTACATACCTGAGACTACGGCCCGCTATCGCCCGGGACATAACCCTGTCAGCCGGACCGCTAGGCCTAACCTAATATATATAAGAGTCGTTGTTCGAATGATCATCCTCTAAATCACTGTCCTCGCTAAATACAATTCTCTGTCCACTTCGATTTTCCCTTTTTTTCTCCAGGTTTACACTATTTATGAGTATGGTCTAGTCGTGTACAAGTACGCACCAATAACACGGTTTTAGTCAATGTTCACTGTCACGAATCATTCACTTTTCACTGGCGTACTTGACACTCCTAAACCGATACCATTCACGCACGACAATACATTGTACACTGAACAATAACGCGCACTATCACTAGAAGTATGGCAGCCGGGTAAAATATGTGCATTTATGCAGTTAACAAATCATGTGTAATACGAGCTATTATGCATCTTATGAACTTATAAAAATTTCCTTAAATCATACATTTAAAATTCAGTAAAATGATACAAAGGCGGTAACAAGTAAACTCAGTCGGCAGTTCAACAAAATTTATTTCAGGGCAATCGGATTTCGGGTTTATAAGTTACAGCCGTTTCATTTTAAGTGTTCGCTGTTGGAGATTCAGTTCCTGAACTGAATGTCCATTTCGCAACACAATTTTCACCCTGTTGGGATCAAAATTAGGCGATGCTATAATCAACGAAATTTAGGTTTATCAATTGGGTTTCCAACGCACCAGACGGATTTTCAATCGCACCTCTACGTCAGAAGTTATGCACTGTACAATAATGAGGTATAAGTTCTGTCCCTGTTTGGGACTGCTATACGTCCTGTTAATCTAAAATACAGTTTAAATAGTAAACGACAGTGAAAAGGGATGAAATCACTTTCATTAGTTAGCTAACTATTTCATATTCGCTATGGTATAAGGTTCTGCAATATAACATGTTCAAGCAGCAGAGAGTAAGTGTTACAAGATGAGACTCAACAGCCAGTGCTGCTCTTGACTGCAGTCCAGAGCCGCACTCCGCACAAGTTTCCGTCGTCTTTTTAGCATAGAAACAAATTAAAACTCTTATGGGGTTCTAGGTCATCGAGTCGGACTCTATTTGAGCCCTCGAACGCAACATTATAATTTATAATCAATTAGTTGTGATTTTTCCAAGTTTCAGACGCGGAAAATTTCAGTTCTAACGGGCGTAAATGGGAATGATCGATCATGTCAGAAACGTCTGTATTTTTCAGCCAAAATAATACATGACGTTCATTACTTTACGGGCCAACCTATGTGATCGTTTTCCGTCAATTTAACGGCATTTTCCCCCTCGGGTTTGGCATCTAACACATACACATTATTGATTCGCAAGCAAATAATATACTGTATTTTGTCATCTAGAAATGTAATAGATAGAATTAGCATGGAGCAAGCATGGTACTTACCTGATGACACATTGACGGCGCACGGTAGCGACAACGGCACGAACGCGACCCGAACACGGCACGGCGAGCTCGATGGGCAGTGGAGGTGGGTGAAGGTTCGAGATGTTTGGGTCTGTGTTGGCGAGGTGAGGTAAGGTTGACGGAGGTTGTAGGGAGAGCTTGACGATGGTGGTTGCGATGGTGGATGGTCGGAGCTTTCAGGCGGTGGTCACCGGAGTTGCAGGGTGCTCGGTTGCGGTTAGTGTGTCGCGGCTGTGAATGGAGGAAGAAGTGGGGAGGAGTGGTGGGGTCGTCGACGGTGGTGGGTGCATCGGGGGAGGTCGCACGGTGTGCAGGCGAGATGGGGAGGAGGTCGGCTCGGTATGCAGGCGAGGTAGGGAGGAGGTCGGCTCGGGTGTTTTGGAGAGAGGAGCGAGGGAGGAATGAGGAGGGTGATGCCGGCGTGGTAGCTACGGCGATGGGGCGAGCGCGGTCGTGGGCGTGGGCCGAGAGAGGGAGCGGGAAGATATGGGGAAGGAGAGAGGGAGAACGAGAGTGAGGGGGAGAGAGTTAGAGAGACCAGGTGGGGCTTAAGAAGGAGGTGAGCGTGCGCGTGTGAGATTGGGGGTCGCGGCGTGGGGTCGTGGTCGCGAACGAGGAGCGAGGCGTGGGGCTCGCGGCGACGTGGGGAGCGCGGCGAAAACGAGCGGGAACGAAAGGACGAGTGGGGAAGAGAGGGAGCAGTTCGGGTTCGGGCGTGTGGGTTTAGGCCAGGGTCGGGTATGGGCTGGGCCGAGAAATTGGGGGTTTATTTATGTATATAAAATTTTCTTTTGGGCTTTTTAGTTCAAATGTTTAGGAAAAATTTAAATTTCTAGAATAATAAAAAGAATATAAATATCTAAATTCCCAAAAAATAACGGGAAAAATAGAAAAATATTGAGAGGACTTGGAAAATATGGAAAGAAGTTGCAGAAATTTTATTGATGGAACCGAAAATTTACAGTCATATATAAAGTTATATTTCCAGCAAGAGATATGTCGACTTCCAAGATGTGATGTAACTGGTCTAATTATTTACATGTCATATTTTATGTTGATGTTCATATCAACAAACAAAGAATGCTAATGCTTTCAATTAGCCAGCTTAACAAAGATCTCTTCATTGATTTTATTATGGGTTATATAAATTGCAATAAAACCATGATCAAATCCTTAAACTTCAACATTCAAGAAATATATCAAAACTTAAATAACAACGATCTGGCCTATTGATTAAGTGCTAGTTGATTACACACGTACACATATACACACGTACTGCCAACCCACTTGCTAACTCTATCCTCTAATTAGCCTCATTTCAACGTTAACAATGATTTGGCTTTTAAAAGACGCCGTAACCTTTAATTTCACCTCCATATCATAAAAAATAAAATAAAACACTCTATACACAACACACACCCCAATTTACACCTACTTACACACATACATAAATATGATCAACCTACTTGCTACCTCTGTCTTTCAATTAGCCTCATTTCAACATAAACAATGATTTCGCCTTCAAAAAAACACCATAATCCTTAATTTCATCCCTAGCTATATATTCATCACAAATTTTTGCTCCAAACGCAACCAAGCTTAAAATTCAAGCAACATTTTCTAACATACATTCAAATCGAGTGTTCAAATATTGAGAATTATATTCGAAGTTATGAGTTCAACCATATTTTAAAATTAGGAATTTGTTCAAGTATTCAAGTTGGGCCAAGTATTTAATCATATGCATTCTCACATACTACAAAGTTAAGCAAAAACTTGAATTAAAAGAGAGAGATGGAAAGATCCAGAGGTAATTAGGATATAGAGATCGAGCCATCAGTCCGTCAGATTTGAGAGATCTCGTCTTATATTTTAGACCCCATCCAATGTTCTGAACTTCATTCTTGAAATCTGGAACTAAGAACGGCAATTAACATCCAATTAGAGTCTCAATCTAACAACAAATATTAAAAATTCAAGAAATGAAGATCCTAAACATCCAAACATCGTCAAAATTCCAAAGCTAATAAAATCAAGAAACTCAAAAGAGATAAATCTCACTTAAAATTGTGCTGGGCTCCATGAAAATCCTCCTCCAATTTCATTTTCCTCAACATAACCTAAAACCTTCATCAATAACAAATCAATCAAATTACAACGCAAGATCAAAAAAAGATCAGAAATTTAAGAAGGATCGAACTTGAAACCAACGTAGAAGTGGATTGCCATCACCAAGAATCCAGCGAGAGCTTCCGATCAATCAAACGACTTGCGTTTGTTGAGCGATCTTGATGATGCTCGATATCGGCGATCTCCCAGATCGTGACACGTGGCTAATGACGTGTCCCGAAGCTCGCAAGGAAGAACCAAGAACAACACGTCGGAAGAACACCTGGGTCTGCGACTCTTGGATGTGGCCGACCCTCTGTGACCGACCACACAACTCATGTGCCCGCCTTACAAACAACTATTGGCTCACCTCCGACCCCCGCACAATTGGCCTCCTCGACCCCCTCAGCTCGTCTCCGGGCCACCGCAGAACCTAGATACCTCGGCCTCCCGCTCGTCCCCGAGCCTCCCGCCGAGCTCATATTCCTCGGTCACATCGACCGACCAACGGCACCTATAGCAGGCGCAACAGCCTCACCTCCGCGAATCTTGTCATACGCTAGATATCCGCCGCCCACGATCCCACGTTCCACGGCATCACGATCCCCCATTAACGAGCCTGTCTCTCCATTAATGCGGGATCCCGCTAATCACGCGGGCGTGACGTCGGGAGCGTAACGGCCGGCGTGATTCTTGCGCCTACCTGCCCATCGCTGCCGCTATATAAACCCCTCTCTCAGACGATCAAGGTAGGCAATTCTCTCCTCACTAAGCCGCTACTCTGCCCAAATTGCACCACTAACTTGATCGTCGGAGGGTCCTCGGTGGTACAACCACCCCAGGACTTCCTTGCAGGTAGCTCGACCACCACAACCAAAACCTATTAAGAATCCACACGCTTCAGAAGTCAACCTCCAAATCAATCTCAGCCGTCCATCGTCGCTCGACAGCAGATACGCGGAAGGTAACATCTTGACGTGATACAACGCACGTCAGCTGGCGCCGTCTGTGGGAAACTCTTGATTCCACTGAACAAAGTTCACCTTCCGACCTCGACTCAATGGAGAGCGATCACCACGGCGATCCAAACACTAGCCCCCGCCTCCCTCGCAACGGAGGCGCAGACGAATCTCCTCCCCCAAACGCCATCAACGCCCTAGCCGTCTGGATAGACCGAATCGTGTCTATCCCTCGTCCGTGTCCAAACGGTGGGGTAGGCTCCCCAGGTCGTCGCTCCCCCACCTCGGGACCGGGACCCATACCGAGGGAGAGAAGACACTGCTCGCGTTGGCACGGCCGACCACCTCCTCGTTGCCTCCCACGGCCGCAGATCCCTCGGGCCAACATATTCTATGACCCGCTGGACGCCCCACAGCTCCACACCGAGGTCCATCGCCAGAGCGCCTCTCCCCAAGCCCCTTCGCACCCCCGTCCCTCCCGAGGAGATGTCTTTCAGCTCGCCTGTGCCCAGGCATGACCGACACCCCCTCCCTCGGTAGGGTCGCGCGGACGGGACTCATCGCGACACCTCGAAGACTACCTCGCCATGGGACCTAAGGAACCTCATCGAGAGGAACCGGGGTTGCGGCCAGACATAGGTCTCCAACAGCAGAGGCCAAAGATCAGAATGTTTCGAATCGTCGGGATACCACGGCCGACTCGACGCCCTCGAAAAGAAGATTGAAGGTATGCATCGGGAAGGTCGTCATTCGAACGACGGGGCTAAGTATGCCTCCGACTCGCTCACAAAACCCTTCACCGAGGAGCTACTCGCCGTCTATGTCTCCTCCCGAAACAAGCCCCCAAAGGTCTCTCTCTTCGATGGTAAGTTCGACCCGAAGGACCATCTGGACGTATTCACCGCAGGAATGAGCTTCCAAGACAACTCTGACGCCGCCCAATGCCGAGCTTTCCCGGCCACTCTCATCTGCTTCGGACGGGACTGGTTCCGAGGACTCGCGCCACGCTCGATCTCAACCTTCGACGAGCTGGCCACTCAATTCCTCGGCCACTTCGTCGGGAACAGACGACAGAAACGGACCGTCGACCACCTCTTCACAATCAAGAGCGGAGACAAGGAGACATTCAAAGGGTACGTCACCCGTTTCTACAAATCCCTTCTTGAAGTCCCAGAACATCAGGACGAGACGGTCATTACAGCACTTAGGTCTGGTCTTAGGTACAAGGAGTGGTTACACTCCTTTGCATTAGCGCAACCTAAGACCATGGCCGAGGTAAAGGACTGGACCGAGCGCGAGATCCAGCTCGAGTCCGAGGTGAACGAGAATCTCCTCGGAGCTGAGCAAACTGACTTAAAGAAAAGGGTGAGGGAAGAAAGAAGGAGACTTGAGTGATCAATGCCCTACTCCCCAAAGTTTCAGGAGTACATCCCGCTCAACGTCTCCCAGACGGTACTGCTAGAGGAGGCTAAGGGTGAGGGTTTCTTCAAGCTCCCCCCGATCTCGCGCATGGCGGCAAAGCGCACCCAGGGTCCTTACTGTGGTTTTCACAGGTCGCTAGGCCACTCCACAGAAAGCTGTAGGCAGCTCCGAGACTACATCGAGGACCTCATCCATTCGGGACACCTGGCAGTGTACTTACGGGACAAGCGACAAGTTGACCACCAGTAAGAGCAGTGTCCCCCTCCCGGCGAGTTAACAATCGGCCAGATCATGGTCATGTCGGCGGGGGGTACGTCGGATACCTATGAGTCTCAGCACCCCACGCAATACGCGGAGGCCAACAGACATCCGAGGAGTTCAAACTGTGCCAATAAAAAGAACATCTACTAGCTTGTACTTCTTTTACTAAGGCAATGTAGACTTTTCTCAAGATCTTCCTGTTTATATAATAAGAAAGGATGAAACAATAAGACATTGCAAAAAGAAAATTTTTATTTATTCAAAGAGTACTATAGGCTCCTCAGTCGTACATCAGAAAAGAAAAAATTACAATAGCGGGGGAAGGGGTGCAGAAAACACTGCTCGTGGTACTCCGAGCATATTTCCGCTAGTCGAGCCCTCGCCGCTTCAGCCCTTTGCCTCTGATGCCGTCTACGAATGTCGGCGTGGTGCCTCAATTGATAGCACTCAAGGATGAGCGCCACCGAGCGATCCCGCCGACCCATGGAGATCAGGCCGAAGCGCCGCAAAGACCTTAGCTTACCAACCGCCTCGTCCTTCAGCTGTTCGGACAAGGGGTTGTAGAGCCCCGGCGACGCCCTCCAGATAGAGTACATCAACAGGTGGAGCAGGGAGGAGCGCCGGGAAAGCAGTCGGCCGAAATGATCCTCAATGCGGCCAATCACTAGCAGAACCGTGTCCTCGGTGCAGTACTGGTCATAGAGGTACACGTTCTCGAAATTTACGATGTCGGGGATCGTAAAAGGGATGTCCTCCATTCATACATTTTGGGTGTGAAGAAAGGAGTGATCAACTCTCCCTCCGCCTTATAGCCAGCGACACCCCACGAGTCCAATAGCCGCTCGTTTCACCCACAACTGTACGGCCACGCGGCAGGCATCGAGCCTTTCTCGTTGAAATCGAAACGACGCGGCTCCGGCGCTTCACCTCCCCCACGCGTTCGATACACGTGTCGCCCGCGACTGTCCCTCTTCGCCACACTTGCACCGAGAAGGTCGGAAAAAACCTCATGAATCGACTGGGTGGCTTCACTGCTCGGTCCGCCCTTCGCAGGCCTCTTACGGCCCTTCCAGCGCTAAGGATCGAAGCTCTCGCTAAGAGGCGGCCGAGCGGCTACCCTGCTCGGCTATCCCTGGCTGGTAGTTCCCTACCCCACGACGCCATGGATCAAAGCACTCACCAAGAGGCGGCCGAGCGGCTACCCTACTTGGCTATCCCTGGCTGGTAGTTCCCTACCCCACGACGCCAGGGATCAAAGCCCTCGCCAAGAGGCACCGGGCAGTAACCCTGCTCGGCCCGTCCTAAAAGATCAAAGCCCTCACCAAGAGGCACCGGGTAGTATCAGCCCGTCCTTAGTAGGCCTCTTATGGCCCCTCCTGCGCTAAGGATCAAAAGCCCTCATCAAGAGGCAACCGGGGCTGCCCTTGCTCGGTTATCCCTGGCTGGTAGTTCCCTACCCCACAACGCCAGAGATCAAAGCCCTCGCCAAGAGGCACCGGGCAGTAACCCTGCTCGGCCCGTCCTTAAGGATCAAAGCCCTCGCCAAGAGGCACCGGGCAGTAACCCTACTCGGCCCGTCCGTAGTAGGCCTCTTACGACCCTTCCCGCGCTAAGGATCAAAAGTCCTCATAAAGTGGCAACCGGGCCCTCCCTTGCTCGGTTATCCCTGGCTGGTAGTTCCCTACCCCACAACGCCAGAGATCAAAGCCCTCGCCAAGAGGCACCGGGCAGTAACCCAGCTCGGCCCGTCCTTAAGGATAAAAGCCCTCGCCAAGAGGCACCAGGTAGTAACCCTGCTCGGCCCGTCCTTAGCAGGCCCCTTATGGCCCCTCCCGCGCTAAGGATCAAAAGCCCTCACCAAGAGGCAACCGAGCCCGCCCTTGCTCGGTTATCCCTGGCTGGTAGCTCTCTACCCCCACAATGCCAGAGATCAAAGCCCTCGCCAAGAGGCACCGGGCAGTAACCCTGCTCGGCTCATTCTTAAGGATCAAAGCCCTCGCCAAGAGGCACCGGGCAGTGATCCTGCTCGGCCCGTCCTTAGCAGGCCCCTTACGTCCCCCCCCCCCGCGCTAAGGATCAAAGCCTTCATCAAGAGGCAACCGGGCCTGCCCTTGCTCGGTTATCCCTGGATGGTAGTTCCCTACCCCACAACGCCAGAGATCAAAGCCCTCGCCAAGAGGCACCGGACAGTAACCCTGCTCGGCTCGTCCTTAAGGATCAAAGCCCTCGCCAAGAGACACCGGGCAGTAACCCTGCTCGGCCCATCCTTAGCAGGCCCCTTATGCCCCCTCCCGCGCTAAGGATCAAAAGCCCTCACCAAGAGGCAACCGAGCCCGCCCTTGCTTGGTTATCCCTTGCTGGTAGCTCCCTACCCCACAACGCCAGAGATCAAAGCCCTCACCAAGAGGCACTGGGCAGTAACCCTGCTCGGCCCGTCCTTAAGGATCAAAACCCTCGCCAAGAGGCACCGGGCAATAACCCTGCTCGGCCCGCCCTTAGCAGTCTCCTTACTGTTAGTTATATGTATGCCCTAGAGGCCATTACTGTACATACGTTGTATATTGTAGTGGATGCTTGGACATATATAGGGAGGACTTTCTTTCTCGACATGATAGTATGCTATCTGGTTACTCTTTATCTTAACATGTACTCTGATTGTCTCTATGTCATATGTTGATAAAGCCCTTAGGATGAGTACTTGACTACCAGGACTATGATGCAGATCATACTAGTGGGGACAGTGTAGTCGCCAAGTACATCCTTCAAATGTTCCTAGTCGTGGGAGTACCGAGACAGGGCATCGATACTCCAGAGTAGACTAGCGTATGCGTTTCTTGACCCATATGATGGGCGATGGATGATCCCATATCCATTGGTGTTTGACATAAGAGAAGGTATACGGGTGCTCAGTGGAGACTGGGTACACTGGATGGACTCGCCGAGAACTCCCAGATGGTATTATACCTCACGTCAGATGTCAGTTCTCTGGTGACACTGGTATAGGTTAGTCTGTAGACCCGAGATCGTCATAGAGTCTCGTGTGATTCCTATTGTGCTTTGATTTTCATCATACCACGTCCAAGAGGGCATGCAAAACGGTGGCTTTTGGGCACAGTCCTGAATCACATGGAGGCAATGAGCGATAGGAGGGGTTTCGTTTCTCCCGGTATAGGGAGTTGATGTTGCGCTGTGTTCGATTGGCTATAACTGGAAATCCCTGGCCAGGTTTGCTGAGATTTATTGGTAAGCGTTATCAGTAGTTTCTTGAACTGTTATGGACCTCATATCGACACGACTTATCAAGCTACTGGGGTCTGACGTTTACCACCCCTAGGTGAGATATGCGACATATCAGACGAAGAGACCGGACTGTACGGGAGTGTTACTGGTTGGATTCACGGGAGAAAGTACAGGCTTGCTTGTTGATCTTCTGATCGCTCAATACCTGGATGGCTGTTAGGTTTAGCTGACCGCTTGCAGCTTGTGGGTGTTTGATATGATCATCACCTACTGCCGGCGTATTGACGATTCTTTAGAGTCCTACACAGAGGTTTCCTGGCTCAGGCAAAACGGAGTAGGAGCACATATGTGATATGTGCGGGGCCGAGAATAATACGTGTATGCGATACCGTATTAGATTCTCGCGATATGAGATATCGGCCGGGTATATGAGATATAGCCGGGTCATCGGATCAAGTGTTGATTCGATGAACTGATACAGATTATATTAGTCGGTTATTTGTGAAATAGCCGGATTATCGGATCAAGTGTTGATTTGATAATTTAATGTATAATTATATATTTGATATATTAAATTACATTAACTAATATAAGCTCACTTAAAGATTCTTTTTCTCACTCGGGTAATACATTGATATATATGTGATATATGTTAATGGTATTATTTTATTTTGTTACAATAAATATTGTATATGTGATATATAATATTGTAACATGTTATGGTTATAAATGCAACATGGTTTGTGGAGTTTAAATATGGTTAGGGATTGGATTAGGGTTAAGCTTTCATGAAGCTTTCAAGAAGCTTCTTGAAGCTTTGACTTTGACTTGGATATTTTGCATAGATATTTCCTTAACCCAACCCAACCCTTTACCCTAGTTAAATTTCTACAAGGGTTAAGTTTTCTTTCTTAACCCATGGTTGCATTTCTAACCACACAAAAGTTTCATTATTCATCACAAATGGTTTTGCTTCTTCTTCTTCTTCCTTGTTGATAAAAAGCTTTCTAGCTTTTTCATATGTGATGAAAATGAGTGAGAAATCGAAAACAAATGAGAGATAAATTCCTACTTCATCATCCTCATCTATTCTAACCGCTTAGATTAGGGTGTTTTCTTTGCTAATACTTGATTAGCAAAGCAAGAGCTTGGGTTTGAGTTTCTTCAAGGCAGATCATCTTAGTTATCGAAGATCGGAAGCAAGCTTGTATCTTTCTCTTCATGGAGCCTCTCTAGAGTCCGGATACTTAATGATCGCAGCGAAGGGACCACAACACGGAGCTTATGAAGTGAAGGAACGGACTACAAAGGTTGTAATCCCAAACTCTTAGAAGTAAAGTTGTTTACTTGCTTTGTTTCACCTAATCTCTAGTCTAAGATCTTGGTTAGGGTTGTTCGGCACATGAAAAATTTGATTTTGGCATGGTTGATGCCTTGTAAAACCTTGTTCTAGTGCTTAGTAACCCTACAGTGGTATCAGAGCCAAGCTATAGCTTTAGGCGATGTCTAGAAGAAGTTTAAAGTCCGATCGAACCCCGAAACGTCGATATATACCCCTTCTCTGGAATTTTTGTAAAATGTTGATTTTTTCTGTATTAAAAATACTCAGAAAATTAAGCAGGTGATTTTATGGATATGTGTGAAAAACGACCCCCTGAATCCATCAAAGCGCCGCGGAACCGCGGCCATACCAGGGTATTGGCGGCGGTTCCGCGGCAAGTCTTGAGGATTGAGGGATCGGTTTTCAACAATTGATCCGTAGGTACTTTTGCATGCTTCTGGGAATTTTTAATTCTACTCATGTGTTGAGTTTTCTGGAGGTCTTTTGTATTCGTTGATTCGATCGGAAAGTTTAACTTCGTTTAAGTTTTTTCCGGGTAATTTAGAACGTGTTAAAAAGTTCGAACGGATATCAATAACTCACTTTTTCCCCTGCCAGAAAATTTCCAAGTGTTGGATTTTTTCCTTAATTAAAGAACATTCATAGTCGTGCAAGTAACACGGTGGACCCTCTAGAAGAACACAAATCTTAACTCGATTATGTGACCGTCTGAACTGCTTCTAAACCTTAGGGTTTAGGGCAGTACGGCGTTGCTACATGTGAGGCGTTGGTTTGACCCTTCTACGGCTGGACCATTGGTACTGTGGCATGTGATGGATACTTTTTGAACTTTGCTCAAGTGTTGAGCTATTTGGGAAATCTTGGGTGTTTGTTTATTCGATCGGAAAGTTTAACATTGTCTATTTATCTGGATTGTGATACAATATTTGGAATCCACAAGTAGTTATGCGATAACTAATTTGAATGTTATAAATCTAGCAGTTTAGTCTCATTTGATCGGTTGCAACGGGATTTTGATGTGATCAAAAGTCCGTCGCAATCACGTAGCGTACGCGGATACTCGCCGGGTAAACTTAATAGATAGCCACGTCCCATAACCCCGACCAAGTGACTGTAGGAGAACCCCGTCGCCAAAAGCATCCGTTTGGATGCTCGCAGCAGCGGTGTTCCACCTTAGTGCACTTCGTCGACGGCATCCGGGGGTGCGGCCGTCTACTAAAGTTTGCGACGAGCATTCGATCAGGATGTCGGGAATCTTGTTGAATTGCCCGACTTGATATTGAAAAGTGTTTTCGATATTGAGACTAAAATGCGGGGTTTATAATTGTTAGGCATGCGATGTCTAAGGAATTTATTTGGTTAGGCTTGAGATGTCTAAGCAGGTTGCGGATTCCAACTGTTGTAGTTTTACACTTTTTTTTCTGCGACCATAAGTGTAATATGTGGTGTATCGCCGGTTTCGTTGCTATACATCAACGACAACTGGGATGCGCATATTTACTTACGTTGATGATATGTGATATTATGTGTTGCTGTGATATGTTATATTGGATCGTCGCGTTTTGAATAGCCGGGGTTTTTATGTGAGATGAGGGTTTTTATTTTCATTCATGTAAATTCATTGTATGTAATATTCTTTTATTGGGGCACTTCCGGGCTGATGATGATGTCACCATTGTATATTATTTACTTTTCCGCATTAGGTAGATCCAAGGCGGGGAGCACAAGTAACCGGGTTCTAGGGTCCAGTAGGAGACCATCTCGAGGAGTCGAGACCGGGTCTCCTAACCCCAAAATTGGCAGTGTTGCTTGCCGCTCTCATAGGGGTCTAGGGATGTGGGTTTGGCTATTCATTGCGACCGTAGAATCCATGTTTTATGTAGGCTCGATATAAAATAAGGACGTCCTAGTATATCCAATATTTCATATGTTATCTTCTGCTGCAATGTTCTGTGATGAGATCATATTACTGCCTGAGACAAATGTTTATATTATATATATGAGATATATGTTATATTGCTGATTTCGTTTCAAATGTGATGCTTGTGAAGCATAATAAAATGGGACTTCATTAATGAGATTAATGAAACTAAAAGAAACCTAAAGATGTTGTAGAAACTTGTCTCGAAAAATGGTAGCTTTAGTTCTTGCTTTGCATAGCGGTGTTCCTTGTAGAACATCCAGCACCTTATTCGATAAGGAAAGAGCAGAGATCCCTTCACCGGGAGTGACCTCTTTAGAGAAACTAGCAGATGCTACAAACTCGGTTTGTCTTTTGATTGATTTTATAGTTTTTGCTTTGTATAGTGATATTTGTGAAATATCCTGCACCTTATTTGATAAGGAAAGAGCCGACGATCCCTTCACCGGGAGTGACCTCTTTAGCGAAACTAGCAAAGGCCTAAAAAACACTCCATTTAAAATCACTCGATTCGATAACGATATCAAGTTCATTACGCTAAGGGTTTTCTTAAAAACCTGTCGTAGCCCTCCGTCATTTCAGATAAGTAGTATTTAGTATTCGTGCTGCGTTTGTTGGCCTTTGTCAAGGCGTAGTGTGCAGTAGCTGATTACTACTTATCTGTATAAGTATATGATGTGATTGAGTTAGGGTAGTCGTGCGACCTTGTTGGCCTTTGTCAAGGGTCGTGCGGGTGGGTTTAATTCAATCAGGAAATGACGGGTTGAACTTGACTACCATCCTATGGTTTGTTGGCCTTTGTCAAGGTCATAGGAGGTTAGGGGTAAAATATTATTGGGAATTTCAAGAGTTGAAATTTGCAATGAGATTGCATACCTTCTATGAGATAGTTGGATCCCGATACCCGCTGCGAGTAAGAGTTACTCCTGGGAGAGTTTTACACATTACAATTAGCCGATCAAGTAGGTGTCTAGAAAGGTGTCAACTGGGTTACGCCCCTGGGAAAACGAGGTTTATTTTAATTAGGTCCGTGCGAAAGCACGGGGAACCTCCCTCAAAGTACCGGCACTGGCCTGGCTGAAAGATTGGCGATCTTATAGAGTGTAATTAATCCCGGCTAGTCTTTCCTTTTAGGGTTTGGAGGAATATTTGACTAAAACAGTAGGAGACATCCTGATTAGATATATTAATAACCAATCTAATCTTGCAAGAGCATACGCTGAGCGTTTTCTTCTATCTCTCTTCAGGTAGCGACCATGTCACACCTTAATCAAGATAATAATACGGATGTATTGACCGAACCCGCTTGTTATACTGTGCTAGGGAACGTTGGTCCCGCTCCAAACTTGTAATTGTTATAAGACAGAGCAGGAAATAGGGGATTACCAGAATTCCCGTGCCGCCCAAACGAAGAAAGTGCATGCTGATGCATCAACTTCAGGTGTGTTCATTACCGAGAACTGTTTCTCAGTATCCTTTATGTCCCGGGTATGAGATACCGGATCAGGATCCCGCAAATGTAATATGTTACATGGGCTACAGATAGGTAGAGAACTGAGAACGTGTGATAAGTTTCAAGAGTTGGAAATGATGCAAGTGTTGCAGCCAAGTCTGTTGGCAGTTATCACCCTGTATTACCAGAATACATTGATTCTGAACGAATGTTATTAGATACCGAACCTGATATACAACATCATATCAGTCTCATTATTAGTAAAGAAGGATATAATTTTGTATTGTTGGATAATGTTTTGAACATTTCCTATATCAAGAGTTGATCGGTTCAGGCACGTTATCTAAAAGCATAGACGTTCTAAATCAAACCACAGTTCTTAATGTACAGAACACACACAAGATGAAGAGTTCAGAAATGAACGAATCCGTCTTGAGGCATTGCAGACTAGGTCATATCAATGCGACCCGACTAGCTGAAGTTACATAAAGATGCATATTTAAATTAGTTTGGATTTACATCTTGTAAAAACTTGCCAGTCATGCATGTCACAAAGATAAGATGACCACAGCTCCGTTTATTGGAAACAGAGAAAGAGTTAGTAAACTCTTGGGATTGATACATGTTGATGTATGAAGGTCCCCTGTCTACACATGCCAAGACCGGTTCTTTGTACTTCATTATATTCACTGATGATCTCTCAAGGTCCGGACATATGTTCCTGTTGAAACACAAGTCTGGAACTTTTGAGAAATTCAATGAATATAAGTTAGAAGTAGAGAACCAAAAACGGGTATAAGCATTATGTCCTTTGATAAGATCAAGGAGGAGAATACTTGAGCACGGAATTCCTGAACTATTCTAAAGGAGAATGATATTCTCTTTCAGCATTACTCCTCCGCATGCACTACAGCACGTCAGTGTATCCGGGCGGAGCAATCGCACCCTATGTGATATGGTGTGCTCTATGATGAGTACTACTGAGTAGCCTATTTTCTTTTGGGGTTATGCACTTGGGAAGTTGCATACCTATTGAATAGGGTTCCAACCAAATCAGATGCCTACCACTCCATATGTGATATGGTATGGGAAGAGCCCATCTTTTAAAGATGTTAAGATTTGGGGTTGTCCGGCCTATGTTTAGAAGCAAAATACGGACAAGCTCGAGGCAAGGTCAGTTCTGTGGAAGTTTGTTGGATATCCCAAGCATTCGCAAGGGAATATCTTCTACCAAACTGGGGAACAAAAGGTGTTTTTGTTTCTCAGCATGCCACCTTTGTGAAAGTGAATTTCTTGTGAAGAAATTAGTGGTCATGAGGTAGAACTGGAAAGAGTTCCAGTAATACAAACTGCAGCCGATGATTTGGTAGAACCAGAGGATTCAATAGTTTCCAATGAAGCTCAGCCTCTCCGCCGATCTGGTAGGGTTCCTCATCCACCTGAGAGATACTTCGGTTTCTCTATGACCGTGGGAGCGAGGATTGCATCATGAGATGATGACCCAACTAGTTTCGAGCAGACCATCAGGAGTGAGGACTCTGTGAGAATGGTTGGATGCTAAGCGATCTGAGATGGAATCCTTATACACCGACAAAGTATGGACTTTTGTTGCTTTATCTGAAGGGTTAAATTCCCATCAGGAGCAAGTATATCTTGAGAAGATTACTTGGTGTACATGGAAAAGTTGAGACTTTCAAAGTTATGCTTAAGTTCATCCAGATCCTACTTGCCACTGCAACATACCATGACTACGATATCTGGTGGTTGGGTGTCATGACTGCTTTTCTAAATGATGATTTGGAAGAGAGCGTCTATAAGTACACAGACAGAGGGCTTTGTAGATAGTGGGAGCAGCGGAAACGTGTGCAAGATGTTTTATGTGATAAATCAGGCGATCGCGGAGTTGGAACGTCTGTTTTGATGTGGTAGTCAAAGAGTTTGACTTCATCAAAATGGTAGATGAACATTGTATATACAAAAAGGTAGTAGAGAGTATGGTGGTGATCCTCGTAGAGTACGTAGATGACATACTCTTGATAGGGAAGGAGTTTCCTATGCTACACTCGGTCAATCTTCTCTTATCACAAAGATTCACCATATAGGTTTAAGGTGATACCTCCTAAATCCTGGGTTATGGATCTATGAGATAGATCTAATTGGATGTTAGGATTCTCACTAGTTGTAGTGAGATGGTATCAATCGATCCTAGGGAGAATCACTGGAAAGGTTCCAGGGTAGGACGACTGAATGTCAGTCGCAGGCATTGTCTTTACCCTCAGTGGAGAGACGGTATGTTGGAAGAGTTCCAAGCTGGATACCGTGACTTACTAGACGATTAAAGGCACTATACATCGTTACCAAGGATGCTACCAAAGAGGCAGTCTGGATATATATATAAGTTCATGAGATGAACTTCGTTCCTGCCATTGAGTGACAATGGAGTTGTGGCTTATGCCAAGGAACCCCCATCCCATCAGAGATCCAGACATATTCTAAGGCAGTATCACCTGATCATGGAGATGGTTGATTTCCAGGGAGATCGAGGTTAGGAGAGTAGACTCAGAGGACAACAGCGCGGATCCACTCACAAAGGCCTATTTCCCAGTAGAGACTTTTATGGGATGGTTGAGTATGAGATACTTCAACCACAGCTTATTGTTGGGTATGCGATACCACAACAGATGGCCCTAGTGCAAGTGGGAGATTGTTAGTTATATGTATGCCCTAGAGGCCATTACTGTACATACGTTGTATATTGTAGTGGATGCTTGGACATATATAGGGAGGACTTTCTTGCTCGACATGATACTATACTATCTGGTTACTCTTTATCTTAACATGTACTCTGATTGTCTCTATGTCACATGTTGATAAAGCCCTTAGGATGAGTACTTGACTACCAGGACTATGATGCAGATCATACTAGTGGGGACAGTGTAGTCGCCAAGTACATCCTTCAAATGTTCCTAGTCGTGGGAGTACCGAGACAGGGCATCGATACTTCAGAGTAGACTAGCGTATGCGCTTCTTGACCCATATGATGGGCGATGGATGATCCCATATCCATTGGTGTTTGACAACAGAGAAGGTATACGGGTGCTCAGTGGAGACTGGGTACACTGGACGGACTCGCCGAGAACTCCCAGATGGTATTATACCTCACGTCAGATGGCAGTTCTCTGGTGACACTGGTACAGGTTAGTCTGTAAACCCGAGATCGTCATAGAGTCTTGTGTGATTCCCACTGTGCTTTGATTTCCATCATACTACGTCCAAGAGGGCGTGCAAAACGGTGGCTTTTGGGCACAGTCTCGAATCACATGAAGGCAATGAGCGATAGGAGGGGTTTCGTCTCTCCCGGTATAGGGAGTTGATGTTGCGCTGTGTTCGATTGGCTATAACTGGAAATCCCTGGCCAGGGTTGTTGAGATTTACTGGTAAGCGTTATCAGTAGTTTCTCCAACTGTTATGGACCTCATATCGGCACGACTTATCAAGCTACTGGGGTCTGACGTTTACCACCCCTAGGCGAGATATGCGACATATCAGACGAAGAGACCGGACTGTACGGGAGTGTTACTGGTTGGATTCACAGGAGAAAGTACAGGCTTGCTTGTTGATCTTCTGATAGCTCAATACCTGGGTGGCTGTTACGTTTAGCTGACCGCTTGCAGCTTGTGGGTGTTTGATATGATCATCACCTACTGCCGGCGTATTGACGATTCTTTAGAGTCCTACACAGAGGTTTCCTGGCTCAGGTAAAACGGAGTAGGAGCACATATGTGATATGTGCGGGACCGAGAATAATACGTGTATGCGATACCGTATTAGATTCTCGCGATATGAGATATCGGCCGGGTATATGTGATATAGCCGGGTCATCGGATCAAGTGTTGATTCGATGAACTGATACAGATTATATTAGTCGGTTATTTGTGAAATAGCCGGATTATCCGATCAAGTGTTGATTCGATAATTTAATGTATAATTATATATTTGATATATTAAATTACATTAACTAATATAAGCTCACTTAAAGATTCTTTTTCTCACTCGGGTAATACATTGATATATATGTGATATATGTTAATGGTATTATTTTATTTTGTTACAATAAATATTGTATATGTGATATATAATATTGTAACATTATATGGTTATAAATGTAACATGGTTTGTGGAGTTTAAATATGGTTAGGGTTTGGATTAGGGTTAAGCTTTCATGAAGCTTTCAAGAAGCTTCTTGAAGCTTTGACTTTGACTTGGATATTTTGCATAGATATTTCCTTAACCCAACCCAACCCTTTACCCTAGTTAAATCTCTACAAGGGTTAATTTTTCTTTCTTAACCCATGGTTGAATTTCTAACCACACACAAGTTTCATTATTCATCACAAATGGTTTTGCTTCTTCTTCTTCTTCCTTGTTGATAAAAAACTTTCTAGCTTTTTCATATGTGATGAAAATGAGTGAGAAATCGAAAACAAATGAGAGCTAAATTCCTACTTCATCATCCTCATCTATTCTAGTTGCTTAGATTAGGGTGTTTTCTTTGCTAATACTTGATTAGCAAAGTAAGAGCTTGGGTTTGAGTTTCTTCAAGGTAGATCATCTTAGTTATCGAAAATCGGAAGCAAGCTTGCATCTTTCTCTTCATGGAGCCTCTCTAGAGTCCGGATACTTGATGATCGTAGCGAAGGGGCCACAACACGGAGCTTATGAAGTGTAACGTTTTTGAAATCGTTTTGTGAATTTTCCCGTTTTAGGGCAAAATTGTCGGTTTTTCCCGTTTTAACCCGATTTCGATCAAACGTCCGTATAAACTTGCCGGCACCTATTTTAGCTAAAATGAAGATTGTTCGCGAACTTTGGGAGTATTTGGGAGGTTTTGGTTCAGATAGAATTTTTCCAGAATAAAATATTATTTTAAGCGGTATTTTGTGCACGTAAATCGGAAAATTTTTCTCTTGTGAATAAATTTATTTTTTGTTACTAGAATTATTTTAGAAGCTTCTTTTCAAATATCTAGATTTTTCTTTTGTGCAAAAGGATTTGTATTAAAAAAAAGAAAAGAAAAGAGTGAAAGGTGGCAAATAGCTTTAATTAGCATTTATTACTCTCTTTCCTAGCTATTTCTTCACAAAATATTCACAAAAATACCCCCCATCCCTCCTTGGCCGAGCCTCATCCCCATTTCTGGCCATTTCATTTTCCAAGCTCATTTCTCACTCTTTTCCACTCAAAAACACAAAAGAATTCCAAAAATAAATCCAAAAATTCCTATATAAAAATTAAACCATTTTTCTTTCACTAATCATTCATGGATCTTCAATAAAACTTGGTTTTTGATGCTAAGATATTGGATTAAGTTTCATTTTGTGTTCTTGGGAAGGTATAATTCATACCTTAATCCTTTTATATTTGCTTTAATCTTAATCTAGCTAATTTAGTTAGCTAATTATGAGTTTAGTTTAGTTTTTAAATCATGATTAATTCGTTTATATTGGTTTAAGAAATTCATGTTCGGGTTAAATTTTGTTTAAGTGTTTAGTGTTCATTTGAAGTGTTAATTTGTGTTTTGGAGAAGATTAACCTAGTAGAAAATGTTAATTTTTGCTTATGAACACTTTGTTTAATTATGCAATTAGCTTACTAGGTTTTTGCTAAAATATAATTAGCGAGTGTTAAAAATATTGGAATGGTTTAGATAGCTTAGTTAAGCTATTTTAAGGTGTTTGTAATCGCTAGGTATGCATTAGCTTGAAACTAGTGTGAAATATTACGATAGGTTGCTTACTAGATTTCGGGATTTTTCCGACGTGGGTTCGATTGGTCGTTGCGAGGTTATATCTATTGTATTCCTCGTAATTCTTGTGTTGTATTGCGCGATAGGGACGATCAGGGTCCACACTTGGTGTTTTGTAGTTTAGCGACCCCAATTAGGGTTTTTGGCCGGTATCGTTCGCGATAGATGCGCTAAGCGGGCAGTGTAATTTTCCGGGCGTTTTCATCGTGTTTCGTTGTCTTTTTGTCATCATATGACATTTAGCTTATGTGTTGTATTTATGAAATTTTAGGTTCGTAAGCAGGGACTTCGGGTGCCGCGGACAAGGGGAAGCAGTTGGTCGGATTTTCATAGCTCGAGACCATCGGTGAGTAGATTTAACATCTACAGGGGAATCGCCCGCATGGCGTTATGCGTCAGGGCTAGAGATTTTATTACTTGTCGCATATTCTACGTTATTGTTAGAATTGCGCCTTTACCCTATTATTTAGATGTAGTTGTGCCTGGACTAGTAGTAGTAGGACACTGCACATATTATTGACGATTCATGTTGCACAAGCACTGATTGTATGCTACACACACCGTCAATAATTGTCATGTCACACACAAACCACTTATAGATGTTATATTGCTTGGTTAGGGACATTGTGACATTGATTCATACTGCTTATCATATATGGCATTTAGCATACCTGTATTCCTATAGAGTATTGTACCATTAGTGATAGGTACATACACACTCCATGACATAGCTATAGGTATACCTTGCACATACTGTTCTTATACCCAGGGGGTATACTACATCATTGCTTATAGGTAGACACATATATCTTGCTATACCTTATTGATTTCACATCATCTGGTTTTGTCTACATGTTTACCTTCAATTGATGTTATTTAGAAGTGGATAAATAGGAACCACATGATATTTGTATTAACATGATGCAGTTAATTAGCGGTTTTTCCTTTATATGCTTGCATTTCAGATATGGCGCACATATTATATTCATGGATTTTCGCATTGATATATGGATTTTTCATGATATTTTCTGGATTTGGGAACTGCGGGAGTTCATAAAATTATGCATTATATGAAAGGCCCGGTTTCCTTGATATGATATTTGCGCATCCACCATGAGATTTATCGGTTCTTATTATATACTCCATACGAGGAGTGGCTGCCGTATGAGGGTACATGGTGAGGCCCGGTACGGTTCCCCCTCGGCAAGATGATCGATGGACTTTGCCGATTGAGCCTGGAGGTGGGAAAGTACCTACCGGTGACAGTACTTATGACTCAACGGCTATCATGTGAATACCGACGTGAGTCATGTACGTATTGATACGTCGAAAGGCGAGGGTCAGAGATAGGCACTCGTGCTTTCGGGATAGCGTATGATACGTACCTATCAGGATGCTAGTCTTGGTGGCAGCATCTGATAGATTGGTATTTTTGTGTTGATGCTTGGCAGCTTGGTTTCATGATATTTCTAATTACTCCTTGTATATATAACAGGGGATTTAGCCGCTGTTATATATACCCTTACACCATTATTAGTGGAATGGGACGCTAATATATGTGTATTGACCCCATCATATTTATTTATGCAAATATATTTAGGATGTTAGAATGTTACTTGAGATTTGATTTGGGATATAAGTGATTCATTGAGATTGGATACTGGATAGATATGTGAGATCTACTTGATGTTGTACAGTCGGGATATACGAGATATACTTGATATTGTACATTGAGGAGATGTGAGACTTATATGTTATGAGAGCGAATTGGGGGCTGATTGAGGAATTAGGATTTTGAGTATCTTGATGGATTGTGATCCTACCACGATATCAGGATTCCGTGGAAATGACATATTTCACTCCATACCCCACCTTTATCTGTTTGTGCAATGTTTCATGTATTAGTAGTACCTGTTAGTGTACCTTTCATGATTGTTGCATATTTATATTCTCACACCCTTATTGCATGATTATTGCATACTATTGTCATATTATTATTGCTTCATATATTGGTTGTACCTGCTAGAGTACTTTCCATTATTCTGCATTCATATGACATGTTATTGCTGTTAATTGCATATCTTAGATTCACGCTTTACGTGCATACTTGCGATTACCTGCATATGTTATTTACTATTCACGAGTTGGCAACTCACCCCCGTTGTGCCACAGGTGTTACAGAGTGTTCCCCAGAGTAGTCGAGGCTGGCTATTCATCTATCATCTTTTGCTATAGATACTGCATCGGCTCACAGTGTGTTGTTTTGTTCAGGTGGGTTTTGGTGGTTATTTGTATTTGTATTGTATATTCGTTGTATCTTGTACTCTCCATCTACTATTATGTTGTTGACTTAGAGACTTGGTGAGGACGATATTGTATAAATTGTGGATTTGTTGTCTTTTATACAGCTTTCTCTCTATTGTCTTTATTTTTTCGCTACGGCGTCGTATATTTGTGGTGGTGATTGTTTTCCGTCTTTGGACGTGTATTTTCTCCCGTTTGGGGATGCTTTATTTATCTTTATTTGTTGTACCCGTTTCGGGGTTAGTTTTTATAAAGGGGGTGCTGCCAAAATTTTTAAGAAAGCAAGTTGAACTTTTTAAAAGAATTTGGGTTGTGATTTCAAACTCCGGCATCTGAGCCTTGACAGAGTCGAGGGTGTCGTGCCAAATGACACCACCGACGCTGGCAAGGTCGGCGTAGAACTGATCCGACTTTTTGTAGCTTTTCACCGCCTTCCGCGCTCGGTCCTTCGCCGCCTCGTTATCCTTCCGGAGAGTGCTCACCGTCTTCTTCATGGTGGCAGCGAGCACCCGGGAGTCCTCCAACTGGGACTCGGCGGCTCGGGCGACCTCTCGGTACCGAGCGACCTCCCTGTTCCCGGCCTCCACCCGGTCCTCAAGGGCAGCCGCCCTCTCCATCGCCGCCCCCAGCTCCTGCTTTAAGCTCTCCTCCCGCAAAGAGAACTCTCCCACGGCCCGCATCACCAGAACAATCTCTTCGTCCTCCATATGGATGGCGAGGGCAATGTGCTGGAGGACCAGTAGAAAGAAAGAGGGTCAAAAATTGGAGGAAAGCACCCGACCACACAGACAAAAGTGCTGAATGAAAAACCAGGTGAGGTGCGAACAATAACCTGCACGGCCTTTTGAGCTATCGCCGCTATTTGGGCCTGGAGAGTTCCTCGAGGGACCCTGCTTCCTGCCGACCTCTCCATATCCGAGAGCAAGCTATCGGCGACAGAAAGCCCCGAGGGCACCTCTAAGCGAAGCTCCCCATCGTCCATAAGGATCGGGGAACCCGGGGAGCTGGACGCCCTCCTGTGAGACCTCTTGAGGGACGGCGCGGGAGAACCCTCCTCATCCCCCACTTCGGGGGCCCGAGGCTCTTGCGCTCGGGCATGCTTTCGAACCGGCGCACGACTAGACTCGGGGGCCCGGGGTTCGCTGGGGCACCTGGGTGAAAGTGCCACCGGCGGAGCTGGAACGGACGGCGGGCGAGAAGGACCGGCGCCTTTTGACTTCTTCCCCCTCTTCGCGTCGACCACTGCCTCGCGGAACTTGCTCATATCCATAGGTCCTGCATAAGAAAAAAATACGAGGAGTCAGCGATGCCAGGAAAAATGAAAAAATGGCACAAGTCTAAACTGGTCGCCTGAGAGCTCCCAACTTACCCGCGTACTCGGCGGGGCTGAGCCCGGCCTAGCTGAGGGCCCGCTCAGACAGCAACACGTCAACCCGAGGGAGGGGCTCCCACTTCGACATCGCCACCGCGTCGGGATCAATCGACCGCCTCCCTCGCGGACAGCTAGCCCTTTGACACAGGGTAGGCACAGGCCAATCATCACCCTCGGACGGCGCGATAAAGAAAAACTTCTTCTTTCATTCGTGAATAGAAGAAGGCACTACGAAAACCCCCAACCCGGGGGTGTCTCCCCGCTGTCTTCTAAAGGAGAGGTATACCCAGCTCGGCTCGCCCCTACGAGCGCTGGGGTGGTTCTTGTAGCAAAGAGAAAATAGGAGAAGGTTCAGGCTGAAGGGGATCTGACACAATTTCAACCGGACCAAGAACCCGAGGAGGATTCTCTAAGAGTTCGGCGCTAGTTGGCCCGGAGCTAACGCGAAACAATTCAACGCCTCACTCATTTCAGAGGAGAAGGGTAGACGCACCCTGGCCCAAAAGGCCTCCAGGTACAAGGCAATCTCCTTACCCTGTACCTGGTTTGCTCTCTCCCCCTCCTCGGCCAAACGAAGCGAATAACCGGGAGGGATCAAGAAATGGGTCTTGATGTTAGAGAGCTCCTCCGCACGTCTCAGCGAGGATCGTACGCCAAGAACACCCGCGGCCTGAACTTTGGGGGCTACCCTATCTTCTCGGGTGAACTCCAGCTCAGAGGGAGAAGAGGAAGAAGTAGAAGAGAAAGCTTCAGAGGACCCTCTAGACTCTACCCGCACTACGTCTATAGACTTCTCAGAAGAAGACATCTAACCTGATTGAATAATGGTGTCCTCAGGAGATTAAAAGTGAGAAGTCCGAAATTAGGAGAAGAGCGCCGGGCTAACAAGACACTGGATGAGGAAAATATAAAGAGGTATGGGCCCTGATGAGGACCCTACCTCTATTTATAGCTACTGGCATGCACATCCAACGGCGACGGTCGTCTCCTGCCAAAAAGACTCATCGCATTCGACGGCCACCATCGCTCCACCTGTCGCACGCGCATTGGCCGTATCCCATCGGACGCCGAAAATCTGCGGCCCGTCGCGTCAGCCAACCAGTGCCAGACACGTGGGCTGTCGCTTCGGTGGATGTACATACGATCCGGCACATCCTCTTTAATGTAGGATCTGGCCCCCGATCCGTTGACGCCATCAGGAAAATGTAGCTGGTTGTGTTAGTTATATGTATGCCCTAGAGGCCATTACTGTACATACGATGTATATTGTAGTGGATGCTTGGACATATATAGGGAGGACTTTCTTGCTCGACATGATAGTACGCTATCTGGTTGCTCTTTATCTTAACATGTACTCTGATTGTCTCTATATCACATGTTGATAAAGCCCTTAGGATGAGTACTTGACTACAAGGACTATGATGCGGATCATACTAGTGAGGACAGTGTAGTCGCCAAGTACATCCTTCAAATGTTCCTAGTCGTGGGAGTACCGAGACAGGGCATCGATACTCCAGAGTAGACTAGCGTATGCGCTTCTTGACCCATATGATGGGCGATGGATGATCTCATATCCATTGGTGTTTGACATCATAGAAGGTATACGGGTGCTCAGTGGAGACTGGGTACACTGGACGGACTCGCCGAGAACTCCCAGATGGTATTATACCTCGCGTCAGATGGCAGTTCTCTGGTGACACTGGTACAGAGTAGTCTGTAGACCCGAGATCGTCATAGAGTCTTGTGTGATTCCCACTGTTCTTTGCTTTCCATCATACCACGTCCAAGAGGGCGTGCAAAAAGGTGGATTTTGGGTAAAGTCCCGAATCACATGGAGGCAATTAGCGATAGGAGGGGATTCGTCTCTCCCTGTATAGGGAGTTGATGTTGTGCTGTGTTCGATTGGCTATAACTGGAAATCCCTCGCCAGGGTTGCTGAGATTTACTGGTAAGTGTTATCAGTAGTTTCTCGAACTGTTATAGACCTCATATCGACACGATTTATCAAGCTACTGGGGTCTGACGTTTACCATCCTTAGGCGAGATATGTGACATATCAGACGAAGAGACCGGACTGTACGGGAGTGTTACTGATTGGATTCGCGGGAGAATGTACAGGCTTGCTTGTTGATCTTCTGATCGCTCAATACCTGGGTGGCTGTTACGTTTAGCTGACCGCTTGTAGCTTATGGGTGTTTGATATGATCATCACCTACTGCCGGCGTATTGGCGATTCTTTAGAGTCCTACACAGAGGTTTCTTCACTCAGGAAAAACGGAGTAGGAGCACATATGTGATATGTGCATGACCGAGGATAATGCGATATATGATACCGTATTAGATTCTCGCGATATGAGATATTGGCCGGGTATATGTGATATAGCCGGGTCATCGGATCAAGTGTTGATTCGATGAACTGATACAGATTATATTAGTCGGTTATTTGTGAAATAGCCGGATTATCGGATCAAGTGTTGATTCGATAATTTAATGTATAATTATATATTTGATATATTAAATTACATTAACTGATATAAGCTCACTAAAAGATTCTTTTTCTCACTCGGGTAATACATTGATATATATGCGATATATGTTAATTGTATTATTTTATTTTGTTACAATAAATATTGTATACGTGATATATAATATTGTAACATGATATGATTACTAATGCAACATGTTTAGTGGAGATTAAACAAGGTTAGGGTTTGATTTGGGTTAGTTCTTTCTTGAACCTTCTAGAAGGTTTCCTTTTTGTTTTTGCAAAGATATTTTGCAAGATATTTACTTAACCCAACCCACACCCTTTACTATGGTTAGATCTCTATAATGGTTAAGTCTTTACTTGACTTAACCATGGTTTCATTTGTAATGATATTATCATAATTCATTATTCATCACAAGAGGATTGATTGTTCTTCTTCTTCCTTCTTCTTTCTTTCATGAAAAGCTTTCTAGCTTTTTATGAAGTGATGAAAATGAGTGAGTTAATGAAAATAAATGAGAGCTAAAATCCTACTTCATCATCCTAATCTATCCTAGCCATTTAGATTAGGGTGTTCACTTCATTTAGTGAGTGAGAGCTTGTGTTAATGAAACTTCAAGGTAGATCATCTTTGTTATCGAAGATCGGAAGCAAGCTTGCATCTTTCTCTTCGTGGAGCCTCTTGAGAGTCCGGAACTTGATGATCGCAACGAAGAGACCACAACACGGAGCTTATGAAGTGAAGGACCGGACTACAAAGGTTGTAATCCTAAACTCTTAGTGTTAAAGTATTTAACATGCTTTGTTTCGCCTAATCTCTAGTTTAAAGATCTTGGTTAGGGTTGTTCGGCACGTCTAAATTTTAAATCGGGCATAGTTGATGCCTTGTAGACCTTTGTGAGAGTGCCTAGTAACCCTACAGTGGTATCAGAGCCAAGCCATAGTTTTAGGCGAAGTCTAGGCGAAGTTTAAAGTCCGATCGAACTCCGAATACCCGTAAAACCCTAGTTTCTGGAAATTTTTCAAAAAGTTGATTTTTTTCGTATTAAAAATACTCAGAAAAATAAGCAGGGAAATATAAGAATTACTGTGAAGTACGGACTTCTAAATCGATCACGTGACCGCGGAACCGCGGCTAAACCACGCACGTGGCGGCGGTTCCGCGACCGAACAATATCGTTGGGGCCCACTGCTTCACAGTATTATTCCTGGTTTCTTTTGCATTATTCTGGAAATTTTTAATTCCACTCAAGTGTTGAGTTTTCTGGGTTGTATTGGGAGCTCGTTGATTCGATCGGAAAGTTTAACTTCGTTTATTTTTCCGGGTAATTTTAGAACGTGTTAAAAAGTTCGAACGGATATCAATAACTCACTTTTTCCCCTGTCGGAAATTTTTTCAAAAGTTGGATTTTTTCTCGAGTTTAAAACTTTCGGAAAATCATGCAAGTAACGCAGTGGACCCTCTAGAAGACAACAAACCTTAACTCGATTATGTGACCGTCTTGAACTGCCTCTAAATCTTAGGGTTTGGGACAGTTCGGCGTGTTGGATATAGTGCCCTCAAATTCAATTATTGGATCGCAGGCACGTGATTGCAATGATTGCGGAAGACCTATACCGGTAGAACAGTCTTACTCGAGTTGATAGTATGCTATCTGGTTTTCCTTTATCAGTCGTGTACAGGTTCAGGTGACTGATCACTGTTACACATTGATAGAGCCCTTAGGATCTTGCTTTACTACCAATAGTATGATGACGATCATATACGTGAGAGTTGGGTAGTCTATAAGCACATCCTTAATTTTGGTCCCTAGTCGTGGGAGTTTCGAGACAGGGCATCGATACTCCGGAGTAGACTAGTGTATACAGTCGAGACCCCGACGAGGGGCGGTGGCCGGTCTCATAAGCCACTGGTGTCAGTTGGATCACCTAAGATGTATACAGGTGCTCATTGGGTTATGAGTGTTGGAGATAGTGCCCTCAGAGTCAATTATTGGATCACAGGCACGTGATTGCAATGATTGAGAGAGGACCTATACCGTTAGAACAGTCTTACTCAAGATGATAGTATGCTATCTGGTTTATCTTTATCATCGTGTACTGTTTTAGGTGACCCTACAGGTCACTATTGCACATTGATAGAGCCCTTAGGATTCTTGCTTGACAGCCAGCAGTATGATGGCGATCATATATGTGGGAGATGGGATCTATAAGCACATCCTTAAAAGGTCCCTAGTCGTGGGAGTTTTTGAGACAGGGCATCGATACTCCAGAGTAGACTAGTGTATACAGTCGAGACCCCGACGAGGGGTGGTGGCCAGTCTCACAAGCCACTGGTGTCAGTTGGTTCATCTAAGATGTATACAGGTGCTCATTAGGTTATGAGTACACCGGACATAACTCGCTGGGAACATGCTAGTTGGTCTTATACCTGACGTCAGATAGCAGTTCCCTGGTGATATGTATACAGATTAGTTCATCGACCTGAGATCGTCATTTGTCTCGTGTGAGTTCCCACTGTACTTTGATTACTACCCTACCACGGCTCTAAGGAGTCTTGCAAACAGGTTTTAGTTGGGTACAGTCCCGAGCCATATGGAGGCAGTGAGCGGATCTGCAGGGGTTCGTCTCTCCCGGTATTGGGGGTGAGGTCGCGCAGTGTCTAGGAGAGCCATTACACAAAGCCCTCGGCCGAGGCAGGAGATTTACTGGTAGGTATTCCAGTAGTATCTCAGGGTGTTCTGGACTACACTCCGACACGACTTGTACCGCTTTTGGGGGTCTGACTTTTACCAACCCCCTAGGCCCGCCATGCGATACTCATAGACGAACGGACCGGACTGTACGGATATTGTCACTGACAGGCTCAGTAGGGTGTCAGGATGAGTTCGCTCATCGACGTCCCTTTTGGTCAATACCTGGTAGCCCGTTACGTATGGCTAATACCTCTGACGTGCTAGTGGTTAAATCCACAACCAAAGTATTGACGAGTCTTTAGAGTCCCCCACAGACCGTTTTCTCAAGTTTCGGGCGAAACGCTGTAGAGGACGTATGGAGATATGGCAGGGTTCGATCATATACGTGCGGTATTGCACGGATCATGATCGGACGGATAATACTAGCGGGCTTTGGTTTAAGCCGGATCCTAGTATTGTACAGTGTAGATTTTGTCTCTTTGCATTTGTATTCAGTGGGAATACAAATGCGGGTATGTATATACAGTCGCGGGATTTTCCTGTAATTTATTACGGGATCAGTATTTTGAAGTTGCCAGTTTGCATTCCGTTTCGGCCAGTTTTCCTTTGTTCCTTCATGGCCGGATTTTTTTGATGGAGGGGGTTATTTGCAAGTGTGCAAATTAGTTATGTGGAGGGGGTTTATTTGTAAATGGAAAAGATTATGATAGCATCTTTCTTTTTTCTTCATCATGGTTTGCATTAATGAGATGTGAATTGATTTGGCTTTGGTGTGACCTTTATTCCTCATTATCTTCACATTTCTTTATGGTCACCACACACTCTCTTGTGCTCACCTCCCTTGCATTTCTTTTCCCCTCTCCCATTTATGCATGGCTGGCCACACTTTGTGGAGAGAGGGAGGGCATTTCATTTGGTGGGGAAAATTGTCCATCTCATACATTTTGCTTGCTACAAAATTCCCAAGTTCATTTACAAGTTGATTCCACCTCCATCCAAAGGCAACTTCAAACCCCATGAGACAAACATTACTACACTTAGCCTACAGCATCCTTGGGCACGTAGACTCGCCAACTTCGTGCTCGAGTTTTTTCGGTCCAGAGGTGGGAGCCCGTAAATGAACCCGGCGATGTGGCGCCCGTTCCGACGAGGAGATGAAGACCGGAGAATCCGCGAGGAGATCGGGACGGAGGCCGAAGACCGAAGGACACGGATCGCTCGGTATAGCTCTCTATCCTTTCTCTTGTTAGCTAGGTTTGGGTTAATGGTTACGATCCGGGATTTTAAGATGCAGTAGTGCCGGTTTAAAGTTAAGAAAATTTTTCGTTTCCGTATTTTGGCATCGTATAGACGGCCGGGGCGCTACCGTAGTTCTACATGGTATCAGAGCCACGCCATTAACCTAGTCAAGCTTGCTCTAACATGTATACAAGTTCGATCGAACGGATTTTCCAAAATCCGCGTTTTCATGCATCAGTTTTCTGTCGAATTTTTGCAGTGCTCAAAAAATTATTTGGTACATGTCAAAAAATCTTGCAGGGTTTTTTATGCATTCTGTGAAAATTTGGTAGATTGATTCCTCAGGACCGCCGCGGAACCGCGGCCAAACCCTAGTTTTGGCCGCGGTTCCGCGGCCATTATTGCTCTTCATTGGACCAAATTTTCACAGTGGGCTTTGTTCACACCATAATATTGCATTATTATATTCCCCATTCTTATATATTTTACAATTAAACGGGTGCTTTTGACGCATGTCTGCTACATGTTACAGGTTACAGGTTCTTGGATAGAAAACAGTGAAAATAATGAAAAGACAATGCAAAAGTGGATTTTGATCAACAAACAGAAGACTCTTGATCAAGCCTACATAAAGAATAGTTCACAAAACAAGATTCAAGACGTCGACTCAAAGCGAAGGGTTAAAGTTCACTACAATTATTCACTGTAGGATCTGGAACAAACCTAGAAGCCAAACTGATAAAAGAACCAAAGAAATAGGGAGACAAAAACATCCTGAAGCTATGAAGAAAAAATGAAGAATTGATCTCCCTACTTGGCCGCGGTTCCGCGGCTAAGTCATGCCTTTGGCCGCGGAACCGCGGCCGTCTAAAGCCCGTGTTGGCGCGGAAAATGATGGCGGTGCTCTGGAGTTGATTAGGTCTCTTCTTAGGGGGTATTTTTGTAATTGTGGACATGCGAAACAAATGTAACCCTAGGGTTTCCTATTCTTTATAAATAGGAACTCTAAAAATTGTAACTCTTTATGCCTCCCTTCATTAATAAATTTTAGAATTCTTTTGGAGAGCATCGGTGCCTCTATTCAATTCATGAATCCAGATCTGACAACCCTGCGTTGATGTTTGGAGAGAGCCATCTGTAAGTAGTTTTTAATTACTCTAGTTTAGATTTTAATTCCTTTCCTTAGATGTTAGCTTTGGGAAAGGCTTTTGAGAGATGAAATCTCTCATCCCTTTCTTACCCATCACATAGAATCTATAGGACTCCATGCATACACGCACACACCGCGCCCTACGGCACCCTATCCCTCGAGGTAGCGGTGATACCGTAGTATAAAGGCCCGGTTGCGCGCGTTTTCCATGGAGGTTAGATCTGGGTATAGAAAGCGTTGAGATTTGTTTACATTTCCAAACCATTCCTAAACCTAACGCTAGCAGGATTTAGATCTAGATAATTTTAGTATAGATAATTTAGGTTTTTAGATTTAATAACCAATCCGAACACCCTTCGGAATTAACTCGTAAGAACGAATCGGAAATTCACAACATCCCTGTGGATCGACCGGTACTCACCGGCGAGCTCCATGCGACGCCGTTCTTGATTGCGGTTTAGAGATAGTTTTTTAGAAAAATCAAATGGCGCCGTTGCCGGGGATGGCGTAGAATTTTCTTTTCGCAATTTCGGGTTAATCATAAAATTTAAAAATTCATAAAAATCTAAAAAATCAAAAAAATATAAAAATATATATCATTTGTTATTTTTGGAAGGGATACTTTGTGGTTGATTTTTTTGCAGGATATACAGAATCGGATCTGAAAAATTCCAGAAAGCGAAACAGAAAAAGGGGTATCGGAACAGAAGGGATTTTAACTAACAGAAGAGTACAAAAATTTTGGAGCCCCAAATCCCCTATCCCGCCGCGATTCCGCGGCCAAAACCCACCTTAGGCCGCGGAACCGCGGCCATCTTGTCGATTCGTCGCACAAAAAAAATTCTGGGGCACTGTGCAGTTAATGTGACCGCGAAATCGCGGTGGGAGCCACGTTTTGCCGCGGAAGGGCGGTGGAATTGTGACATCATCAGACCAACTTTGCTCTGTAAGATCTTCTGTTCATCCTCTGTATATTTTGAAATATATTTTCTGGAAATGTCTGCAGAATTTTGTGCACTTTAGAAATATATTCCCTTCCAAATAACGATCTTGTGCAGGATTTTTGGGCCCCGCTTGAAATAAAATAGATTGCAAGTAATATTTTGCTGTTGCATATCTTTTCTATAAAATATTTTGTTGTTGCATATCTTTTCTCTAAAAATCTTTTTGCAACAAAATTTTTCCAAATAAAGAGAAAGAAAAAAATCAATGAAAAATGAAAATAAAAAGGATAAATATTTTATAGAACTTGCAAAATTTTTTAGCCCCAAATAAATCCTTGCACCATCCAACTTTCCTTCTTGTCACCTTTCTTCTTCTAACATGGGTACCCCACACAATAAATCATTAGCCGAACTTTGGTATCCCGAACCTAATTTTGCGTCATATGTTAATTTGTTCGGTCAATTTAAAAACGATCCCTCCATGCCTAAAAAATCTTTGAAAGATCACATAGAGGCGTCTAGAAGAAATAGTTTGACTTTTCAACCTACTTTGTGTCAACCGAGTCAACCTTTACCACCTACATATGTTGATACCACTTCTTCAAGTCCTTCTGTCACTCCTAGGCCGATGTCCATTGCTGAGCATATTGCTCAATCTCGCAGTCGATCTTTCACCCCTCTCCACTCGTCTAGTTCTAGGGATCAACACGACTATTCACCTTTTTATCCATATGTTGACCCTACCCCTGCCCAACCACCCACTTCCTACCAGTCATACCCGACCTTACCACCTTCACTAGACACCGTTTCTACACAGCCTGTTGGGAGTTTTGCATATCCACGCCATTTTGAATCTTTTACCGAAACCCCCTCACCACCTAAGTCTAGTTTGGAAGAGTCGTTGGAAGCGTACATTGCAGCAACGAATAAAATGACTAGGAATGTGGAAGCGTCTTTAGCCGCCCTTATGCAACCTACCGAACCGGTAGCTAGTTTCCCGCTAGCTCAAAATTTTTTAATGTATAAGGTGGCGGTTGGACAGAGTGAGAATGAGAGAGGATTTTCAAATCAAACCTACCCTTACCCAATTGAAGCCCACAACTCCGGTTTTCCATCGATTGTTCCAAATGATTCACCAGTTGAAAATAAAAATGGGTTGTGTGATTTTGTAGTGTTTGATTTGCCAGATTGTGAGGAACCCTTTTCGAGTGAAACCGCACCTAATCCTTTCGATCTTTACACCTCCCATCTAGAACCTAAATCGATAGATATCCATGCTTTTGATAAGGTGTCTAAAGAAATTGATTTTCACTTGATTAAGGATATAGACGCCGGGAATATTTCGGATGATGAACATGTCGATTTGCTTGAAATTTTATGTTCAAATCATCATCCTGAGTTATTAAATGTTTCTCCCGAATCTCATATGCGTCTAGATTTTGATGATAATGGCATGGATGAGTTGAATATTGAGGATAGTATCGAGAAGAGTCTTGAGGATAATATTGAGGTTGAATCATTTTTGTTTGATGTGTCTGATTTTCCAATTCATCCTCCTGAACCTTTGACTGTTATATCACCCTCCCTCCTTCCCATCGTTCCGACCCCGCTTGAAGACTGTGAGCTTGAAAGATTTTCCTTTGAATCCGATACTGTTCTCACAGATGATAACACTTACGAGTGTTTCACTTTTTCGGACGATGTTGATGACTCACTGCCCGAGTTTGAGTCCTTTACATTTTCAGATGAGCCATCAGACTCGGTTGATTATAGTAGTTTCGAACCATTAATGGAATCTTTCAAGTTCGAAACAGTTTACTACGGTGAGAAAGATACTATCCCTAATTCACTCCCTTTCGTCTCTCCTATTGTCCCGACCGTACAAATGACCGTTACGCTTTCATCTCCGATACCAAGTTCGGCGTACCCATGTTTTCTTGCGAATCTTGAGGGATTTGATCCCATTTCTCGACGAGTAAATAGGTTAGCGCAATCGCTTATAACATATCGGTCATCACATATTGCGCTAATTTATTCACTAAATTTACACCTCAAGATCGTACTCCACTTCCTTCTTCTTTTCGCCATTCTTCTTCCCCACCGAGACCGTATTCTACCATTCTTCTTTCCACACGGTCTCGCGTGCTTCTCATTTTCTTGCACCAACTATACCATTTCCACGATAAGATTTTTGAATGGTTGGTGCTAACCTTTGGCTTGTGTAAGGCCAAGCTTAAGTTTGGGGGGGATGCTTGTTGTATATATGTATATATCTTTTTTTTTCTTTTTTCTATAAAAAAATAAAAAAAAATTCAAAAAAATAAAAACATTTTTTTTTATATAAATAAATAAACAGGGGAGTGCCAGTATTTTGACCCTCTTAGTTTAGTATGACAGTGAGGACACTGTCAAGTTCAAGTTTGGGGGTATGCTCGGTACGTCTTCTTCCTTCGCATTCATTTGTACATATTTTTGCATGTGCATATTTATTTGAAAACCCATAAAAATTTGAAAATTTTCAAAAATTATAAAAATTATTGTATTCAATTTTGGCCATATTTGACTTAAGTTTGACAAATAGGTTAACTGGTTAGGAACAACTAGATCTTAGACTTAGTGAATTAAAAACCCTAAAGATAACCTTCTTTAAAAGTTTAACGGTAGAAAGTATATGCCTTGTAGTTTATTTAGAAATAGGCAAATTTTAGGTTCACTTCTTGGGCTAAGTCGAAACAAGGGAAGAGTATTGATGTTCTTATTAGAGTATAAGTTTGAAAAATAGTTCCTAGCTTAAGTCTAGATTCTGAAAACGTATACCCTACAATTTGCACAATCACGCACCTTGAAACTTGGAATAGTAGAAGAGACCTTGAAATGCTCTTGTCTAATGTCTTTAGTACGAAGAAAATAAAAAAAAAGTGTGAATAAAGAATAAAAAAAATGAACACTGGTTTTTGTGATTACTTAAGGCTGCAAAAATAGAAAAATATTTAGCGGGGTGCTTCATCACCTAGTGTCTTAGACCAACTGGTTTGGGAGTCACTGCTAAAGCCTTGGGTGTTGCAAAACTAGGAAGTACGCTTTAAAGTGCTAACGCATCTTATAATCGGTTGTTGGTACCTCAAGAAGTATTAACGGTCGCATGAAGGATGTGTAAGCAAATTTCATTTAAAAATTCACTAATTAATAAGTTCTTTGGACAATGGATGAGAGTATGATTGCTTGATTTGAATTTCCAAGTGTAGGGGTGATCTATACACACACGTAGGGATATGTGATTGGAATTTAGATAAGAGAGAAGAATGAAAAACAGAACTTATATCTTTAATAGAGTTGATAGAAATTCCTAAGTGGAGATGTAACCCTAGAAGGAAAACTTAAGAGATGCCGAAAGCTAGGTAGGTCTACATAGCATATATAATCTTAAGTTAAATAATGAGGAAGTGTGAAGAATATGGGTGGATAATTTGCGAGTCAAAAGATAATAGAATTCCTTGTTAGAAAACCTAATTGGAGAACAAAAGTCAATGGGCCGAGTTGATAGGATTTTGTGGGTGTAATCCGCTGAAAACCCTCAGGAGACAACACTCCTCCTACTAGGGACACCTAGAGGTTTAAAGGCTTGTTGCACGTGCTCAGTGCAATCGCGTTTCCCTGCGAAAGTGTGGTTAGGATTTTAGTGAATAAAAATAAGTTTGCTCGAGGACGAGCAAAAGATAAGTTTGGGGGTATTTGTTCACACCATAATATTGCATTATTATATTCCCCATTCTTATATATTTTACAAATAAACGGGTGCTTTTGACGCATGTCTGCTACATGTTATAGGTTACAGGTTCTTGGACAGAAAACAGTGAAAATAATGAAAATACAATGCAAAAGTGGATTTTGATCAACAAACAGAAGACTCTTGATCAAGCCTACATAAGGAATAGTTCACAAAGCAAGATTCAAGACGTCGACTCAAAGCGAAGGGTTAAAGTTCACTACAATTATTCACTGTAGGATCTGGAACAAACCTAGAAGCCAAACTGATAAAAGAACCAAAGAAATAGGGAGACAAAACATCCTGAAGCTATGAAGAAAAAATGAAGAATTGATCTCCCTACTTGGCCGCGGTTCCGCGGCCAAGTCATGCCTTTGGCCGCGGAACCGCGGTCGTCTAAAGCCCGTGTTGGCGCGGAAAATGATGGCGGTGCTCTGGAGTTGATTAGGTCTTTTCTTAGGGGGTATTTTTGTAATTGTGGACATGCGAAACAAATGTAACCGTAGGGTTTCCTATTCTTTATAAATAGGAACTCTAAAAATTGTAACTCTTTATGCCTCCCTTCATTAATAAATTTTAGAATTCTTTTGGAGAGCATCGGTGCTTCTATTCAATTCATGAATCCAGATCTGACAACCCTGCGTTGATGTTTGGAGAGAGCCATCTGTAAGTAGTTTTTAATTGCTCTAGTTTAGATTTTAATTCCTTGCCTTAGATGTTAGCTTTGGGAAAGGCTTTTGAGAGATGAGATCTCTCATCCCTTTCTTACCCATCACATAGAATCTATAGGACTCCATGCATACACGCACACACCGCGCCCTACGGCACCCTATCCCTCGAGGTAGCGGTGATACCGTAGTATAAAGGCCCGGTTGCGCGCGTTTTCCATGGAGGTTAGATCTGGGTATAGAAAGCGTTAAGATTTGTTTACATTTCCAAACCATTCCTAAACCTAACGCTAGCAGGATTTAGATCTAGATAATTTTAGTATAGATAATTTAGGTTTTTAGATTTAATAACCAATCCGAACACCCTTCGGAATTAACTCGTAAGAACGAATCAGAAATTCACAACATCCTTGTGGATCGACCCGTACTCACCGGCTAGCTTCATGCGACGCCGTTCTTGATTGCGGTTTAGAGATAGTTTTTTAGAAAAATCAGGCTTCTGACATGGAAATATGATTTTTGGTATGTTCAGTTTGGGTCCGGATTTATTTTGAGTACTGGGTATTGTGCTTGGGGCCAACTTCGGAAAATTTAGTCGATCGAAAATTTTAAACATGTTAGTTCGCAGTATTTACATTATATCTGCGACCATGAATGTCATTTGATCGCTAAATCCTGTCTAACTGCTATAGCCCTTTTAGACGGATTTGCGAACGTGACATTCACGTTGATGTTCTGTGTTGTGCTGTGATGTTGCGGATTGTCGTGGTGGATAGCCTGGATGCAATGGTAGTACAGTTTTGTTTTATATGTACATTTGATATTGCGGGGCGAGCGTCCGACATGTGGACTGCCGTCACTGCCTGTTTGTATATTATTCTTTTAGGGCATGACCGGGCTGAGGTCGATGCACCCGTTGTATGTATATTTTTCTTTCTGTACTAGGATTACCCCGCAGAGGGGTGCACGGATAGCTGGGTTCTAGAGGGCAACGGGCCCGCATCTCATGGCGTTGAGACGGAGGGGGCTTCACTCTATAATTGGCGGGCTATTCGCCGCACTCGTAAGGGGTACAGGTTGACCCAAGAAGGGGTGCTCAAGTTACCGAATTCCGTGAAGTGCTGGGTGGTCCATTCACGTTGTTGAAGGGGGCTGCCTCGCTTCAGGTTTTGGCGGGTAACTTGCCGCGCCCGTAGGGGTCTAGGTTTTCATTGCACAGGCTATCCACAAGACCAGGGGAACGTCGGGTTTCAGTAGCGGCTCTATAAAACCCGGGGATCCCAGAAATCTATATTGTTCTGTGATACTTATTACATTTCTGTGATGTTGTATTTTATCACACCTTGAGCGAATATTATATATTGATATTTATACTAGTAGATGTTGTATATATTTTGCGTCCGCGCTAGTCCAGTCCCCGCTCTGTCGTTAGTTAAGTAACCTAACGGGTGATGACGGGACCAAGTGGCGAATGCAGATGGCATATACGTACATCATTATTTTCGTTCTTTATTGGTCTGATCAATTGATGGGACTGCGTTGATTCGGATCAATACAAGCTAAACAAATCTATTCTGATGTTGTTGGAACATTTTTCAAAAAGCTGTTATTGCAAGGACGTTCTCTTTTGTTTTGCACAGTGGTATTTGGTTATGAATATCCAGCACCTCAGTCGACGAGGCAAGGGCCAAGATCCCTTCACCGGGAGTGACCCCTTGGACAGAAGTTTGCGTCAGGGTAATAACTTTACTATAGCCGATTGCCTTTTGCTTTGCATCGTGGTATTCTGTTGGAATATCCTGCACCTCATTCTACGGGGAAAGAGCCGAGATCCCTTCACCGGGAGTGACCTCTTTAGCAAAGGTTTTCGTTACTATATTTTTATAAAAAGCTATGCAGTTCCTTCAACGATATCAAGTTCATTACGTTAAAGGTTTTTCGCCAAAAACCAGCCGTAGCCCTCCGTCATTTCAGATTAGTATTGCTTAGTATTCGAGTTGCGTTTGTTGACCTAGTCAAGACGTAGTGTTCGGTAGCTAAGTGGTACTTGTTTGTTGCATAAGTGGGATTGGTTAGGACAGTCGTGCGGCCTTGTTGACCTAGTCAGGACGCGTACGGGTGGGTTTAATGCAATCCAGAATAATGACGGGTTGAACTTGATTAGCGGTTTATGGTTTGTTGACCTAGTCAAGGTCATAAGCCGCTTGGGGTAAAAATCACATCGGGAGTTTCTAAAGAAACTGAAACTTGCCAGGCATGCGCATACCTTCTGGAGTGTGATAACGTGAGTGGATTCCGTCACGTTATCATACGATGATAGTTGGATCCCGATTCCCACTGATGAGTTGGTTTACTCCTCGGGTGATCCCGACTAATTCTTCTTTCAGGTTTGGAGGAGAATTTGACGTTACAGTGGGAGGTTTCCTGATTAGATAAATTGATAACCATTCTGATCTAGGTTAGAGTGCACGCTGAGTGTTTCTTTTCTCTCTCTCTTTGGCAGTGACCATGACCCGACCCTTGACTATGACTCAGTGACCAAGATTAACCGAACCTTCTTAAAATACTGGCTTTTGGATTGCCAGAGTTGCATACCTCATTGCCATTCCTACTTTTACCCTTTTCTCCAGAACACCCCGTATTACTACGAACATCCACTTCCATTGGATAAAACCATCATATGGTTATATACGAACTCGAAGGAATTTATTCGAGGATGGTTTCCGGTTCTGGAGAAAACGAATAGGACTATTCAGTTTTTTTTCCTTTTACCTTCTCTTAGGTTGCGAGTGCTCCTTGGATTAGGACGGTACACCTATTATGCTAATTGGATAGTCTTCTTCCAAACCATAGGCAGGTGCCAAACGGTAGGGAATGAAGAAAACCATTTAGCCTAACGATGGTGTACAGAAGGTATTAAGTTAAGACAAATAAAGGGATTAGTAAGAGGGCAAAGTAAACTGTGACTGCTATTCACGACTAAACCAAGTATTTCATTACCACTCCCACTTCACCTTTGTATTTCTCCAGAACACTCCGTATCACTATGAAGATCCACAGATATTTGGATATTCCATCGTATGGTTATATACGAACTCGAAAGGAACTTGTTCCAGTTCGGGGATGGATTCTGGTTCAGAAGAAATAGGAATAAGGTTTATTCGGTTGTCTTTTATCTTTACCTTCTCTCGGGTTGCGAGTGCTCCTAGGAATAGGACAATACACCCATTATGTTTATTGGATAGTCTTCTTCCAAACCATAGGCTAGTGCCGAATGGTAGGGAAGGAAGAAAACCATTTGGCCTAAAGGGGTGTGCAGAAGGTAACGACTAAAGACATATAAAGGGATTTGGAGAGGTGGCAAAGAAATATACGGTCACAGTTGTGAATCTGGATAATGGAATAGGCATTACTAGGAATACCCGGATACCCCTACGAAACATTTCAATATTTCAGTTTCACTGTGTACTGTTAAAACAAAACTGATTTCCCAATTAGTCCTTACTCCAGGGTATATATTTACCAGGTATGATTCTCACGTATGTATGGTTTTACAGATGATGAGTGGGAGTAAGTTATTGGGAATTAGGTGATAATCCTCATTATATCGGAATTCGTTGTAATTGGTGATATTTGAGGAAATCACCTAGGTTGTTTGCCGGACGGCAAATATTTGGTTTTGAATATCCGCTGTTATGCACCAATTTCAAATTGATATATCTGTACGTCTATTTTTATAGAGTGAGATATAACTTTTTGAAATTATGTCGATGACATTTACCTATATCATTTGATGGTTAGGTAAGGAGCATTGAACAGCGGTGTAATTTTTCATAACCATAGTACAGTTTTCAACCTACGACACACAGGGAATAAGTTATTAGACTCAGGGGACTTATACAGAGTATTGTATATTGTCCAGTGTCCATCTGGACAGAGGGGTTGGTACTCGTACTATATTCTGTTTACTTGTAACTTCTCTGGTTCTTAGACATGTGTTTCATAGAAACACAAGGTCCAAGTTTTGAGAAGTTATAGGTATATGAATAAAGTAAAGAACCGGGTATTGCAAGTATCGGGATTCTTCAAGGTGATCGAACATGTAGATACTTGTATATGGTATTCAGTTGATAGTAATGATTAAGAGAACTTGCTTCTCTTTCAGGTTACTCATAATTGGAAGTACTCCTAAGTTGAGTAATGATGATTGGCATCTCTCCATTTAGTAGACATGCACTGGAGACAGCTGCATGATTTGAATCTGGTTCAATTACATCAGTGACTCTGTTTCTGTATTGGATATAGGACAGTTCATATCTTGACATTGTTAAGGTACGGGGAGTTGTCCGGCTTATGCTTAAAACCAGACTCTGGACAACTCAAGCCACGTTTCTGTAATGGCTGTTTGTGGGTGGACCCGGGCTATGACGAGGGTTGACTTTCTACCATCTGGAAGATCAATAGTGATATTGTTCTTAACTCGCCACAGTTTTAATAAAATTGATCTTTATCAGAAAACAGTTAAGGGAGTATGGTAGAACTGGAAGTGATTCCAGAACCGCAAACGATTACTGAAAATTTGATAAGAACCTATAGATTCAATCTGGTTTGACATTCCATTGGCCACTCCGCAGATATGGTGGGTAACCTCAGGCACCCGAGAGGTACTCCGGTAGCCTTAAGGACGGTGACAGGGAGGTTTTTGTTTACCCAGACTTGACACTACTGTTGTTCCAGACTATGAGACCCGGCAGGAGGATGAGTATAGCGTCGTTCTAAACTAGCTTTAGAAGTGTACGTGTATATTATTCTGCCAGAGGGTTGTCGTAGTCAGTGGGAGCAGCGGAAGCATAGTGGATAAGTGGCTTATGTCTATTTATAGACTAAAACAGATATAGCGGAGATAGATCATCTATTCTGATGTGACAGTCATAGGTTTGACTTCATCAGAATAGGGGATGGATCTGTTAACAAGGTAATAGGGTGTGATGTCCTAGTATTAGGATGACATACACAGAGTAGGAAGTGAAATTTCTATACTACGATCGGTTATACTTTGGTTGTCACACAGTGGTTTCTCCACATAGGATATAGATGTTGTTTTTGCACTAGATGCAATAAGGTGATATTGTTCCAATCCTGGAGAAACGTTCGGAAGCAGTTTTAGAACATAAGTTGATGTTCTAGGGACATGATGACGGCTTCCTCCTTCGGGAGACAGTTATCATTCCAGGCTTCCAAGGTGACCTGGATGACAGAGTGACTATCAGAGTTATAGTTTTCCCTCTGACGAGGGGGAGTATTTTGGACAGGTGGTCCAAGGGGATACTGAGGGAGGCATGGCGTACGATACTGATTAAGTTCAGTTGACGATACAGTCTAAGAAGTTTGGATTTGGAGTTCATTTATGAATTAGGTCCCATCAGATATCCAGACACATTCTAAGACAGGTATTGCTCATTTCGGGAGATGGTTTTTTCCGCAAACTTGAGATAAAGAGAGACATAGAAAGAAACATCAAAGCGGATCCACTCACTGAGGCTATTCTTCGGACGCATTAGTTTCGAAAACGGGTTTTCTGAGACTGATTAGTAGAGGAGTTGGGTGTTCGGTATCACACGGGCTGTGAGTATGCGACATCGCAATAATTAGCCTTGAGTGCAAGTGGGAGATTGTTGGAGATAGTACCCTCAGAGTCAATTATTGGATCACAGGCACGTGATTGCAATGATTGAGAGAGGACCTATACGTTAGAACAGTCTTACTCAAGATGATAGTATGCTATCTGGTTTATCTTTATCATCGTGTACTGTTTCGGGTGACCTTACAGGTCACTATTGCACGTTGATAGAGCCCTTAGGATTCTTGCTTGACGGTCAGCAGTATGATGGCGATCATATACGTGGGAGCTGGGGTCTATAAGCACATCCTTAAAAGGTCCCTAGTCGTGGGAGTTTTCGAGACAGGGCATCGATACTCCAGAGTAGACTAGTGTAAACAGTCGAGACCCAGACGAGGGGCGGTGGCCAGTCTCACAAGCCACTGGTGTCAGTTGGTTCACCTAAGATGTATACAGGTGCTTATTGGGTTATGAGTACACCGGACATGACTCGTCGGGAACATGCTAGTTGGTCTTATACCTGACGTCAGATAGCAGTTCCCTGGTGACATGTGTACAGATTAGTTCATCGACCTGAGATCGTCATTTGTCTCGTGTGAGTTCCCATTGTACTTTGATTACTACCCTACCACGGCTCAAAGGAGTCGTGCAAACAGGTTTTAGTTGGGTACAGTCCCGAGCCACAAGGAGGCAGTGAGCGAATCTGCAGGGGTTCGTCTCTCCCGGTATTGGGGGTGAGGTCGCGCTGTGTCTAGGAGAGCCATTACACAAAGCCCTCGGCCGAGGCAGGAGATTTACTGGTAGGTATTCCAGTAGTATCTCAGGGTGTTCTGGACTACACTCCGACACGACTTGTACCGCTTTTGGGGGTCTGACTTTTACCAACCCCCTAGGCCCGCCATGCGATACTCATAGACGAACGGACTGGACTGTACGGATATTGTCACTGACAGACTCAGTAGGGTGTCAGGATGAGTTCGCTCATCGACGTCCCTTTTGGTCAATACCTGGTAGCCCGTTACGTATGGCTAATACCTCTGACGTGCTAGTGGTTAAATCCACAGCCAAAGTATTGACGAGTCTTTAGAGTTCCCCACAGACCGTTTTCTCAAGTTTCGGGCGAAACGCTGAAGAGGCCGTATGGAGATATGGCAGGGTTCGATCATATACTTGCGGTATTGCACGGATCATGATCGGACGGATAATACTAGCGGGCTTTGGTTTAAGCCGGATCCTAGTATTGTACAGTGTAGATTTTGTCTCTTTGCATTTGTATTCAGTGGGAATACAAATGCGGGTATGTATATACAGACGCGGGGTTTTCCTGTAATTTATTACGGGATCAGTATTTTGAAGTTGCCAGTTTGCATTCCGTCTCGGCCAGTTTTCCTTTGTTCCTTCATGGCCGGATTTTTCCGATGGAGGGGGTTATTTGCAAGTGTGCAAATTAGTTATGTGGAGGGGGTTTATTTGTAAATGGTAAAGATTATGATAGCATCTTTCTTTTTTCTTCATCATGGTTTGCATTAATGAGATGTGAATTGATTTGGCTTTGGTGTGACCTTTATTCCTCATTATCTTCACATTTCTTTATGGTCACCACACACTCTCTTGTGCTCACCTCCCTTGTATTTCTTTTCCCCTCTCCCATTTATGCATGGCCGGCCACACTTTGTGGAGAGAGGGAGGGCATTTCATTTGGTGGGGAAAATTGTTCATCTCATACATTTTGCTTGCTACAAAATTCCCAAGTTCATTTACAAGTTGATTCCACCTCCATCCAAAGGCAACTTCAAACCCCATGAGACAAACATTACTACACTTAGCCTACAACATTCTTGGGCACGTCGACTCGCCAACTTCGTGCTCGAGTTGCCTCGGTCCAGAGGTGGGAGCCCGTAAAAGAACCCGGCGATGTGGTGTCCGTTCCGACGAGGAGATGAAGACCGGAGATTCCGCGAGGAGATCGGGACGGAGGCCGAAGACCGAAGGACACGGATAGCTCGGTATAACTCTCTATCCTTTCTCTTGTTAGCTAGGTTTGGGTTAATGGTTACTATCCGGGTTTTTAAGATGCGGTAGTGCCGGTTTAAAGTTAAGAAATTTTTTCGTTTCCGCATTTTGGCCTCGGATAGACGGCCGGGGCGCTACCGTAGTCCTATAATGAGTACACCGGACAGGACTCGCCGGGAACCTGCTAGTTGGTATTATACCTATCATCAAATAGCAGTTCCCTGGTGACATGTGTACAGGTTAGTTCTTCGACCTGAGGTCGTCATTTGTCTCCTGTGAGTTCCCACTGTGCTTTGATTTCTACCCTACCACGGCTCAAAGGAGTCGTGCAAACATGTAGTTTTTGGGTACAGTCCCGAGCCACATGGAGGCAAGTGAGCGGATTGGCAGGAGATTCGTCTCTCCCGGTATTGGGGGTGAGATCGTGCTGTGTCTAGGAGAGCCATTACACATAGCCCTCGGCTGAGGCAGGAGATTTACTGGTAGGTACTCCAGTAGTATCTCAGGGTGTTTTTGGGCTACACTCCGACACGACTTATACCGCTATTGGGGGTCTGACGTTACCATCCCCCTAGGACGATATGCGATACTCATAGGAGAATGGACCGGACTGTATATACATTGTCACTGTTAGGCTCAGTAGGGTTTCCGGATGAGTTCGCTCATCGGCCTCCCTTGAGGTCAGTACAAGGGCAGCCCTTACGCACAGCTAGTGCCGCTGACGGCTTGTGGTTAAACCCACTGCCAGGGTACTGACGAGTCATTAGAGTCCCCCACAGATAGTTTCCCAAGTTCAGGCGAAACGTTGTAGAGACCGTATGGTTTTATGGCAGGGTTCGGAAAATGCACGTGCGTTTACGCAAGTATCATATTTCTGGCAGATAATACTGGTGGGCTTTGGTTTAAGCCGGATCCGAGTATTATACTGTGTAGATATAATATCTTTGTCTCTGTTTCATTTGTATTCGGTCATAATACAAATGCGGGTATGTTTATACTATTACGGGGTTGTCCTGAAATTCGTTTCAGGATCGCTTTTGGAAGTTGCCAGTTTCCAGTTTTCTATCACCCGTCTTTAACATTCTGTTAAATACGGATTTATCTTTTCTTCACTTGGGTGAGTCATGAGGTGAGTCATGAGTGTGGAAGGTTCTAGAAGCTTCTAGATTGGTGACAAGGATTGTGACTCATTCATTAGCATTAATTGCATGGTGACTAGGTTAAGATGACTCATTTGTTGCGTTAATTGTTTTATGCAAGGTGTTATATGACTCATGCTTTGTTTTAATGTTATGATAAGCTTTGGTTTATGGTCACCTTCCTTTTCTCTCCTACACTCACCTTCCTCCTCTTGATAAATGGCCGGCCCCCTCTTTGCAAGGAAGTATGGTTGTTGAAAAAAAGTTTATGTGATTTGGTTCATGAAATTTCATAGCTCATTTTTTCTCATTTCATATTATTTCAAATGGCAACTTCATTAACCGTTCGTCCATGGCTTTGGACGAAATGAGACAAACTGTTCTACTCATTCTCTACATCAATCTTGGTCATCTCTTTTAGCTAACTTGATGACCGAGTTGCCTCGGGTCAGAGGCGGGAGCCCGTTTAAAGAACCGTTGACGTGGTGCCACCTGGACGAGGAGACCGGAGATCGAGCGAGATCGGAGCAGCCGCAACGGAGTGTAGGATGATGGTTAAAGAACGAAGGACTCAGATCGTTTGGTATAACCTTTCTACCCTCTTTGTAGTTTGTTTGTTTAGCTTTAATGGCAGATACGGGTTATAGTATGCGATAGCGCCAGTTATAAAAGTTTTGTTCAGCATTTGGCGTCTGTTAGACGGCTGGGACGCTACCGTAGACTTACAGTGGTATCAGAGCCTTGCGATTAAGCTTTACTAACTTGTGCTAACGCGTTTAAAACATCGATCGAACGCATTTTCGAAAATCATAATTTTCAGTGTTAAAGTTTCTGTTGATTTTAAATCTGGTCTAAAAATCATTTTGACCATACCAGAACATCAAGCAGGCTTTTTATAGGAAGCAGAAGAAATTCGATCAAGTGAACCAACCGTACGGCCGCGGAAACGCGGCCAAAGCCTAGCTTTGACCGCGGAACCGCGGCCGTCTTCTGGTGTTTCTTTGTTGGAAATTGTGGTTTCTGGAACTGTTCTTTTGGGCCCAGTTTTTGTTACTGTACAACAGATGTATGTGGGGCCCACTTCGGGAAATTTTGTCGATCGAAATTTAAACGTGTTAGTTTACAGTACTTATATTATATCTCCGACCGTGAATGTCATTCGAGCGGTAAATTGCGTCTAATTGCTATAGTTCTTTTAGACGGGTTTGCGAACGTGACATTCGCGTTGATGTTCTGTATTGTGCTGTGATGTTGCGGATTTGTCGTGGTGGATAGCAGTGTGCAATGGTAGTGCGGTTTGGATTTATTTGTACATTTGATATTGCGGGGCGAGCGTCCAACATGTGGACTGCCGTCTCTGCCAGTTTGTATAATATTCTTTTGGGGGACGACCGGGCTGAGGTCGATGTACCCGTTGTACATATTTTTCATTTCTGTACTAGGTTTACCCCGCGACGGAGTGCACGGATAGCCGGGTTCTGGAGGGCAACGGGTTCGCATCTCATGGCTTTGAGAGGCAGACGGGCCTCACTCTAGAATTGGCAGACTATTCGCCGCACTCGTAGGGGGTACAGGTTGTCCCAAGGAGGGGTGCTCAAGTTACCGGATTCCGTGAAGTGCTGGGTGGTCCATTCATTTTGCTGTAGGGGCTGCCTCGCTTTAGGTTTTGGCGGGTAACTTGCCGCACCCGTAGGGGTCTAGGTTTCATTGCACAGGCTATCCACACGACCAGGGGAACGTCGGGTTTCAGTAGCGGCTCTGTGAAACCCGGGGATCCCAGATTATCTGTATTGTTCTGTGATGCTTATTACTTTTCTGTAATGTTGCATATTATCATGCCTGGAGCGATTATTGTATATTGGTATATATACTATTAGATGTTGTATATGTTTTGCACCCGCGCTAGTCCATTCCCCGCTCTGTCGTTAGTTAAGTAACCTAACGATTAATGACGGGACCCAGTGACGAATGCGGATGGCATATACGTACATTTTATTTTCGTTCTTTTCTGGTGTGATTAATGATGGGACTGTGTTGATTTTGATCAATGCAAAGGAAAAACAAACCTGTTTGGATGTTGTTGGAACAGTTTTAAAAGGTGTTATTACAAAGACGTTTCCTTTTGTTTTGCATAGCGGTATTCTGTTGGAATATCCCGCACCTCATTCGACGAGGCAAGGACCGATATCCCTTCACCGGGAATGACCCCTTGGGCAGAAGTTTACGTCAGGGTAATAACTTCACTATAGTCGATTACAAGTTGCTTTGCATCGCGGTATTCAGTTGGAATATCCTGCACCTCATTCCACGAGGAAAGAACCGAGATCCCTTCACAGGGAGTGACCTCTTTAGCAAAAGGTTTTCGCCACTATATTTTTATAAAAAGCTATCAGGTTCCTTCAGCGATATCAAGTTCACTACGTTAAAGGTTTTTCGCCAAAAACCAGCCGTAGCCCTCCGTAATTTCTTTTGGGTATTCAATAGTATTCAAGCTATGTATTTTTGCCAAAGTCAAGGCATATTGTTTGGTAGCTGCTGGGTATTCGTTTGTTGCATAGATATATGAGTTGGTTTGGGACAGTCGTTCTGCCATTTTGGCCAAAGTCAAGGGCATGTGCGGGTAGGTTCAAATTGACATGATAATGATGGGAAGAACTTGGCATGCGACTTATGGCAATTTGGCAAAAGTCAAGGTCATAAGAGCATGGGGCAAAAATGATATCGGGAGTTTCTAAAGAAACTGAAACTTGCCAAGTATGCGCATACTTTCTGGAGTGTGATAACGTGAGTGGATTCCGTCACGTTATCATGCGATGAGAGTTGGATCCCGATTCCCACTGATGAGTTGGTTTACTCTTCGAGTGATCCTGATTGATTCTTCTTTCAGGTTTGGAGGAGAATTTGACAGTACAGTGGAAGGTTTCCTGATTAGATGAAGTGATAACCATTATGATCTAGGTTAGAGTGCACACAGAGTGTTTATTTTCTCTCTCTCTTTGGCAGCGACCATTGACCGACCCTAGACTATGACTTAGTGACCAAGTTGACCGAACTTTCTTAAAATACTGGCTTTTGGATTGTCCGAGTTGCATAAGTTATTCCCGCTCCTTCTTTTACCCTTTGCATTTCTCAGAACACCCCGTATTACTACGAACATCCACTTCCATTGGATAGATCCATCGTATGGTTATATACGAACTCGGAGGGACTTCTTCGATGATGGATCAAGCTTCAGGAGAAATAGAATTGGTTTATTCAGTTGTCTTTTATTATCACCTTCTCTCAGGTTGCGAGGGCTCCTTAGTTTAGGATAGTACACCTATTACGCTTATTGGATAGTCTTATTCTAAACCATAGGCAGGTGCTGAAAGGTAGGGAATGAAGAAAACCAATTAGCCTAAGTAGGGTGTACAGAAGGTAATAACTAAAGACAAAATAAAGGGATTAGAAAGAGGGCAAAGTAAATTGCGACTGCTATCATTCACGACCAAACCGCGTACTTCATCGCCACTCCTATTTCGCCTTTGCTTTTTTCCCCAGTTCGGGAGAAATAGAATAAGGTATTATTCAGTTGTCTTTTATCATCACCTTCTCTCAAGTTGCGAGTACTCCTTGTGTTAGTGTATATGCCCTAGAGGCCATTACTGTATCATACTAGTTTGTATATTACTTAATGGAAGCTTGGGATATTCACCTTGTATATACAATCTTGCTCAAAATAGTAGTATGCTACTTGGTTTGTTTCTACTTCAATGTGTACATGTGTTTATTTTTTGTATATCGCCTATACACATTAGTGGAGCCCTTAGGATCTTTGCTTGATTACCAGCGATGTGATGGCCGTCACACTAGTGGGGCTGGGTAATCTATAAGCACATCCTTATGCAGGTCCCTGGTCGCAGGACTATCGAGACAGGGCATCGATACTCCGGAGTAGACCAGCGCATGCGCTTCTCATCCCAGTGTGGGAGACGGTCTGTTCCACAGCCGTCAGTACGTCGTACTTGAGATAGTATGCGGGTGCTCGTTAGGTTACGGGTACACTGGACAGGACTCGTCGGGAACTGACTAGTTGGTATTATGCCTATCGTCAGTTATCAGTTCCCAGGTGACATGAGTACAGCTTAGTCCGCTGACTTAACACTGTCACTTCGCCTCGAGTGTGTTCCCACTGCACTTTGATTACTACCCTACCACGGCTCAAAGGAGTCGTGCAAACAGGTAGTAGTTGGGTGCAGTCCCGAAGCACTTGGAGGCAGTGACGGTTAGACAGGATTCGTCTCTCCCGGTATTGGGGGTTGACATCGCGTTGTGTCTAGGAGAGCCATTACACGAGTAGTCCCTGGCCAGGGCAATCGAGATATACTGGTAGGCTTCCAGTGTTATCTCAGGGTGTTTTGGGCTTCACTCCGACATGACTTGTACCGCTATTGGGGGACTGACGTTTACCGCCCCCTAGGCCCACCATGCGATGTATCAGACGAACAGACCGGACTGTACGGAGAATGTCACACTCAGGCTCAGTAGGAGTTCAGATGGGTTTCGCTTCGTCGGTCTTCTTGTCGGCATTACCCGGGGACCGTTACGCACAGCTAGTGCCGCTTGCGGTCTGTGGTTAAACCCACTGCCAGCGTAGTGTCGAGTCTTTAGAGTCCCACACAGAAAGCTTTTCGCCTTTAGGCAAAAGAGTAGAGGTCGCATGGTTTTGCGACAGGTCGCATGGTTTTGCGACAGGGTTCGGTCACATCCGTGCACTTACGCACGTACAGTGTCCGGACAGTTTGCACTAGCGGGCTTTGGTTTAAGCCAGATCCTAGTGTACGTTTTGGGATTGGATTTATCCAGTATGCATTCGTGTTCCTCGGAACGCGGATGCGGGTGCGTATGTACAGTTGACAGGGAGACAGAGGCGGCTGATTCTCATTAGGGTTGTTGACAGTTGACCGTTGACTATTTGATTTTTTGCTCAACCCTAATGAGAATATGATATGAGATTAACTATTATATTAATTAAGTATTATGGTGACATGGTTGTTGACTTTTGTTGACTTTGTTGACTTGTTGACTTTGTTGACCGGTTGACTAGGCTTGACTAGTTGACCATCATGATAACCATAGCCATCATTTCATGGCAAAGACTTTTGCTTGCTTGCTCATTTGTGCAAAATGAGTGCATGAAATGATATGGTTATGGTTGCTTCAACCATCACATAACACTTGATTTGGTATAATGAGTTATGATGACTTTGGATTATGAGAGGGTGAGAGACAAAAGACTTGCTCATTCTTTCTTGCTCATTCTCTCTCTTTGTTCTTGAGCTCTCTTGCTTTGCTCTCACCCTCTTGCTCTTACTCCCTCTCTTTAATCTATGGTTCTCTTGTCTCATGAGTTGAGAATCAAGAACCATAGATAAAATCCCATACAAACTCTTCTCTACTCACTCTAGTTCATAAGGTTTAGCAAACCGAGTGAACTAGTTTCTTCAAAGAACGAAGAAGGAGCCAATGGTTGGAGCTTTCAGGTAGATCTATCTTCGGCGTACGGAGACGACGGGAAGAAGCCAATCCGGACCACCATCGGAGCTTGAAGACGAAGGAGTTCAAGACAAGCAAGGTATAACCCCCTAACCGAGTAGCTAGAAACTCGTAGTTAGGTTGTTAGATAGATGTTTAACCAAGATCCGGGTTTTAGGTCCATGTTACCACCTCCATAAAAATCGTTTTTTACCAAATTCCGCATTCCCGAAAGTACCGGGAGAGGTAGCATGGACTTACAGTGGTATCAGAGCCTAGTTAAACTCTATCTAACATGTTAGCAAGTAACTACAAGATCGATCAAAGAAAAAGTCCCGAAAATAAACCCCGAAATTCGAACTTTCTGTCGATTTTTATACTGTTCAAAAGTTGATTATTTTCACACCTAAAATCGGCTCAGGGTTTTTAAAAGCCACTGTAGAAAAATCACCAAGAGTTCCCACTAAACGACCGCGGAAACGCGGCAATAGCTTGCTATTGCCGCGGTTCCGCGGCCTCCTTGGCCCCTCTCTGGTGTTTATTTGCTACAGTGTACTTGCAGGGGTATTTTGGGATTTTTGGAATATATATTTTCTACCCAGATTTTCCAGAACGAAAATTTTATTTTTGGGGTCCCGAAAATCCGTATTTTTGATCGAACTTCTAAAAGACTTAAGCTAACGGATTTTCTGCAATGTGATATTTGTATTGAACGTCTGCTAATCGCTATATGTCGATTAGTGGGGGTTATACAAATCTGTGATCTGTAATGTTGCTGGAATGTGTATATGAATATGTTGGATTGTCGCGGGTGAATAGCCGGGGGTTGTGAGACGAGAGTTTTCTTTTCTTTCAATTCATGTAAATTTGTAAATTGATGTAATAATTATTTGTATGGCCGCACAACCGGGTCGGGGTTGTAGCCGTCATTGTATAATTTCTTTTTACTGTTTTTGCTCCTAGGATAGACCCATGGAGGGGGTGCACAAACTACCGGGTATGCCAAAGTGTCGAGTGGCCTACTCATGGAGATGAGGGAGGTTGCTACGCTTCGGGTACTTGGCGGGTAGTTTGCCGCACCCGTAGGGGTCTTGGGTGGGGTATTGGCTATTCACCGCGACCATGTAATCTGTTTTTCGTTACAGGCTCGTGCGAATTATAGATTCCTAGTATATCCAATGTATTCATCTGTGATCTGAAATGTTTATCATTGCAGTATATCTATATGTGATATTATTTAGGCGTTGCTTATGTTTTACAGACGCGCTAGCCCAGCCCCCGCTCTGTCGTTAGTTAAGTAACCTAACGGGTAATGACGGGGCCCAGTGGCGAATGCGAATGGCATAAGCGTACGTCATATTTTGGTTGTTTTCTGCAATGGTAGGATTAAATGATGGGACGCATTAAAAGAACTAATGCAAGAATATCGCGCATTAAAAGAACTAATGCAAGATAATAAACCAAGTTAAAGTCGTTGGAACACTTTCGAAAAACCACTCGGTTCTTTTCAAAACCAACTTTTAAATGCGGAGCTTGAGCCACTCCTTTTAAAAGCTATCTCGTTCCATCGACCATATCAAGTTCACTACGTTCACGGTTTTGCCAAAACCATTCGCAGCCCTCCGTCGTTTCACATGAATAGTCAATAGTATTCAAGCTGTGTTTGTTGGCCAAAGTCAAGGCATAGTGATTGGTTGCTATTGGGTATTCATGTGCAGCATAGATAGATGCGTTGGTTTGGAACAGTCGCACTGCCTTGTTGGCCAAAGTCAAAGGTAGGTGCGGGTGGATTCAAATTAACCTGGAGAACGACGGGTAGAACTTGACATGTGACTTATGATTTGTTGGCCAAAGTCAAGGTCATAAGAGCATGGGGCAAAAATCCACATCGGGAGTTTCATAAGTACTGAAACTTGCTAGATTTGCATACCATTTGGAGTGTGATGATTCTGGTAGGATTCCTTCAGTTTCGTCACGCAATGATATTTGGATCCCGATCCTACTGTGAGTATATGCTACTCCTCGGGAAATTTCTCACTAATCGATCAATGCTATAAACCTAGTAGGTGCCTAAAAAGGCGTTAGCGGGGCTACGCCCCCAGGGAAAAGAGGTTCTTTAATTAAGGAACTTCGCGAAAGCGTTGGAAAACCTCCCTCGAAGTACCGACACCGGCCTGGCTGAACGGTTAAGCAAGTATTGTGCGGTGGGATTGATCCCGACTAATTCTTCCTTTATGGTTTGAGGAGCGATTCGAGAAACAGTGGGAGCCATCCTGTTTAGACAAACTAAAAACCACTCTAAACTTGCAAGAGCATCATGCTGAGTGTTTCTTCTTCTCTCTCCTAATTGCAGCGACCAATCGACATGACTGGACTTAAGTTACTTCTAGATAAAAACATACTGACATGGCCAAACTACAAAGATTGGCTCAAGAATGTCAAAATAGCAATCACTTACGACAAACTGGGGTATCTTCTTACCACCAAAGCTCCCTCTGTCCCTGGTCCCACTTCCAGCGTCGCGGATAAGGAAATCCGCAAGACTTGGGAGATTGATAGCGCGAAGGCCAAGTGCCTCGTACTTGCCTCGATGGACAACGAACATCAGAGGAGGCACGAGAATATGGACTTTGAATCCATATTTCTCCATACAAAAGAACTGTATGGAGAGCAATCTCGTATCGCAAGATACGAAGCGTCGAAAAAGTTATTTTCGGCAAAGATGGCCATCGGATCATCAGTAGCCGAGCACGTGCTAAAGATGATCGGCTACATTGAGGAGCTCGCGGACCTAGGGACCACATTGGAGAGTGAACTCTATACGGACATAGTTCTCCAGTCCCTTCCTTCCACTTACACCCAGTTTATACTGAACTTCAACTTACAAGAAAAAGAGGTTGAACTTTCAGAGCTCCTCAACATGCTGAGGAGCGCAGAGGGCACCCTACAGAAAAGTAGGGAAACATCCACTTTGTTTGTAGGAGGATCATCTTCTTCTAAGTCCAAGGCGAAAGCCAAGGGAAAGAAAAAGAAAGCCCCCGCCAAACCAAGGGGCGGTGTTAGTAAAGTGGATACGAAGGGAAAAGCCAAAGCAATAAAGAAAGCGGGGAAGCTTGTGGATAAGGAAGAATGCTTCTATTGTCATAAGAAAGGTCACTGGAAGAATGATTGCAGGGCTTGGAAAGCCAGGACACAGGAATTGAAGCAGGTTGCAGCTTCAGCTTCAGGTGTGTATGTTATTGAAAACTGTCTTTCAATAAACTCTACTTCCTGGGTATTGGATACCGGATCAGGATCTCATATCTGTAATTCTTTGCAGGCGTTGAGAAACCGTAGGGTTTTGAAGGCAGGTGACATGACCCTCAGAGTTGCGAACGGAGCTAGCATGGATGCTAAAGCCGTGGGGGACTATCACCTGGGAATGTCAGATGGACATGTTTTGGTTTTGCGTAATTGCCTTTTTTGTACCCAACGCAACTTGTAATATCATTTCTGTATCTTTAGTTTCTAAAGAAGGTTATGAATTTGCGTTTGTAAGTAATGTTGTAAACATTCACCTTAATCAAGTTCTGATTGGGTCAGGTACATTGAGTAATGGTATATACGTATTGAACCAACCACAAATTTTCAATGTCCAGAATACACACAAAAGAAAGTCTCCAGAAATAAATCAGACTTTCTTGTGGCATTGTAGACTGGGTCATATCAATGAGAGAAGGTTGACTAAGTTACATACAGAAGGATATTTGAATGCGTTCGAATATCAATCGTATGCCACTTGTCAATCCTGTCTCAAAGGAAAGATGACAAAGACTCCGTTTACTGGACATGGAGTAAGAGGGAGCGAGCTCTTGGGACTCGTACACAGTGACGTGTGCGGTCCAATGTCTACACATGCGCGAAGCGGTTATTCTTACTTCATTACTTTTACGGATGACTTCTCAAGGTACGGTTATGTCTTCTTAATGAAACATAAGTCCGAAGCCTTTGGAAAATTCCAGGAGTATAAGAATGAAGTAGAAAAACAGACCGACAAAAGTATCAAGATTCTAAGATCGGATCGAGGTGGAGAATACTTGAGTGCCGAGTTCCTGGACTATTTAAAAGAGAACGGAATTCTCTCTCAGCTTACTCCTCCATACACTCCGCAACATAACGGTGTATCGGAGAGACGGAACCGCACCCTATTGGATATGGTGCGGTCCATGATGGGTAACGCTGAGTTACCGCGATCATTCTGGGGATATGCGCTAGAATCAGCCGCATATCTTTTGAACCGAGTTCCTACTAAGACTGTGCCTACTACGCCATATGAGATGTGGTGTGGGAAGAGACCCTATCTTAAGCACATTAAGACATAGGGATGTCTAGCTTTTGTCAAAAAGCAGCATGCGGACAAGCTCGAGGCACGTTCAGTACAGTGCAAGTTTGTGGGATATCTAAAGAATTCCAAAGGATATTTCTTCTACTGTGAAGAGGAACAAAAAATTCTTGTTTCTCGTCATGCCTACTTCTTGGAAACTGAGTTTTTGGAAAACCAGATAAGTGGGAGCACAATAGAACTGGAAGAAATTCCAGAACCACGGACTATTACTGAAAGTTTAGTGGAACCAGAGGGTTCGGAAGAACAGGACATTCCTACGCCGCTCCGCAGAAGTAGTAGGCAGTCTCATCCGCCCGAGAGATACTACGGTTTTCTCATAGACGGGGATAGAGAGGATTGCATCATAGATTATGATGAGCCTACTAGCTTCCAGCAGGCCGTTCAGAGCGTTGACTCAGTGAAATGGCTGGATGCAATGCGGACCGAAATGGAGTCCATGTACACCAACAAGGTATGGACGTTGGACATTGCTCCAGACGGGGTAAAACTCGTAGGATGCAAGTGGATCTTCAAAAGGAAGATTGGTGTAGATGGACAGGTTGAGACCTATAAAGCTAGGTTGGTAGCAAAGGGTTTTCGTCAAAGACCTGGCTTGGACTATGACGAAACCTTTTCTCCAGTAGCCATGCTGAAATCCATTCGGATCCTTCTTGCCATTGCTGCCAGTAAGTCCACGTTGCGACCCCCGGTTCTTACGGGGAGGCGGAAACGGTATAAAATCAAAATTTTAACGCAAGAGGCAACATGGACTAAGCTAGGTCGGGATCTTTACCTAAACTAAAACTAGCATACTAAGCTAAAGATATTTAGCTACTCGGATGAAGATGGTTATACCTAAACTTGAACTCCTTCTCTTCAAGCTCCGATGGTGGTTCGATGGCTCCTTCTCGTTGTCTCCGTACGCCGAAGATAGATCCACTTGAAAGCTCCAACCTTTAGCTCCTTCTTCGTTCTTTGAAGAAACTAGTTCACTTGGTTTGCCAAACCTAGTGAACTAGAATGAGTAGAGATGATTTAGAATGGGATTTTATCTATGATTCTTGATTCTCAACTCATGAGACAAGAGAACCATAGATCAAGAGAGGGAGCAAGAGGTTGAGGGTGAGAGCAAGAGGAGAGCTCAAGAACAAGAGAGAGAATGAGCAAGAAAGAATGAGCAACTCTTTTGTCTTTCACCCTCTCATAATCCAAAGTGATCATAACTCATCATATCAAAAAAGTCTTATGTGATGGTTAGAAGCAACCATAACCTTATCATGTCATGCACTCATTTTACTCAAATGAGCAAGCAAGAAAAAGTCTTTGGCATGAAATGATAACCATGGTTATCATGATGGTCAACTAGTCAAGCCTAGTCAACCGGTCAACAAGTCAACAAGTCAACAAAGTCAACAAGTCAACAAAAGTCAACAAGTCAACAACCAGATCACCATAATACTTAATTAATATAATAGTTAATCACATATCATATTCTCATTAGGGTTGAGCAAAAAGTCAAAAAGTCAACGGTCAACTGTCAACAACCCTAATGAGAATCCGCTGTCTGTGCCTCCCTGTCAACTGTGCATACACACCCGCATCCGCGTTCCGAGGAACACGAATGCAAACTGGATAAATCCAATCCCATAAGGTACACTAGGATCTGGCTTAAACCAAAGCCCGCTAGTGTAAACTGTCCGGACACTGTACGTGCACAAGTGCACGGATGTGACCGAACCCTGTCGCAAAACCATGCGACCTGTCGCAATACCATGCGACCTCTACTCTTTTGCCTAAAGGCGAAAAGCTTTCTGTGTGGGACTCTAAAGACTCGACACTACGCTGGCAGTGGGTTTAACCACAGACCGCAAGCGGCACTAGCTGTGCGTAACGGTCCCCAGGTAATGCCGACAAGAAGACCGACGAGGCGAAACCCATCTGAACTCCTACTGAGCCTGAGTGTGACATTCTCCGTACAGTCCGGTCTGTTCGTCTGATACATCGCATGGCGGGCCTAGGGGGCGGTAAACGTCAGTCCCCCAATAGCGGTACAAGTCGTGCCGGAGCGAAGCCCAAAACACCCTGAGATAACACTGGAAACCTACCAGTATATCTCGTTTGCCCTGGCCAGGGACTACTCGTGTAATGGCTCTCCTAGACACAGCGCGATGTCAACCCCCAATACCGGGAGAGACGAATCCTGTCTAACCGTCACTGCCTCCAAGTGCTTCGGGACTGCACCCAACCACTACCTGTTTGCACGACTCCTTTGAGCCGTGGTAGGGTAGTGATCAAAGTACAGTGGGAACACACTCGAGGCGGAGTGACAGTGTCAAGTCAGCGGACTAAGCTGTACTCATGTCACCTGGGAACTGATAACTGACGATAGGTATAATACCAACTAGTCAGTTCCCGACGAGTCCTGTCCAGTGTACCCGTAACCTAACGAGCACCCGCATACTATCTCAAGTACGACGTACTGACGGCTGTGGGACAGACCGTCTCCCACACTGGGATGAGAAGCGCATGCGCTGGTCTACTCCGGAGTATCGATGCCCTGTCTCGATAGTCCTGCGACCAGGGACCTGCATAAGGATGTGCTTATAGATTACCCAGCCCCACTAGTGTGACGGCCATCACATCGCTGGTAATCAAGCAAAGATCCTAAGGGCTCTACTAATGTGTATAGGCGATATACAAAATAAACACATGTACACATTGAAGTAGAAACAAACCAAGTAGCATACTACTATTTTGAGCAAGATTGTATATACAAGGTGAATATCCCAAGCATCCATTAAGTAATATACAAACTAGAATGATACAGTAATGGCCTCTAGGGCATATACACTAACAATCTCCCACTTGCACTAAGGCCATGTACTGGCGTATCGAAGACCTATCATCTCGATCAGCCGCTCGAACTGAGTCTGGGGCAGGGCCTTGGTGAATGGATCAGCAGTGTTATCTTCTGAAGCGACTCTCCGAACCTCGATCTCCTGGCGATCTACGATCTCCCTGATCAGGTGATACCGCCTCAAGATGTGCCTGGATCTCTGATGGGACCTGGGTTCCTTCGCTAAAGCTATAGCCCCGTTGTTGTCGCAATACAGAGGTATTGGATCAACAATGGACGGAACCACCTGAAGTTCTTTCAAGAACTTCCTCATCCAGACAGCTTCTTTTGCGGCATCAGATGCAGCGATGTATTCCGCTTCCATCGTCGAGTCTGCAACGGTTTCCTGTTTGGAACTCTTCCAACACACCGCCCCTCCATTGAGGGTAAAGACAAAACCCGACATGGACTTGGAATCATCCTTGTCACTCTGGAAGCTGGAGTCAGCAAAGGCCTCGATCTGGAGGTCTTTTCCGCCATACACCAAGAACATCTCCTTAGTCCTTCTCAGGTACTTGAGAATGTTCTTTACCGCTATCCAGTGTTTCTCCCCAGGGTTAGACTGATACCGGCTTACCACACTCAGTGCATAAGCTACATCCGGTCTGGTACACAACATCGCATACATTATAGAGCCTACCGCAGAAGCGTAGGGTATAATAGACATGCGATCCCTCTCCAAATCAGTCTTGGGAGACATCTCTTTAGAGAGGGTGATCCCGTGACAAGCCGGTAGGTTACCGCGCTTGGAATCTTCCATACTGAACCTCTTCAGTATGGTGTCGATGTACCTGGACTGCGAAAGTCCTAATATCCTCTTGGATCTGTCACGGTAGATCCGGATACCCAGAATGTACGAGGCATCACCCAGGTCTTTCATGGAGAACCTGTGTGACAAGAACCCCTTGACAGATTGTAGCATAGGAATGTCATTTCCTATTAAGAGAATGTCATCCACGTATAAAACGAGGAATACTACAGTTCTCGCTACAAATCTACTATAGATGCATGGTTCATCTGGATTTTTGATAAAGCCAAATTCTTTGACCGTCTCATCAAAGCAGATGTTCCAACTCCGCGACGCCTGCTTTAGTCCATAGATGGACTTAAGCAACTTGCACACCTTTCCGCTGCTCCCACTCTGAATGAAACCCTCTGGCTGGTCCATATAGACACACTCCTCTAAATTTCCATTTAGAAAAGCTGTCTTTACGTCCATTTGCCAGATCTCATAATCGTGGAAGGAAGCAATGGCAAGAAGGATCCGAATGGATTTCAGCATGGCTACTGGAGAAAAGGTTTCGTCGTAGTCCAAGCCAGGTCTTTGACGAAAACCCTTTGCTACCAGCCTAGCTTTATAGGTCTCAACCTGTCCATCTACACCAATCTTCCTTTTGAAGATCCACTTGCATCCTACGGGTTTTACCCCGTCTGGAGCAATGTCCAACGTCCATACCTTGTTGGTGTATATGGACTCCATTTCGGTCCGCATTGCATCCAGCCATTTCACTGAGTTAACGCTCTGAACGGCCTGCTGGAAGCTAGTAGGCTCATCATAATCTATGATGCAATCCTCTCTATCCCCGTCTATAAGAAAACCGTAGTATCTCTCGGGCGGATGAGACTGCCTACTACTCCTGCGGAGCGGCGTAGGAATGTCCTGTTCTGTTGAACCCTCTGGTTCCACTAAACTTTCAGTAATAGTCCGTGGTTCTGGAATTTCTTCCAGTTCTACTGTGCTCCCACTTATCTGGGTTTCCAAAAACTCAGTTTCCAAGAAGTAGGCATGACGAGAAACAAGGACTTTTTGTTCCTCTTCACAGTAGAAGAAATATCCTTTGGAATTCTTTGGATATCCCACAAACTTGCACTGTACTGAGCGTGCCTCGAGCTTGTCCGCATGCTGCTTTTTGACAAAAGCTGGACATCCCCATGTCTTAATATGCTTAAGATAGGGTCTCTTCCCACACCACATCTCATATGGTGTAGTAGGCACGGTCTTAGTAGGAACTCGGTTCAAAAGGTATGCGGCTGATTCTAGCGCATACCCCCAGAATGATCGCGGCAACTCAGCGTTACTCATCATGGACCGCACCATATCCAATAGGGTGCGGTTCCGTCTCTCCGATACACCGTTATGTTGCGGGGTGTATGGAGGAGTAAGCTGAGAGAGAATTCCGTTCTCTTTTAAATAGTCCAGGAACTCGGCACTTAAGTATTCTCCACCTCGATCCGATCTTAGAATCTTAATACTTTTGCCGGTCTGTTTCTCTACTTCATTCTTATACTCCTGGAATTTTCCAAAGGCCTCGGACATATGTTTCATTAAGAAGACATAACCGTACCTTGAGAAGTCATCCGTAAAAGTAATGAAGTAAGAATGTCCGCTTCGGGCATGTGTAGACATTGGACCGCACACGTCACTGTGTACGAGTCCCAAGAGCTCGCTCGCTCTTACTCCATGTCCAGTAAACGGAGTCTTTGTCATCTTTCCCTTGAGACAGGATTGACAAGTGGCATACGACTGATATTCGAACGCATTCAAATACCCTTCTGTATGTAACTTCGTCAACCTTCTCTCATTGATGTGACCCAATCTACAATGCCATAAGAAAGTCTGATTTATTTCTGGAGACTTTCTTTTGTGTGTATTCTGGACATTAAAAATCTGTGGTTGGTTTAACACGTATATACCATTACTCAGAGTACCTGACCCAATCAATACTTGATTAAGGTGAATGTTTACAACATTACTTACAAACGCAAATTCATAACCTTCTTTAGAAACTAAAGATACAGAAATGATATTACAAGTTGCGTTGGGTACAAAAAAGCAATTACGTAAAACCAAAACATGTCCATCTGACATTCCCAGGTGATAGTCCCCCACGGCTTTAGCATCCATGCTAGCTCCGTTTGCAACTCTGAGGGTCATGTCACCTGCTTTCAAAACACTACGGTTTCTCAACGCCTGCAAAGAATTACAGATATGAGATCCTGATCCGGTATCCAATACTCAGGAAGTAGAGTTTATTGAAAGACAGTTTTCAATAACATACATACCTGAAGCTGAAGCTGCAACCTGCTTCAATTCCTGTGTTCTGGCCTTCCAGGCCCTGCAATCATTCTTCCAGTGTCCTTTCTTATGACAATAGAAGCATTCTTCCTTATCCACAAGCTTCCCCGCTATCTTTGTTGCTTTACCTTTTCCCTTCGTATCCACTTTACTAACACCGCCCCTTGGTTTGGCGGGGGCCTTCTTCTTCTTTCCCTTGGCTTTCGCCTTGGACCTAGAAGAAGATGATCCTCCTACAAACAAAGTGGATGTTTCCCTACCTTTCTGTAGGGTGCCCTCTGCGCTCCTCAGCATGTTGAGGAGCTCTGAAAGTTCAACCTCTTTTTCTTATAGGTTGAAGTTCAGTATGAACTGGGCGTAAGTGTAAGGAAGGGACTGGAGAACTATATCCGTATATAGCTCACTCTCCAATGTGATCCCTAGGTCAGCGAGCTCCTCAATGAAGCCGATCATCTTTAGCACGTGCTCGGCTACTGATGATCCGACGGCCATTCTTGTCGAAAATAACTTTTTCGACGCTTCGTATCTTGCGATACGTGATTGCTCTCCATACAGTTCTTTTGTATGGAGCAATATGGACTCCATGTCCATATTCTCATGCCTCCTCTGATGTTCGTTGTCCATCGAGGCAAGCAGGAGGCACTTGGCCTTCGCGCTATCAATCTCCCAAGTCTTGCGGATTTCCTTATCCGCGACACTGGAAGTTGGACCAGGGACAGGGGGAGCTTTGGTGGTAAGAAGATACCCCAGCTTGTCATAAGTGATTGCTATCTTGACATTCCTGAGCCAATCTTTGTAGTTTGGCCCTGTCAGTTTGTTTTTATCTAGGAGTAACTTAAGTCCAGTCATGTTGATTGGTCGCTGCAATTAGGAGAGAGAAGAAGAAACACTCAGCATGATGCTCTTGCAAGTTTAGAGTGGTTTTTAGTTTGTCTAAACAGGATGGCTCCCACTGTTTCTCGAATCCCTCCTCAAACCATAAAGGAAGAATTAGTCAGGATCAATCCCACCGTACAATACTTGCTTAACCGTTCAGCCAGGCCGGTGTCGGTACTTCGAGGGAGGTTTTCCAACGCTTTCGCGAAGTTCCTTAATTAAAGAACCTCTTTTCCCTGGGGGCGTAGCCCCACTAACACCTTTCTAGGCACCTACTAGGTTTATAGCATTGATCGTTAAGTGAGAAATTTCCCGAGGAGTAGCATATACTCACAGTAGGATCGGGATCCAAATATCATCGCGTGACGAAACTGAAGGAATCCTACCAGAATCATCACACTCCAAATGGTATGCAAATCTAGCAAGTTTCAGTACTTATGAAACTCCCGATGTGGATTTTTGCCCCATGCTCTTATGACCTTGACTTTGGCCAACAAATCATAAGTCACATGTCAAGTTCTGCCCGTCGTTCTCCAGGTTAATTTGAATCCACCCGCACCTACCCTTGACTTTGGCCAACAAGGCAGTGCGACTGTTCCAAACCAACGCATCTATCTATGCTGCACATGAATACCCAACAGCTACCAATCACTGTGCCTTGACTTTGGCCAACAAACACAGCTTGAATACTATTGACTATTCATGTGAAACGACGGAGGGCTACGGATGGTTTTGGCAAAACCGTGAACGTAGTGAACTTGATTTGGTCGATGGAACGAGATAGCTTTTAAAAGGAGTGGCTCAAGCTCCGCATTTAAAAGTTGTTTTTGAAAAGAACCGAGTGGTTTTTCGAGAGTGTTCCAACGACTTTAACTTGGTTTATTATCTTGCATTAGTTCTTTTAATGCGTGATATTCTTGCATTAGTTCTTTTAATGCGTCCCATCATTTAATCTTACCATTGCAGAAAACAACCAAAATATGACGTACGCTTATGCCATTCGCCACGGGGCCCCGTCATTACCCGTTAGGTTACTTAACTAACGACAGAGCGGGGGCTGGGCTAGCGCGTCTGTAAAACATAAGCAACGCCTAAATAATATCATATATAGATATACTGCAATGATAAACATTTCAGATCACAGATAAATACATTGGATATACTAGCAATCTGTAATTTGTACGAGCCTGTAACAAAAACATATAACACGGTCGCGGTGAATAGCCAAAACCCCACCCAAGACCCCTACGGGTGCGGCAAACTACCCGCCAAGTACCCGAAGCGTAGCAACCTCCCTCATCTCCATGAGTAGGCCACTCGACACTTCGGCATACCCGGTAGTTTGTGCACCCCTCCATGGGTCTATCCTAGGAGCAAAAACAGTAAAAAGAAATTATACAATGACGGCTACAACCCCGACCCGGTTGTGCGGCCATACAAATAATTATTACATCAATTTACAAATTTACATGAATTGCAAGAAAAGAAAACTCTCGTCTCACAACCCCCGGCTATTCACCCGCGACAATCCAACATATTTATATACACATTCCAGCACATTACAGATCATGTATAACCCCGACCAATCGACTTATAGTGATTGGCCGACGTTCAATACATGCAAACATCACAGATATAACCATCATAGTCAAAGTGCAGTGAAGTTCGGAAAAATACGGAATTATAGGACCCCAAAAGGAAATTTCTTTTCTGGAAAATCTGGGCACATATAAAATATTCCAAAAATCCCAAAACCAACACAGACACACACTGCACGAAAAACGATGCAGAGAAGACGACAAACCGCGGCGCTTCCGCGGCACATGCCTACCTCGTGCGGCGGAAGCGCGGCGGTTTGAACGAATTAGGGCAACGTTTTTCTTGGGTGTTCACACAAAACCCTGAGCCGAATTTACAAGTGTAACGTTTTTCATTTTGAGCCAAAAAAATTTCAACAGAAACTCAGTTTTTTTTAAAAGTTTGGTTTTTGGATTTTTCCGGTTCCGAACTTCGTTACACTTCACTACCAAGCTAGTTTAAGTTTAGTTAGGCTCTGATACCACTGTAAGTCCACGTTGCGACCCCCGGTTCTTACGGGGAGGCGGAAACGGTATAAAATCAAAATTTTAACGCAAGAGGCAACATGGACTAAGCTAGGTCGGGATCTTTACCTAAACTAAAACTAGCATACTAAGCTAAAGATATTTAGCTACTCGGATGAAGATGGTTATACCTAAACTTGAACTCCTTCTCTTCAAGCTCCGATGGTGGTTCGATGGCTCCTTCTCGTTGTCTCCGTACGCCGAAGATAGATCCACTTGAAAGCTCCAACCTTTAGCTCCTTCTTCGTTCTTTGAAGAAACTAGTTCACTTGGTTTGCCAAACCTAGTGAACTAGAATGAGTAGAGATGATTTAGAATGGGATTTTATCTATGATTCTTGATTCTCAACTCATGAGACAAGAGAACCATAGATCAAGAGAGGGAGCAAGAGGTTGAGGGTGAGAGCAAGAGGAGAGCTCAAGAACAAGAGAGAGAATGAGCAACTCTTTTGTCTTTCACCCTCTCATAATCCAAAGTGATCATAACTCATCATATCAAAAAAGTCTTATGTGATGGTTAGAAGCAACCATAACCTTATCATGTCATGCACTCATTTTACTCAAATGAGCAAGCAAGAAAAAGTCTTTGGCATGAAATGATAACCATGGTTATCATGATGGTCAACTAGTCAAGCCTAGTCAACCGGTCAACAAGTCAACAAAAGTCAACAAGTCAACAAGTCAACAAGTCAACAAAAGTCAACAAGTCAACAACCAGATCACCATAATACTTAATTAATATAATAGTTAATCACATATCATATTCTCATTAGGGTTGAGCAAAAAGTCAAAAAGTCAACGGTCAACTGTCAACAACCCTAATGAGAATCCGCTGTCTGTGCCTCCCTGTCAACTGTGCATACACACCCGCATCCGCGTTCCGAGGAACACGAATGCAAACTGGATAAATCCAATCCCATAAGGTACACTAGGATCTGGCTTAAACCAAAGCCCGCTAGTGTAAACTGTCCGGACACTGTACGTGCACAAGTGCACGGATGTGACCGAACCCTGTCGCAAAACCATGCGACCTGTCGCAATACCATGCGACCTCTACTCTTTTGCCTAAAGGCGAAAAGCTTTCTGTGTGGGACTCTAAAGACTCGACACTACGCTGGCAGTGGGTTTAACCACAGACCGCAAGCGGCACTAGCTGTGCGTAACGGTCCCCAGGTAATGCCGACAAGAAGACCGACGAGGCGAAACCCATCTGAACTCCTACTGAGCCTGAGTGTGACATTCTCCGTACAGTCCGGTCTGTTCGTCTGATACATCGCATGGCGGGCCTAGGGGCAGTAAGCGTCAGTCCCCCAATAGCGGTACAAGTCGTGCCGGAGCGAAGCCCAAAACACCCTGAGATAACACTGGAAACCTACCAGTATATCTCGTTTGCCCTGGCCAGGGACTACTCGTGTAATGGCTCTCCTAGACACAGTGCGATGTCAACCCCCAATACCGGGAGAGACGAATCCTGTCTAACCGTCACTGCCTCCAAGTGCTTCGGGACTGCACCCAACCACTACCTGTTTGCACGACTCCTTTGAGCCGTGGTAGGGTAGTGATCAAAGTACAGTGGGAACACACTCGAGGTGGAGTGACAGTGTCAAGTCAGCGGACTAAGCTGTACTCATGTCACCTGGGAACTGATAACTGACGATAGGTATAATACCAACTAGTCAGTTCCCGACGAGTCCTGTCCAGTGTACCCGTAACCTAACGAGCACCCGCATACTATCTCAAGTACGACGTACTGACGGCTGTGGGACAGACCGTCTCCCACACTGGGATGAGAAGCGCATGCGCTGGTCTACTCCGGAGTATCGATGCCCTGTCTCGATAGTCCTGCGACCAGGGACCTGCATAAGGATGTGCTTATAGATTACCCAGCCCCACTAGTGTGACGGCCATCACATCGCTGGTAATCAAGCAAAGATCCTAAGGGCTCTACTAATGTGTATAGGCGATATACAAAATAAACACATGTACACATTGAAGTAGAAACAAACCAAGTAGCATACTACTATTTTGAGCAAGATTGTATATACAAGGTGAATATCCCAAGCATCCATTAAGTAATATACAAACTAGTATGATACAGTAATGGCCTCTAGGGCATATACACTAACACTGCCTTCCACGATTATGAGATCTGGCAAATGGACGTAAATACCGCTTTTCTAAATGGAAATTTAGAGGAGTGTGTCTATATGGACCAACCAGAGGGTTTCATTCAGAGTGGGAGCAGCGGAAAGGTGTGCAAGTTGCTTAAGTCCATCTATGGACTAAAGCAGGCATCGCGGAGTTGGAACATCTGCTTTGATGAGACGGTCAAAGAATTTGGCTTTATCAAAAATCCAGATGAACCATGCATCTATAGTAGATTTGTAGCAAGAACTGTAGTATTCCTCGTTTTATACGTGGATGACATTCTCTTAATAGGAAATGACATTCCTATGCTACAATCTGTCAAGGGGTTCTTGTCACACAGGTTCTCCATGAAAGACCTGGGTGATGCCTCATACATCCTGGGGATCCGGATCCATCGTGATAGATCCAAGAGGATATTAGGACTTTCACAGTCCAGGTACATCGACACCATACTGAAAAGATTCAGTATGGAAGATTCCAAGCGCGGTAACCTACCGGCTTGTCACGGGATCACCCTCTCTAAAGAGATGTCTCCCAAGACTGATTTGGAGAGGGATCGCATGTCTATTATACCCTACGCTTCTGCGGTAGGCTCTATAATGTATGCGATGTTGTGCACCAGACCGGATGTAGCTTATGCACTGAGTGTGGTAAGCCGGTATCAGTCAAACCCTGGGGAGAAACACTGGATAGCGGTAAAGAACATTCTCAAGTACCTGAGAAGGACTAAGGAGATGTTCTTGGTGTATGGCGGAAAAGACCTCCAGATCGAGGCCTTTGCTGACTCCAGCTTCCAGAGTGACAAGGATGATTCCAAGTCCATGTCGGGTTTTGTCTTTACCCTCAATGGAGGGGCGGTGTGTGGGAAGAGTTCCAAACAGGAAACCGTTGCAGACTCGACGATGGAAGCGGAATACATCGCTGCATCTGATGCCGCAAAAGAAGCTGTCTGGATGAGGAAGTTCTTGAAAGAACTTCAGGTGGTTCCGTCCATTGTTGATCCAATACCTCTGTATTGTGACAACAACGGGGCTATAGCTTTAGCGAAGGAACCCAGGTCCCATCAGAGATCCAGGCACATCTTGAGGCGGTATCACCTGATCAGGGAGATCGTGGATCGCCAGGAGATCGAGGTTCGGAGAGTCGCTTCAGAAGATAACACTGCAGATCCATTCACCAAGGCCCTACCCCAGACTCAGTTCGAGCGGCTGATCGAGATGATAGGTCTTCGATACGCCGGTACATGGCCTTAGTGCAAGTGGGAGATTGTTAGTGTATATGCCCTAGAGGCCATTACTGTATCATACTAGTTTGTATATTACTTAATGGAAGCTTGGGATATTCACCTTGTATATACAATCTTGCTCAAAATAGTAGTATGCTACTTGGTTTGTTTCTACTTCAATGTGTACATGTGTTTATTTTTTGTATATCGCCTATACACATTAGTGGAGCCCTTAGGATCTTTGCTTGATTACCAGCGATGTGATGGCCGTCACACTAGTGGGGCTGGGTAATCTATAAGCACATCCTTATGCAGGTCCCTGGTCGTAGGACTATCGAGACAGGGCATCGATACTCCGGAGTAGACCAGCGCATGCGCTTCTCATCCAAGTATGGGAGACGGTCTGTCCCACAGCCGTCAGTACGTCGTACTTGAGATAGTATGCGGGTGCTCGTTAGGTTACGGGTACATTGGACAGGACTCGTCGGGAACTGACTAGTTGGTATTATGCCTATCGTCAGTTATCAGTTCCCAGGTGACATGAGTACAGCTTAGTCCGCTGACTTGACACTGTCACTTCGCCTCGAGTGTGTTCCCACTGCACTTTGATTACTACCCTACCACGGCTCAAAGGAGTCGTGCAAACAGGTAGTAGTTGGGTGCAGTCCCGAAGCACTTGGAGGCAGTAACGGTTAGACAGGATTCGTCTCTCCCGGTATTGGGGGTTGACATCGCGCTGTGTCTAGGAGAGCCATTACACGAGTAGTCCCTGGCCAGGGCAATCGAGATATACTGGTAGGCTTCCAGTGTTATCTCAGGGTGTTTTGGGCTTCACTCCGACACGACTTGTACCGCTATTGGGGGACTGACGTTTACCGCCCCCTAGGCCCGCCATGCGATGTATCAGACGAACAGACCGGACTGTACGGAGAATGTCACACTCAGGCTCAGTAGGAGTTCAGATGGGTTTCGCCTCGTCGGTCTTCTTGTCGGCATTACCTGGGGACCGTTACGCACAGCTAGTGCCGCTTGCGGTCTGTGGTTAAACCCACTGCCAGCGTAGTGTCGAGTCTTTAGAGTCCCACACAGAAAGCTTTTCGCCTTTAGGCAAAAGAGCAGACGTCGCATGGTTTTGCGACAGGTCGCATGGTTTTGCGACAGGGTTCGGTCATATCCGTGCACTTGCGCACGTACAGTGTCCGGACAGTTTGCACTAGCGGGCTTTGGTTTAAGCCAGATCCTAGTGTACGTTTTGGGATTGGATTTATCCAGTATGCATTCGTGTTCCTCGGAACGCGGATGCGGGTGCGTATGCACAGTTGACAGGGAGACAGAGACGGCTGATTCTCATTAGGGTTGTTGACAGTTGACCGTTGACTATTTGACTTTTTGCTTAACCCTAATGAGAATATGATATGAGATTAACTATTATATTAATTAAGTATTATGGTGACATGGTTGTTGACTTTTGTTGACTTTGTTGACTTGTTGACTTTTGTTGACTTGTTGACTTTGTTGACCGGTTGACTAGGCTTGACTAGTTGACCATCATGATAACCATAGCCATCATTTCATGGCAAAGACTTTTGCTTGCTTGCTCATTTGTGCAAAATGAGTGCATGAAATGATATGGTTATGGTTGCTTCAACCATCACATAACACTTGATTTGGTATAATGAGTTATGATGACTTTGGATTATGAGAGGGTGAGAGACAAAAGACTTGCTCATTCTTTCTTGCTCATTCTCTCTCTTTGTTCTTGAGCTCTCTTGCTTTGCTCTCACCCTCTTGCTCTTGCTCCCTCTCTTTAATCTATGGTTCTCTTGTCTCATGAGTTGAGAATCAAGAACCATAGATAAAATCCCATACAAACTCTTCTCTACTCACTCTAGTTCACAAGGTTTAGCAAACCGAGTGAACTAGTTTCTTCAAAGAACGAAGAAGGAGCCAAAGGTTGGAGCTTTCAGGTGGATCTATCTTCGGCATACGGAGACGACGGGAAGAAGCCAATCCGGACCACCATCGGAGGTTGAAGACGAAGGAGTTCAAGACAAGCAAGGTATAACCCCCTAACCGAGTAGCTAGAAACTCGTAGTTAGGTTGTTAGATAGATGTTTAACCAAGATCCGGATTTTAGGTCCATGTTACCACCTCCATAAAAATCGTTTTTTACCAAATTCCGCATTCCCGAAAGTACCGGGAGAGGTAGCATGGACTTACACCTTGGTTTAGGAGAGTACACCTATTATGCTTACTGGATAGTCTTCTTCCAAACCATAGGCTGGTGCCGAACGGTAGGGAAGGAAGAAAACCATTTAGCCTAACGATGGTGTACAGAAGGTAACGACTAAAGACAAATAAAGGGATTTGGAGAGATGGCAATGAAATATAGGGTTATAGTCATGAATTGGATTATGGAAGAGGCATTACTAGGAATACCGAGATACCCCTACGAAACATTTTCATGTTTCAGTGCATTGTTAAAGCAAAACCGTTTTCCCGATTAGATACTTACTCCAGGGTATGTATTTACCAGGTATGATTCTCACATCTATATGGTTTTACAGATGATGAGTGGGAGTAAGTTATTGGGAATTAGGTGATCATCCTCATTATATCGGAATTCGTTGTAATTGGTGATATTTGAGGAAATCTCCTGGGTACAGTTTTCAATCTACGACGCACAAGTTTTGAGTTATTCAACTCAGCGGACTTATACAGAGTATTATATGTTGTCCAGTGTCCATCAGGACAAAGGGGTTGGTCCTCGTACTATGTTCTGTTTACTTATGACTTCTCTAGTTTTTAGACAAGTGTTTCGTAGAAATACAAGGTCTAAGTTGTGAGAAGTTGTGGGTATAAGAATAAAGTAGAGAACCAGGTGTCACAAGTATCGGGATTCTTCAAAGAGATCGAAGATGTAGATTCTTGTGATTGGTATTCAGATAATAGTAATGGTTTTGAGAAACTTGTTTGTCTTTCAGGTTACTCATAATTGGATGGATTCCTAAGTTGAGTAATACTGATTTGCCTCTCTCCATTAAGTTGATATGCATTGGAGACAGCTGCATGATTGAATTTGGTTCCAATTAAATAAGTTCTAAAGTTTCTATATTGAATATAGAATGGTTCATATCTTAATGATGTTAAGGTACGGGGAGTTGTCCAGCTTATGCTTAAAACCAGACTCTGGATAACTCAAGGCACGTTTCTGTAATGGCAGTTTGTGGGTTGACCCTGGCTATGACGAGGGTTGATTTTCTACCATCTGGAAGATCAATAGTGATATTGTTCTTGACTCGCCACAGTTTTAGTAAAATGGATTTTTTCAGAAAACAATAGTGGGAGTATGGTAGAACTGGAAGTGATTCCAGAACCGCAAACGATTACGGAAAATTTAATAGGACCTATATATTCAATTAGGTTTGATATTCCATTAGCCACTCCGCAGATATGGTGGGTAACCTCAGGCACCCGAGAGGTACTCTGGTAGCCTCAAGGACGGTGAGAGGGAGGTTCCTGTTTACCCAGACTTGACACTACTGTTGTTCCAGGCTATGAGACCCGGAAGGAGGTTAAGTATAGCGTCGTTCTAAACTAGCTTTAGAAGTGCACGTATATATTTTTCTGCCAGAGGGTTGTTGTGGTCAGTGGGAGCAGCGGAAGCATAGTGAGCAAGTAGCTTATGTGTATTTATAGACTTAAGAAGATATAGCGGAGATAGATCATCTAATTTTGATGTGACAGTCATAGGTTTGACTTCATCAGAATATCGGATAGATCTGTTAAGAAGGTAGTAGGGTGTGTGATGTCCTGGTATTTGGATGACATACACAGAGTAGAAAGTAAAATTCCTATACTACGATCGGTTGTACTGTGGTCGTCACACAGTTGTTTCTCCAGACAGGATATGGATATAATATCTGACATTCTGGTTTCTAGATCTATGGTTTTAGATCTAGATTTGGGTAGTTTCCCAATGTGGGTACTTTGACAGTATTCTGATAGTTTTTAGAATAGTTGACTCCTGACATGGTGGTGTACCTGCAGGTGATGGAGTCACCCTCTCTAAAGGTGTCTTACAGACTAAAGGGGAGAGGGATGTGCATGATTGGCATATCACTTGCTTAGGCAATTGAGTCAATCATGAGATGTCAAGTATCACACCAGATGTTATTTTTGCACTAGATGCGATAAGTTTATATTAATCCAATCCTGGAGAAACATAAGGAAGCAGTTTTAGAACATAAGTGCATGTTCTACGGATTTGATGACGGCACCCTCCTTCGGGAGACGGTTATCATTCCAGGCTTCAAAGGTGACATGGATGACAGAGTGATTGTCAGAGTTATAGTTTTCCCTCTGACGAAGAGGGGCAGTATTATGGACAGGTGGTCCAAGAGGATACTGTGGGAGGCTTGGTGCTGGATACTGATTAGGTTCAGTTATTGATACAGTCTAAGAAGTTTGGATTTGGAGTTCATTTATGAACTAGGTCCCATCAGATATCCAGACATATTCTAAGACAGGTATTACTCAATTCAGGAGATGGCATTCTCCGCGAACTTGAGATTAAGAGAGATATAGAAAGAAACATCAGGGCGGATCCACTAACTGAGGCTATTTCTCGAACACAATAGTTTTACAAACGGGCTTTGTAAAACTGATTAGTAAAGGAGTTGGATGTTCGGTTTCACACGGGCTGTGAGTATGCGACATCGCAATAATTAGCCTTAAGTGCAAGTGGGAGATTGTTGGATATAGTGCCCTCAAAGTCAATTATTGGATCGCAGGCACGTGATTGCAATGATTGCGGAGGACCTATACAGGTAGGACAGTCTTACTAGAGATGATAGTATGCTATCTGGTTTGCCTTTATCAGTCCTGTACAGGTTCAGGTGACTGATCACTGTTACACGTTGATAGAGCCCTTAGAATCTTGCTATACTACCAACAGTATGATGGCGATCATATACGTGAGAGTTGGGTAGTCTATAAGCACATCCTTAATTTTGGTCCCTAGTCGTGGGAGTTTCGAGACAGGGCATCGATACTCCGGAGTAGACCAGTGTATACAGTCGAGACCCCGACGAGGGGCGGTGGCCGGTCTCACAAGCCACTGGTGTCAGTTGGATCACCTAAGATGTATACAGGTGCTCATTGGGTTATGAGTACACCGGACAGGACTCGCCGGGAACCTTCTAGTTGGTATTATACCTATTGTCAGATAGCAGTTCCCTGGTGACATGTGTACAGGTTAGTTCTTCGACCTGAGATCGTCATTTGTCTCGTGTGAGTTCCCACTGTGCTTTGATTTCTACCCTACCACGTCTCAAAGGAGTCGTGCAAACAGGTAGTTTTTGGGTACAGTCCCGAGCCACATGGAGGCAAGTGAGCGGATCGGCAGGGGTTTCGTCTCTCCCGGTATTGGGGGTGAGATCGCGCTGTGTCTAGGAGAGCCATTACACATAGCTCTCGGCCGAGACAGGAGATTTACTGGTAGGTACTCTAGTAGTATCTCAGGGTGTTTTTGGGTTACACTCCGACACGACTTATACCGCTATTGGGGGTCTGACGTTACCAGCCCCCTAGGCCGATATGCGATACTCATAGGCGAACGGACCGAACTGTATATACATTGTCACTGTTAGGCTTAGTAGGGTTTCCGGATGAGTTCGCTCATCGGCCTCCCTTGAGGTCAGTACATGGGCAGCCGTTACGCACAGCTAGTGCCGTTGACGGCTTGTGGTTAAACCCACTGCCAGGGTACTGACGAGTCATTAGAGTCCCCCACAGATAGTTTCCCAAGTTCGGGCGAAACGTTGTACAGGCCATATGGTTTTATGGCAGGGTTCGAAAAATGCACGTGCGTTTACGCACGTGTCATATTTCGGGCAGATAATACTGGTGGGCTTTGGTTTAAGCCGGATCCGAGTATTATACTGTGTAGATATAATATCTTTATCTCTGTTGCGTTTGTATTCGGTCGTAATACAAATGCGGGTATGTTTATACTGTTACGGGGTTATCCTGAAATTCGTTTCAGGATCGCTTTTGGAAGTTGCCAGTTTCCAGTTTTCTATCACCCGTCTTTAATATTCGGTTAAATACGGATTTATCTTTTCTTCACTTGGATGAGTCATGAGGTGAGTCATGAGTGTGGAAGGTTCTAGAAGCTTCTAGATTGGTGACAAGGATTGTGACTTATTCATTAGCATTAATTGCATGGTGACTAGGTTAAGATGACTCATTTGTTGCATTAATTGTTTTATGCAAGGTGTTATATGACTCATGCTTTGTTTTAATGTTATGATAAGCTTTGGTTTATGGTCACCTTCCTTTTCTCTCCTACACTCACCTTCCTCCTCTTGATAAATGGACGGCCCCCTCTTTGCAAGGAAGTATGGTTGTTGAAAAAAGTTTATGTGATTTGGTTCATGAAATTTCATAGCTCATTTTTTCTCATTTCATATTATTTCAAATGGCAACTTCATTAACCGTACGTCCATGACTTTGGACGAAGTGAGACAAAATGTTCTACTCATTCTCTACATCAATCTTGGTCATCTCTTTTAGCAAACTTGATGACCGAGTTGCCTCGGATCCGAGGCGGGAGCCCATTTAAAGAACCGTTGACGTGGTGCGACCTGGACGAGGAGACCAGAGATCGAGCGACATCGGAGCAGCCGCAACGGAGTGTGGGATGATGGTTAAAGAACGAAGGACTCGGATCGTTCGGTATAACCTTTCTACCCTCTTTGTAGTTTGTTAGTTTAGCTTTAATGGCAGATCCGGGTTATAGTATGCGATAGCGCCAGTTATAAAAGGTTTGTTCCGCATTTGGCGTCTGTTAGACGGACATGGCGCTACCGTATACTTACATGTGTAGGGTTCCTAGGCACTCTCAAGAGGTCTCACAAGGCATCAACCATGGCAATTTCAAAAATTATGGGTGCCGAGAAACCCTAATACGGATCGTTGACTAGAAGTTTAGGCGATATGTGAATCTAGTTAACAACTTAACTAAAAGAAGAGAGCTACAACCTTTGTAGATCCGGTTATCCACTTTCTTAGCTCCATGTAGGCATCCTCTCGCTGTCCATCTCGAATCCCGAACTCATACGTCGGCTTCATCGGAGATTTGGGCGAACTAGGTCGTCGGCTTCGTGCCGAAGATGATCTACATCGAGGCATCACAAGTTCAAGCTCCGATTTCACAAATTTGTGAAACTTGTGAAGAAAACACCCAAAACAACTTGGCAAGAGGTAGAGGGTGAAGAAATAGGAGGTGGGTTCACTTTAGAATTGGATTTCTCACTTTGGAACTCAAGTTGCCATTAATGGCATCAAGCTTTTTCTTTTGAAGATGAAGAAGAAGATGAAGCTAGAATTATGATAAGTGTTGAGTTAAAATGAATAATAATTCAATACTTATCATAAGCTAACTATAGTTAAGTGTAGAGAATAGACCATGGTTACTTGGATGAGTTAGGGTTAAGCATGAAGACAAGAATGGTTACAAAAGTCAAAGCTTCATGAAGCTTTGACTTAAAACAAAGAAAGCCACCATTCTCATTATAATCCTTTTCAAATAAATAAATAAATAAATAAATGAATATGCAAAACCCTAATCAACACTTAACCATGGTTTTAATTCTTTACACTTAACAAAATGATCAAGTATCATCAAACATGATACAAATATGTGCACAAAAGTATATCACATATACTTCTTGCACATCAAGTGAGAAAATCCATATAAAGTGAACCAATACTAGTTAATGCAATGCAATATATCAAATATATAATTATACATTAAATCATTAAATCAACATTTGATTCAATGATCCGGTCATGTCGCACATAACCGACTAGAATCCAATGTATCGATTTATCGAATCAATGATTCGATAACTAGGTCATATCGAATATAACCAATCGAAACATATATCGCGAGAATGAAATACGGTATCACATACATGCATTATTCTCGGTCCTGCACATATCTCATATGCGCTCCTATTTCGTTTCGCTTGAGCCAGGAAACCTCTGTGTAGGACTCTAAAGACTCGTCAATACGCCGGTAGCAGATGATGATCATATCAAGCACCCACAAGCCGCAAGCGGTCTGCTAAACGTAACGGCCATCCGGGTATTGAGCGATCAGAAGATCGACGAGCTAGCCCGCTCACACTCCTGTGAATCCAACCAATAACACTTACCGTACAGTCCGGTCTGTTCGTCCGATACGTCGCATATCAAGTCTAGGGGTGGTAAACGTCAGACCCTAATAACCGATAAGTCGTGCCGATGTGAGGCTCATAACGGGTCGAAAAACTACTGGTAACACTTACCAGCAAATCTCTGATCAGCCCTGGTCAGGGACTTCCCTGTTACGGCCAATCGAGCACAGCGCAACATCAACCCCCAATACCGGGAGAGACGAAACCCCTCCTATCGCTCATTGCCTCCATGTGACTCAGGACTGTACCCAAAGACCACCGTTTTGCACGCCCTCATGGACGTGGTAAGGTGGAGATCAAAGCACAGTGGGAATCACACAAGACTCTATGACGATCTCGGGTCTACAGACTAACCTGTACAAGTGTCACCTGAGAACTGCCATCTGACGTGAGGTATAATACCATCTGGGAGTTCTCGGCGAGTCCGTTCAGTGTACCCAGTCTCCACTGAGCACCCGTATACCATCTCTGATGTCAAACACCAATGGATATGGGATCATCCATCGCCCATCTCATGGGTCGAGAAGCGTATACGCTAGTCTACACTGGTATATCGATGCCCCGTCTCGATACACCTACGACTAGGGACCTTGAAGGATGTACCTATGGACTACCATGTCCCCACTAGTATGATCTGTATCATAGTCCAGGTAGTCAAGTTCACATCCTAAGGGCTTTACCAACATGTAACTATAAGACAGTATAAAGAGACAAGTGTACATGTTAAGATAAATAGTAACCAGATAGCATACTATCATGTCGAGCAAGAAAGTCATCTCTATATATGTCCAAGCATCCAATATAATATACATCATCTGTACAATACTGGCCTCTAGGGCATACATACAACTAACAATCTCCCACTTGCACTAGGGCCAGCTGCTGTAGTATCGCATACCGAGCATCCCGAAGAGTCTCTCAAATTGTATCTGGAGAATGGCCTTCGTGAGTGGATCCGCCGTGTTGTTCTTCGTGTCAACTCTCCTGACCTCGATCTCCCGGCGATCAACTATCTCCCGGATCAGGTGATACCGCCTCAGAATATGCCTGGATCGCTGATGGGACCTGGGTTCCTTGGCCAAAGCCACCGCTCCATTGTTATCGCAATACAAAGGTATTGGATGCTCAATGGATGGAACCACTCCAAGTTCAGTAATGAACTTCTTGATCCAGACAGCCTCTTTGGCAGCATCGTTGGCAGCGATGTATTCAGCCTCCATCGTCGAGTCTGCCACGGTTTCCTGCTTGGAACTCTTCCAGCTAACCGCCCCTCCGTAAAGGGTAAAGACAAAGCCCGACTGCGACTTAGAGTCGTCCTTATCACTCTGGAAGCTCGAATCGGTAAAGGACTCCACTTGGAGTTCTCCGTTACCATACACCAAGAGCATCTCTTTAGTCCTTCGCAAGTACTTGAGAATGCTCTTCACAGCTGTCCAGTGATTCTCTCCAGGATCAGCTTGATACCTGCTCACTACACTTAGTGAGTATGCTACATCGGGTCTGGTACACAGCATCGCGTACATGATAGAGCCTACAGCCGAAGCATAGGGTATCCCTTGCATGCGAGCTCTCTCCAAATCAGTCTTGGGAGACATCTCTTTGGAGAGAGTGACTCCAGAGATCGTGGGCAAGTTCCCACGCTTGGATTCTTCCATACTAAACCTCTTTAGTATGGTGTCAATGTACCTGGATTGGGACAATCCCAATATCCTTTTGGATCTATCTCTATAGATCCTTATTCCCAATATGCAGGAGGCATCACCAAGATCTTTCATTGAGAATCTTTGTGATAAGAAGAGCTTGACCGATTGCAGCATAGGAATATCATTTCCTATCAAGAGTATATCGTCCACGTACAATACGAGGAAGACAACCTTACTCTCTGCCACCTTCTTGTAGATACAAGGTTCATCTGGGTTTTTGACGAAATCAAACTCTTTGATAACGACGTCAAAGCAGATGTTCCAACTCCGCAACGCTTGCTTTAATCCATAAATGGATTTAAGCAGCTTGCACACCTTCCCGCTGCTCCCACTATCTACGAAACCCTCTGGCTGAGTCATGTACACACACTCTTCTAAATCACCATTTAGAAAGGCGGTCTTAACATCCATTTGCCAGATTTCGTAATCATGATATGCAGCGATGGCAAGCATGATCCGGATGGATTTAAGCATAGCCACTGGAGAAAAGGTTTCGTCATAGTCCACACCTGGTCTTTGACGAAAACTTTTTGCAACAAGTCTTGCTTTGAAAGTCTCCACTTTCCCATCTACACCAAGTTTCTTCTTGAAGATCCACTTGCTCCCAATGGGTTTTACCCCTTCAGGAGCAACGTCCAAAGTCCATACTTTGTTGGTGTACATGGATTCCATCTCGGACCGCATAGCATCCAGCCATTTCACTGAGTCCCTACTCGTGATGGCCTGCTCGAAGCTAGTTGGGTCATCGTCCTCCATGATGCAATCCTCGCTTCCAGCGTCAATGAGAAAACCGTAGTATCTCTCTGGTGGACGAGAAACCCTACTAGATTGGCGGAGAGGCTGGGGTTCGTCGAGTTCTACTGAATTCTCTGGTTCTACCAAGTCTTCTGTTATAGTTTGTGTCGCTGGAACCTCTTCCAGTTCTACCTCAATGCCCCTTATCTGTTTCATAAGAAAACTTTTTTCTAAGAAAGTGGCATGTCGAGAAACAAACACTTTTTGTTCCTCGGAGTGGTAGAAGATATACCCTCGCGAATGTTTGGGATATCCAACAAACTTACATAGTACAGACCTTGCCTCGAGCTTGTCCGGATTTTGTGTTTTAACATAGGCCGGACAACCCCATATCTGAATAAAATTAAGACATGGTCTCTTGCCATTCCATATCTCATATGGAGTGGTAGGCACTGATTTGGTCGGAACTCTATTCAGTAGGTATGCAGCAGTCTCCAGTGCATATCCCCAGAAGGAAATAGGTAACTCAGCTGTACTCATCATAGAGCGCACCATATCTAATAAGGTGCGATTTCTCCGCTCCGATACACCGTTGTGCTGTGGTGTATAAGGAGGAGTAAGCTGAGAGAGAATCCCATTCTCTTTTAGATAATGTCTGAATTCGTTACTTAAGTATTCTCCTCCTCGATCAGATCGAAGGATCTTAATACTTTTGCCCGTTTGGTTCTCTACTTCTTGTTTATATTCTTTAAATTTCTCAAAAGCTTCTGATTTGTGTTTCATCAGGAACACATATCCGAATCTAGAGAGATCGTCAGTGAATGTAATGAAGTACGAAGAACCATCCCTGGCATGTGTAGACATGGGACCGCATACATCACTATGTATTAGTCCCAAGAGTTCGGTAACTCTTTCTCCGTGTCCTGTAAACGGAGTTTTGGTCATCTTGCCTTTGAGACATGACTGGCAAGTGTCATAAGATGAAAATTCAAATGAATTTAAATATCCATCCTTATGCAACTTAGCCAGTCGTGTCGCATTGATGTGACCCAGTCTACAATGCCACAAGAAGGATTCGTTCAGTTCTGAACTCTTCCTCTTGTGTGTGTTTCTTATGCTCAGAACTGTTGATTGATTTAGAACATAAATGCCATTGCACAACGTGCCTGATCCAACCAACTTTTGGTTATGGAAAATGTTCATAACATTGTCCTGTAATACAAAATTATATCCCTCTTTACTTAATAAAGAAACTGATATAATGTTGCATATCAGGTTCGGCATGTAATAGCATTCGTTTAGAACCAATGTATTACCAGTTGGTAACACAAGGTGATATTCCCCGACAGTCTTAGCTGCAACAATTGCACCATTTCCAACTCTAATGTCTTTATCACCTTCTCCAAGTTCTCTACCTTTTCTGAGCCCATGTAACTGATTACATATATGGGATCCTGACCCGGTATCTAATACTCAGGACGTAGAGCAAATGGAGAAACAGTTCTCTGTAATGAACACACCCGAAGAAAATGCATCATCATGTACTTTCTTCATTCGGGTGGCATGGGAATCCTGGTATTCCCCTATATCCTGTTCATTCCTATAACTCTTATAGGAAAGAACGGAACCAACGTTCCCCAGCACAATATAACATGCGGGTTTGGTCAATACATCCATATTATTATCTTTGTTAGGGCATGAAATGGTCGCTACCTGGAGAGAGAGAGAAGAAAACACTTTAGCGTATGCTCGTGCAAGATCAGATTGGTTATTATCTTATCTAATCAGGATGGCTCCCACTGCTTTTTATCAAATCTTCCTTCAAACCCTAAAAGGAAAGACTAGCCGGGATTAATTACACCCTACAACTTCGTCGATCTTTCAGCCAGGCCAGTGTCGGTACTTTGAGGGAGGTTCCCCGTGCTTTCGCACGGACCTAATTAATGTAAACCTCGTTTTCCCAAAGGCGTAACCCCGTTGACACCTTTCTAGACACCTACTTGATCGGCTAATTGTAGTGTGTAAAACTCTCCCAGGAGTAACTCCTACTCGCAGTGGGTATCGGGATCCAACTATCTCATAGAAGGTATGCAATCTCATTGCAAATTTCAACACTCGAAATTCCCGATAATATTTTGCCCCTAGCGTCCTATGACCTTGACGGAGGCCAAACAACCCATAGTCCGCTAGTCAAGTTCAACCCGTCATTTCCTGATTGAATTAAACCCACCCGCACGACCCTTGACGGAGGCCAAACAACGCCGTACGAATACCCTAATCTAATCGCATCATATGCAAGCAGATAAGCACTAGTTAGCTACCGTACACTGCGCCTTGACGGAGGCCAAACTACCGCAGCACGAATACTAACTAGTACTTATCTGAAATGACGGAGGGCTACGCAGGTTTTTCATAAAAACCATGAGCGTAATGAACTTGATATTGTTGTAGAATCAAATGAAGTTTTGAAATGGAGTGATTTTGATGCTTTTCTAGTTTCGCTAAAGGGGTCACTCCCGGTGAAGGGATCGTCGGCCCTTTCCTCGTCGAATGAGGTGCGGGATATATCATATATATCGCTGTGCAAAGCAGAAACTATAGAAGCAATCAAAAACAAACCGAGTGTGTAGCATCTGCCAGTTATCGCTAAAGGAGTCACTCCCGGTGAAGGGATCTCGGTCCTTTCCTCATCGAATAAGGTGCAGGGTATATCATATATACCACTATGCAAAGCAAGAACTGTAGCTACCTGTTTTAATTAAAATTTGATTCTAAAACATCTTAGGTTTCTTTTCTTTCATTAATCACATTAATGAAGTCCCATCATTTAAATACCTAAACATCACAGATAAATACGACGTACACTTATGCCATCCGCATTCGCCTCGATGTCCCCTCATGCACCGTTAGGTTAGGTAACTAACGACAGAGCAGGGCAGGGCTAGTGCGGGTGCAAAACATAAGTAACGTCTATATAATATATCATATATACTATAGACTGTATCTATCACATAACATCACATGATCACATCACAGATATCGCAGCAGAAGAAACATATGAAACATTGGATATACTAGGACGTCCGTGTTTTCAATACGAGCCAGTATAAAACACGGATTCCACGGTCGTGATGAATAGCCAATCCCACACCCCTAGACCCCTACGAGAGCGGCAAGCAACCCTGCCAATTCTAGGGTTAGGAGACCCAGACTCGACTCCTCGAGTTGGTCTCCCACTGGACCCCAGAACCCGGTTACTTGTGCTCCCCTCCTTGGGTCTATCCTAATGCGGAAAAGTAAATAATATACAAAAGGTGACATCTTCCGCTACCTGGAAGTGCCCCAAATAAAAGAATATTACATACAAGTTTTTACATGAATGAAAAGGAAAAACACTCATCTCACATAAAAACCCCCGGCTATTCAAACACGACGATCCAATATAACATATCCAGCAACACATAACATCACATGCCATCAACGTAAGTAAACATGCGTATCCCAATTGTCGTTGACATATAGCAACGAAACCGGCGATATCACATATTATACTTACGGTCACAGAAAAGAAAGTGTAAAACTACAACAGTTGGAATCCGCAACCTGTTTAGACATCACATGCCAAATCAAATGAAATACTTAGACATCACATGCCTAACAGTTATAAACCCTGCATTTTAGTCCCATTATCGAAAACTCTTTTCAATATCACGTGAGACTAAACCGCTAGATTTATAACATTCATTCAGTTATCTCATAACTGTTTGTGAATTCCAATTATTGTATCCTATTCCGGATAAATAGAAAATGTTAAACTTTCCGATCGAACAATCGAACACCCAAGTTTTCCCGAAACCGTTCAACACATGAAATAGGTTCAATGACATTCGCTTCATGCCTCAGTACCAACGGTCCAGCCGTAGAAGGGTCAAGCCAACGCCTCACATGTGGCACGCCGTACTGCCCCAAACCCGAAGGTTCAAAGGGCAGTTCAAGACGGTCACATAATCGAGTTAAGGTTTGTTGTCTTCTAGAGGGAGCATCGCGTTACTTGCACTACTCAGAACGTCTTTAAACCATAGAAAGATCCAACACTTGGAAATATTCCGGCAGGGGAAAAGTTGAGTATTTTCATCCGGTCGAACTTTTTAACATATTCTTAAAATATCCGAAAAACACATAGACGAAATTTGATAATCCGATCGAACTATCGAAGCTCCAAAACAACCCCAGAAAATGCAACTCTTGAATAAATTTTAAAAATTCCCAGGAAAACCAGCACTATCAATTAGGAGTTACTGTATAAAATATATTGAATAAGGAGGCCGTACGACCGCGGAACCGCCGCACGAGCCATGCTCGTGCCGCGGAACCGCGGTGGTTTGATGGAGTTAGGCACACGAAATTCACAGTAACTCTAAAAATCACCTGCTGATTTTTCTGCATAATTTTAATATTGAAAAATCCCGATTTTTAAAAATTGGACAGAGAGCATTTTGTGAGTTAGGGTTTCGGTTCGTTCGGGTTTCAAACGTCGTCTAGACTTTGCCTAATGCTCTAGCTAGTCTCTGATACCAATGTAGGGTTCCCAGGCACTCTCAAGAGGTCTCACAAGGCATCAACCATGGCAATTTCAAAAATTATGGGTGCCGAGAAACCCTAATACGGATCGTTGACTAGAAGTTTAGGCGATATGTGAATCTAGTTAACAACTTAACTAAAAGAAGAGAGCTACAACCTTTGTAGATCCGGTTATCCACTTCCTTAGCTCCATGTAGGCATCCTCTCGCTGTCCATCTCGAATCCCGAACTCATACGTCGGCTTCATCGGAGATTTGGGCGAACTAGGTCGTCGGCTTCGTGCCGAAGATGATCTACGTCGAGGCATCACAAGTTCAAGCTCCGACTTCACAAATTTGTGAAACTTGTGAAGAAAACACCCAAAACAACTTGGCAAGAGGTAGAGGGTGAAGAAATAGGAGGTGGGTTCACTTTAGAATTGGATTTCTCACTTTGGAACTCAAGTTGCCATTAATGGCATCAAGCTTTTTCTTTTGAAGATGAAGAAGAAGATGAAGCTAGAATTATGATAAGTGTTGAGTTAAAATGAATAATAATTCAATACTTATCATAAGCTAACTATAGTTAAGTGTAGAGAATAGACCATGGTTACTTGGATGAGTTAGGGTTAAGCATGAAGACAAGAATGGTTACAAAAGTCAAAGCTTCATGAAGCTTCAACTTAAAACAAAGAAAGCCACCATTCTCATTATAATCCTTTTCAAATAAATAAATAAATAAATGAATGAATATGTAAAACCCTAATCAACACTTAACCATGGTTTTAATTCTTTACACTTAACAAAATGATCAAGTATCATCAAACATGATACAAATATGTGCACAAAAGTATATCACATATACTTCTTGCACATCAAGTGAGAAAATCCATATAAAGTGAACCAATACTAGTTAACGCAATGCAATATATCAAATATATAATTATACATTAAATCATTAAATCAACATTTGATTCAATGATCCGGTCATGTCGCACATAACCGACTAGAATCCAATGTATCGATTTATCGAATCAATGATTCGATAACTAGGTCATATCGAATATAACCAATCGAAACATATATCGCGAGAATGAAATGCGGTATCACATACACGCATTATTCTTGGTCCTGCACATATCTCATATGCGCTCCTATTTCGTTTCGCTTGAGCCAGGAAACCTCTGTGTAGGACTCTAAAGACTCGTCAATACGCCGGTAGCAGATGATGATCATATCAAGCACCCACAAGCCGCAAGCGGTCTGCTAAACGTAACGGCCATCCGGGTATTGAGCGATCAGAAGATCGACGAGCTAGCCCGCTCACACTCCTGTGAATCCAACCAATAACACTTACCGTACAGTCTGGTCTGTTCGTCTGATACGTCGCATATCAAGTCTAGGGGTGGTAAACGTCAGACCCTAATAACCGATAAGTCGTGCCGATGTGAGGCTCATAATGGGTCGAGAAACTACTGGTAACACTTACCAGCAAATCTCTGATCAGCCCTGGCCAGGGACTTCCCTGTTACGACCAATCGAGCACAGTGCAACATCAACCCCTAATACCGGGAGAGACGAAACCCCTCCTATCGCTCATTGCCTCCATGTGACTCGGGACTGTACCCAAAGACCACCGTTTTGCACGCCTTCATGGACGTGGTAAGGTGGAGATCAAAGCTCAGTGGGAATCACACAAGACTCTATGACGATCTCGGGTCTACAGACTAACCTGTACAAGTGTCACCTGAGAACTGCCATCTGACGTGAGGTATAATACCATCTGGTAGTTCTCGGCGAGTCCGTCCAGTGTACCCAGTCTCCACTGAGCACCCGTATACCATCTCTGATGTCAAACACCAATGGATATGGGATCATCCATCGCCCATCTCATGGGTCGAGAAGCGTATACGCTAGTCTACACTGGTATATCGATGCCCCGTCTCGATACACCTACGACTAGGGACCTTGAAGGATGTACCTATGGACTACCATGTCCCCACTAGTATGATCTGTATCATAGTCCAGGTAGTCAAGTTCACATCCTAAGGGCTTTACCAACATGTAACTATAAGACAGTATAAAGAGACAAGTGTATATGTTAAGATAAATAGTAACCAGATAGCATACTATCATGTAGAGCAAGAAAGTCATCTCTATATATGTCCAAGCATCCAATATAATATACATCATCTGTACAATACTGGCCTCTAGGGCATACATACAACTAACAACATGGCGTGTCACATGTGAGGCGTTGTCTTGACCCTTCTACGGCTGGACCATTGGTACTGTGGCATGTGATAGATGCTTTTGAACTCCGCTAAAGTGTTGAGCTATTTGGGAAATCTTGGGTGTTTGATTATTCGATCGGAAAGTTTAACACTGTCTTTTTATCTGGAATATGATACAATATTTGGAATCTACATGTAGTTACGAGATAACTAATTTGAATGTTATAAATCTAGCAGTTTAGTCTCGAATGATCGGTTGCCACGGGATTTTGATGCGATCAAAAGTCCGTCGCAATCACGTAGCGCACGTGGATACTCGCCGGGTAAACTTAATAGATAGCCATGCCCCATAGCCCCGACCAAGTGACTGTAGGAGAACCCCGTCGCCAAAAGCATCCGTTCGGGTGCTCGCGGCAGCGGTGTTCCGCCTTAGTGCACTTCGTCGACGGCATCCGGGGGTGCGGCCGTCTACTAAAGTTTGCAACGAGCATTCGATCAGGATGTCGGGAATCTTGTTGAATTGCCCGACTTGATATTGAAAAGTGTTTTCGATAATGAGACTAAAATGCGGGGTTTATAATTGTTAGGCATGCGATGTCTAAGGAATTCATTTGGTTAGGCATGCGATGTCTAAGGAGGTTGCGGATTCTAACTGTTGTAGTTTTACACTTTCTTTTCTGCGACCGTAATCGTAGTATGTGGTGTATCGCCGGCTTCGTTGCTATACATCAACGACAATCGGGATACACATACTTGCTTACGTTGATGATATGTGATATTATGTGTTGCTGTGATATGTTATATTGGATCGTCGCGTTTTGAATAGCCGGGGGTTTTATGTGAGATGAGAGTTTTTCTTTTTCATTCATGTAAAATTCATTTGTATGTAATATTCTTTTATTGGGGCACTTCCGGGCTGAGGATGATGTCACCATTGTATATTATTTACTTTTCTGCATTAGGTAGACCCAAGGTGGGGAGCACAAGTAACCGGGTTCTAGGGTCCAGTAGGAGACTATCTCGAGGAGTCGAGACCGGGTCTCCTAACCCTAGAATTGGCAATGTTGCTTGCCGCTCTCGTAGGGGTCTAGGGATGTGGGTTTGGCTATTCATCGCGACCGTGGAATCTGTGTTTTATACAGGCTTGTATTAAAACACGGACCTCCTAGTATATCCAATATTTCATATATGTTCTTCTGCTGTAATGTTCTGTGATGAGATCATATTACTGCCGGAGACGAATGTTTAATATTATATTTATGAGATATATGTTATATTGCAGATTTCGTTTCAAATGTGATGCTTGTGAAGCATAATAAAATGGGACTTCATTAATGAGATTAATGAAATAAAAGAAACCTAAAGATGTTGTAGAAACTTGTCTCAAAAATAGGTAGCTCTAGTTCTTGCTTTGCATAGCGGTGTTCCTTATAGAACATTCAGCACCTTATTCGATAAGGAAAGAGCCGAGATCCCTTCACCGGGAGTGACCTCTTTAGCGAAACTAGCAGATGCTACAAACTAGGTTTGTCTTTTGATTGTTTTTATAGTTTTTGCTTTGCATAGTGATATTTGTGAAATATCTTGCACCTTATTCGATGAGGAAAGAGCCAACGATCCCTTCACCGGGAGTGACCTCTTTAGCAAAACTAGAAAAGGTCTTAAAAACACTCCATTTAAAATCACTCGATTCTACAACGATATCAAGTTCATTACGCAAAAGGTTTTCTTAAAAACCCGTCGTAGCCCTCCGTCATTTCAGATAACTACTACTTAGTATTCGTGCTGCGTTTGTTGACCTTAGCCAAGGCATAGTGTGCGGTAGCTAATTAGTGCTTATCTGTATAAGCATATGATGCGATTGAGTTAGGGTAGTCGTGCGACTTTGTTGACCTTTGCCAAGGGTCGTGCGGGTGGGTTTAATTCAATCGGGAAATGACGGGTTGAACTTGGCTAGCGCTTATGATTTGTTGACCTTAGCCAAGGTCATAAGTTGCTAGGGGTAAAATATTATTGGGAATTTCAAGTGTTGAAATTTGCAATGAGATTGCATACCTTCTATGAGATAGTTGGATCCCGATACCCGCTGAGAGTAAGAGTTACTCCTGGGAGAGTTTTACACATTACAATTAGCCGATCAAGTAGGTGTCTAGAAAGGTGTTAACGGGGTTACACCCCTGGGAAAACGAGGTTTACTTTAATTAGGTCCGTGCAAAAGCACGGGGAACCTCCCTCAAAGTACCGACACTGGCCTGGCTGAAAGATTGGCGAACTTGTAGAGTGTAATTAATCCCGGCTAGACTTTCTTTTTAGGGTTTGAAGGAAGATTTGACTAAAACAGTGGGAGACATCCTGATTAGATAAATTGATAACCAATCTAATCTTGTAAAAGCGCACGCCGAGTGTTTTCTTCTCTCTCTCCTGGTTACGACTTTGTCACGCCTTAATCAAGATAATAATACGGATGTATTGACCGAACCCGCTTGTTATACTGCGCTAGGGAACGTTGGTCCCGCTCCAACTTATAAATGTTATAAGACAGAGCAGGAAATAGGGGATTACCAAAATTCCCGTGCCGCCCAAACGAAGAAAGTGCATGTTGATGCATCTTTTTCGGGTGTGTTCATTACATAGAACTGTTTCTCAATATCCTTTACGTCCTGGGTATTTGATACCAGATCAGGATCCCACATATGTAATTTGTTACATGGGCTACAGATAGGTAGAGAACTGAGAACGTGTGATAAATTTCATGAGATAGAAACGGTGCAAGCGTTGCAGCCAAGTATGTTGGTAGTTATCACCCTGTATTACCAGAATACATTGATTCTGAACGAATATTATTAGATACCGAACCTGATATACAATATCATATCAGTCTCTTTATTAGTAAAGAAGGATATAATTTTGTATTGTTGGATAATGTTTTGAACATTTCCTATATCAAGAGTTGATCGGTTCAGGCACGTTATCTAAAAGTATTGACGTTCTAAATCAAACCACAGTTCTTAACGTACAGAACACACAAGAGGAAGAGTTCAGAAATGAACGAATCCTTCTTGAGGTATTGTAGACTAGGTCAAATCAATGCGACCCGACTAGTTGAAGTTACATATAGATGCATATTTAAATTAGTTTGAATTTACATCTTGTGAAACTTGCCGGTCATGTCACAGAGATAAGATGACCACAGCTCCGTTTATTGGAAACAGAGAAAGAGTTAGTGAACTCTTGGGATTGATACATGCTGATGTATGAAGGTCCCCTGTCTACAAATGCCAAGACCGGTTCTTTGTACTTTATTATATTCACTGATAGTCTCTCAAGATTCGCACATGTGTTCCTGTTGAAACACAAGTCTGAACCTTTTGAGAAATTCAATGAATATAAATCAAAAGTAGAGAACCAAAAACGGGTATAAGTATTATGTCCTTTGATGAGATCAAGGAGGAGAATACTTGAGCACGGGATTCCTGGACTATTCTAAAGGAGAATGAGATTCTCTCTCAGCATTACTCCTCCGTATACACCACAGCACGTCGGTGTATCGGGGTAGAGCAATCACACCCTATTTGATATGGTGCGCTCTATGATGAGTACTACTGAGTTTCCTATTTCCTTTTGGGAGTTATGCACTTGTGAAGATGCATACCTATTGAATAGGGTTCAAATCAAATCAGTTGCCTACCACTTCATATGTAATATGGAATGGGAAGGGCCCATATCTTAAGTATGTTAAGATTTGGGGTTGTCCAGCCTATGTCTAAAAGCATAATCCAGACAAGCTCGAGGCAAAGTCAGTTCTATGGAAGTTTGTTGGATATCCCAAGCATTCGCAAGGGAATATCTTCTACCAAACCGAGGAATAAAAGATGTTTTGTTTCTCAGCATGCCATCTTTGTGAAAGGGAATTTCTTGTGAAGAAATTATTGGTCATGAGGTAGAAATGGAAAGAGTTCCAGCTATACAAACTGCATTTGATGATTTGGTAGAACCAAAGGATTCAATAGTTTCCAACAAACCTCAGCCTCTCCGCCGATTTAGTAGGGTTCCTCACCCACCTGAGAGATACATCGGTTTTCCCTATGACAGTGGGAGCGAGGATTGCATCATGAGATGATGACCCAACTAGTTTCAAGCTGGCCATCAGGAGTGGGGACTCTGTGAGAATGGCTGGATGCTTATCGATCTGAGATGGAATCCTTATACACCAACAAAGTATGGACTTTGGTTGGTTTATCTGAAGGGTTAAATCCCCATCAGGAGCTAGTATATCTTAAGAAGATTACTTGGTGTACATGGAAAAGTTGAGACTTTCAAAGCTATGCTTAAGTCCATCCAGATCCTACTTGCCACGGCTACATACCATGAGTACGATATCTGGTGGTTGGGTGTCATGACTGCTTTTCTAAATGATGTTTTGGAAGAGAGCGTCTATAAGTACACAGCCAGAGGGCTTCGCAGACAGTGGGAGCAGCGGAAACGTGTGCAAGATGTTTTATATGATAAAGCAGGCATCGTGGAGTTGGAACATCTGTTTTGATGTGGTAGTCAAAGAGTTTGACTTCATCAAAATGGTAGATGAACCTTGTATGTACAAAAAGGTAGAAGAGAGTATGGTGGTGATCCTCGTAGAGTGCGTGGGTGACATACTCTTGATAGGGAAGGAGTTTCCTATGCTACGCACGGTCAATCTCCGCTTATCACAAGGATTCTCCATATAGGATCAAAGTGATACCTCCTAAATCCTAGGTTTTGGTTCTATGAGATAGATCTAATTGGATGTTAGGGTTCTCACTAGTTATAGTGAGATGGTATCAATCGATCCTGGGGAGAATCGCTGGAAAGGTTCCAGGGTGATATGGACGACTGAATGTCAGTCGCAGGCATTGTCTTTACCCTCAGTGGAGGGACGGTATGTTGAAAGAGTTCCAAGCTAGATACCGTGACTTACTAGACGATTAAAGGCAAGATACATCGTTACCAAGGATGCTACCAAAGAGGCAGTCTGGATATATATAAGTTCATAAGATGAACTTCATTCCTACCATTGTGTGACAATGGAGTTGTGGCTTATGCCGAGGAACCCCCGTCCCATCCGAAATCCGGATATAATTCTTAGGCAGTATCACCTGATCATGGAGATGGTTGATCTCCAGGGAGATCGAGGTTAGGAGAGTAGACACGGAGGACAACAGCGCGGATCCATTCACAAAGGCCTTTTTCCCAGTAGAGACTTTTATGGGATGGTTGAGTATGAGATACTTCAACCACAGCTAATTGTTGGGTATACGATACCACAACAGATGGCCCTAGTGCAAGTGGGAGATTTTTAGTTATATGTATGCCCTAGAGGCCATTACTGTACATACGATGTATATTGTAGTGGATGCTTGGACATATATAGGGAGGACTTTCTTGCTCGACATGATAGTACGCTATCTGGTTGCTCTTTATCTTAACATGTACTCTGATTGTCTCTATGTCACATGTTGATATAGCCCTTAGGATGAGTACTTGACTACCAGGACTATGATGCAGATCATACTAGTGAGGACAGTGTAGTCGCCAAGTACATCCTTCAAATGTTCCTAGTCGTGGGAGTACCGAGATAGGACATCGATACTCCAGAGTAGACTAGCGTATGCGCTTCTTGACCCATATGATGGGCGATGGATGATCTCATATACATTGGTGTTTGACATCAGAGAAGGTATGCGGGTGCTCAGTGGAGACTGGGTACACTGGACGGACTCGCCGAGAACTCCCAGATGGTATTATACCTCACGTCAGATGGCAGTTCTCTGGTGACACTGGTACAGAGTAGTCTGTAGACCCGAGATCGTCATAGAGACTTGTGTGATTCCTACTGTGCTTTGATTTCCATCATACCACGTCCAAGAGGGCGTGCAAAAAGGTGGCTTTTGGGTACAGTCCCGAATCACATGGAGGCAATGAGCGATAGGAGGGGATTCGTCTCTCCCGGTATAGGGAGTTGATGTTGTGCTGTGTTCGATTGGCTATAACTGGAAATCCCTGGCCAGGGTTGCTGAGATTTACTGGTAAGTGTTATCAGTAGTTTCTCGAACTGTTATAGACCTCATATCGACACGACTTATCAAGCTACTGGGGTCTGACGTTTACCACCCCTAGGCGAGATATGCGACATATCAGACGAAGAGACCGGACTGTATGGGAGTGTTACTGATTGGATTCGCAGGAGAATATACAGGCTTGCTTGTTGATCTTCTGATCGCTCAATACCTGGGTGGCTGTTACGTTTTGCTGACCGCTTGCAGCTTGTGGGTGTTTGATATGATCATCACCTACTGCCGGCGTATTGACGATTCTTTAGAGTCCTACACAGAGCTTTCTTGGCTCAGGAAAAACGGAGTAGGAGCACATATGTGATATGTGCATGACCGAGGATAATGCGATATGTGATACTGTATTAGATTCTCGCGATATGAGATTGTAGGGTGTTTTTCGTCACCCCATTGAGATGGGAATACGCGCGCGCTTGTTAGGCGTACTACAGATTCCTCCTGCCTAGGGTAGGCCGGGTTTTATTGATTGTGGGGATCCGAATCTCCGGCATCCGCGGACTAAGCTGCCGTTAATTACCCCTCGCCTTTGGGGCGAGGGAACCTCCGATTAACGGGTTAAACTGGTCATGCGAACTCAATGTGCAGTGTACGTGTGTTGTGTTTTAAAAGGGGGGTTTGGATATATCGGGAGCCACGCAGAGTTTTTACGGGGGAAAAGGCATCCAAAGGATGTATGGGGGCGGCACCTTGGGCGCTGTGCGTCTAGGTGCTGTGCGCTCAGGCGCTAGAGTGCCACGTGGGCGCTCTGCGCTTGAGCGCTGGGCGCTTGAGCACAAGCGCGCCACGTGCGGCACGTGGGCGCTTTGCGCTCGAGCGCCTGCGCTGGAGCGCAAGCGCGCCACGTGTCGGCACGGGGGAGACTTGCGCTCGAGCGCTTGCGCTCGAGCGCTTGCGCTTGGGAGCTAGCACGCCACGTGTCGGCACCGGGGCGACTTGCGTTCGGGCGCTTGCGCTTGAGCGCAAGCGCGCCACGTGTCGGCACCGGGGCGACTTGTGCTCGGGCGCTTGCGCTTGAGCGCATGCGCGCCACGTTTCGGCACGTGGGCGACTTGCGCTCGGGCGCTCTGCGCTTGAGCGCAGGCGAGAAAAAGTGGCTTTTAGCCTAAGAAACAGAAGCTGTGCTTCAGAAAGGACATATTTGTTATGTATATATGTATGGAGTTAAACTCCTATGATGTTTTGAAGCTGATGAAGGGGTTCTTCTTCTTCCTCCTGTTGCTTGGCCGGATCTTGAAGATCAAGAAGTAGGAGATTTTAAAAATCACTCATTTTTGAGATCTGATGGGAGATCTGAGTTCCCCTTTGTGGGTTTTGTGGTGGAAAACTACTTAGTTTTGGAAAAAAAAGAGTAAAACTCTTGATTTAATTCAAAAGAAATGAGAAGGTTTAGAACCTTGGAGAAGGAGCAGGAGGCACAAAGAACCCTAGTTTTTGGGGGAATGAAAAAGTGTATATTTTTTTATTCATCATGTTGCCTTATATAGGCTTACATATTTACATATAGCCCCTTGGGCTTTACAAAATGGCGTTTTGCCTATTTCATGGCTCATGTGCCATTTCATTTTTTGCACATAAGCCATGGGCTTACAAAATATTGGCTTTATGCCCATTTTGCATACATTCATGTATAAAAAATTACATAAAAATTATTTATTACATGATTTTGTTGTTGGCGTGGGGAGGCTGGCCGTGGGCTCGACTTGGGCATGGACCCGCTGGACCTGGGCTTGGGCCCACCTGGCTTGGGGTTGACCTTGATTTTGACTCGGTCAACCGGGATGTAAATTTTTACCCCAACAAATTGCCCCCCATCAATAAATGCACGCCGTATATGTGAGTCGTGTGCATGAAATTGATGGATCTTCTTTCACGTGGAGGCGACTTGTCTTAGTTCCCACTTTTTGGGATGCGCTGCCCTTTTTACGACATGGACGGTCGACGCTTGACGCGTCTCCGAGACAGAGTGGCCGTGGTAGACGTTTCCCTGGCCCGGAGCGATCCGGTTCCTGCTTTGTAGGAAGCCTGGACTGCTATTTTTGCGACGTGGACGGTCGACGCTTGACGCGTCTCCGAGACGGAGTGTCCGTGGTAGACGTTTCCCTGACCCGGAGTGATTTGGTTCCCGATTTGTGGAGAGCCTGCACTGCCCGTTTTGCGACATGGACGGTCGACGCTCTGATCTGGAGCGATTTGGTAGACGTGTCCCCAGCACGGAGTATCGCTGGTCGACGTTTCCCCGAGGCGGAGTGTCGTCGTTGGACGTTTCCCTGATGCGGAGTGTCTGTGTTGGACGTTTCCCCGATGCAGAGTGTCGCTTGCTGACGTGTCCCCAGCACGGAGTGGCTGCTGTTGGACGTTTCCCTGATGCGGAGTGTCTATGTTGGACGTTTTCCCGATGCAGAGTGTCTGTGGTAGGACGTTTCCCCGATACGGAGTGCCTGTTGTAGGGCGTATCCCCGAGACGGAGTGTCTGTGTTAGGACGTTTCCCCGATACGGAGTGCCTGTTGTAGGACGTTTCCCCGTGACGGAGTGCCTGTGGTAGGGCGTTTCCCCGAGACGGAGTGTCTGTGTTAGGACGTTTCCCCGATATGGAGTGCCTGTTGTAGGACGTATCCCCGAGACGGAGTGTCTGTGGTAGGGCGTTTCCCCGATACGGAGTGCCAGTGGTAGGACGTTTCCCCGATACGGAGTGCCTGTTGTAGGGCGTTTCCCCGAGACGGAGTGCCTGTGGTAGGACGTTTCCCCGAGACGGAGTGCCTGTTGTAGGACGTTTCCCCGAGACGGAGTGCCTGTGGTAGGACGTTTCCCCGAGACGGAGTGTCTGTTGTCTGACGCAGAGGTCGATATTGGAATTGGTTGGTTTGATTTGTCTGATTTGAGTTGACATCAGCATCGCTACACTGGAATATAGTACCAGGAGCGAATCATCATTTGTCATTGAGGGAATTTTGGGATTGGTATTTTTGTCGGCATCTGTATTGCTGCACTGGAATAATGCCAGGAGCAACTCATCATTTGCCCCGAGAGGATTTGGGAATTGTTTTTGTTTGGCATCTGCATTGCTGCACTGGAATAATGCCAGGAGCAACTCATCATTTGCCCCAGGAGGATTTGGGAATTGTTTTACGCCCGTGGATTGTATACGGTTTTGCAGGATGTATGGTCCAGACCGTAGGGCCGGAAAAATTTCAGGACCTTGCTGGCGTCTGCATCGCTGCACTGGAATATGGCACCAGGAGCGACTCATCATTCGCCATTGGGGTATGGGATTTGGAATTTGGTTGGCGTCTGCATCGCTGCACTGGAATATGGTACCAGGAGCGACTCATCATTCGCCACTTGGGGGTTGGGGAGCGATGGCTTAGGAGACAGGTTTAGATCCCTGTCACCTAAGACTTTTCAATTTTATGGGCCGTGAGGGTCCCATAAAAGCATTTTCTCCCTACGAGTCGTAAGGATCCCGCAGGTGTATGTTCTCCTTAGGAGTCGTGAGGACTCCTAAGTGTGCTTTTCCTTCGTGAGTCGTAAGGATCCCACAAAGGTTTGTTCTCCTCATGTATCATGAGGACATATGAGTGGGTCTTCTCAATGGAGTATAATTCCAAAGGCGGAGACCAGCCGCATAACTGGTGATTGCGGTGGGGCATAAGTATGATGGGAATTATTTGAGCCCGTGGATTGTATACGGTAGTCAATTTGGGGACTAACCGTAGGGCCGGAAAGAATTTTAGGAAATTGGATTTTTGTTTGGCGTCTGCATTGCTGCACTGGAATAATGCCAGGAGCAACTCATCATTCGCCCTTGTTTTCTTTTGTTTTTTTTTTTGGTTTTTTTTTGTTTTTTTTTTATTTCACCTCGATTGCTCTATCATTTCAGCTTTTCTTATCGCGAAGGTCGCGATTGCCCTATCATTTCGGCTTTTATTCGCGGTTGCCCAATCATTTCGGCTTTATTTTCATCTTTATTTTACTTGCTGATTTTTATTGCGAGTTGCCCCATCATTTCGGCTTTTTATTTATTTTTTATTTATTTGCACATTTTTTTTATTTACATTTTTTTACATTCCTAGTTTAACGACTTAGAGGTCGATTATTCCCAGTTTAAAGACTTGGTGGTCTGTTGTTCCCAGTTTAATGACGTGGCGGTCGATTGTTCCCAGAGAAAGGCGGGTGTTTGAGAGAATCAGGTCCCTGCAGGACATCGGTCCCCGTATGTATGAAATTGGCGGTCGCAGCTTGATTGTTTGTTAACACGCCAGGGGACAATGATATTTCTCCCGCCTTATATTGTTTCTCGACCCAATCCTTGAAGATGCAACAGTCTTCAATAGTGTGCCCCAGCACTCGGTGGTATGGGCAAAAGTTAGGATGATCGGTCCTGTTCGCTTCACTTAGCCTTCTTGGTTCTGGTAGCCGCAGGCCATTCTTCAGAGCATCTTTAAAAATTTTATGGACCTTGTCCCTTCGGAATGAGTAGACCTTATTTCTTCTTTCCTCCAAAGTTGGCTCTCGAGACTGGTCAGTTTTTGCTCCGCCCGTTCTCTGCTTATTTGGAGAATCGGTGATATTAGAACTTCCGCCTTTTCGGTTGTCGTCCCTCCAAGGTTTCGGTCTGTTTGTGAACTGAAGATCCTGAGCGGACTCAGGCCTTGAGCGTTCCAACGTTTGGACCTTGTTGGTCAGCTCTTGGAATGTTTTGAGACCCGCGGTACATAGAAACGGGGCCATCCAGTTGTTGAGATTTCCGATGAGGAGACTGACAGATTGGTCCTGCTCTATCGGCGGTTCGCATTTGACGGAGAGATTACGCCATCGGGTTATAAAATCCGTGCTACTTTCGTCGCTCTTGGGCTTGGTCCTTACGAGCTCGGCAATGGTAATCTTATCGCTGACGCTCATGAACCTTTGTCGAAACAAAGATTCCATTTGGACGAAAGTAGTAACGGAGCCATCCGGTATGCTCGCATACCAGTCGAAAGCAACATCGGTCAAGCTATTAACGAACTGGCGGAGGAAAAGCGCATCATTGCCCCCAGTATTCCCGCATGAGGCTTTGAAGTGGGCGATATGCTGATTCACGTTTCCCGTCCCGTCGAATCTTCCGAATTTGGGGATGACATAGCCGCTAGGAAATTCTACCAGATCATACTGAGCAGGATATGGTCTCCCACTACTGCTGACATCTTTTTGCGCTTCGGCTTCGGCTACCAAGGTTTTGACTTTGTCGGTAACCAAATCCATGATTTGATCTTGAGTTAGCGGGCTATTGTCATCGGTAGCCAAGACATTTGCCGAGATAGGATGCGACTGACTTTCGTGCGGTTCGCCCACCCTTGGATTTGAGGGAATAGGCACCGGCTGTCTCGGGTCAACGTTTCCCGGTTCATGAGCAGAGCCCTGTGCTTGATTGGGCGGCTGAGAGGCAAGTTGGGCCGTAAGCCGTAAGACGACATTTGTCAAGTCGTCGATCTTTGAGTAGAGCTTGGCCATCTCCTTGTCTTTGCTTCTGAGCTGCTTTCGGAGCTCTTGAAGCAGCTCTTGCTCCGCGGTCCTAGGGCGGAAAGTCGGCTCTTCTTCGCTTTCCGAGCCCGACTCCTCATGGACCGAAGGGTCTTTCTACTTATCAGCCTTACTGGGAAGGTCTTCATTACCTTCCAGAGGAGGCTGGCCTTGGGATGTGGCAGCCATATTCACGCCAGATTGGATTTGGGATGTAGTGGCCCCGTCCTTGCTCTTGCTGCGCGTGCTCACCATGTAGACAGTGTGGACCTCATATCCAGTCGTCTCTTTCTCACTGGCGGGGAGCTTAGAGAAGACACCCGATCGAGCAGTGGTCAATGGCACCGCTGGAGCTTGCTCGGGACGCGTTGTAGCTTTATTGGTGCCGATGGCCTTGCCCCCAGCTGGGGCCATGGAGAGTCGTTCGGAAACGGACTTGCGCTTGGGCTGAGATGCCCTCGCGACCACCACATTTGGTCTCCTGCCTTTCGAGACCGGTTTGTCTGCCACTGGGGCTTGAGGAGCTGGGATGGCGCCAACTGGCATGAACATGATAGAGCCGAATGGTAGCAGTGGCTCCTCCCATTGTCACCCGAGACTGGTTGGAAGGACCGTCCTAGAGTCTATCTTCATCGTGTAGGAGACGGGAGCTGAGTTCATCATCGAAGACATCGTCAGAAGGTGATTGCTTGAAAATCTGCATGAAAAAGCATTATTTTCAGTATAAATACAGGTATGTATATTGATTGAGTTCGCATGAACGCTTAACTCGAAATATAGGAGGAGAGATTGGTCCCACCGGGCGTGCCAGAATCTGTAGGGTGTTTTTCGTCACCCCATTGAGATGGGAATAGGCGCGCGCTTGTTAGGCGTACTACAGATTCCCCCTGCCTAGGGTAGGCCGGGGTTTATTGATTGTGGGGATCCGAAACTCCGGCAGCCGCGGACTAAGCTACCGTTAATTACCCCTCGCCTTTGGGGCGAGGGAACCTCCGATTAACGGGTTAAACTGGTCATGCGAACTCAATGTGCAGTGTACGTGTGTTGTGTTTTGAAAGGGGGGGTTTGGATATATCGGGAGCCACGCAGAGTTTTTACGGGGGTCCCGCTACCCGGATAGCGGGCTGAGGGTCAAGGGGGCTAGCAGCCCCCTTGCGGGGTGCGGGGCAGCGCCCCGTTAGAAATTTTTTTCTAACAAGGACAGTGTCGTGGAGCACGTGTGTATGCAAATATGTATACATATGTATATATATATGTATATATGTATATATGTATATATATAAAAGAAAGAAAGGGGGAAAAGGCATCCAAAGGATGTATGGGGGCGGCACCTTGGGCGCTGTGCGCCTAGGTGCTGTGCGCTCAGGCGTTAGAGTGCCACGTGTCGGCACGTGGGCGCTCTGCGCTTGAGCGCTGGGCGCTTGAGCGCTGGGCGCTTGAGCGCAAGCGCGCCACATGTCGGCACGTAGGCGCTTTGCGCTCGAGCGCCTGCGCTGGAGCGCAAGCGCGCCACGTGTCGGCACGGGGAAGACTTGCGCTCGAGCGGTTGCGCTTGGGCGCAAGCGCGCCACGTGTCGGCACGGGGGAGACTTGCGCTCGAGCGCTTGCGCTTGGGCGCAAGCGCGCCACGTGTCGGCACCGGGGCGACTTGCGCTTGAGCGCAAGCGCGCCACGTGTCGGCACCGGGGCGACTTGTGCTCGGGCGCTTGCGCTTGAGCGCAAGCGCGCCACGTGTCGGCACGCGGGCGCTCTGCGCTTGAGCGCCGGCGAGAAAAAGTGGCTTTTAGCCTAAGAAACAGAAGCTGTGCTTCAGAAAGGACATATTTGTTATGTATATATGTATGGAGTTAAACTCCTATGATGTTTTGAAGCTGATGAAGGGGTTCTTCTTCTTCCTCCTGTTGCTTGGCCGGATCTTGAAGATCAAGAAGTAGGAGATTTTAAAAATCACTCCTTTTTAAGATCTGATGGGAGATCTGAGTTCCCCTTTGTGGGTTTTGTGGTGGAAAACTACTTAGTTTTGGAAAAAAGAGAGTAAAACTCTTGATTTAATTCAAAAGAAATGAGAAGGTTTAGAACCTTGGAGAAGGAGCAGGAGGCACAAAGAACCCTAGTTTTTGGGGGAATGAAAAAGTGTATATTTTTTTATTCATCATGTTGCCTTATATAGGCTTACATATTTACATATAGCCCCTTGGGCTTTACAAAATGGCGTTTTGCCTATTCCATGGCTCATGTGCCATTTCATTTTTTGCACATAAGCCATGGGCTTACAAAATATTGGTTTTATGCCCATTTTGCATACATTCATGTATAAAAAATTACATAAAAATTATTTATTACATGATTTTGTTGTTGGCGTGGGGAGGCTGGCCGCGGGCTCGACTTGGGCATGGACCCGCTGGACCTGGGCTTGGGCCCACCTGGCTTGGGGTTGACCTTGACTTTGACTCGGTCAACCGGGGTGTAAATTTTTACCCCAACAGAGATATCGGCCGGGTATATGTGATATAACCGGGTCATCGGATCAAGTGTTGATTCGATGAACTGATACAGATTATATTAGTCGGTTATTTGTGAAATAGCCGGATTATCGGATCAAGTGTTGATTCGATAATTTAATGTATAATTATATATTTGATATATTAAATTACATTAACTGATATAAGCTCACTAAAAGATTCTTTTTCTCACTCGGGTAATACATTGATATATATGCGATATATGTTAATTGTATTATTTTATTTTGTTACAATAAATATTGTATATGTGATATATAATATTGTAACATGATATGATTACTAATGCAACATGTTTAGTGGAGATTAAACAAGGTTAGGGTTTGATTTGGGTTAGTTCTTTCTTGACCCTTCTAGAAAGTTTCCTTTTTGTTTTTGCAAAGATATTTTGCAAGATATTTACTTAACCCAACCCACACCCTTTACTATGGTTAGATCTCTACAATGGTTAAGTCTTTACTTGACTTAACCATTGTTGCATTTGTAATGATATTATCATAATTCATTATTCATCACAAAAGGATTAATTGTTCTTCTTCTTCCTTCTTCTTTCTTTCATGAAAAGCTTTCTAGCGTTTTATGAAGTGATGAAAATGAGTGAGTTAATGAAAATAAATGAGAGCTAAAATCCTACTTCATCATCCTAATCTATCCTAGCCATTTAGATTAGGGAGTTCACTTCATTTAGTGAGTGAGAGCTTGTGTTAATGAAACTTCAAGGTAGATCATCTTTGTTATCGAAGATCGGAAGCAAGCTTGCATCTTTCTCTTCGTGGAGCCTCTCGAGAGTCCGGAACTTGATGATCGCAGCGAAGGGACCACAACACGGAGCTTATGAAGTGAAGGACCGGATTACAAAGGTTGTAATCCCAAACTCTTAGTGTTAAAGTGTTTAACATGCTTTGTTTTGCCTAATCTCTAGTTTAAAGATCTTGGTTAGGGTTGTTCGGCACGTCTAAATTTTAAATCGGGCATGGTTGATGCCTTGTAGACCCTTGTGAGAGTGCCTAGTAACCCTAAACGTTGCCCGAGAACGCACGCTTACGATATCTACGACAAGTAGCTCACCTCGGGTGACCCGGCAGACCACTCTCAACCCGACCTGTGATCAGGTCGGGACGAGAGTGGGGGGCTAATGACGATGCTCGATATTGGCGATCTCCCAAATCGTGACACGTGGCTGATGACGTGTCCTGAAGCCCGCAAGGAAGGACCAAGAACAACACGTCGGAAGAATACCCGAGTCTGGGACCCTTGGATGTGGCCGACCCTCTGTGACCGATCACACAACTCCTGTGCCCGCCTTACAAACAACTATTGGCTCACCTCCGAGCCACCACACAATTGGCCTCCTCGGCCCCCTCAGCTCTTCTCCGGGCTACTACAGAACCTAGATACCTCGGCCTCCCGCTCGTCCCCGAGCCTCCTGCCGAGCTCATATTCCTCGGTCAATTCGACCGACCAACGGCACCTATCGCAGGCGCAACCGCCTCACCTCCGCGAATCTCTCCATGCGCGAGATATCCGCTTCCCACGATCCCACGTTCCACGCCATCACGAACTCCTATTAACGAGTCTTTCTTGCCATTAATGCGGGATCCCGCTAATCATGCGGGCGTGACGTCGGGAGCGTAACGGCCGACGTGATTCTCGCGCCTACCTGCCCATCGCTGACGCTATATATACCCTTTTCTCAGACGATCAAGGTAGGCAATTCTTTTCTCACTAGGCCGCTACTCTGCCCAAATTGCACAACTAACTTGATCGTCGGAGGGTCCTCGGTGGTACAACTACCCCGGGACTTCCTTGCAGGTAGCTCGGCCACCACAACCTAAAACCCTTTGAGAATCCACACACTTCAGGAGTCAACCTCCAAATCAATCTCAGCCGTCCATCGTCGCTCGACTGCAGATACGTGGAAGGTAATATCTTGACGTGATACGACGCACGTTAGATCTGATCGTGATCGAAGACATGACTGCATCAATGAGAGCTACATGATTAATTGAAAGATTGCAACATTTGGGAACTTTTTTTGGGATGATTTGGGGATTTTTGGAACTAGGGTTTGGAAAAAATGAGGTGAGGTCGGTATGGGGATAAAAGCGGCTGGATATTTGTCGAGTGAGAAAGATTTTTTTTCCTTTTTTGTTTGTGGGGGTGGGGGTAGGGGGGAGGACGAAAGTTGTTGTGCTTTATTTTTTTAATATATTTTTTAATTGTCATCTTAAAGTTTAAGCTGAAATCTTTGGGAAGCTAGCCTGTGTTAGTGTATATGCCCTAGGGGCCATTATTGTATCATACTAGCTTGTATATTACTTAATGGAAGCTTGGGATATTCACAGTTATATAACAGTCTTGCTAAACATGGTAGTATGCTACTTGGTTTTATCTATCTTAATATGTGAGTATACGTATTGATAGAGCCCTTAGGATCTTGCTTGACTACCAGCGTTGTGATGGCAGTCACACTAGTGGGGGCTGGGTAGTCTACAAGCACATCCTTTTTCAGGTCCCTAGTCGTAGGATTATCGAGACAGGCCATCGATACTCCGGAGTAGACTAGTGTGTATGCTTCTCATCCCAGTTGGGGAGATGGTCTGTCCTACAGCCATCAGTACGTCGTACTGGAGATAGTATACAGGCGCTCGTTGGGTTACGGGTGCACCGGACAGGACTTGCAGGGAACTGTTGGTTGGTATTATACCCGTCGTCAGTTAACAGTTCCCAGGTGACATGAGTACAGCATAGTCCGCAGACTTGACACTGCTACTCCGCCTCGAGTGTGTCCCACTGTTCTTAGATTGCTACCCTACCACGGCTCAAAGGAGTCGTGCAAACAGGTAGCAGTTGGGTGCAGTCCCGAGCACTTGGAGGCAGTGGCGGTTAGACAGGATTCGTCTCTCCCGGTATCGGGAGTTGATATCGCGCTGTGTCAGAGAGCCATTACGCAAAGTCCCTGGCCAGGGCAAGTGAGATTTACTGGTAGGTTCCAGTAGTTTCTCAAGGTGTAATGGGCTTCACTCCGACACGACTTATACCGCTTTTAGGGGACTGACGCTTGCCACCCCTAGGCCCGATATGCGATAGTCCTAGACGAACAGACCGGATTGTACGGAGATTGTCACATTAGGCTCAGTAGGAGTTCGGATGGGTTTCCTCATCGGCCTTCTTATCGACATCTACCTGGGGACCGTTACGTACAGCTAGTGCCGCTTGCGGTCTGTGGTTAAACCCACTGCCAGCGTAGTAGTCGAGTCTTTAGAGTCCCACACAGAGAGTTTCCCTACTCCAGGCGAAACGATATAGAGGTCGTATGGTTTTACGACAAGGGTTTGGACGCATACGTGTGTTTACGCACGTACGACATTCGGACAGTTTTTACTAGCCGGCTTTGGTTTAAGCCAGATTCTAGTATCGGGTTATTGGATTTATACAGTCTAAAGTTTTTCCGTGTTTTCACGGATAGGAGGGGCGTTCTCGTAATTTGGCAGGAAGCTTCTAGAAGGATGATGACTTGGGGGTTTAGATGGCATAAGCATTAAATGAAATTAGTGACTCATTTGTGTGATTCATCCATGTCATTAATGCATCATTAAATGGTTAATGACTCATATAGATGAATCACTCATATGAATAAATGAAGCATGATGATTAATCATTTTATTTATTTATTTTGATAAATCATTATGCTTCATATATTCAAGAGAGATCATTATCTCATTCTCATTCTCTTGCTCACCTTCTCTCTCTTCAAGCTCTCTCTCTTCAAACCCTAATCCTCCCCTCTCATGTGTTGAGATCAAGGATTAGATAGACTAATTAATCCATAACCTCACTCTATATCATCTAGGTGCCTTTGATTAGCAACTAAAGAAACCTAGTTACCTTAAGATTAGAGGTGAAGCTTGGAATAGAAGCTCTCGGGTGGATCGTCTATTACGTAGAGGAGGCCGAGGAGGAGGTAAATAACGAAAAGACGAAGGACTAGATTCACTAGGTATAATCACTTCTCATAGTAGTTAAGAACTCCTATGTTTATGTTAGTTATCGTTTGGCAATGATTCTTGCGGTTCGTCGATGTTAACTCAAAGAACAAGATCATTTTTCATTATTCCGCCTCCCCGCAACTCGTGGGGTGTTATACATCGACTTACAGTGGTATCAGAGCCTCGCTAAACAATAATTAACTCATTAGCAAAGTCGTAAGAATTTCGAACGCAAAACGAACCGGAAAAAACATCGAAATCACACAGTTTCTGTCGAATTTAAAACAGGCCCTAAAAATTTTTCAGGGACCTCTAAAAATTCAAGCAGGGAAATACAAGAACTCTGGAAAAAAATTGGGTGCATGAATCGGCCAAACCGACGCGGAACCGCGGCCGATCCCACCGATCCGCCGCGGATCCGCGGCCGAGTTGAAGCCGATTCACCCCAAATTTTCCCAGAACTCTTCTGTGATGTTTTTTGTCTTTTCTGGAATGTTTATTTTCTGCTCAAGTCTCAGGTGCACAGAGAAGTTTTGGAGTAGAATCTGATGTGTTTGCTCGATCAAAATTATACGATGTTTGGCTAATAAGATTATATCTGTGATTGTATAATGTGTTCGTAAACCTCCCCTAACTGCTAGTATGTCGGTTGGCAGGGGGTTGCACATTTCTGTAATGATTTAACAGTTTGTGATTGTGAACTTGATTGGATTGTTATGATGATTAGCCGGGGTTTGAGATAGGTTATTATATTCATTCATTCGATATAATTGTAATATGTTGTAATATTATTTTGCGGGGCACATCCAGGTTGCGGTTGTAGCCACCGTTGTATTATTTCATTTTACTGTTTTTTGCTCCTAGGATAGACCCAAGATGGGGTGCACAAACTACCGGGTACTTTGAAGTGTTTAGTGGCCTACTCACGTTGTTGAGGGAGACCGCTTCACTTCGGGTACTTGGCGGGTAGTTTGCCGTACCCGTAGGGGTCTGGGGTGGGGTAATGGCTATTCATCACAACTGTGTAATCCGTCTTTCGTTGCAGGCTCAAAAGAAACGCGGATTGCTTGCATATCCAATAATGTTCATCTGTGATCTGGAATGCCTATTATTGCGTCTGACGAATGTACAATATCTATATATGATAGCTATTTAGACGTCACTTATGTTTTACACCCGCGCTAGCCCAGCCCCCGCTCTGCCGTTAGTTAAGTAACCTAACGGGTGATGACGGGACCCAGTGGCGAATGCGGATGGCATAAGAGGACGTTGTATTTTCGTTGTTTTCTGCAATGATAGGTTAATGATGGGACGCATTATTAATAATGCAAAGAAAATAAACCAAAGTTGAATCGTTGGAACAGTTTAAAAGAAACCACTCGGTTATTTTTAAAACAGAAGATATTTTTAATTGCGGAGCTTTAACCACTCCTTTTAAAAGCTATCAGGTTCCTTCGGTCATATCAAGTTCACTACGTTCACGGTTTCGCCAAAACCATTCGTAGCCCTCCGTCATTTCATTTGGGTATTCAATAGTATTCAAGCTATGTATTTTGGCCAAAGTCAAGGCATAGTGTTTGGTAGCTGCTGGGTATTCATTTGTTGCATAGATAGATGAGTTAGTTTGGGACAATCGTATTATCATTTGACCAAAGTCAGGGGTATGTACGGATGGGTTCAAATTAACAAGATAATGATGGGTAGAATTTGACATGTGACTTATGACATTTTGACCAAAGCCAAGGTCATAAGAGCATGGGGCAAAAACTTATATCGGGAATTTATAAAGAAACTGAAATTTGCAAAGAGATGCATACCATTTGGAGTTTGATGAATGTTGGTAGGATTCCTTCAGCATTATCATACGATAATATTTGGATCCCGATCCTACTGTGAGTATATGCTACTCATCAGGAGATTCGTCACTTAACGATCAATGCTATAAACCAAGCAGCTGCCGAAAAAGGTGTCAGCGGGGCTACACGCCCCCAGAGAAAAGAGGTTATTTAATTAAGGAACTTCGCGAAAGCGTTGGAAAACCTCCCTCGAAGTACCGACATCGGCCTGGATGAACGGTTAAGCAAGTACTGTACGGTGAGAATAGTCCTGGCTAGTTCTTTCTTTTTGGTTTGAGGAGGGATTCGAGAAACAGTGGGAGCTATCCAGTTTAGATAAACTAAAAACACTCTAAACTTGCAAGAGTATCATGCTAAAGTGTTCTTCTCTCTCTCCTATTTGCAGCGACCCTGAAAATGACTGGACTTAAGTTACTTTTAGAAAAAAATATACTGACAGGGCCAAATTATAAAGATTGGCTGCGGAATGTCAAAATGGCTTTGACCTATGACAGATTGGGGTATGTCCTCACCACTAAGGCACCTGCGGTCCCAGGTCCCAAATCCAGTAATGCGGATAAGGAAATCCGCAAAACCTGGGATTTAGATTGCGCGAAGGCCAAGTGCATCGTGCTTGCCTCGATGAACAATGAACATAAGAGGAGGCACGAGGATATGGATCTAGATGCCATATTTCTCCATACAAAGGAACTTTATGGAGAGCAATCTCGTATAGCAAGATACGAGACCTCAAAGAACTTGTTTCGAGCGAGGTTGGCCATCGGATCATCGGTAGGAGAACATGTCCTAAAGATGATAGGCTATATTGAAGAGCTCGCAGACCTTGGGACGACTTTGGATAATGAGCTCTATACAGACTTGATTCTCCAGTCCCTTCCTTCTACCTACGCCCAGTTTATTCTGAATTTCAACATTCAAAGAAAAGAAGTTGAACTTCCAGAACTCCTTAACATGTTGAGGAGTGCAGAGGGCACCTTGCAGAAGGCAAGGAAAACACCCGCTATGTTTGTTAGCGGTGCTTCTTCTTCCAGGTCCAAGGCTAGGGCCAAAAGAAAGAAGAAGAAGGCCGCCACCAAACCTAGAGAAGGTGTTAGTAAGGTGGGAGCGAAGGGAAAGAAAAATATTGCGGTGCCAGTAGTGGCCCAGGATGAGTGCTTCCATTGTCACAGGAAAGGGCACTGGAAGAAAGATTGCAAGGCGTGGAACACCAAGAACCAGGAACCGAAACAAGCTGTGGCTTCGACTTCAGGTGTGTTTGTAATTGAGAATTGTCTGTCAATCAACTCTACTTCCTGGGTATTGGATACCGGATCAGGATCTCATATATGCAATTCATTGCAGGCACTGAGAAACGTAGAGTGCTGAATGTAGGGTTCCTAGGCACCCCAAGGAGGTCTCACAAGGCATCAACCATGCCAATTTCAAATTTAAACGGTGCCGAGAAACCCTAGTGTACGGATCGTTGGCTAGATTTCTAGGCGAAAAGCAAACTAGTTAACACTTAACTATAAGAATACGGAAATACAACCTTTGTAGATCCGGTGCTCCACCTCCACGGCTCCGCAATGAAGTCTCCTCGCTATCCTCATGCAATCCCGGGCTCTAGCGTCGGCTTCATCGGAGAACAAGCGGGCTAGGTCATCGACGACGTGCCGAAGATGATCTACGTCGAAGCATCACTAGATCAAGCTCCACCTTCACCAAGCCATGAAAACTTGTGAAGGAAACACACTCTACTACTTGGCAAGAGGTAGAGGATGAAGAAATAGGAAGTGGGTAGACTTTAGAATTGGATTTCTCACTCTAATTCATCAATCACCATTGATGAAGTGAAGCTTTCTTCATGAAGTGAAGAAGAAGAAAGCAAGAAGATGATGCTAATATTATGATAGGTTAATTAAAAAGAAAAGAAAAAGGATACTTATCATAATAATAACCATGGTAAAGTGTAGAGACTAAACTAAGGTTAAATGAAGTGGTTAGGGTTAAGCATGAGACAAAAATGGTCACATAGTCAAAAGTTCAAGAAGCTTCAACTAGAATACAAAATTAGCAACCATTTTCTTTTTATGCTTATCATATTCCAAAATGAATAAATAAATAAGATAAAAGAATAAAACAAAACCCTAACCATTATCATGTAACCATGGTTTGATCTTTACACAAAAACCCTCGCATAACATGTATCATCAAACATGATACAATCAAGTGCACAAAAAGTATATCACATATACAATGTGCACACCCGAGTGAGAATATCCATCTTAAGTAAACCGATACTAGTTGATGCAAACTAATATATCAAATATATAATTATGCATTAAATCATTATATCAACACTTGATTTAACGATCCGGTCATATCGCATATAACCGACTAGTATCCTATGTATGGGCTTATCGAATCAATACTTGATTCGATAACTAGGTTATATCGCATACAACCATTCGATACATTCATCGCGAGAATAGAATACGGTATCACATACACGCATTATTCTCGGTCCCGCACATATCTCATATGCGCTCCTATTTCATTTCGCTTGAGCCAGGAAACCTCTGTGTAGGACTCTAAAGACTCGTCAATACGCCGGCAGCAGGTGATGATCATATCAAACACCCACAAGCCGCAAGCGGTCTGCTAAACGTAACGGCCACCCGGGTATTGAGCGATCTGAAGATCGACGAGCAAGCCCGCTCACACTCCAGTGAATCCAACCAGTAACACTACCGTACAGTCCGGTCTGATCGTCTGGTATGTCGCATATCTCGCCTAGGGGTGGTAAACGTCAGACCCCAATAGCTCGATAAGTCGTGTCGATATGAGGTATATAACAATTCGAGAAACTACTGGTAACACTTACCAGTAAATCTCAGCAACCCTGGCCAGGGATTTCCTGTTATAGCCAATCGAACACAGCGCAACATCAACTCCCTATACCGGGAGAGACGAATCCCCTCCTATCGCTCATTGCCTCCATATGACTCGGGACTGTACCCAAAAACCACCGTTTTGCACGCCCTCTTGGACGTGGTAAGATGGAAATCAAAACACAGTGGGAACCACACAAGACTCTATGACGATCTCGGGTCAACAGACTACTCTGTACCAGTGTCACCAGAGAACTGCCATCTGACGTGAGGTATAATACCATCTGGGAGTTCTCGGCGAGTCCGTCCAGTGTACCCAGTCTCTACTGAGCACCCGTATATCATCTCTGATGTCAAACACCAACGGATATGGGATCATCCATCGCCCATCTGTATGGGTCGAGAAGGTATACGCTAGTCTACTCTGGTATATCGATGCCCCATCTCGATACACCCACGACTAGGGACTTTCAAGGATGTACTTATGGACTACCATGTCCTCACTAGTATAATCCGCATCATAGTCCAGGTAGTCAAGTACATATCCTAAGGGCTTTACCAACATGTAACAGAGAGACAATCAGTGTACACGTTAAGGTAAAGTTCAACCAGATAGTATACTATCATGTCGAGCAAGAAAGTCCTCCCTATATATGTCCCAGCATCCACTACAATATACATCCTATGTATAGTAATGGCCTCTAGGGCATACATATAACTAACACTGAAGGATGGTGATATGACCCTAAAGGTTGCTAATGGAGCTAGCGTGGGAGCTGTGTCCACCTGGGATTGACGAGTGGACATATTTTGGTTTTACATAACTGTTTTTGTGTAGCTAGTTTAACGTGTAATATCATATCAGTTTCCTTGTTATCAAATAAAGGTTATGATTTCACGTTTGTAAGCGATGTTGTTAACATCCACATTAATCATAGTTTGATTGGGTCCGGTACACTGGATAACGGTATATATGTCTTAAACAAACTCCAGATTTTCAATGTCCAGAACACACTAAAAAGAAAGTCTCCAGATAAAAATAAGGCTTTCTTATGGCATTGTAGAATAGGTCACATCAACGAGACAAGATTAACTAAGTTACATAGAGAAGGATATTTGGACTCGTTCGAATATCAAACTTATGCCACTTGTGAATCATGTCTCAAAGGAAAGATGACAGAGACTCCATTCACTGGACATGGAGTAAGAGCGAGCGAGCTCTTAGGACTCATACACAGCGATGTATGTGGTCCAATGTCTACACATGCAAGAGGTGGTTTTTCCTATTTCATTACTTTTACGGATGATTACTCAAGGTACGGATTCATTTATCTGATGAAACATAAATCCGAGGCTTTTGAGAAATTCCAGGAGTATAAGAATGAAGTAGAAAACCAAACCGGCAAAAGTATCAAGACACTAAGATCTGATCGAGGTGGTGAATACTTAAGTGCCGAGTTCCTAGGTTACCTGAAAGAGAAAGGAATTCTCTCTCAGCTTACTCCTCCATACACTCCACAGCATAACGGTGTATCGGAGAGACGGAATCGAACTCTATTGGATATGGTACGTTCTATGATGAGTAATGCTGAGTTACCGTGATTTTTCTGGGGTTATTCGCTAGAATCAGCGACATATCTTCTGAGCAGGGCTCCTACCAAGACTGTGCCTACCACGCTATATCAGATGTGGAGTGGGAAGAAACCCCATCTTCAGCATCTGAAGATATGGGGATGTCCAGCTTTTGTTAAAAAGCAGCATGCGGACAAGCTCGAGGCACGATCAGTACAGTGTAAGTTTGTGGGATATCCAAAGAACTCCAAGGGATATTATTTCTATTACGCAGAGGAACAAAAAGTTTTTGTTTCTCGTAATGCCCATTTTCTAGAACATCAGTTTTTAGAAAGGGAAATAAGTGGGAGCGAAATAGAACTGGAAGAAATTCCAGAACCACAAACTACTACTGAAAGTTTGGTAGAACCAGTAGTTCAAGAAGAACAGGACATTCCCGCACCCCTCCGCAGGAGTAGTAGGCCTTCTCATCCGCCTGAGAGATACTACGGTTTTCTCATAGATGGGGATGGAGAGGATTGCATCATTGATGATGATAAACCTACTAGCTTCCAGCAGGCCATCCAGAGCGGCGACTCGGTACGATGGCTAGATGAAATGCGGACCGAAATGGAGTCCATGTACACCAACAAAGTATGGACTTTGGACTTTGTTCCAGATGGGGTAAAACCCATAGGATGCAAATGGATCTTCAAGAAAAAGATTGGTGTAGATGGACAGGTGGAAACCTATAAGGCTAGACTTGTTGCAAAGGGTTTTCGTCAAAGACCTGGTTTGGACTATAACGAAACTTTTTCTCCAGTGGCTATGCTCAAATCCATTCGGGTCCTTCTTGCTATTGCTGCCTTCCATGATTATGAAATCTGGTAGATGGACGTAAAGACGGATTTTCTGAATGGTAATTTAGAAGAGTGCATCTATATGGATCAGCCAGAAGGTTTCAATCAGAGTGGGAGCAGCGGGAAAGTATGCAAGTTGCTTAAGTCCATTTATGGACTAAAGCAGGCATCGCGGAGTTGGAACATCTGTTTTGATGAAACGGTCAAAAAATATGACTTTATCAAAAATCCAGATGGACCATATATATATAGTAAAGTTGTAGCACGAACTGTCGTATTCCTCGTCTTGTACGTGGATGACATTCTATTAATAGGAAATGACATTCCTATGCTACAATCTGTCAAAGGATTCTTGTCACACAGGTTCTCCATGAAAGACCTGGGTGATGCCTCTTACATTCTGGGGATCCGGATCTATCGTGATAGATCCAAGAGAATGTTGGGACTTTCCCAGTCCAGGTATATCAACACTATACTGAAAAGATTCAGCATGGAAGATTCTAAGCGCGGTAATCTACCGGCTTGTCACGGAATCACCCTCTCCAAAGAGATGTCTCCCAAGACTGATTTGGAAAGGGAACACATGTCTATTATACCCTACGCTTCTGCGGTAGGCTCTATAATGTATGCGATGTTGTGCACCAGATCAGATGTAGCTTACGCACTGAGCGTGGTAAGCCGGTATCAGTCGGACCCAGGGGAGAAGCACTGGATAGCAGTAAAGAACATTCTCAAGTACCTGAGAAGGACTAAGGAGATGTTCTTAGTTTACGGCGGAAAAAACCTCAAGATTGAGGCCTTTGCTGATTCCGGCTTCCAGAGTGATAAGAACGATTCCAAGTCCACGTCAGGTTATGACTTTACCCTCAATGGAGGGGTGGTGTGCTGGAAGAGTTCCAAGAAGGACACCGTTGCTGACTCGACGATGGAAGCGGAGTATATTGCTGCTTGCGATGCCGCAAAAGAAGCGGTCTGGATGAAGAAGTTCTTAACAGAACTTTAGGTGGTTCCTACCATTGTTGATCCAATACCTCTGTATTGCGACAATAACGGAGCTATAGCTTTAGCGAAGGAACCAAGGTCCCATCAGAAGTCCAGACACATCTTAAGACGGTATCACCTGATCAGGGAGATCATAGATCGCCGGGAGATCGAGGTTCGGAGAGTTGCTACAGAGGAGAACATTGCTGATCCATTCACAAAGGCCTTACCTCAGATTCAGTTCGAGAGGCTACTCGAGATGATCGGTCTTCGATATGCCAGTACATGGCCCTAGTGCACGTGGGAGATTGTTAGTGTATATGCCCTAGGGGCCATTATTGTATCATACTAGCTTGTATATTACTTAATGGAAGCTTGGGATATTCACAGTTATATAACAGTCTTGCTAAATATGATAGTATGCTACTTGGTTTTATCTATCTTAATATGTGAGTATACGTATTGATAGAGCCCTTAGGATCTTTCTTGACTACCAGCGTTGTGATGGCAGTCACATTAGTGGGGGCTGGGTAGTCTACAAGCACAACCTTTTTCAGGTCCCTAGTCGTAGGATTATCGAGACAGTGTATCGATACTCCGGAGCAGACTAGTGTGTACGCTTCTTATCCCAGTTGGGGAGATGGTCTGTCCCACAGCCATCAGTACGTCGTACTGGAGATAGTATACAGGTGCTCGTTGGGTTACGGGTACACCGGACATGACTCGCAGGGAACTGATGGTTGGTATTATACCCGTCGTCAGTTAACAATTCTCAGGTGACATGAGTACAGCATAGTCCGCAGACTTGATACTGCTACTTCGCCTCGAGTGTGTCCCACTGTTCTTAGATTGCTACCCTACCACGGCTCAAAGGAATCGTGCAAACAAGTAGCAGTTGGGTGCAGTCCCGAGCACTTGGAGGCAGTGGCGGTTAGACAGGATTCGTCTCTCCCGGTATCGGGAGTTGATATCGCGCCGTGTTAAAGAGCCATTACGCAAAGTCCCTGGTCAGGGCAAGCGAGATTTACTGATAGGTTCCAGTAGTTTCTCAAGGTGTAATGGGCTTCACTCCGACACGACTTATACCGCTTTTAGGGGACTGACGCTTGCCGCCCCCTAGGCCCGATATGCGATAGTCCTAGACAAACAGACCGGACTGTACGGAGATTGTCACATCAGGCTCAGTAGGAGTTCGGATGGGTTTCCTCATCGGCCTTCTTATCGACATCTACCTGGGGACCGTTACGTACAGCTAGTGCCGCTTGCGGTCTGTGGTTAAACATACTGCCAGCGTAGTAGTCGAGTCTTTAGAGTCCCACACAGAGAGTTTTCCTACTCCAGGCGAAACGATATAGAGGTCGTATGGTTTTACGACAAGGGTTCGGACGCATACGTGTGTTTACGCACGTACGACATTCGGACAGTTTTTACTAGCCGGTTTTGGTTTAAGCCAGATTCTAGTATCGGGTTATTGGATTTATACAGTCTAAAGTTTTTCCGTGTTTTCACGGATATGAGGGGCGTTCTCGTAATTTGGCGGGAAGCTTCTAGAAGGATGATGACTTGGGGGTTTAGGTGGCATAAGCATTAAATGAAATTAGTGACTCATTTGTGTGATTCATCCATGTCATTAATGCATCATTAAATGGTTAATGACTCATGTAGATGAATCACTCATATGAATAAATGAAGTATGATGATTAATCATTTTGTTTATTTATTTTGATAAATCATTATGCTTCATATATTCAAGAGAGATCATTATCTCATTCTCATTCGCTTGCTCACCTTCTCTCTCCTCAAGCTCTCTCTCTTCAAAGCCTAATCCTCACCTCTCATGTGTTAAGATCAAGGATTAGATAGACTAATTAATCCATAAGCTCACTCTATATCACCTAGGTGCCTTTAATTAGCAACTAAAGAAATCTAGTTACCTCAAGATTAGAGGTGAAGCTTGGAATAGAAGCTCTCGGGTGGATCGTCTATTACGTAGAGGGGGCCGAGGAGAAGGTGAATAACGAAAAGGCGAAGGACTAGATTCACTAGGTATAATCACTTCTCATAGTAGTTAAGAACTCCTATGTTTATGTTAGTTATCGTTTGGCAATGATTCTTGCGGTTAGTCGATATTAACTCAAAGAACAAGATCGTTTTTTATTATTCCGCCTCTCCGCAACTCGTGGGGTGTTGTACATCGACTTACAGCCTGAATGAGTGTCAAAGTGATTGGGACGGCCGGAGCCGTCCCAAAAAGATTTGGGATGCTAGGGACCTTCCTAACCGGACGTACTAATTTTAGACATTTGTAGCAGTGATATGTAACCATGGCTGTACTCTCACATTCTATCCTTTGCATTACTTACTTAAAGATGAACTTTGGTTCACATTGAGTTTAAGTTCATGCTCTTATTAAAATTGGGAACTGATATAAAATCAAAGGCAACATATAAACTTTCCGCATGGAATTGAAGTAGCTTAAGATTTACTTGGAAAGAGGAGGAAAATGTATTGTGGGCTCACTTGATTACTGAGACCAAACCATCAGGCAATTATTTGGTATGCTGCATTTAATACAGCCGACATGAGAGAGTAAAAGATGGAGAATTTTAGACATCTTTTGGACAACTTGGTGGAGTTCATGTTCCTATTTTTTCTCTTTCATGACCGAACACATAAGATTAGCGCACCGTAGAATTTTCCTTAATACTCGCTTATAAATAGATGGCTGGATTAGAGACACTGGTCTTTAAAGAGCAAAAGAAAAATGAGACCATGATTAATTAGAAAATAATATATGCCTCACTTTCTTCCCAGGTGATATAGCTTATAAGCATAATATATAGTGTTATTATGAAATTTTAAAATAGTGTAAAATATTAAACATTTCGATTTCTTAAAGAAAAAACAATAGACTATAAACCTAACAAATAGATATCATAAGTTTAATATTTTAAACTTAGTTGCCTAAATATTTAGCTACTCTACTTAATATCACAGACTAATTTTTATTGTCAAATTTTAAATTGAAAAGTATGGCATTCAACTGAAAAATACTAAAACTTATAACATTTTCTTTTAAATTACACTAAATAATCTCCATATTATTTTTGAGAAAATTTTCAAGATTGGAATTCCGGATCCATGTTGATGTTATACAGAATAATTATGTATTTCGCACATCGATATTAAATTCACCAAGAACTCTTAATTTTTCATTCTCAATATTATGCAACAAAAGCAATAATCTTTACTATTATAACTAGAAGTCCATAGATGATGTCATTAACCAATAAAAAAAACAAAATTCTTATAACCAAAGTTGATAACCGGAGATGTACACCCCATCCACCACAAAAGACAAAAATAAGAAAATGAAAAATCAACAGCCTTCTTTCTCTCCCTCATTCGTTAGGGCCTGTTTGGTTGCAAGATTATGAAATTTGGATTCCAAAATAGTACGGTTGAAAATTTATGGATTTGGTAATTTGTTGTTTGGTTTGTTTTGGATTTCGAGTATTGAATTTGTAGATTCTTGTAAATTTTGTTTGGTTGATGAAAATAAAGTGGGATTTGGATTTGAGGATTGTAGAGGGAGATAGATAGAGAGAGGATTATTAAATAAATAAAGTACACGGGTCCCATCTTAAAGTACAATGAATAGTGCCAAATCCTTGAAAATCCTTAAAAAAAATTAGGATTTAGTAATCCTTGTTTTGTGGTGGGCCTCCCATGAAAAACAAAGGAATCCTAGAAATCCAAATCTATCAACCAAACGCAAAATTATGGAATCCTAAGATTCCACAATCCAAATCCATACTAATTCTGCAACCAAACAGGCCCTTACACATTCTCTCTTATACTCAAAAACCCAAAATAAGGTATACCCTACACATTTATACATAAGCCCTTATTTGTTATTACGAATATCTTATAAACTTCTCAATTCTAATATTTCCACTAATTCAATTTAGAAATCATTAAAAAATTTCATGTAACATTCAGAATAAAAAAATTACTTATGCCTTCTGTATATATTTTGCTCAAAATATATACAGATACGTACCTGCAAAATACTAGTTTATATGTATCCGAAGCTTTTAAAATTTTATATACAGAAATATTAACGGCGAGTGCGTGTGGTTACCACCCTAGTTTAGAAGAATTTATCACCTCAATCCCACCGTCCAGAATTGTTTCTCATCTAATATTTTGAAGGTTAAATTGTTGAAAAGCCCGCGATCCAAGTAAAATGGGTCAAAAAGTTCCGGGTATTTTCTAAAGAGGGAGAAAGGGCTTACTGTTCATAATCTTGGTCTAAACACGCCTTAGCCCAAGGCTTGGTATTATATTTTGATGGATGGACAAAAATACTCTCATTTAAAATTTTCTCTCTTTCTCGTCTGGCAATCTCTCTCTCTCTCTCTCTCTCTCTCTCTCTTATCCTCCGTTCCCTCATTCTTCGTCGTTGTCATCGTCGCCATCGACGACTCCTACCGTCAACGACTCCCACAGCCACTTCATTACCTTCTAGATGACTCTCACCGTCGTCTCATCCTCTTCTGGTCAAAGCTCGAAGCTCACCGGCACCGTATCTCTCAACTGAATCGTCAGCGGTGACCAATGCAACGATTTCTACTACTCTATCCACTCCAGTGATCTCGACGTCCTGGTGCTCAATATTTTACAATTTTCTCTCTCTCTCTCTCTCTCTCTCTAACTTTAATTTTAACTCTAAGGAAATCAAAACTGAATTTGACAGTGTTCTCGTTTCCAAATCTTAACCCTAATTGGATTTAATACTAACTCAATTTGCCAATCAGGGTTTTTTTAACACCAACAAGAAAAAGAAAGCCCATCACATTTCAATCTTTACTCATCACCAATTCCTTACCCATATCCAAAGCCAGCGTCTGCAACAAATCCAAAAGTCTTCCTCCTCAATTTAATAGACCCGCCTCTCTCCTCTTTCAATGTAGATCTCTTTTGGCCTCCTATGTTCTAACCTCACCTCCCTCTTTTCATCTTTTGAATATTTGTAGAAATGTTAAACTTTTGTTTGGTTAAAAAGTAAGTTTTTTTCATTTCTGCTGATTATCCTATATTTTCTGTAACATTTATATTGCATTTTGAATACTTCCTGTCATTGATATGGGAAGGAAGGAAAATTTCTTCCATATATTGGGTGCATGTGGTTCCGCCTGAAAGGTATCCAAAAATCCAATCTCTTTCTCTTTCTTGCCGGGATGCATTGCATCCATTACATTGAATAATTTCTTAGATGAGAAGATTATTTTTTAGTATAAATACAAAAAATAAGGGCAGAGTTCAAATTTGGTCTTGGACATCAAAGAAAACTTTATTAGAAATACAAAAAAAAACCAAAAGGAAAAGGTTCATTTATCTTGATCATCCTAAGATAACATTATCATTGTCAATTTTGCAACCTATGAGAACTATCCATTTGATGTATTGTAATCTTGTTAGTTCTTTTTATAGGTAAAAACACCAGCTGCATAGGCAGTGGCCGTCGAGAATGTGAGAGATGACCGGGTTACAACAATCAAATCTGGTGGAATTGTTGCTATTATCTTCCTATTCGTAGTTCCTGTGAGTTGCACAACTTTAAATTGCAGTGTAATTTATTTAATTTTTTTCTCTTTTTCTTTCTATTTATTTTTTGGATGCTCGGTTAAATATATTTTGGACAAATATACAGTTTATTCTTATGACCTGGATGAGGTTGAGATGGTACAAGCGTAAGTTCTTGGAGATGCACTTGCAGTTCATGTGTGCCTTCATCTTCTTCCCTGGATAAGTGCCTAACTACTCCAACTTAATTTGCCCCTTTTGAATATCTTAATTTGTAGACTTTGAACTTAATAAACCAAACAGTTGGGGCTGAAATTTATATTGGAAGACAACATTGATTAACCCATTATGGATTAATGCCTAATTGTGATGGCATGTAACCTTCAAGCATTCTTATGTATGGTGACCGCTAAGCTCATCTATTTTTGTGAGATATTACCGAATACCGAGAGGTCAACTTCTGTATGCTAAACTTTGTGAAATGGTTATACGGTTGGATGGAATACCTTGATAACTGAAGATGATATTCTTGTAAATTATAGCTGGATGCCACATGCAATTTGTTTGTTGGACACTCCCAAAGTCCCAATGACAATTTGGCGGGGTGTCTCGTGTCTCACGTGGGAGTAAAACTATATAAGGAAAATGATTTTGCTGGTGTAGAGAGATTGAGTACAAGTTCTAAATTTTGTAACAGATAGCTTTTGGAAAGAGAATCGGCTTTTGGTGAGGGGAGGATTGCAATACGATCCTAGGTAAATTGCAGAAATCACAATCGAGCTTTTTTCAGTTTTAGTACAACACCTATAAACGTTAAAGAAACTAAGCTAAATCCTATTCAACTATAATCATGTTTATAAATGATAGTCAAGTTAACACATCCTTTTTAACCTCTTATGCTATTTTATAAAGCCGCAAATAATCCCTATGAGTAAGTTAGACGGAGGTTCAAGAATAAAGCAATCTGATTTATTCATCTTTTTCTTAAACCTGTGTGATCAAGAAATATCAACGGTGTTAGTTTCATATTTCAAAGATCGATTGTGTATTAGTGAACCAATGGTGTTTTATTTACATTACCCTATGAATCCTCATATTGAGGAGAGAATTTAGCAATTTGCATGTAATGTCAAGATCTAAATTTCATTACTCATTATTGATTGTTTCTTTGGGAGCCATGTTTCTTTCGAGAAAGAGTAGTTTATTTCGTGATGTTATTGAATCATATTAGAGGGTAGCTATGATACTTTATTCTTCTCAACGATTTTAATACCAAATTTCAAACTATATGAAGCGACAAAGTCTTGTAGAAGACTTGAAATATCGAACTCTTTGATTTGAATGTACATGTTGTGCGTGTCTCAATATCATGAAATATTAAATCCCGGTTTTTTTTTCCTTTATTCGAAAATGTTCTCCTCTTTAATTCTTTTCTTCTTTGATTTTGTAATTTAATTTTTTTGTCAAATGTTTATTTGCTTTTAAAATTACATAACGATTTGATCGTTAAGATGTTGAAGATTTATATAATATATATATAAATTGAAATGGTCAATTATTAGAAGTGTTGTTTTAACATTTCTGATTGTTAAGAATTATAACAATATGCGTTTGTTAACTGTGTTGTTTAAAAGTTCTGATTGCGGCATGTTCGACTCCTTATTCCTGAAGGCATTGATTGAGGGTCCGGAGATAGCGGATGCCTTGAAGGGAAAAAGTTCTAAGCAGTGACGGTCGATACTTGTGGCAAAAATTCTATTGGCGGATGAGAAAGAAATGAGTTGATATTGTTTCAGTTTTTTTTGCCAAAATTTGAACTCTTTGTTATTCGTACATGTAATTATCTATTTGTATTTGGCTGATATTTGCCGATATTGTTACTTGTTTTATGAATGATAACAAGTTGGTTAGATATTACTGGTTTTAGTTTGCAGATGTTGGCCGATGAAGAGTATTGTGTAATGAATGTATTATTGACGCATTTACTTTAATATCGTCGATATTGGCTAATATTGTGAATGATATTTTTATTGATATTATCAGTTTTATATAACCGATATTGGCTGATACTGTGTTATGAATAATATTTTTGTTGATTTTATTAGTTTTATATAGCCGATGTTGGTCGATATTATATTATGAATGATATTTTTGTTGATATTATTGGTTTTATATAATCGATGTCGATGTATTTTTGTTAATATCAAAAAAGGTAAGTTAGAAATTACATGCAAGTGTTCAGAAGTTACTCATTAGAACTTACATGCAACTAATTAGAAATTTAAGCCAAGTGCATAGAAGTTACAGGCAACTGCCTAAAAGTTACAAGCAATTTGAAATTACAGGCAAGTGTCTAGATGCAGGTAGGCAATTACTAATTGAAGGAGGACTTATAAGAAGAACAGTTTTGCTCGAGATGATGGTATGTTATCTGGTTTGTCTTTATTTTTCATGTGTATACGTTTTACTCGTTATCACATATCGCTAATACATGTTGATAAAGCCCATATGATCTTTGCTTGACTACCAGGATTATGAAAGGGATTATACTAGTGGGGCCTGGTAACCCATAAGTACATCCTTAAAATATTCCTAGTCGTGGAAGTATCGAGACATGGCATTGGTACTCCAGAGTAGATTAGTGTATACGATTCTTGACCCCGACCGGGGCGATGGCTGGCCCCACAGCTATTGGTGTTTGATATCGAGATTTTATACTGGTGCTCATTGGAGAATGATTACACTCACCTATAACTCTTAGATGGTAGTATAAATATGTCAGATAGCAGTTCTCTGGTGACGATAGCACATGGTAGTCCCTTGATTTGAGATCGCCATAGTGTTTTGTGTGTGTTCCCACTATACTTCGATTACTACCCTACCATGGCTCTACTGATTCGTACAAACAGGTTTTAGTTGGGTATAGTCCCGAAGCACATGGAGGCAGTGAGCGGTCGAGGGGATTCATCTCTACCGGTATAAGGAGTCGATACCGCGCAGTGCAGGATATAATCATAACCAGAAATCCTCGACCGAGATGGTTGAAATAAACCGATAAGTGTTATCAGTTGTATCTCGTTTGGTTATGAGTTCAATATCTGCATGACTTATTAGGTTATTGGGGGTCTGACAGTTCCAACCTCCAGACCCGGTATGCAATACTCTTTGACGAAGAGACCGGACTATATGACAATCGTCGTTTATAAGTTTTGTTGGGTTCGGATGCGTTTGTTCGTCGACCTACCTCTCTGCTCAATACCTGGGTAGCTGTTACGTACAGCAAGTACTGCTGACGAGCTTGTAGGTTAACCCATGAGAGAATTGATTCTGAAAGTGTTTCAGATTTAATCAGATATGATCCTATTTGACCTGCTGCTGGTGTATTGTCAGGTCTTCAGAGTTCCACAACGAAAGTGCCTGCCCAGACGAAATGATGATGTGACATGCGTATGGTGATACGTACGCGGGTTCGATTAAATACGTGTATGCGATACGCATGATTTAATTGGATGATTGATATACTAGGCAGCTTATTTATAAGCCGGAATATTAAATTAAGTGTTGACTTAATAACCGTATCTGTGATATGGTGTTTGGTATAGTGTATATGATACACACACTCTCTCATTGGTATATGATACTGATGTATTGTTATGTATACGATACATAACTTGTGTATGTATTTGATACATGTACTCTTCTCGTTATGATTATGTATTATTATTATGTATATGGATACAGAATACGTATATGTATATGGGTACGTTTACACTCTCTCATTTATACATATGGGATACGTATAATACATGCTTCATATTTTGATATGTAGTGTATTCGTATTTTTATACAAATACACTATTTTTGTCAAGTGGTGACAAAAAGAGCATGTGGGGCCCACTCTCTCTTTGGATATACTTTAAAGGAGAGAGGGGGAGAGAGAGGAGATAAACATAAAGAAAAGTTCAGAAAAGAAAAGAATAGATAAGAAGAAGGGAAGCTTCTTATTTTTGTTCCTTTGACTTCTTTATCTTTATATTTTTTTCTTCTTATTTTTTTAAAAAAGAGAGTGCTTCTTCTTCCTCTTTTCCTTCTCAGTTTTTTGAAAGGAAATTAAGGAAATGAAAATCAGAGATTTTTAAGTCACTCCATCTCCTATCTCTAGCAAAGAGAATAAGCTAGTTTATTCACTAGTTTTGTGAAGATAGAGTGTAATGACTCTAATTTCATTGTACAAAAATTTTCAAATTAATGTACAGAATAGAGTTTCTTGCTTGAGTACAAGTTATAAATTAAAATTGTTTAAGAACAACAAAAAGACACTTGTAGCTCATTGGTAAAGCCTTACATTGCTGTGACGTAGCCCCTGTGTTCAAATCCCATTAGCCACATATATTGATTTTTCTTTTAAATTTTTTAGAAGCTCAAAAGTTTACGAGTGCAATACACGTAAAATGAAAAGTCTGATAAAATCAAACATGTGTTGAATGTTATATGAACCGACCTAGACACATGGCAAAGACCCAGAGACCCAACTCACCCCTATGGTCAGCGAGATCGGGAAAAACCCCGGCGCCGACGGTTGGACCGTAGGGAAAGCTCCCCATGTTCTGTACCCCAGTCGTTTGGCCTACCCCCACTACTCCTCTTCTGTTTGATTTCTCTGTAAATTAATAGAGAGATTAAATTCACCTCTTTAATTCTATTTAATGCATTTTTAATTCACTTTTCAATTCCTAAAACCCTAATTCTTCCCTATAAATACAACATCACACTCTAACCTTCTTCATTCTAAAATCTACTGTTAAAATTCTTAAAAATTTCCAAGCCAAAGAAGAGTACAAGTGGAGTTAGCACTAGGTCAAGTTCCGACGACGAGTCGAGACGATTCCGGCAACCCCGCGACTCCACGAAGCTCTCAATTCTTTCAACAACCTCTCTTTTAAACCCTAAACTTGTAAGTCCCTTCTATTCTCCTCTCTTCCTAAAGTAAAAAGTTCTTTTTTAAAAAATCGTCGAAAGTGGAGTTATTCCGACATCAGTTTCTAAACTCGTTAAAAACACAACTTTTCTTAATAACCATTCATCCATGTGATTACAACTTGCTTAATAATCATGAAACATCTTTTGAGAATAAGTTTCATTTCAAAATATTATGTTATGTACCTTTCATTTGAAATTTTCGTTTAAATACCATAAACTTACATATGACATATTTTAATACCTTTGCTTATACTACCTTTAGGAAAACCTCACGAGGTAATGACCTATCTCTTACAAACACGCATCTTGATATAGCACGATTTCCCTTGAACAAAACTTTGTGGAAAATACGACTTTGACAACAAAATACCATAAACTATCAAAACCCGTATTCTTTAAATTGTGTTATTTACATTCCTTACGATTAAGCCTCTACAACCTATTTTGGGGAACCTGATCGAGATGGTGTAGGTTATCGCACATTCTCGAGACTAGTAGAGCGAGATGCAGACCTCCTCACGGAGCATCCGATCTCGATGGAATTTTTAATGCAATTTTTAAGAAAAACGTGATTTTCTATTTAATAAATAAATTTTATTTTTAATAATTATATATAAATATTATCAAACCATCTATTTTAAATATATAATAAATTCCATGTTTTTCTAAACAAAAGAAAAGAATTACATTTCCATGAAAATACCATCAAGAATCCATACAAGTAAAATTTACACAAAAATACCATGAACTATTAAACTAGGTATTTATTCACTAGAATACCTCACTTTTAAAAGTTATATCCATGAAAACTCTAAATATGATAAATAAATACTTGAGGTTTATTTTTAAAGTATACTAAAACTATTTTTCATAAAACCCCCTCAAGTTATATTAAATTACAATAAGGACCCTGGTAAATATAGATTTAAGCGGGACCAATTCTCTTGAGCCTCAAGGAACCGGAGAAAGTGGATGCTTGCCTGTTTAAGATAGAAAACTAAAACGGGATTATCAATGGTAATTGGCTTGGAAAAATTCTCAAATCCTGCCGTCCATGTGTAGCAATTACCGATAACTTCTAAACCTAATTCAGGACTCAAATCTGTTTAAAGTGTCTGACTCAATCTAAGTCTCAGTCTAATCTGAATACAATCCAAAAATGAATCCAACCATATATCCAATTCAACATGAATCCAAACATGAACACTTGAACATGACTCAACTGGACCGAACCATTGATATATTTTGAATTTGACTACATGACTATCCGTTTACATCCGATCCGTTTACATGAACAGCTTATACCATGGTTTCGGCAAGTCTTATATAACAAATCATTACAATCAATACAATATGCATTACGGGGTTTTAACGGGGTAGATTGGTACGGAATGTATTAGAAGTGGCACGAGACGGTCATATTAATACACTAACCTGAATATCCATGTCATTGTCCCGTGGCTTGACGGGTCCTTGTGCTCCGTATACCTTAGTCCACGGAATAGTTGGACTCCTCTCGTATGATACATTCCGTACCAAACTACAAACAACTGCGTTAGTATAACCAAAACAAATAAATTACCAAATATATTTCATTTACTCGATCTATTCATATCTCTCTCTTTGGACTTACCGAGCGATTGTTTGCTAACGACATTCCTATTTCTTCTTTCTTTGGAATGTTGTCAGGATGACCCGACTCTCAGGAGATCGAGCCCAGCCAGGCAGATTTGGGGCAGTTCACTGAGGATCCAGAGTTCTAGATTTACTTGTACTTATCTTACTTTCAGTTCATATACCATTGTTTATGCATCGCTTTCCATTATTGTATTTTAATTTTCAGTGTACGTAAAGAATGAATATAAATAAAAAGTTGTTGTTTCAGTATATCACTTTTCATTCTTGTGCTTTACTTTTATATTGCTTATTTACGCTTAACGTGTTTTCTTCTGAGTAAATACATCATGTACCTGCCACGTCCTCTTACCCGTACAGTGGGAAGCGGGGCATGACAGGTTTTGTTGGCGGCCTATGCAGGCCCGTTCTGCGTGGAAATCTACATAACCATACATGGTCAATTCTGCATGGAAACCTAAGCAATATATATCACAAGAATTATAAGAATCAACAACTAAACATTCTTTACATTTCATATTCCTTGAATCTATCCTAACCCTACTTTTTCTTTCAAGGTTATGCATTCTCCAAACAATACGAGCACGAATGTGAAGGGAAACACCCTACCACCACCTCTACCACTTATACCCACCGTAGCTGCTCCGATCAACGAGCAGATGGTTTTTCTTGAGGCAATCAAGAGCCTCTTGGAGGGACAGCAACAGCCGACTTCCATCCTCCTACACCGTCCAGAAACCAAAGCACCCGGTGTGAAACAATTCCGGACACTGCACCCTAAAAAGTCCTCCGGAAAAGAGAGCCCTTTGGAAGCAGGGGAATGGGCTCAGTCGATTGAAGACGACCTGACAGCAGCACAAGTACCAGAGATCGCTTGGGTAAGGGTTGCGAAGCTGCAACTCACGGATAATACCAGGGTATGGTGGAAGGCGGAAGAAAGCCGTCTTGCCCAGCCAATTGAATAGAGGATTTTTTGCGAGATGTTCGACGTGAAATATTTTCCCGAGACTGCCTGATTTGATATAGAACATCAATTCATCCACCTACAATAAGGTTCGATGTGGACCAAATCATTGGATGAGTATGACGCTGAATTCACCATGCTTAGCAGGTAAGAAATGTCTTAAATATTCGATTTTTCTAATATCACATACTACACAGCTAACACAAGACCGTAATAAGTTTGCGGCCCATCTCATACCGACTGCTGATATCAGAGCACGACGATTTCAGCAGGGGTTGGACTTGGAGATCCAAGCTGCATTAGCTATAGGGGATTTCCCAACCTACGACCTTGCTTTGAAGGCTGCCCGAAGATATGAGGCAGTGATAAAGAAGAAGGGCAGACCTCAATCTGCCGGTATGAAGCGCCCTGCTACTCAGTTGGCAAGAGGAGCCTCTTCCAGGACACCGTTTGTACCAAGGAGACCGGGAGTAACTTTTAACCGGCCCAGTCTAGACTTTTGCACCTACTGCAGTAGGAATGGACACTTAGTGAAAGACTGCAGGTGTGTAAACGGCCTATGCTTAGTCTGCGGCTCATCCACTCACGACATTGGTGTTGGGTTATGGTAGCGCCCCGGCCATCAATCCGTGATCAAATGCGGAACAAAAATTTATAAAACTTGACGCTACCACAACCAATTACCCGGATTTACCCATAAGCCCTAGATAAAAAAACATGCAAAGGAGTTAGAATGGTTATACCGAATAGATCCGTGTCTTTCGGTTTTCAACCATCATCCCAAGCTCCTCGTGGCTTCTTTGATCAAGCTTGATCTCCGGTCTCCCTCTATCGAAGATGTTCCACCCGAGAATTTATGCAACAAGCTCCAACCTTATATCCGAGGCAACTAGGGCACCTAGGTCGCTACTCTAAATACCATAGATGAAGTAGAGAGTGATGAAGGATTAATTTGTTTCAAGACATTCAAGGATTCTCAACTCATGAGAGGGTTTGGGTGGAGCTAGAGGAAGAACAAGATGCCATGAGAATGAGGTGTTGAGAGCAACTTAAGAGAGAGAAAGTGAATGAATGAATGGCTTGTGTTTTTGTTTGTTGTGTGAGTGTGATAAGAAATAATGGAGTCATCACATAAATGTCCATGTCTCCAAAATATCTTAGTCAACAAAAAATATCTCAAGTCAACATAATCTCACAACAAACAAAAACCCTAAGTATGCTAGAATAGTAACCATGGGTCACTAATTAGCCATGCCACAAAAATGCAATAAACATCTCATCCTACACCTCAATAACCTTTTAATCCAAAAAGGTCTAAACCATGATGAGGTGCAATCTTCTAAAAGTAATCTTGTAATAAATTACAAGAATACCCTTCAACCGTATATACATACCCGCATATGTATTCTGAAGAATACGAATATAACGAGACGAAAATAATCTAACAAATATAATACTAGGATCCGGCTTAAACCAAAGCCAACTAGTATTATCCGTCCGAACATCATCCATGCATAAGTACACTTCTGTGATCGAACCCTGCCATAAAACCATACGGCCACTACATCGTTTCGCCCGAAGCAGGGAAACCCTCTGTGTGGGACTCTAAAGACTCATTAATAAGCTGGCGGTGGGTTTAACCACAAGCACGTCAGCGGCACTAGCTGTACGTAACGGCTACCCAGGTATTGAGCGAAAGCGAGGCCGACGAGCAAACTCATCCTGAAACCCCTACCAAGCCTGACAGTGATAATATCCATACAGTCCGGTCCGTTCGTTTATGAGTATTGCATATCGAGTCTAGGGGTTGGATAAAGTCAGACCCCTAATAACACGATATTTCGTGTCGTATGAAGCCCATCACCACCTGAGAAACTACCGATCCTAGATCAGTAATTCTCAACTAGCTTGGCTAAGGATTTCTGGTGATGGCCACCAGTGCAATCCGCGACATCAACCCTCAATACCGGGAAAGACGAATCCCCTGACGATCCGCTCACTGCCTCCATGTGGCTCAGGACAGTACCCAACTAAAACCTGTTTGCACGACTCTTTTGAGCCGTTGTAGGGTAGTAATTAAAGCACAATGGGAACTCACACGAGACAAATGATGATCTCAGGTCGATAGATTAACCTGTACACATGTCACCTGGGAACTGCTATCTGACAATCGGTATAATACCAACTAGCATGTTCCCGGCGAGTCCGTCCGGTGTACTCATAACCCAATGAGCACCTATATACATCTTAGGCGAACAAACTAACACCAATGGCTTGTGAGACCGGCAATCGCCCCTCGTCGGGGTATCGATCAGTATACACTAGTCTACTCTGGACTATCGATGCCTAGTGTCGAAAATCCCATGACTAGGGACATTTAAGGATGTGCCTATAGACTACTCAGCTTCCACGTATATGATCGCCATCAAACTGCTGGCAGTCAAGCAAGAATCCTATGGGCTCTATCAACATGTAATAGTGATCTGTAATGTCACCTGAAGCATGCATACGATGATAAAGACAAACCAGATAGCGTACTATCATCTCGAGTAAGACTGTTCTACCGGTATAGGTCCTCCCTCAATCATTGCAATCACGTGCCTGCGATCCAATAATTGACTTGAGGGCACTATAGCCAACAATCTCCCACTTGCACTTAAGGCTAATTATTTCGGCGTTGCATACTCATAGCCCGTGTGATACCGAACACCCAACTTCTCTACTAATCAGTTTCACAAAGCTCGTTTGTAAAACTATTGCATTCGAGAAATAGCCTCAGTGAGTGGATCCACTCCAATGTTTCTTTCTATGTCTCTTTTTATCTTAAGTTCGCGGAGAAAGCCATCTCCCGAAATGAGCAATACCTGTCTTAGAATATGTTTGGATATCCGCTTGGACCACTTGTCCAAACCACTGTTCTTGAAAAGAGGGAAAACTATAACTCTGACAGTCACTCTATCATCCAGGTCATCTTGGAAGCCTGGAATGATAACCGTCTTCCGAAAGAAACCGTCGTTACCAAATCCCTAGAACATCCACTTATGTTCATAAACTGCTTCCGAACGTTTCTCCAGGATTGGATTAATATATAAACTTATTGCATTTAGTGCAAAAACAACATCTGGTGTGGTACTTGACATCTCATGATTGACTCAATTGCCTAAGCAAGTGATATACCAATCATGCACATCCCTCTCCCTTTAGTCTGCAAGACACCTTTAGAGAGGGTGACTCCATCACCTGCAGGTACACCACTATACCAGGAGTCGTACATTCTAAAAACACCTTTAGAATACTGTCTAAGTACCCAGATTAGGAAACTACCCAAATCTAGATCTAAAACCATAGATCTAGTAACCAGAATGCTTGATATTATATCCATATGCTATGTGGAGAAACATCTGTGTGACAACCACAGTATAATCGATTGTAGTATAGGAATTTCACTTCCTATAAAGTGCATGTTATCCAAATACCAGGACATCACACACTACTACCTTCTTACCAGATCCATCTCCTATTTTGATGAAGTCAAAGCCCATGACTGTCACATCAAAAATAGATGATCTATCTCCGCTATACTTGCTTTAGTCTATAAATAGACACAAGCTACTTGTCTACTATGCTTCCGCTGCTCCCACTGACTATAACAACCCTCTGGCAGAGTCATATACATGTGCACTTCTAAAACTAGTTTAGAACGACGCTATAATCATCCTCTTGCCGGGTCTCATAGTCTAGAACAGCAGTAATGGCAAGTCTGGGTAAACAAGAACCTCCATGTCGCCGTCTTTGAGGATACCGAAGTACCTATTGGGTGCCTGAGGTTACCCACTATATTTGCGGAGTGGCTAATGGAATGTCAAATCCGATTGAATCTTTAGGCTCTATTAAATTTTTAGTAATCGTTTGTGGTTCTGGAATCACTTCCAGTTTTACCATACTCCCACTACTGTTTTCTGAAAAGGTCCATTTTGCTAAAATTGTGGCGAGTCAAGAACAATATCACTATTGATCTTCCAGATGGTAGAAAATTAACTCTCGTCATAGCCCGGGATAACCCACAAACTACCATTACAGAAACGTGCCTTGAGTTATCCAGAGTTTGGTTTTAAGCATTGTTCCCTTTGGAAAAATAAATGATAAATAAAAAAGCAATGGGAGAATTCCCCAAAGGGGGCATCACATGCCTGCACGTGATGTGCCTTGGAGCCAAAATTATAAGCACTTAACAAATGGGACTGAAACAAATAGCAGGCCAGAAGGCGCATCACGTGCCAACACGTGATGCTGGGTCACGTGCTACACGTGAGGATTCCTGAGCCGATAGAATTAAATTCTATATAAAAAGGATCAGAACCCTATTTTGAAAATATTTTCCCCAATCTTTCTAAATAAGAAAGATTGTGCTCTATAAATCAGAGCACCATTGGATCAATGATCCAATGGTGATTAAAAATCTCCAAAATACAGAATTAAATTCTGATTGAGGAAACACTCCTCAAATCTTTCTAAACAACAAAGATTGTGCTCTGTAAATCAGAGCACTGTTGGATCAAAAATCTAATGGTGATTAAAAATCACCAAAATACAGAATAAGTTCTGTATGGGAAAATATTCTCCCAATCTTATTAAAAACAAGAAAAATGTCTTCTGTAAAACAGAAGTTCTTGGATCAAAGATCCAACGGTGGATAAATTCCACAAATCAATCAAGAAATCTCTCAATGAAAGATTTCCTCAACTGATCAACAAATCAACCTCCCCTATATAAAGGACCCAAGATTTCAAGTCTTGTACAGAGGGACCCCCCTATAAACTTCAAATTCAAAAATACAGAAAACAGAGAGGAAAACCATTTGGTAAGCAAAACCAAAAGAGAATTTAATTCTCAAGCCAAGAGTTTAACTCTTCTCAAAGTACTTAGTTCTTCCTCTGGTTGGGATCTGCAGAAGTAGATCTCCCCACAAGTTGAGAATTTAATTCTCATCGGGAAGATTCTGTTATGTAGATCCAAACCTAGGGGAAAGAATTAAGTTCAAAGAATTTAATTCTTACCAAAAAGATATAGGAATTTAATTTCTCTGATAAAACTAGGATTTAACCCTACAAAAGAATTTAATTCTTATAAAAATAAGGGACCTGAAATTCACAAAACTCAGGTCCATAGCTCCATGCATATTAGTGTTCAATGCTACACAATAAAAGCTCACGTGTTCCCACGTGAGCACCTTTGAGGAACAAAAAGGGAAGACTGAGATCTAGCCACGTGACCCCACGTGACCCCTGAGAAGTGCTTATCACTTATAAAAGAGAAACGGGGAATAAACCCAAGACAGTTCTCATTCTGGGACGCTTCACGTGATCTCACGTGACCCAACAGTGCTTAGCACTATAATAAGAGAATAAAAGAGGCAGCGTCCAACTTTAAGCGCCTCACGTGCCACACATGAGCGCCCCAATTTCTAGTGTTTAACACTATTTCAACCGCCTCACGTGGGAGCACGTGAGCGCTGAGCACATACTAGTGTTTAACACTATGAAAGGTCAATATTAGCCAAACTTAGACTAAATCTCCTGAGGACAATCAATTGAGCCCCTCATGCTCAGGGTGCCCAAAACCGATCTCAGTCCTAAAGATAGCTAATGAGCTCCTAACAGATGGCATTTAAAATGATGTTTATCCCATCCTCCCTCAGTCGGGACATTGGTTCAAGGGTACATCTCTCCACACCTCTGATACATGTTGTTGTAATTCTTCAACGTCTTCAGAGAGATAGAGGGTCCCAGTAACCAATAACTTTTGGCGCATCCCCAAACTATTAAACCAAAACCCTATAAACTATGACGTCTTTAAACACAGACTATGATGTCTTTAAACCCCATAGACTATGATGTCTTTAAACCCGATGGATCATAATGTCCCAAAACTAATGACGGACCGTAATGTCCCCAAACTTAAATGATAGAGCCCAAATGCTCTTTCGTTGGATCAAAAATGATCCTGGACCCCTGTTAAGTAGATCTTAGTCTAAACTTAGACTAACGTATTCTTAACAAATATTTAAGTTGATCTTAATTTTAAAAAAGGTTAATGATTCTTAGATTAACCAAACCCAAATCTAAGAAAATACGGATTTGGACTAATTTACGCCCTACGGGCGACAACATAAATTAGTCCCCGTATATAATCCACGGGCAACTAAAAATAAAACAAACACACACGACACGAAGTGAACTTTTGGAGAAGGAGAAAGTGGTTATCGTAACCCGATAACGTAATTAATTGCAGGGGCTTGCGCCTGTAGGGAAGAGTGTCCCCACAATCAAAAACCCCTCGCAAGCGAGGGGGAATCTGACGAAGTCTGCTACAACGGCCGCATCTGTCCAAACTTCCGATATACAGTGCCATAAATCAAATTGGCATCTTCGAAGAGGTGGACAGATAAAACCAAATAGCATCTGCCCCCCAAAATTCAGGTGAGACGTCCCAACGTCCCGGTCGCGTCTTTCGGCGGTAAACAAGTATAAGCCAGACAACTCCATATACCTTAACATCGTTAAGATACGAACCATTCTATATACAATATAGAAACATATGCATTGATTTAATTGGAACCAGATTTAAATCATGCAGCTGTCTCCAGTGCATGTCAAATAAATGGAGAGAGGTCGATCAGTATTACTCAACTTAGGAGTGCATCCAGATATGAGTAACCTGAAAGAGAAGCAAGTTCTCAAAACCATTACTATCAACTGAATACCAAACACAAGTATCTACATTTTCGATCACCTTGAAGAATCCCGATACTTGCAACACGTGGTTCTCTATTTTATTCTTATACCTATAACTTCTCAAAACTTGGACCTTATATTTCTACAAAACACTTGTCTAAAACTGGAGAAGTCACAAGTAAAAAGAATATAATATGAGTACCAACCCTTCTGTCCTGATGGACACTGGACAATATACAATATTTTGTATAAGTCCCCTGAGTTGAATAACTCAAACTCTGTGCATTGTAGGTAGAAAACTGTACTATGGTTAAGAAGAATTACACCGCTGTTCAATACTCCTTACCCAATCATCAACTGATATAGGTAAATGTCATGGACATAATTTCAAATATCCCACTTTATAAAATAAACGTACAGATATATCAGTTTGAAATTGGTGCATAACAACGGATATTCAAAACCAAATATTTGCCGTAAGGCAAAACCCCAGGTGATTTCCTCAAATATCACCTATTATATCGAATTCCGATATAAAGAGGATATAATCACCTAATTCCCAATAATTTACTCTCACTCATCATCTGTAAAACTATACAGATGTGAGAATCAAATCTGGTAAATACATACCTTGGAGTAAGGATCTAATTGGGAAATCGGTTTTCAATTAACAATGCATAGTGAAACTGAAACATGAAAATATTTCGAAGGGGTACCCGGGTATTCCTAGTAATGCCTCTTCCATTATCCAGATTCATGACTGTAACCGTATATTTCATTACCATCTCTCCAATCCCTTTATTTGTCTTTACTTATTACCTTATGTACATCGTACTTAGACTAAATGGTTTTCTTCCTTCCCCATCCTTCTGGCACCAGCCTAAGGTTTGGAAGAATACTATCCAATAAGCGTAATAGGTGTACCCTCCTAATCCTAGGAGCCCTCGTAACCTGAGAGAAGGTAAAAGGAAAAAGACAACTGAATAATCCTTATTCTATTTCTCCTAAACCAGAAACCATTCTCGAACTGGAACAAGTTCCTTTGAGTTCGTATGTAACTATACGATGGCATATCCAATAAATGTAGATCTTCATAGTGATACGGAATGTTCCGAAGAAATGCAAAGGTGAGTAGGAGTGGCGATGATATACGCGGTTTTGTCATGAATGATAGCAGTCGCATTTTACTTTGCCCTCTTTCTAATCCCTTTATTTGTCTTTACTTATTACCTTCTGTACACCACACTTAGGCTAATTGGTTTTCTTCCTTCCCCATCCTTCGTCACCAGCCTAAGGTTTGGAAGAAGACTATCTAATAAGCACAATAGGTGTACCCTCTCCTAATCCTAGGAACCCTCACAACCTGAGAGAAGGTAAAAGGAAAAGACAACTGAATAGCCTTATTCAATTTCTCCAGATCCGGAAACCATTCTCGAATCTGAAACAAGTTTCTTCGAGTTCTTATGTAACTATACGATGGTCATATCCAATAACTGTGGATCTTCGTAGTGATACGGAATGTTCCGGAGAAAAGCAAAGGGTAAAAGTAGGAGTGGCAATAAAGTATATAACTCTGACAATCCAAAAGCCACCGTGTTTTAAGAAGGTTCGGTTACTTGGTTCGTGAGTTTTAGTCTAGGGTCGGGCCATGGTCGCTGCCAAAGAGAGAGAGAGAAAAGAAACACTTAGCGTGCACTCTAACCTAGATCAGAATGGTTAATCACTTTATCTAATCCAGATGGCTCCCACTGTTTCCTCGAATGCTCCCCCAAACCCAAAGGAGAATTAGTCAGGATCATCTAAAATCACCCGAGGAGTAAACTAACTCATCAGTAGGAATTGGGATCCAACTATCATTGCATGATAACTTGATGGAATCCACTCAAGTTATCACACTCCAGAAGGTATGCGCATGCCTGGCAAGTTTTAGTTTCTTTAGAAACTCCCGATGTGATTTTTACCCCATGCTCTTATGACCTTGATTAAGGCCAACAAATCATAAATCACATGTCAAGTTCTACCCGTCATTGTCCAGATTAATTTGAACCCGCACATACTCGCCCTTGACTAAGGCCAACAAGGCTATATGACTGTCCCAAACCAACGCATCTATCTATGCAACAGAAAAGTAACAAATAGCTACCATACACTATATCTTGACTAAGGCCAACAAATATAGCATGAATACTAAGTGCTACCTGTCTGAAATGATGGAGGGCTACGAATGGTTTTTGGCGAAAAACCTTTAACGTAATGAACTTGATATCATTGAAGGAACCAGATAGTTTTACAAATATATAGTGGCGAAAACCTTTGCTAAAGAGGTCACTCCTCGTGAAGGGATCTCGGCTCTTTCCTCGTCGAACGAGGTGCAGGATATTCCCAACTGAATACCTCGATGCCAAGAAAAAAGTAATCGACTATAGTGAAGTTATTACCCTGACGCAAACTTCTGCCTAAGAGATCACTCCCGGTGAAGGGATCTTGGCTCTTGTCTCGTCGAATGAGGTGCTGGATATTCATAGCCGAATATCGCTGTGCAAAACAAAAGAAAACGTCCTAGTAATAACAGCTTTTGAAAATTGTTCCAACAACATCATATATGTCTGTTTTGCTTGAATTGATCCCATCAATTAATCACACCAGAAAAGAACGAAAATATGATGTACGTATATACCATCCGCATTCGCCACTGGGCCCCGTCATCACTCGTTATGTTACTTAACTAACGACAGAGCGGGGGCTAGACTAGTGCAGGTGCAAAACATATACAACATCTACTAGTATAAATATAACAATATATAATAATCGTTCCAGGTATGATAAATGCAACATCACAGATAAGCGATAAGTATCACAGAACAATACTGATGATCTGGGAGCCCCGGGTTTCTTTTGAGCCGCAAGTGAAACCCGACGTTCCCCTAGTCATATGGATAGCCTGTGCAATAAAAACCTAGACCCCTATGAGCACGGCAAGTTACCCGCTAAAACAAAAAATGAGGCAACCCCCTTCATCAAAGTGAATGGGCCACCCGGCACTTCACGGAATCCGGTAACTTGAGCACCCCTTCTTGGGTTAACCTATACCCCCTACGAGTGCGGCGAATAGCCCGCCAATTCTAGAGTGAGGCCCCATCCGTCTCACCACCATGAGATGTGGGCCTGTTGACCTCTATAACTCTTCTATTCGTGCACTCCACCGTGGAGTAATCCTATTACAGAAAAGAAAATAAGTACAAGGGTGACATCGACCTCAACCTGGTCGTGCCCCAAATAAATAATATACAAGTAGGTAGTGATGGCAGTCCACATGTCGAACGCTCGTCCCAAGATATAAAATATACAAATGAAATTAAACTGTACTAATATTGCATCCAAGCTATCCACCACGATGATTCCGCCACAACACAACACAACACAGAACATCAACGTGAATGCCACGTTCGCAAACCCATCTAAAAGAACTATAGCAATTAGACAAGTTGTACCGCTCTAATGACATTCACAGTCGCAGATAGTAATGTATGTACTGAAAAATACGACATTAGAATTCCGCACGCAATTAGAAAACTAAACCAATTTCCAAAACCATGAAAAAACAGTGAGCTAAAGTTCCAAAAACCGACCGTTTAAAGCCAATTCGGAAGTCTGAATCAAAACGAAACGCGCCCGAAACTTTGTGAGGAGTTATAGAACAAAATTAACTTTGAGTCGGAGTGCCTAGAGGGGGTACCCCACCCCCGAGGCCACTACAAGTGGCCAGAGGGTGAGGCAGACCCGAAATAGCCCAAAGTGGGGCAGTTTCGGGTCCCCACTGCCAAGACCACCTTGTGGTGGTCTTAAGAAATGGGCCCAGCCATTCGGTCCCCCTTAAGGTTTCCCCGAGGTGCCCATGCACCACCCCGTGGCTTCTCAATTCAAACCGTGAGCCCGCGGGGTGTGCAAACATCTCAAACTTTCAGTTTTCGGAACTGTTTTTGTCGGCAGTTTTTGCACGGCCAAATGGCGGATTTCTAATGTCGCAATGAGTTAACTAAGGCTTATGGAGTGGCTCTGATACCATATTGGGTTATGGAAGTGTCCCGGCCATCAATCCTTGACCAAATGCAGAACAAAAATTTATAAAACTTGGCGCCACCATAACCAATTACCCGGATCTACCCATAAGCCCTAGATAACAAAACATGCAAAGGAGTTAGAATGGTTATACCGAATAGATCCGTGTCCTTCGGTCTTCAACCATAATCCTAAGCTCCTCGTGGCTTCCTTGATCAAGCCTGATTTCCGGTCTCCCTCCATCGAAGATGATCCACCCGAGAGTCTATGTAACGAGCTCCAATCTCATATCCGAGGCAACTAGGGCACCTAGATCGCTACTCTAGATACCGTAGATGAAGTAGAGAGTGATGAAGGATTAATTTGTCTCAAGACATCCAAGGATTCTCAACTCATGAGAGGTTTGGGTGGAGCTAGAGGAAGAAGAAGATGCCATGAGAATGGGGTGTTGAGAGCAACTCAAGAGAGAGAAAGTGAATGAATGAATGACTTGTGTTTTTGTTTGTTGTGAGAGTGTGATAAAAAATAATGGAGTCATCACATAAATGTCCATGTCTCCAAAATATCTTAGTCAACAAAAAATATCTTAAGTCAATATAATCTCACAACAAACAAAAACCCTAAGCATGTTAGAATAGTAACCATGGGTCACTAATTAGCCATGCCACAAAAATGCAATAAACACCTCATCTTATACCTCAATAACCTTTTAATCCAAAAAGGTCTAAACCATGATGAGGTGCAATCTTCTAAAAGTAATCTTGTAATAAATTACAAGAATACCCCTTCAACCGTATATACATACCTGCATCTGTATTCTGAACAATACGAATACAAAGAGACGAAAATAATCCGACAATTATAATACTAGAATCCGGCTTAAACTAACGCCCACTAGTATTATCCGTCCGAACATCATCCGTGCACAAGTACATGTATGTGATCGAACCCTGCCGTAAAACCATACGACCATTACATCGTTTCGCCCGAAGTAGGGAAACCCTCTGTATGGGACTCTAAAGACTCGTTAATATGCTGGCAGTGGGTTTAACCACAAGCACGTCAGCGACACGTAACGACTACCCAGGTATTGAGCGAAAGGAAGGCCGACGAGGAAACTCATCCTGAAACCTCTACTGAGCCTGACAGTGACAATATCCGTACAGTCCGGTCCGTTCGTCTATGAGTATCGCATATCGAGTTTAGGGGGTAGATAAAGTCAGACCCCTAATAGCACGACATTTTGTCTTGGTATGATGCCCATCACCACCTGAGAAACTACCGATCCTAAATCAGTAATTCTCGACTACCTTGTTGGGTTTACCTAGCACCCTATGTAGAGTTTGGAAGCATCACATGTCACAAAGTTCAAATTTTTATGGTGCTAAGCAAGCATACAAAGGATCGATCGTAGAAAATTAGGGTTTCAAATTTTTGCACATCAACATAAACAAGAAAAGCTAGGGTTTTGAGAGTACAACCTTTGTAGCTCCCTACACTGGACTCCTCGGCTACTTAGGGTTTGGAATCGGGTCCACTTGAACTCCTCTGGGTCAACGATGATCCACCCGGAGTCCGCTTTGTCCAAGCTAGCAACTTCGCAAGATCAAGAATGAAAATCAAAGCTAACACTCTAAACAAGTGGGCAAGACTTGTGTAGAATGATATTGTGGATCTCTTTCTTACTTCAAAATCCTTTCTTGTTGAGTATTTTGCTCACTTGAAAATTCTAGAGAGCAAGAGAAGAAGGAGGAAGAAGATGATGGCTTTTGAGAAGAAGATAAGTTCAACTCATGAAAGAAAAATAGAAAATATATCAATATACATTTTCCACTTCTCATATCAAACCATGGTCAAGATATTATTGAATTTGAGTTAAAAACATAAAAGGAAAAGTAATCCATGGTCAATTGGTGGGTGAGAATGGTTAGGCCAAGAAGAGTGTAGAAAGCATCCATGAATTATCCTTTTCTTTTCTTTTGTTTTAAATCAAATGCAATAATAAATCATATATAAATCCAACCATGGTGTGAGTCTTATATTGCCATCATTTTCATGTATGTACAACCATGAAGGATGCATGTATGTATGTTTGTGTGTATGCACATCCATATGTGCATGAATCTATAAAGAAAGCATACATGCATGCATGCATCCATTAAACACAAGAAAGGATTTCAAGTGAGAAGCTAATAGTTAAATGATAAATCAACACTTGATTTATCAATCCGGTCATATCACATACGACCCCACCAAAAACAAGCCGCCCGATCAATATACGGTATCCTATACGCGCATTTTAACCGGGTCCATGCGCATATCGCATACGCGCACCACAACGTTTCGCCTGGACTAGGAAACTCCATTGTGGGACTCTAAGACTCGTCAATACGCCGGCAGTGGGTGATGATCATATCAAGCACCCCCAAGCCGCAAGCGGTCAGCTAAACGTAACGGCCACCCGGGTATTGAACGGTCAGAAGAGAACAAGCGAACCTGCTACAACTCCCGTCGAGCCAACCGGCAACACTACCGTGCAGTCCGGTCTCCTCGTCTGATATGTCGCATATCAAGTCTAGGGGTGGTAAACGTCAGACCCCAATAACCGATAAGTCGTGCCGATGTGAGGCTCATAACAGGTCGAGAAACTACTGGTAACACTTACCAGTAAATCTCCAATCAGCCCTGGCCAGGGACTTCCCTGTTACGGCCAATCGAGCACAGTACAACATCAACCCCCAATACCGGGAGAGACGAAACCCCTCCTATCGCTCATTGCCTCTATGTGACTCGGGACTGTACCCAAAAACCACCGTTTTTCACGCCCTCATGGACGTGGTAAGGTGGAAATCAAAGCACAGTGGGAATCACACAAGACTCTATGACGATCTCGGGTCTACAGACTAACCTGCACAAGTGTCACCTGAGAATTGCCATCTGACGTGAGGTATAATACCATCTGGGAGTTCTCGGCGAGTCCGTTCAGTGTACCCAGTCTCCACTGAGCACCCGTATACCATCCCTGATGTCAAACACCAATGGATATGGGATCATCCATCGCCCATCTCATGGGTCGAGAGCGTATACGCTAGTCTACACTGGTGTATCGATGCTCCGTCTCGATACACCCACGACTAGGGACCTTGAAGGATGTACTTATGGACTACCATGTCCCCACTAGTATGATCTGCATCATAGTCCAGGTAGTCAAGTATACATCCTAAGGGCTTTACCGACATGTAACTCTAGGACAATATAAAGAGACAAGTATACATGTTAAGATAAAGAGCAACCAGATAGCATACTATCATATTGAGCAAGAAAGTCATCTCTATATATGTCCAAGCATCCAATATAATATACATCATCTGTACAATACTGGCCTCTAGGGCATACATACAACTAACAATCTCCCACTTGCACTAGGGCCAGCTGCTGTAGTATCGCATACTGAGCATCCCGAAGAGTCTCTCAAACTGTGTCTGGGGAATGGCCTTCGTGAGTGGATCCGCTGTGTTATTCTTCGTGTCAACCCTCCTGATCTCGATCTCCCGGCGATCAATTATCTCCCGGATCAGGTGATACCACCTCAGAATATGCCTGGATCGCTGATGGGACCTGGGTTCCTTGGCCAAAGCCACCGCTCCATTGTTATCGCAATACAAAGGTATTGGATGCTCAATGGATGGAACTACTCCAAGTTCAGTAATGAACTTCTTGATCCAGACAGCCTCTTTGGCAGCATCGTTGGCAGCGATGTATTCAGCCTCCATCGTCGAGTCTTCCACGGTTTCCTGCTTGGAACTCTTCCAGCTAACCGCCCCTCCGTAAAGGGTAAAGACAAATCCCGACTGCGACTTAGAGTCGTCCTTATCACTCTGGAAGCTCGAATCGGTAAAGGACTCCACTTGGAGTTCTCCGTTACCATACTCCAAGAGCATCTCTTTAGTCCTTCGTAAGTACTTGAGAATGCTCTTCACAGCTGTCCAGTGACTCTCTCCAGGATCAGCTTGATACCTGCTCACTACACTTAGTGAGTATGCTACATCGGGTCTGGTACATAGCATCGTATACATGATAGAGCCTATAGCCGAAGCATAGGGTATCCCTTGCATGCGAGCTCTCTCCAAATCAGTCTTGGGAGACATCTCTTTGGAGAGAGTGACTCCAGAGATCGTGGGTAAGTTCCCACGCTTGGATTCTTCCATACTAAACCTCTTTAGTATGGTGTCAATGTACCTGGATTGGGACAATCCCAATATCCGTTTGGATCTATCTCTATAGATCCTAATTCCCAATATGCAGGAAGCATCACCAAGATCTTTCATTGAGAATCTTTGTGATAAGAAGAGCTTGACCGATTGCAGCATAGGAATGTCATTTCCTATCAAGAGTATGTCGTCCACGTACAATACGAGGAAGACAACCTTACTCTCTGCCACCTTTTTGTAGATACAGGGTTCATCTACGTTTTTGACGAAATCAAACTCTTTGATAACGACGTCAAAGCAGATGTTCCAACTCCGCGATGCCTGCTTTAATCCATAAATGGATTTAAGCAGCTTGCACACCTTCCCACTGCTCCCACTATCTACGAAACCCTTTGGCTGGGTCATGTACACGCACTCTTCTAAATCACCGTTTAGAAAGGCGGTCTTAATATCCATTTGCCAGATTTCGTAGTCATGATATGCAGCGATGGCAAGCATGATCCGGATGGATTTAAGCATAGCCACTGGAGAAAAGGTTTCGTCATAGTCCACACCTGGTCTTTGACGAAAACCCTTTGCAACAAGTCTAGCTTTGAAAGTCTCCACTTTCCCATCTACACCAAGTTTTTTCTTAAAGATCCACTTGCTCCCAATGGGTTTTACCCCTTCAGGAGCAACTTCCAAAGTCCATACTTTGTTGGTGTACATGGATTCCATCTCGTACCGCAATGCATCCAGCCATTTCACTGAGTCTCTACTCGTGATGGCCTGCTCGAAACTAGTTGGGTCATCATCCTCCATGAAGCAATCCTCGCTCCCACCGTCAATGAGAAAACCGTAGTATCTCTCAGATGGACGAGAAACCCTACTAGATCGGCGGAGAGGCTGGGGTTCGTCGGGTACTACTGAATCCTCTGGTTCTACCAAGTCTTCTGTTATAGTTTGTGTCGCTGGAACCTCTTCCGTTTCTACCTCAATGCCACTTGTCTGTTTCATAAGAAAACCTTTTTCTAAGAAAGTGGCATGTCGAGAAACAAACACTTTTTGTTCTTCGGAGTGGTAGAAGATATACCCTCGCGAATGTTTGGGATATCCAACAAACTTACATAGAACAGACCTTGTCTCGAGCTTGTCCGGATTTTGTGTTTTAACATAGGCCGGACAACCCCATATCTGAATAAAATTAAGACATGGTCTCTTACCATTCCATATCTCATATGGAGTGGTAGGCACGGATTTGGTTGGAACTCTATTCAATAGGTATGCAGCTGTCTCCAGTGCATATCCCCAAAAGGAAATAGGTAACTCAGCTGCACTCATCATAGAGCGCACCATATCTAATAGGGTGCGATTTCTCCGCTCCGATACACCGTTGTGCTGTGGTGTATAAGGAGGAGTAAGCTGAGAGAGAATCCCATTCTCTTTTAGATAATCTCTGAATTCATTGCTTAAGTATTCTCCTCCTCGATCAGATCGAAGGATCTTAATACTTTTTCCGGTTTGGTTCTCGACTTCTTGTTTATATTCTCTAAATTTCTCAAAAGCATCCGATTTGTGTTTCATCAGGAACACATATCCGAATCTAGAGAGATCGTCAGTGAATGTAATGAAGTACGAAGAACCATTCCTGGCATGTGTAGACATGGGACCGCATACATCATTATGTATCAGTCCCAAGAGTTCGGTAACTCTTTCTCCGTGTCCCGTAAACGGAGTTTTGGTCATCTTGCCTTTGAGACATGAATGACAAGTATTATAAGATGATAATTTGAACGAATTCAAATATCCATCTTTATGTAACTTAGCCAGTCGTGTCTCATTGATATTACCAAGTCTACAATGCCATAAGAAGGATTCGTTCATTTCTGAACTTTTCCTCTTGTTTGTGTTTTGTATATTGAGGACTGTATTTTGATTTAGAATGAATATGCCATTATGTAACGAGCCTGATGCAATCAACTTTTGATCTAGGAATATGTTCATAACATTATCCTTTACTACAAAATTATATCCTTCTTTACTTGATAAAGAACCTGATATAATGTTGCACATCATGTTCGGTATATAATAGCACTCATTTAGAATCATTGTATCACCACTTGGTAATACTAGGTGATATTCGCCAACTGCTTTGGCTGCAATACTTGCACCGTTCCCTACTTGAACGGAATGATCACCTTTCCCCAGTTCTCTACCTTTCCGTAGCCCATGTAACTGTTTACATATGTGGGATCCTGATCCGGTATCTAATACCTAAGACGTAGGGTGAACTGAAAAACAGTTCTCAATGACAAACACACCCGAAGAAGGTGCATCAACATGCATGTTCTCCGTTTGGGCAGCGTGAGAATCCAGATATTCTCCTGTTTCCTGTTCAGTCTTATAACACTTATAAGATAGAACGGGTTCAACGTTCCTCTGCACAGTATAACATGCGGGTTCGATCAATACATCTATATTATTATCTTGATTAAGGCATGACATGGTCGCTACCTGGAGAGAGAGAGAGAAGAAAACACTTTAGTGTATGCTCTTGCAAGATCAGATTGGTTATTATCTTATCTAATCAGGATGGCTCCCACTGTTTTTATCAAATCTTCCTTCAAACCCTAAAAGGAAAGATTAGCCAGGATTAATTACACCCTACAACTTCGCCGATCTTTCAGCCAGGCCAGTGTCGGTACTTTGAGGGAGGTTCCCCGTGCTTTCGCACGGACCTAATTAAAGTAAACCTCGTTTTCCCAGAGGCGTAACCCCGTTGACACCTTTCTAGACACCTACTTAATCGGCTAATTGTCCTGTGTAAAACTCTCCCAGGAGTAACAATTACTCGCAGTGGGTATCGGGATCCAACTATCTCATAGAAGGTATGCAATCTCATTGCAAATTTCAACACTTGAAATTCCCGATAATGCTTTTGCCCCTAGCGTCCCATGACCTTGACGGAGGCCAAACTACCCATAGGGCGCTAGTCAAGTTCAACCCGTCATTTCTTGATTGAATTAAACCCACCCGTACTGTTGGAGATAGTGCCCTCAGAGTCAATTATTGGATCACAGGCACGTGATTGCAATGATTGAGGGAGGACCTATCCCGGTAGGACAGTCTTACTCAAGATGATAGTATGCTATCTGGTTTATCTTTATCATCGTGTACGGCTTTAGGTGACCTTACAGGTCACTATTGCATGTTGATAGAGCCCCTAGGATTCTTGCTTGACTACCAGCAGTATGAGGGCGATCATATACGTGGGAGCTGGAGTCTATAAGCAAATCCTTAAAGGGTCCCTAGTCGTGGGAGTTTCGAGACTGGGCATCGATTCTCCAGAGTAGACTAGTGTATACAGTCGAGACCCCGATGAGGGGCGGTGGCCGGTCTCACAAACCAATGGTGTCAGTTGGTTCACCTAAGATGTATACAGGTGCTCATTGGGTTATGAGTACACCGGACAGGACTCGCCGGGAACCTGCTAGTTGGTATTATACCTGACGTTAGATAGCAGTTTCCTGGTGACATGTGTACAGGTTAGTTCATCGACCTGAGATCGTCATTTGTCTTGTGTGAGTTCCCACTGTGCTTTGATTACTACCCTACCACGCTCAAAGGAGACGTGCAATCAGGTTTTAGTTGGGTACATTCCCGAGCCACATGGAGGCGGTGAGCGGATCTGCAGGGGTTCGTCTCTCCCGGTATTGGGGGTGAGGTCGCGCTGTGTCTACGAGAGCCAGTACATGAAAAGTCCTTGGCCAAGGCAGGAGATTTACTGGTAGGTATTCCAGTAGTATCTCAGGGTGTTCTGGGCTTCAGTCCGACACGCCTTGTACCGCTTTTGGGGGTCTGACTTTTACCAACCCCCTAGGCCCGCCATGCGATACTCATAGACGAACGGACCGGACTGTATGGATATTGTCACTGACAGGCTCAGTAGGGTGTCAGGATGAGTTCGCTCATCGACGTCCCTTTTGGTCAGTACCTGGTAGCCCGTTACGTATTGGCTAATACCTCTGACGTGCTAGTGGTTAAATCCACAACCAAAGTATTGACGAGTCTTTAGAGTCCCCCACAGAACAGTTTCTCAAGTTTTGGGCGAAACGCTGTAGAGGCCGTATGGAGATATGGCAGGGTTCGATCAAATACGTACGGTATTGCACGGATCGTGATCGGACGGTTTTTACTAGCCGGCTTTGGTTTAAGCCAGATCCTAGTATTAGACAGTGTAGATTTTGTCTCTTTGCATTTGTATTCAGTTGGAATACAAATGCGGGTATGTATATACAGTCGCGGGGTTTTCCTGTAATTTATTACGGGATCAATTTTCTGAAGTTGCCAGTTTGCATTCCGTTCCGGCCGTTTTTCCTTTGTTCCTTCGCGGCCGGACTTTTCGATGGAGGGGGGTTATTTGCAAGTGTGCAAATAACATTTTGTGGAGGGGTTTTCTTGCATTATGTGGCTTCATGATGATATTCTCTTTTAGTCTCTTCTTTGGCATTAAATGAGATGAGAAAGGATTTGAAATTGATATGAGATGGTTATTATCACTTATGGATGTGGTCACCCCTTTTGTTTCCTACACTCACCTCCCTTCTTGGTTTTGATTATTCCCTCCACCATTTCCTTATGGGGACCGGCCACTTGAGGGGTGAGGAGTGAGAGGTTCATTTTATGTGTGGCATTTTCCTCATCTCATTTTCCTTGCTAAAAATTGAGAGCACCATTTTCCTCCATAGCTTTTTCTCTCTTTACCTCCATCAAAGGCAACTTCTACCCTCAAGAGACAAAGTGATTCTACACCAATCTACAACACTCCTTGGACGCGTCGGCTAGCTAACTTCGCGCCCGAGTTGCCTCGGTCCAGAGGTGGGAGCCCGTAAAAGAATCCGGCTACGTGGTGCCCTTTCCGACGAGGAGGTGATGGACGGAGATTCCGCGGGAGATCGGAGTGGAGACGAAGACCGAAGGACACGGATCGCTTGGTATAACTCTCTACCCATCTTGTAGTTTGCTAGTAGCTAGGTTAATGGCCCGATCCAGGTTAAAAGTGCGCGGTGGTGCCGGTTTGCTATTTTGCAAAGTTTTTCGTTTCCGCGTTTCCGGCGTCGGATCGACGGCCGGGGCGCCGCCATGCACTTACATTGGTATTAGAGCCACGCCATTAACCTATTCTAGCTTGCACTAATGTGTTTACAAGTTCGATCGAACAAATTTCCGAAAACCCGATTTCCATTGGATATGTTTCTGTCGAAATTTTTTTGGGCTCGAAAATTTTTTGGGGCTCGAACAGAATAACATGCAGGGAATTATAAGAATTCTGCAAAAATTTGGTGACATGAATCCGCTATTCCACCGCGGAACCGCGGCCAAACCTATGCATTGGCCGCGGTTCCGCGGCCATAATAACTCCTTGCTGCACCAATTTTTTCCAGAGGGTCTTATACTGTGAAATGGGGTTTTTGGAACATTCTTTTTGGGCCCAGATTTTCTGTGAGTGCTACAGTAGTGCTTGGGGCCCACTTGGGTATATTTTGATCGATCGAGAATTTTAAACATGTTAGTTCACAGTATTTACATTATATCTGCGACCGTGAATGTCATTCGGTCGGTAAATCGAGTCTATCTGCTATAGCCCTTTTAGACGGATTTGCGAACGTGACATTCACGTTGATGTTCTGTGTTGTGCTGTGATGTTGCGGAATGGTCGTGGAGGATAGCCTGGATGCAATGGTAGTACAGTTTTGTTTTATATGTACATTTGATTTTGCGGGGCGAGCGTCCGACATGTGGACTGCCGTCACCGCCTGTTTGTATTATTCTTTTGGGGCATGACCGGGTCGAGGTCGATGTACCCATTGTATGTATATTTTACTTTCTGTACTAGGATTACCCCAAGGAGGGGTGCATAGATAGCCGGGTTCTAGAGGGCAACGGGCCCGCATCTTATGGCATTGAGACGGAGGGGGCTTTACTCTAGAATTGGCGGGGTATTTGCCGCACTCGTAGGGGGTACAGGTTGACCCAGGAGGGGTGCCCAAGTTACCAGATTCCGTGAAGTGCTGGGTGGTCCATTCACGCTGCTGAAGGGGGCTGCCTCGCTTCAGGTTTTGGCGGGTAACTTGCCGCGCCCATAGGGGTCTAAGATTTCATTGCATAGGCTATCCACACGACCAGGGGAACGTCGGGTTTCAGTAGCGGCTCTATGAAACCCGGGGATCCCAGATATCTGTATTGTTCTGTGATGCTGATTACATTTCTGTGTTGTTGCATTTTATCACGCCTTGAGCGAATATTATATATTGATATATATACTAGTAGATGTTGTATATGTTTTGCATCCGCGCTAGTCCAGTCCCCGCTCTGTCGTTAGTTAAGTAACCTGACGGGTGATGACGGGACCCAGTGGCGAATGCGGATGGCATATACGTACATCATTATTTTCGTTCTTTTGTGGTGTGATCAATTGATGGGACTGCGTTGATTCAGATCAATGCAAGATAAACAAACCTATTCTGATATTGTTGGAACACTTTTTCGAAAAAGCTGTTATTGCAAGGGCGTTCTCTTTTTTTTGCATCGTGGTATTCAGTTGGAATATCCTGCTCCTCAGTCGACGAGGCAAGGGCCGAGATCCCTTCACCGGGAGTGACCCCTTGGACAGAAGTTTGCGTCAGGGCAATAACTTCACTATAGCCGATTACTTTTGCTTTGCATCGTGGTATTCAGTTGGAATATCCTGCACCTCATTCTACGGGGAAAGAGCCGAGATCCCTTCACCGGGAGTGACCTCTTTAGCAAAGGTTTTCGTTACTATATTTTTCTAAAAAGCTATCCGTTCCTTCAACGATATCAAGTTCATTACGTTAAAGGTTTTCGCCAAAAACCATTCGTAGCCCTCCGTCGTTTCATATGGATAGTCAATAGTATTCAAGCTGTGTTTGTTGGCCAAAGTCAAGGCGCAGTGTTTGGTAGCTGTTGGTTATTCATATGCCGCATAGATAGATGCGTTGGTTTGGGACAGTCGTATAGCCTTGTTGGCCAAAGTCAAGGGCTTGTACGGGTGGGTTCAAATCAACCTGGAGAATGACGGGTAGAACTTGACATGCGACTTATGATTTGTTGGCCAAAGTCAAGGTCATAAGAGCATGGGGCAAAAATCACATCGGGAGTTTCTAAAGAAACTGAAACTTGCCAGATATGCGCATACCTTCTGGAGTGTGATAACATGAGCGGATTCCGTCACGTTATCATGCGATGATAGTTGGATCCCGATTCCCACTGATGAGTTGGTTTACTCCTCGGGTGATCCCGACTAGTTCTTCTTTCAGGTTTGGGGAAGAATTTGACGTTACAGTGGGAGGTTTCCAGATTAGATAAAGTGATAACCATTCTGATCTAGGTTAGAGTGCACGCTGAGTGTTTCTTTTCTCTCTTTCTCTTTGGCAGCGACCTTTGACCCGACACTAGACTATGACTCAGTGACCAAGTTGACCGAACCTTCTAAAACACTGGTTTTTGGATTGTCAGAGTTGCAAACCTCATTGCCACTCCTACTTTTACCCTTTTCTCCAGGACACCCCGTATTACTACGAACGTCCACTTCCATTGGACAAAACCATCGTATGGTTATATACGAACTCGAAGGAATTTATTCGAGGATGGTTTCCGGTTCTGGAGAAAATTTATAGGACTATTCAGTTGTCTTTTCCTTTTACCTTCTCTCAGGTTGCGAGTACTCTTTGGTTTAGGAGATAGTACACCTATGACGCAAATTGGATAGTCTTCTTCCAAACCTTAGGCTGGTGCCGACCGGTAGGGAATGAAGAAAACCAATTAGCCTAAACGGTGTACAGAAGGTATTAAGTTAACAAAGAAAGGGATTAGTAAGAGGGCAAAGTAAATTGCGATGATATTCACGACCAGACCAAGTATTTCTTCGCCAATCCTAAATCACCTTTGTATTTCTCCAGGACAATCCGTATCACTAAGAAAATCCATAGTTTATTGGATAATCCATTGTATGGTTATATACGAACTCGAAAGGAACTTGTTCCAGTTTGGGGATGGATTCTGGTTCAGGAGAAATAGGAATAAGGTTTATTCGGTTGTCTTTTATCTTCACCTTCTCTCGCATTTCGAGTGCTCCTGGGATTAGGACAGTACACCCATTATGCTTATTGGATAGTCTTCTTCCAAACCATAGGCTGGTGCCGAACGGTAGGGAAGGAAGAAAACCATTTGGCCTAAAGGGGTGTACAGAAGGTAATGACTAAAGACAAATAAAGGGATTTGGAGAGGTGGCAAAGAATTATACGGTTGCAGTTGTGAATCTGGATAATGGAAGAGGCATTACTAGGAATACCAGGATACCCCATCGAAACATTTTAATGTTTCAGTTTCACTGTGTACTGTTAAAAGAAAACTGATTTCCCAATTAGACACTTGCTCCAGGGTATGTATTTACCAGGTTTGATTCTCACATCTGTATGGTTTTACAGATGATGAGTGGGAGTAAGTTATTGGGAATTAGGTGATCATTCTCATTATATCGGAATTCGTTGTAATTGGTGATATTTGAGGAAGTCACCTGGGTTGTTTGCCGGACGGCAAATATTTGGTTTTGAATATCCGTTGTTATGCACCAATTTCAAATTGATATATCTGTACGTCTATTTTTATAGAGTGGGATATACTTTTTGGAATTATGTCTATGACATTTACCTATATCAGTGGATGGTTAGGTAAGGAGCATTGAACATCGGTGTAATTCTTCTTAACCATAAGTACAGTTTTTAACCTACGACACACAGTGAATGAGTTATTAGACTTAAGGGACTTGTACAAAGTATTGTATATTGTCCAGTGTCCATTAGGACAGAGGGGTTGGTACTCGTACTATATTCTGTTTACTTGTGATTTCTCTAGTTCTTAGACATGTGTTTCGTAGAAACACAGGGTCCGAGTTTTGAGAAGTTATAGGTATATGGATAAAGTAGAGAACCAGGTGTTGCAAGTATCGGGATTCTTTAAGGTGATCGAAGATGTAGATACTTGTGAATGGTATTCAGTTGATAGTAATGATTAAGAGAACTTGCTTCTCTTTCAGGTTACTCATAATTGGAAGCATTTCTAAATTGAGAAATGCCGATCGACCTCTCTCCATTTAGTTGACATGCACTGGAGACAGCTGCATGATTTGAATCTGGTTCAATTAAATCAGTGCCTCTGTTTCTATAATGGATATAGAACAATTCATATTTTGACATTGTTAAGATACGGGGAGTTGTCCGGCTTATGCTTAAAACCAGACTCCGGATAACTCAAGGCACGTTTCTGTAATGGCTGTTTGTGGGTTGACCCGGGCTATGACGAGGGTTGACTTTCTACCATCTGGAAGATCAATAGTGATATTATTCTAGACACGCCACAGTTTTAATTAAAAATGGATTTTTTCAGAAAAACAGTAGTGGGAGTATGGTAGAACTGGAAGTGATTCCAGAACCGCAAACGATTACTGAAGATTTGATGAGAACCTAAAGATTCAATCTGGTTTGACATTCCATTGGCCACTCCGCAGATATGGTGGGTAACCTCAGGCACCCGAGAGGTACTCCGGTAGCCTCAAGGACGGTGACAGGGAGGTTCTTGTTTACCCAGACTTGCAGCTACTGTTGTTCTAGGCTGTGAGACCCAGCAGGAGGATGAGTATAGCGTCGTTCTGAACTAGCTTTAGAAGTGTACGTCTATATGACTCTGCCAGAGGGTTGTCATAGTCAGTGGGAGCAGCGGAAGCATTGGTGGACAAGTGGCTTATGTCTATTTATAGACTAAAGCAGATATAGCGGAGATAGATCATCTATTTCTGATGTGACAGTCATAGGTTTGACTTCATCAGAATAGGGGATGGATCTGTTAAGAAGGTAGTAGGGTGTGATGTCCTGGTATTTGATGACATATATAGAGTAGGAAGTGATATTCCTATACTGCGATCGGTTATACTTTGGTTGTCACACAATAGTTTCTCCACATAGGAATTGGATCTTATATCGGACATTCTGGTTACTAGATCTATGGTTTTAGATCTAGATTTAGGTAGTTTCCCAATCTGGGTACTTAGACAGCATTCTAAGAGTATTTAGAATGGACGACTCCTGGCATGGTGGTGTACCTGCAGGTGATGGAGTCACCCTCTCTAAAGGTGTCTTACAGACTAAAGGGGAGAGGGATGTGCATGATTGGCAGATCACTTGCTTAGGCATTTGAGTTGATCATGAGATGTCAAGTACCACACCAGATGCTGTTTTTGCAGTAGATGCAATAAGTTGATATTGATCCAATCCTGGAGAAACAGTCGGAAGCAGTTTTAGAACATAAGTTGATATTCTAGGGATATGATAACGGCATTCTCCTTCGGGAGACAGTTATCATTCCAGGCTTCCAAGGTGACTTGGATGACAGAGAGGTTGTCAGAGTTATAGTTTTCCCTCTGACGAGGGGCAGTATTATGGACAGATGGTCCAGGTGCATACTGAGGGAAGGTATGGCGCAGGATACTGATTAAGTTCAGTTGACGATACAGTCTAAGAAGTTTGGATTTGGAGTTCATTTATGAGCTAGGTCCCATCAGATATCCAGACATATTCTAAGACAGGTATTGCTCATTTCGGGAGATGGCTTTCTCCGCGAACATGGAATAAAGAGAGACATAGAAAGAAACACCAGAGCGGATCCACTCACTGAGGCTATTCCTCGAACGCAATAGTTTCGCAAACGGGTTTTGTGAGACTGAATAGTAGAGGAGTTGGGTGTTCGGTATCACACGGGCTGTGAGTATGCGACATTGCAATAATTAGCCTTGAGTGCAAGTGGGAGATTGTTGGAGATAGTGCCCTCAGAGTCAATTATTGGATCACAGGCACGTAATTGCAATGATTGAGGGCGGACCTATCCCGGTAGGACAGTCTTACTCAAGATGATAGTATGCTATCTGGTTTATCTTTATCATCGTGTACTGCTTTAGGTGACCTTACAGGTCACTATTGCACATTGATAGAGCTCCTAAGATTCTTGCTTGACTACCAGCAGTATGAGGGCGATCATATACGTGGGAGCTGGAGTCTATAAGCAAATCCTTAAAAGGTCCCTAGTCGTGGGAGTTTCGAGACTGGGCATCGATTCTCCAGAGTAGACTAGTGTATACAGTCGAGACCCCGACGAGGGGCGGTGGCCGGTCTCACAAGCCACTGGTGTCAGTTGGTTCACTTAAGATGTATACAGGTGCTCATTGGGTTATGAGTACACCGGACAGGACTCGCCGGGAACCTGCTAGTTGGTATTATACCTGACGTCAGATAGTAGTTCCCTGGTGACATGTGTACAGGTTAGTTCATCGACTTGAGATCGTCATTTGTCTCGTGTGAGTTCCCACTGTGCTTTGATTACTACCCTACCACGCTCAAAGGAGACGTGCAAACAGGTTTTAGTTGGGTACAGTCCCAAGCCACATGGAGGCAGTGAGCGGATCTGCAGGGGTTCATCTCTCCCGGTATTGGGGGTGAGATCGCGCTGTGTCTAGGAGAACCAGTACATGAAAAGTCCTTGTCCAAGGCACGAGATTTACTGGTAGGTATTCCAGTAGTATCTCAGGGTGTTCTAGGCTTCACTCCGACACGACTTGTACCGCTTTTGGGGGTCTGACTTTTACCAACCCCCTAGGCCCGCCATGCGATGCTCATAGACGAACGGACCGGACTGTACGGATATTGTTACTGACAGGCTCAGTAGGGTGTCAGGATGAGTTCACTCATCGACGTCCCTTTTGGTCAGTACCTGGTAGCCCGTTACGTATTGGCTAATATCTCTGACGTGCTAGTGGTTAAATCCACAACCAAAGTATTGACGAGTCTTTAGAGTCCCCCACAGACCAGTTTCTTAAGTTTTGGGCGAAACGCTGTAGAGACCGTATGGAGATATGGCAGGGTTCGATCAAATACGTACGGTATTGCACGGATCGTGATCGGACGGTTTTTACCAGCCGACTTTGGTTTAAGCTGGATCCTAGTATTAGACAGTGTAGATTTTGTCTCTTTGCATTTGTATTCAGTGGGAATACAAATGCGGGTATGTATATACAGTCGCGGGGTTTTCCTGTAATTTATTACGGGATCAGTTTTCTGAAGTTGCCAGTTTGCATTCCGTTCCGGCCGTTTTTCCTTTGTTCCTTCGCGGCCGGACTTTTCGATGGAGGGGGGTTATTTGCAAGTGTGCAAATAACATTTTGTGGAGTGGTTTTCTTGCATTATGTGGCTTCATGATGATATTCTTTTTTAGTCTCTTCCTTGGCATTAAATGAGATGAGAAAGGATTTGAAATTGATATGAGAAGGTTATTATCACTTATGGATGTGGTCACCCCTTTTGTTTCCTACACTCACCTCCCTTCTTGGTTTTGATTATTCCCTCCACCATTTCCTTATGGGGGCCGGTCACTTGAGGGGTGAGGAGTGAGAGGTTCATTTTATGTGTGGCATTTTCCTCATCTCATTTTCCTTGCTAAAAATTGAGAGCACCATTTTCCTCCATAGCTTTTTCTCTCTTTACCTCCATCAAAGGCAACTTCTACCCGCAAGAGACAAAGTGATTCTACACCAATCTATAGCACTCCTTGGACGCGTCGGCTAGCTAACTTCGCGCCCGAGTTGCCTCGGTCCAGAGGTGGGAGTCCATAAAAGAATCCGGCTACGTGGTGTCCTTTCCGACGAGGAGGTGACGGAAGGAGATTCCGCGGGAGATCGGAGTGGAGACGAAGACCGAAGGACACGGATCGCTTGGTATAACTCTCTACCCATCTTGTAGTTTGCTAGTATCTAGGTTAATGGCCCGATCCGGGTTAAAAGTGTGCGGTGGTGCCGGTTTGCTAGTTTGCAAAGTTTTTCGTTTCCGCGTTTCCGGCGTCGGATCGACGGCCGGGGCGCCGCCGTGCACTTACACGTACGACCCTTGACGGAGGCCAAACTACGCCGTACGAATACCCTAATCCAATCGCATCATATGCTAGCAGATAAGCACTAGTTAGCTACCACACACTACGCCTTGACGGAGGCCAAACTACCGCAGCATGAATACTAAGTAGTACTTATCTGAAATGACGGAGGGCTACGCAGTTTTTTTCAGAAAAACCATGAGCGTAATGAACTTGATATCGTTGTAGAATCTAGTGAATTTTGAAATGGAGTGATTTTGAGGCTTTTATTAGTTTTGCTAAAGAGGTCACTCCCGGTGAAGGGATCTCGACTTTTTTCTTATCGAATAAGGTGCGGGATATATCATATATATCACTGTGCAAAGTAAAACTCAAAAAGCCGTCAAAAGTCAAACCGAATGTTGTAGCATCTGCCAGTTTCGCTAAAGAGGTCACTCCTGGTGAAGGGATCTCGGCTCTTTCCTCATCGAATAAGGTGCAGGGTATATCATATATACCGCTATGCAAAGCAAGACTGTAGCTACCCTTTTATTTTAAAATTTGATTCTACAACATCTTTTAGGTTTCTTTTCTTTCATTAATCACATTAATGAAGTCCCATCATTTAAGTCACCTAAACATCACAGATAAATACGACGTACACTTATGCCATCCGCATTCGCCTCGATGTCCCCTCGTGCACCGTTAGGTTAGGTAACTAACGACAGAGCAGGGCAGGGCTAGTGCGGGTGCAAAACATAAGTAACGTCTATATAATATATCATATATACTATATAGTGTATCCATCAGAACATATCAAATGATCACATCATAGATATCGCAGCAGAAACATAGATATAATGTGGGATATACTAGGACGTCTGTATTTAGTATTAAGCCAACAATATAAAATACGGATTCCACAGTCGCGATGAATAGCCAAACCCACACCCTGGACCCCTACGAGAGCGGCAAGCGACCCTACCAATTCTGGAGTTTAGGAGACCCGGTCTCGACTCCTCGAGATGGCCTCCCATTGAACTCCAGATCCCGGTCACCCGTGCTCCCCTCCTTGGGTCCATCCTAATGCGGAAAAGTAAATAATATACAACACTGGTGGCATCAACCTCAACCCGGAAGTGCCCCAAATAAAAGAATATTACATTACATTTGAATTTACATGAATGAAAATATAAAACTCTCATCTCACATAAAAAAACCCCGGCTATTCGATCGCGACAATCCTGCACATCATATCTCAGCAACACATAATATCATATATCATCAATGTAAGTAAGTATGCGTACCCCAATTGTCGTTGATGTATAGCAACGATACCGGCGATATCGAACATACTACACTTACGGTCACAGAAAAGAAAGTGTAAAACTGCAATATCTGGAATCCACATTCTCTTTAGACATCGCAAATGCGAAATATCACATACTTCGTATTTCATGTCTAGTAATATGAATTCCACACATTGCATCACATTCCAGATAAACAGACAGTATTAAAGTTTTCGAACGAACGATCAAATACCCAAGATTCACTAAAGCTCAACACTTGAGCAGAGTTCAAAAACCCGGAGTGTGACACAGTAGTAGCGGTCCAGCCGTAGAAGGGTCAAGCCAACGCCTCACATGTGGCACGCCGTACTGCCCCAAACCCTAAGGTTCAAAGGGCAGTTTAAGACGGTCACATAATCGAGTTAAGGTTTGTTGTCTTCTAGAGGGTCTACCACAAAAAAAAAACTTGCACGTATCTCCAAAATATTTAAACCCCATGAATAGTAAGCAAATGATACTCGTTCAAACACTTCAATACTTTCTAATTTACCCGGAAAAGCAACGAAACGAAAATTCCGATCGAATCGTCGAGTTCAAAACCATCTCCAGAATTTACAGTACTAGATTCAGATTAAACATACCTAAAAACAATATACAAGAAATTATAGGAATTACTGTAGAAAAAGGAAGCCATGAAGTCTCTGTACGGCCGAGGAACCGCAGCCTAAGCAAGGAGTTGCCGTGCTTCCGCGGCGGTTTGTACGGATCATGGGTTCGTTTTTCACAGTATTTCTTATATTTTCCTGCTCTATTTTTAACTATTTTTAATTCTGAAAAATTTCAGATTTTAAAAAATGTCCAGAGAAGGTCTCGAAACGTCGTATTTTGATCCGATCGGGAATTTTACTTCGTAAAAGTGTCGCCTAATGTTCTAGGTTGGCTCTGATACCAATGTTGGGTTTACCTAGCACCCTATGTAGAGTTTGGAAGTATCACATGTCACAAAGTTTAAATTTTTATGGTGCTAAGCAAGCATACAAAGGATCGATCCTAGAAAATTAGGGTTTCAAATTTTTGCACATCAACATAAACAAGAAAAGCTAGGGTTTTGAGAGTATAACCTTTGTAGCTCCCTACGCTAGACTCCTCGGCTACTTGGGGTTTGGAAACAGGTCCACTTGAACTCCTCTAGGTCAACGATGATCCACCCGGAGTCCGCTTTGTCCAAGCTAGCAACTTCGCAAGATCAAGAATGAAAATCGAAGCTAACACTCTAAACAAGTGGGCAAGACTTGTGTAGAATGATGTTGTGGATCTCTTTCTCACTTTAAAATCCTTTCTTGTTGAGTATTTTGCTTACTTGAAAATTCTAGAGAGCAAGAGAAGAAGGAGGAAGAAGATGATGGCTTTTTGAGAAGAAGATAAGTTCAACTCATGAAAGAAAAATAGAAAATATATCAATATATATTTTCCACTTCTCATATCAAACCATGGTCAAGATATTATTGAATTTGAGTTAAAAACATAAAAGGAAAAGTAATCTATGGTCAATTGGTGGGTGAGAATGGTTAGGTCAAGAAGAGTGTAGAAAGCATCCATGAATTATCCTTTTCTTTTCTTTTGTTTTAAATCAAATGCAATAATAAATCATATATAAATCCAACCATGGCGTGAGTCTTATATTGCCATCATTTTCATGTATGTACAACCATGAAGGATGCATGTATGTATGTATGTGTGTATGCACATCCATATATGCATGAATCTATAAAGAAAGCATACATGCATGCATGCATCCATCAAACACAAGAAAGGATTTCAAGTGAGAAGCTAATGGTTAAATAATAAATCAACACTTGATTTATCAATCCGGTCATATCATATACGACCCCACCAAAAACAAGCCGCCCGATCAATATACGGTATCCTATACGTGCATTTTAACCGGGTCCATGCGCATATCGCATACGCGCACCACAACGTTTCACCTGGACTAGGAAACTCCATTGTGGGACTCTAAGACTCGTCAATACGCCGGCAGTGGGTGATGATCATATCAACCACCCCCAAGCCGCTAGCGGTCAGCTAAACGTAACGGTCACCCGGGTATTGAACGATCAGAAGAGAACAAGCGAACCTGCTACAACTCCCGTCGAGCCAACCGGCAACACTACCGTGCAGTCCGGTCTCCTCGTCTGATATGTCGCATATCAAGTCTAGGGGTGGTAAATGTCAGACCCCAATAACCGATAAGTCGTGCCGATGTGAGGCTCATAACGGGTCGAGAAACTACTGGTAACACTTACCAGTAAATCTCCAATCAGCCCTGGCCAGGGACTTCCCTGTTACGGCCAATCGAGCACAGTGCAACATCAACCCCCAATACCGGGAGAGACGAAACCCCTCCTATCGCTCATTGCCACCATGTGACTCGGGACTGTACCCAAAAACCACCATTTTGCATGCCCTCATGGACGTGGTAAGGTGGAAATCAAAGCACAGTGGGAATCACACAAGACTCTATGACGATCTCGGGTCTACAGACTAACCTGCACAAGTGTCACATGAGAACTGCCATCTGACGTGAGGTATAATACCATCTGGGAGTTCTCGGCGAGTTCGTCCAGTGTACCCAGTCTCCACTGAGCACCCGTATACCATCTCTGATGTCAAACACCAATGGATATGGGATCATCCATCGCCCATCTCATGGGTCGAGAAGCGTATACGCTAGTCTACACTGGTGTATCGATGCCCCGTCTCGATACACCTACGACTAGGGACCTTGAAGGATGTACTTATGGACTACCATGTCCCCACTAGTATGATCCGCATCATAGTCCAGGTAGTCAAGTACACATCCTAAGGGCTTTACCAACATATAACTCTAAGACAGTATAAAGAGACAAGTATACATGTTAAGATAAAGAGCAACCAGATAGCATACTATCATATCGAGCAAGAAAGTCATCTCTATATATGTCCAAGCATCCAATATAATATACATCATCTGTACAATACTGGCCTCTAGGGCATACATACAACTAACATACCTTGGCCAAGGATTTCTGGTGATGCCACCCGTGCACTCCATGACATCAACCCCCAATACTGAGAGAGACGAATCCCCTGACGATTCTTTCACTGCCTCCATGTGGCTCGGGACTGTACCCAACTAATACCTGTTTGCACGACTCCTTTGAGCCGTGGTAGGGTAGTAATCAAAGCACAGTGGGAACTCACATGAGACAAATGACGATCTCAGGTCGATAGACTAAACTGTACATATGTCACCTGGGAACTGCTATCTGACAATAGGTATAATACCAACTAGCATGTTCCCGGCGAGTCCGTCCAGTGTACTCATAACCCAATGAGCACCTGTATACATCTTAGGTGAACAAACTAACACCAATGGCTTATGAGACCGGCCACCGCCCCTCGTCGGGGTCTCGATCAGTATACACTAGTCTACTCTGGAGTATCGATGCCCAGTCTTGAAACTCCCACGACTGGGGACATTTAAGGATGTGCCTATAGACTACCCAGCTCCCACGTATATGATTGCCATCATACTGCTGGCAGTCAAGCAAGAATCCTATGGGCTCTATCAACATGTAATAGTGATTTGTAATGCCACATGAAGTATGTACACGATGATAAAGACAAACCAGATAACATACTATTATCTTGAGTAAGATTGTTCTACCGGTATAGGTCCTCCCTCAATCATTGCAATCATGTGCCTGCGATCCAATAATTAACTTGAGGGCACTATAGCCAACAATTGGTGCATGTCCCTGTAGACTCAATCCGAACCTATCCTTTAGAGCAGTTATCACTTATCCACAGCGGCCAGCTATCCAGGCACCTTCTCCTCGACTTGCTCTCCCAGCTCCACCTCCTCGTGGACCTACTGCACCTCCTCCTCGTCAGTTTCATCATGTACAAATGAACCTACATCAAGGACAGAGGAACGGACAGAGGAATGCTCCCCCAGCAAAGAAGAACGCACCTAGGCAACAGGCTTCCATAATGACTGTGGAAGAAGCTGAAGCCACTGGCCAAGCAAGCACTGGTAACTCCCACTCTTTCAAAACCTTTTCAATCTTTGTGTACCTCAACATATATTCTTTTCCTATACCTAAACATATTCCACACAACTTAGGTACAATCTTTGTAGCCTTACTTCCTGCATTAGCACTCTTCGATATTAGAGCATCACATTGCTTTATGTCGCAACGGTTTGTCCGAACTCATGTGATTCCAGTCAAACCACTCGTATCCAGCTGGAATGTCAGTTCAGGGAATGTCGTTCTAAAGGAAACTTTAGGATATGACCTGTGTCCAGCGGTCGTTTGCAGCAGAGAATTTTATGATGACTTCAAGGTGTTGGACATACCGAACTTTGACATAGTCTTGGGTATGGATTGGATAGGAACTTTCTACGCTACCATCGACTGTTGTCAAAGGAGAGTAGTGTTCGAAATACTAGATCATCTGGTCTTTTATTTCAAGAGTGGAGACCGTACACTGGATCCTAACACTTACAAGCTAAACCAAAGAAGGTAGTGATTGCAACAATACAAGCTGAAGAAGACAATCCAGAAGTAGCTCGAGAGTTTGAAGATGTATTTCCTGAAGACATCTCAGATTTGCCTCCCGATCGAGCTCTTGAATTCAGTAAGTACCTAGTGCACAACCAGTGATCAAAGCACCATATCGCTTAAGTCTAGAAGGATTGAAGGAGATCCGTACTCAATTGGACAAACTTCTGAAGAAATGATGGATTCATCCCAGTACTTCAAGTTGGGGATCTCTAGTTTTACTTGTGAAAAAGAAGGAAGGTTCATACAGAATCTGCATTGACTACCGAACTTTGAACGAAGTCACGATAAAGAACAAGTATCCACTACCGCAAATCAACGATCTGTTCAATCAGCTAAGTGGGTCTTGCGTTTTCTCAAAACTAGATTTTCGTTCGGGTTATCATCAAGTGAAGGTCAAAGTGTCTGATATTCTGAAGACGACATTCATGACTCGCTATGGTCATTATGAGTTTCTCATAATTCCATTTGGAGTGACCAATGCACCAGCTATATTCATGAATCTACTGAACCAAGTTTTCCGAGAGTACCTAGACAGGTTTATTTCCCCCAATCAGAGCAAAGCTCTATTCAAAATTCAAATTTTGAAATAAAGCAACGTTTCATAGCAGCGCCAAGTGCGCTGCGCCCTAAGCAGCACACTACGTACAAAGCACGTGTGCGCTAGCACTAAGTGCGCTGTGCTCTAAGCAGCGCACCACGTGCAAAGCACGGGTGTGCTAGCGCTGGAATTAAAAGCTCCCCACCGTCAGATTAAAGATCTAGTAAAGATGATAAATCATCAATTAATCAGAATAAAATTCTGTTAAGGAGAGATTCCTCAAAATCTTTCCAAACCAAAAAATTGTGCTCTGTAAATCAGAGCGCCGTTGGATCAATGATCCAAAGGTGATTAAAAAATCACCAAACATACAGAATAAATTCTGTATGGAAAAGATTTCCCAATCTTGTTAAAAAAAAGAAAATTGCCTTCTGTAAATCAGAAGCCCTTGGATCAAAGATCCAACGGTGGGGAATCCACTAATCAATTGGAGTAAAGATCCCCTTAACTGATTGAACAAATCAGCTCACCCTATATAAAGGCCTCAAGACTTCAAGTCTCAGAGAGAGAAGCATACAGAGGAACCCCCCTCCCCCCACAAATTTTGAGAAATCTCAGAAGGAAGAGCCAAGCTCTCGGTAAAAGAAGAAGATTTTCTTCAAGGTAAAAATAGACAGAGAGATGAAATCATCTCATATTAAAAAGAAGAATTTACTTCTTTCTTTAAGATCATAGATCCATAAGACCAAGGTCTTTCACAAAGAGATTAAAAGATCTCACCATAAAATAAGAAGAAGAACATAATTCTTCTCACATATCATAGATATATAAGACTAAGGTCTTTTGTACAAAGAGATCATGAACATCTCATTATAAAATAAAGGGGGGGAGAAAAATTCAATTCTCTTTGATCACGGATGCATAGAGGCAAAGCCTTTCATTAAAATGAGAGATTGAAGCATTTTCTATAAAGTAAAAACTTTTGTTCTTAAAACCTTGAGACAAAGTCTCTTATAAATGAGAATTTATTTCTCGAATCATAAAGTTGATCGGTTAGCGCTTTGCGCTCATAAAATAGCGCTCTGCGCTCTTGGACTAGCACACAGAGCCAAGTGCACCACGTGCTCCTCACGTGTGCGCCACTTAACAGCTAGCGCTTTGCACTCATGGATTGGCGCTCAGCGCCAGGCGCACCACATGCTCCTCATGTGTGCGCCATTGAACAAATAGCGCTTTGCGCTCACAGATTAGCGCAATGCGCTCATGGACTGGAGCAAAGCGCCAAGCGCACCACGTGCTCCTTACGTGTGCGCTACCCAGCAGAAGCGCTCTACGCCCTTTAACTGGCGCAAAGCGCCAAGCGCTCCACGTGTTTCTCACGTGTACGCTGATAGAACATAAACTGTTCTTTAAAATAAAGCCCAAAGCTATGATGAATGCTCAGCATTCAATAAAAGACAAAAGTTGTCAGAAGCTCAAGTCAATGCTTAGCATCGTTAAATGTTTAACATTTTAACTGAATGGGCCGAGCCCAAAGTGGCCACAGAACCCTTATTCAGATTAATTGAGCCCATATGCTCATAAATATTGGATTGCAGATCTCTCAACCAAAATTGGTTCAAGGGTACATCTCTTCACTCCTCTGATATTTGTCGTTGTAATCCTTCAACGTCTTCAGAGAGGTGACGGGTCCCGACAACCATACATTCCATAGACTATGACGTCTTTAAACTGGACTGTGGGGTCTTTAAACCTATGGACTATGATGTCCTTAACCTCGGACTATGATGTCCTTAATCTCGGACTGTGGGGTCCTTAAACCCATGGACTATGATGTCCTTAACCTCAGACTGTGGGGTCCTTAAACCCATGGACTATGATGTCCTTAACCTCGGACTGTGGGGTCCTTAAACCCATGGACTATGATGTTCTTTGTTAGTTGTATGTATGCCCTAGAGGCCAGTATTGTATATATGATGTATATTATATTGGATGCTTGGACATATATAGAGAGGACTTTCTTGCTCGATATGATAGTATGTTATATGGTTGCTCTTTATCTTAACATGTATGCTTTTCTCTTGATACTGTCTTATGGTTATGTGTTGGTAAAGCCCTTGGGATGTGTACTTGACTACCAGGACTATGATGCAGATCATACTAGTGGGGCCATGGTAGTCCATAAGTTCATCCTTTAATGTTCCTAGTCGTGGGTGTATCGAGACGGGGCATCGATATACCAGTGTAGACTAACGTATACGCTTCTCGACCGATGAGATGGGCGATGGATGATCCCATATCCATTGGTGTTTGACATCAGAGATGGTATAGTGGTGCTCAGTAGCGACTGGGTACACTGGACGGACTCGCCGAGAACTACCAGATGGTATTATACCTCACGTCAGATGGCAGTTCTCTGGTGACACTTGTACATGTTAGTCTGTAGACCCGAGATCGTCATAGAGTCTTGTGTGATTCCCACCTTACCACGTCCAAGAGGGCGTGCAAAACGGTGGTTTTTGGGTACAGTCCCGAGTCACATGGAGGCAATGGGCGATAGGAGGGGTTTCGTCTCTCTCGGTATTGGGATTTAATGTTGCGCTGTGCTCGATTGGCCATAACAAGGAAGTCCCTGGCCAGGGATGATTTAGAGATTTACTGGTAAGTGTTACCAGTACACTTACCAGTAGTTTCTCGAACCGTTATAAGCCTCACATCGGCATGACTTATCGGTTATTGGGGTCTGACGTTTACCACCCCTAGACTTGATATGTGACATATCAGACGAGGAGACCGGACTGTACGACAAGTATTATCGTCAGGGTTTTGTAGGAGTTAGAGTGGGCTTGCTTGATGATCTTCTGATCGCTCAATACCCGGGTAGCCGTTACGTCCAGCTAGTACCGCTGATGGCTTGTGGGTGCTTGATGTGATCATCACCTACTGCCAGCGTATTGACGTGTCTTTAGGGTCCTACATAGTGGTTTTACTAGCTCAGGCAAAACGAAATAGGAGCACATATGTGATATGTGCGGGACCGAGAATAATGCGTATATGTGATACCGTATTCTATTCTCACGACTTTTGTATCGGTCGGTTATATGTGATATAGCCGGGTTATCGAATCAAGTGTTGATTCGATAAGATGGTACATTTAGTGTTAGTCGGTTATATGTGATATAGCCGGATTATTAAATCAAGTGTTGATTTAATAATTTAATATATAATTGTATATTTGATATACTAATCTACATTAACTAACATTTGCTCACTTAGGCATTTATTTTCTCACATGTGCACACTTAATATATATGTGATATATATTAATTTGTGTTTTGTTTTTGTATCATGGTTGTTGATACAACATACATGGGTGTATGAGACATACACCATTCTATTTATAATGATGGGTTATTAATGTTTAATGTAATTACTAAATTAGTGGATTATTTGTTAAAAGCATGAAGCTTGCAGAAGCTTGTGGGTGCTTTGACAAGGTCCACTCACTTTGTTTTACTTTAGATATTTGTTAACCTAACCATTTTAATTTGCCATGGTTATGTCTCTACATGAGTTAGTATATGATACTCACTCACCATGGTTCACTCTCTCACTTGATCATTATCTCATTCCTTTCTTCTTTCTTCATCTTCTTTCTCTAAAAGAAAAAGCTCTCTAGGGTTTGAAAAAAGTGTGAAAGTATTGTGAGAAAAAGAATTCTAAAGTGAACACACTTCCTATTTCATCATCCTCTACTAGATTAGCACTTTAGTATTGGGTGTTTGCTTCACTAATCCTTCATTAGTGAAGTAGTAGCTTGAGTTAGTATTCCCTTGACGTAGATCATCTTTGTCCTCGAAGACTTCAAGCAAGACCGTTCCATTCGCCTTGTGAAGCCATGCAAGGGTCCGGGAGTTCCATCAACGCAGCGAAGGGACTACTACAAGGAGTGTTTCCCCTAATCAGAGCAAAGCTCTGTTTTAAAATTCAAAATTTAAAAATTGAACGCTTCAGATCCAGCGCTAGGCACGCTGCGCGCCACGTGTCAAACACAGATACGCTAGCGCCAGGTGCGCTGAGCCCTAGGCAGCGCACCCCCAATCAGAGCAAAGCTCTGTTTTAAAATTCAAAATTCAAAAATTGAAGCAACGCTTCAGATCCAGCGCTAAGCGCGCTGCGCGCCATGTGTTAAACATGGATGCGCTAGCGCCAGATGCATTGCGCCCTAGGCAGCACATCATGAGCGCGCTAGTGCTGGACGCGCTGCACGCTACGTGTCAAACATGGGTGCGCTAGCGCAGGCTGCGCTGTGCTCTGAGCAGCGCACCACGTGCAAAGCACGGGTGCGCCAGCGCTGGAATTAAAAATTCCCCACCGTTAGATCAAAAGATCTAATAATGATAAATCATTAATTAATCAGAATTATAATTCTGTTATGAAAAGATTTTTCCAATCTTATTAAAAAAACAAGAAGATTGCCTTCTGTAAAACAGAAACCCTAGGATCAAAGATCCAACGGTGGGGAAACATCCCCAAATCAATCAGAGAAAGATCACTTCAACTGATTTATCAAATCAATTTGCCCTATATAAAGGTCCCAAGACTTCAAGTCTGATATAGAGAAACCCCCCTACAAACTTTGAGAAAACTCAAAAGAAAGAGAGCAAGCTCTTTCTTCAAGGTAAAAAGAATGATTCTTGAACAAAGAGATGAAATCATCTCATTAAAACAGAAGAATTATCTTCTTAAAATATTATAGATCTATAAAAGACCAAGGTCTTTTATAAAAAGAGATCAAAAGATCTCATCATAAAAACAAAAGAAGTATTTACTTCATTCACAGATCATTGATCTACAAAGGCAAAGCCTTTTCAAAAGTAAGAACTGTGGTTTTTGAATCTTGAGGCAAAGCCTCCTTCAAAAAGAACATAAATTTGTTCACAGATCATAAATTTGATCAAATGCGCTTTGTGCTGTTGAAAAGTGCCTTGCACTCTTGAACAGCGCTTCTGCGCTCCTTGGACCGGCCCTCAGCGCCAAAACGTGCCACGTGTCAACCACGTATGAAACTTGCGCTTTACGCTTCTGAAACAGCGCACTGCGCTCATGGGCTGGCGCTCAGCGCCAAGCGCGCCACGTGTCACTCACTTGTGCGCCACTAAACTAGCGCAACGTGCTCATAAATTGAAAGCGCAATGCGCTCATAAACCGGCGCAATGCGCCCATCATTTGGCGCTTAGCGCCAAGCGCGACACGTGTCCTTTTCGTGTGCGCTACTTGACAGAAGCGCAATGTGCTCTTTAATTGGCGCAAAGCGCTTGGCGCGCCACGTGGCGCGCTGTCAGAACAAACATTGTTTTGATGAATGCTATGCATTCAATACAAGACAAAAAGAATGTGCTATGATCTAATGCTTAGCATTATTAAAAGGGCCAAGCCCAAATAAAGGCTCAATAGCCCAGAACAATAAAATGTTAAACATTTTAATCTTATTGGACTTAGCCCAATATTGGCCATAAGTCCTCAACTTATATTGAGCTGAGCCCATCTGCTCACGAATACTTAACAGATCTCAGTCTCAAACTGGACTACAGGTCCTTCAACCAACTCACACCGGTTCAAGGGTACATCTCTTTACTCCTCCGATATCTGTCGTTGTAATCCTTCAACGTCTTCAGAGAGGTGATGGGTCCCGACATCCACACATTCCATGGACTGTGGGGTCCTTAAACTCATGGACTACGATGTCCTTAAATTTCATAGACTACGATGTTTTTAAACTACGGCTGTGGGGTTCTTAAACTCATGGACTACGATGTCCTTAACCTAGACTGTGGGGTCCCTTTAAACCCACGGACTACGATGTCCTTAACCTGGACCGTAATGTCCTTAAACTAACATTGGACCATAATGTCCTTAAACTAATCGACCGCAATGTCCCTAAACTAAACAATAGAGTTCAAATGCTCTTTTGCTGGATTAAACGAGCCCGTTAAGTTGATCTTAGTCTAAAAATTAGACTAACGTATCCTTAACAAACGTTTAAGTTGATCTTAGTCTTAAATGAGGCTCACGTATCCTTAAACACAACCCCCAAACCCAAATCTAAGACGATACGGATTTGGACTAATCCACGCCTTATGGGCGACAACATAAATTAGTCTCTGTATACAATCCATGGGCAACCACATACAAAACAAACACACACGACACGAAGTGACCATCTGGAGAAGGAGAAAGTTTTTACCGCGATGCGGTAGCGTAATTAACTGCAGGGGCTTGCACCTGCAGGGAAGAGAGTCCCCACAATCAAAAACCCCTCAAACGAGGGGGAATCCGACGAAGTCTGCTACATCGTCCGCATCCGTTTAAACCTTCGATGCACGGTGCCATAAATCAACTTGGCATTTTCGGAGAGGTGGACGGATAGCACCAAATAGCATCTGCCCCGAAATTCAGGCAAGACGCCCGCCGCGTCTTTGTCCGTGTCTTTCGTCGGGGAACAAATTCTGGCACGCTCGGTGGGACCTTTTCCTCTTTCCACTCCACACTTCGTGTGTCGTGTTCGCGAACGAATCGCTGTTTGATATGGTTGCCCTTGGGTTCGAGGTACTAAGATTTGGTTTCTTGCTTGGCGTAGAAAACGAAACATTAATGGCGTCTACTTGCGTGAAGTGTTCCAGCTGTAACTGCAACTCACGTTCTGCCTCATTTGGAGGCATAGCTTACGGGCCCTAAGCGGCCTCCCTGTTCATGATGCCGGTGGACCAAGTAACTCAGGCCACCACTGGACTGTTCTTTGGGACTATGATCCCGCCCATGAGCTTCAATGCCTCGATGTTGTCGCAATAAGCCCCAAAGAAGTCGGTCTTCGATCGACTTACCACCACTGCGACCCCTCTCAACGGGTCGTCCAGCTCCGGCGCCTCAGTCTTCACTAGACTGGGCCAAAGTTCATGTGGGCTCATAATGAAGTGCAATTCCAGAAAAGGTTATTCCGAAGAGGATAGCCATCCCTGCTCCCGAAGTCGTCAAGACGGCTTCTCCTGCCAAAGGAACGGTCTTTACAGGACTGACTGTTCCAGCTCCCGATCTGGCTCCCATCCCTGCTCAAAAGTCTATCTTTGACAGATTGAATACTACTGCCTAACGGACGTCGGTCTTCAATAGGCTGGTGCCAGCAGCGCCTCACCAGAACAGGGGGCATGACGAAGTCACCCCTCAAGCTGAAACAATCCCAACGGCTCGACAAGCTCGATGTCGCCACTGGTGCCGAGTAAGGAAAACTGGGGGCAACTCCCCCTCTGGGCTAACTCCACCTACCCCAACGGTGGAAGTCAATGCTGTTGTTCCAACCGAGAACAGCTTTGAATTGCTGAACAAGGTGCTCAGGAACTCTCCTACCACCGTACTGAAAAGATCTCCTCCACCCGCGGAGAATGTTACAGAGGCGAAGCCGGAACAGCCCCCTCAGCGGCTATCCTCCAAAATTTACAAAGTCTGGCGACGGGTTCAGGACTCAGTAATTGATCAAGATCACTCTCGCCGACAGAAAAAGGTGAAAGTTCAGCAAGAAGAGAACCGTCCCGTCAAACCACAAAGGACGACAACTGCCTGGGTGCCCACTGCAACGGCCCCCTCAACGTCAACTGCTCAGAAGAGAAGGTGGCCAGAGAAAGCTCCTATGACTACGGCAGGCCATAAAGACGCTGAGCTCAAACGCCCCAAGTCTGGGGGCACAACGATGCATACTATTTATATGGCTTCCGGAAAAGAGGAAAGCCGCGCTTCTACAGGTCACCGACCGCTCACCCGATCCGTGACAAAAGCCCAGAAGCAGCAACAGAAGTTTCAGGAAATGCTGACGCAAATGGCCGCACTCACCGGGTCAAAAGAAAGCCCGGAAGTATTGTCAGAGTAGCGTCATGAACAAGAAACCGATGCTGACTTCCTCCGCAGAGTCCTCGAAAAGAAAGACAGAGAAGTAGCAGAACAAGCTGCCAACATAAAATGAACGGCGCTTCTCTTCCAAGACATGGTCGGGATGATGTTACAGCCGGAACCTCCAGCTGATGACCCTCCGATCATTATTGAAGACGACAGAGGAGAGACATCGAACCCTCCTCCGGCTATTTCAGCAGCCAAAGAGGAAACCATTTCCAAGGCCGCTCTGGATAACTATATTGCTCAGCAAATACAGCTCACCAGGCGAATGAAGCGGCCGGCCAAGTCGTTAAAACTGGGCGACCATATCCAGGCTGGTATGACCAAATAAAGTACCCGCCGGGATACACGATCCCTAAATTTCATGTATACAAAGGGACGGGCAATCCCCACCGGCATGTCGCTCAGTTCAGGGCTCTTTGCGGCAACACCGGGGGTGATGATAAACTTTTGCTCCGTCAGTTTGTTGGCAGCTTGTCGGAGACAGCGTTTGAATGGTACTCTGAACTTCCGAATGACTCCGTCAAGACTTTTGCAGAAATGGAGCTATTATTCACCCAGCGATTCATGAGTGCTAGTGAACGCACCCCGATTACAGCATTGATTAACGCTAGGGTGAAACCTGGAGAGACATGGGTTCAATATGCAATACGATGGCGGAATCTGTGGTCAAAATGCGAACAGCGCATCGAAGAAGCACCGGCGGTGGGTATGTTCATGGGCACTCTGGACCCTCATGCAACTATTTCCCAATTCATGATGTTCTTCAAACCGACCACGTTCCAGGCCTTGATTGATAAGTTGGCCCAAATGGACCAAATGGGTCATAGACCGTCTCCTCCAAAGCCGGACTCTCGAAATGAGAAGGGAAAGGGGAAAGCGATCGTCGTAGCCAATGCTCAACAGCAGCCCGGTGACCCGAGACCAGTTGATCGCCAAAATAACAGATCTCGATCTCTCGAAGATAAAATGAGACGCCCTTACTCGTTCCCTCGAGACAAGACGAAGAGGTTATTCGAGCTTGCGCTGCGCAACAGGCTCATCACTCTGCCGGAGCCAAGACGCCCAGCGCAACCAGGCGACATTAGCAATCCTAACTATTTCCCTTATCACCGAATGTTGGGCCATCTGATCGAGGGTTGTTACATCTTCAAAAGCTGGATAGAAGATCAGTACCAGCAGGGTAAATTCGTATTATCCGAGAATTGGAAGGTGAACCCGCCTTAGCCACACACTTCCAAGAATACGGATACACCGGGGGCATCATGCTCTTTCGTAAGATGGTGGCAAGGATATGTTGTTCACCGGCAACATTTCAAGCGGATGAAACGCAAAACTCGTCGGGAGCAAAGAAGTACGACCGAGGAGCGTAAAAGAACTACCGGCAACTGTCACATGGTCAACATCGGGGGATCGCAAGTTCTCACCTTCGGAAGCGACTCTGACGAAGAAATGACTCTTGGCCCTCTCTTTATAGAGTCCACCTTAGGAAAGGAGGAAGAACCGAAGACTTGTGAAAATATTCAGCTGCGCAATCGTACGCTGCCTGAAATTAATCTTGGGCCCTCGAACAGTGGGTCAAATAGAAAAGATAATGGAAAAGAAAAGGTCCCTGAGGATATCATCCTTGATGACCAAGCCGTCAAAGAGCTGACAGCCAAAGACCCGCCAAAGAAAAACATGGTGGACTACAACGTTCTGGCACACTTGAGGAAGATACCCTCCCAGCTCAGTATTCTCGACGCCCTTCTGCTATCTAAAGAAGCGAGAGATTCGCTGATCAAAGCACTACAAGAGCCCGAACAATTCCAAGCTTTCCTCGCTGAAGAAAAGATGAAGGACGAGTTGGAAGAAGTGCACACAGCCGATATCACCTTCGGCGATGAAGATCTTCTCCTCGGGATGTGTGAGCATAACCGTCCCCTTTATGTCTCCGGATACTGTCATGACATCAAGATAGGCAAAATCCTTGTTGACAATGGGTCCTCCGTTAACCTCCTTAATATAAGAGTGTTGAAGGAAATCTGCATGAGTGTTCAGCATCTCGCTCGTGATAAAATCACCATCTCGGGATTTGACTCCCAATCATCATGGACGCTTGGGTCTGTAATATTGACACTACACTTTGGGCTGCTTGTTACGGACATTAAGTTTCACGTCATTGACGCCAAGACATGCTATAACACTTTGCTCGTCCGGCCTTGGTTACACGAGTACAACATCATCCCTTCTACACAGCATAGTGTATGAAGTACTTCAAGGATGGTCTCGAGTATACCGTAACAGGGGAGTTGAACCCATTCTCCGTGAATGAAGTTCAAAAGTACGAAGATGCAAAATACTTCTTACCGGATTTTGAGGACACGGAAAGATGTCACAAACCAAAGAACAAAGCTATCACCACCATTCCGGTCTTCGGGAGTGATACCGAGAAGGAGGAAGAAATAGTTTATTCAGGTCCGCCCCAGTGCAGCAAGCCGGGACCGTCCACTCCTATGTTGATCTTCGGCAGCGATTCGGAAGATGAGCTCAATGCCATTTTCTCTGCTCGGCCATCAATACAAACCTTCACTGATGAAGATCAAAGTTTGCAAGTTGCCATGGTTCCGCCCAAGTATCATAAAGAACTAGATGCGCTAGATACCTACAGTGTGGAAGAACTGCAGACATTCTACGTCCCTCCCATGCGAAAAAGTGAAAAGGCGATCCTATTCTACCGATTCGGGGAGACCAAAGTGGAGAAAGAAAGCTGGCATGGCGCGGATTCTACACTTGACAGGCTCCAACCCATCCGTTTGCCCAGATATTACACGGACGGATTAAGGAGACTCTTGAGATGCCAAGGTATATCTCTTAAGTAAACTGTGCGACAAGCACGGTTCTATAACAGGATCTGGAACGTTACTGGAACTCAACGAAAGTTGCCCAACGGGAGAATGGAGACGACCGGGGTTGGGTATGTTCAATCCAAGAAACGAGAGCTACTCCGCGGCTGCTACGTCATACATGACTTTGATGAAGAAGGAGATGCTCTATGGGAAGATGCTAACCCTGAACTAGAACGAGCTCCCGCCGTGAAAATGCCCAGTCCGTCGTTCGAAGAACAAATGTACAAGCTTATAAGGGAAGCAGTTCAAAAGGTTCGAGACGACCATAATCGCGAAATGGCCATCTACGAGAAGGCCAGGAAGCAACGCCTCCTTCAGCAGGCTGTGAAAAATGAAAATGCTCCTCCTTGTCAATCCGTTGTACAAAAGGCCCGAAGAAGAGGCAAAAATAAACCAAAGAACGGGAAAGGCATTCGACAGCGACAAAGCAGGTCTAAGAAGCCACGCGACTAGGAATCGAGCAACCAGGATTCGTCTCTTATAAAGAAGATGGGTCGAGCATACTCTTTTGCCCAACACAAGACAAAGAAGATATTTGATCTTGCTATAAAACATCAAATGATTATCCTCCCGGAGTCCAAGCACCCCGAGCAAGCGGACGAGGTCTCTCACCTAGACTATTGCTCTTATCACCAAGTAATAGGGCATCCTCTCGAAGACTGCTTCACCTTCAAGAACTGGGTTGAAGACCAATATCAACTCGGCAGGTTCGCTCTATCCAACAGTTGGAGGGTAATCCCGCCGCAGAAGCATGAATCAAAAGCCACGTATGCAGCGAGAATGGAACCAGATCAATATCGGTCTTGGAAGCGATCTCGTACCTTCCACGTGATAACGCTGTCAGAAGAAGAGCCCGAGAATATGGATGACCTCCCCTGGTGCTCCGAAAATGATGATGGCGAGGTGATCTCAGAGTTTCCACCGGCGCCGAAAGAGCTGGAAGATGGAATACATACTACTGCAGATAACCTCAAGAAAATTGATTTAGGGATGGCTATTGACCCGCGGCCGACGTTCGTCAGTGAGCTGTTGTCTGAAGAAAGGGTGGCTACGCTAAAAGACGTGCTCATGCAGCATAGAGATTGCTTCGCATGGAACTATTCCGAGATGTCAGGAATAGATCCAGAGATTGCTGTACACAAATTGGCGATATCCCCGGATGTCAAGCCGATCAAACAGACACCGAGAAGAATGCGGCTCGAGCTTGAGATGAGCATCAACGCCGAGGTCAAGAAGCTAATCGACTCTGGCTTCATCCAGGAGGTCCAATATCCTAACTGGATTGCAATATCGTCCCAGTGATGAAGAAGAATGGAACGGTGCGCATATGTGTGAACTTTCGGGATCTCAATAAAGCCTGCCCGAAGGACGATTTCCCGTACCGCTTACCGAGATGATGATAGACAATACGTCCACTCGTGAAGTTTTCTCCTTCATGGACGGCTCGTCAGGATACAATCAGATAAAGATGCATCCCGAAGACCAGAAGCACATCGCTTTCCAGACCCCTTTGGGCATATTCTGCTACAAGGTGATGCCCTTCGGTCTAAAGAACGCCGGTGCCACCTATCAGAACGCCATGACGAAGATTTTCGACGACCTCATACATGAAATCATCGAATGCTATATTGATGACCTCGTAGTTAAAAGAAAATCATACGAGGAACATTTAGAGCATCTGAAGATCGTGTTTCAGCGTCTTCGGCAATACAACTTGAAAATGAACCTTCTCAAATGCGCGTTCGGAGTTTCCTCGGGCAAATTCCTAGGATTCATCGTCCGACACCGAGGCATCGAGATAGATTCGTCAAAGATCAAGGCGATTATGGAAATGCCCCCGCCAAGGACTCTCAAGCAATTGTGGTCTCTCCAAAGAAAGCTCGCGTACATCCGGCGATTCATAGCCAATCTCTCCGGCAAGTGCCGTCCTTACAGTCACTTGATGAAAAAGGGAACCCCATTCGTCTGGGATCGCAAATGTCGAAGCGCACTGGAGGAAATCAAGCAATACCTGCAGAATCCGCCACTGCTGGCCGCTCCCGTTAAAGGAAAACCTCTCATCCTGTATACGACAGCCCTCGAAGGTTCTCTAGGCGCATTATGGGCACAAGAGAACGACCAAGGGAAAGAAAGAGCTCTCTACTATTGGGGTCGAGTTCTCCTGGGGGCGGAAAGCAATTACTCTCCCATTGAAAAACACTGCCTGGCATTGATCTTCGCAGTAACGAAGCTCAGACATTATGCATTGGCACATGAGGTCCATCTCATATCAAAAATGGATCCTCTCAAATATTTGATGTCGAAGGCCATATTAACAGGGCGGCTCGCTAAATGGGCCCTGCTCTTGATGGAGTTCTCGATAACTTATCGTCCTCTCAAGTCAGTGAAAGGCCAGGCCATCGCCGACTTTCTCACTGAGCACCTGATACCCGCCGATTCTCCTTTGAACTGCGAATTGCCAGACGAATATGCGTTTGACACGATCGACAGGAATGATATCTGGTGGGAACTCTATTTTGATGGAGCGTCTTCCATGAAGAAGCGCAAACAAAACACCCCTATAATCAAATCGGGGGTAGGCCTCATCTTCGTAACTCCACAAGGAGGGATAATGCGCTTTGCTTTCTCCTTAACAGAGCCGAGGACGAATAATGAAGCCGAATACGAAGCTTTGATAGCAGGTCTCGAGATCGCCATCGACATGGGAATTGAAAACCTGCTCATATACGGAGACTCCCAGCTGGTCGTCACTCAAGTAAATGGCGACTGTCAGACGTGCAAACCTGAGTTGGTGAAATACGGCGAGAGAGTACAGCGACTACTGACTCAAATTCCTTCCTACACATTAGAAAGCATACCACGTGCAGAAAATAGCAAAGCGGATGCATTAGTCAAACTCGCTAAAGAACTGGCCGACGAAAACCTCGATGACGTGAAGATTGTTGTGCAAAGCCGTCGGGTTCTTGCACCGGCAGAAATATCTCCGGAGTCGTCCGAAGAAAAGAAAGCGACTGAGCAAATGACTCTGCAAATAAAAGACCAGGAAAAGGCCGCAGATTGGAGAGAATTCTTTATAGACTACTTCAAATCCCGTCGAATACCTGAAGATGCGTCCTCAAGACATCAGCTTATGAAACGAGCTCTGTCTTTTGCTTTCGTCAATGATACTTTATATAAGAGATCATTCGATTCTTTGTGGTTAAGATGCCTGGGACCAAACGAGGCAAAGAGAGTCGTCCAAGAAACTCACGACGGACTCTGCGGTTCTCACCAAGCCGGACCGAAGCTGAAGCTGAAGATCAAACGGATGGGTTATTATTGGCCCACAATGATCCAAGACTACCTCCAATATGCTAAGCAGTGCCACTCGTGCCAGATTCATGGGGACTTTATCCATCAGCATCCAAATTCACTGCACCCAACGGTGGCTAGTTGGCCGTTCGAAATGTGGGGGACTGACATAATCGGCCTTATCGAACCAGTATCGTCCAGAGGACATCGATTCATTTTGGCGACAACTGATTACTTTTCCAAATGGGCAGAAGCAGTACCGTTGAGGGAAGTGAAGACGGAGAATATCCTCCATTTCTTCAAGACACACGTCATTTATTGGTTCAGAACTCCGAGACGGATCATCTCCGATAACGGGCCAGCCTATAGAAGCCATAAAATCAGCCGCTTCGCACAACAGCATAATATAGACTGGAGATACTCCTTAGTCTATAATCCCCGAGATAACGGTCTAGCTGAGGCTTTTAACAAGACCCTGACTAAGATCGTGAAAAAGACGGTGTCTCGAAATAAGAAGGACTGGCATGAACGACTGCATGAAGCTCTCTGGGCGTATCGAACTACGTTCAAAACGGCCACGAACACAACGCCGTACGCGTTGGTATTCGGTACGGAAGTGGTACTCCCCCTCGAGATAGAGCTACCCTCTTTACGAATGGTGGTTCATTATGGGCTAACGGACGAAGAGAATGCTCATCTTCGGCTTGAGGAGCTCGATGCCCTTGATGAAACCCGGATCATAGCGCAACAAAATCTGGAGGCTTATAAAGCAAAGATGACGCGCTCATACGAAAGATTGACTAGGCCGAGAACATTCCGCCAAGGTGAACTCGTGCTAGTAGTCAAAAGACCTATGATCCCCAATCGCGCAAAACGGGGGAAATTCGAGCCGAACTATGAAGGCCCGTATATCATAGACAAAGCCTACCAGGGTGGAGCTTATCTACTCATGGACATGCATGGTGAAAGACCTTTCAGGTCAATAAATGGTCGCTTCCTAATGAAATACTACGCCTGACGAGTCACGGCCTAGGTCAATGATAGATGACGACGACTATGTCCACTCGCTATCTTCCTAAGCCCAAACTCTATAAGTAATAACCAGCCGACGGACCGAAACGTCCTTAAACTAACGACAGACCGAAACGTCCTTAAACTAACAACGGACCGAAACGTCCTTAAACTAACAACGGACCGAAACGTCTTAAAACTAGCTGTTGACCGAGATGTCGATAAACTACGGTGGATCGTAGCATCCCAAAGCTGATACAAAAAAAGAAAGGAAAAAAAAGAAAAAAAACGGTATGTCCATAAGCGAAGAGGGCACCGATGAAAACCCGAGAGGGCTCCGTGAGTAACAACAGCAGGGCTACTGGCGAGTTTTGTGAAAACACGAAAGGGTGCAATCTCGTTAAAAGACACTTGCAAGGTTCTCTCGACTTTGTAAGGAGAAACCACCTGCGTGAGATCTTTACGACTCACAAGGGAGCAACACACTTAGGGATCCCCACGATTCCTAAGGAGAAATTACACTTGCGAGATTCTCACGACTCGTAAGGAGAACCTTCTTATGAGACCCTCACGGCTTATAAGATTCAAAAGTCTTAAGCTACAGGGATCTGAACCTGTTCTTAAGCGGCCACCACAACCTCCAATACTGCCCTACAAGCGGCTCAACGTTGACCCTTGTATACAATCCATGGGGGCGAAAAAACATTTCCCTAACAAAGTCCCATCCGTGACTAGGGATATGTCTACATGGTGAACAACCCTTGTAAGCCCTCTCGACTTATAAGGAGAAACCACTCTTGTAAGATCCTTACGACTTATAAGAGAATATGCACTTAGGAATCCTCACGATTTTTAAGGAGAAAACGCACCTACGTGATCCCCACGACTCGTAGGGAGAAATACCTTTATGAGACCCTTACGGCTCATGAAGTCAAAAGCCTTAGTCGACAGGATCCTAACCCTGTTCGCTAAGCCACCTTTGTTCGACATCGACAGAGGAAAATGATGATTCGCTCCTGGCAATATTCCAGTTGTAGCGGTGCTGATACCGAAATCGGTGTCTAATCCCAAACTTACAGTAAGAAGCTAGCAAGCCACACATGCATACGAAATAGCCGAAATGATGGGGCAACCTGCAACAAAATCAGCAAGTAAAAATGTATGCATGCAAAATAGCCAAAATGATTGGGCACCTCGCAATAAAAAGCAGCGAGTAAAAATAAAATAAATAGCCAAAATGATTGGGCGCCGCGAAAAATAGCCGAAATGATTTGGCAATCGCGACCTTCGCGATATAAAAGCTGAAATGATAGAGCATCACGGAAAGAAATAAAGAAAAATGAAATTTATGCCATACAGGTGATACCACATCAATCCCTATATACAATCCTGGGGCGCAAACAAAGAAGGAATCACACCTTTCCTCCCCAGGCTCCATCAGAAAACGAAGTCAAATCTCGATGGTTCCCGGACAACCTGGGGACCACTACGATATTCGTCTCATTACAACAGACGCAACATCATCTACATGACCCCATTTCGGAAATACGTCATCCACATAACCCCATCTTGGAAATACGTCATCCACATGACCCCGTCTCGGAAATACGTCATCCACATGACCCCGTCTCGGAAATGTATCATCCACATGACCCCGTCTCGGAAATACGTCATCCGCATGACCCCATCGCGGAAATACGTCATCTATATGACCCCGTCTCGGAAATACGTCATCCACATGACCCCGTTTCGGAAATACATCATCCACATGACCCCGTCGCAGAAATACGTCATCTATATAACCCCGTCATGGAAACCACATGACCCCGTCGCGGAAATACGTCATCCACATGACCCCGTCGCGGAAATACGTCATCTACATGACCCCATCTCGGAAACACGTCATCCACATGACCCCATTTCGGAAATACGTCATCCACATGACCCCGTCGCGGAAATACGTCATCCATATGACCCCGTCTCGGAAATACGTCATCCACATGACCCCGTCTCGGAAATATGTCATCCATATGACCCCGTCGCGGAAATACGTCATCCACATGATCCCGTATCGGAAATACGTCATCCACATGACCCCGTCTCGGAAATACGTCATCCAAATGACCCCGTCCCGGAAATACGTCATCTACATGACCCCGTCTCGGAATTACGTCATCTACATGACCCCGTCTCGAAAATATGTCATCCCCATGATCCCGTCGCGGAAATACGCCATCCATATAACCCCGTCTCGGAAACACGTCATCCAAATGAACCCATCGCGGAAATACGTCATCCACATGACCCCGTCCCGAAAACACGTCATCTACATGACCCTGTCGCGGAAATACGTCATCCACATGACCCCGTCACGGAAATACGTCATCTACATGTCAATCTCATTAAACACTTACGAGTCCTCTCGATTCGTAAGGAAGAAAACTCTCTTATAAGATCCTTATGACTTATAAGGGAAAACACACTTAGGAATCCTCATGACTCCTAAGGAGAAAAGACACTTACGAGATCCTCACGACTCGTAGGGAGAAAAGTCTTTATGAGACCCTCACGGCTCATAAAATTGAAAAGTCTTAAGTAGCAGATCTGAACCTGCTTCCTAAGCCATCACCAACTCTTGAGGAGTTCAAGATGAAATGTTCTTTATTATCTACAGACCACACTTGCCAGAGTAACATACCAACAACACAGAAAAGAGAAGAAAGCGACAAGGAGAACATTTGATTCGCATTCGATTAAGCGTTCGAAGCATACTCGTTCATGCATGTGCAAAAGATTTAGTACATAAAACAAAACACGCTGAAATGAGGAATTTTCCATTCATACTTCGAAAAGTTCTTACAATCATGAAAGCAGTAAACGAAAACATCATCAAAATGATTACAATGGTAAAACCTCAAATCCAAGACATAGATTGAGGAATTCGAAAGTAAGGCCGTCTAGAATTTTTCTGGCCTTTTTGACCATTCTCGTATGCATCCTCTCGCGTTCACGGGTGTCGAGATCCTCGGCAATGTCCCCCTCCCTTTGATAAGAAGCGATTATCGTCGTCTGTTGAAAAGTTTGATTCAGAATATCAATGAGGTTATCTCGCCGCTTCTTCAAGATCAGCCCCGATAGGTATACTGAATGCATCTTGTCTTCGGCATCATCCAGCGCATTAAGCGGCATGGTCTCATGAAACCCCGGAAGTGCTCTCCAAATTGCTCCCACTACGATTTTCAAGAGAGTGGAACGGCGAGGAAGCAGCCAACCGACGCGTGCATACAGACGACCCATAATCTCCGCACATTGGGCATCTGTAAACTCTTGGTTTTGGCAACGGCCCTGTACGCGGATATCCTCATAAGTAATGGACTCATTCAGACTGTATAAATGAACAACCATAGTGCCTGAAAAGAAACATCATTCAAAGATTAATAATGAAGAAAAACAGATACGGGATTTAAACGACTCTTGATATCCCCATGGAGAAAACAAATTCTAATTATGACACCTAATAAATTCGAATTTGTAAGAAATCCTAAAAAGGGAATCTCATTTAATAAGCGACCCTTCGGGTCAAGGAGTTAAACTCCTCGAGAGCAATGCTCTACAAACAGGAACGACACCTGTCAAAGTCAATTATGAAAGGAGTTTAAAGAGATTTCCTGAGAATTGTAGGGTTACTAGGCACTCTCATAAGGATCTATAAGGCATCAACCATGCCCGATTTAAAATTTAGACGTGCCGAACAACCCTAACCAAGATCTTTAAACTAGAGATTAGGCGAAACAAAGCATGTTAAACACATTAACATCTAAGACTTTGGGATTACAACCTTTGTAGTCCGGTCCTTCACTTCTAAAGCTCCGTGTTGAGGTCCTTTTGCTGCGATCATCGAGTACCCGGAATCTAGAGAGGCTCCACGAAGAGAAAGATGCAAGCTTGCTTCGGATCTTTGATAACAAAGATGATCTACCATGAAATTTCATTAACACAAGCTCTCACTTATAAATGAAGTGAACACCCTAATCTAAATGGTTAGGATAGATTAGGATGATGAAGTAGGAATTTAGCTCTCTTTTTGTAACGTTTTCAAAATAATAAAATATGATTTTTGGGAAATTTTATAATTTAATATCATTTTAATAAATATTTTAATATTCTGGTATAATTAAATACAAACAAATGGGGAAAAATTTTGGAAAATTCTAAAATAGGGTATTTATGGAATTATGCCATTTTAAAGTTTTTAAGACTAGTTATATGCTAATTTAGTTTTAATCGCGATTAAAAATCGCTAATTGGATTTTTAGCATTTTTGTGCAAAAATGTGCACATATCATTTTCCACACTTGTGTTACATTTCTATTGCCATGGTTGTTCATTTGGGTTCACTATTGGAGTGAGAAGAAAGAGAAAAGAAAAGAAAAGGAAAAAGTATGATGATGAGAGAGAGAGAGAGACTAGGTCAACCCCCACTTTTTGAACCATACCCATCATTTCCTCACACCCATTTCTCTCTCCCCTCTCATGGAGCTGTTGCTGCTGCTCCTGCTCCCTCATCTCCCTCCCCTTCACTTCATAGATCCCTCTCATTTCCCTCACCAAAACCCCATTCCCACTTCACAAAACTTGCTCCCAAGCTCACTAGCTACACATTGAACCTAGCAAGATTGGATTTGGAGGGCTTTGAGCAACTCAAGAATTTTCTTGAGTTGCCAAAGAAGGTAATTTCTGCACCCCTAGTTTAGTAATTCAATTCTTATTGCATCAATACTAGTTTCATATCGATATTGTGTCGTTTTATGGACTTTGGAGAATTCAAGTTAGGGTTTAGGGTTAGACCTGAAATCAAAGTGAAATTGAGACTTGTGGTGACCTTAGAAACCCTGGTGTGATGTTATTTTAGACCCAAACCTGAAATTGAAACCAGAATACGTATTTATGAGACGATGTCGGAGAAAAACTGTAAATCTGGGAGTGTTTTGTGGAATCTGCTATCACCCCGAGACCCCAAAAATAAAACTGAGTTGACAGTGAGATGTGCAGGCACCATGGAACCACCACACCAAACCCTAGCCCCCAACTCCAAAGTACGGCCGCCAATTTATTCCTTCTGGCCGCAAATTGCGGCAAGAGCAGGAGGGAATTGCCCCGATTTTGGTGCATGGCCCTATTTCCAGTAGTCTTGACCCTGGGTATGTCTAGTTTTGACTGATTCTAGTTAGGGTAAAATCTGGGTTGATTTGCTTGAGTTGGTGTATGATTTACGACTTGTTTTAGCATGGATTTTGGTATTTGGTGATTCGTTTCTGTCGGGTGGCGTTTGGACGTCAACGACAAGTGGATAGTGAACGTGTGTACATGCGAGACGATAGGTTTTTACCTATGCGAGTAGCGTGTGCTATTTTGGTTTCCGATGTGATTTTCATATGCTTTAGCATTGTGATATACTTGTAGGTACCCTACGTGATGTTGAGGCAAAGATGATGAAGATGGCGACATCGGCACCGACACATGAGAAGCAAGGTGAGTAGATTTATATCTACGGGGAGAAGTCGGGTGGATGGCGTATAGCAACCCCGCAGTCCGCGGTGATGTATACGAATACGTATACACACATATATTTATTATATATTGTTTAGGATTATTGATGGTAATAATGGTATTATAGGTGATAAGGATGTATTGGTTTAGTATAGTGCGAAACCCTAGAGTAGTGGTTGCACCCACACATACACGTACACATATACTTGCATGTGTTCTTTCATTTATCTGTGCGTATATAGAGGTGTGTTTATCTACACATGGGTATGGGACTATGTGTTCATATAAGGGATTGAGAATAATACATGGGATTGAGCCGAGTCGATGAGATTTGATTGAGGCCGTGAGATTCGGCGACATGACAGAGTTCGTATTTGAGATGTGATATGATGGTAGTGATACCGGATATATGATGAGATGAATGTGATATTGACCCGTACCCAGCTATTGGGATACTGTACGACGATTTACCGTACGAGCTTTATATTGATGTTAGATCCGCACTCATGACTCGAGGATGTTATATGATATACTGTATCGTACGTGATACTATTGAGGGGAGATCACTGACTATATATATATATATGTATATCGACTCAGATTTAGGTGGTTTCCATACCCCTCCCGATTGACTTGATTGTTGGGTTCGTAGTTCGCATAGTAGGCGTTAGACTAGACCCGAGTCATACCTATTTCAAAACTAACGAATCGGGGATATTTTAAAGATAGGAAAAAAGGATTCTACTGATATTTTCAAGCGACGCATCTTTTCTTAAAACACCGTAGTCCTTATTTTACCAAAAACTCTGATTCATCTTATTTCAAAAGGCAAGGTTGCATGATATATCTATTGAGGCAGGTTCTTTACTGTTGCGTTGATTATTCGATTCCGCATATTCATGCTATTTGCATTGCATCGCTTGTATTGTTGATATATTTCAGTCATGCTGCTAGGACACCAGCACCATTATCGATGATGCATATGTTCCACGTACACTTGTTTGCCGGCTCACACACTTCATCATCGATAATTGCCATGTCACTACACTGTAGTACTGTTGCATTCAGTGTATGTTGCTTACATTTCTTTACATGTCGCATACATCATGCTTTCTGATTAAACGCATTGAGATATGTTGTTTCCATGATATTTCTGGTTTTTGGGAACCGTGGGTGTTTCAAAAAGAGAATATGTAATTATTTTAAAACCCGGTTACCCTTGATATGATATTTCAGTGCGTCCACCATGTGTTTTCTCGGTGCTGAGAGCGACATGTGAAACCCGATTCGAGGAGGCGGATGAGGCCGATTGCGGGTAGATGGTGGACCCGGTATGGTTCCCCGGGGCAAGAAATGTTTTTCGTGGAGTAGACGATGAGCCTGGCAGGGTGGCGAGTACCTACCGGTGATTGGTTGGACCTGGCGGTTATCCGGAGGATACTGACCAGAGTCGATAGATGGATATGGGCGTACTGCCGGGGCCGAGGGCCGATACCGCAGACAGAGCCCGTGGGCCGATCCGGACTGACGGAGCCCGATATACGAGGATTTACGTGCCGATGCTGGGCACAGTTTTCTTGATGTTTTCGAGTGTCGATGCTGGGCACTCCGGTTCCGTGATTTTGACGTATCGCGAGGGACACAGATGGTTTATATCCTCATATTATTCCCATGCACATGCTCTATGATATTTACATGCATGATAGTTATTGTCATTGGGTGACGAGTGGACGGGATCCACGTACATGCAGATTTGATTACATTGATCATACCTCACATTTATGATATGCTATTACCTGAGGCACTGGCACGAGCACTTGGCACTACACTGATGCATAGAGATTTCCTTGCCAGTTTAGCATGCTTCAGACTTATTCATATTGAGGTTTATTTATATCTGATCGTATTGACCTAGGATGGGTCATGCATTCGATCTCTGCTTGTAGATATTTTCTATTCACGAGTTGGCAACTCACCCCCGTTGTGCCACAGTTCTTTCAGGTTTTGCCGTACAGATTCCATAGCGGCATTTCTGGCACACTGCTTCCTTATGGGTGACTTGCTTGGGTAGGTGGGTTCTTTTGTATCAGAACCGCCATTGTTCATGTATTATTCATTGTATCTAGACATTCTATCAACCAAAACCTGTATATTATTTCAGACTTAGAAAATAGTGTTGTATTATTTCGACCTTAGAGTCGAGCTTGTAGTATTACGGTTTTCTGGCTGTTTTGAGTTTCTTTTGGGGTTTTTGATCCTCGCCCTTTGGCGTTGTATATTATTATTTCTTGCGTGGTTGTGACCGTCGATTGACGAAGAGCTAGCTCCCGCTTGGGGATGCCTTTTATCATTTCATATATATTATTCTTGTCGTACCCCGTTCGGGGCCAGTTTTTACAAGGAAACTCTGCCGAAATTTTCAGGAAAGGTTACACATTTTAAAAATACATATTCGGCTTAGTTATTTAAAAGGTTTGATTTTCGAAACATGATTTCTTTACTTCTTAAAACCAGTTTTCCTTATTTACTCTTTAAATGGTTTTAGATTTCTGGGCTTTTGGCTTACTTGGATCAGATGGGGTCCTATAGACTTCATATGGTTCAAGGGCCAGTCACGTGCTCTTTCGGGTCGTGACAAAGTTGGTATCAGAGCGCTAGGTTGACCTTGGTTCGAGTCTAAGTTTGACTATGTGGAGCCTAGGGCGTTTATATATATATACGGAACTTAGGCTTGACCTTACGGAACTTAGACTTAGTCGAGGGGGTATTATACCCGAACTTTCGTCGCATAGGATGACTTTTGGTTGATGGAGTAGGTAGCTTGAGTAGAGGGACGTACCGTACGTATGTTCCGCGGCATACTTACGACACGCCACTCCGCTTAAGAAACCTTAGGATGTACATTTCCTTGCACCGTATTATATTCCTTCCTATGATCTATCCTCATTGATACTTGTTATGGTTTTGCCGCCACGATTAGACGGGCAGAGTGAGCTACGGCTCGAGTTGCGTCAGCATGAGCTCGTCGTGGACGAGGACTGACCAGGGCGTGATTCCAGAGACATATGATTGCATATTGAGGAGTCGTCTTACTGTGTTTTCGCGACATGAGCGTTGGATTGATTGCTTTTACTAGATTTTCGGATGTGCTGATCGGCACCAGAGGATTGAGCCATTGATAGAAGCCAGCAAGGATGTGATGACCGTTGGTATTATCGCTTATCCAGGATAATTGAGGCGTTGTTCAGCGCACGGACGAAGGAGCCAGTCGTTGCTGCTAATGATGAGATATCGCCCAGATGATTGGAGCTACTGCAGCATGAGCATATTCTTAGAGATATGATAGTGAGTCGCTAGTCACCGAGGATTAATGACTAGGACATGTGGTTCGTTCGCTTACCCCGATGCGAGGTCATCAGGTAGATTGATTCCAGCTAGAGACGACTTCACGCAGGTTCGTTGAGAGTCGATGGAGACGATCGAATGCCAGGAACCCATTTTTCCAAGTTTAAAGTATTCAGAAAGACATGCAAGTGATTCTGTGGACCCTCTAGAAGAATGAAACCCTAACTCGACATAATGACCGTGTGAAAGCCTTTGAACCTTAGGGTTTGCGGTCCCGCGGCGCCATTAGTGAGGCTTGGGTTTGCCCTTCTATGGCTGGACCACCGATGCTGTGGTATGTACTCGATATTATTAAACTGTACCCGAGATGTTGAGCTTGTAAGTACGCGGCGGCGCCCCGGCCATCTAACAGATGCCGATATGCGGAACAAAACATTTGCGACTGGCGCTATCGCGTACTTTCTCCCGGATTGTCCATTAAAGCTAAACCAACAAATTGTAAAGAGGGTAGAATTGTTATACCGAATGATCCGAGTCCTTCGGTCTTCAACCATCATCCCACGCTATGTTGCAACTGATCCGAACTTGCTTGATCTCCGTTCTCATCGTCCAGGTGGCACCACGTCGACGGATCTTTAAACGGGCTCCCGCCTCTGAACCGAGGCAACTCGATCGTCAAGTTTGCTAAAAGAGACGACCAAGATGAAGTAGAAAATGAGTAGAATACTTTGTCTCGTTACGTCCAAGATCACGGAAGAACGGTTTTAGAAGTTGCCAATTGGAATCGGGTGAATGGAAATTGAACTAAAAAATGAAATTTCCATACACTAGTTATCATAATCTTTTCTCACTCAAATGAAATGAATCAAAAATCACCCACCATAAAGAAGTGGCCGGCCACAATATAAAGAGAAGGGAGGTGAGTGTAGGAGCAAGTGGTGACCATTAGAAAAGCTTCTCACAAAAGATCAAGAGGAAAAAATCTAAGCAAGAACAAAAAGCATTAATGAAAAGGTGACTCATTAATTACACCTCATCATCCAATTAATGCAAGATGGTGACTCACTAATCTAGTCATCAAAACAAGAAGCTTCTACTAATGACTCACCTCATGACTCACCATCTAGAAGAAAAGATAAATCCGCATTTGACCGACTGTCAAATACGGCTGATAGAAAACTGGAAACTGGCAACTTTCAAAAGTGATCCTGAAACGAATTTCAGGATAACCCCGTATCAGTATAAACATACCCGCATTTATATTACGACCGAATATAAATGCAACTGAGACAAAGATATTATATCTACACAGTATAATACTGGGTTCCGGCTTAAACCAAAGCCTACCAGTATTATCTGCCCGAAAACTGACACGTGCGAAAATGCACGTGCATTTTCCGAACCTTGCCATAAATCCATACGGCATCTACAACGTTTCGCCCGAACTTGGGAAAGTGTCGGTGGGGGACTCTAATGACTCATCAACACACTGGCACTGGGTATAACCCCTAGCACGTCAGAGGTATAAGCTGTACGTAACGTTTTGCCTATGTATTGATTGGAAGGGAAGCTGATGAGCGAACTCATCTATAAACCCTACTGAGCCTGACAGTGACAATAACCGTACAGTCCGGAACATTCGTCTATGAGTATCGCATATACGGCCTAGGGGGTCGGTAAACGTTAGACCCCCAATAGCTGCATAAGTCGTGTCAGAGAGCAGCCCAGAACACCCTGAGATACTACTGGTATACCTACCAGTATATCTCAATTACCCTGGCCAGGGATTTCGTGTAATGGCTCTCCTAAACACAGCGCGATCTCACCCCCAATACCGGGAGAGACGAATCCCCGACGATCCGCTCACTTGCCTCCAATGTGGCTCGGGACTGTACCCAACTAAAACCTGTTTGCACAACTCCTTTGAGCGTGGTAGGGTAGTAATCTAAGCACAGTGGGAACTCACACGAGACAAATGACGACCTCAGGTCGATGAACTAACCTGTACACATGTCACCAAGGAACTGCTATCTGACGATATGTATAATACCAACTAGCATGTTCCCGGCGAGTCCTGTCCGGTGTACTCATAACCTAATAAGCACCTGTATACATCTTAGGTGATCTAACTGACACCAGTGGCTTGTGAGACCGGCCACCGCCCCTCGTCGGGGTCTCGACTGTATACACTAGTCTACTCCGGAGTATCGATGCCCTGTCTCGAAACTCCCACGACTAGGGACACTTTTAAGGATATGCTTATAGACCCCAGCTCTCACGTACATGATCGCCATCATACTGCCGGTAGTCAAACAAGAATCCTATGAGCTCTATCATCATGCAATAGTAAACTAAAGCATATATACGATGATAAAGACAAACCAGATAGCATACTATCATCTCGAGTAAGACTGTTTTATCGGTATAGGTCCTCCCTCAATTATTGCAATCACGTACCTGCGATCCAATAATTGACTTAGAGGGCACTATATCCAACAATCTCCCACTTGCACTTAAGGCTAATTATTGAGATATCGTGTACTCACAGCTCGTGTGATACCGAGCATCCAACTCCTCTACTAATCAGTTTCACAAAGCTCGTTTGCAAAACTATTGTGTTCGAGAAATAGCCTCAGTGAGTGGATCCGCTCCGGTGTTTCTTTCTGTTTCTCTCTATATCTCAACTTCGCGGAGAAAACCATCTCCCGAATTGAGTAATATCTGTCTTAGAATATGTCTGGATATTTGATGGGACCTACTTCATAAATGAACCCCAAATCCAAACTTCTTAGACTGTATCGATCACTGAAACTAATCAGTGTCCAGCACCATGCCTCCCACAGTATCCTCTTGGACCGCCTGCCCATAATACTGTCCCTCGTCTGAGGAAAAACTATAACCCTGACAATCACTCTGTCATCCATGTCACCTGTGAAGCATGGAATAATAACTGTCTCCCGAAGGAGGCTGACGTCATCAAATCCGTAGAACATGTACTTATGTTCTATAACTGCTTCCTAATGTTTCTCCAGGATTGGATTAATATAAACTTATTGCATCTAGTGCAATAATAACATCTGGTGTGATATTTGATATCTCACGATTGACTCAATTGCCTAAGCAAATGATCTGCCAATCATATACATCCCTCTCCCCTTTAGTCTGTAAGACACCTTTAGAGAGGGTGACTCCATCACTTGCAGGTACACCACCATGCCAGGAGTCATCTATTCTAAAATAATATTAGAATATTTTCAAAGTACCCATATAGGGAAACTACCTAAATCTAGATCTAAAACCATAGATCTTGTATCCAGAATGTCGGATATTACATCCATATCCTTTGTGGAGAAATAACTGTGTGACGACCACAGTACAATCGATCGTAGTATAGGAATTTTACTTCCTACTCTGTGTATGTCATCCAAATACCAGGACATCATACCTTACTACCTTCTTAACAGATCCATCCCCTATTCTGATGAAGTCAAACCCATGACTGTTACATCAAAAATCAGATGATCAATCTCCGCTATATCTGCTCAAGTCTATAAATAGACATAAGTATCTTGCCCACTATGCTTCCGCTGCTCCCACTGACTACGACAACTCTCTGGCAGAATAATATATATACGTACACTTCTAAAACTAGTTTAGAACGACGCTATACATTTCCTCCTGCCTGGTCTCATAGTCTGGAACAACAGTAGTGTCAAGTCTGGGTAAGCAAGAACCTCCCTGTCACCGTCCTTGAGGCTACCGGAGTACCTCTCGGGTGTCTGAGGTTACCCACCATATCTGCGGAGTCGCTATTGGAATGTCTAACCTGATTGAATATAAAGGTCCTATTAAACTTTTCGTAATCGTTTGCGGTTCTGGAATCACTTCCAGTTCTACCATGCTCCCACTGCTGTTTTTCTGAAAAAATCCATTTTAATAAAACTGTGGCGAGTCAAGAACAATATCACTATTGATCTTCCAGATGGTAGAAAATCAACCCTCGTCAAAGCTAGGGTCAACCCACAAACTGTCATTACAGAAACGTGCCTTGAGTTTTCCAGTGTCTGTTTTAAAGCATAAGCTGGACAACTCCCCTTTACCTTAACATCGTTAAGATATGAATCGTTCTATATCCAATATAGAAACTTTAGCACTTATTTAATTGGAACCGGATTCAAATTATGCAGCTGTCTCCAGTGCATAATATCTTAATGGAGAGAGGCTAATCAACATTACTCAACTTAGGAATCCATCCAATTATGAGTAACCTGAAAGAGAAACAAGTTTCTCAAAACCATTACTATCAACTGAATACCTATCACAAGAATCTACATCTTCGAATTTCTTTGAAGAATCCTGATACTTGTGACACTTGGTTTTCTACTTTATTCCTATACCCACAACTTCTCAGAACTTAGACATTGTATTTCTACGAAACACTTGTCTAAAAACTAGAGAAGTTACAAGTAAACAGAATATAGTATGAGGACCAACCCCTTTGTCCTGATGGACACTGGACAACATACAATACTCTGTATAAGTCCGCTGAGTTGAATAACTCATAACCTGTACGTCGTAGGTTGAAAATTGTTCCCAGGCGATTTCCTCAAATATCACCAATTACAACGAATTCCGATATAATGAGGATGATCACCTAATTCCCAATAACTCGCTCCCACTCAACATCTGTAAAACCATGCAGATGTGAGAATCGTTCCTGGTAAATACATACCCTGGAGTAAGTATCCAATCGGGAAATCAGTTTTCTATTAACAATGCACAGTGAATATGAAACATAAATATGTTTTGTAGGGGTTTCCTGGTATTCCTAGTAATGCCTCTTCCATAATCCAAATCATGACTTTAACCGTATATTTCCCTGACATCTTTCCATTTCCCTTTATTTGTTTTTAGTCGTTACCTTCTGTACACCATCATTAGGCTAAGTTGTTTTCTTCCTTCTCTACCGTTCGGCACCAGCCTATGGTTTGGAAGAAGAATATCCAGTAAGCATAATAGGTGTACCCTCCTAATCCTAGGAGTACTCGCAACTTGAGAGAAGGTGATGATAAAAACAACTGAATAATACCTTATTCCTATTTCTCCTGAACCGGAATCCATGCTCGAAAAATATCCTTCGAGTTCGTATATAACCATACGATGGATTTATCCAATGGAATTGGATGTTCGTAGTGATACGGGTTGTTCTGGAGAAATCAAAGGTGAAGTAGGAGTGGCGATGAAAACACGTGGTTTGGTCGTGAATATGAATAGTCGCAATTTACTTTGCTCTCTTTCTAATTCCTTTATCTTGTCTTTTCATATTACCTTCTGCACACCCTACTTAGGCTAATTGGTTTTCTTCATTCCCTACCGTTCGGCACCAGCCTATGGTTTGGAATAAGAATATCCAGTAAGCATAATAGGTGTACTCTCCTAAACCAAGGAGTACTCGCAACTTGAGAGTAGGTGATGATAAAAGACAACAGAATAAACCAATTCTATTTCTCCTGAACCTGGATCCATCCTCGAAGAAGTCCCTTCGAGTTCGTATATAACCATACGATGGATCTATCCAATGGAATTGGATGTTCGTAGTAATACGGAGTGTTCTGAGAAATACAAAAGGTAAAAGAAGGAGCGGTAATGTCTTATGCAACTATAGACAATCCAAAAGCCAGTAAGTTAAGAAGGTTCGGTCAACTTTGGTCACTGAGTTATAGTCTGGGGTCGGTCAAAAGTCGCTGCCAAAGAGAGAGAGAGAGAGAAGAAACACTCTGCGTGCACTCTAGCCTAAATCAGAATGGTTATCATTTTATCTAATTAGGAAACCTCCCACTGTTTTCTCAAATTCTCCTCCAAACCTGAAAGAAGAATTAGTCGGGGTCACCCGAAGAGTAAACCAACTCATCAGTGAGAATCGGGATCCAACTATCATCGCATGATAACTTGATGGAAGCCACTCAAGTCAACACACTCCAGAAGGTATGCGCAAGTCTGGCAAGTTTCTTGTATGTTTGAAAACTCCCGATGTAATTTTTATCCCATGCTCTTATGACCTTGACGTAGGCCAACAAGTCATAAGCAACATGTCAAGTTCTACCCGTCGTTGTCCTGATCAACTTAAGTCATCGTACAAGCCCTTGACGTAGGCCAACAAGGTGTACGTCTGACTTAAACTAATGCATCTATCTATGCAACAAATGAATACCCAGCAGCTACCAAACACTATGTCTTGACATAGGCCAACAAACATAGCTTGAATACTACTGACCATCCATAAGAAACGACGGAGGATTACGGCTGGTTTTTGGCGAAAAACCTTTAACGTAATGAACTTGATCTCGTTGAAGGAACCTGATAGCTTTATAAAAATATATAGTAGCGAAAACCTTTTGCTAAAGAAGTCACTCCCGGTGAAGGGATCTCGACTCTTTCCTCGTGGAATGTGGTGCAGGATATTCTAACTCAATACCGCTATGCAAAACAAAAGGAAACGTCTTTGTAATAATTTTAAAATTTGTTCCAACAACATTAAATATAGGTTTGTTTTATCTTTGCATTAATAAGAATCAACGCAGTCCCATCAATCAATCACACCAGAAAAGAACGAAAATAAAATGTACGTATATGCCATCCGCATTCGTCACTGGGTCCCGTCATCACCCGTTAGGTTACTTAACTAACGACAGAGCGGGGACTGGACTAGCGCGGGTGTAAAACATATACAACATCTAATAGTATATATACTAATATACAGTAATCGCTCCAGGCGTGATAATATGCAACATTACAGAAAAGTAATAAGCATCACAGAACAATACAGATAAACTAGGATTCCCGGGTTTCACAGAGCCGCTACTGAAACCCGATGTTCCCCTGGTCGTGTGGATAGCCTGTGCAATGAAACCTAGACCCCTACGGGTGCGGCAAGTTACCCGCCAAAACCTGAAGCGAGGTGGTCCCCACAACATAGTGAATGGAACACCCGGCACTTCACGGAATCCGGTAAATTGAGCACCTCTCCTTGGGTCAACCTGTACCCCCTACGAGTGCGGCGAATAGTCTGCCAATTCTAGAGTGTGGTCCGTTTGCCTCTCAATGCCATGAGATACGAACCCGTTGCCCTCCAGAACCCGGTTATTCGTGCACCCCACCATGGGGTAAACTAAGTACAGAAATTAAAAATAGTACAACAGGTACATCGACCGCAACCTGGTCGTGCCCCAAAAGAATATTATACAAACAAGCAGTGACGGCAGTCCACAAGTCGGACGCTCGCCCCGCAATATCAAATGTACAAATAAATTTAAACAACACTATCATTGCACCCTGCTATCCACCACCACAAATCCGCAACATTACAGCACAACACAGAACATCAACGCGAATGTCACGTTCGCAAACCCGTCTAAAAGAACTATAGCAATCAGACGCGGTTTACCGATCAAATGACATTCCCGGTCGGAGATATAATGAAAGTACTGAAAAACTAACAAGTTTAAAATTTCGATCGACTAAATTTCCCGAAGTGGGCCCCACAAACATCTGGTGTATAGTAACAAAACCTGGGCCCAAAAGATAGATACCAAAAACCCCAATTTCCAGAGGGGAACACACTGTACAAATTTGGGAGCATGATCTCACCAAGTGGCCGCGGATGCGCGGCGAAACCATGGGTTTGGCCGCGTTTCCGCGGCGGCTTGGTGGAATCATGTGCCCAAATTTTGTCGGTGTTCTTATAAAACCCTGCACAGTTTTCTGAGATGTGTGAAATATTTTTAGGACACCATTTAAAATCAACAGAAACTGTCAAGCTTGGTTTTTGCAGTTTTTGATTTCCGGTCCGATCGATGTTTTAAACGCGTTAGCACAAGTTAGTATAGCAAAAATGGTTAGGCTCTGATACCACTGTAAGTACGCGGCGGCGCCCCGGCCATCTAACAGATGCCGATTTGCGGAACAAAACATTTGCGACTGGCGCTATCGCGTACTTTCTCCCGGATCGTCCATTAAAGCTAAACTAACAAATTGTAAAGAGGGTAGAATTGTTATACCGAATGATCCGAGTCCTTCGGTCTTCAACCATCATCCCACGCTATGTTGCAACTGATCCGAACTTGCTTGATCTCCGTTCTCATCGTCCAGGTGGCACCACGTCGATGGATCTTTAAACGGGCTCCCGCCTCTGAACCGAGGCAACTCGATCGTCAAGTTTGCTAAAAGAGATGACCAAGATGAAGTAGAAAATGAGTAGAATACTTTGTCTCGTTACGTCCAAGATCACAGACGAACGGTTTTAGAAGTTGCCAATTGGAATCGGGTGAATGGAAATTGAACTAAAAAATGAAATTTCCATACACTAGTTATCATAATCTTTTCTCACTCAAATGAAATGAATCAAAAATCACCCACCACAAAGAAGTGGCCGGCCACAATATAAAGAGAAGGGAGGTGAGTGTAGGAGCAAGTGGTGACCATTAGAAAAGCTTCTCACAAAAGATCAAGAGGAAAAAATCTAAGCAAGAACAAAAAGCATTAATGAAAAGGTGACTCACTAATTACACCTCATCATCCAATTAATGCAAGATGGTGACTTACTAATCTAGTCATCAAAACAAGAAGCTTCTACTAATGACTCACCTCATGACTCACCATCTAGAAGAAAAGATAAATCCGCATTTGACCGACTGTCAAATACGGCTGATAGAAAACTGGAAACTGGCAACTTTCAAAAGTGATCCTGAAACAAATTTCAGGATAACCCCGTATCAGTATAAACATACCCGCATTTATATTACGACCGAATATAAATGCAACTGAGACAAAGATATTATATCTACACAGTATAATAATGGGTTCCGGCTTAAACCAAAGCCTACCAGTATTATCTTCCCGAAAACTGACACGTGCGAAAATGCACGTGCATTTTCCGAACCTTGCCATAAATCTATACGGCATCTACAACGTTTCGTCCGAACTTGGGAAAGTGTCGGTGGAGGACTCTAATGACTCATCAACACACTGGCACTGGGTATAACCCCTAGCACGTCAGAGGTATAAGCTGTACGTAACGTTTTGCTTATGTATTGATTGGAAGGGAAGCTGATGAGCGAACTCATCTATAAACCCTACTGAGCCTGACAGTGACAATAACTGTACAGTCCGGAACATTCGTCTATGAGTATCGCATATACGGCCTAGGGGGTCGGTAAACGTCAGACCCCCAATAGCTGTATAAGTCGTGTCAGAGAGCAGCCCAGAACATCCTGAGATACTACTGGTATACCTACCAGTATATCTCGATTACCCTGGCCAGGGATTTCGTGTAATGGCTCTCCTAAACACAGCGCGATCTCACCCCCAATACCGGGAGAGACGAATCCCCGACGATCCGCTCACTTGCCTCCAATGTGGCTCGGGACTGTACCTAACTAAAACCTGTTTGCACAACTCCTTTGAGCGTGGTAGGGTAGTAATCTAAGCACAGTGGGAACTCACACGAGACAAATGACGACCTCAGGTCGATGAACTAACCTGTACACATGTCACCAGGGAACTGCTATCTGACGATATGTATAATACCAACTAGCATGTTCCCGGCGAGTCCTGTCCGGTGTACTCATAACCTAATGAGCACCTGTATACATCTTAGGTGATCTAACTGACACCAGTGGCTTGTGAGACCGGCCACCGCCCCTCGTCGGGGTCTCGACTGTATACACTAGTCTACTCCGGAGTATCGATGCCCTGTCTCGAAACTCCCACGACTAGGGACACTTTTAAGGATATGCTTATAGACCCCATCTCTCACGTACATGATCGCCATCATACTGCCGGTAGTCAAGCAAGAATCCTATGGGCTCTATCATCATGCAATAGTAAACTAAAGCATATATATGATGATAAAGACAAACCAGATAGCATACTATCATCTCGAGTAAGACTGTTTTATCGGTATAGGTCCTCCCTCAATCATTGCAATCACGTACCTGCGATCCAATAATTGACTTAGAGGGCACTATATCCAACAGAGCTCTTGGGGGACTGTGAGGTTCTGACGAGTCGATCAGATGGTTCGACATCATTCGGATATCATGTGATGGGACACTGCTTGCGAGACTCCAGATACGAGCATAGCCGTTGGAGCGCAGTCTGTGTAGACACGATGAGATGGGTCCGAATCAGTCGATATTGAAGCAGAGTAGAGTAAGAGTTCGCATGAGATTTCGACGAGATGACGTTCCACTCCGCTGACATCAGAGATGCGATACGCACGCTGGAGACGTGATCAACTAGATATCTCCTACTGAGTGACGAAGATACCGAGTTCGTGATTTCGAGTCCGTGTTAGAGACTTCGGAGGGACCGTAGCCGAGGACATTGCAGTGCGCAGATAGAGACGCGATGTCGAAATGGTCGATGATACAGACAAGCGGGACAAGAAGTTCGTGCGAGAGGCAGACGAGCTGTTACTACACCCCATTAAGATTAAAGGTCGGATATGCATATAGAGGCACAGGGATGCGACCAGCTTCCGAGGAGATGTTGTACTAAGGACGCAGATGTCCAGAGAGCGATAAAAGATTATGCCAGAGTACCAGCCTTCGTACAGTTTGGCTTAGGCAAGATCAGAAGAGACATTGAGTAGGATTCCTTCCAGTACACTGCTGCAATAAGATTTGCACCAGGAGCAGATGCGTGATGTGCATTCAGAGGACCCGAGGTCGGTGCCAGAGATGTGCTGCGTTACGAGCGATCGTGGGGATTGACCGAGAGATGACCAGGAAAGTGCCAGAACGGAATCGTTCCTGTCAGCACACCTGACCGGGCCGATGAGCCGATGGATTGCAAGATTGGTAATCCACAGGGAAGATAAGGAACCAGAGGCAGAGGACGCCAGCCGCGGGCATGAGGCAAGTAGATATCTTGCGCCGCTAGCATTGGATGTACCGGCACCTTCTCGACTCGAAGGAGGATATATTGACGACAGTATTTATGATTTATGATTTGTGATTTTGTGATTTGCCTATCACGTATCCGTCACTTTGGATTTCGGTATTGTGGGCGATCTATTCGCATGATTTGGTTTTGATGGCTGAGTTCTATGATATTTGATTTTGTGCACCATGGTTGCACCTACTGGGTATTTATAACTTGCGCATAGTTATTACTCTTGAGGTAATGATTGTGATTTCATGCCTATTTTATGCCGGTGATTTGATTTACGCTTCCAGCGTAGTTTTCATGTACTTTTAGTGTTTTGATTTGAGTTGTGCACGCTGATGCACACGGTTGTGAGTTTTTCCATCGTGGTACACTTGATTTTGATTGAGCCGCACTATATATCGTCGACTTGACCCTGATATTTATGATTTTTGCACTCCGTGCTTTCGATTGGACTTACGCATGTTCGACGTTTACTATTGGATTTTGTGATTCCGTGCATGTTGAGTGCGCAGGGTTTAGATTTTCATTCGTGCACGATGGATGCACCGATTTGGATTTTCGCGCATGTTGGGTGCATGTTTTGAGATACGATTTTGGTGCACACCCGATACACTAAATCGAGATTCTTCGTGCATGTCAGATGCACTGGATTTTGGCTGTCAGGCACACACGTTGCCTATGACAGATGCTTCGTGCGCACCCGTTGTACCTAGATGTTGTTTTGTGCACCTGTATGGCACATATATGGATTTTGATTTCCGTGCGCACCAGACGCACAGGGTGGTGTTATGTGCATTTTTGGGATTTATTCCTTTTGGAGCAGTACATTTTTATGATATGTGATATTCGTTTTGTACCGAGCAAGACTAGTCAGAGGACAGTACCTGGATATATTTAGCATGCATTGATAGTTCGAAGGGATTTCCAAAGAGCTAGCTATGGTCTCGATATATATATATACCTACGTGTCCGATATGACACGAAACGTTTTAAAAATAAGGAAACCCTTCTAAATTGCTTTCAAAACGGCGGAACGTACCTATTAAACAAAGGATATGTATATACGTATATAGTTATTTTCTTATGAAAAACGTCCGCCACTGTGCGGTGTTACGTGCATCGCACAGCGACTCAAAAAGATTTGGCATGCATTTACATCAGCTATTCACATGTATAGATTGGATGTCTACATGTATAGTTCTGATCTATATCATATTGGTTTTGTATTGGATTTGACATTTGTGTCTTTACCATGACTCCGATGATTGCGGGATGCTTGATGGAGTGTTGCTTTTGAGTTATCTGCTCAGTACTCATGCGCATGTATTGCGCAATGATACGTTTTATGTATTGCTGATTTCGGAGCCCCGATGACTTGGAATTTGTATAAAAATATTTTAATATTTGGGGGTTTAAATTTAAATTCGGGGACCAAATTTCTTTAGGGGGGGTAGATTGTAACGTTTTCAAAATAATAAAATATAATTTTTGGGAAATTTTATAATTTAATATTATTTTAATGAATATTTTAATATTCTGGTATAATTAAATACAAACAAATGGGGAAAAAAATTCTAAAATAGGGTATTTTATGGAATTATGCCATTTTAAAGTTTTTAAGACTAGTTATATGATAATTTAGTGTTAATCGCGATTAAAAATCGCTAATTGGATTTTTAGCATTTTTATGCAAAAATGTGCACATATCATTTTTCACACTTGTGTTACATTTCTATTGCCATGGTTGTTCATTTGGGTTCACTATTGGAGTGAGAAGAAAGAGAAAAGAAAAGAAAAGGAAAAAGTATGATGATGAGAGAGAGAGAGAGACTAGGTCAACCCCCACTTTTTGAACCATACCCATCATTTCCTCACACCCATTTTCTCTCCCCTCTCATGGAGCTGATGCTGCTCCTGCTCCTGCTCCCTCATCTCCCTCCCGTTCACTTCATAGATCTCTCTCATTTCCCTCACCAAAACCCCATTCCCACTTCACAAAACTTGCTCCCAAGCTTACTAGCTACACATTGAACCTAGCAAGATTGGATTTGGAGGGCTTTGAGCAACTCAAGAATTTTCTTGAGTTGCCAAAGGAGGTAATTTCTGCACCCCTAGTTTAGTAATTCAATTCTTATTGCATCAATACTAGTTTCATATCGATATTGTGTCGTTTTATGGACTTTGGAGAATTCAAGTTAGGGTTTAGGGTTAGACCTGAAATCAAAGTGAAATTGAGACTTGTGGTGACCTTAGAAACCCTGGTGTGATGTTATTTTAGACCCAAACCTGAAATTGAAACCAGAATATGGATTTATAAGACAATGTCGGAGAAAAACTATAAATCTGGGAGTGTTTTGTGGAATCTGCTATCACCCCGAGACCCCAAAAATAAAACTGAGTTGACAGTGAGATGTGCAGGCACCATGGAACCACCACACATATCCCTAACCCCCAATTCCAAAGTACGACCGCCAATTTATTCCTTCTGGCCGCAAATTGCGGCCAGAGCAGGAGGGAATTGCCTCGATTTTGGTGCATGGCCCTATTTCCAGTAGTCTTGACCCTGGGTATGTCTAGTTTTGACTGATTCTAGTTAGGGTAAAATCTGGGTTGATTTGCTTGAGTTGGTGTATGATTTACGACTTGTTTTAGCATGGAATTTGGTATTTGGTGATTCGTTTCTGTCGGGTGGCGTTTGGACGTCAACGACAAGTGGATAGTGTACGTGTTTACATGCGAGACGATAGGTTTTTACCTATGCGAGTAGCGTTTGCTATTTTGGTTTCCGATATGATTTTCATATGCTTTAGCGTTGTGATATACTTGTAGGTACCCTACGTGATGTTGAGTCAAAGAAGATGAAGATGGCGACATCGGCACCGACACATGAGAAGCAAGGTGAGTAGATTTATATCTACAGGGTGAAGTCGGGTGGATGGCGTATAGCACCCCCGCAGTCCGCGGTGATGTATACGAATACGTATACACACATATATTTATTATGTGTTGTTTAGGATTATTGATGGTAATAATGATATTATTGGTGATAAGGATGTACTAGTTTAGTATAGTGCGAAACCCTAGAGTAGTGGTTGCACCCACACATACACGTACACATATACTTGCATGTTTTCTTTCATTTATCTGTGCGTATATAGAGGTGTGTATATCTACACATGGGTATGGGACAATGTGTTCATATACGGGATTGAGGATGATACATGGGATTGAGCCGAGTCGACGAGATTTGATTGAGGCCGTGAGATTCGGCGACATGACAGAGTTCGTATTTGAGATGTGATAGATGGTAGTGATACCGGATATGTGATGAGATGAATGTGATATTGACCCGTACCCAGCTATTGGGATGCTGTACGACGATTTACCGTACGAGCTTTATATTGATGTTAGATCCGCACTCATGACTCGAGGATGTTATATGATATACTGTATCGTACGTGATACTATTGAGGGGAGATCACCGACTATATATATATATATATGTATATATCGACTCAGATTTAGGTGGTTTCCATACCCCTCCCGATTGACTTGATTGTTGGGTTTGTAGTTCGCATAGTAGGCGTTAGACTAGACCCGAGTCATACCTATTTCAAAACTAACGAATCGGGGATATTTTAAAGATAGGCAAAAAGGATTCTACGGATATTTTCAAGCAACACATCTTTTCTTAAATCACCGTAGCCCTTATTTTACCAAAAGCCCTGATTCGTCTTATTTCAAAAGGCAAGGTTGCATGATATATCTATTGAGGCAGGTTCTTTACTGTTGCGTTGATTATTTGATTCCGCATATTCATGCTATTTGCATTGCATCGCTTGTATTGTTGATATATTTCAGTCATGCTACTAGGACACCAGCACCATTATCGATGATGCGTATGTTCCACGTACACTTGTTTGCCGGCTCACACACATCATCATTGATAATTGTCATGTCACTACACTGTAGTACTGTTGCATTCAGTGTATGTTGCTTACATTTCTTTACATGTCGCATACATCATGCTTTCTGATTATACGCATTGAGATATGTTGTTTCCATGATAATTCTGGTTTTGGGGAACCGTGGGTGTTTTAAAAAGAGAATATGTAATTGTTTTAAAACCCGGTTACCCTTGATATGATATTTCAGTGCGTCCACCATGTGTTTTCTCGGTGCTGAGAGCGACATGTGAAACCCGATTCGAGGAGGCGGATGAGGCCAATTGCGGGTACATGGTGGACCCGGTATGGTTCCCCGGGGCAAGAAATGTTTTTCGTGGAGTAGAAGATGAGCCTGGCAGGGTGGCGAGTACCTACCGGTGATTGGTTAGACCTGGCGGTTATCCGGAGGATACTGACCAGAGTCGATAGATGGATATGGGCGTACTGCCGGGGCCGAAGGCCGATACCGCAGACAGAGCCCGTGGGCCGATCCGGACTGACGGAGCCCGATATACGAGGATTTACGTGCCGATGCTGGGCACAGTTTTCTTGATGTTTTCGAGTGTCGATGCTGGGCACTCCGGTTCCGTGATTTTGACGTGTCGTGAGGGACATAGATGGTTTATATCCTCATATTATTCCCATGCACATGCTCTATGATATTTACATGCATGATGGTTATTGTCATTGGGTGACGAGTGGACGGGATTTACGTACATGCAGATTTGAATACATTGATCATACCTCACATTTATGATATGCTATTACCTGAGGCACTACACTCATGCATAGAGATTTCCTTGCCAGTTTAGCATGCTACAGACTTATTCATATTGAGGTTTATTTATATCTGATCGTATTGACCTAGGATGGGTCATGCATTCGATCTCTGCTTGTAGATATTTTCTATTCACGAGTTGGCAACTCACCCCCGTTGTGCCACAGTTCTTTCAGGTTTTGCCATACAGATTCCATAGCGGCATTTCTGGCACACTGCTTCCTTATGGGTGACTTGCTTGGGTAGGTGGGTTCTTTTGTATCAGAACCGCCATTGTTCATGTATTATTCATTGTATCTAGACATTCCATCAACCAAAACTTGTATATTGTTTCAGACTTAGAAAATAGTGTTGTATTATTTCGACCTTAGAGTCGCGCTTGAAGTATTACGGTTTTCTGGTTGTTTTGAGTTTCTTTTGGGGTTTTTGATCCTCGCCCTTTGGCGTTGTATATTATTATTGCTTGCGTGGTTGTGACCGTCGATTGACGAAGAGCTAGCTCCCGCTTGGGGATGCCTTTTATCATTTCATATATATTATTCTTGTCGTACCCCGTTCGGGGCCAGTTTTTACAAGGAAACTCTGCCGAAATTTTCAGGAAAGGTTACACATTTTAAAAATACATATTCGGCTTAGTTATTTAAAAGGTTTGATTTTCGAAACATGATTTCTTTACTTCTTAAAACCAGTTTTCCTTATTTACTCTTTAAATGGTTTTAGATTTCTGGGCTTTTGGCTTACTTGGATCAGATGGGGTCCTATAGACTTCATATGGTTCAAGGGCCAGTCACGTGCTCTTTCGGGTCGTGACAAAGTTGGTATCAGAGCGCTAGGTTGACCTTGGTTCGAGTCTAAGTTTGACTATGTGGAGCCTAGAGCGTTTATATATATATAGGGAACTTAGGCTTGACCTTACGGAACTTAGACTTAGTCGAGGGTGTATTATACCCGAACTTTCGTCGCATAGGATGACCTTTGGTTGATGGAGTAGGTAGCTTGAGTAGAGGGACGTACCGTACGTATGTTCCGCGGCATACTTACGACACGCCACTCCGCTTAAGAAACCTTAGGATGTACATTTCCTTGCACCGTATTATATTCCTTCCTATGATCTATCCTCATTGATACTGGTTATGGTTTTGCCGCCACGATTGCACGGGCAGAGTGAGCTACGGCTCGAGTTGCGTCAGCATGAGCTCGTCGTGGACGAGGACTGACCAGGGCGTGATTCCAGAGACATACGATTGCATATTGAGGAGTCGTCTTACTGTGTTTTCGCGACATGAGCGTTGGATTGATCGCTTTTACGAGATTTCCGGATGTGCTGATCGGCACCAGAGGGTTGAGCCATTGATAGAGGCCAGCAAGGATGTGATGTCCGTTGATATTATCGCTTATCCAGGATGATTGAGGCGTTGTTCAGCGCACGGACGAATGAGCCAGTCGTTGCTGCTAATGATGAGATATCGCCCAGATGATTGGAGCTACTGCAGCATGAGCATATTCTTAGAGATATGATAGTGAGTCGCTAGTCACCGAGGATTAATGACTAGAACATGTGGTTCGTTCGCTTACCCCGATGCGAGGTCATCAGGTAGATTGATTCCAGCTAGAGACGACTTCACGCAGGTTCGTTGAGAGTCGATGGAGACGATCGAATACCAGGAACCCATTTTTCCCAGTTTAAAGTATTCAGAAAGACATGCAAGCGATTCTATGGACCCTCTAGAAGAATGAAACCCTAACTCGACATAATGACCGTGTGAAAGCCTTTGAACCTTAGAGTTTGCGGCAGTTCCGCGGCGCCATTAGTGAGGCTTGGGTTTGCCCTTCTATGGCTGGACCACCGATACTGTGGTATGTACTCGATACTATTAAACTGTACCCGAGATGTTGAGCTCTTGGGGGATTGTGAGGTTCTGACGAGTCGATCGGATCGTTTGACATCATTCGGATATCATGTGATGGGACACTGCTTGGGAGACTCCAGATACGAGAATAGCCGTTGGAGTGCAGTCTGTGTAGCCACGATGAGATGGGTCCGAATCAGTCGATATTGAAGTAGAGTGGAGTAAGAGTTCGCATGAGATTTCAACGAGATGACGTTCCAGTAAATCTCAGCAACTACTGATAACATTTACCAGTAAATCTCAGCAACCCTGGCCAGGGATTTCTAGTTATAGCCAATCAAACACAGCGCAACATCAACTCCCTATACGGGGAGAGACGAATCCCCTCCTATCGCTCATTGCTTCCATGTGATTCAGGACTGTACCTAAAAGCCACCTTTTTGCATGCCCTCTTGGACGTGGTATGTTGGAAATCAAAGCACAGTGAGAATCATACAAGGCTCTATGACGATCTCAGGTCTACAGACCAACCTGTACCTGTGTCACCAGAGAACTGCCATCTGACGTGAGGTATAATACCATCTGGGAGTTCTCGGTGAGTCCGTCCAGTGTACCCAGTCTCCACTAAGCACCCGTACACCATTCTTGATGTCAAACACTGATGGATATGGGATCATCCATCGCCCATCATATAGGTCAAGATGCGTATACGCTAGTCTACTCTGGTGTATCGATGCCCTGTCTCGATACACCCTCGACTAGGAACAGTTATAGGATGTACTCGTTGACTACCGTGGCCCCAATAGTATGATCTCATCATAGTCCCAGTAGTCGAGTATATATCCTAAGGGCTTTATCAACATGTAACATAGAGACAATCAGCGTACATGTTAAGATAAAGAGTAATCGGATATCATACTATCATGTCGAGCAAGAAAGTCCTCCCTATATATGTCCCAGCATCCACTACAATATACAACGCATGTACAGTAATGGCCTCTAGGGCATACATATAACTAACAATCTCCCACTTGCACTAGGGCCATCTGTTGTGGTATCGCATACCCAACAATCAGCTGTGGTTGAAGTATCTCATAGTCAACCATCCCATAAAAGTCTCTTCTGGGAATTAGGCCTTTGTGAGTGGATCCGCGCTGTTGTCCTCTATGTCTACTCTCTTAACCTAGATCTCCTTGTAGATCAACCATCTCCATGATCAGGTGATACTGCCTAAGAATTATATCTGGATTTCTGATGGGACGGGGGTTCCTAGGCCAAAGCCATAACTCCATTGTCACACAATGGTAGGAACGAAGTTCATCTCATGAACTTATATATATCCAGACTGCCTCTTTGGTAGCATCCTTGGTAACGATGTATCTTGCCTTTAATCATCTAGTAAGTCACGGTATCTAGCTTGGAACTCTTCCAACATACCGTCCCTCCACTGAGGGTAAAGACAATGCCTGCGACTGACATTCAGTCGTCCTTATCGCCCTGGAACTTTTCCAGTGATTCTCCCCAGGATCGATTGATACCATCTCACTACAACTAGTGAGAATCCTAACATCCAATTAGATCTATCTCATAGATCCATAACCCAGGATTTATGAGGTATCACCTTAATCCTATATGGAGAATCTTTGTGATAAGAGGAGATTGACCGAGCGTAGCATAGGAAACTCCTTCCCTATCAAGTGTATGTCATCCACGTACTCTACGAGGATCACCACCATACTCTCTACTACCTTTTTGTATATACAAAGTTCATCTACCATTTTGATGAAGTCAAACTCTTTGACTACCTCTTCAAAACAGACGTTCCAACTCCACGATGCCTGTTTTATCACATAAAACATCTTGCACACGTTTCCGCTGCTCCCACTATCTACGAAACTCTCTGACTGTGTACTTATAGACGCTCTCTTCCAAAATATCATTTAGAAAAACAGTCATGACACCCAACCACCAGATATCGTAGTCATGGTATGTAGCAGTGGCAAGTAGGATTTGGATGGACTTAAGCATAGCTTTGAAAGTCTCAACTTTTCCATGTACACCAAGTAATCTTACCAAGATAAACTTGCTCCTGATAGGGATTTAACCCTTCAGATAAAGCAACCAAAGTCCATACTTTGTTGGTGTATAAGGATTCCATCTCAGATCGCTAAGCATCCAGCCATTCTTACAGAGTCCCACTCCTGATAGCCTGCTCGAAACTAGTTGGGTCATCATCTCATGATGCAATTCTCGCTCCCACTGTCATAGAGAAACCGAAGTATCTCTCAGGTGGATGAGGAACCTTACCATATCGGCGGAGAGGCTGAGGTTCGTTGGAAATTATTGAATCCTTCGGTTGTACCAAATCATCAGCTGCAGTTTCTATAGCTGGAACTCCTTCCAGTTCTACCTCATGACCATTAATTTCTTCACAAGAAATTCCCTTTCACAAAGGTGGCATGCTGAGAAACAAAACATCTTTTGTTCCTCGGTTTGGTAGAAGATATTCCCTTGCGAATGCTTGGGAAATCCAACAAACTTCTACAGGACTGACTTTGCCTCGAGCTTGTCCGGATTATGCTTTTAGACATAGGCTGGACAACCCCAAATCTTAACATACTTAAGATATGGGCTCTTCCTATTCCATATCACATATGAAGTGGTAGGCAACTGATTTGATTTGAACCCTATTCAATAGGTATGCAGCTTCTCAAGGGCATAACTCCCAAAAGGAAATAGGAAACTCAGTAGTACTCATCATAGAGCGCACCATATCAAATAGGGTGTGTTTGCTCCGCCCCGATATACCATCATGCTATGGTGTATACGGAGGAGTAATGCTGAGAGAGAATCTCATTCTCCTTTAGAATAGTCCAGGATCTCCGTGCTCAAGTATTCTCCTCCCTGATCTCATCAAAGGACATAATACTTATACCCGTTTTTGGTTCTCTACTTCTAACTTATATTCATTGAATTTCTCAAAAGTTCCAGACTTGTGTTTCAACAGGAACATATGTCCGGATCTTGAGAGATAATCAGTGAATGTAATGAAGTACAAAGAACCGGTCTTGGCATGTATAGACAGGGGACCTTCATACATCAGCATGTATCAATCCCAAGAGTTCACTAACTCTTTCTCTATTTCCAATAAATGGAGATGTGGTCATCTTATCTTTATGACATGACTGGCAAGTTTTACAAGATGTAAATTCAAACTAATTTAAATATGCATCTTTATGTAACTTCAGCTAGTCGGGTTGCATTGATATGATCTAGTCTACAATACCTCAAGAAGGATTCGTTCATTTCTGAACTCTTCCTCTTGTGTGTGTTCTGTACATTAAGAACTGTGGTTTGACTTAGAACGTCTATGCTTTTAGATAACGTTCAAAACATTATCCAACAATACAAAATTATATCCTTCTTTACTAATAAAAAGACTGATATGATGTTGTATATCAGGTTCGGTATCTAATAACATTCATTCAGAATCAATGTATTCTGGTAATACAGGGTTGTAACTACCAACAGACTTGGCTGCAACACTTGCACCGTTTCTATCTCATGAAACTTATCACCCGTTCTCAGTTCTCTACCTATTTGTACTCCATGTAACAAATTACATATGTGGGATCCTGATCTGGTATCAAATACCCAGGACGTAAAGGATATTGAGAAACAGTTCTGTATAATGAACACACCCGAAGAAGGTGCATCAACATGTATTTTCTTCGCTTGGGCGGCACGAGAATTCTGGTAATCCCCTATTTCCTGCTCTGTCTTATAACAATTATAAGTTGGAGCGGGACCAACGTTCTCTAGCGAAGTATAACAAGCGAGTTCGGTCAATACATCCATATTATTATCTTGATTAAGGCATGACATGTCGCTACCTGGAGAGAGATAGAAGAAAACACCCAGCGTGCACTTTTACAAGATTAGATTGGTTATCATTTTATTTAGTCAGGATGTCTCCCACTGTTTTAGTCAAATCTTTCTTCAAACCCTAAAAGGAAAGACTAGCCGGGATTAATTACACGCTATAAGTTCGCTAATCTTTCGGCCAGGAAAGTGTCGGTACTTTGAGGGAGGTTCCCCGTGCTTTCGCACGGACCTAATTAAAGTAAACCTCGTTTTCTCAGGAGCGTAACCCCGTTAACACCTTTCTAGACACCTACTTGATCGGCTAATTGTAATGTGTAAAACTCTCCCAGGAGTAACTCTTACTCGTAGCGGATATCGGGATCCAACTATCTCATAGAAAGTATGCAATCTCATTGCAAATTTGAACACTTGAAATTCCCAATAATATTTTACCCCTAGCGTCCTATGACCTTGACGGAGGTCAACAAACCATAGGCCGCTAGTCAAGTTCTACCCGTCATTTCCTGATTGAATTAAACCCACCCGCACGACCCTTGACGGAGGTCAATAAGGCCGCACGACTACCCTAAAACAATCTGCATCATATGCATAAACAGATAAATACTAATTAGCTACCGCACACTATGCCTTGACGGAGGTCAACAAACGTAGCACGAATACTAAGTAGGACTTATCTGAAATGACGGAGGGCTACGACAGGTTTTTAAGAAAACCCTTTGCGTAATGAACTTGATATCGTTGTAGAATCGAGTGATTTTGAATGGAATGTTTTTGAGGCCTTTTCTAGTTTTGCTAAAAAGGTCACTCCCGGTGAAGGGATCATCGTCTCTTTTCTCATCGAATAAGGTGCAGGATATTTCATAAATATCACTATGCAAAGCAAAAACTATAGAAACAATCAAAAGACAAACAAAGTTTGTAGCATCTGCTAGTTTCGCTAAAGAGGTCACTCTTGGTGAAGGGATCTCGGCTCTTTCCTTATCGAATAAGGTGCTGGATGTTCTACAAGGAACACCGCTATGCAAAGCAAGAACTAGAGCTACCTGTTTTTGAGACAAGTTTCTACAACATCTTTAGGTTTCTTTTTAGTTTCATTAATCTCATTAATGAAGTCCCATATTATTATACTTCACAAGTATCACATTTGAAACGAAATTTGCAATATAACATATATCTCATATATATAATATGAACATTCGTCTCAAGCAGTAATATGATCTCATCATAAAATATTGCAGCAGAAGAAACATATATGAAATATTGGATATACTAGGAGGACCGTGTTTTAGTACGAGCCTGTATAAAACACGGATTCCACGGTCGAGATGAATAGCCAAACCTATATCCCTAGACCCCTACGAGAGCGGCAAGCAACACTGCCAATTCTAGGGTTAGGAGACCTGGTCTCGACTCCTCGAGATGGCCTCCCACTGGACCCCAGAACCCGGTTACTTGTGCTCCCTGCCTTGGGTCTACCTAATGAGGAAAAGTAAATAATATACAATGGTGACATCATCCTTAGCCCGGAAGTGCCCCAATAAAAGAATATTACATACAAATGAATTTTACATGAATGAAAAAGAAAAACTCTCATCTCACATAAAACCCCCGGTTATTCAGAACACGACGATCCAATATAACATATCACAGCAACACATAATATCTCATATCATCAACGTAAGCAAGTATGTGTATCCCGATTGTCGTAGATGTAAAGCAACGAAGCCGGCGATACACCACATACTACGCTTACGGTCACAGAAAAGAAAGTGTAAAACTACAACAGTTGGAATCCGCAACCTCCTTAGACATCGCATGCCTAACCAAATGAATTCCTTAGACATCGCATGCCTAACTATTATAAACCCCGCATTTTAGTCTCATTATCGAAAACTCTTTTCAATATCTAGTCGGGCAATTCAACAAGATTCCCGATATCATGATCGAATGCTCGTCGCAAACACCCCCGGATGCCGTGACGAAGTGCACTAAGGCGGAACACCGCTACCGCGAGCACCCGAACGGATGCTTTTGGCGACGGGGTTCTCCTACAGTCACTTGGTCGGGGCTATGGGGCATGGATATCTATTAAGTTTACCCGGCGAGTATCCGCGTACGCTATGTGATTGCGACGGACTTTTGATCGCATCAAAATCCTGTGGCAACCGATCATCTGAGACTAAACTGCTAGATTTATAACATTCAAATTAGTTATCTCATAACTACTTGTGGATTCCAAATATTGTATCACATTCCAGATAAATAGACAATGTTAAACTTTCCGATCGAATAATCAAACACCCAAGTTTTCCCAAATAGCTCAACACTTGAGCGGAGTTTAAAAGCATCTATCACATGCCACAGTACCAATGGTCCAGCCGTAGAAGGGTCAATCCAACGCCTCACATGTGGCAACGCCGTACTGCCACAAACCCTAAGATTTAGAGGCGGTTCACACGGTCACATAATTGAGTTAAGGTTTGTTGTCTTCTAGAGGGTCCACCGCGTTACTTGCACGACTTTCCAAAAGTTTCAAACTCGAGAAAAATCCAACTTTTGAAAATTTTCCGACAGGGGAAAAAGTGAGTTATTGATATCCGTTCGAACTTTTTAACACGTTCTAAAATTACCCAGAAAGAATTAAACGAAGTTAAATTATCCGATCGAATCAACGAGTCCCCAATACATCCCAGAAAACTCAACACTTGAGTAATAATTAAAATTTCCCAGAAGCAGTAGGTAACACATACGGATGTTATTGTTGGAAAAAGATACCCTAATTCTCAATTCTTGCCGTGGAACCGCCGCCAATACCCCTGTTTGGCCGCGGTTCCGCGGCGCTATAGTGGACTTAGGGTGTCGTTTTTCACAGGTCTCCATAAAATCACCTTCTTGATTTTCTGAGCATTTTTAATATGAAAAATGTCAACTTTTAAAATTTTTTCCAGAAACTAGGGTTTTACAGGTGTTCGGAGTTTGATCGGACTTTAAACTTCGTCTAGATTTCGTCTAAAACTCTAGCTTGGTTCTGATACCACTGTAGGGTTACTAGGCACTCTCACAAGGGTCTATAAGGCATCAACCATGCCCGATTTAAAATTTAGACGTGCCGAACAACCCTAACCAAGATCTTTAAACTAGAGATTAGGTGAAACAAAGCATGTTAAACAATTTAACATCTAAGACTTTGGGATTACAACCTTTGTAGTCCGGTCCTTCACTTCTAAAGCTCCTTGTTGAGGTCCCTTCACTGTGATCATCGAGTACCCGGACTCTAGAGAGGCTCCACGAAGAGAAAGATGCAATCTTGCTTCGGATCTTCGATAACAAAAATAATCTACCTTGAAGTTTCATTAACACAAGCTCTCACTTATAAATGAAGTGAACACCCTAATCTAAATGGCTAGGATAGATTAGGATGATGAAGTAGAAATTTAGCTCTCTTTTATTTTCTTAATCTCACTCATTTTCATCACATAAGAAAAACCTAGAAAGCTTTTCAAAAGCTCAAGGAAGAAGAAGAAGAATAGTAATCCTTTTGTGATGAATAATGAAAACTCATATATGAGGTTAGAAAATGCAACCATAGTTAAGAAAGAGAAGACTTAACCATTGTAGAGAATGAATCATAATTAAGGGTTTGGGTTTGGTTAAGGAAATATTTACACAAAATATCTTTACAAGAAAACAAAAGCAAAACTTCTAAAAGCTACTAGAAGGCTTAACCCTAATCCAAACCCTAACCATATTTAAACTCCACAAAACATGTTGCATTTGTAATCTTAACTTGTTACAATATTATATATCACATATATAATATTTATTGTAACAAAATAAAATAATACAATTAACATATACCGCATATATATCAATGTATTACCCGAGTGAGAAAAAGAAACTTTTAGTGAGCTTATATTAGTTAATGTAATTTAATATATCAAATATATAATTATACATTAAATTATCGAATCAACACTTGATCCGATAATCCGGCTATTTCACAAATAACCGACTAATATAATCTGTATCATTTCATCGAATCAACACTTGATCCGATGACCCGGCTATATCACATATACCCGGCCGATATCTCATATCGCGAAAATCTAATACGGTATCACATACACGTATTGTTCTCGGTCCCGCACATAACATATATGTGCTCCTACTCCGTTTTTCCTGAGTCAAGAAACCTCTGTGTAGGACTCTAAAGAATCGTCAATACGCCGGCAGTAGGTGATGATCATATCAAACACCCACAAGCTGCAAGCGGTCAGCTAAACGTAACAGCCACCCAGGTATTGAGCGATTAGAAGATCAACAAGCAAGCCTGTACTTTCTCCCATGAATCCAATCAGTAACACTCCCGTACAGTCCGGTCTCTTCTTCTGATATGTCGCATATCTCCCCTAAGGGTGGTAATCGTTAGACCCCAGTAGCTTGATAAGTCGTGTCGATATGAGGTCTATAACAGTTCGAGAAACTACTGATAACACTTATCAGTAAATCTCAGCAACCCTGGCTAGGGATTTCTAGTTAAAGCCAATCGAACACAGCGCAACATCAACTCCCTATACCGGGAGAGACGAATCCCCTCCTATCGCTCATTGCCTCCATGTGATTCGGGACTGTACCCAAAAGCCACCTTTTTGCATGCCCTCTTGGACGTGGTATGATGGAAATCAAAGCACAGTGGGAATCACACAAGACTCTATGACGATCTCGGGTCTACAGACTAATCTGTACCAGTGTCACCAGAGAACTGCCATTGTACGTGAGGTATAATACCATCTGGGAGTTCTCGGCGAGTCCGTCCAGTGTACCCAGTCTCCACTGAGCACCCGTACACCATCCTTGATATCAAACACCGATGGATATGTGATCATCCATCGCCCATCATATGGGTCAAGATGCGTATACGCTAGTCTACTCTGGTGTATCGATACCCTGTCTCGATACACCCTCGACTAGGAACAGTTATAGGATGTACTCGTTGACTACCGTGGCCCCACTAGTATGATCTCATCATAATCCCAGTAGTCGAGTACATATCCTAAGGGCTTTATCAACATGTAACATAGAGACAATCAGTGTACATGTTAAGATAAAGAGTAACCGGATAGCATACTATCATGTCGAGCAAGAAAGTCCTCCTTATATATGTCCCAGCATCCACTACTATATTCAACGCATGTACAGTAATAGCCTCTAGGGCATACATATAACTAACAAGAATGTCAAGAGCCTGGCTCTGTAATGATGATGGAAAAATCCATCAGAAAAAAATTAATTAAAATTAATTTTTTATGAATTAAAAAATTCTAGGATCTTCATGATCCATGAAAAAACTCTTAAGAGTTCTTCATCAGAGATTAAGAAATCTGCATGTGAGCAAAAGAGCAGAGCTCTCTGATTCATGGGCTAAGAAACCCCAAGAAAAGATCTCTTTAGATCTATGGGTTCATGAGAGCAAAGCTTTGCTAATGGAACCCTAAATGGGTTTTCTTTAGATCAAAGATCTATGAAGAGCAAGGCTCTGTTAATGGATACAACCCTAATTTATCAATTTTTTTAAAAAACTTTACCTAAGTTTTGATAGAGTTCTGACTCTTGAAAAGTTCTGAAGAGCAATGCTCTGAATAACAATTCTCAAGAAGAAGATGATAATCATCTAAGGGACCAAAGGTCCTATTTATAGGTATTGAACCACCTCTTCAACTTCTGAGTTGATCCAAGGGCTCAGATGTTGCCACCGCTGCACTCACGGGTGCGCCACATGAGCGCAATGGGGGGGTATTTGTTTCTCCCAATCAGAGCAAAGCTCTGTTTTAAAATTCAAAATTTAAAAATTGAAGCAACGCTTCAGATCCAGCGCTAGGCGCACTGCACGCCATGTGTCAAACACAGATACGCTAGCGCCAGGTGCGCTGCGCCCTAGGCAGCGCACTCCCAATCAGAGCAAAGCTCTGTTTTAAAATTCAAAATTCAAAAATTGAAGCAACGCTTCAGATCCAGCGCTAAGCGCGCTGCGCGCCACGTGTCAAACACGGATGCGCTAGCGCCAGGTGCGTTGCGCCCTAGGCAGTGCATCATGAGTGCACTGGCGCTGGGCGCGCTGCGCGCTACGTGTCAAACACGGGTGCCCTAGCGCAGGCTGCGCTGCGCTCTGAGCAGCGCACCACGTGCAAAGCACGGGTGCGCCAGCACTGGAATTAAAAATTCCCCACCGTTAGATCAAAAGATCTAATAATGATAAATTATTAATTAATCAGAATTATAATTCTGTTATGGAAAGATTTTTCCAATCTTGTTAAAAAAACATGAAGATTGCCTTCTGTAAAACAGAAACCCTAGGATCAAAGATCCAACGGTGGGGAAATATCCCCAAATCAATCAGAGAAAAATCTCTTCAACTTATTTAACAAATCAATTTGCCCTATATAAAGGCCCCAAGACTTCAAGTCTGATATAGAGAAACCCCCCTACAAACTTTGAGAAAACTCAAAAGAAAGAGAGCAAGCTCTTTCTTCAAGGTAAAAAGAATGATTCTTGAACAAAGAGATGAAATCATCTCATTAAAACAGAAGAATTATCTTCTTAAAAGATCATAGATCGACAAAAGACCAAGGTCTTTTATAAAAAGAGATCAAAAGATCTCATCATAAAAACAAAAGAAGTATTTACTTCATTCACAGATCATTGATCTACAAAGGCAAAGCCCTTTCAAAAGTAAGAACTGTGGTTTTTGAATCTTGAGGTAAAGCCTCCTTCAAAAAGAACATAAATTTGTTCACAAATCATAAATTTAAAGCGCAATGCTCTCATAAACTGGCGCAATGCGCTCATCATCTAGCGCTTAGCGCCAAGCGCGACACATGTCCTTTTCGTGTGCGCTACTTGACAGAAGCGCAATGCGCTCTTTAATTGGCCCAAAGCGCCTGGCGCGCCACGTGGCGCGCTGTCAGAACACACATTGTTCTGATGAATGCTATGCATTCAATACAAGACAAAAAGAATGTGTCAGGATCTAATGCTCAGCATTATTAAAAGGGCCAAGCCCAAATAAAGGCTCAATAGCCCAGAACAATAAAATGTTAAACATTTTAATCTTATTGGACTTAGCCCAATATTGGCCATAAGTCCTCAACTTATATTGAACTGAGCCTATCTGCTCACGAATATTTAACAGATCTCAGTCCCAAACTGGACTACAGATCCTTCAACAAACTCACACCGGTTCAAGGGTACATCTCTTTACTCCTCTAATATCTGTCGTTGTAATCCTTCAATGTCTTCAGAGAGGTGACGGGTCCCGACAACCACACATTTCACGGACTATGGGGTCCTTAAACTCATGGACTACGATATCTTTAAACTTCATAGACTACGATGCCTTTAAACTACGGACTGTGGGGTCTTTAAACTCATGGACTACGATGTCCTTAACCTGGACTGTGGGGTCCCTTTAAACCCACGGACTACGATGTCCTTAACCTGGACCGTAATGTCCTTAAACTAATATTGGACCGTAATGTCCTTAAACTAATCGACCGCAATGTCCCTAGACTAAACAATAGAGTTCAAATGCTCTATTGCTGGATCTAAACGAGCCCGTTAAGTTGATCTTAGTCTAAAAATTAGACTAACGTATCCTTAACAAATGTTTAAGTTGATCTTAGTCTCAAATGAGGCTAACGTATCTTTAAACACAACCCCCAAACCCAAATCTAAGACGATACGGATTTGGACTAATCCACGCCCTACGGGCGACAACATAAATTAGTCTCCGTATACAATCCATGGGCAACCACAAACAAAAAAAACACACACGACACGAAGTGACCATCTGGAGAAGGAGAAAGATGTTACCACGATGCGGTAGCGTAATTAACTGCAGGGGCTTACGCCTGCAGGGAAGAGCGTCCCCACAATCAAAAATGCCTCAAACGAGGGGGAATCTGACAAAGTCTGCTACACCGACCGCATCCGTTTAAACCTTCGATGCATGGTGCCATGAATCAACTTGGCATCTTCGGAGAGATGGATGGATAGCACCAAATAGCATCTGCCCCGAAATTCAGGCAAGACGCCCGCCGCGTCTTCGTCCGCGGCTTTCGGCGGGGAACAAGGAGCTTATGAAGTGAAGGACCGATCTACAAAGGTTGTATTTCTAGTTCACTTTGTTGTATATGGTTTACTATCGTTTCCATATAATATTCTAGTTAACGATTCTAGTTTAGAGTTCCTTGAAACGGCAAAATTTTGAAAATGGCATTGACGATGCCTCCCGAAACCTTGCTGCCGTCGATAGGAACCCTACATCCTTAACCTTGGACTGTGGGGTCCTTAAACCCATGGACTATGATGTCCTTAACCTCGGAATGTGGGGTCCTTTAAGCCCATGGACTATGATGTCCTTGACCTTAGACCGTAATGTCCTTAAACTAATAGACCGCAAAGTTCCTAAACTAAACAATAGAGCTCAAATGCTCTTTTGTTGGATCTAAACGATCCCGTTAAGTTTATCTTAGTCTAAAATTCGACTAACGTATCCTTAACAAATGTTTAAGTTGATCTTAGTCTCAAATGAGACTAACGTATCCTTAAACCCAACCCCAAACCCAAATCTAAGAAGAAACGGATTTGGACTAATCCACGCCCTACGGACGACAACATAAATTAGTCTCTGTATACAATCCACGGGCAACCAAAAACAAAACAAATACACACAACACGAAGTGACCATCTGGAGAAGGAGAAAGTGGTTACCGTGATGCGGTAGCGTAATTAACTGCAGGGGCTTGCGCCTACAGGGAAGAGCGTCCCCACAATTAAAAACCCCTCCAATGAGGGGGAATCTGACGAAGTCTGCTACATCAGCTGCATCCGTTTAAACCTTCGATACATGGTGTCATAAATCAACTTGGCATCTTTGGAGAGGTGAACGGATAGCACCAAATAGCATCTGCCTTCGAAATTCAGGCAAGACGAACCTACGCGGTCTCATCCCCGTTTTCGGCGGAGAACAGATTCTGGTACGCCCGGTGGGACCTTTTCCTCTTTCCACTCCACACTTCGTGTGTCGTGTTCGCGAATGAATCGCGGTTTAATATGGTTGCCCTTGGGTTTGAGGTATTAAGATTTGGTTTTGCTCCCGTGCAGAAAAAAGAACATTGATGGCCTCTAACTGCTCCAACTGCAACTGCAACTCCCGTTCCGCCTCATCTGGAGGAGTGACTTACGGGCCCCAAGTGGCCTCCCTGTTTAAGATGCCGGTGGAACAAGTGACCCAAGCCACCACTGGGCTATTCTTCGGGACCATGCTCTCACCCATGAACTTCAATGCCCCAATGCCGTTGCAGGAGGCCTCAAAGAAGTCGGTCTTTGATCGGCTTATAACTACTGTGGCCCCTCTCAACGGGTCGCCCAACTCCACTGTCTCAGTTTTCAACAGACTGGGCCAAAGCTCCAACGGGCCCATGAAGAAGCCCGCAATATCAGAAGGGGTTATCCCGAAAAGGATAGCTATTCTTGGTTCTGAAGTCATCAAAGCGGCTTCTCCTGCCAAAGGGTTGGTCTTCATAAGACTGGCCGTTATAACTCCCCATCTAAGTGAAGTCGCTAAGGTTGCTTCCCCCACTCGAAAGTCTGCCTTCGACAGGCTGGCCATTCCCTCTCAATGGACGTCAGTCATCAACAGGCTCGCACCAGCAATAACCCTTCACTAAGAGATGGGGCGTGATGAAACCACCCCCATAGCTAAGCTAGTCCCGGCCGCACGACATGCTCGACGTCGCTACTGGCACTGAGTGAGGAAAGCTGGGGGCAATTCCCCTTCCGGATTGACTCGCCAGCTCCAATGGTGGAAGTCGACGCTGCTGTTCCAACTGGGAACAGCTTTGAACTACTTAACAAGGTGCGCAGGAATTCGCCAACTGCTATGCTGAAAAGATCTCCTCCACCTTTGGAGAATACCCCAAAGGCGAAGCTAGAGCAGCCCCCTCAACGGCTGTCCTCCAAAATTTACAAGGTTTGGTGTCAAGTCCAAGACTTGATAATTAATCCAGATTACTCCCGCCGACAGAAAAAGATGAAGGTTCGGCAAGAAAAGGATCACCCTGTCAAGCCACAGAAGGCGACGGCTACTTGGGTGCCCACTGCAACGGCCCCCTCAAATTCAACCGCCCATAAGAGGAGAAGGCCGGAGAAAATTCCCATGTCTGCGACAAATGTCAAGGGCACTGTGCCTGAATGCCTAAAGTCTGGGGGCATGGTGGTGCATACCGTCTATATGGCATCCGGAAAAGAGGATAGCCGTATCTCTACAGGTCATCGACCACTTACACGATCAGTGACTAAGGCTCAAGAGCAACATCAACAAAAGCTCCAAGAGATGTTAACAGCTATGGCCGCACTTACGGGACCGAAAGAAGGCCCGGAGACATCCTCGGAGCAGCGCCGTAAGCAGGAAACTGATGCCGAATTCCTTCGGAGAATGCTTAAGAAGAAGGACAAAGAGGCCGCGGAACAAGCGGCCAATATAAAACAAATGGCCGTTCTATTCCAGGATATGGTGGGCATGATGATCCAGCCAGACCCTCCAGCCGAGGATCCTCCGGTAATAATTGAAGATGATAGAGGAGAAACATCATATCCTCTGCTGGCTCTGTCAACAGCCAAGGATGAGGCAGTCTCCAAAGCTGCCCTTGATGATTACATCAGCAGATATGAGTTCACCAGGCAAATGAAGTGGCTGGGCAAATTGTTAAAACTGGACGACCCTATCCGAGTTGGTATGACCAAATAAAGTACCCGCCGGAATACACGATCCCCAAATTCCACGTATATAAGGGGACTGGAAATCCGCATCAGCATGTCACTCAATTTAGGGCTCTGTGCGGCAACACCAGAGGTGACGATAAGCTACTGCTTCGCCAATTCGTTGGCAGCTTGTCAGAGACGGCATTTGAGTGGTATTCCGAGCTCCCGAATGACCCCGTTAAGACATTTGCAGAGATGGAGTTGCTATTCACCCAACGTTTCGCAAGCGCTAGCGAACGCACCCCAATCACGGCATTGATCAATGCCAAGGTGAAGCTTGGAGAAACGTGGGTTCAGTATGCAATACAGTGGCGGAATCTATGGTCGAAGTACGAACAGCGCATCGAAGAGGCTCCTGTGGTAGGCATGTTCATGGGAACCCTCGATCCGTAGGCGACCATATCCCAATTCATGATGTTCTTCAAACCGACCACCTTCCAGGCCATGATTGACAAGTTGGCCCAAATGGACCAGATGGGCCACAAGCCTTCCTCTTCGAAGCCGGAGCCACAGAATGAAAAAGGGAAAGGGAAAGCGACCTTCGTCGCCAATGCTCAACAGCAGCCCAATGGCCCAAAACTAACTGATCGCCTAGACGGGAGACGGTGATTCTTTAATGAGAAAATGAAGCGTTCTTATTCGTTTCCCCGGGACAAAATGAGGAGATTGTTTGAACTGGCGGTGTGCAACATGCTCATCAATTTGCCGAATCCAAAACGCCCATTGCAACCCGGTGAGGCTAATAATCCCAATTATTTCCCCTATCACCAAGCGATAGGCCATCCAATCGAAAATTACTTCATCTTCAAAGGCTGGATTGAAGACCAATACCAACAGGGCAAATTCGCATTGTCCGAGAATTGGAGAGTAAGCCCTGCCTCAGCCGCACGCTCTCAAAAAGGCGGACACACCGGGGGCATCGTGCTCTTTTGTCGAAGAAGCCCCATGGGAGGTCGCTCTTTCAACCAAGACGAAAAGAATGCTGGGGAATCTCCAAACATGCCCGGCAATCAGATGGAAAAATGAACTAGAACCCGAGATCATCGAGAGAATGCTGAAGCCATGCCCAACTCCAAAAATTGATGGTGATAGTCAAAGCGCACATACCCAGCTGTCAAGGTCTTCGAAGAAGAAGAAGACGACCAAAAAGCCAGTGAAGTCTGGTGACAAGCACACGGACCTGCAAAAATATATCGACGCGCTGGAAGAATATAACCAGAAAGCGCGAACCCCGGTTACACTGCAAGAGTTTCTCAGCTACGTCCTTGAGGACGGAGATGATGACAATGGAGAAGACTCGTCGAATGAACCTGAGGATTACGTAGCAAGCTGCTATGTGATCTCTCACTCGTTGATAAACGGTAAAGAAACTACCGACGCAAGGAAACTAGGGGCAGATCCTGAGCCGAAACTTCTAGAAACATCAGACGAAATGATTGACGCATTCCTAAACGATGCTCTTCTGGAAAGCAAAGCTGATCGAGAGCGCGAAATAGCCATATTTGAAAAGGCCAAAAGCCGGCGACTGGACGAAAGGGTTGAAACACTCCCACCAGATTAAAGTACGTCCGCCGCAAATAAAGAAAGTTCAAGACAAGGGAAAGGTTTGCCAGAGCCCTGTCAATGGGAATGAAATTGCCCTCGTTCAGAGGAAATTATCCTGGCGATATACATCTTGATGAAGCGGACGTATAACCTAACTTCTGCTTATATCATCAGAAGATCGCACACCCTATTGAGGAATGTAACGCCTTTAAAAATTGGTGGCAAGGGTATGTCGCTCATAGGCAGCACTTTAAGAGGATGAAGTGTGAAGCTCGTCGACAGCAGAAAAATGCGACAGACGAACGAGGAAGAGCTGCTGGTAACTGTCACATGGTTGATAGCAGGGGATCGCAAGTTCTCACCTTCGGGAGTGATTCTGATGAAGAAATTGCTCTTGGCCCTCTCTTCAAAGAATCCACCTCAGGAAAAGAGGAAGAACCGAAAAGCTGTGAGAACATTCAGCTGCGCAATCGCATATTACCTGAAAAGAATCTCGGACCCGCAAACAAGGGGTTGAACAAAAAGGATAAGGGAAAAGAAAAGGTCCCTGAGGATATCACACTCGATGACCAAGCCGTCGAAGAGCTGACAGCCGAGGATCCACCTAAGAAAAACAAAGTGGATTACAATGTTCTGGCACACCTGAGGAAGATACCATCACAGCTAAGCATTCTCGACGCCCTTCTGCTATCCAAAGTAGCGAGAGATTCTTTGATCAAGGCACTACAAGAGCCCGAGCAGTTCCAAGCTTTCCTTGCCAAAGAAAAGATGAAGGGCGAGCTGGAAGAAGTGCACACAGTCGATATTACCTTCGGCGATGAAGATCTCCTCCTCGGGATGTACGAGCATAACCGTCCTCTTTATGTCTCCGGATACTGTCATGATATCAAGATAGGTGAAATCTTGGTTGACATCGGGTCCTCTGTCAATCTCCTCAATGTGAGAGTGTTGAAGGAAATCTGCATGAGCATTCAACACCTCGCTCATGATAAAATCACCATCTCCGGGTTCGACTCCCAGTCATCACGGACGCCCGGGTCTGTAATATTGACATTACGCTTTGGGCTGCTTGTCACGGATATCAAGTTTCATGTCATTGACGCCAAGACTTGTTACAACGCTTTGCTCGGCAGGCCTTGGATACACGAGTACAACATCATCCCTTCTACACAACATCAGTGTATGAAGTATTTCAAGGATGGTCTCGAGTATACTGTGACAAGGGAACTAAACCCATTCTCCGTGAATGAAGTCCGAAAGTACGAGAATGCAAAGTACTTTCTGTCAGACTTTGAAGACACGGAAAGGTTCCATAAACCAAAGAACAAGGCTATCACCACCATTCCGGTCTTCGGGAGTGATACCGAGGAGGAAGAAGAGATAGTCTATTCAGGGCCACCCCAATGCAACAAGCCGAGACTGTCCACCCCTATGTTGATCTTCGGCAGCGACTCGGAAGATGAGGTCAATGCCGTATTCTCTGCTCGGCCATCGATACAAGCCTTTGCTGACAAAGATCAAAGCTTGCAGATCACCATGGTTCTGCGATAGCATTACAAAGAGCTCGACGCGCTTGATACCTATAGTGTGCAAGAGCTGCAGACATTCTACGTCCCTCCCAGGCAAAGAGATGAAAAAGCGATCCTCTTTTATCGGTCAAAGGAAACCAAAGTGGAGAAAGAAATTTGGCACGGCGCCGATTCTGCACTTGACATGCTCAAGCCTATCCGTCTGCCCAGATAATACACAGAAAGCTTAAAAAGGCTATTAAGGCGCCAAGGTTTACCCCTTAAGCAGACCGCTCGACAAGCTCATTTCTACAACAGGATCCGGAACGTCCCCGGAACTCAGCGAAAATTGCCCAACGGGAGAATGGAAGCGATCGGGCTTGGATATATCCAATCCAAGAAACGGGGAAGATTTCATGGCTGCTATATCATACATGACTTCGATGAAGAAGGTGATGCTCTGTGGGAAGATGCAAACCCTGAACCAAAACGAGGTCTTGCCGTGAAAATGCCAAGTCTGTCGTTCGAAGAACAGATGGACAAGCTAATAAGGGAAGCGGTTCAAAAGGTCAGGGATGATCATAGCTGCGAAATGGCAATCTACGAGAAAGCCAAGACACAGTGCCTCCTTCAACAGGCTGCGGAAAATGAAAATGCTCTTCATCGTCAACCCGTCATACAAAAGACTCGGCGCAGAGGCAAAAATAACAAAGAACGGAAAAAACGTTCAACAGTAGCGTAGCGGGTCTGAGAAGCCATGTGAGCGAGAATCGAGCAGCCGGGATCCATCTCTTATAAAGAAGATGGGTCGAACATACTCTTTTCCCCAAGACAAGATACAGAAGATATTCGATCTTGTCATAAAACATCAGATGATGACGCTTCCGGAGTCCAAGCACCCCGAGCAAGAAGGCGAGGCCTCTCACCTAGACTATTGCTCCTATCACTGGGCAATAGGACATCCCCTCAAAGACTGCTTTACATTCAAAGACTGGGTAGAAGACCAGTATCAGCAACGCAGGTTCGTTCTATCCAGCAGTTGGAAGGTAATCCCACCACAGAAGCATGAACCGAAAGCAACGTATGCGGCGGGAGTAGAACCAAACCAACATCGGTCTTGGAAGCGATCTCGTACTTGTCATATGATAACGCTGTCAGAAGAAGAACCCGAGAATATGGATGATCTCCTCTGGTGCTTCGAAAACAATGAAGATGAGTTTGTCACGACCCGAAAGTACGGAACGTGACCGGCACTTAGATTACGAAGCGTTTAGAGGCACAACGTAATCTAAGTAAGCCGAAGCCCAGAAATCTAAACCATAAAAAGAAGAAGCAGAGGAAAACATGTAGAAAAAACAGGTTTAAAAGCAACATCCAATTTTCTCAAAAATTTCGGCAGAGTCTCCTTTGTAAAAACTGGCCCCAAACGGGTACAAACAAGAATAATATATATACAAACAATAAAAACCATCCCCAAACGGGAGCTAGCTTTACGCCAACAGGCGGAAACAACCACATCAATGCACAATAGTATACAACGCCAAAAGGCGAAGCTCAAAACTCAAAAGAAAACAAAACCACCAGATATCATAATAATACAAGCGCGACTCTAAGGTCGAAACAAAAAAATGGTCCAGTAAACTATCAAGTAATACAAGTTTGGTTGATGGAGCATTCTAGATACAAATGAAATAATAAAAGTACAATGGCGGTCCAGATACAAGTGAACCAACCTACCGTGCAAATCACCCGGAATGAAATGATATGCCAGCAAGCTGCCAGGAAAACCTGTATATCGAACCTGTAATAAAATTTGGCACAACGGAGGTGAGTTGCCAACTAGTGAGTAGAAGATATCTGTGAAAAGAAATCGAATGCACAACGCTATCCTAGGTCATAATAATATACTAATATACTACTAGTCATCAAGTAAGACAGGATAATACTCTACGTGTAAGTGCAAATGCTCCGTGCTCGTATCAGTGCCTCATATAGTACTATGTCATGTGAATGAGTATGCATGCACCATGAATGTAAAATAATCAATCCTGAAATCTAGATATATCTGTATAAAGAATCTTTAGCTTTTATCATGGTAAAGTGTGTATAGAAATCTGAAATATCAACGATGAAATCCATGGAAATCCGTGTCAAGTATCGACACAAAACATGTAAATCTCAAGTCTCAATACTTCATAATCTCAATATCTCATAGTCTCAATATCTCGGGCTCCGTCAGTCCGGATCGGCCCATATCATTAAATCTCACGACAACGGTCGGTAACCTCCGGATATCCGCCACGCCAGACATCACCGGTAGGTAGCCTTCCCCTGCCAGGCCTATCGTCTACAACTCGATCTTCTTGCCCCGGGATACCATACCGGGCCCACCATGTACCCGAGACGGTTCATCCACTCCTCGAATCGGGTCTCGAAATCCAACAGAAAACATGAAATCTCATGGTGGACGACACATACATCACGAGAAAACCGCATCTTATGTTTTAAAAAGAGAAGAGGAGAGAGAGAGAGAGAGAAGTTTTTATATATTCTTGCGGTTTTCCCCAAAAATCCAGAAATCTCATAGAAATCCAAAATCCCAAAATCATGAGAAGTATATGATAAGTGTCGGCATATGCCCCATAATACTGCATGATAACATGAAAATGCGAATGCATGAAATGTCTAAGTAATAAATACCATATCTATACTAACACCAGAGAGTAATCACAATATTATATCGATCTAGCTGTTAGCTGATTGTATCAATAAAAGATAATATGATCTAAAGTGTACGTGACATAGCAATTACCGATGATGATGTGTGTGAACCGGCAAATAAGTGTGCGTGGAATATGCGCATCATCGGTAATGGTGCTGGTGTCCTAACAGGCAAAGTTTTATTCTGATTATAGAAACATATGAATGAACATGTACCATTATGATTACGGTATGAATGTAAAGACGGATGTGTAATAACCACCCATCTGTGATATACAAATATAACTACAACTATATGACTCGAGACTAAACTAGTGTCCATCTAACCTCCTAAGAAACTAAACCTAAGAAACTAGTCAATAAGAATTAAGAGTCCACCTAAGGTCAGAATCCATATCTCTAATAGTCGGCGATCTAGCCTCAATAACGTCATGTACATAGTACGGCTTCCTCGAATCAAGAGTGCGGATCAATCATCATATCTATGCCTCGTACGGTAAAATCCATCGTATGGCATCCCAATATCGGGGTATGGATCAAGTATCACCTACGTGTCTCATCATTCGTATAATATCATCAACAACACATATCAAGATCAAGGTGCTATACTGTAATCGCATACATCAATCATATATCATTGTCAGCATAAATATACATCGTTAATTTATCCTCAGAAATATCATGTCATATGTATCATATTATGATTAAGTCACACTTAGATCATATCGTAATCAAGTCACACCTATATGATATCGTAATCAAGTCACACATATATGATATCGAAATCAAGTCACACCTATATGATGTCGTAATCAAGTCACATATATACGATATCATATCAGAATTTCAGGCACAGGTTACGGTCCGGGTTCTATTTAAAGTCCCATATACTTCAATATCATCACCATCCTTTATTATTGTTCATGTACACAAATCCATTATCTCATTTTCTAATGATCCGCTAATATCATAACACGACTGTATACCCAAGAATCACAGCATCAGCCCAGTTATATTGTTTCATCCCCGTGTATCATGTCACATCCTTGTATCACATATACGTATTGTGTGTATATATATACCTACACCTAGTCCTATATATATATACATATACATGTATACACCACGTCGTGTCTCAGTGTGTGCGTGTGCGTGTGCGTGTATCTACCTGAAACCTACGAATCTCCTCCATGATATTCATCCTTGGGTAAGGTCTTCCTAAATCAATCTAGTCCAACCTAAGGTCACTACTAGGGTCCTACTCACCGAAATTCTAAGGTCACGTCTGGCTTCCTAAAGACAATAAGTACCTATTCCTATTCTACGTTTGCGGGGGTGCTAAACGCCATCCACCCGACTTCCCCCCGTAGATACACATCTACTCACCTGGTCTTTGTCAGCCGAAGACGATGTCGCCCTCCTCTTCTTCCTCGTCCGAAGTCCACGTAAGGGTACCTATATCCAAACACATATAATATCGTAAACTGAATCACAGACAAACCCAAAACGATGCACGAAACGCGCATAGGTTAAAACCTATGTCCCGTTCGCGCAAAAGAACCAAATATCGCTCGATATCGACGTACAAACGCCGATTGATCAAGATAAACATCAACAAACAACTCATAGTTTTAAAACTCAGCACTTATAATACAAAACATGATTTAATTCATCGAAACCCTAAAAGTCGATCAGATCGTCCGATTTCGAAAAACCCGAAAACTCCAATTTACCGTTTTACTTTAAAACTCGATATTTAAAAGAAACTAATGGTCATAATATTCATTAAATAACCTAACTAGATTATAGAAACCATTACCATAATTTTAACACCCTAATTTACATTTGTTTGAAAGTTCTAGTTTGCAAACTTGCCCGATTTCGATATTTTAAAGCAAAATTTCACAACATCACAACTAAACATGATTTTACATAAATTAACTTACTAAACTACAATTCATGATGATAATAGTATAATGAAAGCATAAATTATATTTAACTCTCATTTATTTAAGAATTTCCAAAAACTAGTTAGCAAAAATAAAAAATAGCATTTTTATTAGTATTTTTCAATTATCAAAAGAAACTAGTTACCAAATTAAGTTTTTCATTCCACTAACAAGTTAATACCCTCTTTAAAACCACAATCTAGTGTTTCAAATATTAATTGGAATTTTATCTCACCAATATATACAACTTATAGAAATCTAGTTTGCAAAATTGGTTTAATTTAAACAAATTTGGATAACAATTTACAATACATCATCCATACAAGATTTTCCACTTCTAAAAATGTTAAACTACAAAATATAACCCTACTTAATTAGTAAAAACCATAACTTGATTTTTCAAACCCTAACTTGAATTTTTAAAACTTGTAGATAGAAATTATTTATTAAATATAATTATGCTTAAATAAAACATCTAATAACAATAAATCAAAAGAAGAAAATTTATACCTCCACAATATGAAATCCAAACATGAAAATAAGCCTCCAAAATTAATGCTTTCCATCTCCAAAATCCATGTAAAGATGAGCAAAGAATAGAGGGTAGGAATTTATTAGGATTTTGTGGATTTTTTATTGAATTTTTGATGATTTTTGATGATTTTTAATGCAAAAATGATGGGGGGAAATTTTGGGGCTGCCCATGGAGGTGAGGCCGGCCATGAGGTGAGGAAAAGAGAGGAGAGTGAGAAAAGGTGAAGAAAAGTGTAAGGTTTCACAAAAATATCATACAATTAAGTCTTTTCATGAATTTATTTAAAAATTCTTTATTTTCTTCACTCCATTTGATCTAGAATGGTCTAGAACCATGGATAAATTTGAAAATAAATTTTGTATGAAACACACTAGATTCTAATATGCAATGGTTCATTTTTACAAATTAAACCCATTCAAATTTGTAATTTACACTAATTTAGTGTATAAATAAAGCTTATGTTAATATTTAAAATAATTAACTTAGGAAAAATATTTAATTAAACTAAAAATTTATAAGTGACTAAATAAACACCATTTACTAGTAATAACATAATTAAAATAGGTATTTTTAAATTTATAGTGAAAAATAATTACGGTTTAGTTTTATGAAAACTACATTTTACTTTACGGAAAATTATAAAATTCACTTAAACGATTTTATTTAGTTAATTAATTATTTAATTATTTTTAAAACGTTACAATCTTCCCCCGTTTAAGAAATTCGGTCCCCGAATTTAAATTAAAACTCCCCCCAATTACTAAAACATTCAGCAAACCACTCAAATCGTCGGGGCTCCGAAATCATCAATACATGAAACATGTTTTTAGCACGATACAAGCGCATGAAAAATAAGTACGTAACTCAAAATCATAACTCTGTCAAACATAACACAATCATCGGAGTTATGGCGAAAATAAAATATCAAAACCCAATACGAAAACCAACATAATATACATCAAAACTACAACTTATATATAGTACGCATCATAGTAAAACCGTCCAAATATCTGGATAAAGAAGCATGCAAGAACCCCTTTTGAAAATCGCCGTGTGATGCACGTGTCACGACATAAGTAGCGGACATTTATTTTAAAAAAAATAGCTATATATATATATATATCTTTTACTTAACATACACGTCCCGCCTGGTTACCAAATCAATAGTGATGATTAATAAAACATACTGCTCAAATTGAAATCAATCCCAATCATATCATAAAAATATCATGTGCGACCGGTGCGCACTGAAATCACAACCAAATACAGATACCACGAATACACATAAAAACAACTAAGTGCAACAGGTGTGTACCAAAAACATCTGTCAAGTGCAACGGACGTGCATGACTCAATATCAGGTGCATCTAATCTGCACAAAACCCCGATTTAGTGCATCTGGTGTGCACAAAATTGCATCAAGTGCGCAAGAATCTCAATCAGGTGCATATGGTGCACAAAAACATACACCGAATATCAAAATCGAAATTACAGTACGAAAGTGCATGAAAACTAGGTCGAAGCATATGTCAAAATCATGTGTAACCATATGAACGAAATCAAATCAAAATCTCAAAATATATTAAAACCAAATCAAGTGCACTGGGTACGTACTAAACAACATCAATACCACTGATATATGAAACACAAATAGAATGTAATGAAGGTACACATAGAAAATACCGTAGAACAAAGTTCTCAAGATACCAAAATCCAATCAAAGGAAATATGAAATTCAAATCACCAAATCACAACCATAAACACTATCGTCAATGTGCACCTCTTTCCCCCCTTTCCTCTGGTGTCGACTGCTTCGAACTCGTCTCTTCTTGGGTGTGCTGACTGCGCTACCAACGGCAATACTCATATCTAGAGTCTCCCACGTAGTCGATCCCTTCACCTGATATCCGGACTACATTAAACTTTTCGATCGATCCATCAAAATCCTATAATTCCCCGAGAGCTCAACACTCAAGTACAGTTTAAAAATATCCAGTACATACCCCAGCATCAATGGTCCAGCCATAGAAGGGTAAACCCAAGCCTCACTAATGGCACCGCGGAACTGCCGTCAACCCTAAGGTTCAAGGGCGTTCTCGTGGTCATTATGTCGAGTTAGGGTTTCATTCTTCTAGAGGGTCCATCGAAATACCTGCATGTTCTTCCGAATACCTTAAACTTGGGAAAATGGTTTTTTTGATAATCGTTCGAACCCTTTAACTTCGCCTGGACACCATGTCAATACCCTTCGTCCGCACGCTAAACAATGCTCCAATCCTCAAGAATGAACGATACCCTAATGGTTATCGCATTCGAGCCGCAGCTCCCCCTGCCCGTGTGCCCGTGGTAACAGAAACCACCCTCCGATATCGACGAAGATTGATCAAGGAACGAATGAAATGCGGTGCAAACAAATGTACATCCTAAGGCTACTTAAGAAGAGTAGTGTATCGTAAGTATGCCGCGGATCATACCCACGGTACGTCACTCAACCTAAGTCGCCTACTCCATCAACCAAGGGTCACCTAGACTTATACAAGGTTAAACCTAGCGCTCTGATACCAACTTTGTCACGACCTGAAAGTACGGAATGTGACCGGCACTTAGATTACGAAGCGTCTAGAGGCACAACGTAATCTAAGTAAGCCGAAGCCCAGAAATCTAAACCATAAAAAGAAGAAGCAGAGGAAAACATGTAAAAAAAAAAACAGGTTTAAAAGCAACATCCAATTTTCTCAAAAATTTCGGCAGAGTCTCCTTTGTAAAAACTGGCCCCAAACGGGTACAAACAAGAATAATATATATACAAACAATAAAAAGCATCCCTAAACGGGAGCTAGCTCTACGCCAACAGGTGGAAACAACCACATCAATGCACAATAGTATACAACGCCAAAGGGCGAAGCTCAAAATTCAAAAGAAAACAAAACCACTCGATATCATAATAATACAAGCGCGACTCTAAGGTCGAAACAAAAAAATGGTTCAGTAAACTATCAAGTAATACAAGTTTGGTTGATGGAGCTTTCTAGATACAAATGAAATAATAAAAATACAATGGCGGTCTAGATACAAGTGAACCAACCTACCCTGCAAATCACCCGGAATGAAATGATGTGCCAGCAAGCTGCCAGGAAAACCTGTATATCGAACCTGTAGTAAAATTTGGCACAACGGGGGTGAGTTGCCAACTCGTGAGTAGAAGATATCTGCGAAAAGAAATCGAATGCACAACGCTATCCTAGGTCATAATATTATACTAATATACTTCTAGTCATCAAGTAAGACAGGATAATACGCTACGTGTAAGTGCAAATTCTCCGTGCTCGTATCAGTGCCTCATATAGTACTATGTCATGTGAATGAGTATGCATGCACCATGAATGTAAAATAACCAATCCTGAAATCTAGATATATCTGTATAAAAAATCTTTAGCTTTTATCATGGTAAAATGTGTATAGAAATCTGAAATATCAACGATGAAATCCATGGAAATCCGTGTCAAGCATCGACACAAAACATGTAAATCTCAAGTCTCAATACTTCATAATCTCAATATCTCATAGTCTCAATATCTCGGGCTCCGTCAGTCCGGATCGGCCCATATCATTAAATCTCACGACAACGGTCGGTATCCTCCGGATATCCGCCACGCCAGACATCACCGGTAGGTAGCCTTCCCCTGCCAGGCCTATCGTCTACAACTCGATCTTCTTGCCCCGGGGTACCATACCGGGCCCACCATGTACCCGAGACGGTTCATCCACTCCTCGAATCGGGTCTCGAAATCCAACAGAAAACATGAAATCTCATGGTGGACGACACATACATCACGAGAAAACCGCATCTTATGTTTTAAAAAGAGAAGAGGAGAGAGAGAGAGAGAAGTTTTTATATATTCTTGCGGTTTTCCCCAAAAATCCAGAAATCTCATAGAAATCCAAAATCCCAAAATCATGAGAAGTATATGATAAGTGTCGGCATATGCCCCATAATACTGCATGATAACATGAAAATGCGAATGCATTAAATGTCTAAGTAATAAATACCATATCTATACTAACACCAGAGAGTAATCACAATATTATATCGATCTAGCTGTTAGCTGATTGTATCAATAAAAGATAATATGATCTAAAGTGTACGTGACATAGCAATTACCGATGATGATGTGTGTGAGCCGGCAAATAAGTGTGCGTGGAATATGCGCATCATCGGTAATGGTGCTGGTGTCCTAACAGGCAAAGTTTTATTCTGATTATAGAAACATATGAATGAACATGCACCATTATTATTACGGTATGAATGTAAAGACGGATGTGTAATAACCACTCATCTGTGATATACAAGTATAACTACAACTATATGACTCGAGACTAAACTAGTGTCCATCTAAGCTCCTAAGAAACTAAACCTAAGAAACTAGTCAATAAGAATTAAGAGTCCACCTAAGGTCTGAATCCATATCTCTAATAGTCGGCGATCTAGCCTCAATAACGTCACGTACATAGTACGGCTTCCTCGAATCAAGAGTGCGGATCAATCATCATATCTATGCCTCGTACGGTAAAATCCATCGTACGGCATCCCGATATTGGGGTACGGGTCAAGTATCACCTACGTGTCTCATCATTCGTATAATATCATCAACAACACATGTCAAGATCAAGGTGCTATACTGTAATCGCATACATCAATCATATATCATTGTCAGCATAAATATACATCGTTAATTTATCCTCAGAAATATCATGTCATATGTATCATATTATGATTAAGTCACACTTAGATCATATCGTAATCAAGTCACACCTATATGATATCGTAATCAAGTCACACATATATGATATCGAAATCAAGTCACACCTATATGATGTCGTAATCAAGTTACATCAATATGATATCATATCAGAATTTCATGCACAGGTTACGGTCCGGGTTCTATTTAAAGTCCCATTACTTCAATATCATCACCATCATTTATTATTGTTCAGGTACACAAATCCATTATCTCATTTTCTAATGATCCGCTAATATCATAATACGACTGTATAGCCAATAATCACGGCATCGGCCCAGTTATATTGTTTCATCCCCGTGTATCATGTCACATCCTTGTATCACATATACGTATTGTGTGTATATATATACCTACACCTAGTCCTATATATATATACACATACATGTATACACCACGTCGAGTCTCAGTGTGTGCGTGTGCGTGTATCTACCTGAAACCTACGAATCTCCTCCATGATATTCATCCTTGGGTAAGGTCTTCCTAAATCAATCTAGTCCAACCTAAGGTCACTACTAGAGTCCTACTCACCGAAATTCTAAGGTCACGTCTGGCTTCCTAAAGACAATAAGTACCTATTCCTATTTTACGTTTGCGGGGGTGCTAAACGCCATCCACCCGACTTCCCCCCGTAGATACACATCTACTCACCTGGTCTTTGTCAGCCGAAGACGATGTCGCCCTCCTCTTCTTCCTCGTCCGAAGTCCACGTGAGGGTACCTATACGCAAGCACATATAATATCGTAAACTGAATCACAGATAAACCCAAAACGATGCACGAAACGCGCATAGGTTAAAACCTATGTCCCGTTCGCGCAAAAGAACCAAATATCGCTCGATATCGACGTACAAACGCCGATTGATCAAGATAAACATCAACAAACAACTCATAGTTTTAAAACTCAGCACTTATAATACAAAACATGATTTAATTCATCGAAACCCTAAAAGTCGATCAGATCGTCCGATTTCGAAAAACCCGAAAACTCCAATTTACCGTTTTACTTTAAAACTCGATATTTAAAAGAAACTAATGGTCATAATATTCATTAAATAACCTAACTAGATTATAGAAACCATTACCATAATTTTAACACCCTAATTTACATTTGTTTGAAAGTTCTAGTTTGCAAACTTGCCCGATTTCGATATTTTAAAGCAAAATTTCACAACATCACAACTAAACATGATTTTACATGAATTAACTTACTAAACTACAATTCATGATGATAATAGTATAATGAAAGCATAAATTATATTTAACTCTCATTTATTTAAGAATTTCCAAAAACTAGTTAGCAAAAATAAAAAATAGCATTTTTATTAGTATTTTTCAATTATCAAAAGAAACTAGTTACCAAATTAAGTTTTTCATTCCACTAACAAGTTAATATACTCTTTAAAACCACAATCTAGTGTTTCAAACATTAATTGGAATTTTATCTCACCAATATATACAACTTATAGAAATCTAGTTTGCAAAAATGGTTTAATTTAAACAATTTTGGATAACAATTTACAATACATCATCCATACAAGATTTTCCACTTCTAAAAATGTTAAACTGCAAAATATAACCCTACTTAATTAGTAAAAACCATAACTTTATTTTTCAAATCCTAACTTGAATTTTTAAAACTTGTAGATAGAAATTATTTATTAAATCTAATTATGCTTAAATGAAATATCTAATAACAATAAATCAAAAGAAGAAGATTTATACCTCCACAACATGAAATCCAAACATGAAAATAAGCCTCCAAAATTAATGCTTTCCATCTCCAAAATCCATGTAAAGATGAGCAAAGAATAGAGGGTAGGAATTTATTAGGATTTTGTGGATTTTTTATTGAATTTTTGATGATTTTTGATGATTTTTAATGCAAAAATGATGGGGGGAAAATTTTGGGGCTGCCCATGGAGGTGAGGCCGGCCATAAGGTGAGGAAAAGAGAGGAGAGTGAGAAAAAATGAAGAAAAGTGTAGAAGGTTTCACAAAAATATCATACAATTAAGTCTTTTCATGAATTTATTTAAAAATTCTTTATTTTCTTTACTCCATTTGACCTAGAATGGTCTAGAACCATGGATAAATTTGAAAATAAATTTTGTTTGAAACACACTAGATTCTAATATGCAATGGTTCATTTTTACAAATTAAACCCATTCAAATTTGTAATTTACACTAATTTAGTGTATAAATAAATCTTATGTTAATATTTAAAATAATTAATTTAGGAAAAATATTTAATTAAACTAAAAATTTATAAGTGACTAAATAAACACCATTTACTAGTAATAACATAATTAAAATAGGTATTTTTAAATTTATAGTGAAAAATAATTACGGTTTAGTTTTATGAAAACTACATTTTACTTTACCGAAAATTATAAAATTCACTTAAATGATTTTATTTAATTAATTAATTATTTAATTATTTTTAAAATGTTACAAAGTTGATCTCAGAATTTCCACTGGCGCCAAAAGAGCTGGAAGATGGGATACATACTACTGCAGACGACCTCAGAAAAATTGACTTGGGGACGACAAATGACCCGGGGCCGACATTCGTCAGTAAGCTTTTGTCTGAAGAATGGGTGGCTACGCTAAAAGACGTGCTCATGCAGTATAAAGATTGTTTTGTGTGGAACTATTCCGAGATGCCCGGATTGGATCAAGAAATAGCCGTCCACAAATTATCGATATCTATGGACGTCAAGCCGATCAAACAAGCACCGAGAAGAATGCGGCTCGAGCTTGAGATAAGAATCAATGCCGAGGTCAAGAAGCTAATCGACTCCGGCTTTATCCAAGAGGTTCAGTGTCCTGACTGGATCGCCAACATCGTCCCAGTAATGAAGAAAAATGGGACGGTACGCATATGTGTGGACTTTCGGGATCTCAACAAAGCTTGCCCGAACGACGACTTTCCAGTACCGGTTACTGAGCTGATGATAGATAATACGTTCACTCATGAAGTTTTCCCCTTCATGGACGGCTCATCAGGATACAATCAGATAAAGATGCATCCTGAAGACCAGAAGCATACCGCTTTCCGGACCCCTTTGGGCATATTTTGCTGCAAGGTTATGCCTTTCGGTTTAAAGAACGCCTGTGCCACCTATCAGAGGGCCATGACGAAGATTTTCGATGACCTCATACATGAAATTGTCGAATGCTATATTGACGACCTTGTAGTGAAAAGCAAATCATACGAGGAACATTTAGAACATCTGAAGATCATATTTCAGCGCCTTCGGAAATACAACTTGAAGATGAACCCTCTCAAATGCGCATTCGGAGTTTTCTCAGGCAAGTTCCTGGGATTCATCGTCCGACACTGAGGCATCGAGATAGACCCGTCGAAGATCAAGGCGATCATGGAAATTCCTTCACCAAGGACTCTCAAGCAACTGAGGTCTCTCCAAGGGAAGCTCGCGTATATCCAGCGGTTCATAGCTAACCTCTCTAGCAAGTGCCGCCCCTACAGTCACCTGATGAAGAAGGGAACCCTGTTTGTTTGGGATCGCAAATGCCAAAGCGCACTGGACGAAATCAAGCAATACTTGCAGAACCTGCCAGTGCTGACCGCTCCGGTTAAGGGAAAGCCTCTCATTCTGTATACAACCTCCCTTGAGGGTTCTCTAGGCGTATTATGGGCACAAGAAAATGACCAAGGGAAGGAGAGGGCCCTTTACTATTTAAGTCGAGTTCTTCTGGGGGTAGAAAATAATTACTCTCCCATCAAAAAACACTGCCTGGCGTTGATCTTCGCGATAACGAAGCTCAGACACTATGCATTGGCACATGAGGTCCATCTCATATCAAAAGTGGATCCTCTCAAATATTTGATGTCAAAGGCCATATTGACGGGACGGCTCGCTAAATCGGCCCTACTTTTGATGGAGTTCTCGATAACATACCGACCCCTCAAGGCAGTTAAAGGCCAGGCCATCGCTGATTTCCTCGTCGAGCATCCTATACCTGCCGACTCTCCCTTGAACTGCGAATTGCCAGACGAGTATGCGTTTGACACGATCGACGGGAAGAGAAGAGAAAATGACACCTGATGGGAACTATATTTTGATGGGGCATCTTCCATGAAAAAGCGCCAACAAAGCACCCCCAAATCAAATCCGGGGTGGGCCTCATCTTCGTGACTCTACAAGGAGGGATAATGCGGTTTTCCTTTTCCTTGACAGAGCCGAGGACAAATAACGAAGCCGAATATGAAGCTTTAATAGCAGGTCTTGAGATCAATGTCGACATGGGAATTGAAAACCTCCTCATATACGGAAACTCTCAGCTGGTCGTTAGTCAAGTAAATGGCGACTATCAAACGTGCAAACTGGAGTTGGTGAAATACGGCGAAAGAGTGCAGCAACTGCTGACTCAAATCCCTGCCTATACCCTGGAAAGCATACCGCGTGCGGAAAATAGCAAAGCGGATACATTGGCCAAACTCGCTAAAGAACTGGCCGACGAGAACCTCGATGACGTGAGGATCGTTTTGCAAAGACGTCGAGTTCTTGCATCGGCAGAAATATCTCCAGAGTCGTCCGAAGAAAAGGGATCAACAGAGCAAGCAACCCTACAAGTAAAAGACTAGGAAAAAGGCTATGGATTAGAGAGAAGTCTTTATAGACTACTTCAAATCCCGTCGAACTCTTGAAGATGCGTCCTCAAGACATCAGCTCATGAAACGAGCTTTATCTTTTGCTTTTGTCAATGATATGCTGTATAAGAGATCATTTGATTCTCTGTGGCTAAGATGCCTAGGGCCTGAAGAGGCAAAGAGAGTCGTCCAAGAAACTCACGATGGACTCCACGGTTCTCACCAAGCCGGGCCGAAGATGAAACTAAAGATCAAAAGGATGGGCTACTATTAGCCCACGATGATCCAAGACTGCCTAGAATACGCGAAGCAGTGCCACTCGTGCCAGATTCACAGGGACTTTATCCATCAGCATCCAAATCCGCTACACCCAACGGTAGCTAGCTGGCCGTTCGAAATGTGGGGAACTGACATAATCGGCCCCATCGAACCAGCATCGTCCAGAGGACATCGGTTCATACTGGCAACAACCGATTACTTCTCCAAGTGGGCAGAAGCAGTACCACTAAGAGAAGTGAAGACGGAGAATTTCCTCCATTTCTTCAAGACACACGTCATTTATCGGTTCGGCACTCCGCGACGGATTATCTCCGATAACAGGCCAGCCTATAGAAGCCACAAGATCAGCCGCTTCGCACAACAGCATAATATAGACTGGAGATACTCTTCGGTCTATAATCCTCGAGCTAACGGTCTAGCTGAGGCTTTCAATAAGGCCTTGATGAAGATCGTGAAAAAGACGTTGTCTCGAAATAAGAAGGACTGGCACGAGAGACTGTATGAAGCTCTCTGGGCGTATCGAACTACGTTCAAAACGGCCACAAACACAACGCCCTATGCATTGGTATTCGGCACAGAAACGGTACTCCCTTTGGAGATAGAGTTACCCTCCTTACGAGTGGTAGTTCATTACGAGCTAACGGACGAAGAAAATGCACACCTTCAGCTTGAGGATCTCGACGCCCTTGATGAAACCCGGCTCATAGCGCAACAAAACCTGGAGGCTTACAAAGCGAGAATGACGCGCTCATACGAGAGGTTGACTAGGACGAGAATATTCCGCCAAGGCGAACTCGTGCTAGTGGTCAAAAGACCTATGATCCCCAATCGTGCCAAGCGGGGGGAATTCGAGCCAAATTATGAAGGCCCATACATCATAGACAAAGTTTACCAGGGTGGAGCCTATCTACTCATGGACATGCATGGTGAAAAACCTTTCAAACCAATAAACGGTCGCTTCCTAAAAAAATACTATGCCTGACGAGTCATAGCCTAGGTCAACGATAGATGACGATGCCTATGTCTGCTCGCTATCTTCCTATGCCCAAACTCTATAAGTAGTAGCTGGCTAACGGATCGAAATGTCCTTAAATTAACAACAGACCGAAACATCCTTTAACTGACGATGGACCATTATATCCTAAAACTGGCCGTTGACCGAGACGTTGATAAACTACTACGGATCGCAGCATCCCAAGGCTGACAAAAAAAGGGGGGTATGTCCATAAGCGAGATGGGCACGGATGAAAACCCAAAAGGGCCCCGTGAGTAAAAACAGCAGGACTACCGGCGAGTTTTGTGAAAACCCGAAAGGGCGCAATCTCTTTAAAAGACACTTGAAAGGTCCTCTCGACCCTGTAAGGAGAAACCACCCGCATGAGATCCTTACGACTCACAAGGGAGAAACACACTTAGGAATCCCCATGATTCCTAAGGAGAAAACACACTTACGAGATCCTCATGACTCATAAGGAGAATTTCCCTTTGAGACCCTCACGGCTCATAGGATTCAAAAGCCTTAAACTACAGGGATCTGAACATGTTCTTAAACAGTTATACACCCTGATTTTTCCCTGCAAGCGGTTCAATACTGACCCTTGTATACAATCCACAAGCGCGAATAAACATTTCCCTAACAAAGTCCTACCCGCGAGTAAGGATATGTTTACACAGTGGACAGCCCTTGTAAGTCCTCTCGACGTATAAGAAGAAAACACTCTTATAAGATTCTTACGACTTATAAGAGAACGTACACTTAGGAATCCTCATGATTTCTAAGGAGAAAACGCACTTACGAGATCCTCATAACTCGTAGGGAGAAATTCCTTCATGAGACCCGTACGGCTCATGAAGTTAAAAGCCTCAGTCGACAGGATCCTAACCCTGTTCTCTAAGCCACCTTTGTTCGACATCGACAGAGGCAAACGATGATTCGCTCCTGGCAATATCACAGTTGTAGCGATGCTGATGCAAAAATCGGTATCAAATCCTAAATTCGCAGCAAAAAGCCAGCAATCCACAAATGCATATGAAATAGCCGAAATGATGGGACAACTTGCGACAAAATCAGCAAGTAAAATATATGCATATGAAATAGCCGAAATGGTTGGGCAACTCGCAATAAAAAGTACCGAGTAAATAAAACAAGTAGCCGAAATAATTGGGCACCGCGAAAAATAGCCGAAATGATTAGGTAATCGCGACTTTCACTATAAAAGCTGAAATGATAGAGCATCGCGGAAAGAAAAATATATAAAATGAAACTTTTTGCCCTAGAGGTGAGATCACATCGATCCCTGTATACAATCCAAGGGCACAAACAAAGAGGGAACCATACCTTCCGACTAGGCTCCATCAGAAAAAGAAGCCAAATCTCGACAGTTCACAGACAGCCTGGAGATCATCTCAACATTCGTCTTATTACCACAGACGCAACATCTGCAAATCGGAGCCGCGGCAAAATTCCCAGTTCCATGACTCAGCGATGCACAGACAACCGAGAGTCAACCCCCGACTTCGTGAAATGCGGATAAAGTCAACCCCTCCTGGTCCTGTGGAACACAGCTAATGTCAATCCTGACCCCGTGGGAAGCGTCCAGAGCAAATCCTGGTCCTGTAGAACACGGCTAAAGTCAATCCTGACCCTGTGGGAAACAGCCAGAGCAAATTCTGGTCCTGTGGAACACGGATAATGTCAATCCTGACCCTGTGGGAAGTATCCAGAGCAAATCCTGGTCTAGTGGAACACGGCTAATGTCAATCCTGACCCCGTGGGAAGCATTCAGAGCGGATCCTGGTCCTGTGGAACACGGCTAATGTCAATCCTAACCCCGTGGGAAGCGTCCAGAGCAAATCTTGGTCTTGTGGAACACGGCTAATGTTAATCCTGACCCTATGGTCAGGAAGCATCTAGAGCGAATCCTGGTCTAGTGGAACATGGCTAAAGTCAATCCTGACCCCGTGGGAAGCGTCCAGAGCGGATCCTGGTCCTGTGGAACACGGCTAATGTCAATCCTAACCCCGTGGGAAGCGTCCAGAGCAAATCCTGGTCTTGTGGAACTGTAGGGTTACTAGGGACACGCACAAGGGTCTATAAGGCATCAACCATGACCGATTTAAAATTCAGCCGTGCCGAACAACCCTAAACCAAGATCTTAGACTAGGGATTAGGCGAAAACAAGCATGTTAAACAATTTAACACTAAGTGAGAGGGATTACAACCTTTGTAGATCCGGTCCTTCACTTCATAAGCTCCGTGTTGAGGTCCCTTCGCTGCGATCATCAAGTTCCGGACTCTCGAGAGGCTCCACGAAGAGAAAGATGCAAGCTTGCTTCCGATCTTCGATAACAAAGATGATCTACCTTGAAATTTCATTAACACAAGCTCTCACTCACTAAATGAAGTGAACACCCTCATCTAAATAGCAAGGATAGATGAGGATGATGAAGTAGGAATTTAGCTCTCTTTTGTTTTCAATTACTCACTCATAATCATCACTTAGCAAAAAGCTCGAAAGCTTTTTCCAAGGAAGAAGAAGAAGAATAATATCCAATTCCATTTATGATGAATAATGAAAATGTAATAATAATTACTTATGCAACCATGGTCAATATAACCTTTGTAGAGATTAAACTAGGGCTAGGGTTTGGGTAAGGTTAAAGATGAGTCACACAAAAATATCAAGCATAATATCTTAGCTCAATCCAAAAGAAAACCTTCTAAAAGGTTCATGAAGGAACTAACCTAAATCAAACCCTAACCTTGTTTAATCTCCACTAAACTTGTTGCATTAGTAATCATATCATGTTACAATATTATATATCACATATATAATATTTATTGCAACAAAATAAAATAATACAATTAACATATATCGCATATATATCAAAGTATTACCCGAGTGAGAAAAAGAATCTTTTAGTGAGCTAATATTAGTTAATGTAATTTAATATATCATATATATAATTATACATTAAATCATCGAATCAACACTTGATCCGACAATCCGGCTATATCACATATAACCGACTAATATATCATTTACTGATTCATCGAATCAACACTTGATCCGATAACCCTGCTGATATCAAATATCGCGAGAATAGAATACGGTATCTCATATCGCATTATCCTCGGTTCTATACATATCACATATGTGCCCCTACTCCGTTATGCCTGAGTCAAGAAACCTCTGTGTAGGACTCTAAAGAATCGTCAATACGCCGGCAGTAGGTGATGATCATATCAAACACCCACAAGCTGCAAGCGGTCAACTAAACGTAATAGCCACCCAGGTATTGAGCGATCAGAAGATCAACAAGCAAGCCTGTACATTCTCTCGCGAATCCAATTAGTAACACTCCCGTACAGTCCGGTCTCGTCATCTGATATGTCGCATATCTCGCCTAGGGGTGGTAAACGTCAGACCCCAGTAGCTTGATAAGTCGTGTCGATATGAGGTCTATAACAGTTCGAGAAACTACTGATAACACTTACCAGTAAATCTCAGCAACCCTGGCCAGAGATTTCCAGTTATAGCCGATCGAACACAGCGCAACATCAACTCCCTATACCGGGAGAGACGAATCCCCTCCTATCGCTCATTGCCTCCATGTGATTCGGGACTGTACCCAAAAGCCACCATTTTGCATGCCCTCTTGGACGTGGTATGATGGAAATCAAAGCACAGTGGAAATCACACAAGACTCTATGACGATCTCGGGTCTACAGACTAACCTGTACCAGTGTCACCAGAGAACTGCCATATGACGTGAGGTATAATACCATCTGGGAGTTCTCGGCGAGTCCGTCCAGTGTACCCAGTCTCTACTGAGCACCCGTACACCATCCTTGATGTCAAACACCGATGGATATGGGATCATCCATCGCCCATCATATGGGTCAAGATGCGTATACGCTAGTCTACTCTGGTGTATTGATGCCCTGTCTCGATACACCCTCGACTAGGAACAGTTATAGGATGTACTCGTCGACTACCATGGCCCCACTAGTATGATCTCATTATAGTCCCAGTAGTCGAGTACAATCCTAAGGGTTTTATCAACATGTAACATAGAGACTATCAGAGTACATGTTAAGATAAAGTATAACCAGATAGCATACTATCATGTCGAGCAAGAAAGTCCTCCCTATATATGTCCAAGCATCCACTAGAATATACATCGTATGTACAGTAATGGCCTCTAGGGCATACATATAACTAACAAGAACACGGCCAATGTCAATCCTGACCCCTTGGGAAGCATCCAGAGCAAATCCTGGTCTAGTGGAACACGGCTAATGTCAATCCTGACCCCATGGGAAGCGTCCAGAGCACATCCTGGTCTAGTGGAAAACGGCTAATGTCAATCCTGACCTCGTGGGAAGCGTCCAGAGCGGATCCTGGTCCTGTGGAACACGGCTAATGTCAATCCTGACCCCGTGGGAACCGTCCAGAGCAAATCCTGGTCCTGTAGAACACGGCTAAAGTCAATCCTGACCACGTGGGAAACAGCCAGAGCGAATTCTGGTTCCGTGGAATACGGCTAAAGTCAATCCTGGCCCCGTGGGAAACGCCTAGAGCAACCCCTGACTCCGTGAAATGCGGATAATGTCAACTCCATCAATTACTTACGGGTCCTCTCGACTCCTAAGAAAGAAAACTCTCTTGTAAGATCCTTACAACTCCCAAGAGAAAACACACTTAGGAATCCTCACGATTCCTAAGGAGAAAATACACCTACGAGATCCTTTCGACTCGTAGGGAGAAAAGTCTTTATGAGACCCTCACGGCTCATAAAGTTGAAAGGCCTTAGGCAGCAGATCTGAACCTGCTTCCTAAGCCATCACTACCTCTCGAAGAGTTCAAGATGGAATGTTCTCTATCATATATAGACTACATTTGCCAAAATTACATGCCAGAGAAATGGAGATGCTATTCAAGAGTGCGTAAGCTGCTTTGCACCAAATCAAAACGAAAAGGGTGTAACCTACTGACGACAACCACATACCATACAAAACAGTAAAAGAACGATGGATTCACATCCGTTTAAGCGTTCAAAGCATACCCACTCTTGCATATGCAAAAGATTTAGTGCATAAAATAAGCACACGGAGACAAGGAATTTTCTATTCATACTTCAGAAAATTCTTACATTGATGAAAACAGTGAACAAAAACATTATTAAAATGATTACAATGGCAAGACATCAAATCCAGGACATGGATTAAGAAATTCAAAAGTGAGGCCATCCAAAATTTTGCAGGCCTCTCGGACCATCTTCGTGTGCATCCTTTCATGATCACAAGCATCAGGATCCCCACTGATGTCCTCCACTCTTCAAGAGGCAGCGAGTATCGCCGTCTGCTGAAAAGCTTGATGCAGGATATCAACAAGGTTGTCTCGCCTTTTCTTTGAGATTAAGCTCATCAGGTACACCGAGTGCACCTTATCTTTAGCGTCGTCCAATGCCTTAAGAGGCATGCCGGCATAAAATAGAGGAAGTGCTCCCCAGATCGCTCCCACAATAAGTTTCAAGGGAAAGGAACGACGAGGAAGCAGTCGACCATTGTATGCATCAAAGCGACCCATAATTTCAGCGCACTGGGAGTTTGTGAATTCTTGGTTTTGGGAACGGCCGAGTGCGCGAATGTCTCCATAAGAAATAATCTTGTCGAGATCATACATATAAGCGTCCATAACGTCTGAAAAGGAAAATCAGTGGCAGTTAGTGGTCAGACTGATTAAGAAAAAGCTTACTGAAACAGATACGGGATTTAAACAACTCTTGATATCTCTAAGGAGGAAATAAGTGCTAATTAAATCACCCAATGAATTTAATTATGTGCAATTAAGAAAGGAAACCTAAAAAGGATTTCGCATTTAATAAAAAGGTTCCTCGGGCCAAGGAGTTAAACTCCTCGAGAGCAATGCTCTGCAGACGGGAATGACACCTGTCAAAGTCAATTATAAGGGGAATTGAAAAGTCTCCGGGAATTCTAAGAGTCTTGTTCTGTAAAAATGATGGAATAACCCATCAGAAAAATTGAAATAAATTTTTTTTAATGAATTAAAATTCTGAGATCTTCAAGATCCATGAACAAACTCTTAAGAGTTCTTCATAAGAGATTAACAAATCTCCACTATGCAAGAGAGCAAAGCTCTGTTAATGGGTAAAACCCTAAAAAAATTTTGAGATCCATGATCTGAGGAAGAGCAAAGCTCTATTAATAAAGTTCAAATCTTACCAAAAATTTGGCAGAGGTTTGACTCTTGAAGGTTCTTAAAATGAAGAGCTGTGCTCTGAAGGAGAATAAAAATTCTCAGAAAGAAAGAAAATGAACAGAAATCATCCTAAGGGCCAAAGGTCCTATTTATAAGCACTGACATGCCATTTCAACTTCTGAGTTGATCCAAGGGTGCAGATGCTGCCATCACTGCTCTCACATGTGGGCCACGTGAGCACAATGGTGGGGGATGGGCATTTGTTTCCCCCAATCAGAGCAAAGCTCTGTTCAAAATTCAAATTTTTAAATAAAGCAACGCTTCATAGCAGTGCCAAGAGCGCTGCGCCCTAATTAGCGCACTACGTGCAAAGCACGTGTGCGCTAGCGCTAAGTGCGCAGCGCTCTAAGCAGCGCACCCCGTGCAAAGCACGGGTGCGCTAGTGCCGGAATTAAAAGCTCCCCACCGTCAGATCAAAGATCTAGTACAGATGATAAATCATCAATTAATCAGAATAAAATTCTGTTAAGGAGAGATTCCACAAAATCTTTCCAAACCAAAAGATTGTGCTCTATAAATCAGAGCGCCGTTGGATCAATGATCCAAAGGTGATTAAAAAATCACCAAACATACAGAATAAATTCTGTATGGAAAAGATTTCCCAATCTTGTTAAAAACAAGAAAAATGCCTTCTGTAAATCAGAAGCCCTTGGATCAAAAATCCAACGGTGGGGAATCCCTTAATCAATTGGAGAAAAGATCCCCTTAACTGATGAAATCTCATAAGGAAGAGCCAAGCTCTCGGTAAAAGAAGAAGATTTTCTTCAAGGTAAAAATAGACAGAGAGATGAAATTATCTCATATTAAAAAGAAGAATTTACTTCTTTCTTTAAGATCATGGATCCATAAGACCAAGGTTTTTCACAAAGAGATTAAAAGATCTCACCATAAAATAAGAAGAAGAACATAATTCTTCTCACAGATCATAGATCTATAATTCTAAGGTCTTTTATACAAAGAGATCATGAACATCTCATTATAAAATAAAGGGGGGAGATTAATTCAATTCTCTTTGATCACAGATCCATAAAGGCAAAGCCTTTCATTAAAATGAGAGATTGAAGTATCTCCTATAAAGTAAGAACTTTTGTTCTTAAAACCTTGAGACAAAGTTTCTTATAAACGAGAATTTATTTCTCGAATCATAAAGTTGATCAGTTAGCGCTTTGCGCTCATAAAATAGCGCTCTGCGCTCTTGGATTGGTGCACAGAGCCAAGCGCACCACGTGCTCCTTACGTGTGCGCCACTTAACAGCTAGTGCTTTGCGCTCATAAATTAGCGCTTTGCGCTCATGGATTGGTGCTCAGCGCCAGGCGCACCACGTGCTCCTCACGTGTGCGCCACTGAACAAATAGCGTTTTGCGCTCACAAATTAGCGCAATGCGCTCATGGACTGGCGCAAAGCGCCAAGCGCACCACGTGCTTTTCACGTGTGCGCTACCAAGCAGAAGCGCTCTATGCCTTTTGACTGGCGCAAAGCGCCAAGCGTGCCACGTGTTTCTCACGTGTGTGCTGATAGAACATAAACTGTTCTTTAAAATAAAGCCCAAAGCTATGATGATTGCTCAGCTTTCTATAAAAGACAAAAATTGTCAGAAGCTCAAGTCAATGCTTAGCATTGTCAAATGTTTAACAGTTTAACTGAATGAGCCGAGCCTAAAGTGGCCACAGAACCCTCATTCAGATTAATTGAGCCCATATGCTCATAAATCTTGGACTACAGATCTCTCAACCAAAATTGGTTCAAGAGTACATCTCTTCACTCCTCTGATATTTATCGTTGTAATCCTTCAACGTCTTCAGAGAGGTGATGGGTCCCGACAACCATACATTCCAAAGACTATGACGTCCTTAAACTGGACTGTGGGGTCCTTAAAACCATGGACTATGATGTCCTTAACCTCGGACAAAAGGGTCCTTAAACCCATGGACTATGATGTCCTTAACCTTAGACTGTGGGGTCCTTAAGCCCACGGACTATGATGTCCTTAACCTTGGAATGTGGGGTCCTTAAACCCACGGACTATGATGTCCTTAACCTCGGACTGTGGGGTCCTTTAAGCCCATGGACTATGATGTCCTTAACCTTGAACCGTAATGTCCTTAAACTAATGGACCGCAAAGTCCCTAAACTAAACAATAGAGCCCAAATGCTCTTTTGTTGGATCTAAACGATCCCGTTAAGTTGATCTTAGTCTAAAATTAGACTAACGTATCCTTAACAAACGTTTAAGTTGATCTTAGTCTCAAATGAGACTAACGTATCCTTAAACCCAACCCCAAACCTAAATCTAAGAAGATACAGATTTGGACTAATCCACGCCCTACGGACGACAACATAAATTAGTCTCCGTATACAATCCACGGGCAATAAAAACAAAACAAATACACACGACACGAAGTGACCATCTGGAGAAGGAGAAAGTGGTTACCATGATGTGGTAGCGTAATTAACTGCAGAGGCTTGCGCCTACAGGGAAGAGCGTCCCCACAATCAAAAACCCCTCCAATGAGGGGGAAACTGACGAAGTCTGCTATATCGGCCGCATCCGTTTAAACCTTCGATATATGGTGTCATAAATCAACTTGGCATCTTCGAAGAGGTGAACGGATAGCACCAAATAGCATCTGCCTTCGAAATTCAGGCAAGACGAACCTACGCGGTCTCATCCCCGTTTTCGGCAGAGAATAAGGTTTGTTGTTATTTTCATAGACGGCATCCTGGTATATTTAAAGAATCGGAAAGAGCACGATGAACATTTGAGGATTGTCCTGGAGACTTTACGACAACATCAACTCTATGCCAAGTACAGCAAGTGCAAATTTTGGCCAGATCAAGTCGGATTTCTCGGACATCATTTCGGGTGAAGGAATCTCTGTGGATCTAGCTAAAATATCAGCAGTAAGCGAATGGTTGACACCAATGACAGTGAAGGATATTCGAAGTTTTTTGGTATTAGCGGATACTACCGAAGATTCATAGAAGGCTTTTCGAAGATTGCAACTGTTAGTGTATATACCTTAGGGGCCATTATTGTATCATACTAGTTTGTATATTACTTAATAGAGGCTTGGGATATTCACAGTTATATAACAGTCTTGCTAAACATGGTAGTATGCTACTTGATTTTATCTATCTTAATATGTGAGTTTACGTATTGATAGAGCCCTTAGGATCTTGCTTGACTACCAGCGTTGTGATGGCAGTCGTACTAGTGGGGGCTGGGTAGTCTACAAGCACATCCTTTTCCAGGTCCCTAGTCGTAGGATTATCGAGACAGGGCATCGATACTCCGGAGTAGACTAGTGTGTACGCTTCTCATCCCAGTTGGGGAGATGGTCTGTCCCACAGCCATCAGTACGTCCTACTGGAGATAGTATACAGGTGCTCGTTGGGTTACGCATACACCGGAAAGGACTCGCAGGGAACTGTTGGTTGGTATTATACCCGTCGTCAGTTAACAGTTCTCAGGTGACATGAGTACAGCATAGTCCGCAGACTTAACACTGCTACTTCGCCTCGAGTGTGTCCCACTGTTCTTAGATTGCTACCCTACCACGGCTCAAAGGAGTCATGCAAACAGGTAGCAGTTGGGTGCAGTCCCGAGCACTTGGAGGCAGTGGCGGTTAGACAAGATTCGTCTCTCCCAGTATTGGGAGTTGATATCGCACTGTGTCAGAGAGCCATTACGCAAAGTCCATGGCCAGGGCAACCGAGATTTACTAGTAGGTTCCAGTAGTTTCTCAAGGTGTAATGGGCTACGCTCCGACACGACTTATACCGCTATTAGGGGACTGACGCTTGTCGCCCCCTAGGCCCGATATGCGATAGTCTTAGACGAATAGACCGGACTGTACGGAGATTGTCACATCAGGCTCAGAAGGAGTTCGGATGGGTTTCCTCATCGGCCTTCTTATCAACATCTACCTGGGGACCGTTACGTACATCTAGTGCCGCTTGCGGTCTGTGGTTAAGCCCACTGCCAGCATAGTAGTCGAGTCTTTAGAGTCCCACACAGAGAGTTTCCCTGCTCCAAGCAAAACGATATAGAGGTCGTATGGTTTTACGACAAAGGTTCGGACGCATACGTGTGTTTACGCACGTACGACGTTCGGACAGTTTTTACTAGCCGGCTTTGGTTTAAGCCAGATTCTAGTATCGGATTATTGGATTTATACAGTCTAAAGTTTTTCCGTGTTTTCACGGATAGGAGGGGTGTTCTCGTAATTTGGCGGGTCTAGGGTGTTTTTCGTCACCCCATTGAGATGGGAATACGCGCACGCTTGTCAGGCGTATACTACAGATTCCCCCTGCCTAGGGTAGGCGGGGGTTTAGTGATTGTGGGGATCCGAATCTCCGGCAGCCGCGGACTAAGCTGCCGTTAATTACCCCTCGCCTTTGGGGCGAGGGAACCTCTGATTAACGGGTTAAACCGGTCATGCGAACTCAATGTGCAGTGTACGTATGTTTTGTTTTGAAAGGGGGTTTTGGATATATCGGGAGCCACGCAGAGTTTTTACGGGGGTCCCGCTACCCGGATAGCGGGCTGGGGGTCAAGGGGGCTAGCAGCCCCCTTGCGGGGTTCGGGGCAGCGCCCCGGCCCAAAAAATTTTTGAAGGGGGAGAATGTTGCGGAGTATGTGTATGTGTACATATGTATACATATGTATATATATTCATGTATATATAAACAAAAGGGAGGAAAAGATATCCAATGGATGCGTGGGGCCAGCGCCTTGAGCGCTGTGCGCTTAGGTGCTGTGCGCTCAGGCGCAAGCGCGCCACATGTCGGCACGTGAGCGCTTTGCGCATGAGCGCTGGGCGCTCGGGCGCAAGCGCGCCACGTGTCGGCACGTGGGCGCTTTGCGCTCGGGCGCAGTGCGCTGGAGCGCAAGCGCGCGTGCCACGTGTCGGCACATGGGCGCTTTGCGCTCAGGTGCAGTGCGCCGGAGCGCAAGCGCGCCACGTGTCGGCACGTGGGCGCTTTGCGCTCGAACGCAGTGCGCCGGAGCGCAAGCGCGCCACGTGTCGGCACGTGGGCGCTTTGCGCTCGGGCGCAGTGCGCTGGAGTGCAAGCGCGCGCGCCACATGTCGACACATGGGCGCTTTGCGCTCGGGCGCAGTGCGCTTGAGCGCAAGCGGGCTACGTGTCGGCACGTGGGCGCTTTGCGCTCAAGCGCAGTGCGCTGGAGCGCAAGCGCACATGCCACGTGTCGGTACATGGGCGCTTTGCGCTCGGGCGCAGTGCGCGTGAGCGCAAGAGCGCCACGTGTCGGCACGTGGGTACTTTGCGCTCAAGCGCACTGCGCCGGAGCACAAGCGCGCGCGCCACGTGTCGGCACGTGGGCGCTTTGCGCTCGGGCGCAGTGCGCCGGAGCGCAAGCGCGCGCTCCACGTGTCGGCACGTGGGCGCTTTGCGCTCGCGCGCAGTGCGCCGGAGCGCAAACGCGCCACGTGTCGGCACGTGGGCGCTTTGCGCTTGAGCGCTAGCGCGCCGGCCAGGAAAAGAGGGCTTTTAGCCCCAGAAACTCCCGGAAGAGAAATTAGTGGAGTTAAACTCCTGAAAAAGAAAATATATTTTGGTTGAGAAAATGGGTTCTTCTTCTTCCTCCTCTGTTGGCTGCTCAAGAGATGTGAGATCTAAAAATCTCTTCTTTTTTAGATCTAATGATAGATCCAAGTTCCCATTTGTGGGTTTTGTGGTGAAAAACTAATTTGTTTTATAAAAAGAAGAGTAAAACTCTTGATTTAATTCAAGAGAAAGAAGAGGGTTTTGGAACCTTGAAGAAGAAGAAAAGATCTCAGATTTGGAAAATTTTTTGGAGAGAGAAAAAGTTGTTTAGATATTTCATTATCTTTGCCTTTATAGGCCATACACTTTACACATAGCCCCTTGGGCTTCACAAAATGGCATTTTGCCTATCCCATGGCTCATGTGCCATTTCTTTTTGCACATAAACCATGGGCTTTACAAAAAATTGGCTTTATGCCTATTTTTCTTACATTTGTCCATAAAATAAAAATAAAAGAAATACAACAAAATTGTTTATTACAAAATTTTTATCTTGGCGCAGTGGGAGGCCGGCCGGTTCATGTTCGGGCTCGACTCGGGCGTGTGCCCACTGGATCTGGGCTTGGGCCCACTTGGCTTGGGGTTGACTTTGATTTTGACTTGGTCAACCGGGGTGTAAATTTTTACCCCAACAAATTACCCCCATCAATAAATGCACACTACATATGTGGGTCGTGTGCATGAAATTGATGGATCTTCTTTCACGTGGAGGCGACTTGATTCGGTTCCCACCTTTCGGGAAACTGGCACTGCCCTTTTTACTACATGGACGGTCGATGCGGCCCTTTTTGCGACTTGGACGGTCGATGCTGCCCTTTTTGCGACTTGGACGGTCGATGCTGCCCTTTTAGCGACGTGGACGGTCGGTTCTGCCCTTTTTGCGACTTGGACGGTCGGTTCTGCCCTTTTTGCGACGTGGACGGTCGATAATGCCCTTTTTGCGACTTGGACGGTCGATGCTGCCCTTTTTGCGACTTGGACGGTCGATGTTGCCCTTTTAGCGACTTGGACGGTCGGTGCTGCCCTTTTAGCGACGTGGACGGTCGGTTCTGCCCTTTTTGCGACTTGGACGGTCGATGCAGCCCTTTTAGTGACTTGGACGGTCGGTGCTGCCCTTTTAGCGACGTGGACGGTCGGTTCTGCCCTTTTTGCGATGTGGACGGTCGATGCTGCCCTTTTTGCGACTTGGACGGTCGATGCTACCCTTTTAACGACTTGGACGGTCGGTTTTGCCCTTTTTGCGACGTGGACGGTCGATGCTGCCCTTTTTGCGACTTGGACGGTCGATGCTGCCCTTTTAGCGACTTGGACGGTCGGTTCTGCCCTTTTTGCGACTTGGACGGTCGGTTCTGCCCTTTTTGCGACGTGGACGGTCGATGCTGCCCTTTTTGCGACTTGGATGGTCGATGCTGCCCTTTTTGCGACTTGGACGGTCGGTGTTGCCCTTTTAGCGACTTGGACGGTCGGTTCTGCCCTTTTAGCGACGTGGACGGTCGGTGCTGCCCTTTTAGCGACGTGGACGGTCGGTTCTGCCCTTTTTGCGACGTGGACGGTCGATGCTGCCCTTTTTGCGACTTGGATGGTCGATGCTGCCCTTTTAACGACTTGGACGGTCGGTTCTGCCCTTTTTGCGACGTGGACGGTCGATGCTGCCCTTTTTGCGACTTGGACGGTCGATGCTGCCCTTTTAGCGACTTGGACGGTCGGTGCTTGATTTGACTTACTCTGCTTCTTGCAGTGTCAGGGGTAGACTTGACTTGCTCCGCTTCTTGCGGTGTCGAGATTGGATTCTGACTTGCTCCGCTTTTTGCGGTGTCGGAGTGAAAATTGACTTGTTGATTTTGACTTGGGTTGACATCAGCATCGCTATACTGGAATATGGTACCAGGAGCGAATCATCATCTGTCATTAAGAGGATTTTGGGATCTTGGTTTTTGTTTGGTATCTGTATTGCTGCACTGGAACAATGCTAGGAGCAACTCATCATTTGCCCCGGGAAGATTTTGGAATTGGTTTTTTTTTTTTTTGGTGGGACTTTGAATGTGGTCTCACCGGTAGGACTTGGGAGAGGTTGGGATTTTTTTACGCCCGTGGATTGTATACGGTTTTGCAGGATGTATGATCCAGACCGTAGGGCCGGAAAAATTTCGGGACTTTGTCGGCGTCTGCATCGCTGCACTGGAATATGGTACCAGGAGTGACTCATCATTCGCCGTTTGGGGATTGGGGAGCGATGGCTTAGGAGACAGGTTTAGATCCCTATCACCTAAGGCTTTTCAATTTCATGGGTCGTGAGGGTCCCATAAAAGCATTTTCTCCCTACGAGTCGTAAGGATCCCGCAGGTGTATTTTCTCCTTAGGAGTCGTGAGGACTCCTAAGTGTGTTTTTCCTTTATGAGTCGTAAGGATCCCACAAAGGTTTGTTCTCCTCATATATCGTGAGGACACATGAGTGGGTCTTATCAATGGAGCATCATTCCCAAAGCGGAGACCAGCCGCGTAACTGGTGATTACAGTGGGGCATGGGTATGATGAGAATTATTTGAGCCCGTGGATTGTATACGATGGTCAACTTGGGGACCCACCGTAGGGCCGGTAGAATTTTGAGAAATTGGACTTTGGTTGGCGTCTGCATCGCTGCACTGGAATGTGGTACCAGGAGCGACTCATCATTCGCCGTTTGGGGACTTGGAATTTGGATCTTGTTTGGCATCAGCATTGCTGCACTGGAATAATGCCAGGAGCAACTCATCATTTGCCTTGGGAGGACTTGGGATTTGGGTTTTTGGTCGGCATCAGCACCGCTAACACTGAAGCGAAATGCTAGGAGCGACTCATCATTTGCCGTTGCCCGTTGGGGAACGATGGCTTAGGAGACAGGTTTGGGTCCCTATCACCCAAGGCTTTTCAATTTCATGGGTCGTGAGGGTCCCATAAAAGCATTTTCTCCCTATGAGTCGTAAGGATCCCGCAGGTGTATTTTCTCCTTAGGAATCGTGAGGATTCCTAGGTGTGTTGCTCCTTTGTGAGTCGTAAGGATCTCACGCAGGGTTTTCTCCTCACAAGGTCGAGAGGACTTTGCGAGTGTATTTCATCTCCTTTCACGAGTTTGCGCCCTTTCGGGTTTTCACAGACTCGCCGGTAGTCCTGCTGTTTTTACTCACGGAGCCCTTTCGGGTTTTCATCCGTGCCCGTTTTGCTTGTGGACATACCGTTTATTTTTTTTATTTCTTTTATTATTATTTTTTTCTCTTTTTTTTCTCTTTTTTTTTGCCGCTGGTGGGACTTTAAAAGTAGTCTCACCGGCAGGATTTGGGAGAGATAGGGGCCATTTACGCCCGTGGATTGTATACGGTTTTGCAGGATGTATGATCCAGACCGTAGGGCTGATGTGCTCAATTCGCCTACGACTTGGAGCATTCACGTGTAGTATTTCTTGAGATATCGGTCATTGATGGGTGGCATGGGCCTTTCTCCCTCGGCACTTATTAGTTGGTAGGATCCTCCGTCGAACACTTTCTCGATGACGTATGGTCCTTCCCAGTTTGGCTCAAATTTTCCCTTGGCATGTCGATTGGGGATGATCGGTCTTTTGAGGACCAACACCAATTCACCTTTCTTGAAAGCGCGGAGACGGGTTATCTTGTCATAAGCCCGTGACATTTGGGCTCGGTATAGCTCCAGATTTTGCTGCACCGCGGGCCTCTTTTCTTCGAGGGCATCGAGCTCTTCAAGTCGAAGGAGAACGTTTTCCTCCTCCGTCAACTCGTGCTGAACAGCCATTCTTAAGCTTGGAACTTCGACTTCGAGGGGCAGGACCGCCTCCACTCCGAAGAGCAATGAGTATGGAGTGGACTGTGTTGGAGTACGGTGCGTGGTACGATATGCCCACAACGCCTCGTGAAGTTTGAGATTCCAGTCTCTCTTGTTGGCTGAAGCATTTTTCCTCAGGAGCTTGCATAGAGTCTTATTGAAGGCTTCGGCTAGCCCATTGGCTCTTGGATTATAGATGGAGGAATATCTTCAGTCTATCTTGTGCTGAGTAGCGAACCTTGAGACATTGAAGCTCTTGAAAGAAGGCCCATTGTCGGAAATGATTCTTCTTGGTGTACCGAAACGGTATAGAATATTATGCTGGAAGAATGTCAGAATATCTTTTGTCTTGACTTCTTTTAGCGGGACAGCTTCAGCCCATCTGGAGAAGTAGTCTGTCACGGCCAATATGAACCGGTGGCCTTTGGATGATGGAGGATCAATTGGGCCAACAATGTCGGTTCCTCAGACTTCAAAGGGCCACGACGCCACCGTTGGATGCAACGGATTGGGATGCTTGTGAATGAAATCACCATGGATTTGGCAGATCTGACATTTCTTTGCATGCTCTCCACAATCCCGTATCATGGTGGGCCAGTAATACCCAAGCCGTTTGATTTGAAGTCGCATCTTGGGGCCAGATTGGTGAGCACCGCAAACGCCCGAGTGAACATCTTTCATGACCTTTTGGGCTTCGGCCAATGACAGACACCTGAGCCAGAGTTGGTCATATGACCTGCGGTATAACATGTTATTTACAAACACGTATCGGAGAGCTCTTTCTTCAGCTGAATCCTCGCAGATTTTTCTTCGGGCAGCTTGTCGTATCGGAAGTACTTTATGAAGGGTTCTCTCCAATCGGGCTCGTCTTGGATGATCGAAGCTTCTTCGGTAGGACTGCTCTTCTGTTCCGCGCTTTCCTCTTCCCGTAGAGAGAATGGGGGTAAAATTTGTCGGCTCCTAACTGTGATCAAAATTTCGTCCATGTCAGGATCAGCCAGCTCCTTGGCTAGGCGAGCGAGTATGTCGGCTTTTCCGTTCAACGCTCTGGGGATTCTCATTAGTTCAATGTGAGTGAACCGTTTCATGAGTTCCATTGCTCGGCCTCTGTACCGAGCTAACTCGGGTTTGTATATCTTATAGTCGCCGCTTACTTGGTTGGAAACAAGCTGGGAGTCACCGTAAACCCGTAGCCGAAGAATTTCCATTTCTATGGCGAGCTCCAAACCAGCTATCAGGGCTTCATACTCAGCTTCATTGTTTGTCCGAGGCTCGGTGAGAGCGAAAGAACGCCGTAGGGTTCCCATTGATGGCGTGATGAACACCAATCCTATCCCCGCTTTTACCTCCGGGATGCTTGATCGGCCGGAGCTTCTTATTGATGAGGCCCCATCGAAGTAGAGCTCCCAACATGGCTCGTCATTCTCTAGGTACAGCACTTGTTCGTCGGGCAACTCGCAATTGAGTGGTGACCCCTCTGGTATAGGATGAGCAGCGAGGAAGTCTGCAAGAGCTTGACCTTTTACTGCTTTTTGAGGAGTATATACTATGTCAAACTCAAGTAGCATGACAGCCCATCTTGCCATTCTGCCGGCTAGGCTTGCTCTGGTCATCAAGTGTTTGAGCGGGTCGACCTTGGAGATTAGCATAACCAGGTGAGCCAGCAGATAGCGCCTCAGCTTCTTCACAGCAAATATCAGAGCCAGGCATTGCTTTTCGATTGGGGAATAGTTGTGTTCCGCCCCGACTAGAGTTCGACTAAGGTAGTAGAGGGTATGTTCCTTTCCCTCCTCGTTATTCTGGGCAAGGAGTGCACCGAGTGACTCATCTAGCGCGGCAGTGTAGAGAATCAACGGTTTATTTGGAATGGGAGCGGCCAGCACTGGAGGGTGCAACAAGTATTGTTTGATGCTTTCGAACGCTGCTTGACATTCGGCATCCCAGATAAAAGGAGCTCCTTTCTTCATGAGCTTTGAGAAGGGCCTACATCTTCCCGATAAATTTGAGATAAACCTCCTTATATAAGCAAGCTTGCCTTGAAAAGATCTTAGCTGCGTCAGACTTTTCGGAGGGGGCATCTCCATGATGGCCTTTATCTTTGATGGGTCAACTTCGATCCCTCGATGCCGGACTATAAAACCCAGGAATTTTCCCGATGACACTCCAAAAGCACATTTCAGAGAATTCATCTTCAGATCGTATTCCCTTAGTCTGGTGAGAACGGTCCTAAGATCTTGGTTGTGGTCAGCCTTGGCTTTAGTTTTGACGACCAGATCATCAGCATTCGACGACTTTATGGATTAGGTCATCAAAGATATTAGTCATTGCCTTTTGATATGTAGCACCGGCGTTCTTCAGTCCGAACGGCATTACCTTGTAGCAATATATGCCGATCGGGGTTCGAAATGCTGTGTGTTTCTCATCCTCAAGCGACATCTTGATCTGATTATATCCAGACGAGCCATCCATAAAGGTGAACAACTCGTAATTTGAGGTGTTATCGACCATCATTTCCATGACCGGTAGCGGAAAGTCGTCTTTAGGACATGCCTTGTTGAGATCCCTGAAATCGACACAAACTCGGATCTGCCCATTTTTTTCTTCACTGGGACTATGCATGCGATCCAGTCCGCGTATTTCTCTTCCCTGATGAAGCCGGCATCGATGAGCTTCTTAGTTTCCTCGATGACCTTTTCTTCTAGTTCCCTTCTCATTCTTCGAGGATCTTGTTTGACTGGCTTAGCATCAGGAGATATAGCCAACTTATGTACGGCCACTTCAGGGGAAAGGCCAGGCATTTCTTTGTATGTCCACGTGAAGCAGTCGACGAACTCATGCAGCAGGGCAATTATCTGCGCTTCCATTTCCTCTGACAAGAGCGAGCTGATGTAGGTCGGCTTTGGATTATCGGGCGTTCCTAAGTCAATCTCGGTTAGCTCGTCAAAGGTTGCTTGTCCGCCATCTTCGAGCTCTTGAGGAGCTTCTTCTGGCTCGGCTATCTCGTCGTCATCATTTGATCTTTCGCTGGCCTCACCAACATGGATCATGTAGCACGCTTTGGAATCAGGTTGAATGTAGCCTATGCCCCGTCTATCTGGAATTCGTCCATCGATGAGTGCTCGGACCTGGGGCGGATGCCATAGCCCTTCGTAAAACTTTGCTTCGGACTCCGTTTGATATAACCGGCATCCGCACTTCTTAAAGTATTCCCGCATCTCGGGCGCATAGTATCTGGGATTGAGGACGGCTCTTATGCCTCTCTCATATGGAAGGCACGCGACAGACAAATCGTCCGGGTGCGCAACGGGGTTTGACCCATAAAACAAGATGCCCTTCTGTCCACTTTTCCTTCCGGGAACGTAGAAAGTTTTCAGCTGGTCCACGGTGGAGATTGATAATGCATCAAGCTCTTTGCACATTTGCTCTGGTACCCTTGTAACGGCTAGGGACCCTTCTGCAACTTCGAAGGTCTCTCGTAGTTTCGCTTGTTGCGTGGGGGTCCAATCTGCACCGCTGTTGCACGACAGGTCCTCCTCCTCTGACTCTTCAGTGTCGCTGCCAAGATGAGGGCGGACTTTACTGCTAGATGGGGCTTCAGTGACGGATTCATCCGTATCGCTGCCGAAACGAGGGCGAGTTTTATGGAAGGACGGGCTTCCAGCGTCGGACTCATCAGTGTCGCTACCGAAATGCGGGCGCACTTGGGCATTTTTGCTTTTGAAAGTGACAGCCGGCGCAGATTTGTTTTTGAGCCTTGGGGCTGGTCTATCCTCAGTCAGTTGTGGCTTAGCATTTTGGTGGTTCATAAAGTACCGAGAATCTTCATATCGGACTTCATGCACACCGAACGGTTGGATGTCTCCGTCAATGCGTCTTTCTTCGCCATTTTTAGTATACTTCATGCATTGATGGAGAGTTGACGGAATGATGCCGTAATCGTGGAGCCACGGCCGCTTCAAGAGAATCTTATAAGATGTGTCGGCATCGATCACGTATATCTTAGCTTCAGTTTGCAGATCCCCGAATTTGATTGGCAGAGCTATGGACCCCAGAACTTGCTGGCAATTTTGGTTGAAGCCTTGAATGACAATCCTTTCCCTTGACAGGTGTCGGACGTCCATTGATAAACTCTTCAGAGTTCGCAAGTTCATGATGTTCACTGAGGACCCCGGATCAATCAATATGCGATTAATTCGATCTCCTTCGCTGTACCCGGTCACGTAAAGCGGCCGATTATGCTCAGCCGTTCCCAGTAGCAAGTCTTCATCCTTAAATGTGACTGCGGCGGCATGCAAAGCATGCTGGGCTTCTTTCATATTAATTTCCGCAAAGTGAGCCTGATACCGCTCGGGGTTTTGTAGAGCGTGAATGAGAACATCTCTAAGCTCCTTAGATAGGACCAAGGCGTCGTAGATGCTCAGGAGAGACGGAAGCTTCCGGAGATGTGCCAAGACATTATAGTCCACCGAGGAAGGACTTATGTTTTCATCAGCTGGTTCTCTGCCATCTTCTTCATTAGTGACTTGTTTTTCCTTCCCTTTTGGGGCGTTGCCCTGATTTTGCGGTAGAGCCCTGCCGCTTCTGAGCTGGATTTGATTGGCCTTTGTGGTGAGCTCCTCGTCCTCTTCGGGAAAACAGAGCTCATCCTCGGAGTCCCTGCCAAGATGGATGGTGTAGCAGGTCATTACTGGGATCTCTTCATTGGAGTCTTCTTCTAACTCCTCCAGAATTTCAGCCTCTTGTACAGGGAAGAACTCCTTCAATTGAATCAATGTTCTTTCCTTTTGTTCATATTCTTCGAGAGAATCGATATATTTTTGAATGGTCGATCTCCCTGCAGACTCTTTTTCGCGCCGAGCTGCACTTTTCTTCTTCTTCAGCTTCTTGGATTTTGAGCCTGATGGAGCCACATTGGCAGCTGGACTGGTAGGCTTCTTCTGCCCTTCCCATTCCGTCCTGGGTTCTTTCCGAAGTAGCTTTATCATCTTCTTCGTCTTATTAGATATGTGCGTACTCCATGGAGGCCGCGATGAGTCCGTTTCATTTTTCAGGGCAGCGGGTTCGGCTGTCTGCTCCCAGAAGGCTTCAGTTTCTGTCTGTATAAAGTTGGTGGTTGCAACTTGATTATTCACCAACACACTTTTGGACAGCTCGATCTCTCTAGCCTTATACTGCTTCTCGACCCAGTCTTTGAAGATATAGCAATCCTCGATCGCATGGCTCACTACTCGGTGGTACGGGAAATACAGAGGATTGTCGGTCATTTTTGCTTCTTGGGGTCTTTTCGACTCCGGCAATTGTAGGCCGTTGTTCAAGGCATCTTTAAATGACTTACGGACCTTGTCCCTTCTGAAAGAGTAAACCTTGTTCTTCTTCTCCTCTAGGGAAGGCCCATCTCCTCCCAGCATTGGCTTTCGAGACCGGTTGGTTTTGGATTCGCCCGCCCTTCGCTTTTCTTCATTGTCGGACGCATTGAAGACATTGGTACTGCTGGAACTCCCGCTTCTACGGTTGTCGTCCCGCTTGCTTTTCCAAGTTTTGTCTCTCTGAGAATCCGGCGGGGACTCTTGCTTTGAGCGTTCCAGCATTTGGACTTTCTTGGTTAGCTCCTGAAATGTCTTGAGGCCCGCTGTACACAAGAATGGGACCATCCAATTGCTGAGGTTCCCAATGAGAAGTCTGACGGACTGGTCCTGCTCCAGCGGCGGTTCGCACTTGACCGTGAGATTACGCCATCGGGCGATAAAGTCAGTGTTGCTTTCATTCTTCCCCGGCTTGGTCCTCACAAGGTCGGCAATGGAGATTTTATCACTGACGCTCATGAACCTTTGCCGGAACAGAGACTCCATTTGGGCAAAGGTAATGATGGACCCGTCTGGTATGCTCGTGTACCAGTCGAAAGCGACACCGGTTAGGCTGTTGACAAACTGACGAAGAAGGAGCGCGCCATTGCCCCCTGTATTTCCGCACGATGCTTTGAAGTGGGCAACGTGCTGATTTGCATTCCCCGTTCCATCAAATCTTCCGAACTTAGGAATGACGTAGCCGCTTGGGAACTCAATCAGATCGTACTGTGCGGGGTATGGCCGCCCACTACTGCCGATTTCTTTCTGAGCTTCAGCTTCGGCCACCAATGTTTTAACCTTGCTGGTGACCAAATCCATTATCCGATCCTGTGTTAGCGGGATAGTGCTATCTGGGGCCAAGGCGTCCCCAGAAGCAGAATGTGGCCGGCTTTCATGCGGCTCGACCAGTCTTGGTCCCAAAGGAACAGGCATTGGCTGCCTCGGATTGTCATCACCCGGCTGATTAGTAGCGGCTTGTGCCTGATTAGGAGGCGCTCGAGCAATTTGAGCCGTAAGCTGCATCACAACGTTTGTTAGGTCGTCAATTTTCGAATAGAGCTTGGCCATCTCTTTATCCTTGCTCCTGAGCTGTTTTTGAAGCTCTTGAAGCAGCTCTTGCTCTGCGGTCCTGGGGCGGAAAGTCGGCTCTTCCTCGCTGTCCGAGCTTGACTCTGCATGGACCGAGAGGTTTTTCTGCCCATCTTCCTCCTCGAGAGGGTTTTCTTCATCCAACGGAGGGGACTGTTCTTGGGAAGCGGCAACCACATTCAAGCCAGATTGGACTTGGGATGTGGTGGCCCCATCCTTGCTTTTGCTGCGAAGGTTGTCGCTGGGACGCCCGCCCGCCATATAGACCGTATGGACGACATATCCAGCCATCTTTTTATTATCGGCGGCTGATTTCACGGATCGCTGTCTTGGCCCTCCTGTTTCAGTAGCGGGCGGTCGATTGAAGGCGGCTGGCCTAACCGGGTTCTTGAATGTTGCTGGCGCTTCTTTTCTGGATTTACCCTGCTGCTTTCGTGCGGCACAGAGTGCTTGATAGACTCTTGAAGAGACAGTGTCATACGTTTTCTATTGGGTCCGGGACACGTCTTTTTATGGCACTGTTCGGACCACTGTCTTCTTGATTCTGGCGGTCATGGCATTTTTTTGAACCCACTTCAGAGGCTCGAAAGAATTGCTGATTCTTACGTCCGACTCAGCCGTCGTCACGGGGCAACCCTGCACTTGGAACTTCGCATGATTCCATTTGGCCGAAGCCTTGGCCCTCTTGTTGGCTCGATACCTGAGCCGCTTCTGCCTTAACTTTTCTGTTCTAAGCACCTGGCAGACTTCGGCTCTTTGGGAAGACGCCGCAGACCGGGCGATGGAGGGACTTGGAGATACGCTCGATTGTGCATTTGTTAGAGTCCTCGCCTAAGCTCGTTCGCAACATTTGATGTTGCCTTTTGTACCGAAGTTCTTGCCCCCCGCTGGAGCACCGGAGAATCGTTCAGATACCGTCTTGAGTTTCGGTTGTGGTGCCTTGGCGATCACGACATTCGGCCTCTTACCCCTTGAGACCGGCTTGGCCACCTGTTCCGCCGGGATCTTCGCCAGATGAGCGCTACCGGCAGGGTAGATGATGACGGAGCCAAACTGGCGGGGCGGTTCCTCCCACTGTTGACTGAGGCTTGCGGGGAGAACCACACGAGCGTTGATCTTGACCACGTACGGAACCGGGGTCACTTTGGAAGCTGAATTCATCTGAGGAGACATTGTCGTCGAAGGTTGATTGCTGCATGGAAAAAAGAACATCATTTCAATATAGGCAATCGATATGTATATTGATTGAGTTCGCATGAACGTTTTACCCGAAATATGGGAGGAGAGATTGGTCCCACCGGGCGTGCCAGAATCTGTAGGGTGTTTTTCGTCACCCCATTGAGATGGGAATACGCGCGCGCTTGTCAGGCGTATACTACAGATTCCCCCTGCCTAGGGTAGGCCGGGGTTTAATGATTGTGGGGATCCGAATCTCCGGCAGCCGCGGACTAAGCTGCCGTTAATTACCCCTCGCCTTTGGGGTGAGGGAACCTCCGATTAACGGGTTAAACCGGTCATGCGAACTCAATGTGTAGTGTACGTGTGTTTTGTTTTGAAAGGGGGTTTTGGATATATCGGGAGCCATGCAGAGTTTTTACGGGAGCCATGCAGAGTTTTGGATATATCGGGAGCCATTGAGGGGGAGAATGTTGTGGAGTATGTGTATGTGTACATATGTATATATATTCATGTATATATAAACAAAAGGGCGGAAAAGACATCCAAAGGATGCGTGGGGCCAGCGCCTTGAGCGTTGTGCGCTTAGGTGCTGTGCGCTCAGGCGCAAGCACGCCACGTGTCGGCACGTGGGCGCTTTGCGCATGAGAGCTGGGCGCTCAGGCGCAAGCGCGCCACGTGTCGGCACGTGGGCGCTTTGCGCTCGGGCGCAAGGCGCAGGAGCGCAAGCGCGCATGCCACATGTCGGCACGTGGGCGCTTTGCGCTCGGGCGCAGTGCGCTTGAGCGCAAGCGCGCCACGTGTCGGCACATGGGTGCTTTGCGCTCGGGCGCAGTGCGCTGGAGCGCAAGCGCGCGCGCCACGTGTCGACACAAGGGCGCTTTGCGCTCGGGCGCAGTGCGCTTGAGCGCAAGCGCGCCACGTGTCGGCACGTGGGCGGTTTGCGCTCAAGCACAGTGCGCTGGAGCGCAAGCGCGCGCGCCACGTGTCGGCACATGGGCGCTTTGCGCTCGGGCGCAGTATTTATTGCTTTAGCGACTCATTTGTGTGATTCATCCATGTCATTAATGCATCATTAAATGGTTAATGACTCATGTAGTGAATCACACATATTGAATTAATGAAGCATGATGATTAATCATTTTATTTATTTATTTGATAAATGATTATGCTTCATATATTCAAGTGAGTTCATTATTTCATTATGATTCTCTTGCTCACCTTCTCTCTCCTCAAGCTCTCTCTCTTCAAACCCTAATCCTCCCGTCTCATGTGTTGAGATCAAGGATTAGATAGACTAATTAATCCATTACCTCACACTATATCACCTAGGTGCCTTTGATTAACAACTAAAGAAACCTAGTTACCTCAAGATTAGAGGTGAAGCTTAGAATAGAAGCTCTGGGTGGATCATCTATTACGTAGAGGAGGCCGAGGAGGTGGTGGATAACGAAAAGACGAAGGACTAGATTCACTAGGTATAATCACTTCTCATAGTAGTTAACAACTCCTATGTATTTGTTAGTTATAGTTTAGCAAAGATTCTTCGGTTAGTCGATATTAACTCAAAGAACATGATTGTTTTTCATATTTCCACCTCCCCGCAACTCGTGGGGTGTTGTACATCGACTTATAGTGGTATCAAAGCCTCGCTAAACAATAATTAACTCATTAGCATAGTCGTAAGAATTTCGAATGCAAAACGAACCGAAAAAACATCAAAATCACTAAGTTTCTGTTGATTTTAAAACAGGCCCTAAAAATTTTTCAGGGACCTCTAAAAATACCAGCAGGGAAATACAAGAACTCTGGAAAAAATTGAGTGCATGAATCGGCCAAACAACCGCGGAACCGCGGCCGATCCCACCGATCCGCCGCGGATCCGCGGCCGAGTTGAAGCCGATTCACCCCAAATTTTTCCAGAACTCTTCTGTGATTTTTTTTGTCTTTTCTGGAATGTTTATTTTCTGCTTAAGTCTCAGGTGCACAGAGAAGTTTTGGAGTAGAATCTAAAGTGTTTGCTCGATCGAAATTATACGATGTTTGCTAATTAGATTATATCTGTGAAATGTATAATGTGTTCGTAAACCTCCCCTAACTGCTAGTATGTCGGTTGGCAGGGGGTTGCACATTTCTGTAATGTTTTTGCTGTTTGTGATTATGAACATGATTGGATTGTTGTGATGATTAGCCGGGGTTTGAGATGGGTTATTATATTCATTCATTCGATATAATTGTAATATGCTGTAATATTATTTTGCGGGGCACATCCAGGTTGCGGTTGTAGCCACCATTGTATTATTTCATTTTACTATTTTTGCTCCTAGGATAGACCCAAGTCTACTGGGTACTTTAAAGTGTTTAGTGGCCTACTCACATTGTTGAGGGAGACCGCTTCATTTTGGGTACTTGGCGGGTAGTTTGCCATACTGTAGCGTCTTGAAAAGTCGTTTTGGTGTTTTCCTGAAATTCGGTGAAAATTCGGTATTTTTCCGAAAACCGTCTTTCTCGATATTTTGCAGTTTAGGGCTAATTATACCTTAAATGGATAGGTAATTACTTGTTTTTATTAGCTAATGAGTTAATTATGAAAGTTTGGTCATTTAAAAATTTTTCCCTATTTTTCAATTTTTTAATATTATTTTAAGCCGGTAAGAAAATACATTAAATAAGCGATAAATACAAATTTTTCCGGGCTAATTTTAATCTATAAAATTATGATAATTATAATCTAGTGATAACATAAATTTTTAGTAATTTATTTTGATTTTTTACAAATTTTTATGATTTGAAACGCATTTATTGAATTTTGGGCTAAAACTTGCAATTTTTGAGTTGTAGGGGGCCTTTTTGCATAAAATTTCTTTTGTAAAACCCCTCTCTCTTTTTCCTCAGCCCTAGGACAGCCCCACCTTGTGTGAGACCAGAAATTTCTGGCCTCATTTCTTGAGTTGCCTTCTTGAGTTGAATTTGATAGTTTATGGAATTAATTTAAATATAATGGATAAAGTATGATACATTGACTTTTGTGGACTTGACCATGACTTTCCCCACTTGCCCACACCCTCCCCCATTCCTCCTCTGGCCGAAAATCCTGCACACCCTCTTCTTCCTCTCTTTTCTTTTCATTTTCTTCAATTTCTTCAAGAAAATACATCAAAATCCATGATTTAATTCAAAAATCCAAACAAAATCCTTAAGCTATCATTATCCTTAGCCATTCTTGCTTGGATCTTGGTGTTGAGGCCATCAATTGGAGCAAAATTTTCTTGCTTGATCCATAGATCAAGAGGTATAATTTCTATCATGTTAAATTCTTTTGTTTAAGTTTCTTATGTTGTATGGTTTAGTGTTAATTTAGTGTAGTTTAATCTAGTTTTCTTAGGTTTTGCTTGAAAAATCTAACTAGGGTTTGAAAGCCATAATAGTTAATTAAGTTGTTTTATAATTAATCTAGTTGTTAATAAACTAATCTATATGGTTACCTTGTTATGTAGTCTTTTATTTGTGTTAATTTAGTTAACTTTAAAAGTTCGATTTTAGTTGTAATTGTCGTTTTAAGGAATTTCAAGAGAGGGTTAGTGTATGGAATTGAGTTGTGAAGCTTGATTAGTGAGTTGATTAAGGTTTAGAAAACATTATTTAGTTGATTGAACCTAAATTGTTATCTAGTATTTTGCTAACCTAAATCTAAGGGGTGAACTTGCTAATTGGGTTTGAAATTAGTGTTAATTAAGTTTTTCAAGTATGGATTTTGATTTGCAATTGCTATTTATAAAAATCAAGAAAGGGTTTGGTTGTGGAATATAGGTTTTGGAGCATGGTTAATGTGTTGTAATTAGTGTGTGTGGATTGCTTGTAGTGTGCTTGGGTGAGTATGCTAGATTGTAGTCGTTTTGTCGCAAATCGGCGACGTTGCACCGATTTTTGGAATGTATCTGCTTACTAGATTTTTATATAAATTATGTGATGGATTATTTTCGACATCTTGATGATTGTAATGGCTTGTCCTACGACTTTTAGGATGCGTGAGTGCGGATTTTTGGGTAGTCGGGTTTTAGTTTCGCCGGGCGACAAAATCGGCGTTTTTTGGCAGTTTTTGCGATTTTCGCGTGTGTCCGCGCACTTTGTGCATGTTGTACCTAGCTAGCGAACTTTAGTAGTTTCGTTGGGGTTTTGCGTCGTTCTTGATATGTAACCTTATATTTGGTACTGATGTAAATTCCAGGTTCGGTCGCGGAAACGTCAGACGCGGCGCGAAAGGGAAAGGCGGTGATTGGACACAGCTAGCCAGGGATTCCGGCCAGTAGATTTAACATCTACGGGGGACGATCGTTTGGATGGCGCAAGTCGCCCGATAGATTTAGTAAACTGGAAAATAGTAAATTGGATAATCACTTGTGACATTAGAATAATAATACTGGCATGATAATTGCTGCAATTAGATCAATATGTTATATCCATATACGCAAACTCAATTGTAGGACACATGCACCATTACCAGGTTTTTATATGCAGCATGAGCACTATTCATGTTTACACACACACCCTGGTAATTTCCATGCCACCACACTAGATAACCTTTAATTTAAACCTTTTACTAATTGATACTTAAATTGTGCTATTTCCTTAAAATGAAACCGTAGGATTGCTATTCATGTGCATGTACTTCATCATATTCATTGTTCATGCTTAATACATTAATCACACATCGCAACTTGATTATTGATATCATACGCATTCATTATCATTGATATATGCACTTATGAGGATTTCTTGAGATTTTATGATATTGCTGGATTTCGGGGGAAAGCCGCAAAATTTCCAAACTTATGATATTTTTAAAACATGTAAATTGCGGTTTTCTAGTGATGTAAGTGTCGTCCACCATGAGTTTGCTGTGGTTTTTGGAGACCCGTTTCGAGGAGTTGGATGAACCGTTTCGGGTACATGGTGGGCCCGGTAGGGTACCCCGGGGCAAGAAGCTCGTGGTGTTGACGATGAGCCTGGCAGGGGACGGATTACCTACCGGTGACTTCATTGGGCACGGCGGATATCCAGAGGATACCGACCGGGGCCGCGAGAGGATGATATATTGATACAGAGATGGGTCAGCCGGATGGCTGAGGCCAGAGACACTATGACATGGATTTATGAGATTTGAGACAGCTTTTGGGTGTCGTTGCTGGACACCGATTTTCGTCGATTCATTGACATTATGCTGGCATTCTAAAAGAGTCTCAAAAAGAAAAAGAGAATAAATATTTCTTATATATACATATTGAGACCTCAGATATTCATGTTGCATACATATTAGCACACTGATATGATATACACACCTGCTAGTGCATCCAGTCATACATGTATTTCAGATGCTAGGATGCTTGTGTGCATGCATACGATAGCCTTTGCAGATGTTATTTATTACTCACGAGTTGGCAACTCACCCCCGTTGTGCCACAGTCTTTTGCAGGTCCGCTCCGTCAGTTCAGTAGCGGCGGGCGCACTTGTTCTTTTGCCTCTTTTGCTTGAGCTCGAGATTTGCTCATAGGTGGGTTATGTTATTATTTTTGTACCACCTTGTATATTCTTGTATCTAGTGTACTCCATCTACTGTTTCTACCAGATTATTGTATATTGACCTAGAGATGAGACTGTGAGGTTTGTGGATTTTATGCTGTATTTTGGGGTCGAGCTCACTTGAGCCGACATGCTACTTTTTCATGCTTCCTTATGCTTTATTATGATTATTATGCTTGCTGTCATTTACATTGCGTGGGATTTGTGGCCGCCTTATGGCGAAGAGCTAGCTCCCGCTTGGGGATGCCCTATTTTGTTGGATTCATGTATATATTTTGTTGTACCCATTTTTGGGGGTCAGTATTTACAAAGGAGACTCTGCCGAAATTTTCGGGAAAAATTGGTATTGTTTTTAAAAAGGGTTTTACATGACTTATTTGATAACTTTCTTTCAAATGATTGGGTTTTCTTCACTCTTTTGCTTCATTGGTTTTGTTTTCTGGGCTTTGGCTTACTTATTTTACGGACGCCTTTAGACGTTTCGTAAACTTAAGTGCCAGTCACGTTCCGTACCCGGCGGGTCGTGACAAAGTTGGTATCAGAGCGATAGGTTTTACCTTTGTGAGTGTAGGATGACCCTTGGTAGATGGAGTAAGTGACTTAAGCAGGGTAACGTAGCGTGCGTATGTCCGCGGCATACTTACGATACGGTACTCCGCCTAAGTGACTTTAGGATATACTTGCTTGAAAATTCCTTCTTCAATTCCGTGTATCCTATGATCCTATTGCACTGTTCTTATTATCCTTTTTCCTGTAACAGCCACTATGCCGCCGAAGGCTACGAGGGCACAGAGGGCTGCCGCCAGAGACGAGATTTGAGCTGGCTCGTCCGAGACTAGGACTGAGCAGGGTGGTATGCCTACGCCGCAGGGACAGACCGATCCACCTTCCCCAGGCCGTATGGATAGGCTCGAGACTGGTATGGAGGAGTTGCGACAGATGATGGGAGGCATGCAGGAGCTACGTCAGATGGTAGGATCCCTAGTTGCAGCCAGTCGTACACCGAGGCCGGATGACGTACCTACTACATCACAGACGACCATGATACCTTCTCCTACTACTACCACCGTGGCCATTCCGGTTTCACTACAGGATTTCATGAGGCTGAGACCTCCAGTATTCACCGGCACCGAGACAGCGGAGGACCCACAGACGTTCCTTGACAGTTTAGCCAGGATCTGCCGTTCGCTGAGATGTTCGGATGATCGATGGGTAGAGCTTGCGAGTTTCCGACTAGAGGGTCTCGCGCAGACATGGTGGGAGTCAGTCTTGAGAGGTCGAGCTGCAGGTCTACCGCCTATGACTTGGGCCGAGTTTACAGCGGTCTTTCTAGCCCGTTTCCTTCCAGAGAGCGTTCGTGACGCCAGAGCTCGCAGCTTCGAGGCCTTAGTCAAGACACCTGGGATGACGGTGTCTGAGTATGACATCCAGTTTACACAGTTATCCCGATATGCTCAGTATTTGGTGGATACCGAGGAGAAGATGGTGAAGAGGTTCGTACAGGGACTTGATGCCCAGCTATATCTTGCCATTGGCGCCCAGCACTACGACACTTATTCAGCTGCTATGGATACGGCATTGCGGATGGAGGCACGCATATCACGGACTTCGGCCGTTTCTGGGCCGAAGAGGATGCGCACCGATGTACCGCCTCAGAGGCAGCGCGCCAGATTCTTTCCGAGAGATAGGCCTGGCAGAGGATTTGGGCGGGGACAGTTATATGGTTCTTATCCCCAGGGGCAGCAGCCGTCGCCAGGATGTTTTGGGTGCGGGAGTCTGCACCATCTTGTCAGAGACTGTCCAGTGAGACGACAGGGAGCAGCGACAGTTCCGCATGTGACCCTACCACCATCACCACCCCCTCCTCAGAGAGCCCTACTTCCTACCCCAGGCGATACTCCACGCCAGTTAGGTGCACCGAGAGGCCGTGGACGCGGCGGTCCTGTTCAGAGAGGACGAGGAGGCAGAGGCCGAGGTCGAGGTCGAGGTCAGCCCGCTATCGGTGGAGGACAGGCCCGAGTATTTGCTTTGACACCGCAGGATGCGCAGGCATCCAATGCCGTTGTGACAGGTACCTTGCCAGTTTGTTCTTTCGACGCACGGGTACTATTCGACCCAGGTTCCACACACTTTGCACCGATGTTGGGCCGTGAGTCGTCGTCGTTAGATCGTCCGCTTGTTGTTGTTACTCCGGTAGGCGAGTCGTTTGTCGCTCGGTTTGTATTTCATTTGTGTTCCGTTCGTATCGGGGAGAGGGATTCATCAGTTGATTTGATACTCCTCGATATGTTGGACTTTGATGTGCTTCTGGGCATGGATTGGCTAGCCACTTGTTATGCTTCGGTGGACTGCCGTGAGAAGGCAGTCAGATTTAGCTTTCCGGGAGAGCCAGTCCTTGTTATTCAGGGAGACCGCAGTGTCACCCTTCCCAGCTTAATTTCGTCTCTTCGCGCTGGTCAGCTCTTGCGGAAGGGATGTCAGGGATTCTTAGCGTTTGTTTGTGATACTCGAGCTGCAGAGGTTCCGTTGGACCGGGTCCCGGTAGTTTATGAGTTCCCTGATGTTTTCCCTGATGAGCTACCTGGGCTACCGCCTGAGCGCGATGTTGAGTTCTGCATTGATTTGATTCCCGGTTCGGGGCCTATTTCTATACCTCCTTATCGGATGGCCCCGGCAGAGCTTCGAGAGCTGAAGGATCAGTTGCAGGACCTGTTAGATAAGGGGCTTATTCGGCCGAGTGTTTCTCCGTGGGGTGCTCCGGTCCTGTTTGTCAAGAAGAAGGATGGAAGTTTGCGCTTATGTATCGACTACCGCCAGCTGAACAAAGTTACCGTTCGGAACAGATATCCGTTGCCGCGCATTGATGATTTGTTCGACCAGCTTCAGGGTGCGGGGTATTTTTCGAGGATCGACTTGCGATCAGGATACCATCAGCTGCGAGTTCGACAGGAGGATATACCGAGGACAGCTTTCCGTACACGCTATGGCCACTACGAGTTTTTGGTGATGTCGTTCGGACTCACCAACGCCCCAGCAGCATTTATGGATTTGATGAACCGTACATTCAGGCCGTATCTTGACTTGTTCATCATCGTGTTTATCGACGATATCTTGGTGTACTCCCGGAGCAGAGAGGAGCACGAGCAGCACTTGCGGATTACGTTACAGACTCTGAGGGAGCATCAGCTGTTCGCGAAGTTCTCCAAGTGTGCTTTCTGGCTTGACAGCGTCGGATTCTTGGGTCACGTGGTTACGAGAGACGGCATTTGTGTGGACCCGAAGAAGATTGAGGCTGTTCAGCAGTGGCCCCGACCTACATCGGTGACTGAGATCCGTAGTTTTCTAGGCTTGGCGGGCTACTACAGGCGTTTTGTTCAGGACTTCTCCCGTATAGCTGCACCGTTGACCGGTTTGACCCGGAAGGGAGTTCCTTTCGTCTGGACAGAGGAGTGCGAGCGCAGTTTTCAGCAGCTACGGACTTGTTTGACTACGGCGCCGGTATTATCTTTGCCTTCGGGATCAGGCGGATTTGTTGTCTACTGTGATGCTTCGCGAGTGGGATTAGGATGCGTATTGATGCAGCATGGCCGGGTGATCGCTTATGCTTCTCGGCAGTTGAAGAAGCATGAACAGAACTACCCCACTCATGATTTGGAGATGGCTGCAGTGGTCTTTGCACTGAAGATTTGGCGACATTACCTGTACGGCGAGTCGTGTCAGATATTCACCGATCACAAGAGCTTAAAGTACATATTTCAGCAGCGAGACCTGAACCTCAGACAGCGTCGTTGGATGGAGTTGGTGAAAGACTACGACTGTGAGATCTTATATCACCCCGGCAAGGCGAATGTGGTGGCAGATGCGTTGAGTAGGAGGCCCGGGGGTAGTCTATCCTTTTTGCGCGCAGTGCAGAGGCAGTCGTCAGCAGATTGGCAGATGTTATGCGACAGCCGAGTTGAGTTCGAGTTCACTCAGACAGGGGGACAGCTCGCGCATGTTCGTACACGCCCACAGTTGCTTGACCGTGTATATGAGGCACAGCGCAGTGACGACCGTTGCCCAGAGATCATGGCACAGATGGGACAGGGCAGATTTTCCAAGTTCGTGGTTGACGATCAGGGGATTTTACGATATGGATCTAGACTGTGCGTACCAGAGGCTGATGGATTGCGGCGCGACATTCTTGAGGAGGCACACCGATCAGTGTATAGTGTCCACCCCGGTTCCACCAAGATGTACCATGATATGAGAGAGACCTACTGGTGGGACGGGATGAAGAGGGACATTGCGGAGTTCGTTTCGAGATGCCTGACTTGTCAGCAAGTCAAGGCTGAGCACCAGAGGCCCGCGGGAGAGCTACAGCCGTTACCCATTCCAGAGTGGAAATGGGAACAGATTTCGATGGACTTCGTTGTGGGTCTACCCAGGACCAGTCGAGGGTACGACTCCATCTGGGTGATCGTGGATAGATTGACGAAAGCGGCTCACTTCCTGCCAGTGAAGACGACTTTCAGCTTCGCTCAGTATGCTCAGCTCTATATTGACGAGATCGTGCGACTACATGGCGTACCGACTTGTATCGTGTCAGATCGAGGCACTCAGTTCACCAGCCGACTTTGGCAGAGACTTCAGGAGGCTTTGGGCACTCGTTTGAGCTTCAGCACAGCGTTTCATCCACAGACAGACGGACAGTCAGAGCGGACCATTCAGACTCTCGAGGACATGCTCAGAGCATGCGTGTTAGACTTTGGGGGTAGCTGGGATCGTCATTTACCTCTAGTGGAGTTCTCCTACAACAACAGCTTCCAGGATACTATTCAGATGGCACCTTTCGAGGCATTGTATGGGAGGAGATGCAGATCGCCCGTTTGTTGGACAGAGCTCAGCGAGAGCAGCATTTTGGGGCCGCAGCTTGTTGAGGAGACGACATCGAAGATCCAGTTGATCCGAGACCGGATGAGAGCGGCTCAGAGCAGGCAGAAATCGTATGCTGACAGGCGCCGTCGCAGATTAGAGTTCGCAGTTGGCGACCATGTTTTTCTGAAAGTCTCTCCGATGAAGGGCGTGATGCGTTTTGGGCGAAAGGGAAAGCTTAGCCCTAGATTCGTAGGTCCCTTCGAGATCCTCGAGCGTGTTGGCACTGTTGCATATCGTTTGGCTCTTCCTCCCAGCTTTCCCGATGTTCACCCCGTCTTCCATGTTTCGATGCTCCGCAAGTACCTTCACGACCCTTCGCATGCGATTCAGCACCCGACAGTCCAGCTAGAGCGCGACCTTTCTTTTGCAGACCAGCCGGTGGCCATCTTGGATCGGCAGGTGAAGAAGTTGAGGTCGAAGATTATACCAACCGTCAAGGTCCTTTGGCGTAGCCCGAGCAGCGAGGAGGTTACCTGGGAGACCGAGGGCGAGATGAGGAAGAAATATCCCTGTCTCTTTGAAGGTACGCGTAGCTATATTTTTAAATTCGGGGACCGAATTTCTTTAAGGGGGAAAGATTGTAGCGTCTTGAAAAGTCGTTTTGGTGTTTTCCTGAAATTCGGTGAAAATTCGGTATTTTTCCGAAAACCGTCTTTCTCGATATTTTGCAGTTTAGGGCTAATTATACCTTAAATGGATAGGTAATTACTTGTTTTTAGTAGCTAATGAGTTAATTATGAAATTTTGGTCATTTAAAATTTTTTCCCTATTTTTCAAATTTTTAATATTATTTTAAGCCGGTAAGAAAATACATTAAATAAGCGATAAATACAAATTTTTCCGGGCTAATTTTAATCTCTAAAATTATGATAATTATAATCTAGTGATAACATAAATTTTTAGTAATTTATTTTGATTTTTTACAAATTTTTATGATTTGAAACGCATTTATTGAATTTTGGGCTAAAACTTGCAATTTTTGAGTTGTAGGGGGCCTTTTTGCATAAAATTTCTTTTGTAAAACCCCTCTCTCTTTTTTCTCAGCCCTAGGACAGCCCCACCTTGTGTGAGACCAGAAATTTCTGGCCTCATTTCTTGAGTTGCCTTCTTGAGTTGAATTTGATAGTTTATGGAATTAATTTAAATATAATGGATAAAGTATGATACATTGACTTTTGTGGACTTGACCATGACTTTCCCCACTTGCCCACACCCTCCCCCATTCCTCCTCTGGCCGAAAATCCTGCACACCCTCTTCTTCCTTTCTTTTCTTTTCATTTTCTTCAATTTCTTCAAGAAAATACATCAAAATCCATGATTTAATTCAAAAATCCAAACAAAATCCTTAAGCTATCATTATCCTTAGCCATTCTTGCTTGGATCTTGGTGTTGAGGCCATCAATTGGAGCAAAATTTTCTTGCTTGATCCATAGATCAAGAGGTATAATTTCTATCATGTTAAATTCTTTTGTTTAAGTTTCTTATGTTGTATGGTTTAGTGTTAATTTAGTGTAGTTTAATCTAGTTTTCTTAGGTTTTGCTTGAAAAATCTAACTAGGGTTTGAAAGCCATAATAGTTAATTAAGTTGTTTTATAATTAATCTAGTTGTTAATAAACTAATCTATATGGTTACCTTGTTATGTAGTCTTTTATTTGTGTTAATTTAGTTAACTTTAAAAGTTCGATTTTAGTTGTAATTGTCGTTTTAAGGAATTTCAAGAGAGGGTTAGTGTATGGAATTGAGTTGTGAAGCTTGATTAGTGAGTTGATTAAGGTTTAGAAAACATTATTTAGTTGATTGAACCTAAATTGTTATCTAGTATTTTGCTAACCTAAATCTAAGGGGTGAACTTGCTAATTGGGTTTGAAATTAGTGTTAATTAAGTTTTTCAAGTATGGATTTTGATTTGCAATTGCTATTTATAAAAATCAAGAAAGGGTTTGGTTGTGGAATATAGGTTTTGGAGCATGGTTAATGTGTTGTAATTAGTGTGTGTGGATTGCTTGTAGTGTGCTTGGGTGAGTATGCTAGATTGTAGTCGTTTTGTCGCAAATCGGCGACGTTGCACCGATTTTTGGAATGTATCTGCTTACTAGATTTTTATATAAATTATGTGATGGATTATTTTCGACATCTTGATGATTGTAATGGCTTGTCCTACGACTTTTAGGATGCGTGAGTGCGGATTTTTGGGTAGTCGGGTTTTAGTTTCGCCGGGCGACAAAATCGGCGTTTTTTGGCAGTTTTTGCGATTTTCGCGTGTGTCCGCGCACTTTGTGCACGTTGTACCTAGCTAGCGAACTTTAGTAGTTTCGTTGGGGTTTTGCGTCGTTCTTGATATGTAACCTTATATTTGGTACTGATGTAAATTCCAGGTTCGGTCGCGGAAACGTCAGACGCGGCGCGAAAGGGAAAGGCGGTGATTGGACACAGCTAGCCAGGGATTCCGGCCAGTAGATTTAACATCTACGGGGGACGATCGTTTGGATGGCGCAAGTCGCCCGATAGATTTAGTAAACTGGAAAATAGTAAATTGGATAATCACTTGTGACATTAGAATAATAATACTGGCATGATAATTGCTGCAATTAGATCAATATGTTATATCCATATACGCAAACTCAATTGTAGGACACATGCACCATTACCAGGTTTTTATATGCAGCACGAGCACTATTCATGTTTACACACACATCCTGGTAATTGCCATGCCACCACACTAGATAACCTTTAATTTAAACATTTTACTAATTGATACTTAAATTGTGCTATTTCCTTAAAATGAAACCGTAGGATTGCTATTCATGTGCATGTACTTCATCATATTCATTGTTCATGCTTAATACATTAATCACACATCGCAACTTGATTATTGATATCATACGCATTCATTATCATTGATATATGCACTTATGAGGATTTCTTGAGATTTTATGATATTGCTGGATTTCGGGGGAAAGCCGCAAAATTTCCAAACTTATGATATTTTTAAAACATGTAAATTGCGGTTTTCTAGTGATGTAAGTGTCGTCCACCATGAGTTTGCTGTGGTTTTTGGAGACCCGTTTCGAGGAGTTGGATGAACCGTTTCGGGTACATGGTGGGCCCGGTAGGGTACCCCGGGGCAAGAAGCTCGTGGTGTTGACGATGAGCCTGGCAGGGGACGGATTACCTACCGGTGACTTCATTGGGCACGGCGGATATCCAGAGGATACCGACCGGGGCCGCGAGAGGATGATATATTGATACTGAGATGTGTCAGCCGGATGGCTGAGGCCAGAGACACTATGACATGGATTTATGAGATTTGAGACAGCTTTTGGGTGTCGTTGCTGGACACCGATTTTCGTCGATTCATTGACATTATGCTGGCATTCTAAAAGAGTCTCAAAAACAAAAAGAGAATAAATATTTCTTATATATACATATTGAGACCTCAGATATTCATGTTGCATACATATTAGCACACTGATATGATATACACACCTGCTAGTGCATCCAGTCATACATGTATTTCAGATGCTAGGATGCTTGTGTGCATGCATACGATAGCCTTTGCAGATGTTATTTATTACTCACGAGTTGGCAACTCACCCCCGTTGTGCCACAGTCTTTTGCAGGTCCGCTCCGTCAGTTCAGTAGCGGCGGGCGCACTTGTTCTTTTGCCTCTTTTGCTTGAGCTCGAGATTTGCTCATAGGTGGGTTATGTTATTATTTTTGTACCACCTTGTATATTCTTGTATCTAGTGTACTCCATCTACTGTTTCTACCAGATTATTGTATATTGACCTAGAGATGAGACTGTGAGGTTTGTGGATTTTATGCTGTATTTTGGGGTCGAGCTCACTTGAGCCGACATGCTACTTTTTCATGCTTCCTTATGCTTTATTATGATTATTATGCTTGCTGTCATTTACATTGCGTGGGATTTGTGGCCGCCTTATGGCGAAGAGCTAGCTCCCACTTGGGGATGCCCTATTTTGTTGGATTCATGTATATATTTTGTTGTACCCATTTTTAGGGGTCAGTATTTACAAAGGAGACTCTGCCGAAATTTTCAGGAAAAATTGGTATTGTTTTTAAAAAGGGTTTTACATGACTTATTTGATAACTTGCTTTCAAATGATTGGGTTTTCTTCACTCTTTTGCTTCATTGGTTTTGTTTTCTGGGCTTTGGCTTACTTATTTTACGGACGCCTTTAGACGTTTCGTAAACTTAAGTGCCAGTCACGTTCCGTACCCTGCGGGTCGTGACACATACCCGTAGGGGCCTAGGGTGAGGTAATGGCTATTCATCACAACTGTGTAATCCGTCTTTCGTTGAAGGCTAAAAAAGAAACGCGGATTTCTTGCATATCTAATAATGTTCATATGTGATTTGGAATGCCTATTATTGCGTCTGACGAATGTACAATATCTATATATGATAGCTATTTAGACGTCACTTATGTTTTACACCCGCGCTAGCCCAGCCCCCACTCTGTCGTTAGTTAAGTAACCTAACGGGTGATGACGGGACCCAGTGGCGAATGCGGATGGTATAAGAGGACGTTGTATTTTCATTGTTTTCTGCAATGATAGGTTAATGATGGGACGTATTATATTAATGCAAAGAATATAAACCAAAGTTGAATCGTTGGAACAGTTTAAAAGAAACCACTCGGTTATTTTTAAAACAGAAGATATTTTTAAATTGCGGAGCTTTAACCACTCCTTTTAAAAGCTATCAGGTTCCTTCGGTCATATCAAGTTTACTACGTTCACGGTTTCGCCAAAACCATTCGTAGCCCTCCATCATTTCATTTGGGTATTCAGTAGTATTCAAGCTATGTATTTTGACCAACGCCAAGGCATAGTGTTTGGTAGCTGCTGGGTATTCATTTGTTGCATAGATAGATGAGTTAGTTTAGGACAGTCGTATTATCATTTTGGCCAACGTCAATGATATGTACGGATGGGTTCAAATTAACAAGATAATGATGGGTAGAACTTGACATGTGACTTATGACATTTTGACCAACGCCAAGGTCATAAGAGCATGGGGCAAAAATATATATTGGGAATTTCTAAGGAAACTGAAATTTGCGAAGAGATGCATACCATTTGGAGTTTGATGAATGTTGGTAGGATTCCTTTAACATTATCATACGATGATATTTGGATCCCGATCCTACTGTGAGTATATGCTACTCATCAGGAGATTCGTCACTTAACGATCAATGCTATAAACCAAGTAGGTGCCGAGAAAGGTGTCAGCGGGGCTACGCCCCCAGAGAAAAGAGGTTATTTAATTAAGGAACTTCGCGAAAGCGTTGGAAAACCTCCCTCGAAGTACCGACACCGGCCTCGCTGAACGGTTAAGCAAGAATTGTACGGTGAGAATAGTCCTGCCTAGTTCTTCCTTTTTGGTTTGAGGAGGGATTCGAGAAACAGTGGGAGCCATCCAGTTAGATAAACTAAAAACCACTCTAAACTTGCAAGAGCATCATGCTAAAGTGTTCTCTCTTTCTCCCTAATTGCAGCGACCCTGAAAATGACTGGACTTAAGTTACTATTAGCAAAAATATACCGACAGGGCCAAACTATAAAGATTGGCTGCGGAATGTCAAAATGGCTTTGACCTATGACAGATTGGGGTATGTCCTCACCACCAAGGCACCTGCAGTCCCAGGTCCCAAATCCAGAAATGCGGATAAGGAAATCCGCAAAACCTGGGATTTAGATTGCGCGAAGGCCAAGTGCCTCGTGCTTTCCTCGATGAATAATGAACATCAGAGGAGGCACGAGGATATGGATCTAGATGCCATATTTCTCCATACAAAGGAACTTTATGGAGAGCAATCTCGTATAGCAAGATACGAGACCTCAAAGAACTTGTTTCATGCGAGGTTGGCCGTCGGATCATCGGTAGGAGAACATGTCCTAAAGATGATTGGCTATATTGAAGAGCTCGCAGACCTTGGGACGACTTTGGATAATGAGCTCTATACAGACTTGATTCTCCAGTCCCTTCCTTCCACCTACGCCCAGTTTATTCTGAATTTCAACATTCAAAGAAAAGAAGTTGAACTTCCAGAACTCCTTAACATGTTGAGGAGTGCAGAGGGCTCCTTGCATAAGGCAAGGGAAACACCCGCTATGTTTGTTAGAGGAGCTTCTTCTTCCGGGTCCAAGGCTAGGGCCAAAGGAAAGAAGAAGAAGGCCGCCACCAAACCTAGAGGAGGTGTTAGTAAGGTGGGAGCGAAGGGAAAGAAAAAGATTGCGGTGCCAGTAGTGGCCAAGGATGAGTACTTCCATTGTCATAGGAAAGAGCACTGGAAGAAAGATTGCAAGGCGTGGAACGCCAAGAACCACGAACCGAAGCAGGCTGTGGCTTCGACTTCAGGTGTGTTTGTAATTGAGAATTGTCTGTCAATCAACTCTACTTCCTGGGTATTGGATACCGGATCAAGATCTCATATATGCAATTCATTGCAGGCAATGAGAAACCGTAGAGTGCAGAAGGATGGTGATATGACCCTAAAGGTTGCTAACGGAGCTAGCGTGGGAGCTGTGTCCGTCGGGGATTATCACCTGGGATTGACGAGTGGACATATTTTGGTTTTACATAACTGTTTTTATGTACCTAGCTTAATGTGTAATATCATATCAGTTTCCTTGTTATCAAATAAATATTATGATTTCACGTTTGTAAGTGATGTTGTTAACATCCACCTTAATCATAGTTTGATTGGGTCCGGTACACTGAATAACGGTATATATGTCTTAAACCAACTACAGATTTTCAATGTCCAAAACACACTAAAAAGAAAGTCTCCAAATTTAAATAAGGCTTTCTTATGGCATTGTAGACTAGGTCACATCAATGAGACAAGGTTAACTAAGTTATATAGAGAAGGATATTTAGACTCGTTCGAATATCAATCTTATGACACTTGTCAATCATGTCTCAAAGGAAAGATGACAAAGACTCCATTCACTAGATATGGAGTAAGAGCAAGCGAGCTCTTAAGACTCATACACAGCGATGTATGTGGTCCAATGTCTACACATGCAAGAGGTGGTTTTTCCTATTTCATTACTTTTACGGATGATTACTCTAGGTACGGATTCATTTTTCTGATGAAACGTAAATCCGAGGCTTTTGAGAAATTCCAAGAGTATAAGAATGAAGTAGAAAACCAAACCGGAAAAAGTATCAAGACACTAAGATCTGATCGAAGTGGTGAATACCTAAGTGCCGAGTTCCTAGGTTACCTAAAAGAGAAAGGAATTCTCTCTCAACTTACTCCTCCATACACTCCACAGCATAACGGTGTATCGGAGAGACGGAATCGAACCCTATTGGATATGGTGCGTTCCATGATGAGTAATGCTGAGTTACCACGATCTTTCTGGGGTTATGCGCTAGAATCAGCGGCATATCTTTTGAACATGGTTCCTACCAAGACTGTGCCTACCACGCCATATCAGATGTGGAGTGGGAAGAAACCCTATCTTCAGTATCTGAAGATATGGGGATGCCCAGCTTTTGTTAAAAAGCAGTATGTGGACAAGCTCGAGGCACGATCAGTACAGTGTAAGTTTGTGGGATATCCAAAGAACTTCAAGGGGTATCTATTCTATTACGCAGAAGAACAAAAGGTTTTTGTTTCTCATAATGCCCATTTTCTAGAATATCAGTTTTTAGAAAAGGAAATAAGTGGGAGCGAAATAGAACTGGAAGAAATTCCAGAACCACAAACTACTAATGAAAGTTTGGTAGAACCAGTAGTTCAATAAGAACAGGACATTCCCGCACCCCTCCGCAGGAATAGTAGGCCTTCTCATCCGCTTGAGAGATACTACGGTTTTCTCATAGATGAGGATGGAGAGGATTGCATCATTGATGATGATGAACCTACTAGATTCCAGCAGGCCATCCAGAGCGGCGACTCGGTACGATGGCTAGATGCAATGCGGACCGAAATGGAGTCCATGTACACCAACAAAGTATGCACTTTGGACTTTGCTCCAGATGGGGTAAAACGCATAGGATGCAAATGGATCTTCAAGAAAAAGATTGGTGTAGATGGACAGGTGGAAATCTATAAGGCTAGACTTGTTACAAAGGGTTTTTCGTCAAAGACCTGGTTTTGACTATGACGAAACTTTTTCTCCGGTAGCTATGCTCAAATCCATTCGGGTCCTTCTTGCTATTGCCGCCTTCCATGATTATGAAATCTGGCAGATGGACGTAAAGACGGCTTTTCTAAATGGTAATTTAGAAGAATGCGTCTATATGGATTAGCCAGAAGGTTTCAATCAGAGTGGGAGCAGCGGGAAAGTTTGCAAGTTGCTTAAGTCCATTTATGGACTGAAGCAGGCATCGCGGAGTTGGAACATCTGTTTTAATGAAACAGTCAAAAAATATGACTTTATCAAAAATCCAGAAAAACCATGTATATATAGTAAAGTTGTAGCACGAACTATCGTATTCCTCGTATTATACGTGGATGACATTCTATTGATAGGAAATGACATTCCTATGCTACAATCTGTCAAAGGATTCTTGTCACACAGGTTCTCCATGAAAAACCTGGGTGATGCCTCTTACATTCTGGGGATCCGGATCTATCGTGATAGATCCAAGAGGATGTTGGGACTTTCGCAGTCCAGGTATATCAACACTATACTGAAAAGATTCAGTATGGAAGATTCTAAGTGCGGTAATCTACCGGCTTGTCACGGAATCACCCTCTCCAGAGAGATGTCTCCCAAGACTGATTTGGAAAGGGAACGCATGTCTATTATACCCTACGCTTCTGCGGTAGGCTCTATAATGTATGCGATGTTGTGCATCAGACCAAATGTAGCTTACGCACTGAGCGTGGTAAGCCGGTATCAGTCAGACCCAGGGGAGAAGCACTGGATAGCAGTAAAGAACATTCTCAAGTACCTGAGAAGGACTAAGGAGATGTTCTTGGTTTACGGCGGAAAAGACCTCAAGATGGAGGCCTTTGCTGATTCCGGCTTCCAGAGTGATAAGGACGATTCCAAGTCCATGTCAGGTTATATCTTTACCCTCAATGGAGGGACGGTGTGCTGGAAGAGTTCCAAGCAGGACACCGTTGCTGACTCGACGATGGAAGCGGAGTATATTGCTGCTTGCGACGCCACAAAAGAAGTGGTCTGGATGAAGAAGTTCCTAACAGAACTTCAGGTGGTTCCTACCATTGTTGATCCAATACTTCTGTATTGCTACAACAACGGAGCTATAGCTTTAGCGAAGGAACCAAGGTCCCATCAGAAGTCCAGACACATCTTAAGGCAGTATCACCTGATCAGGGAGATCATAGATCGCCGGGAGATCGAGGTCCGGAAATCTGCTACTGAAGAGAACATTGTTGATCCATTCATAAAGGCCCTACCTCAGATTCAGTTCGAGAGGCTACTCGAGATCATCGGTCTTCGATATGCCAGTACATAGCCCTAGTGCAAGTGGGAGATTGTTAGTGTATATGCCCTAGGGGCCATTATTGTATCATACTAGTTTTTATATTACTTAATGGAAGCTTGGGATATTCACAGTTATATAACAGTCTTGCTAAACATGGTAGTATGCTACTTGGTTTTATCTATCTTAATATGTGAGTATACGTATTGATAGAGCCCTTAGGATCTTGCTTGACTACCAGCGTTGTGATGGCAGTCGCACTAGTGGGGGCTGGGTAGTCTACAAGCACATCCTTTTCCAGGTCCCTAGTCGTAGGATTATCGAGACAGGGCATCGATACTCCGGAGTAGACTAGTGTGTACGGTTCTCATCCCAGTTGGGGAGATGGTCTGTCCCACAGCCATCAGTACGTCATACTGGAGATAGTATACAGGTGCTCGCTGGGTTACGGGTACACTGGATAGGACTCACAGGGAACTGTTGGTTGGTATTATACCCGTCGTTAGTTAACAGTTCCCAGGTGACATGAGTACAGCATAGTCCGCAGACTTGACACTGCTACTTCGCCTCGAGTGTGTCCCACTGTTCTTAGATTGCTACCCTACCACGGCTCAAAGGAGTCGTGCAAATAGGTAGCAGTTGGGTGCAGTCCCGAGCACTTGGAGGCAGTGGCGGTTAGACAGGATTCGTCTCTCCCGGTATTGGGAGTTGATATCGCGCTGTGTCAGAGAGCCATTACGCAAAGTCCCTGGCCAGGGCAACCGAGATTTACGAGTAGGTTCCAGTAGTTTCTCAAGATGTAATGGGCTACGCTCCGACATGACTTATACCGCTATTAGGGGATAGATGTTTGCCGCCCCCTAGGCCCGATATGCGATAGTCTTAGACGAACAGACCGGACTGTACGGAGATTGTCACATCAGGCTCAGTAGGAGTTCGGATGGGTTTCCTCATCGGCCTTCTTATCGACATCTACCTGGGGACCGTTACGTACAGCTAGTGCCGCTTGCGGTCTGTGGTTAAACCCACTGCCAGCGTAGTAGTTGAGTCTTTAGAGTCCCACACAGAGAGTTTCCCTGCTCCAGGCGAAACGATATAGAGGTCGTATGGTTTTACTACAAGGGTTCGGACGCATACGTGTGTTTACACACGTACGACGTTCGGACAATTTTTACTAGCCGGCTTTGGTTTAAGCCAGATTCTAGTATCGGATTATTGGATTTATACATTCTAAAGTTTTTCCGTGTTTTCACGGATAGGAGGAGCGTTCTCGTAATTTGGCGGGAAGCTTCTAGAAGTATGGTGACTTGAGGGTTTAGGTGGCATAAGCATTTATTGCTTTAGTGACTCATTTGTGTGATTCATCCATGTCATCAATGCATCATTAAATAGTTAATGACTCATGTAGTGAATCACACATATTGAATTAATGAAGCATGAAGATTAATCATTTTATTTATTTATTTGATAAATGATTATGCTTCATATATTCAAGAGAGTTTATTATTTCATTATGATTCTCTTGCTCACCTTCTCTCTCCTCAAGCTCTCTCTCTTCAAACCCTAATCCTCCACTCTCATGTGTTGAGATCAAGGGTTAGATAGACTAATCAATCCATTACCTTACTCTATATCACCTAGGTGCCTTTGATTAGCAACTAAAGAAACCTAGTTACCTCAAGATTAGAGGTGAAGCTTGGAATAGAAGCTTTCGGGTGGATCATCTATTACTTAGAGGAGGGGAGGAGGAGGTGGATAACGAAGGACTAGATTCACTAGGTATAATCACTTCTCATAGTAGTTAACAACTCCTATGTATTTGTTAGTTATAGTTTAGCAAAGATTCTTCGGTTAGTCGATGTTAACTCAAAGAACATGATTGTTTTTCATATTTCCGCCTCCCCGCAACTCGTGGGGTGTTGTACATCGACTTACAGCAACACCCCTGACCAAGCTCACACGTAAAGATGAAGCATTCGTGTAGTCAGAAGCATGCGAACATGCTTTCGTAGAACTAAAGTCAAGATTGACATCAGTGCGTTTTCTCGTAATACCGGACCAATCTGGAGGGTTTGTTATGCATTGCGATACATCCGGTAAGGGATTAGGATGTGTTCTACACCAGCATGGAAAAGTTGTAGCTTATGCATCAAGACAGTTGAAGATTCATGAGCGCAATTATCCAACGCATGACTTGGAGTTGGCAGTAGTTATATTTGCACTGAAGATTTGGCGTCATTACCTTCTTGGAGAACGGGTATATATATACACAGACCACAAAAGTTTGAAGTATGTATTTACTCAGAAAGAGTTGAATATGCGGTAGAGAAGATGGCTAGAATTTATGGCGGACTTCGACATCAACCTACAATATCATCCAGGAAAGGTGAATGTAGTTCCTGATGCACTTAGTCGCCAGCCATTATTAATGAATCTCACCGCACAGTGGAAGCTACATCAAGAGTTGCACAAGATGGAGATTGAAGTGGTTATGCCAGGTAATACTTCAGAGTTGATGAATTTACAAGTTCAATATACTATTGTCAATCAGATCAAAGCAGCTCAAGCAAGTGATGCCAAGTTGCAAAAGATCAGAGAACAAGTAGAAAGTGGACTTAGAACAGACTTCATCATCCATGAAAATAGATCTTTGAGATACGGAAGTAGATTGTGCATACCACAAGGTCCTGTTCAAAAAGAGTTGATGAAAGATGCTCACAGCTCTTCGTACTCAGTACACCCTGGTGGTACAAAGATATATAAAGATCTATGGCAACATTACTGGTGGCATGGAGTGAAGCGTGAAGTAGCCAGAAGCGTAGCCAAATGCTTAGTGTGTCAGCAAGTAAAAGCTGAACACCACAGGACTGCTGGTTTACTTCAACCGTTACCTATTCAAGAATGGAAGTGGCAACACATAACCATAAACTTCGTGACTGCACTTCCTTGCAGCACGAAAGGTATCGATGCGGTATGGGTTATTGTCGATCGACTCACAAAATCGGCTCACTTCATCCCATTTAGAGTTGGCCAATCTACTGAGACACTAGTAAAGAAGTACATAGAAGCAAGTCTGAATCTAATTAAGATTTAACTCTTCATAGTGTACCATTTCTGATACCCATGAACTTATGCAGGAAATCACGAGATTACATGGAGTACCGGTTTGCATTGTCTCCGATCGCGACACTAGATTCCGATCGCAGTTTTAGCTGAGTCTGCAAGCTAGCTTGGGAACGAGTCTGAACTTCAGCATAGTTTATCATCCACAAACAGATGGTCAGTCTGAGCTAACGATATAGATTCTTAAAGATATGCTAAGAGCGTGTATGTTAGACTTTGGAGGATCGTGGGAAGATCACCTACATCTTATGGAGTTTTCATACAACAACAGCTACCAGGAGAGTATTGGTATAGCACCCTTTGCAGCTCTCTATAGAAGGAAGTGTCATTCACCATTAAGTTGGGAAGACATCGGAGATAGGGAACTCTTTGGACCAGAGATGATCGTAGCAACTGTGGATGTAGTTCGCATGATCAGGAAAAGAATGCGCATAGCCCAAGACAGACAGAAGCACTGGGCTGATGCCAAGCGCCGACACCTGGAGTTCCAGTCGGAAGATCATTGTTGGGGTAAAAAATTACACCCGGGTCGACTAAGTCAAAATCAAAGTCAACCCTAAGTAAGCGGGCCCAAGTCCAGATCAAGTGGGCCCATGCCCAAGTCAAGCCCCACGGCCGACCTCCCCCATGCTAAAATGAAATCATATAATAAATAATTTTGATATAATTTTTTATGCATGAATGTAAGAAAAATGAGCATAAAACCAAATTTTTATAAAGCCCATGGCTCATGTGCAAAAGAAATGAGCACATGAGGCATGGGATGTGCAAAATGCCATTTTGTAAAGCCCAAGGGGCTATATGTGAATTTATAAGCCTATAAAAGGCAACATGATAATGAAATAAAAAAAAATTTATTCCCCTCAAAATTTAGGGTTTCTGTACCTCCTTCCCCTTCCTCAAGGTTCTAAAACCTTCACCCCCTTTTGAATTAAATCATGAGTTTAACTCTTTCTTTTACAAAAATAAACAGTTTTTCACCATCAAATCCTTGAAGGGGAACTCAGATCTTCCATTAGATCTCAAAAAGGGGAGATTTTTAAATCTCACCCTCATTTTCTCCAAGATCCGGCCAACCGAGAGGAAGAAGAAGGAAACCCATCTCCAAAAATCCCACCTTAGAAAGATTCAGGGCCAAAGGGGAGAAAAAAATAGGTCCCCTTTGATTGTTTCCAAAGATTTTTAGGAGTTTAACTCTATTCAGAATTTGTTGGAGATTCACTCCATAAATAAAGGATCCTCTTTCGGAGTTTAACTCCTATTTCTGGGGATAAAAGCCCCTTCTTTCCGCCAGTGCCCAAGTGCCCAGCGCCCACGTCCCCAGCGCCCACGTGCTGGGCATATGAAGCGCTCATGCCCAAGCGCCCCGCGCCCATATGCCGGGCACATGAGGCGTGCCCGAGCGCCTAGCGCCCTGCTCCCGAGCGCCCAGTGCCCAGCTCCCTGGTGTCTTTAAGACGCCCCTCACCCTACTTTTTCCCACACTCCACAACACTTCCCCCGTTAGAAAAAATTTCTAACGGGGCGCTGTCCCGCATTCCGCAAGGGGGCTGCTAGCCCCTTTAACCCCCAGCTTGCTATCCGGGTAGCAGGACCCCCGTAAAACTCTACGGGGCCCCCGATATATCCAAAACCGCTTCAAAACACAATACTGCACATTGAGTTCGCTTGACCTGTTTGACCCGTCAATCGGAGGTTTCTTCGCTCCAAAGGCGAGGGGTAATTAACGGCAGCTTAGTTCGCGGCTGCCGGAGATTCGGATCCCCATAATAAATAAACCCCCGCCTACCCTAGGCAGGAGGAATCTGTAGTACGCCTAACAAGTACGCGCGTATTCCCATCTTAATGGGGTGACGAAAAACACCCTACAGGTTCTGACACGTCCGGTGGGACCTTTCTCTCCTCCCATATTTCGGGTTAAATGTTCATGCGAACTCAATCAACATATACATTGATTGCCTGTACTAAATCATGCTTCTTTATGCAGGTTAACAATTTCCAATTGCAATTCTCGAACGCAACAAAATGTCTTCAAGGACAATCTCAGCTCTCAGCACAACTCCCATCTCCTACACGAAGAAGATGGACGCCAAGACAGTCCTCCCGGCCAGTCTCAGACGACAGTGGGAGGAGCCCCTGCTACCATTTGGCTCTATTCTGTTCATGCCAGCTAGCACCATCCCAGCTTCTCAAGCTCTGGTGACAGAAAAACCGGCCTCGAAAGGCAAGAGGAAAAATGTGGTGGTCTCGATGGCGCCACAACCCAAACGCAAGTCGGTGTTTGAACGACTTTCCTTGGCCCAAGCTGGGGGCAAGGCCATCAACACCAACAAAGTAACAAGGCGTCTCGAGCAAGCTCCGGCGGTGCGCCTGACAACCGCTCGATCGGGTGTTTTCTCTAATCTCCCCGTCAACCGACTCATAATGGCTTCCTGGATGACGGATGCCCGTCAATCCTTCAAAATCGAGAACCTAAGACAGAAAAGGATCAGACACAGAGACAATAAAAGGGCTAGGGCTCTTGCTAGGCTGAACTTCATGAGGTTCCAAGAACAGGATTACCCCGCAACAAAAACTGAGTCGGCTGTAAAGCTCGCTAATTCTTTTAAACCACTGAAATTGGTCTAGAAGAATGCCGTGATTGCAAGAGTCAAGAAAACTATGAGCCGGACAGCGCCACCCAAGGACCCAGTCAGGCCAACCATCTTCAGCCGCCTATCCTTTCTAGAAGAGGAAGGGCCAAGATGACGGTTCAAAAAGTCAGCCGCCAAAGATAAAGAGATGGCTAGATATATGGTCAACACTGTCTACATGGATGGCACGTGTCCCAGCGACAACCTTCGCAGCAAGAGCAAGGATGGGGCTACCATATCTCAAATCCAATCTGGTGTGAATGTGGCTACCACTTTCCAAGACTAGCCTCCTCTAGAAGGTAATGAAAACCCTTCTAGTGAAGTTGATAAGCAGAGAGATCCCTCGGTTCATGAGGAGTCGGGCTCGAAAAGCGAAGAGGAGCCAATCTTTTGTCCCAAGACAGCAGAGTAGCAACTTCTCCAAGAGCTCCAGAATCAACTCAGAAATAAAGACAAAGAGATGGCCAAGCTCTACTAAAAAATTGATGACTTAACGAACGTCGTCTTACAGCCCAGGACCTGACTTGCCTCTCAGTCGCCCAATCAAGCGTAGGGCTCTGCTCATGAATCGGGAAACGGTGTCCCGAGGCAGCCGACGCCTATTCCTTCAAATTCAATGGTGGGCGAGCTGCATGAAAGTCGGCCGCATCCCATCTCGGGAAATGTCTTGGCTATCGATGACAGCATCCCGCTAACGCAAGATCAAATCATGGATTTGGTTACCAACAAAGTCAAAACATTGGTAGCCGATGCCAAAGTGCAAAAAGATATCAGCAGTAGTGGGAGACTGTATCCTGCTCGGTATGATCTGCTGGAGTTTCCTAGTGGCTATGTTATCCCTAAATTCGGAAGATTTGATGGGACGGGAAATGCAAATCAGCACATCGTCCACTTTAAAGCCTCATGCGGGAATACTAGGGGAAATGACGTGCTTCTCCTCCGCCAGTTGGTTAATAGCTTAACCGATGTTGCTTTCGATTGGTACGTTAGTATACCGGATGGCTCCGTTACTACTTTCGTCCAAATGGAATCTTTGTTCCGACAAAGGTTCATGAGTGTCAGCGATAAGATTATCATTGCCGATTTCGTAAGGACCAAGCCACGGATTTTATAACCTGATGGCGCAATCTCTTCGTCAAATGTGAACCGCCGATAGAGAAGGACCAATCTGGCAGCCTCCTCGTCGGAAATCTCAACAATTGGATGGCCCCGTTTCTATGCACCGCGGGTCTCAAAACATTCCATGAGCTGATCAGAAAAGTTTAGATGTTGGAGTCCTCCTCTGATTCCAAAAATAACAATAGGTCCTGGAAAAACCGAAAGGACGATAATCGCAAAGGCGGAAGTTTCGATGATAATGAATCTTTCAACACTTCGGCTAACCGAATAAGCGAGGGTTTCCAATATGTATGTCATTGTCTAGAGGCTCCTCCTCTGCTGATGATGAGCGGGCCTAATGCCAACCAGCCTCGGAAGCCAGTGTTCAGAGAGGGAGGAGAATCTCCAATGAAAGAGAAGCTGGATAAGGTCTTGTTAGGAATATGTATGCCCTTGAGGCCATTATTGTTGATATAGTGGATGCTTGGACATATATATAGAGGACTTTCTTGCTCGACATGATAGTATGCTATCAGGTTATCTTTATCTTAACATGTAGACTGGTATTTATACTGTCTGTCTTTTACTTGTTGATAAAGCCTTTAGATTTTGTACTTTACTACCAGAATTATGATGAGATCATACTAGTGGGGCCAGGGTGGTCTATAATTACATCCTTTAATCAGTTTCTAGTCGAGGGAATATCGAGACTAGGGCATCGATATTCCAGAATAGACTAGTGTGTACGTTTCTTGTCCCTTAGAGGGCGATGGTTAGTCCCACAACCATTGGTGTGTGACATCAAAGATTGTACACAGGTGCTCATTGGAGAATAGGTACACCGAACAGGACCCGCTGAGGACTCCTATGTGTTAGTATACCTATCGTCAGATAGCAGTCCTCTGGTGACACTGGTACATGTTAGTCTGTAGACCCGAGAACATCATAGAGTCTTGTACGGCTCTCACTGTGCTTTGATTTCCTCCCTACCATGCTCAAAGGAAACGTGCAAACAGGTGGATTTTGGGTACAATCCCGAGTCGCATGGAGGCAATGAGCGATAGGAGGGGTTTCGTCTCTCCCGGTTGTCACGCCTCGCTTTCCAGTATAAGGGAAGAGGACACGATGAGGCCGCTACGTATTTACTGTGAAGTAAATACGCTAAGCGTATCTAAGCAATATAAAATTAAGCACAAATGACAAGAGATATAAACTGAACAGCAACATTATTTTTTAACATTCTTTTGTACAATGCATGAAAAGTAAATACAACTGAATAAAAAGAAATGCCTAAACAATGGCATAACAAAAATGAAAGTACTTAATGGAAAGTGTACAATGACTAGAGCTCGGGATCTTCACTGAACTGGTCCAAGTCTTCAGTAGTGGGCTCGATCTCTGACGGGTCCAAATCACCTGACGACATTCAAAGAAGAAAGAAATAGAATGTCGTCAGCGAACAGATCGCTCGGTAAGTCCCAAAGATAAGAAGAAAGTAGAATAGACGGAATAAGAATGTATCTTTTAAAGTTGTATTATATTGTTGTAATGTTGTATTAACGCTGTTGTTTGTAGCTTGGTACAGAAGGATGCCAGTGTATACGAGAGGAGTCTCTATATGCCAGAGACTAGAGGCAAGTATAGTACAAGGAACCATTTATGCCACGGACAACAGCAACTGGATTCATGTTAGGTGTATTAAGTTTTACTGTCTCGTGCCACTTCTAACATCTTCCGTACCAATCTACCCCTTAAACCCCGTAGTGTTTTGATTCTATTGTTGTATTGTATTCTCTTGTATTGTAAACTGTATAGATTGTATAATTGGATGACTTACCGAAACCATGATATCAGTAAACGGATGTAACTGTAGAATCATGTAAATGGATGTAACTGGAGAATCATGTAAATGGATGTATATCCATGGTTCGGTTCAGTCAATATAGATTGAATGTATGGATTCATATTGAATTATAATATTGTAGATTGTAGATTGTAGATTGTACTTGAATCATATTTAAGTCAGATTATAATGAGACTCAATCTGAGTCAGACAATTAGAAAAGTAAATTGAAGTCCCGATTGTTTTGATGTTATCGGTAACCGCTGCACATGGGCGGCAGGATTTGTGTCTTTTCAAAGACGATTACCGTATTGATAACACCGTTTGTTAATTGTATACCTTAGATAGGCAAGCACCCACTTCTCTGGCTCCCTGAGGCTCAAGAGATTGATCCCGCTTAAACCTATGTTTACTAGGGTCCTTAGGGTAATTTATAGAACTTGAGGGGGTTTTATGTAAAAATACTTTTCTATAGTTTTCAAAATACTCCCCAAATATTTAGTTATCGTCTTTAGAGTTGTAATAAATGTGGATTTTACACATATGTCATTTCTATTGAGAATAACCTAATTTTCATAATATATGGTATTAAAGTGTAATATTAAACTTGTATGTATTTCATGGTATTTTAATGTAAACTGATTCTTGTGATTTTTTGAAAAGAGTTGTAATACTTATATTCTTACAAAATAGACCTTTTAATGTTACATATATATATATATAAATAATTTTAATATATATTATAATTCTAAAAATCTCATTTTCTTAAGATGTCGTATTTTAAATCTTTCGAGACCGAATGCTCCTTGCGGAGGTCTACATCTCGCACTACTAAGCCCGAGGATGTGCGATAATCTGCACCATCCCGAACAGGTTCCCCAAATGGGTTGTAGCGGCGCTTTGCAAAGATTTGTATGAATACTAAATCGTTTAGAAAATGGTTTTATTAGTAATGGTATTTATTTGTAAAGATGTCGTTTTCCCGTATTCTATGCTCCCGAGGGTATTGTGCTATGTTGCATATGAGTGTTGTGAGGAGGTAGGTCATTACCTCGTGATCTACTTAAAGATATAGCAAGGTTTTGATGGTTTAAATGTAGAAAAGAAACTATATGGTATTTTAATGAAAAAAATATGGTAAAATGGAAATAGCAATTTCTTTTGATATAGAACTTGTTCAATATGATTAGTTAGTATTTAATAGTCAACATGAAATGATTTAACAAGATTGTATTAAGAAAATGTTGGATTTTGAGAAAGAACCGAATCAGAAATCGGATTTGCTCCGATTCCGTCGGGTTTTAGAATTTCGTATTTTAGAATAGAGTAGAGAAGGGGGGAAGTGGGACTTACGGGTTTAGTTAACAGAGGAGAGGAAGGGGAGACGAGAAGAGTCGACGATGCATCGTTTCATCGTCGGGTGTTCCTGGGATCGTCGTCGGAAGATGGCCGGAAAATTCGTCGGAGCTTCTCCTTTCGCTTTTTCCAAAGTACAGCAGGGTTTCTAGGAATTTCTTGAGAGTCGGCTCAGAATTTTAGGGTGAGGGGGTAGTGTTTAGGGGTGGTATTTATAAGGTTAGGCTAGGATTAAGGTAGATGAAGAGTTTAATTGAAAAAATGTATTAAAATATATTAAAATGTAATAATAGTGGAGTAAATGGGGTTTTAAAATAGCTCGGGAAATGGTCTGAGGATAAAATTTTGCAGGTGTACAGGGGAGACCAAAAGACACATTTTTTGTGTTGGGGTCGTCGCCGGAATCGGCCGCCTCGGCCGTGATTCGGTTGGAGGACCGAGTCGGCCGAGTCGAGGCCGAGTTAGCCGATTCCCGGCTGAGTCAGGCGGCCGGAATCCTCCTGATGGTTCATCTAACCTCTGGAAATGTTACATTTTTGGGTGTAGTGGGGTTTTTGTGAGATATGCACGTGTAAACCCTTGGTATTCTAAAGGTTTTAAAAAAAATCAATATTAAAAATAATGTGGGGTATGGGATTTGAACTCTGGTGGCTTGGTTCAGCAGTGCAAGGTATTACTAATGAGCTACAAGCTCCTTCTTGTAATTATGGAGCTAATTAATTACTTAAAGTAATAACAGCAAATATAAATACTCCAAATATACATTAATTTTTAAGCAAATTTTGTACACTAAAAATGGAGTTGTTACACCGGTATTGGGGGTTGATGTTGCGCTATGCTCGATTGACTATAACTAGAAGTCCCAAGCCAGGGCTGCTTATGAGATTTACCGATAAGTGTTATCAGTAGTTTCTCGAACTGTTATAGGCCAAACATCGGCATGACTTATCACGTTACTGGGGTCTGATGTTTACCACCCCTAGATATGATATGCAACATATCAGACGAAGAGACCGGACTGTACGGTAGTGTTACTGATAGGCTTCATGGAGACTATGGACAAACTTACTTGTTGATCTTTATATCGCTTAATACCCGGGTAGCCGTTACGTCCAGCTAGTACCGCTGACGGCTTGTAGGTGACTAATATGATCATCACCTACTGCTAGAGTATTGACGAGTCTTTAGAGTCCCACACAGAAGTTCTCTGGTTCAAGCGAAACGAAGTAAGACACATATGTGATATGTGTATGGGCATGATTAATACATGTATGTGATACCGTATTGTAATCTGGCAGTTATCTGTTATTGGTTCGGTTATATGTGATATAACCAGATTGTCGAATCAAGTGTTGATTTGATAATGTGATTTACAGATAAATAATATTAGTCGGTCATATGTGATATAACCGGATTATTAAATAAAGTGTTGATTTAATAATGTGATATACATTATATGTGATATAATTATATTGTTAGTGATATGTATGCCCTAGAGGCTATTGCTGTACATGCGATGTATATTGTAGTGGATGCTTGGACATATATATAGAGGAATTTCTTGCTTGACATGATAGTATGCTATCTGGTTGCTCTTTATCTTAACATGTACTGTGATAGTCTCTATGTTACATGTTGATAAAACCCTTAGGATGAGTACTTGACTATCAGGACTATGATGCAAATCATACTAGTGGGGACAGTGTAGTCGCTAAGTACATCCTTTAAATGTTCCTAGTCGCAGGTGTATCGAGACAGGGCATCGATATACCAGAGTAGACTAGCGTATGCTTCTAGACCCATGTAGATGGGCGATGGATGATCCCATATCCATTGATGTTTGACATCAAAGATAGTATACGGGTGCTCAGTGGAGATTGGGTACACTGGACGGACTCGCCGAGAACTCCCAGATGGTATTATACCTCACGTCAGATGGCAGTTCTCTGGTGACACTGGTACAGGTTAGTCTGTAGACCCGAGATCGTCATAGAGTCTTGTGTGATTCCTACTGTGTTTTGATTTCCATCATACCAGGTCCAAGAGGGCGTGCAAAACGGTGGTTTTTGGGTACAGTCCCGAATCACATGGAGGCAATGAGCGATAGGAGGGGTTTCGTCTCTCCCGGTATAGGGAGTTGATGTTGCACTGTGTTCGATTGGCTATAACTGGAAATCCCTGGCCAGGATTGCTGAGATTTACTGGTAAGTGTTATCAGTAGTTTCTCGAACTGTTATGGACCTCATATCGACACGACTTATCGGTTACTGGGGTCTGACGTTTACTACCCCTAGACTGGATATGCGACATATCAGACGAAAAGACCGGACTGTACGGGAGTGTTACTGATTGGATTCGCAGGAGAATGTATAGGCTTGCTTGTTAATCTTCTGATTGCTCAATACACGGGTGGCTGTTACGTTTAGCTGACCACTTGCAGCTTGTGAGTGTTTTGATATGATCATCACCTACTGCTGGCGTATTGACGATTCTTTAGAGTCCTACACAGAGGTTTCCTAGCTCAGGAAAAATGGAGTAGGAGCACAAATGTGATATGTGCGGGACCGAGATTAATACGTGTATGCGATACCGTATTAGATTCTCGCGATATGTGATATCGGCCGGGTATATGTGATATAGCCGGGTCTTCGGATCAAGTGTTGATTCGATGAACTGATACAGATTATATTAGTCGGTTATTTATGAAATAGCCGGATTATCGGATCAAGTGTTGATTTGATAATTTAATGTATAATTATATATTTGATATATTATATTACATTAACTAATATAAGCTCACTTAAAGATTCTTTTTCTCACATAGATAATACATTGATATATATGAGATATATGTTAATTGTATTATTTTCTTTTGTTACAAAATATATTGTATATGTGATATATAATATTGTAACAAGTTAGGGTTACAAATGCAACATGCTTTGTGGAGTTTAAACAAGTTAGGGTTTGGATTTGGGTTAGCTTTTGGGTTAGCTATTTCATGAAGCTTCATGAACCTTTCTTTTGTCTTTAGCTTAGATATTTTGTGTTAATATTTATTAACCCAACCCAAATTTTAGCCTCTAGTTTATTCTCTACAATGGTTACCTTTATCATTATTTAACCCATGGTTGCAATTCTAACCTCACACAACAATTCATTATTCATCACAAAAGAAATTCTTCTTCTTCCTCTTGAAAAAAGCTTTCTAGCTTTTTGTGATGTGATGAAATAAAGTGAGAAATTGAAAACGAAAGAGACCTAAATTCCTACTTCATCATCCTTATCTATTCTAGACACTTAGATTAGGGTGTTTGCTTTTCTAATACTTGATTAGTGAAGCAAGAGCTTGGATTTGAGATTCTTCAAGGTAGATCATCTTAGTAGTTGAAGATTGGAAGCAAGCTTGCATTTTTCTCTTCATGGAGCCTCTCTAGAGTCTGGGTACTTGATGATCGCAGCGAAGGGACCTCAATACGGAGCTTATGAAGCGAAGAAATGGACTACAAAGGTTGTAATCCCTAACTCTTAGAAGCAAAGTTGTTTACTTGTTAAGTTTACCTTAATTCTCTAGTTATGATCTTGGTTAGGGTTACATAGCACCTCAAATTTTTATAAAATAGCATGTGTGATGCCTTGCTAAATCTTGTTGTCGTGCTATACAACCCTACAGTGGTATCAAAGCCAAGCTAGAGCATTAAGCGTTGTCTAGACGAAGTTAAAAGTCCGATCGAACCCCGAAACATCATTTTTTGACCCCCTCTCTAGAAATTTTCTAAAAGGTTGGTTTTTTCCTTATTAAAAATACTCAGAAAATTAAGCAGCTGATTCTATGAATATCTGAGAAGTACGACTCCCTGAATCCATTAAGCCACAGTGGAACCGCGGCCAAACCAAGCTATTGGCGGCGGTTCCGTGGCAGAACATGAGGATTGAGGGATCGTACTTCAATAGGTGATCCGTAGGTATTACATCATGCTTCTGGGAATTTTTAATATTACTCTTGTGTTGAGTTTTCTGGAGATCTTTAGTAATCGTTGATTCGATCGGAAAGTTTAACATCGTTTAATTTTTCCGGGTTATTTAGAACGTGTTAAAAGGTTCGAACGGATATCAATAACTCACTTTTTCCCCTGTCGGAAAACTTTCAAGTGTTGGATTTTTTCTGAGTTTAAAACTTTCAGAAAAGCATGCAAGTATTATATGGACCCTCTAGAAGAACATAACCTTAACTCGATTATGTGACCGTCAAAAGCTCCACTGAACCATATGGTTTGTGGTAGTTTAGCGTTGCCACATGTGAGGCGTTGGTTTGACCATTCTACGGTTGGTTCATAGCGGCTGTGATATGTTCTGGGACTTGTTGAACTCCGCTCAAGTGTTGAGCTATTTGGGAAATCTTGGCTTTTTGTTTATTCGATCGGAAAGTTTAACATTGTCTATTTATCTGGAATGTGATACAATATGTGGAATTCATATCATTAGGCATGAAATGCGAAGTATGTGATATTTCGGATTTAAGATGTCTAAACTGATTGTGGATTCCAAATGTTGTAGTTTTTCACTTCCTTTTCTGTGACCATAAGTGTAATATGTGGTGTATCGCTGGTTTTGGTGCTATATATCAACGACAACTGGAATACGCATATTTACTTACGTTGATGATATGTGATATTATGTGTTGCTGTGATATGTTATATTGGATCGTCGTGTTTTGAATAGCCGGGTTTTTTTTTTGAGATGAGAGTTTTTCATTTTCATTCATGTAAAAACTTGTATGTAATATTCTTTTATTAGGGCACTTTCGGATTGAGGATGATGTCACTATTGTATATTATTTACTTTTCCTCATTAGGATAGACCCAAGACGGGGGGCATAAGTAACCGTGTTCTAGGGTACAGTGGGAGACCATCTCAAGGAGTTGAGACCGGGTCTCCTAACTCTAGAATTGGTAGGGTTGCTTGCCGCTCTCGTAGGGCTCTAGGGATGTGGGTTTGGCTATTCATCGCGACCGTGGAATCCGTGTTTTATACTGGCTTAACTTAAAACATGGAATTCCTAGTATATCCAATATTTCATATGTGATTCTTCAGCTGCAATGTTCTGTGATGAGATCATATTACTGCCTGAGACGAATACTTATACTATATATATGAGATATAATTAATATTGTTGCTTTCGTTTCTTCTGTGATTCTTGAGAAGCATAAATAAATGGGACTTCATTAATAGGATTAATGAAAGAAAAAGAAACCTAAAGATGTTGTAGAAACTTGTTTAAAAACCAGTAGCTCTAGTTCTTGCTTTGCATAGTGGTATTCCTTGAAGAATATCCAGCACCTTATTCGATAAGGAAATAGCCGAGATCCCTTCACCGGGAGTGACCTCTTTAGCGAAACTAGCAGATGCTACAAACACGGTTTGCCTTTTGATTGCTTTATATTTTTTACTTTGCACAGCGGTATTTATAAAATATCCTGCACCTTATTCGATGAGGAAAAAGCCGAGATCTCTTCACCGGGAGTGACCTTTTTAGCGAAACTAGTAAAACCCTAAAAAACACTCCTTTCTCAAGATCACTCGATTCTACAATGAGATCAAGTTCATTACGCAAAGGGTTTTCTTTAAAACCTGTCGAAGCCCTCCGTCATTTCAGATAAGTTCTACTTAGTATTCGTGCTGCGTTTGTTGGCCTTTGTCAAGGCGTAGTGTGCGGTAGCTGAATAGTGCTTATCTGCTAAAGCATATGATGTGATTGGATTAGGGTAGTCGTGCGACCTTGTTGGCCTTTGTCAAGGATCGTTCGGGTGGGTTTAATTCAATTAGGAAATGACGAGTTGAACTTGACTAACATCATATGGTTTGTTGGCCTTTGTCAAGGTCATAGGACGCTAGGGCTAAAATATTATCGGGAATTTCAAGTGTTGAAATTTGCAATGAGATTGCATACCTCCTATGAGATAGTTGGATTCCGATACCCGCTGCGAGTAAGAGTTACTCCTGGGAGAGTTTTACACATTACAATTAGCCGATCAAGTAGGTGTCTAGAAAGCTGTCAACGGGGTTAAGCCTATGGAAAAACGAGGTTTACTTTAATTAGGTCCGTGCGAAAACACATGGAACCTCCCTCAAAATACCGGCACTAGCCTGGCTGATAGATTGGCGAACTTGTAGCGTGTAATTAATCCCGGCTAGTCTTTCCTTTTAGGGTTTGAAGGAAGATTTGACTAAAACAGTGGGAGCCATCCTGATTAGATATATTAATAACCAATCTAATCTTGCAAGAGCATACGCTGAGTGTTTTCTTCTCTCTCTCTCCAGGTAGCGACCATGTCACGCCTTAATCAAGATAAAAATACGGATGTATTGACCGAACCTGCTTGTTATACTGTGCTAGGGGACGTTGGTCCCGCTCCAACTAATAATTGTTATAAGACCGAGCAGGAAAGAGGGGATTACGAGAATTCCCGTGCCGTCCAAACGAAGAAAGTGCATGCTGATGCATCTTCTTTGGGTGTGTTCATTACCGAGAACTGTTTCTCAGTATCCTTTACGTCCTGGGTATGAGATACCGGATCAGGATCCTGCAAATATAATCTATTACATGGGCTACAGATAGGCAGAGAACTGAGAACGGATGATAAGTTTTAAGAGTTGGAAACGGTGCAATTGTTGCAAGCCAAGTCTGTTGGCAGTTATCACCCTGTATTAAAAAAATACATTGATTCTGAACGAATGTTATTAGATACCGAACCTGATATACAACATCATATCAGTATCTTTATTTAATAAAGAAGGATATAATTTTGTATTGTTGGATAATATTTTGAACATTTCCTATATCAAGAGTTGATCAGTTCAGGCACGTTATCTAAAAGCATAAACGTTCTAAATCAAACCACAGTTCTTAATGTACAGAATACACACAAGAGGAAGAGTTCAGAAATGAACGAATCCTTCTTGAGGTTTTGTAGACTAGGTCATATCAATGTGACCCGACTAGCTAAGTTACATTTAGATGCATATTTAAATTAGTTTGAATTTACATCTTGTGAATCTTGCCAGTTATGTCACAAAGATAAGATGACCATAGCTCTGTTTATTGGAAATAGAAAAAGAGTTAGTGAACTCTTGGGATTGATACATGATGATCTATGAGGTCTCCTGTCTACACATGCTAAGACTGGTTCTTAGTACTTTAGAAGTAGAGAACCAAAACGGGTATAAGTATTATGTCCTTTGATGTGATCAGGGAGGAGAATACTTGAGCACGGGATTCCTGGACTATTCTAAAGGAGAATGAGATTCTCTCTCAGCATCACTCCTCCGTATACACCACAATACGTTGTTATATTGGGGCGGAGCAATCGCACCCTATGTGATAAGGTGTGCCCTATGATGAGTACTACCGAATTACCTATTTCCTTTTAAGGGTTATGCACTTGAGAAGCTGCATACCTATTGAATAGGGTTCTAACCAAATAAGGTGCCTACCACTCCATATGTGATATGATATGGAAAGAGCCCATCTTTTAAGGATGTTAAGATTTGGGGTTGTCCAAAGAAAAATCAGGACAAACTCGAGAGAAGGTCAGTTCTGTGGAAGTTTGTTGGTGTAGGACTACGGTAGCGCCCCGACCGTTTTTTCTCGGCCAAAATGCGGATACAAAAATTTTTCTTGACTTGAAAACCGGCACTACCGCATCCTAAAACCCCGGATCGTAACCATTAACTTAATGCTAGCTAACAAGAGACGGGATAGAATTCTATACCGAGCGATCCGTGTCCTTCGGTCTTCGGCCTCCACTCCGATCTCCTCGCGGAATCTCCGGTCTTCATCTCCTCGTCGGAATGGGCACCACATCGCCGGGTTCTTTTACGGGCTCCCACCTCTGGACCGAGGAAACTTGAGCACGAAGTTGGTGAGTCGACATGCCAAAGGATGCTGTAGGCTAAGTGTAGTAATGTTTGTCTCATGGGGTTGTGAAGTTGCCTTTTGATAGAGGAAATGAACTATGGAATTTTTTGTGGCAAGCAAAGAATATGAGATGAACTAATTTTCCCCACACCAAATGAATCCTCATCTCCCCCTCTCTCTAAAAGTAGCCGGCCCCTATAAGAATGAGGAGGGAAAATATACAAGGGGGGTGAGCATAATAGGAGTGAGTAGGTAACCATAAGAAATGTGAAGATAATGAGGTTATAATGTCACATCCAATTCTAATCAAATCTTATCTCATTAATGCAAACCAAGTGAAGCAAAAAGAATCTCATGATGCAAAGAACCATCATGAAGCCACAAATCACTAAAACCCCCTCCACAATTGCTAATTTGCAAATATGCAAATTAGCCCCTCCATCAATAATCAGCCAATGAAAGGAAGAAAGGAAAACTGGCTGAAACGGAATGCAAACTGGCAACTTCAAAAAACTGATCCCGTAATAAATTACAGGAAAACCCCGCGACCGTATATACATACCCGCATTTGTATTCCGACCGAATACAAATGCAAAGAGACAAAATCTACACTGTAAAATAATAGGATCCGGCTTAAATCAAAGCCCGCTAGTATTATCCGTCCGATCATGATCCGTGCAATACCTCACGTATCTGATCGAACCCTGCCATATCACCATACGGCCTCTACAGCGTTTCGCCTGAAACTTGAGAAAATGTCTGTGGGGGACTCTAAAGACTCGTCAATACCTTGGCTGTGGATTTAACCACTAGCACGTCAGAGGTATTAGCCATACGTAACGGGCTACCAGGTATTGACCAAAAGGGACGTCTGTGAGTGAACTCATCCTGACACCCTACTGAGCCTGTCAGTGACAATATCCGTAAAGTCCGGTCCGTTCGTCTATGAGCATCGCATGGCGGGCCTAGGGGGTTGGTAAAAGTCATATCCCCAAAAGCTGTACAAGTCGTGTCGGAGTGTAGCCCAGAACACCCTGAGATACTATTGGAATACCTACCAGTAAATCTCCTGCCTTAGCCGAGGGCTTTGTGTAATGGCTCTCCTAGACACAGCGTGACCTCACCCCCAATACCGGGAGAGACGAACCCCTACAGATCCGCTCACTGCCTCCATATGGCTCAAGACTGTACCCAACTAAAACCTGTTTGCACGACTCCTTTGAGCCATGGTAGGGTCGTAATCAAAGCACAGTGGGAACTCACACGAGACAAATGACGATCTCAGGTCGATGAATTAACCTGTACACATGTCACCAGGGAACTGCTATCTGACGTCAGGTATAAGACCAACTAGCATATTCCCGGCGTGTCATGTCCGGTGTACTGATAACCCAATGAGCACCTGTATACATCTTAGGTGAACCAACTGACACCAGTGGCTTGTGAGACCGGCCACCACCCCTCGTCGGGGTCTCGACTGTATACACTAGTCTACTCTGGAGTATCAATGCCCTGTCTCGAAAACTCCCACGACTAGGGACCTTTTAAGGATGTGCTTATAGACCCCAGCTCCCACGTATATGATCGCCATCATACTGCTGGCCCGTCAAGCAAGAATCCTAAGGGCTCTATCAACATGCAATAGTGACCTGTAAGGTCACCTAAAACAGTACACTATGATAAAGATAAACCATATAGTATACTATCATCTTGAGTAAAACTGTCCTACCGGTATAGGTCCTCTCTCAATCATTGCAATCACGTGCCTGTGATCCAATAATTGACTCTAAGGGCACTATCTCCAACAATATCCCACTTGCACTCAAGGATAATTATTGCGATGTCGCATACCACAGCCTGTGTGATACCGAACACCCAACTCCTCTACTATTCAGTCTCACAAAACCCGTTTGCGAAACTAATGCGTTCGAGGAATAGCCTCAGTGAGTGGATCCGCTCTAATGTTTCTTTCTATGTCTCTCTTTATCTCATGTTCACGGAGAAAGCCATCTCCCGAAATGAGCAATATATGTCTTAGAGTATGTCTGGATATCTGATGGGACCTAGTTCATAAATGAACTCCAAATCCGGACTTCTCAGACTGTATCGTCAACTGAACTTAATCAGTATCCTGCGCCATGCCTCCCTCAGTATCCGCACCACCTGTCCAAAATACTGCCCCTCGTCAGAGGAAAACTATAACTCTGACAGTCACTCTGTCATCCGGGTCACCTTGGAAGCCTGGAATGATAACCGTCCCCGAAAAGAGGCTGTTGTTATCATATCCCTAGAACATCAACTTATGTTCTAAAACTGCTTCCGAACGTTTCTCCACGATTGGATCAATATCACCTTATTGCATCTAGTGCAAAAAACAACATCTATATCCTAGGTGGAGAAACCACTGTGTGACAACCAAAGTAAAACCGATCGTAGTATGGGAATTTCACTTCCTACTCTGTGTATGCTATCCAAATACCAGGACATCACACCCTACTTCCTTCTTAACAGATCCATCCCCTATTCTGATGAAGTCAAACCTATGACTGTCACATCAGAAATAAATGATCTATCTCCGCTATTTAGTCCATAAATAGACATAAGCTACTTGTCCACTATGCTTCCGCTGCTCCCACTGACTATGACAACCCTCTGGCAGAATAATATACACGTACACTTCCAAAGCTAGTTTAGAATGATGCTATACTCATCCTCCTGCCGGGTCTCACAGTATGGAACAACGGCAATGGCAAGTCTGGGTAAACAAGAACTTCCCTATCACCATCCTTGAGGCTACCGGAGTACCTCTCGAGTGCCTGAGGTTACCCACCATATCTGCGGAGTGGCTAACGGAATGTCAAACCAGATTGAATCTTTAGGTTCTTATCAAATTTTCAGTAATCGTTTGCGGTTCTGGAATCACTTCCAGTTCTACCATACCACTACTGTTTTCTGAAAAATCCATTTTTATTAAAACTGTGGCGAGTCTAGAACAATATCACTATTGATCTTCCAGATGGTAGAAAGTCAACCCTCGTCATAGCCCGGGTCAACCCACAAACAGCCATTACAGAAACGTGCCTTGAGTTATCCAGAGTCTGGTTTTAAGCATAAGCCGGAAAACTCCCCGTACCTTAACATCGTCAAGATATGAACTGTTCCATATCCAATACAGAAACAGAGGCACTGATTTAATTGGAACCAGATTCAAATCATGCAGCTGTCTCCAGTGCATGTCAACTAAATGGAGAGAGGCCGATCAGCATTACTCAACTTAGGAATACATCCAGATATGAGTAACCTGAAAGAGGAGCAAGTCTCATAATCATTACTATCAACTGAATACCATACACAAGTATCTACATCTTCGATCACCTTGAAGAATCCCGATACTTGTAACATCTGGTTCTCTACTTTACTCTTATACCTATAACTTCTCAAAACTTAGACCTTGCATTTCTATGAAACACATGTCTAAGAACTAGAGAAGTCACAAGTAAACAGAATGTAGTGCGAGTACCAACCCCTCTGTCCTCATGGACGCTGGACAATATACAATACTCTGTATAAGTCGCTTGAGTTTAATAACTCATTCCCTGTGTGTTGTAGGTTGAAAACTGTACCTATGGTTAAGAAGAATTACACCGCTGTTTAATACTCCTTACCTAACCATCCACTGATATAGGTAAATGTCATAGACATAATTTCAAAAAAGTATATCTCACTCTATGAAAATAGACGTACAGATATATCAATTTGAAATCGGCGCATAACAGCGAATATTCAAAACCAAATATTTGTCGTCCGGCAAACAGCCCAGGTGATTTTCTCAAATATCATCAATTACAACGAATTCCGATATAATGAGGATGATCACCTAATTCCCAATAACTTACTCACACCCATCATCTGTAAAACCATACAGATGTGAGAATCATACCTGGTAAATACATACCCTGGAGCAAGTGTCTGATTGGGAAATCAATTTTCTATTAACAGTACACAGTGAAACTGAAACATGTAAATGTTTCGAAGGGGTATGCGGGTATTCCTAGTAATGCCTCTTCCACTATCCAGATTCACAACTGCAACCGTATATTTCTTTGCCACCTCTCCAAATCCCTTTATATGTCTTTGGTCGTTACCTTCTGTACACCCCTTTAGGCTAAATGGTTTCCTTCCTTCCCTACCGTTCGACACCAGCCTATGGTTTGGAAGAAGACTATCCAATAAGCATAATGGGTGTGCTGTCCTAATCCTAGGAGCACTCGCAATGCGAGAGAAGGTAAAGATAAAAGACAACTGAATAAACCTTATTCCTATTTCTCCTGAACCAGAATCCATCCCCGAACTGGAACAAGTTCCTTTCGAGTTTGTATATAACCATACGTTGGAGTATCCAATAAACTGTGGATCTTCGTAGTGATACGGAGCGTTCTGGAGAAATACAAAGGTGATGTAGGATTAGCGAAGAAATACTTGGTTTGGTCGTGAATAGCAGTCGCAGTTTACTTTGCCCTCATACTAATCCCTTTATTTGTCTTTACTTAATACCTTCTGCACACCATCGTTAGGCTAATTGGTTTTCTTCATTCCCTACCGGTCGACACCTACCTATGGTTTGGAAGAAGACTATCCAATAAGCGTAATAGGTGTACTGTCCTAATCCAAGGAGCACTCGCAACCTGAGAAAAGGTAAAAGGAAAAGACAACTGAATAGTCCTATTCGTTTTCTCCAGAACCGGAAACCATCCTCGAATAAATTCCTTCGAGTTCGTATATAACCATACGATGGTTTTATCCAATGGAAGTGGACGTTCGTAGTAATACGGGGTGTCCTGGAGAAAAGGGTAAAAGTAAGAGTGGCAATGAGGTATGCAACTCTGACAATCCAAAAGCCAGTCTTATAAGAAGGTTCGGTCAACTTGGTCACTGAGTCATAGTCAAGGGTCGGGCCATAGTCGCTGCCAAAGAAAGAGAGAAAAGAAAACACTCAGCATGCACTCTAACCTAGATCAAAATGGTTATCACTTTATCTAATATCTAATTAGGAAACCTCCCACTGTAACGTCAAATTCTCCTCCAAACCTGAAAGAAGAATTAGTCGGGATCACCCGAGGAGTAAACCAACTCATCAGTGGGAATCGGGATCCAACTATCATCGCATGATAACGTGATGGAATCCACTCACGTTATCACACTCCAGAAGGTATGTGCTTGCCTGGCAAGTTTCAGTTTCTTTAGAAACTCCCGATGTGTGTTTTTACCCCAAGCGGCTTATGACCTTGACAGAGGTCAACATATCATAAGTCACAAGTCAAGTTCAACCCGTCATTGTTCTTGATTAACTTAGACCCACCCGCACGTGCCCTTGACAGAGGTCAAAATGACTGTGCGACTGTCCTAAATAATCCCATTTATGCAACAAACAAGCATTACTCAGCTACCAATCACTGTGCCTTGACAGAGGTCAACATACACAGCATGAATACTAAGTAATACCTGTAAGAAATGATGGAGGGCTACGACTGGTTTTTGGCGAAAAACCTTTAACGTAATGAACTTGATATCGTTGAAGGAACTGCATAGCTTTTTATAAAATATAGTGACAAAAACCTTTGCTAAAGAGGTCACTCCCGGTGAAGAGATCTCGGCTCTTTCCCCGTAGAATGAGGTGCAGGATATTCCAACTGAATACCATGATGCAAAGAAAAAGTAATCAACTATAGTGAAGTTATTGCCCTGACGCAAAATTCTGTCTAATGGGTCACTCCCGGTGAAGGGATCTCGGCGCTTGCCTCATCGACTGAGGTGCTGGATATTCATAACCGAATACCACTGTGCAAAAAAAGAGAACGTCTTTGCAATAACAGCTTTTTGAAAAATTGTTCCAACAACACCAGAATAGGTTTGTTTAGCTTGCATTGATCCGAATCAACGCAGTCCCATCAATTGATCACACCACAAAAGAACGAAAATAATGATGTACGTATATGCCATCCGCATTCGCCACTGGGTCCCGTCATTACCCGTTAGGTTACTTAACTAACGACAGAGTGGGGACAGGACTAGAGCGGATGCAAAACATATACAACATCTACTAGTGTATATATCAATATATAATAATCGCTCAAGGCGTGATAAAATGCAACATCACAGAAATGTAATAAGCATCACAGAACAATACAGATAATCCGGAAGCCCCGGGTTTCACAGAGCCGCTGCTGAAACCTGACGTTCCCCTGGTCGTGTAGATAGCCTGCGCAATGAAATCCTAGACCCCTACGGGCGCGGCAAGTCACCCGCCAAAACCTGAAGCGAGGCAGCCCCCTTCAGCAACGTGAATGGACCACCCAGCACTTCACGGAATCCGGTAACTTGGGCACCCCTCCTTGGGTCAACCTGTACCCCCTATGAGTGCGGCGAATAGCCTGCCAATTCTAGAGTGAAGCCCCCTCCGTCTCAACACCATGAGATACGGGCCCGTTGCCCTCTAGAACCCGGCTACCCGTGCACCCCTCCGTGGGGTAATCCTAGTACAGAAAGTAAAATATATACAATGGGTGCATCGACCTCAGCCCGGTCGTGCCCCAAAAGAATAATATACAAACAGGCAGTGACGGCAATCCACATGTCGGACGCTCGCCCCACAATATCAAATGTACATAAACAACCAAACTGTATTACCATTGCATCCAGGCTATCCACCACGACAGATCCGCAACATCACAGCACAACACAGAACATTAACGTGAATGTCACGTTCGCAAATCCGTCTAAAAGGGATATAGCAATTAGGCAGGATTTACCGATCAAATGACATTCACGGTCGCAGAAATAATGTAAATACTGTGAACTAACATGTTTAAAATTTTCGATCGACTAAATTTCCCGAAGTGGTCCCCAAGTCAGAGAGCCACTGTAGAAATTTGTCCAATGAAGAGCAATAATGGCCGCGGAACCGCGGCCATAACTAGGGTTTGGCTGCGGTTCCGCGGCGGTCCTGAGGAATCAATCTACCAAATTTTCACAGAATGCATAAAAAAACCCTGCACGATTTTTTGACATGTACCAAATAATTTTTTGAGCACTGCAAAAAATCGACAGAAACTGATGAAATGAAAACGCGGTTTCGGAAATTTTGTTCGATCGATACTTTAAACACGTTAGAGAAAGCTAGACTAGGTTAATGGCGTGGCTCTGATACCATGTAGGACTACGGTAGCGCCCCGGTCGTCTTTCCTCGGCCAAAATGCGGAAACAAAAATTTTTCTTGACTTGAAAACCGGCACTACCGCATCCTAAAACCCCGGATCGTAACTATTAACCTAATGCTAGCTAACAAGAGACGGGATAGAATGCTATACCGAGCGATCCGTGTCCTTCGGTCTTCGGCCTCCACTCCGATCTCCTCGCGGAATCTCCGGTCTTCATCTCCTCGTCGGAACGGGCACCACATCGCCAGGTTCTTTTACGGGCTCCCACCTCTGGACCGAGGCAACTCGAGCACGAAGTTGGCGAGTCGACGTGTCCAAGGATGCTGTAGGCTAAGTGTAGTAATGTTTGTTTCATGGGATTGTGAAGTTGCCTTTTGATGGAGGAAATGAACTATGGAATTTTTTGTGGCAAGCAAAGAATATGAGATGAACTAATTTTCCCCACACCAAATGAATCCCAATCTCCCCCTCTCTCTAAAAGTGGCCGGCCCCTACAAGAATGAGGAGGGAAAATATACAAGGGGGGATGAGCACAAGAGGAGTGAGTAGGTAACCATAAGAAATGTGAAGATAATGAGGTTATAATGTCACATCTAATTCTAATCAAATCTTATCTCATTAATGCAAACCAAGTGATGCAAAAAGAATCTCATGATGCAAAGAACCATCATGAATCCACAAATCACTAAAACCCCCTCCACAATTGCTAATTTGCAAATATGCAAATTAGACCCTCCATCAATAATCAGCCAATGAAAGGAAGAAAGGAAAACTGGCTGAAACGGAATGAAAACTGGCAACTTCAAAAAACTGATCCCGTAATAAATTACAGGAAAACCCCGCGACCGTATATACATACCCACATTTGTATTCCGACCGAATACAAATGCAAAGAGACAAAATCTGCACTGTACAATACTAGGATCCGGCTTAAACCAAAGCCCGCTAGTATTATCCGTCCGATCATGATCCATGCAATACCGCACGTATCTGATCGAACCCTGCCATATCTCCATTCGGCCTCTACAGCGTTTCGCCCGAAACTTGAGAAACTGTCTGCAGGGGACTCTAAAGACTCGTCAATACCTTGGCTGTGGATTTAACCACTAGCACGTCAGAGGTATTAGCCATACGTAACGGGCTACCGGGTATTGATCAAAAGGGACGTCTGTGAGCGTACTCATCCTGACACCCTACTGAGCCTGTCAATGATAATATCCGTACGGTCCGGTCCGGTCGTCTATGAGCATCGCATGGCGGGCCTAGGGGGTTGGTAAAAGTCAGACCCCTAAAAGCGGTACAAGTCGTGTCGGAGTGTAGCCCAGAACACCCTGAGATACTATTGGAATACCTACCAGTAAATCTCCTGCCTCGGCCGAGGGCTTTGTGTAATGGCTCTCCTAGATATAGCGCGATCTCACCCCCAATACCGGGAGAGACGAACCCCTACAGATCCGCTCACTGCCTCCATGTGGCTCGGGACTGTACCCAACTAAAACCTGTTTGCACGACTCCTTTGAGCCGTGGTAGGGTCGTAATCAAAGCACAGTGGGAACTCACACGAGACAAATGACGATCTCAGGTCGATGAACTAACCTGTACACATGTCACCAGGGAACTGCTATCTGACGTCAGGTATAAGACCAACTAGCATGTTCCCGGCGCGTCATGTCCGGTGTACTCATAACACAATGAGCGCCTGTATACATCTTAGGTGAACCAACTGACACCAGTGGCTTGTGAGACCGGCCACCGCCCCTCGTCGGGGTCTCGACTGTATACACTAGTCTACTCTGGAGTATCGATGCCCTGTTTCGAAAACTCCCACGATTAGGGACCTTTTAATGATGTGCTTATAGACCCCAGCTCCCACGTATATGATCGCCATCATACTGCTGGCCGTCAAGCAAGAATCCTAAGGGCTCTATCAACGTGCAATAGTGACCTGTAAGATCACCTAAAACAGTACACGATGATAAAGATAAACCAGATAGCATACTATCATCTTGAGTAAGACTGTCCTACCGGTATAGGTCCTCTCTCAATCATTGCAATCACGTGCCTGTGATCCAATAATTGACTCTGAGGGCACTATCTCCAACAGTTGGATATCCCAAGCATTCGGAAGGGAATATCTTCTACCAGACTGGGGAGCAAAAGGTGTTTTGTTTCTCAGCATGCCACCTTTTGGAAAGGGAATTTCTTGTGAAGAAATTAGTGGTCATGAGGTAGAACTGGAAAAGGTTCCAGCTGTACAAACTGCAGATGATGATTTGGTAAACCCGAAGGATTCAATAGTTTCTAACGAACATCAGCCTATCCGCCGATCTAGTAGGGTTCCTCATCTACATGAAAGATACTTCGGTTTCTCTATGACAGTGGGAGCGAGGAATGCATCATGAGATGATGACCTAACTTTTTTCAAGCAGGCCATCAAGAGTGGGGACTCTGTAAGAATATCTGGATGCTTAGTGATCTGAGATGGAATCCATATACACCAACAAAGTATGGACTTTGGTTGCTTTATCTGAAGGGTTAAATCCCCATCGGAAGCAAATATATCATGAGAAGATTACTTGGTGTACATGGAAATGTTAAGACTTTCAAAGCTATGCTTATGTCCATCTAGATCCTACTTGCCATTGCTACATACCATAACTACGATATCTGGCGGTTCGGTGTCATGACTGCTTTTCTAAATGGTGATTTAGAAGAGAGCATCTATAAGTACACAGCCAGAGGGCTTCATAGACAGTGGGCGCAGCGGAAACATATGCAAGTTGCTTTATGGGATAAAGCAGGCATCGCGGAGATGGAACGTCTGTTTTGATGGGATAGTCAAAGATTTTGACTTCATCAAAATGGTAGATGAATCTTGTATATACAAAAAGGTAGTAGAGAGTATGGTGGTGATCCTCGTTTTGTACGTGGATGACATACTCTTGATAGGAAAAGAGTTTCCTATGCTACACTCGGTCAATCTCCTCTTATCACAAGGATTCTCTATATAGGATCAAGGTGATGCCTCATAAATCCTGGTTTTGGATCTATGAGAAAGATAAAATTGAATGTTAAGATTCTCACTAGATGTAGTGAGATGGTATCAATCGATCCTGGGGAGAATCACCGGAAAGCTTCCAGGGTGGTAAGGTTGACTGAATGTCAGTCACAGGCATTGTCTTTACCCTCAGTGGAGGGACGGTATGTTGGAAGAGTTCCACACTAGATACCGTGACAAACTAGACGATAAAGGCAGGATAAATCACTACCAAGGATGCTACCAAAGAAATAGTCTGGATATATACTAGTTCATGAGATGAACTTCGTTCCTACCATTGCGTGACAATGGAGTTTTGGATTTTTGCCAAGGAAACCCCGTCCCATCTGTGATCCAGACATATTCTAAGGCAGTATCACCTGATCATGGAGATGGTTGATCTCCAGGGAGATCGAGGTAAGGAGAGTAGACACAGAGGAAAACAGCGCGAATCCACTTACAAAGGCCTAATTCCCAGTAGATACTTTTATGGGATGGTTGAGTATGAGATACTTCAACCACAGCTGATTGTTGGGTATGAGATACTACAACAGATGGCCCTAGTGCAAGTGGGAGATTGTTAGTGATATGTATGCCCTAGAGGCCATTACTATACATGCGATGTATATTGTAGTGGATGCTTGGACATATATATGGAGGACTTTCTTGCTCGACATGATAGTATGCTATCTGGTTGCTCTTTATCTTAACATATACTCTGATAGTCTTTATGTTACATGTTGATAAAGCCCTTAGGATGAGTACTTGACTACCAGGACTATGATGCAGATCATACTAGTGGGGACAGTGTAGTCGCTAAGTACATCCTTCAAATGGTCCTAGTCGCAGGTGTATCGAGACAGGGCATCGATATACCAGAGTAGGCTAGCGTATGCTTCTAGACCCATGCAGATGGGCGATGGATAATCCCATATCTATTGATGTTTGACATCAGAGATAGTATAAGGGTGCTCAGTGGAGACTGGGTACACTGGACAGACTCGCCGAGAACTCCCAGATGGTATTATACCTCACGTCAGATGGCAGTTCTCTGGTGACACTGGTACAGGTTAGTCTGTAGACCCGAGATCGTCATAGTGTCTTGTGTGATTCCCACTGTGCTTTAATTTCCATCATACCACGTCCAAGAGGGCATGCAAAATGGTGGCTTTTGGGTACAGTCCCGAATCACATGGAGGCATTGAGCGATAGGAGGGGGTTCGTCTCTCCCGGTATAGGGAGTTGATGTTGCGCTGTGTTCGATTTGCTATAACTGGAAATCGCTGGCCAGGGTTGCTGAGATTTACTGGTAAGTGTTATCAGTAGTTTCTCGAACGGTTATGGACTTCATATTGACACGACTTATCGGTTACTGGGGTCTGACGTTTACCAACCCTAGACTGGATATGCAACATATCAGAAGAAAAGACCGGACTGTACGGGAGTATTACTAATTGGATTCGTAGGAGAATGTACAGGCTTTCTTGTTGATCTTCTGATTGCTCAATACACGGGTGGCTGTTACGTTTAGCTGACCGCTTGCAGCTTGTGGGTGTTTTGATATGATCATCACCTACTACCGGCATATTGACGATTCTTTAGAGTCCTACACAGAGGTTTCCTGGCTCAGGCAAAATGGAGTAGGTGCACATATGTGATATGTGCGGGATCGAGATTAATACGTGTATGTGATACCATATTAGATTCTCGCGATATGTGATATTGGCCGGGTATATGTGATATAGCCGGGTCATCGGATCAAGTGTTGATTCGATGAACTGATACAGATTATATTAGTCGGTTATTTATGAAATAGCCGGATTATCGGATCAAGTGTTGATTAATAATTTAATGTATAATTATATATTTGATATATTACATTACATTAACTAATATAAGCTCACTTAAAGATTCTTTTGCTTACATGGATAATACATTGATATATATGAGATATATGTTAATTGTATTATTTTCTTTTGTTACAAAATATATTGTATATGTGATATATATTATTGTAACAAGTTAGGGTTACAAATGCAACATACTTAGTGGAATTTAAACAAGTTAGAGTTTGGATTTGGGTTAGCTTTTTCATGAAGCTTTCTTTTGTCTTTAGCTTAGATATTTTGTGTTGATATTTATTAACCCAACCCAAACCTTAGCATCTAGTTTATTCTCTACAAGGGTTAACTTTATCATTCTTTAACCCATGGTTGCAATTCTAACCTTATACAACAATTCATTATTCATCACAAAAGAAATTCTTCTTCTTCTTCCTCTTGAAAAAACCTTTGTAGCTTTTTGTGATGTGATGAAATAAAGTGAGAAATTGAAAACAAAAGAGAGCTAAATTCCTACTTCATCATCCTCATCTATTCTAGCCACTTAGATTAGGGTGTTTGCTTTGCTAATACTTGATTAGTGAAGCAAGAGCTTGGGTTTGAGATTCTTCAAGATAGATCATCTTAGTAGTTGAAGATTGGAAGCAAGCTTGCATCTTTCTCTTCATGGAGCCTCTCTAGAGTCCGGGTACTTGATGATCGCAGTGAAGGGACCTCAACATGGAGCTTATGAAGCGAAGAAATGGACTACAAAGGTTGTAATCCCTAACTCTTAGAAGTAAAGTTGTTTACTTGTTAAGTTTACCCTAATTCTCTAGTTATGATCTTGGTTAGGGTTACATAGCACCCCTTATTTTTATAAAATGACATATGTGATGCCTTGCTAAACATTGTTGTCGTGCTATACAACCCTACATATATCTTAACTAATATCATTAGCTCACTAATTATTCTTCATAATATATATATTGATATATATATATATATATATATAATAATGAAGCATGGCATAAAATTCTATTTTGTGAAAATAGAAATGCGGTGGAAAATGAGAGCATGGTTGCAAGCATGGAATTTATATTTGTTTATTCATCTTGACTCACTATTCAAGTATGGTTGCAATTTTATATTGCAAAATTCCATGCTTGAATGAGTAGGGGTCAAGTGCTGCCATTCATTCTAAGTTCATTCTCAACACTTAGCCATTTTTCATGAGTTGCTCCTATGGTTGCTCTCTAGCTTCTTCTTCTTCCTCAATTGTTATAGTTCAAGCTTTAACCCTCATATGTGATGTGAACCATGAAGCTTGAACACAAACTTGTGAGCTTTTAACATCCCCGACTTCACCATCCTACACTTGACTAGCGATCGAGTGTAGCATGTTTACTACGCTAAAGAGTTTAGTGTAGAGGTAGCTTGAGTTGGAGGGACTTCGCATGGATCATCTTCTGCACGAAGGTCATCGGAGGAAGTCCGTCCAAAGCCTCAAGTGGAGCCCAGTGGAGTGGCGAGACTACTACACGGAGCATGTGAAGTAAAGGACTCGATCTACGTTGGTATAACCTCCTTCCCTTCTTGATGGTTTTATAGCAAACCCTAATATTCTAGCAAAGATCTTGTATAGTCTAACTTAGCACCTAATAAAAATTAAAATTTGGCATGCTTGATGCTACTAAAACCACATGGTGGTGCTAGGGTCGACTTTCAGTTCTATTCCTTCAGAAGGGACAAAGACCGTAAAATATTTAAAGACGCCCTAAGAAACGGTCTACAATTGCCAGAATCAAAAAAACCGCAAGAAGCGAATATGACCGATGACCCCAAATACTGCCCCTATCACAGAATGATAGGTCATGCCATTGAGGACTGTTTTGTCTTCAAAGATTGGGTCGAAAAGCAATACAAGGCAGGAGAGATAGAACTGTCTAAAAGCATGTTAACAAACAGTCAAGCTGCGACTGCCAATTTCATACAAACGGAGACCGAAGTCCTTCGTGAACCCGATTCTCTTAAACATCTGCCTTTCTCTGAAAAGAGCGGACCAAGGCGACAAGCCAAAAGCCCAATGAGCAGCATTGCCGATGAAGAAGCAATAGTGGGGTACACAACCCATACGGTCTACACGATGGAGCTTAGAGGAACAAGTCCTCCTATGCTTTATAGCTATGATGATGACGTAGTTGTTGCCATCCAACACCGGCTCGGTCTAGATGACGAAGAGCACGCTTATGCAATTAAGCCAAAGGAGCCCGTGGTTCCTGCAAAATCGAGCCCAGACTCCAACACATGACCACCACGTCGTTAAACTAGGAACAGTCGACCATCACATCGTTAAACTGGGAACAATCGACCTCTAAGTCGTTAAACTGAGGATGTAAAAAAATGTGTAAATAAATAAATTAAAAAAAGCCGAAATGATGGGGCGACTTGCAATAAAATTCAGCAAGTAAAATAAAAATGAAAAATAAAGCCGAAATGATGGGGAAACAGCGAATAAATAGCTGAAATGATAGGGCAATCGCGACCTTCGTGATAAGAAAAGCTGAAATGATAGAGCAATTGCGGTAAAAAAAACCTCCGAATGGCGAATGATGAGTCACTCCTGCTACCATATTCCAGTGCAGCGATGCAGACGCCAACCAAAATTTCAAATCTCTGAATGTCCCAATGGTGAATGATGAGTCGCTCCTGATACCATATTCCAGTGCAGCGATACAGACGCCAACCAAAATCCATATCCCAATGGCGAATGATGAGTCGCTCCTGGTACCATATTCCAGTGCAGCGATGCAGACGCCAACCAAAATCCATATCCCAACGACGAATGATGAGTCGCTCCTGATACCATATTCCATTGCAGCGATGCAGACGCCAACCAAAATCCAAATCCCCAGACAGCGAATGATGAGTCACTCCTGGTACCATATTTGTCACGCCCCGCTTCCCGGCATATGGCGAAGGGGATGCGACTGGTCCGCTACGTATTTACTGTGAAGTAAATACGCTAAGCGTATCTAAGCAATATAAAAGTAATCACAAGAGACAAGAGATATAAAAATAATAGCAACTTTATTTATTAACATTCTTTTGTACAATGGATGAAAAGGAAATACAACTGAAGTAAAAACGATGCCTAAACAATGGCATAACAAGAAATTAAAGGTACTGAATGGAAATGTACAATGTCTAGAGCTCGAGGTCTTCAAGGAACTGATCCAAGTCTTCAATGGTGGGCTCGATCTCTGCTGTGTCCAGATCACCTGACGACATTCAAAGAAGAAAGAAATAGAATGTCGTCAGCGAACAGGTCGCTCGGTAAGTCCCAAAGTTAAGGGAGATATAGAAAAGACAGAATAAGAATGTATCTTTTAAAGTTGTAGAATATTGCTGTTGTTTGTACCTTGGTACAAAATGGTGCCAGTGTATACGAGAGGGGTCTCTATATGCTAGAGACCAGGGCAAACTGAAAGTACAAGGAACCGTTATGCCACTGTATAACAGCAACAGGATTCATGTTAGGTGTCTTAATCTTATTATCTCGTGCCACTTTTAACACCTTCCGTACCAATCTACCCCTTAAGCCCCATAGTGTTTTGATTGTATTGTTATATTATATTGTATAAGTTGTATAGTTGGATGACTGACCGAAACCATGATATCAGTAACCGATGTAATTGATGTAAACTGGAATCATGTAAATGGAAAGTATATCCATGCTTTAGTTCAGTCAAGTTGAATAGATTGATAACTGGATTCATGGATTCGTGTGTTCATGTTGAATTGTAATATTGTAGATTTATATGGTACTTGAATCATATTCAAGTCGGATTATGATCAGACTCAAACCCGAGTCAGACAGTAGAGATGTAAATCGAAGTCCTATATTTACTAGGGTCCTTAGGGTAATTTATAAAACTTGAGCGGGTTTTATGTAAAAATACTTTTGTATAGTTTTCAAGGTGGAAGCGCTAAGCGGTATGCCACTTCACCGACTTGTTCGAATATGTCGAACGGTCCAATATATCTCGGACATAGCTTACCCCATCTTCCAAATCGGATCACTCCGCGGTTCGGAGATATCTTCAAGAACACATGATCTCCTGGCTGGAACTCCAGATGACGTCTCTTTGCATCAGCCCAGTGCTTCTGTCGATCTTGGGCTATGCGCATCCTTTCCCTGATAGTACGAACCACATCAACAGTCGCTACTATCATCTCTGGTCCAAGAAGTTCCCTATCTCCGATGTCGTCCCAACTTAATGGCGATCGACACTTCCTTCCATACAATGCTGCAAAAGGTGACATTCCTATGCTTGCTTGGCAGCTGTTGTTGTACGAAAACTCCACAAGATGTAGGTGATCTTTCCACGATCCTTTGAAGTCTAACATACATGCTCTAAGCATATCCTCCAAGATATGAACAGTTCGTTCTGACTGACCATCTGTTTATGGATGATAAGCCGAGCTGAAGTTCAGATTTGTTCCCAAGCTTGCTTGTAGACTTTGCCAAAATTGCGATCGAAAGCTCATGTCATAATCGGAGACAATGGAGACTGGTACTCCATGAAGTCTCACAATTTCCTATATGAGTTCATGGGTATCAGAGATAGTACATTATGAAGAGTTTAAATCTTTAAATAGATTATTACCTTCATGTACTTCTTTGCCAGTGTCTCAGTTGATTGGCCAACTCGAAATGGGATGAAGTGAGCCGAATTTGTGAGTCGATCCACAATGACCCATACGGCATCATTACCCTTTGTGCTGTAAGGAAGAGCAGTCACAAAATCCATCGTGATGTGTTGCCACTTCCATTCTGGAATTGGTAACGGTTGAAGTAATCCAGCAGTCCTGTGATGTTCAGCCTTTACTTGCTGACACACCAAGCATTTTGTGACGCTTCTGGCTACTTCACGCTTCATTCCATGCCACCAATAATTCTGACATAGATCTTTATACATTTTGGTACCTCCAGGGTGTATTGAGTAGGGAGAGCTGTGAGCTTCTTTCATTAACTCTTCCCGAACAGGACCTTTTGGTACACATAATCTGCTGCCGTATCTCAAAGATCCGTCTTCATGGATGATGAAGTCTGTTCTAAGTCCATTCTCCACTTGTTCTCTGATCTTTTGCAACTTAGCATCACTTTCTTGGGCTGCTTTGATCTGATTGACAATGGTTGATTGAACTTGTAAATTCATCAAACTTGAAGTATTACCTGGCATGACTACTTCAATCTCCATCTGATGCAAGTCTTGTTGAAACTTCCACTGAGTGGTGAGATTCATTGCTAATGGTTGGCGATTAAGTGCATCAGGTACCACATTCACCTTTCCTGGGTGATATTGTAAGTTGATGTCAAAGTCCGCCATGAGTTCTAACCATCTTCTCTGCCGCATATTCAACTCCTTCTGAGTAAACACGTACTTCAGGCTCTTATGATCTGTGTAGATGTTTACTCGTTCACCAAGTAGATAATGGTGCCAAATCTTGAGAGCAAAGATGACGGCTGCCAATTCCAAATCATGTGTCGGATAATTGCGCTCATGAATCTTCAGCTGTCTTGAAGCATAAGCCATAACTTTACCGTGCTAATGTAGAACGCATCCTAATCCCTTACCGGATGAATCGCAATGCACTTCGAATCCTTCAGATTGATCCGGTATAACGAGAATAAGTGCTGATGTCAACCTTGACTTGAGTTCTACGAAAACTTGTTCGCATGCTTCTGACCACACAAAATCTTCATCTTTACGTGTGAGCTTGGTCAGGGGTGTTGCTATCTCCGAAAATCCTTCAATGAATCTTCTGTAATATCCAGCTAGACCTAAAAAACTCCGAATGTCCTTCACTGACTTTGGTGTAGGCCATTCGCTAACTGCTGAAACTTTTGCTGGATCCACCGAGATTCCTTCTCCTGATACGATATGTTCAAGAAAACCAACTTGCTTTAGCCAAAACTCGTACTTGCTGTACTTGGCATAGAGCTGATGTTGTTGAAGAGTTTCCAGGACAATTCGTAGATGTTCTGCATGCTCTTTCCGATTCTTAGAATACACTAAGATGTTGTCGATGAAGATGACAACAAACCTGTCTAAGTACTCCCGGAAAACTTGATTCATTAGGTTCATGAATATTGCGGGTGCGTTGGTCACTCTAAATGGCATCACGAGAAATTCGTAATGTCCATAGCGAGTTCTGAAGCTGTTTTGTGAATATCAGTTTCCTTGACCTTCACCTGATGATAACCTGAACGTAGATCCAATTTAGAGAAAACACAAGATCCACTTAGCTGATCGAATAAATCGTCGATGCTCGGAAGTGGATACTTGTTCTTTATAGTGACTTCATTCAAGGCTCTGTAATCGATGCACATTCTGTATGAACCTTCCTTCTTCTTCACAAGTAGTACAGGTGATCCCCAACTTGAAGTGATGGGACGAATCCATCCTTTCGCCAGTAATTCGTCCAACTGTGTTCGGACTTTCTTCAAACCTTTCGGACTTAAACGATAGGGTGCTTTGATCACCGGTTGTGCTCCTGGTGCTAAATCAATACTGAATTCAAAAGCTCGATCGGGAGGCAAACCTGATATATCGTCAGGAAATACATCGTCGAACTCTCGAACCACATCTGGTCTTGATTCTTCCTCCGCTTGAGCTGCTGCAACTACTGCTTCTCTTGGCTTCGCTTTGTAGGTACTTGGCTCCAGTGTACGGTCTCCGCTTTTGAAATAGAAGACCGGATGGTCTGAAATCTTGAATACTACCCTCCTTTGATGACAGTCAATGGTAGCATAAAAAGTTCCAAGCCAATCCATTCCTAGAACCACATCGAAGTTCGGTATGTCCAGCACTTTGAAGTCAGCATAAAACTCTCTACTGCAGACAACGACTGGACACAAAAGGTATCCCATGGTTGCCTTTAGAACGCCATTTTCTGAACTGACATTCCAGCTGGATACAAGCGGTGAGACTGGAATCGCATGGGTTCGAACAAACCGTTGCGACATAAAGCAGTGAGATGCTCCAGTATCAAACTGTGCTAGTGCAAGGATTGAGGATACTAAGATTGTACCTAAGGTATGTGGGATTTGTTTTAGGTATAGGAAAAATATGTAGCTAATTAGCAGGATAGAAAATCAAAGTTTGAAAAGAAAAGTTTAGCAGTGATGACTTGGCCAGTGGCCTCAGCTTCTTCCACGGTCATCGTGAAAGCCTGGCACCTTGGTACATTCCTCCTGGACGGAGGAGCATTCCTCCGAATGTTCCTTTGAGCTTGATGGTACTGACGAGGAGGTGGTGCAGCTTGTGGTCCTCTGGGTGGTGCGGGTAGTGCAAGTCTTGGAGCAGGTGTTTGAAGAGCTGGTCGCTGCGGATAGGTAACTGCTGGCCTGGGTGTAGCAACTGGGTTTTGCTTTTGGGGACAAGACCCAATATCATGAGCAGATGAGCCGCAGATCAAGCAAAGATGGTTGGCTCGCCAGCAGTCTTTCATTATATGTCCAGTTCTCTTGCAATAGATACAAAAGGCTGGGCTGGGACGGTTGTTCTGTACTCCGGGTCGCCTTAGCACAAAAGATGGCCTGGACGAGGCTCCTCCTACCATCTGGTTGGCATGACGCTTAAATCCAGCAGATTGAGGTCTTCCCCTCGCCTTTACCACTGCCTCAAAACGGCGGGCAGCTTTCAGAGCCGATTCATGAGTCGGAAAATCTCCTGTGGCCAGTGCAGCATGGATTTCCGAATCCAAACCTTGTTGAAAGCAACGGGCTCTGATCTCATCCGTCGGTATAAGGTGTGCCACAAATCGACTGAGCATGGTGAACTCAACGTCATGCTCATCTACTGACTTGGTCCACATCGAACCTTGTTGTAGATGGATGAACTGCTATTCCATGTCGAACCTGGCAGTCTCAGGGAAGTACTTAGCGTCGAACATCTTGCGGAAAGTCTTCCATTCGATAGGCTGTTCAAGACGGCTTTCTTCCGCCTTCTACCAGTTGCGAGCATTGTCCGTGAGCCGCAGTTTTGCCATACGAACCCTAGCTAGGTCTGGCACTTGTGCTGCCGTCGGATCATCCTCTATGCTCTGTGCCCATTCCTCAGCTTCATGTGGGCTTCCCTTTCCGGAGAACTGTTTGGGGTGTAAAGCCCTAAATTGCTTTACCCCAGGTGCGTCTGCCTCGGGACGGTTCATTAAAAGAGCAGTCTGCTGCTGCTGTCCCTCTAGGAGGCTTCAGATTGCCTCAAGCAGAACCGTCTGCTCGTTGATCGGAGCAGGGACGACAGGTGTGAGTGGTCGGGCTGGAGGTGTGTTGTTGACATTGGTGCTGGTGTTGTTCAGGGAATCCATAACCTTGAAGAAAAATTTGGGTTAGGACAAATTCAAAATATTTGAAATGATATGATTCAATGCATATGAAATTGTAAGATTCAAGGAACATGAATTGTAAAGAATATTTTAGTTGCTGGTTCTTGTATTATATTGCTTAGTTTGTTCACGTAGAACAGAACTGCATAGTGTGATTCTATGCAGCTTTGACCTGCATGGGCCACCAACAAAACCTGTCACGCCCCGCTTCCTGGTATACGGCGAAGGGGACGCGACCGGTCCACTACATATTTACTGTGAAGTAAATACGCTAAGCGTATCTAAGCAATATAAAAGTAATCACATGAGAAAAGAGATATAAAAATAACAGAAACTTTATTTATTAACATTCTTTTTTACAATGCATGAAAAGAAAATATAAAGTAAAAACGATGCCTAAACAATGGCATAATAGGAAATTAAAGGTACTGAATGGAAATGTACAATGTCTAGAGCTCGGGGTCTTCGAGGAACTGATCCAAGTCATCACTGGTGGGCTCGATCTCTGCTGTGTCCAGATCACCTGACGACATTCAAAGAAGAAAGAAATAGAATGTCGTTAGCGAACAGGTCGCTCGGTAAGTCCCAAAGTTAAGGAAGAAATAGAAAATACAGAATAAGAATGTATCTTTTAAAGTTGTATAATATTGTAGAATATTATGTTAACGCTGTTGTTTGTATCTTAGTAAAGAAGAATGCCAGTGTATACGAGAGGGGTCTCTATATGCTAGAGACCAGGGCAAACTGAAAGTATAAGAAACCGTTATGCCACGGTACAACAGCAACATGATTCATGTTAGGTGTCTTAATCTTACTGTCTCATGCCACTTTTAACACCTTCCGTACCAATCTACCCTTTAAACCCCGTAGTGTTTTGATTGTATTGTTATATTGTATTGTATAAGTTGTATAGTTGGATGACTGACCGAAACCATGATATCAGTAACGGATGTAATGGATGTAAACTGGAATCATGTAAATGGAAAGTATATCCATGGTTTGGTTCAGTCAAGTTGAATAGATTGATAACCGGATTCATGAATTCGTGTGTTCATGTTGAATTGTAATATTGTAGATTTATATGGTACTTGAATCATATTCAAGTCGGATTATGATCAAACTCAAATCCGAGTCAGACAGTAGAGATGTAAATCGGAGTCCTATATTTACTAGGGTCCTTAGGGTAATTTATAAAACTTGAGCGGGTTTTATGTAAAAATACTTTTGTATAATTTTCAAGATGCACCCCAAGTATTTATTATTCGTCTTTAGAGTTGTAATGAATGTGGATTTTATATTGTGATGTTTCTAGTGAAAATATCCTAATTTCATAAATAAAGGTATTTATTTGTAATATTGAATTATGTGGAATTTATGGTATTTTAGTGTAAAATTTGTTCTTGTGATTTTTAGAAAAAGGTGGAATATTTATATTATAACAAAATAGATATTTTAATGATAAATATACGTATATTTATACAAAATTAATTTTAATAAATATTTTATATTCTAAAAATCTCATTTTCTTAAAATGTCGTATTTTAAATCTTTCGAGACCGAATGCTCCTTGCGGAGGTCTGAATCTCGCACTACTAAGCCCGAGGATGTGCGATAAACCGCACCATCCCGAACGGGTTCCCCAAGATGGGTTGTAGCGGCGCTTTGCAAAGATTTTATAAATACTAATCCTTTAGAAGACGGTTTTATTAAGTAAATGGTATTTATTTATAAAGATGTCGATTTCCCGTATTCTATGTCAAGTTGTGAGATACCTCAAATCGCCTCTTCACCGCCAATTGTGGCCAGGTAAGTACAAGTGAAGAAAGGAGGGATCCGCTCACGAATCACCGTAAGACGGGCCTTTTAAAATTACCTTTCTCACTTGTCTAGCCTAGACACCACAAAATCAGGTTTAGATAAACGACCGATGTCCACAACCTTACTATGTTCTAATGAAGGTGACGGTCCCTAATTGACCGAGTCTAGATATTTTTTATTAGTTCCAAAAGTTATTTATTTATAAAGATGTATCAAAAATTGGCTTTTATTAAGTAAAGGGTATTTAAATGAAATTGTTTTATTTTCCGTATTCTAAGCTCTCAAGGTAGCGTGTTATGTTTGCATATGAGTGTGTGAGGAGATAGGTCATTACCTCGTGATCTATTTTAAGGTATAGCAATTTAAATGGGGTTAAAGACGTATTGAAACCATGTAGTATTTAAGTGAAAATACGGTAGAATGAAAATAGCTATCATTTTATGAATTTAACTTTGATCAGTTTAGTTGTTTAGTATTTAATAGTCAACAGGATAGTGTTTAAACATAATTGAAATAATGAGAAGTGAAGTTTATAAGAAAACCGAATCGGAAATCGGATTTGTGCCGATTCCGTTGGGTTTGTAAATTCGTATTTTTTTTAGAAAAGAAAAGAGAAGCTAGAAAGGGACTTACGGGTTTGGACAAATACGAGAGTGATAAGGAAGAAGAGGGTTCGCCGATGCGTCGATTCATCACCGAGAGTTCCTAGCACGATCACCGGAAGTTCGCCGTCGATTTCGTCGGGGCTTCGCCTTTCGCTCGTATTCAAAGTACACAAGGTTTTCTTGAGATTTTGAGAGAGTGGGCTCAGAATTTTGGGATGAGAGGATAGGAGGTAGGGGTGTATTTATAGGGTTAGGTAGGGTTAGGATAGGTGTAGGGTTTTTAATTAAAATATGTAAAAAAAATAGGAAAAATGTATTAAAAATGGATTGAATGAGTGTTATTGTGTTCTCTGAAAACGATCTGAGAAATTAAAGTGTGCAGGGGGTAGGGGAGACCAAGGGGCTCATTTCCTCTGTTGATGACTCGGCCATCCGGCGGAGTCTGGCTGGCGGCGCCGGCCCGAGTCGGCCGTCCGCCGGCCGACTCGGCCGAGTCGGGCCGAGTCAGGCGCTTGGGAGGTAGGGGGTCGCCGGGGGTAGCTACTGGAACATTTAACTTTTCATGGGTAGTGGGGTTTTTGTGAGAAAACACGTGTTGACTGTTGGTATTCCAGAAATTTGAAAACAAAATAATATTAAAAATAATGTAGGGTATAGGATTTGAACTCTGGTGGCTTGGTTCAGCAGTGCAAGGTATTACCAATGAGCTACAAGCTCTTTCTTGTAATTATGGTGTGAAATAAATACTTAAAGAGATATCAGCAACATTAAATACTCCAAGTATACTTTGAATTTAAATCAATTCTTTGTTCATTAAAAATGGAGTTGCTACAATATTCCAGTGTAGTAATGCAGATGCCAACCAAAGTTCTCCCTGCCCTATGGGTGGTCCTCAAATTGACTACCGTATACAATCTACGGGCTCAAATAATTCTTATCACATCCATGCTCCACCGCAATTACCAGTCACGCAGCCGGTCTCCACCCTTAAAATTATACTCCATTTAGGAAGACCCACTCATGTGTCCTCACAATACATGAGGAGAAAAAACTTACGGGATCCTCTCGACTCGTAAGAAAACACTTTCATGGGATCCTTACGACTCACAAAGGAAAAACACACTTGGGAGTCCCCACGACTTCTGAGGAGAAAGTACACCTACGAGATCCTTTCGACTCGTAGGGAGAAAATGCTTTTATGGGACCCTTATGGCTCATAAAATAGAAAAAGCCTTAGGTGATAGGGACCTAAACCTATCTCCTAAGCCATCGCTCCCCCAGCAGGAAAAGGCAAATGATGAATTGCTCCTGGCACTTGTGCTTCAGTGTTAGCAACGTTGATACCGACCTCAACCCCAAAATTTCAAAATTCCGACCCAATAGACCCCTAAGTCGTTAAACTGGGAATATATGACCTCTAAGTCGTTAAACTGGGAACAGATGACCTCTAAGTCGTTAAACTGGGAACGAGGGAAATCCCCTCACGGCAAATGATGATTTGCTCTTAGTACCATATTCCAGTGTAGCGATGCTGATGCCCAACCAAAACCAAAATCCCCAAATCCACTCATGGAAAATGATGATTCGCTCCTGGTACTATATTCCAGTGTAGCGATGCTGATGTCAACCAAAATCAAATCAAACCAACAACCTCTGCGGCGGAATCATGCTTCGTCTCAGAATGTACCCCGTGTCGAAATCATGCTTCGCCTCGAAGTACTTGCTTTCCCAATCGAAATTATGCTTCGACTGGTAATTGACCTCTGCGTCGGAATCTTGTTTCGCCTCAGAGTATACCCCATGTCGAAATCATGCTTCGCCTCGGAGTATTTACCTTCCCTATCGGAATTATGCTTCGCCTGGGAATCGGCCTCTACATCAAAACCAGTGACACTCCGTGCCGGGGAAACATCGACCACAGACACTCCAGGCCGGGGACAAGTCAACCAACGACCTCCCTGTCGGAATTATGCTTCGACTCGGAATCAAGTCAACCAGCGACCTGCTCTTCGGAATTATGCTCCGATCCTTCGAATCAAGTCAACCAATGACCTTCCCGTTGGAATTATACTCCGACTCGGAATCAAGTCAACCAATGACCTCCCCGTCGGAATTAAGCTCCGCCTCGGCATGGAGTCAACCAACAAGTTTTGTGTCAAAATCATGCTTCGTCTCAGAGTGTACCCCGTGTCGAAATCATGCTTCGCCTAGGTGTATCTGCCTTCCTTGTCAAAATTATGCTCCATCTCGGAATCAAATCAACCAACGACCTCCCCGTCGGAATTATGCTCCGACTCGGAATCATATCAACCAACAAGCTCTGCGACGAAATCATGCTTCGTCTCAGAATGTACCCCGTGTTGAAATTATGCTTCTCCTCGGAGTATCTTCCTTCCCTATCGGAATTATGCTTCGCCAGGGAATTAACCTCTGCATCGAAATTATGCTTCAGTCAAAATGTATGCCGCTGGTCGGAATTATGCACCGACTCCTTGAAATCATGCTCCGCTCGTCGGAATTATGCTCCGATCCCTGGAATTATGCTCCGCTCGTTGGAATTATGCTCCGATCTCGGAATTATACTCCGATCACCGGAATTATGCTCCCAGAATGATGCTCTACTCTTCAGAATTATGCTCTGATCCTTGGAATCATGCTCTGGTCTCCATAATTATGCTCCGATCCTCGGAATTATGCTCTGATCACCGGAATTATGCTCTGCCACCGGAATGATACTCCGTCCCCGAAATGATGTTCCACCTTGAAATCCAACTCCAAGATCCATCAATTTCATGCACACAACTCATATACGCGGTGTGCATTTATTGATGGAGGGCACTTTGTTGGGCTCAAAAATTACACCCCAGTTGACTAAGTCAAATCAAAGTCAACCCCAAATAAGCGGGCCCAAGCTCAGATCAAGTAGGCCTATGCCTAAGTCGAGCCCCGCTGCCGGCCTTTCCCATGCCAAAATGAAATCATGTAATAAGTAATTTTGATATAATTTTTTATGCGTGAATGTAAGAAAAATGGGTATAAAACCAAATTTTTGTAAAGCCCATGGCTCATGTGCAAAAAAAATGAGCATATGAAGCATGGAATGGGAAAATGCCATTTTGTAAAGCCCAAAGAGCTATATGTGAATTTGTAAGCCTATAAAAGGCAGCAAGATAATGAAATAAAAAATAGAATTCATTCCCCTCAAAATTTAGGGTTTCTGTGCCTCCTTCCGCTTCCTCAAGGTTCTAAAACCTTCTTCCCTTTTTGAATTAAATCAAGAGTTTTACTCTTCCTTTTCCAAAAATAAACAGTTTTTCACCATCAAACCCTTGAGGGAGAACTCAGATCTTCCATTGGATCTCAAAAAATGGAGATTTTTAAATCTCACCCCCTTTTCTCCAAGATCTGGCCAACCGAGAGGAAGAAGGAGACCCATCTCCAAAAATCCCACCTTGGGAAGATCCAATGCCTAAAAGAAGTTCCAAGGCCAAAGGGGAGAAAAAAAGGGGTCCCCTTTGATCATTTCCAAAGATTTTTAGGAGTTTAACTCCATTGAATATCTGTTGGAGTTTAACTCCATAAATAAAAGATCCTCTTTCGGAGTTTAACTCCTATTTCCGAGGCTAAAAGCCTCTTCTTTCCGCCGGCGCCCAAGCGCCTAATGCCCACGTGCGGGGCACATGAGGCGCCCAGTGCCCGCTCAGCTCCCTAGCGTCTTTAAGACGCTCCTCACCCTACTTTTTCCTACACACCACAACACTTCCCTCGTTAGAAAAAAATTTCTAACGGGGCGCTGCCCAGCACCCCGCAAGGGGGCTGCTCGCCCCCTTGACCTCCAGCCCGCTATCCGGATAGCGGGATCCCCGTAAAACTTTGCGGGGCCTTCGATATATCCAAAACCCTTTCAAAACACAACACTGCACATTGAGTTTGCATGACCCGTTTGACCCGTCAATCGGAGGTTCCTTCGCTCCAAAGACGAGGGATAATTAACGGCAGCTTAGTCCGCGGCTGCCGGAGATTCAGATCCCCACAATCAATAAACCCCCGCCTACCCTAACCAGGGGGAATCTGTAGTACGCTTGACAAGCGTGCACGTATTCCCATCTCAATGGAGTGACGAAAAACACCCTACAATCATGTGTTCTTGAAGATCTCTCCAAATCATGGAGTAATTCGCTTTAGCAAGAGGGGTAAGCTAAGTCTGAGATTTATTGGACCGTTCGACATACTCGAACGAGTCAGAGAAGTTGCATATCGTTTGGCATTTCCACCCTCATTGGAAGGAGCGCACAATATATTCCACATATCCCAGCTTCAAAGATATGTTGGCGATCCCAGCCACATCCTTGATCACTTCGAGCTCACTGTACAGACATACTTATCTTATGAGCAACAACCCATTGAAATCCTGGACAGAAAGGTAAAGTCACTTAGGAACAAGGAAGTAAACTTGGTCCGAGTGATGTTGAGAAAAGATTCACCAGGAGAATCAACGTGGAAACGTGATGACGTTATGCATGCAAGATACCCTTTCTTATTTGTAAATTAGTCCTTATATATTTGTAAATTTCGAGAACGAAATTTTTGTAAGGAGGGTAGAATGTAATGACTCCAATTTCATTGTACAAAAATTTTCAAGTTAATGTACAGAATAGAGTTTCAAGCCCGAGCACAAGTTATAAATTAAAATTGTTTAAGAAAATCAAGAAAGCATTTGTAGCTCATTGGTAAAGTCTTGCACTGCTGTGACGTAGCCCCTTTGTTCGAATCCCATCAGCCATATATATTTTTATTGATTTTTCTTATAAACTTTTTAGAAGCTTAAAAGTTTACACGTGCAATACACGTAAAATGAAAAGTCTCATAAAATCAAACATGTTCCGAATGTTATATGAACCGACCTAGACACATGGCAAAGACCCAGAGACCCAACTCACCCTTATGTCCGGCGAGATCGGGCAAAACCCCGGTGCCGACGGTTGGACCGTAGGGAAAGCTACCCATGTTCTGAACCCCAGTCATTTGGCCTCCCCCCACCACTCCTCTTTTGTTTGATTTCTCTGTAAATTAACAGAGAGATTAAATTCACTTCTTTAATTCTATTTTAATGCATTTTTAATTCTCTTTTCAATTCCCAAAACCCTAATTCTTCCCTATAAATACAACATCACACCCTAGCCTTCTTCATTCTAAAATCTATTGTTAAAATTCTGAAAAATTTCCAAACCAAAGAAGAGTACAAGTGGAGTTAGCACTAGGTTAAGTTCCGGCGACAATTCGTGACGATTCCGGCGATCCCGCGACTCCACGAAGCTCCCAATTCTTTCATCAACCTTTCTTTTAAACCCTAAACTTGTAAGCCCCCCCTCTTCTCATCTCTTCCTAAATTAAATAGTTCTCTTTTAAAAAATCGTTGGAAGTGGAGTTATTCTGACATCCGTTTCTAAACTCGTTAAAAACACAACTTTTCTAATAACCATACATCCATGTTATTACAACTTGCTTAGTAATCATGAAACAACATTTGAGAACAAGTTTCATCTCAAAATACTATGTTATGTACCTTTTATTTGAAATTTTTGTTTAAATACCACAAACTTTACATATGACATATTTTAATACCTTTTCTTATACTACCTTTAGAAAAACCACACGAGGTAATGACCTACCTCTCACAAACACGCATCTTGACATAGCACGATTTCCATTGAACAAAACTTTGTGGCAAATACGACTTTTACACCAAAATACTATAAACTATCAAAACCCGTATTCTTAAAATTGTGTTATTTACATTCCTTGCGATTAAACCTCTACAACCCATTTTGGGGAACCCGATCGGGATGGTGCAGGTTATCACATATCTTTGGGACTAGTAGAGCGAGATGCAGACCTCCTCACGAAGCATCCGATCTTGATGGAATTTTTAATGCAATTTTTAAGAAAAACGTGATTTTCTATTTAATAAATAAATTTTATTTTTAATAATTATATATAAATATTATCAAACCATCTATTTTAAATATATAATAAATTCCATGTTTTTCCAAATAAAAGTAAAGATTTACATTTCCATGAAAATACCATCAAGAATCCATACAAGTAAAATTTACACAAAAAATACCATGAACTATTCAACTAGGTATTTATTCACTAGAATACCTCATTTTTAAAAGTTACATCCATGAAAACCCTAAATATGATAAATAAATACTTGAAGTTTATTTTGAAACTATACTAAAACTATTTTTCATAAAACCCCCTCAATTTATATTAAATTTCAATAAGGACCTTAGTAAATATAGGTTTAAGCGGGACCAATTCTCTTGAGTCTCAGGGAGCCGGAGAAAGTGGGTGCTTGCCTATTTAAGGTAGAAAACTAAAACGGGGTTATTAATGGTAATTGGCTTGGAAAAATTCACAAATCGTGCCGTCCATATGCAGCAGTTACCTATAACTCCTAAACCTAATTAAGGACTTAAATCTGTTTAAAGTGTCTGACTCTATCTGAGTCTCAGTCTAATCTGAATACAATCCAAAAATGAATCCAACCATATATCCAATTCAACATGAATCCAATGAATCCAAACAAGAACACTTGAACATGAACATGCAACATGACTCGACTGGACCGAACCATGGATATATTTTGAACTTGACTACATGATTATCCGTTTACATTCGATCCGTTTACATGAACAACTTATACCATGGTTTCGGCAAGTCTTATACAACAAATCATTACAATAAATACAATATGCATTATGGGGTTTTAACGGGATAGATTGGTATGAAATGTATTAGAAGTGGCACGAGACGGTCACATTAATACACTAACATGAATATTCGTGTCGTTGTCCTGTGGCTTAACGGGTCCTTGTGCTCCGTATACCTTAGTCCACGGAATAGTTGGACTCCTCTCGTATACACTGATGCATTCTGTACCAAACTACAAACAACTGCATTAGTATAACTAAAACCGATAAATTACCAAATATATTTCATTTATTCAATCTATTCATATCTCTGTCTTGGGACTTACCGAGCGATTGTTTGCTGATGACATTCTTATTTCTTCTTTCTTTGGAATGTTGTCAGGAGGACCCGACTCTCAGGAGATTGAGCCCTGCCAGGCAGATTTGGAGTAGTTCACTGAGGATCCAGAGTTCTAGATTTACTTATACTTATCTTACTTTCAGTTCAAATGCTATTGTTTAGGTACCGCATTACATTATTGTATTTTACTTTCCACTGTATGTAAAGAATGAATATAAACAAAAAGTTGTTGTTTCAGTATATCACTTGTCATTCTTGTGCTTTACTTTTATATTGCTTATTTACGCTTAACGTGTTTACTTTTGAGTAAATTCGTCGCGTACCTGCCATGTCCTCTTATCCGTACAGTAGGAAGCGGGGCATGACATAGAGTTTTGGGTCGATTATTTCCCATGGATCATCTTTGACGAGACGATCGGCCACCTAACTCATCCAAGACACCAATGGAGTTTATAAGGGGTATTCCACGATTAGGAGGACACGCTGCAAAGGTTGTTGCCTTCTCTTTACCTCTCTAGTTCTTTTGTTTTGCAATTGGAGTTGTATATGATGATCTTATGGTTGCTAATTTGTAATATTTCAGAAAATATAAAATATTATTTTTGGAATTTAATATTAAAATAATATATTTCGCGAAAACTACCCGATTTGCGAAATTGGGGTTTTCGTAAAATGGTATAAATATATACCAATATTTATGAAATAATTGGAGATTAAAATGATTTATTCATTTAAAAATATATTTATCAGATTTTGGCATTTTTATAATTAATTATATGCAAATTTAAAATTAAACCCGATTAGTGCACTACTAATCACAATTAAACCAAATCCGTGTTTCTATATTTTTCCATGGCTAGTGCACCATGTTATATTGCATTTTGTTGCATGTTGCTGCATTTGTGTTGTTTTATGGGTGTTATGTGTATTATTGTGAAAAAAAGAGAAAATGGTTAAAAAGAGAATGATTGGAGAGAGAAAGTGAGACATGAGTTTGGAGGGGGTGAGAATAAGAAAGAGAAAGAGAGAGGGCAGCCGCCATTTCTTCACCGCATCATTTTCCTTCATCTTCTTCCTCTTCATTTCCCTCCACCTTCACCTCCATGAATCACCTCAAAAACCTTGCTAAAACCCTACACCCTCTTCATTAAAAATGATCCCCACCTCATCCTTAACACATTGGATCAATCAAAGTTGGATTTTGGAGACTTTGGACAAGCTAAGGTTTTTCATGAGTTGCCCAAATTAGGTATGATTCCTTTCATTTAGTTTAGTTTTAAGTTTCCTAGAATTCTAGTTTAGTTTAAAGTTAAATTTGTTAGATTAGTGATGTTTGGAAAATCCTAAGAGAGGGTTTGGGTGATTGTGTGGATTTGTGATGTTAGGGGCTGTTACATGACCTTAGTGTTGATTTTACTGGCCAAGACCCGGATTAGAAACCAAAATACGGACTTAGGAAATTACCCGTGTCGGTTTTGTGAAGATGTGTTGGCCTACAGGGAATCTGGGGCAACCTGGGAAGTTTTTGAGTTAAATAAACAAGTCCATTGACTTATATTGACCACTAGAAACCCATTGTAGAAGTACGAGCTCATTCCCTCATCAAACGGCCGGCGAGAACGTACTTGGGGGAAATGTCGCCGGTTTTCCAGTATAGTCTGGGGTTGGGTTTTTAACTGTAGCTCCAAATCGCTGCGACCTATCTCCTATACTTGCTAGTTTAGTCCCAATTTAACCTGAGATAAATCTAGGAGCAGTTGTGAGTATTTTGGGCAAAGTTTTTCGAGATTTGAATGCTTGGTTTTGATGTTTGGAATTGTATTTGGTTGTTGGGCATTTGCACGTCAACAACAAGGGTTGTTTGATTGTTTTGCATGCGTAAGCTATGGGTTTTAACCTACAGGCAATTCGTGTACCGTATTGGTTTTTCGGACATTGATTTTAATGGTATTGCGATATGCATTTATTGTAGGTATCTCCGTGTGGATTCCAAGACAACGAAGCACATCGACTACGGCTGAACAAGGAGTTCCGCAGATGAGTAGATTTATATCTACGGGGGAAGTAGGGTGGATGGCGTATAACACCCCCGCAAATTATGAATGCAAACCGATCTATAAGATACAGTCGTAGGAACCTATATTAGAAAACTAAGGATATGGTTAAAAAGATAGTTAGAGATAATATGAATGATTGAATATATATATCGGGATATGAGATAAAAGCCTTAGGGATATGACTCTTTGACATGATATGATAGAAATGATGTCTCGAATTGATATATCAGGATATGAAAAGTGAATGTGAATCAAGATATATAAATATAGGTAGTGCACGAGAATAAGTATGAGTTTTAGAGTAGAATAACATGAGATTAATAAGCTAGAATGTATATGTAAGATGACTTAATATGATGAAAAGAATATACGATGTGATATGATGACTTGATTGATATGTCGGTATACGGATGCGAGTCGATATGAGATGATTGATACTTTTGCCGGTCCTCTGATATGAGAATTGTTATGGATATGACCTGGGATATAGGGGTGTGTGTGTGTGTGTGTGTGTGTGTGTGTATAATGTTGTGAATCATGAGTGATATACCGTACGAGACGTTAGGTCCGTACCCTCATTGTCACATAGGTTGATAGGATCCCCAATGGCTTAATACCGCCGTACGATAATTTACCGTACGTGATGAGTTTTATCTGATGATTGATCCATACCCTTGACTAGAGAATGTCGTACGATGGATTATACCGTACGTGATGTTGTGAGGCTGGATGCCGATTGATAGATTCACAGACTCGGATATATTGTAGATACATATACCTGTTAGCATTTCGCGTACGTTGTGCCTTATGCTACGTTCATGAAATTCTCATTGCATTATATATAGCTGTGCTAGTACACCTACACCATTATCGATGATGCGTATATTACTCTTACACAGATTTGCCGGCTCACACACTTTCATCATCGATAATTGCTATGTCACTTACACACATCATTATGCTATATTGCCTGATGTATTTGCTATGCTCACATCACTGTTCCATGTTGCATGATATACGGATATGCTTACATTTCTATTATACGTTGCATACATCATGCTTTATAATATTACGCATTGATATGCTGTTTTCATGAGATTCTAGATTTGAGAACCGTGGTTAAATTTCAAAGGAAATTATGTATTGTTTTAAAAACCCGGTTTTTCTTGACATGATATTTCGAGACGTCCACCATGTGTTTTGTTGGTTCTGAGATTGGCATGTGAAATCCGATTCGAGGAGCAGGAGGCACCGTTTGCGGGTACATGGTGGACCCGGTATGGTACCCCGGGGCAAGAAATAATTTTTCGTGGTGTAGAAGATGAGCCAGGCAGAGGGACTACTACTTACCGGTGATAGTATTTGAGCTCGGCGGTTATCCGGAGGATACCGACCGGAGTCATGAAATGGATATGAGGGCCGGTCAGAGTATGCGGCGCCTGAGATGAGATAGATATAAGGGCCGATCTGAGGATGCGGCGTCTGGGATATGAGGATTTACGTGTCGATACTGGACACGGGTTTCATGATGTTTCGAGTGTCGATATTGGACACTCAGTTTCCATGATTTAGATGTGTCGTTGATGGACACACGTTGATTTATATCCTCATATTTACATACATATGCTTTCATGATATTTACATGCATGATATTGTTGTGTCATTGATGGACACGTAGATGTTAGCCACATGCAGATAGGCATTGATTATATTGTTGACACATATGCAGATACGGTTACCCTAGATATCATAGTAATACTTTTATGATATAGTTAAACTAGGAAATCGTTGTTTTATTTTATTTCTATCTGATGATGTTTTCTACTCACGAGTTGGCAACTCACCCCCGTTGTGCCACAGTTCTTGCAGGTTGACCGCATGGATCAGAAGCGGCATCGCTGGCACACAGCTGCATTCAGGTGTTTTGCTTTGGTAGGTGGTACATGTTGGATCGTACCACTCTTATATTTATTATTCCTGTTGTATCTAGTTAACTCCATCAATTAAAAACTAGTATTTGTATATGTTGTAAGAATTAGCAAGACTTGTAGTTGCGAGACTTAGAGCGATGGGTTATATGTTCGCTTGGTAGGTTGAAGTCTTGCTTATTTCATTATTCTTTGTGCCGATCTTCGCCGTTGGGCGTCGTATACATATATACTGTCTTGCGTGGTTGTGATTCCTCCAATTGGCGAAGAGCTAGCTCCCCCTTGGGGATGCCTTTATTGTTGTTATATATATGTGGTTTTGGATCAAAATATACAAAGGAGGTGCTTCCCAAATTTTTAAAAGACGAAACATGTATTCCAACAAGTAAAATCCTCTTGTATTTTCATGTTCCATTATTTATACCTTTTAGAAAATGTTTGATTTCATCATATCTTTATTTTCAAAACTTCACCTCTTTGATTTTCTAAAAAAGGTTTAGATTTTTGGGCTTCGGCTTACTTGAATTACGTTACGTTTTTAGACGTTGTGTGGTTTAAGTGCCGGTCACGAACAATATTTTCGGGTCGTGACATAATTGATGCTATGTCTTGGAAAATTTTGATTTTGCATTCCGTCGTGGTCCGTAAGCATTGCGACCCTAGCATCGTGAGCTTACATCCCACTTGCACTTAAGGCCAATTATTGCGGTATCCCATACTCAACTTCTCTACTAACAGTTTCGCAAACTATGCTCGACCCCAACGAGCAGTTCCGCTACAATATTTCTAACTTTATCTCTCTATATCTCAACTTCGTGGAGATAAACTATCTCCCGAAATGAGTAATACCTGTTTTAGAATTTGTCTTGATAGACGATGAGACTGAGTTTATAAATGAACAATTTTATCCAATAATTTCTTTGGCCGTATCTTCTGCTGAGTTATAATCAGCACATAGAATTTATAGGCAGCTAATTAGAAATTACAACCAACTGCTGCAAATTACAGGCAACTGCCTTGAAGGTACAGATAACTTATCAGAAATTACAGGCAAGTGGTTCTGCTTCTAGCAACAAGTGCGTCTCCTATTTTTTCCCCTTAAGCTTCTTAATCGTTGAGTTGTTGGTGTTAATTTTGCTGTAAATTTTTCTATTGGTTAAGTATGCATCTGAATGAAATTTAGAAACTGTTTTATGAATCCCTTTATATGCAGTTGCTTGTAATATCTAGGCACTTGTCGGTAACTTCTGATAAGTTGTCTATGTAGGGTTCTTTAGCATGACTACAAGGTTTCGGAAGGCATCAACCATGCCATTTTATAAAAATTTAGTGTGCTAAGTAACCCAAACGAAGGATCTAACCAGATGATTAGGGTTATGCTAGAATGTAAACAACTTTACATACAAAGTGAATGTCATGACTCGAAAATTTAGTTCGTGACCGGCACTTAAATCATGCAACGTCTAAAGGTGTAACGTAATTCAAGTAAGCCGAAGCTAAAAATCTAAACCTTTTTAAGAAAATAAAAGATGTGAAGTTTGAATAAAGATATGATGAAATCGAATGTTTTCTTAAATGCATAGATAATGGAATGTGAAAAATTCAAGTGGATTTTACTAATTGAAAAAAATATGTTTCGTCTTTTAAAATTTGGGAAGCACCTCCCTTGTATATTTTGATCCAAAACCATATATACATGATAATATAAAAGGCATCCCCAAGCGGGACTTAGCTCTTCGCCAATCGGCGGAATCACAACCACGCAAGACAGAAATATATGTATACGACGCCCAACGGCGAAGATCAACACAAAGGAGTAGTGTAAATAAAGCAAGACATGATCCCCCAATAACGACATAAAACCCATCGCTCTAAGTCTCGCAACACAAGTCTTTCTAAGTCTTACTACTTATACAAATACTAGTTTCTGATTGATGGTATTGATTAGTAACAACAGGAATAATAATGCAAGAGTGGGCACGATCCAATATGTCCCACCTACCAAATCAAATCACCTGAAAGCAAGCTGTGTGCCAACAATACCGCCACTGATCCATGCGGTCAAACCTGCAAGAACTGTGCACAACGGGATGAGTTGCCAACTCGTGAGTAGAAAACATCAGCAGGTAGAATCGAATAAAACAATGATTCCTAGGTCAACTATATCATAAAGGTAATACTATGATATCTAGGGTGACCGTGTCTGCATAAATATCAACAATATAATCAATGCCTATATGCATGTGGATATCATCTAATAACCAATGCCTGTATGTATGTGGATATTATCTAAGTGTCCATCAATGACACAACAACATCATGGAACCTGAGTATCCAACATCGACACTCGAAACATCATGAAAGCATATGCATGTAAATATGAGGATATCAACTATCGTGTGTCCATCAACGACACATCAAAATCATGGAACCTGAGTGTCCAATATCGACACTCGAAACATCATGAAACTCGTATCCAACATCGACACGTAAATCCTCATCTCTCGGGCTCCGGTAGTCCGGATCGGCCCACGGGCTCCGTCAGTCCGGATCGGCACATATCATCTCATAACTCCGGTCTGTATCCACTGGATAACCGCCGAGTCCATATACTATCACCGATAGGTAATGCTCCCTTGCCAGGCTCACCGCCTAACTATACGAGTCTTCTTGCCCTGGGGTACCTCACCGGATCCACCATGTACCCACAAACGGTGCCTACCGCTCCTCGAATCGGGTTTCACACACCAATCTCAGAACCGAGAAAACTCATGGTGGACATCTCGAAATATCATATAAAGAGAAACCGGGTTTTTAAAACAATACATACTTTCTTTTGAAATATAACCACGGTTCTCAAATCCAGAATCTCACGAAAATATCATCTCAATTCATATAATCGTAAAGCATGATGTATGCAAATATAGAACAGAAATGTGAGCATATCAAGTATATTATGCCAAAGAGTCATGTGACAGTACTGAACAATTAAGAGTAATAGCATGATGTGGCAATTCTACTGTGTAAGTGACATAGAAATTATCGATGATGAAAGTGTGTGAGCCGACAATCTGTGTAAGTGTAACATACACATCATCGATAATTGTGTAGGTGTACTAGCAGAGGTATATGTAATGCAATGAGAATATCATGAACATAGTATAAAGTATATCATAAGCGAAATGCTATAAGGTATACGTATCTAATCCAACCTCTACGTAAAGGCTAAACTGAGCGGTGTAGACAGGGATTAAATATCTATAACATATCCGAGTCGGCGAATCTGTCAATCGGCATCCAGCCTCACAATATCGCGTACGGTATAATCCATCGTACGACATCCTCTAGTAAAGGGTATGGATCAATCATCCGATAAAACATCGTGCAGCGACAATAAACAGAATAGGGATTCTATCGACCTATACAACAATGAGGGTACGGATCTAAAGTTTCGTACGGCATATCACTCATTATTCACATCATTATATATATATATATACACACTTATATCCCAGGTCACATCCGTATCAATCCCATATCATGGGACCTAACAAAGGTATCAATATTCTCATATCGCTATGCATCCGTAATGACATATTAAGCCAACTCATTAAATTCATCATATCAATATCTCATATCAATGTCGTCGTACATATACAATCTATCTTATTACTCTCATGTCGTATTTATCGACCTCATAACATGCCACTATAATCTCGTATTCATTCTCTTGCAACTACATATATATATATATATATATATATATATATATATATATATATATATATATATATATATATATATATATATATATATATATCGGGATTCACATTCACATTTTATGACTTCATATATCAATTCAAGACATCCTTTCTATCATATCATTTCACACTAAAACCATTAACTATAACCCTAAGTCGTGGCATATCTTGTCTCCAAACTATAAATCACATATCATTATTTGCGGGGGTGTTATACGCCATCCACCCGACTTTCCCCGTAGATATAAATCTACTCACCTGCTGAACTCCTTATTCAGCTGTAGTCGATGTGCTTCGCCATCTCGGAATCCACGCAAAGTTACCTACAATAAATACACAGTCGCAATGCTATTAAAATCAAGTCCGAAAAACCGATACGGCACACGGTGGTGCGCTCATAGGTTAGAACCTATAATCTACGCATGCAAAAACAATCAAACAACTCTCGTCGTTGACGAACAAACGTCCAATGACCAAATCCAAATTCAAATATCAAAACCAAGTTTCAAATACCAGAAAACATAATACAGCAACTGAGGGAATCAATCCCAGATTCTTGCTCGGGTAATCTGGGACAAAACAAAAAATACAGTAGCTATGTTATAAGGTATGTGAGCTACAGCCAAAACCCCAACACCAAAGTTGCTACAGTAACTGGCCCCACCTTAAAGTTTGGGTCACTTCTTCTCGTGGTGGTCTCCTATTGGTCTAATTAGGTTAATGTATATATTTGATTTTTTTATAAAGATCCCGGGTTGCTCCAGATTCCCTATAGACCTCCAAAAATGTCACAAAACCGACACGGAAAGTTTCTAAGTTCGTATTTTGGTTTCTATTCGGTGTTCTAGGCCATAAAATCAACACTAAGGTCATTGTAAACAGCCACTACATAACACAAGTCCATAAAATCACCCAAACCCTCTCTTGGAAAATTCCAAACATCACTGATCAACATCGATTTAACTCTAAACTAACAATAGAATAAACTAAACACAATAACTTGACTAAAGTTTAGAATTATACCATATTTGGCAACTCAAGAATTTTTTTGAGTTGCTCAAAGTCTTCAAAAATCCAACTTTGAAAGGTCCAAAGTGTTGAGAATGGATGATGATCATTTTTAATGAAGGGAGTATAGGATTTTAATGAAAGGATTCAGGTGATACATGGAGGTGAAGGTGGATGAAGCAAGAGGATGAAGGAGATGAAGAAACAATGAAGGAAAATGGAAGAGGGCATCCCCTTTCTTTTTCCTACCCTCACTTTCTCTTATTCTTGCCCTCAATCATTCATGCCATGTCACACTCTCTCTCTCTCCAATAATTCTCTTTCCTTTTTTCTCTTTTTCCAAATACTAATGAAACAATATGCAACCAAATGCAACATATCATGGTGCACTAATCATGGAAAAATGTAGAAACACGGATTTGGCCTAATCGTGATTAGTAGTACACTATTCAATTTTTATTTTAAACTGGATATAATTAATTATAAAAATGCCAAATCCGATAAATATATATTTAAATGAATAATTCATTTTAATCTCCATTTTTTTCACAGATATTGGTATATATTTATACCATTTACGAAAACCTCAAATTCGCAAATCGGGTAGTTTTCGCGAAATATATTATTTTAATATTAAATTCCAAAAATAATATTTTATATTTTTTGAAATGTTACATATTGCCCCTTAAATAAATTCGGTCCCCGAATTTAAATTTAAACCCCCAAATACTAAAACATTTCAATAATCAGCTCAAATCACGGGGCTCCGAAATTACGGAAGATACAGAAATACCACAGTGCATCGTGTGCGCCTGAAAACGAGTATGAAACTAAAAATTGAACTCCGTCAAGCGTAACGCAATAACCGGAGTTATAATGGAGATACAAATCTCGGAATCCACTACTGAAATCCAATATACACTAGTCGAATAGTATATACGTATATAGTACGCATCCTTAGAAAATCTCCTAAAACTGAATAAAACACATGCAAAATCTTTTCTGAATCGCCGTGTGATGCGTAACTCACGGCACAAGTGATGGACGCTCATTGTGTAAAGTAATAAATATACGTTCATTTATTTTTTTGTCAAATATACGTTCCATCCTTTTAAATATCCCAAAAGGTTTTCCTTTGTAAACGTTCTTGTCACTCACGGACACGTAGAAAATAGCGAGACTATAGCTCCTTTTTTGAAAACCTCTTGGTAAACTTTTTATGCATGCAAAGTACTCAGGTACTGTCCTTAGATCAGTCATGTTCGGCCTACTATGTAATATAGTGCCCATCATGAAAACAGAGTGCTCAAGAGCAAAATCAGCCCCAAAAGGTGTATCCAACATCACGTACGTCTGGTGCGCATGGAAATCAAATCCAATACAAATGCTATGATATGAATAACAGCAAAACTAAGTGCAACGGGTGTGCACGAAAGTATCTGTCAAGTGGAAACTGGTGGTGCATGACAACAACATAAAGTGCATCTAGAGTGCACGTAAATCTCACCCAGTGCAACTAACTTGCACGAATGAAATCCCAATGCGAGTGCATCCGGTGTGCACAATTCACATCTCATATCATGCACCCAACATGGCCAAAAATCCAAATCAAGTGCATCCGACATGCACGAATAAAATCTCAATCAAGTGCATCCGTCATGCACGAATGAAATCTAACTCAAGCGCATCCAATACGCACAAAATCCTATACCAAGCGCCTAATATGCGCAAAAATCCAACCGAAGCGCGTCAGGTCCGTATAAAGCATCTAGTGCAGTGGCATGCAAGAAAATGAACGTCATGCGCAAATGCACACAAACATAATCTGGAGACAAAGCTCAAGATATCAATGGGTGCAAACAACATCTAATGTATGGGGTATAGATCTAGTGCAACCAATGTACGGGGTATAGATTTAGTGCAACCAATGCACGAAATACCAATCTAGTGCAACCAATGCACAAAATATAAATCAAGTGCAACAAATGTACGAAATACAAATCTGGTGCAATAAATGCACAGAGTATAAATCTAGTGCAACAAATGCACAAAATATAAATCGGGTGCAACAAGTGCACGGAAGCTCTTCAATAACTCAAATACGTATAAAAACAAAACCTTGTGTAACAAGGTGTATAAAAATCATAAGCGTGTGCAACTGCATGCACAACACACGTATCAATGCACTGCAAGTACATGCGAGCTATACCGAGTGCAAAAACCAGATCGAGTGTGTACCATATGCACAAAATCAAATCAATCGTATGAAATCCACGAAATCATAAACACGTACAGCCAAGGCACAAAACCGATATTAAGTGCAATAGATATGCACAAATCATAAACCAACACAACGGTATATAAAGCATATATCAAGTGCAATAACTATGCACAACATGTAAACACCCAGTAGGTGCAGCCATTGTGCACGTAAACAATATCATGAAACTCAATCATCAAAATCCAAATCCAAGCGATATAAGCGTGATACTCGGATCACAAACGCAAATCGCAACAAATGACATTGAGGTACACCTCCTACAATGTCGAAAAATGTCGGTGCGCCCAAAACTGGCAGAGCAAGAACATCCGCTTGCCTCCTGCTCACAGTCTGGCGTCCTCTGTCTCTGGGTCCTCATTTTCTCTGTGGATTACCAATCTCATAATCCATCGGCTCGTCGGCCCGGTCAAGTGTACTAACGGAAACGATTCCACTCTGACACTCCTCTGGTCATCTCTCGGCTAATTAGCATGACCACTCGTAAAGCAGCACGTCACTGGAGTCGGCCTCTGGCCCTTTGAATACACGTGACACAATTGATCTTGTGTGCAAATCTTATTGCAGCAGTGTCCTGGAAGGCACCTGCTCAAGGTCTCTTCTGATCTCGTCTATACCGAACTGTACGGAGGCCGGTACTCTTGCATAAACTTTTCTTGTTTTCTGGACATCTGCGTTCTTAGCACAGCATTTCCTCGGAACTGGCCGTATCCCTATGCCTCTGTATACATATCTGATCTCTAATCTCAACAGGGAGTAACAACAGCTCGTTAACATCTTGCACGAACCTCTTGTTCCACTCGTCTTCATTATCGTCCTCATAGAAATCACGTCATCACTTGCCATCTGTATAGTGCAATTCGTCCTCGGCTACAGTCAATCATGAGTCTCTCACACGGACTCGAAATTATGAACTCTGTATCTTCATCACTATGTAGAAGATATCTAGCCGGACATGTCCTCGGGAACTCGTCCTAACCATCGGAGGAATATACTTTATTCATCCGCTTTCGATCAACTCACAACGCATCTGGGTGAGGTCCTCTATCCGAAGCTGGTCAACATACTGATCTCCTATCGGATCATTCAACGAACAACGTCATCTCTGGATCGATCTACTCTAGAACTGAATAAGATTCTCCACACTGGAAATTTTCAACTCAACTGAGCTTGCGTCGGCACATCAAATCAGACGAATCATCTCAGTCGCTCAATTCAACTCAAAATAGACTAGCTATCTTCTATCGCATCTCTGCCCAAAAGCTCCAACAATCTCAGCTTGTAAGCTCTGAAAGCGGCATCCCATCAATCTCAGCAACAGCTGAGTCATCTGTCTGTAAGGTAGGCAATATAACAAACTCTAAGGTAGGCTGTACGTCAACAGTCCTCTCACAACAGGCAGCCTCTAACAATGGCCCGATCATCCAGTGCAAAACCGAACACTCGCCTCAAACGAGAGGTCAAAACACAAACACTAAATCAATAAGTTTCCATCTCACCAGAAAACACGATGGTAAGTCCTCGTCCATGACGAGCTCGCCCTAACCGCATCACTAGCAGTAGCTCAATCTGCGCTCAAACCATGGTGACAGAAACATCAAGCATGTATTGATGAAAATAGATCAAAGGAATGAAAGGAATCAACAGATCCAGAATGGATACATGATCATAAGGAGGAATGGAATCAATGAGAGTATGATCATTAGATCGAATAGAATCAAGGATCGCAAATGGATGTATGATCATAGGAACGAAGACAATCACAGATCTCAAGATATGTAAATCCTAAGGTTACTTAAGAGGAGTATCGTATCGTAAGTATGCCGCAGAACATACGCGCGGTATGTCACTCTACTTGAGTTACCTACTCCATCATTCAGGGTCAACCTATGTAACGAAAGTTCAGGTCTAACCCCACTGTTCAAGTCTAAGTTCCGTAAGGCCAAGCCAAGGTTCCGAAATATCTAAGCCATAGACTCTGCATAGTCAAACCCAGACTCAAACCTAGGTTAAACCAAGCGCTCTAATACCAACTTTGTCACAACCCGAAAATTTAGTTCGTGACCGGCACTAAATCATGCAACATATAAAGGCATAACGTAATTCAAGTAAGCCGAAGCCTAGAAATTTAAACCTTTTTAAGAAAATAAAAGAGGTAAAGTTTTGAAATAAAGGTATGATGAAATCGAATTTTTTCTTAAATGCATAGCTAATGGAACATGAAAAATGTAAGTGGATTTTACTAATTGAAAAAAAAACATGTTTCGTCTTTTAAAAATTTGGGCAGCACCTCCCTTATATATTTTGATCCAAAACCACATATACATGATAATATATAAGACATCCCCAAACGGGAGCTAGCTCTTCGCCAATCAGCGGAATCACAAACACGCAAGACAGAAATATATGTATATGACGCCCAATGACGAAGATCAACACAAAGGAATAGTGTAAATAAAGTAAGACATCAATCCCCCAATAGAGAACATAAAACCTATCACTCTAAGTCTCGCAACCACAAGTCTTTCTAAGTCTCACTACTTATACAAATACTAGTTTTTGATTGATGGAGTTGACTAGATACAACAGGAATAATAATGCAAGAGTGGGCACGATCCAATATGTCCCACCTGTTCTCCACCGAAAGCCGGGAAAGACAAACGTCTTCCCTGAATTTGGGGGCAGATGCTATTTGATTTTATCCGTCCACCTCTTCGAAGATTCCAAGTTGATTTATGACACCATGTATCGGAGGTTTGGACAGATGCGGCCGTTATAGCAGACTTTGTCAGATTCCCCCTCATTTGAGGGGTTTTTGATTGTGGGGACGCTCTTCCCTGCAGGCGCAAGCCCCTGCAGTTAATTACGCTACCGCATCGCGGTAACCACTTTTTCCTTCTCCAGATGGTCACTTCATGTCGTGTGTGTTTATTTTATTTTTGGTTGCCCGTGGATTGTATACAGAGACTAATTTATGTTGTCGCCCGTAGGGTGTGGATTAGTCCAAATCCGTATTATCTTAGATTTGGGTTTGAGTTGGATTTAAGGATTTTTAATCTCATTTGAGACTAAGATCAACTTAAACGTTTGTTGAGGATACGTTAGTCTAATTTTTTTAGACTAAGATCCACTCAACAGGATCATTTAGATCCAATAAAAGAGCATTTGGCCCCTATTGTTTTAGTTTAGAGACATTGCGGTCCATTGGGTTTAAGGACATCATAGTCCGTGACAGTTTAAAGACATCATAGTCTATAAAGTTTAAAGACATCATAGTCTATGAGTTTAAGGACCTCACAGTCTATAAAATTTAAGGACATCATAGTCCATGAGTTTAAGGACCCCACGGTCCGTAGAGTTTAAGGACATCATAGTCCAGTTTAATGACGTCATAGTCTGTGAGTTTAAGGACCTCACAGTCCATAAAGTTTAAGGGCATCATAGTCCATGAGTTTAAGGACCCCACAGTCCGTAGAGTTTAAGGGCATCATAGTCCAGTTTAAAGACGTCATAGTCTGTGTGGTTTTGGTTCAACCGTTTGGGGATGCACCAAAATTTATTGGTTATTGGGACCCTCCATCTCTCTGAAGACGTTGAAGAATTACAACGACATATATCAGAGATATGAAGAGATGTACCCTTGAACAAATATTGGTTGGGAGATCTGTAGTCACGTTTGGGACTAAAATCAGTTAAAAAGATTTATGAGCATATGGGCTCAATTAATCTAAATTAGAGATCTGTGGCTAACTTGTGCTCGGCCCACTCAGTTAAAATGTTGAACATTTAGTTAGGCTCAGTCCTTTTCATTTAACAATACTGAGCATTGGTTTAGGTTCTGACAACCTTTTTGTCTTTTATTGAGTGTTGAGCCCTCATTATGGCTCTGGGGCTTTATTTAAAGGACATTTTATGTTCCTTCAGCGCCCACGTGAGGAGCACGTGGCACGCTTGGCGCTGAGCGCCAATCAATGAGTGCAGAGCGCTTCTTGTGAAATAGCGCACACATGAGGAGCACGTGGCACGCTTGGCGCAGAGCGCCAGCCAATGAGTGCAGAGCGCTCTTGATCAATTTTGTGCTCTGAGAATTAAGTTGTCGTTTATAAGAGACTTTATCTCGTGGCTCTAAAAACAAGGTTCTTATCTTTATAGGAGATGTTACAATCTCTTATATTTTTTGTGAAAGACTTTGACTTTATGGATATGTGATCTAAAGAGAACTAAGTTCTTCTCCCTCCCTTTTTATGATGAGATGCTCCAACCTCTTCTACTTTTATGAAAGACTTCTGTCTTTGTAGATCTATGATCTAGAAAAATAACTAAGTTCTTCTTTTCTGATGAGATGGCGCTAATCTCTCTGTTTTATTTACCTTGATGAAATTCTTCTTCTGAGAGCTCGCAGTTCTCTTTGAAATTTCTCAAAGTTTGTGAGGGGGTTCCTCCATGTTTAGAAAGAGAGATCATTGGTCATTAGGACCCACCACCTCTCCGACGACGCTGAAGGAATACAGCGCCATATATCGAAGGTGTGGAAGGATGTACCCTTTGAACCATGTCCTACTTATCAGGAGGAAGAATATATTGAAGCTTAAACTCCTAACTGCTGAAAAAGGCCTCTTTGCCTTCGCGCACGTGCGTCGCACGTGTTGGGCGCACGTGCGTCTCACGTGGCGAGCGCACGTGCGTCGCACGTGGCGCTTGCACATCATGGCAGGAAGCTAAGGCCCTAACATGGAGAACTAAACTCCTTTAAGAATAGAATTCTCGCACGTGCGTTGCATGTGGTGGGCGCACGTGCATTGCACGTGGTGCACACGTGCGTTGCGCATATGCACATTATGGAAGGGCAGCTAAGACCCTAACTTGGAGAACTAAGCTCCTTTGAGAATTGAATTCTTCCACGTGTTTGGCTCACGTGCGTTGCACGTGGAGCGCATTTGGCGGGCGCACGTGCATTGCACGTGGCGCTTGCGCATATGCGCATTATGGGGGGACAGCTATGGCCCTAACTTGGAGCACTAAGCACCTATGGATAACTAAGCTCCCTTAAGAATTGAATTCTCCCACGTGCGTTGCACTTGTTTGGCTCACGTGCATTGCACGTAACGTGCATTGCACGTAACGTGCATGTGGTGGGCGCACGTGCATTGCACGTGGCGCACATGTCGCTTGCGCATATGCACGTTATGGGGGGCAGCTATGACCCTAACTAGGAGCAAGCTCCTATGGAGAACTAATCTCTTTTGAGAATTGAATTCTCATCCTTTTCTATGAGGTATCCCCTCTTATTTATATGGGAGTGGTAGAGAAGAGATCACTCTTTTTCCCGACGTGGGACTAAAAATTCATCCCCCATGTAATAGTGCATTAGTTTAGATTACACGTGCGTAGCACATTTGCTCATAAATTTTGATCCTGAATGAATTATGTAGCCCATAATATATCAAATCGAAGGAATTTTTGAGACGCTTTCGATAACATTAGAATTTAGCTGTTTCTCATGCGAGAATTTGTCAAAATACAGCCCGGAAAATACTGGTTTGTATTTTCTTCCTTAGATTACACGTGCATAGCACATTTGCTCATAACTTTTGATCCCGGATTAATTATGAGGCCTATAATATATCAAATCGAAGGATTTTTCTAGACACTTTCGATACCATTAGAATTTAGCTGTTTCTCATTCAGAAGTTTGTCAAAATACAGCCCGGAAAATACTGATTTGCATTTTCATAAGCTTATCGCTGCCATTTGATATCTTGGGCTCTTTTGCGCAGAAATTTTTTGGCGGGAACAAATGCCCCCCACTAATTTGCCCACGTAAGTATGTACGTGGGTGAAATAGTGCAGAGTTATGCATGGCCATAGAATTGAGAGATTAGGAGACAAGTTTAGGGTCCTTGTAGCCTAAGACTTTTTCATCTTCATGAGCCGTAAGGGTCTCAAGAAGGTTTTTCTTCCTTCGAGTCGAGAGGATCTCATAGGTGTATTTTCTCCTTAGAAATCATGAGGATTTCTAAGTTTTTATCGCCTCCATGAGTCGTAAGGATCTTACTCGGGTATTTTTCCTTACGAATCGTGAAGACCCGTAGTAGCTTCTTTATTTCAGTGGCATGTAATTTTGGCAAATATGGCCCGTAGATAGCCTATCTTGACCTCTTTGTAGGGCAGCGATGGCTTAGAAAACAGGTTTGGATCTGCCGCCTAAGACTTTTCAACTTTATGAGCCGTGAGTGTCTCATAAAGACTTTTCTCCCTACGAGTCGAGAGGATCTCGTAGGTGTATTTTCTCCTAAGGGTTCGTGAGGATTCCTAAGTACATTTTCTCTTGAGAGCCGTAAGGATCTCACAAGAGAATTTTCTCCCTTACAAGTCGAGAGGACTCGTAAGCAATTGTTTCTCTCTTTGTCGATATTCGACTTCGGAGAGTGTAACCTATAGATAGTCCATCTTAACCTCCTTGCAGGGCAGTGATGGCTTAGGAGACAGGGTTATGATCTGCCATCTAAGACTTTTCAACTTTATGAACCATGAGGGTCTCATAAAGACTTTTCTACTTACGGGTCAAGAGGATCCCGCAGGTGTATTTTCTCCTTAGGGATCGTGAGGACTCTTATGTGCGTTTTCTCTTGAGGGTCGTAAGGATCTCACAAGAGAATTTTCTTTTCATGCGCGGGGACACCAATTTCCCTGCAGGTTGAGACGAATCGAGAGATTCTCGCAAAGACACTGATTTCCTTGCGGGTCGAAACGAATCGAGAGATTCTCGCCAAGGACACTGATTTCCCTGGATCTAGAAGTTTTGCCAAGGACACTGATTTCCCCGGGGGTCGAGACGAATCGAGAGATTCCCACAAAGACGCTGATTTCCCTGCGGGTCGAAACCAATCGAGAGGTTCTCGTCAAGGACGTTGATTTCCCTGAATCGATGTATTTTGCCAAGAACAGTGATTTCCTTGGGGTTGAGACGAATCGATAGATTCCTGCAAAGACACTGATTTCCATGCGGGTTGACGCGAATCGAAAGGTTCTCGTCAAGGACGCTGATTTCCCTGAATCGAGATATGTTGCCAAGGACACTGATTTCTCTGGGGTTGAGACGAATCGAGAGATCCCTGCAAAGACGTTGATTTCCTTGCGGGTCGACGAGAATCGAGATTCTCGTCAAGGACGCTGATTTCCCTGAATCGAGATATGTGGCCAAGGACACTGATTTCCCTGGGGTTGAAACTAATCGAGAGATTTCTGCAAAGATACTGATTTCCCTGTGGGTCGACGCGAATCGAGAGGTTCTCGTCAAGGACGCTGATTTTCCTGAATCGAGATATTTGTCAAGGACACTGATTTCCTTAGGGTTGGTTGACTTGTTCTGCTTTTTGCGGTGTCTAGGTTGACGTGCTCCGCCTACTGCGGTGTACTCAACTTTCTGCGGTGTCGGGGTTGACGTATTTCCGAGATGGGGTCATTGGATGACGTATTTCCGAGACGGAGGTCATTGGCCGACGTATTTCCGCTTTCTGTGGTGTCGAGTTGACTCTAGGTTGCCTTTGAACCGTAGAGTCTTGGAACCGGGGACTTTGTCGTAGCTCCGAATGGTGATGTCGCGTCCGTATCCTGCTGGAATGAAGAGGAACGCCGTTTTCGGTCTCCAGGCTGTAGATGTTGCCGTTGAGATCTGATCCTCTCTTTGACAGAGTCTGTGGGGAATTGTGGTTCCCTTTTCGTTTATGCCCATGGATTGTATACAGAGATCAGTATGGACTTACCTGCAGGGTAATGATGGCTTAGGAGACAAGGTTAGGACCTGCCACCTAAGACTTCTCAACTTTACGAGCCGTGAGGGCCTCATAAAGACTTTTCTCCCTACGAGTCGTGAGGATCCCTAGGTGTATTTTCTCCTTAGGAGTCGTGAGGATTCCTAAGTGCGTTTTCTCTTGAGAGTCATAAGGATCTCACAAGAGAATTTTCTCCCTTACAAGTCGTGAGGTCTCGTAAGTGATTGTTTCCCTCCTTATCGGTGTTCAACTTTGGAGAGTGTGGCCCATGAATAGTATGCAATAGTCCATCTTAGACTGACTTGCAGGGCCCCAGCGTTTAGAAAACAGGTCCTTATCTCCATTGCCTAAGGCTTTTCCCTACAAGTCGAGACGAGTCGAGAAGTTCTCACAGGAACATTATTTTCCCCACGAGTCGAGACGAATCGAGAAGTTCTCGCAAGGATATCCTAACGTCACAGTTAACTCCTGTTAATAGAAGTCCATTAGGGTCTGTGGTACTAGGGTTTTCTACCCGTCGCACCGTCGCGTTGGCTGGTGTAATCCTCGATACGCAATCTTGCTGTTCGACTAGCCCCGCGACTGTCGTGTCTTTGATCCCTTCGGGGGCTGGACAAAACGTCTTCAAGTAATCATCCTGGTGATATTACCGTCGAAAGAGCAAGCATTAGGGATATTCTATGTCGCTTTTTACCTGAGGTTATGTAACAACTCCATTTTTAATGTACAAAGAATTGATTTAAATCCAATGTATACCTGGAGTATTTAATGTTGCTGATATCTCTTTAAGTATTTATTTCACTCCATAATTACAAGAAGGAGATTGTAGCTCATTGGTAATACCATGCACTGTTGAACCAAGCCATCAGAGTTTAAATCTCATGCCCCACATTATTTTTAATATTATTTTGTTTTTGATGTTTTAGAATATCAACAGTTACACGTGCGTTTCTCACAAATTTCCTACTACACATGAAAATGTAAATGCACCAGTAAGCACCCCAGGAGACCCCCCACCCACTGACCCTCCGACTCGGCCCGACTCGGGCCGGCGCCGCCGGCCAGACTCGGCCGGACGGCCGAGTCCCTAACATAGAAGTTGGGTATCTTTTCCTCGTCAACTCTCCTACATACTTTAAATAATCAGATCGGTTACAGAGAGCCCATTAACCCCCATTTACTCCATTTTTTAATGATTTTTTAATATATTTTTACATTTTTTAATTAAAAACCCTACACCTACCCTAACCCTAGCCTAACCCTATAAATACACCCCCCTACCCTCTACCCTCTCATCCCAAATTTCTGAGCCCACTCTCTTAAAATTCCAAGAGATCTTGTGTACTTTGAAAACGAGCGAAAGGCGAAGCTCCGACGAAATCTACGACGAACTTCCGGTGATCGAGCTAGGAACTCGCTGCGACGAATCGACGTATGGACGAACCCTCTTCTTCCTTATCACTCTCGTGTTGTCCAAACCCGTAAGTCCCATTCTAATCTCTCTCTCTTTTTCTAAAAAATACGAAATTACAAAACCCGACGGAATCGTAACAAATCCAATTTCCGATTCGGTTTTCTATAAAATTTCACTTCTCACCAATACATTCATACTTAAACATCTTTATGTTGACTATTATACATTTAACAAACAATTTGAACAGGTTTCATCACATGAAATGATAGCGTTCCCAAATTATCTTATTTTTTACTTAAATACCACAATGTTTCGATTTCACATTTAATCCCATTAACTTGCTATACCTTTAAAGTAGATCACGAGGTAATGACCTACCTCCTCACACACTTATATACAACCTAACACGATACCATTGAAAAACTTAGAATACGATCAAACAATATTTTCATTTAAATACCATATTCTTAATAAAACCATTTCTAAAAGTTTTAGCTTGTTACACTTTTAAAATAAATACCTCTTAATATGAAAATACGATAAGTTGTGGACATCGGTCGTTTATCTAAACCTGAATTTGTGATGTCTAGACTAGGCAAGTGAGAAAGGTAACTTTAAAAGGTCCGTCTCATGATGATTCGTGAGCGGAACCCTCCTTTCTTCACTTGTACTTACCTGGCCACAATTGGCGGTGAAGAGGCGATTTGAGGCATCTAACAACTTGTCGTTTAGACCATTTAGAAATAGTCTAGTTGAATTAGAAAACCCTAGAACCTAAAATACGGAAAATTGACTTTTTACAAATAAATACTATTTACTTTATAAAACCGTTTTCTAAAGGATTTAGTAATTACAATCTTTGCAAAGCGCCGCTACAACCCATTTTTGGGGAACCCGTTCGGGATAGTACAGTTTATCGTGTACCCTCAGGCTTAGTAGTGCGAGATTCAGACCTCCGCAAGGAGCATTCGGTCTCGAAAGATTTAAAATACGACATATTAAGAAAATGAGATCTTTAGAATATAAAATAATTATTGAAATTATTTTTGTATAAATATATGTATATTTATCATTAAAATATCTATTTTGTTATAATATAAATATTCCACTTTTTCTAAAAATCACAAGAATAAATTTTACATTAAAATACCATGAATTTCAAATAAATCAATATTACAGATAAATACCTTTATTTATAAAACTAGGATATTTTCACTAGAAATATTACAATATAAAAGTCATTACAACCCTAAAGACGAATAATAAATGCTTGGGGTATATTCTAAAAAGTATATAAAAATATTTTTACATAAAACCCCCTCAAGTTTTATAAATTACCCTAAGGACCCTAGTAAATATAGGACTTCGATTTACATTCTAATTGTCTGACTCGGGTTGAGTCTTGGGTTGAGTCTGATTATATCTTACTTGAATATGATTCAAGTCAATCTACAACATATAATATTCCAATTCAATATGAACACATGAATCCATGAATCCAGTTATCAATCTATACAACTTGACTGAATCAAACCATGGATATACATCCATTATCCAGTTATTCCGTCTACATGATTATGCAGTTACAATCTGTTTACTGATATCATGGTTTTGGTCAGTCGTCCAACTTATACAATACAATACAACAATACAATCAAAACACTACGGGGTTTAAGGGGTAGATTGGTGCGGAAGGTGTTAGAAGTGGCACGAGACGGTAAGATTAAGACACCTAACCTATATTCCGTTGCTGTTGTACCGTGGCTTAACGGTTCCTTGTACATTCCGTTTGCCCTGGTCTCTAGCATACTGAGACCCCTCTCGTATACACTGGCATCCTTTCGTACCAAGCTGCAAACAACAGCGTAAACACAATATTCTACAATATTATACAACTTTAGAGATACCTCTTATTCTGTCTTTTCTAATTCTCCCTTATCTTTGGGACTTACCGAGCGACCTGTTCGCTGACGACATTCTATTTCTTCTTTCTTTGAATGTCGTCAGGTAATCTGGACACAGCAGAGATCGAGCCCACCAGTGAAGACTTGGATCAGTTCCTCGAAGATCCCGAGCTCTAGACATTGTACCTTTTTTTATTCAGTATTTTTCATTTCCTGTTATGCCATTGTTTAGGCATCGTTTTTATTCCAGATGTATTTATTTTTCATGCATTGTACAAAAGAATGTTAAGAAATAAAGTTGATGTTATTTTTATATCTCTTGTCTCTTATGATTTACCTTTATATTGCTTAGATACGCTTAGAGTATTTACTTGACAGTAAATACATAGCGGACCGGTCCCGTCCCCTTCGCCGTATACCGGGAAGCGGGGCGTAACAGGTTTTGTTGGTGGCCCATGCAGGTTAGAGCTGTATAGAACCATACTATGCAGTTCTGTTCTGCGTGAACAACCTAAGAAATATAACACAAGAACCAGCAACTAAAACATTCTTTACAATTCATGTTTTTTGAATCTTACAATTTTTCTATTCCTTGAATCTTATCATTTCATGTACTTGAATCTGTCCTAACCCAAATTTTTCTTCAAAATTATGGATTCCCCGAACAACACCAGCACCAACGTCAACAACACACCTCCAGCACTACCTCTCACACTAGCTGTTCCTGCGCCACCCACCGAGCAAACAGTGCTACTTGAGGCAATTCACAGCCTTCTTGAGGGGCAGCAACAACTCCTGAACCGTCCCGAGACTGACGCACCTGGGGTTAAGCAATTCAGTGCTTTACATCCCAAGCAGTTCTCCGGAAAAGGAAGCCCTCTTGAAGCTGAAGAATGGGCATAAAGCATAGAAGATGATCTGGCAGCAGCACAAGTGCTAGACATAGCTTGGGTCCGTGTGGCGAAATTACAGCTCACGGACAATGCTCGCAACTGGTGGAAGGCGGAAGAAAGCTGTCTGGTACAGCCTATTGAATGGAAGACTTTTCGTGAGAAGTTCGACGTGAAATACTTCCATGTGACTGGCAGGTTTGCCATGGAGCAGCAGTTCATTCATCTACAATAGGGTTCGATGTGGGACAAATCAGTAGATGAGTACAACGCTGAATTCACCATGCTAAGCCGGTAAGATATGTCACAATAGTTCAATTTTTAGATCTCACATACTACACAGCTAACACAATCCTTTAAACAAATTCGCGGCACACTTGATACCGACGGACGAGATCAGAGCCTGTCGCTTTCAACAAGGTCTGGACACGGAGATTCAGGTTGCTCTAGCCACGGGAAAATTTCTGACTTATGAGGATGCTCTGGAAGTTGGCCGCAGTTATGAGGCAGTGAAAAGAAAGGGGCAGACCTCAGTCTGCAGGAGTCAAACGCCCTGCCACTTAGATGGCAGGAGGAGCCTCGTCCAGGCCACCTTTCGTGCCAAGACGACCCGGAGTACCGAACCATTGTCCCAGCCCAGCCTTTTGCACCTACTGCAAGAGAACTGGACATATGATGAAAGACTGCCGTCAAGCCAACCGTCTTTACTTAGTCTGCGGCTCAGCTACTCATGATATTGGGTCTTTTCCCTAAATACAAAACCCAGTTGCTGCACCCAGGCCAGCAATTACCTATCCGCAGCGACCAGCCCTTCAGGCACCTACTCCAAGACCTGCACTACCTGCACCACCCAGAGGACCACAAGCTGCACCACCTCCTCGTCAGTTCTCTCAAGCTCAAAGGAACATTCTGAGGAATGCTCCTCAAGCCAGGAGGAATGTACCAAAGCGCCAGGCTTTCACGATGTCCGTGGAAGAAACTGAGGCCACTGGCCAAGTCATCACTGGTAAACTTTTCTTCTCAAACTTTTCTTTTAGTCTTGTTTATCTACACACTTTCCCTATACCTAAAACATATCCCACATACCTTAGGTATAATCATAGTATCCTCAATCCCTGCATTAGCACTGTTTGATACTGGAGCATCACACTGCTTTATGTCGCAACGGTTTGTTCGAACCCATGCGATTCCAGTCTCACCGCTTGTATCCAGCTGGAATGTCAGTTCAGGAAATGGCGTTCTAAAGGCAACTATGGGATGCGGCTTGTGTCCAGTCGTCATCTGCAGCAGAGTGTTTTATGCTGACTTCAAAGTGCTGGACATACCGAACTTCGATGTGGTTCTAGGAATGGATTGGCTTGGAACTTTTTATGCTACCATCAACTGTCATCAAAGGAGGGTAGTATTCGAGATTCCAGACCATCCGATCTTCTATTTCAAAAAAGGAGACCGTACACTGGAGCCAAGAACCTACAAAACGAATCCAAGAGAAGCAGTAGTTGCAGCAGCTCAAGCAGAGGAAGAATCAAGACCAGATGTGGTTCGAGAGTTCGACGATGTATTTCCTGATGATATATCAGGTTTGCCTCCCGATCGAGCTCTTGAATTCAGTATTGATTTAGTACCAGGAGCACAACCGGTGATCAAAGCACCCTATCGTTTAAGTCCGGAAGGTTTGAAGGAAGTCCGAACACAGTTGGACGAATTACTGGCGAAAGGATGGATTCGTCCCAGCACTTCAAGTTGGAGATCACCTGTACTACTTGTGAAGAAGACAGAAGGTTCATACAGAATGTGCATCGATTACAGAGCCTTGAACGAAGTTACAATAAAGAACAAGTATCCACTCCCACGCATCGACGATTTATTCGATCGGCTAAGTGTAGGGTGTTTTTCGTCACCCCAGTGAGATGGGAATACGCGAGCGCTTGTCAGGCGTACTACAGATTCCCCCTGCCTAGGGTAGGCCGGGGTTTAATGATTGTGGGGATCCGAATCTCCGGCAGCCGCGGACTAAGCTGCCGTTAATTACCCCCCCGCCTTTGGGGCGAGGGAACCTCCGATTAACGGGTTAAATTGGTCATGCGAACTCAATGTGCAGTGTGCGTGTGTTTTGTTTTGAAAGAGGGTTTTGGATATATCGGGAGCCACACAGAGTTTTTACGGGGGTCCCGCTACCCGGATAGCGGGCTGGGGGTCAAGGGGGCTAGCAGCCCCCTTGCGGGGTTCGGGGCAGCGCCCCGGCCCGAAAATTTTTTAGGAGGGGGAGAATGTATATGTGTGAATCTGTATACATATGTATATGTATATGTATATACATAAAAAGAGGGGGAAAAGGCATCCAAGGGATGCGTGGGGCAGCACCTTGGGTGCTGTGCGCTTAGGTGCTGTGCGCAGGCGCGCAGGCGCGGCACGCGGGCGCCTTGCGCGCTTGCGCAGGCGCGCAGGCGCGCGCGCGCCACATGTCGGCACGCGGGCGCCTTGCGCGCTTGCGCAGGTGCGCAGGCGCGCGCGCCACGTGTCGGCAAGCGGGCGCCTTGCGCGCTTGCGCAGGCGCGCAGGCGCGCGCGCCACGTGTCGGCACGCGGGCGCCTTGCGCAGGTGCGCAGGCGCGCGCGCCACGTGTCGGCACGCGGGCGCCTTGCGCACTTGCGCAGGTGCGCAGGTGCGCAAGCGCGCGCGCCACGTGTCGGCACGCTGGCGCCTTGCGCACTTGCACAAGCGCGCGCGCCACGTGTCGGCACGCTGGCGCCTTGCGCACTTGCGCAAGCGCCGGAGAGGCACAAGAGGCTCTTAGCCTGAAAAAAGGATTTCTCAAAAGAGAAATCAGAGAGGAGTCGGGCTCCTGAGTGTGTTTTGGGTTTAATGGAAGTGGTTCTTCTTCTTCCTCCTGTCGCTTGCTGGATCTTGAAGATCAAGAGATGTGAAATCTCAAAATCTCTCCTTTTTAAGATCTGACGACAGATCCAAGTTCCCCTTTGTGGGTTTTGTGGTGGAAAACTATTTAGTTTTGGAAAAGCAAGAGTAAAACTCTTGATTTAATTCAAAAGAAAGAAAAAGGTTTTGGAACCTTGAAGGAGGAAAGAGCTCAGCTCTGAAACTTTTTTGGAGAGAGAAAAAGTTATGAGATATTTTCATTATCTTTTGCCTTTATAGGCCATACATTTTACACATAGCCCCTTGGGCTTCACAAAATGGCATTTTGCCTATTTCATGGCTCATGTGCCATTTCTTTTTGCACATAAGCCATGGGCTTTACAAAAATTTGGCTTTATGCCCATTTTCTTACATTTATCCATAAAATAAAATAAAAGAAAATGCAACAAGATTATTTATTACAAAAATTTTATCTTGGCGTGGAGGTGGCCGGCCGCTTCATGTTCGGGCTCGACTCGGGCATGGGCCCACTGGGTCTGGGCTTGGGCCCACTTGGCTTGGGGTTGACTTGGATTTTGACTTGGTCAACCGGGGTGTAAATTTTTACCCCAACAAATTGCCCCCCATCAATAAATGCACACCACATATGTGGGTCGTGTGCATGAAATTGATGGATCTTCTTTCGCGTGGAGGCGACTTGATTTGGTTCCCACCTTTTGGGAAGCTGGTACTGCCCTTTTTACGACATGGACGGTCGGTTCTGCCCTTTTTGCGTCGTGGACGGTCGGTTCTGCCCTTTTTGCGACATGGACGGTCGGTGCTGCCCTTTTAGCGACGTGGACGGTCGGTTCTGCCCTTTTTGCGACTTGGACGGTCGGTGCTGCCCTTTTAGCGACGTGGACGGTCGGTTCTGCCCTTTTTGCGACATGGACGGTCGGTGCTGCCCTTTTAGCGACGTGGACGGTCGGTTCTGCCCTTTTTGCGACTTGGACGGTCGGTGCTGCCCTTTTAGCGACGTGGACGGTCGGTTCTGCCCTTTTTGCGACTTGGACGGTCGGTGCTGCCCTTTTAGCGACGTGGACGGTCGGTGCTGCCCTTTTAGCGACGTGGACGGTCGGTTCTGCCCTTTTAGCGACGTGGACGGTCGGTTCTGCCCTTTTAGCGACGTGGACGGTCGCTGCTGCCCTTTTAGCGACGTGGACGGTCGGTGCTGCCCTTTTAGCGACGTGGACGGTCGATGCTGCCCTTTTAGCGACGTGGACGGTCGGTTCTGCCCTTTTAGCGACGTGGACGGTCGGTTCTGCCCTTTTAGCGACGTGGACGGTCGATGCTGCCCTTTTAGCGACGTGGACGGTCGGTGCTGCCCTTTTAGCGACGTGGACGGTCGATGCTGGATTTGACTTGCTCTGCTTCTTGCAGTGTCAGGGGTAGACTTGACTTGCTCCGCTTCTTGTGGTGTCGAGATTGGATTCTGACTCGCTCCGCTTTCTGCGGTGTCGAAGTGGAAGTTGATTTGTTGATTTGGGTTGACATCAGCATCGCTATACTGGAATATGGTACCAGGAGCGAATCATCATCTGTCATTGAGAGGATTTTGGGATTTTGGTTTTTATTTGGCATCTGCATTGCTGCACTGGAATAATACCAGGAGCAACTCATCATTTGCCCCGGGAGGATTTTTTTTTTTTGGACTTTGAATGTGGTCTCACCGGTAGAACTTGGGAGAGGTTGGGATTGTTTTACGCCCGTGGATTGTATACGGTTTTGCAGGATGTATGATCCAGACCGTAGGGCCGGAAAAATTTTGGGACTTTGTCGGCGTCTGTATTGCTGCACTGGAATATGGTACCAGGAGCGACTCATCATTCACCGTTGGGGTATGAGATTTGGAATTTGGTTGGCGTCTGCATCGCTGCACTGGAATATGGTACCAGGAGCGACTCATCATTCGCCACTTGGGGATTGGGGGAGCGAATTTGGTTGGCGTCTGCATCGCTGCACTGGAATGTAGTACCAGGAGCGACTCATCATTCGCCTCTTGGTGCATGGGGATTGGGGAGAGATGGCTTAGGAGACAGGTTTAGATCCCTACCACCTAATACTTTTCAATTTTATGGGCCGTGAGGGTCCCATAACGGTATTTTCTCCCTGCGAGTCGTAAGGATCCCGCAGGTGTATGTTCTCCTTAGGAGTCGTGGGGACTCCTAAGTGTGTTTTTCCTTCGTGAGTCGTAAGGATCCCACGAAGGTTTGTTCTCCTTATGTATCGTGAGGACACATGAGTGGGTCTTCTCAATAGAGCATAATTCCAAAGGCGGAGACCAGCCGCGTGACTGGTGATTACGGTGGGGCCTGAGGGTGATGAGAATTATTTGAGCCCGTGGATTGTATACGGTAGTCAATTTGGGGACTAACCGTAGGGCCGGGAGAATTTTGAGAAATTAGATTTTGGTTGGCGTCTGCATCGCTGCACTGGAATATGGTACCAGGAGCGACTCATCATTCGCCGTTTGGGGACTTGGAATTTGGATCTTGTTTGGCATCAGCATTGCTGCACTGGAATAATGCCAGGAGCAACTCATCATTTGCCTTGGGAAGACTTGGGATTTGGGTTTTTGGTCGGCATCAGCACCGCTAACACTGAAGCGAGATGCCAGGAGCGAATCATCATTTGCCGTTGCCCGTTGGGGAACGATGGCTTAGGAGTTAGGTTTGGGTCCCTACCACCTAAGGCTTTTCAATTTTATGGGCCGTGAGGGTCCCATAAAAGCATTTTCTCCCTACGAGTCGAAAGGATCTCGTAGGTGTATTTTCTCCTTAGGAATCGTGAGGATTCCTAAGTGTGTTGCTCCTTTGTGAGTCGTAAGGATCTCACGCAGGGGTTTTCTCCTCACAAGGTCGAGAGGACTTTGTGAGTGTATTTCACCTCCTTTCCTTTTTACGAGTTTGCGCCCTTTCGGGTTTTCACAGACTCGCCGGTAGTCCTGCTGTTTTTACTCACGGAGCCCTTTCGGGTTTTCATCCGTGCCCGTTTTGCTTGTGGGCATACCGTTAATATTTTTTTTTATTTTTTTTTTATTATTTTATATTTTTTTTTTATTATTTTTTTGCCGCTGGTGGGACTTTAAAGTAGTCTCACCGGCAGGATTTGGGAGAAATAGGGGTCATTTACGCCCGTGGATTGTATACGGTTTTGCAGGATGTCTGATCCAGACCGTAGGGATGATGTGCTCAATTCGCCTGTGACTTGGAGCATTCACGTGTAGTATTTCTTGAGATATCGGCCATTGATGGGTGGCATGGGCCTTTCTCCCTCGGCATTTATTAGTTGGTAGGATCCTCCGTCGAACACTTTCTCGATGACGTATGGTCCTTCCCAGTTCGGCTCGAATTTTCCCTTGGCATGTCGATTGGGGATGATCGGTCTTTTGAGGACCAACACCAATTCACCTTTCTTGAAAGCGCGGAGACGGGTTATCTTGTCATAGGCCCGTGACATTTGGGCTCGGTATAGCTCCAGATTTTGCTGCACCGCGAGCCTCTTTTCTTCGAGGGCATCGAGTTCTTCAAGTCGAAGGAGCACGTTTTCTTCCTCCGTCAACTCATGTTGGACGGCCATTCTTAAGCTTGGAACTTCAACTTCGAGGGGGAGGACCGCCTCCACTCCGAAGAGCAATGAGTATGGAGTGGACTGAGTTGGAGTACGGTGCGTGGTACGATATGCCCACAATGCCTCGTGAAGCTTGAGATTCCAGTCTCTCTTGTTGGCTGAAGCATTTTTCCTCAGAAGCTTGCATAGAGTCTTATTGAAGGCTTCGGCTAGCCCATTGGCTCTTGGATTATAGATGGAGGAATACCTCCATTCTATCTTGTGCTGAGTAGCGAATCTTGAGACATTGAAGCTCTTGAAAGAAGGCCCGTTGTCAGAAATGATTCTTCTTGGTGTACCGAAGCGGTATAGAATATTATGCTGGAAGAATGTCAGAATATCCTTTGTCTTGACTTCTTTTAGCGGGACAGCTTCAGCCCACCTGGAGAAGTAGTCTGTCGCGGCCAGTATGAACCGGTGGCCTTTAGATGACGGAGGATCAATTGGGCCAACAATGTCGGTGCCCCAAACTTCGAAGGGCCACGACGCCACTGTAGGATGCAATGGGTTGGGATGCTTGTGAATAAAATCACCGTGAATTTGGCAGATATAACATTTCTTTGCATGCTCTCCACAATCCCGTATCATGGTGGGCCAGTAATACCCAAGCTGTTTGATTTGAAGTCGCATCTTAGGGCCAGATTGGTGATCACCGCAAACGCCCGAGTGGACATCTTTCATGACCTTTTGGGCTTCGGCCAATGACAGGCACCTGAGCCAGAGTTGGTCATATGACCTGCGGTATAACGTGTCATTTACAAACACGTATCGGAGAGCTCTTTTCTTCAGCTGAATCCTCGCAGATTTTTCTTCGAGCAGCTTGTCGTATCGGAGGTACTCTATGAAGGGTTCTCTCCAATCGGGCTCGTCTTGGATGATCGAAGCTTCTTCGGCAGGACTGCTCTCCTGTTCCGCGCTTTCCTCTTCTCGTAGAGAGACTGGAGGTAGAATTTGTCGGCTCCTGACTGTGATCAGAATTTCGTCCATGTCAGGATCAGCCAGCTCCTTGGCTAGGCGAGCGAGTATATCGGCTTTTCCGTTCAATGCTCTAGGGACTCTTGTTAGTTCGATATGAGTGAACCGTTTCATGAGTTCCACCACCCGGCTTCTCTACCGAGCCAACTCGGGTTTGTATATCTTATAGTCGCCGCTTACTTGGTTGACGACAAGCTGGGAATCACCGTAAACTCGTAGCCGAAGGATTTCCATTTCTATGGCGAGTTCCAAACCAGCTATCAGAGCTTCATACTCAGCTTCATTGTTCGTTCGAGGCTCGGTGAGAGCAAAAGAACGTCGTAGGGTTCCCATTGATGGTGTGATGAACACCAATCCTATCCCTGCTTTTATCTCCGGGACGCTTGATTTACTGGAGGTCCTTATTGACGAGGCTCCATCGAAGTAGAGCTCCCAACATGGCTCATCTTCCTCGAGGTGCAGCACTTGTTCATCGGGTAACTCACAATTTAGCGGCGACCCTTCTGGTATGGGATGAGCAGCGAGAAAGTCTGCAAGAGCTTGCCCTTTTACTGCTTTCTGAGGAGTGTAAACTATGTCAAACTCAAGTAGCATGACAGCCCATCTTGCCATTCTGCCGGCTAGGCTTGCTTTGGTCATCAAGTGTTTGAGCGGGTCGACCTTGGAGATCAGCATAACCCGATGAGCGAGCAGATAGTGCCTCAGCTTCTTCACAGCAAATATCAGAGCCAGGCATTGCTTTTCGATTGGGGAGTAGTTGTGTTCCGCCCCGACTAGAGTTCGACTGAGGTAGTAGAGGGCATTTTCTTTTCCTTCCTCATTATTCTGGGCAAGGAGCGCACCGAGTGACTCGTCCAGCGCGGCAGTGTAGAGAATCAGCGGTTTATTCGGAATGGGAGCGGCCAGCACTGGAGGGTGCAACAAGTATTGTTTAATGCTTTCGAACGCTGCTCGACATTCGGCATCCCAGATAAAAGGAGCTCCTTTCTTCATGATCTTTGAGAAGGGCCTACATCTCCCTGATAAATTTGAGATAAACCTCCGTATATAAGCAAGCTTGCCTTGAAAAGATCTTAGCTGCGTCAGACTCTTCGGAGGGGGCATCTCCACGATAGCCTTTATCTTTGATGGGTCAACTTCGATCCCTCGATGTCGGACTATGAAGCCCAGGAATTTTCCCGATGACACGCCAAAAGCGCACTTCAGAGGGTTCATCTTCAGATCGTATTCTCTCAGTCTGGTGAGAACGGTCCTGAGATCTTGGATATGATCGGCCTTGGCTTTAGTCTTGACGACCAGATCATCAACATAGCATTCGACGACTTTATGGATTAGGTCATCAAAGATATTAGTCATTGCCCTCTGATATGTAGCACCCGCGTTCTTCAGTCCGAATGGCATTACCTTGTAGCAATATATCCCGATCGGGGTTCGAAATGCTGTGTGCTTCTCATCCCCAGGCGACATCTTGATCTGATTATATCCAGACGAGCCGTCCATAAAGGTGAACAGTTCATAATTTGAGGTGTCATCGACCATCATTTCCATGACCGGTAGCGGGAAGTCGTCTTTAGGACATGCCTTGTTGAGGTCCCTGAAATCGACACAAACTCGGATCTGCCCAGTTTTCTTCTTCACTGGGACTATGCATGCGATCCAGTCCGCATATTTCTCTTCCCTGATGAAGCCGGCATCGATGAGTTTCTTGGTTTCCTCGATGACCTTTTCTTCCAACTCCCTTCTTATTCTTCGAGGAGCTTGTTTGACTGGCTTAGCATCAGGAGATATAGCCAGCTTATGCACGGCTACCTCAGGGGAAAGGCCAGGCATTTCTTTGTACGTCCACGCGAAGCAGTCGACGAACTCGCGCAGCAGGGCAATTATCTGCTCTTTCATTTCCTCCGACAAGAGTGAGCTGATGTAGGTCGGCCTTGGATTATCGGGCGTTCCTAAGTCAATCTCGGTTAGCTCATCAAAGGTTGCTTGTCCGCCATCTTCGAGCTCTTGAGGAGCTTCTTCTGGCTCGGCTATCTCGTCATCATTATTCGATCCTTCGCTGGCCTCACCAACATGGATCATGTAGCACGCTTTGGAATCAGGTTGAATGTAGCCTATGCCCCGTCTATCTGGAATTCGTCCATCGATGAGTGCTCGGACCTGGGGCGGATACCATAGCCCTTCGTAAAACTTTGCTTCGGACTCCGTTTGATATAACCGGCATCCGCACTTCTTAAAGTATTCCCGTATCTCGGGCGCATAGTATCTGGGATTGAGGACGGCTCTTATGCCTCTCTCATAGGGAAGGCACGCGACAGAAAGATCGTCCGGGTGCACAACGGGGTTTGACTTGTAAAACAGAATGCCCTTCTGTCCATTTTTCCTCCCGGGCACATAGAAAGTTTTCAGCTGGTCCACGGTAGAGACTGACAATGCGTCGAGCTCTTTGCACATCCGTTCCGGCACCCTTATGATAGCCAGGGACCCTTCTGCGACTTCGAAGGTCTCTCGTAGTTTCGCTTGCTGCATGGGGGGTCGATCTGCACAGCTGTCGCACGACAGGTCCTCCTCCTCTGACTCTTCAGTGTCGCTGCCAAGATGAGGGCGGACTTTACTGCTAGATGGGCTTTTAGTAACAGATTCGTCCGTATCGCTGCCGAAATGAGGGCGAGTTTTGCGGAAGGACGGGCTTCCAGCGTCGGACTCATCAGTGTCGCTGCCGAAATGCGGGCGTACTTGGGCGTTTTTGCTTTTGAAAGTGATAGCCGGCGCAGATTTGCTTTTGAGTCTTGGAGCCGGTCTATCCTCAGTCAGTTGTGGCTTAGCATTTTGGTGATTCATAAAGTACCGAGAATCTTCGTAGCGGACTTCATGCACACCGAACGGTTGGATGTCTCCGTCAATGCGTCTTTCTTCGCCATTTTTAGTATATTTCATGCATTGATGGAGAGTTGACGGAATGATGCCATAATCGTGGAGCCATGGCCGCCCCAAGAGGATCTTATAAGACGTGTCGGCGTCGATCACGTATATCTTAGCTTCAGTTTGCAGATCCCCGAATTTGATTGGCAAAGCTATAGACCCTAGAACTTGCTGGCAATTTTGGTTGAACCCTTGAATGACAATCCTTTCCCTTGACAGGTGTCGGACATCCATTGACAAACTCTTCAGAGTTCGCAAGTTCATGATGTTGACTGAGGACCCCGGATCAATCAATATACGATTAATTCGATCTCCGTCGCTGTACCCGGTCACGTAAAGCGGCCGATTATGCTCAGCCGTTCCCAGTAGCAAGTCTTCATCCTTAAATGTGACTGCGGCGGCATGCAAAGCGTGCTGGGCTTCTTTCATATTAATTTCCGCAAAGTGAGCCTGATACCGCTCGGGGTTTTGCAGAGCGTGAATGAGAACATCTCTAAGCTCCTTAGATAGGACCAAGGCGTCGTAGATGCTCAGGAGAGACGGAAGCTTCCGGAGATGCGCCAAGACATTATAGTCCACCGAGGAAGGACTTATGTTTTCATCAGCCGGTTCTCTGCCATCTTCTTCATTAGTGACTTGTTTTTCCTTCCCTTTTGGGGCGTTGCCCTGATTTGGCGGTAGAGCCCTGCCGCTTCTGAGCTGGATTTGATTGGCCTTTGTGGTGAGCTCCTCGTCCTCTTCGGGAAAACAGAGCTCATCCTCGGAGTCGCTGCCAAGATGGATGGCATAGCAGGTCATTACTGGGATCTCTTCATTGGAGTCTTCTTCTAACTCCTCCGGAATTTCAGCCGCTTGTACAGGGAAGAACTCATTCAATTGAATCAATGTTCTTTCCCTTTGTTCATATTCTTCGAGGGAATCGATATATTTTTGAATGGTCGATCTCCCTGCAGACTCTTTTTTGCGCCGAGCTGCACTTTTCTTCTACTTGAGCTTCTTGGATTTTGAGCCTGATGGAGCCGCATTGGCAGCTGGACTGGTAGGCTTCTTCTGCCCTTCCCATTACGTCCTGGGTTCTTTCCAAAGTAGATTTAGCATCTTCTACGTCTTATTAGATATGTGCGTACTCCACGGAGGCCGCGATGAGTCCGTTTCATTTCTTAGGGCCGCGGGTTCGGCTGTCTGCTCCCAGAAGGCTTCGGCTTCCGTCTGTATAAAGTTGGCGGTTGCAACTTGATTGTTCACCAACACGCTTTTGGATAGCTCGATCTCTCCAGCCTTATACTGCTTCTCGACCCAGTCTTTGAAGATATAGCAATCCTCGATCGCATGGCTCACTACTCGGTGGTACGGGCAATACAGAGGATTGTCGGTCATTTTTGCTTCTTGGGGTCTTTTCGACTCCGGCAATTGTAAGCCGTTGTTCAAGGCATCTTTAAATATCTTGCGGACCTTGTCCCTTCTGAAAGAGTAAACCTTGTTCTTTTTCTCCTCTAGGGAAGGCCCATCTCCTCCCAGCAATGGCTTTCGCGACCGGTTGGTTTTGGATTCGCCCGCCCTTCGCTTTTCTTCATTGTCGGACGCATTGAAGACATTGGTACTGCTGGAACTCCCGCTTCTACGGTTGTCGTCCCGCTTGCTTTTCCAGGTTTTGTCTCTCTGAGAGTCCGGCGGGGACTCTTGCTTCGAGCGTTCTAGCATTTGAACTTTCTTGGTTAGCTCCTGAAATGTCTTAAGGCCCGCTGTACACAAGAATGGGACCATCCAATTGCTGAGGTTCCCAATGAGAAGGCTGACGGACTGGTCCTGCTCCAGCGGCGGTTCGCACTTGACCGTGAGATTACGCCATCGGGCGATAAAGTCAGTGTTGCTTTCATTCCTCCCCGGCTTGGTCCTCACAAGGTCGGCAATGGAGATTTTATCACTGACGCTCATGAACCTTTGCCGGAACAGAGACTCCATTTGGGCAAAGGTAATGATGGACCCGTCTGGTATGCTCGCGTACCAGTCGAAAGCGACACCGGTCAGGCTGTTGACAAACTGACGAAGAAGGAGCGCGTCATTGCCCCCTGTATTTCCGCACGATGCTTTGAAGTAGGCGACGTGCTGGTTTGCATTCCCCGTTCCATCAAATCTTCCGAACTTAGGAATGACGTAGCCGCTTGGGAACTCAATCAGATCGTACTGCGCGGGGTATGGCCGCCCACTACTGCCGATTTCTTTCTGAGCTTCAGCTTCGGCCACCAACGTTTTAACCTTGCTGGTGACCAAATCCATTATCCGATCCTGTGTTAGCGGGATAGTGCTATCTGGGGCCAAGGCGTCCCCAGAAGCGGAGTGTGGCCGGCTTTCATGTGGCTCGACCAGTCTTGGGCCCGAAGGAACAGGCATTGGCTGCCTCGGATTGTCCTCACCCGGCTGATTAGTAGCGGCTTGCGCTTGATTAGGAGGCGCTCGAGCAATTTGAGCCGTAAGCTGCATCACCACATTCGTTAAGTCGTCAATCTTCGAATAGAGCTTGGCCATCTCTTTATCTTTGCTCCTGAGCTGTTTTCGAAGCTCTTGAAGCAGCTCTTGCTCCGCAGTCCTGGGGCGGAAAGTCGGCTCTTCCTCGCTGTCCGAGCTTGACTCTGCATGGACCGAGGGGTCTTTCTGCCTATCATCCTCATCGAGAGGGTTTTCTTCATCCAGCGGGGGCGGCTGTTCTTGGGCGGCAGCAACCACATTCAGGCTAGATTGGGCTTGGGATGTGGTGGCCCCGTCCTTGCTTTTGCTGCGAAGGTTGTCGCTGGGGCGCCCGCCCGCCATATAGACCGTATGGATGGTATATCCGGACGTCTTTCTATCATTGGCAGCTGATTTCATGGATCGCTGTCTTGATCCCCTTGTTTCGGTAGCTGGTAGTCGATTGAAGGCGGCTGACCTAACCAGTTTCTTGAATGGTGCTGGCGCTTCTTTTCTGGGTTTTCCCCGCTGCTTTCGTGCGGCACAGAGTGCTTCATAGACTCTTGATGAGACAGTGTCATAATTTTTCTGTTGGGGCCGGGACACGTCTCTTTGCGGCACTGTTCGGACCGCTGTCTTCTTGATTCTGGCGGTCATGGCATTGTTCTGAACCCACTTTAGAGGCTCGAAGGAATTGCTGATTCTTACGTCCGACTCAGCCGTCGTCGCGGGGCAACCCTGCACTTGGAACTTCACACGATTCCATTTGGCCGAAGCCTTGGCCCTTTTGTTGGCTCGATACCTGAGCCGCTTCTGCCTTAACTTTTCTGTTCTAAGCACCTTGCAGACTTCGGCTTTTTGGGAAGACGCCGCATACCGGTTGATGGAGGGCCTTGGAGATACGCCCGATTGTGCATTTGTTGGAGTCATCGCCTGAGCTCGTCCGCAACTTTTAATGTTGCCCTTCACATCGGAAGTCTTGCCCCCAGCTAGAGCGCCAGGGACTCGTTCAGACACCATCTTAAGTTTCGGTTGTGGTGCCTTGGCGATCACGACATTCGGCCTCTTACCCCTTGAGACCGGCTTGGCCACCTGTTCCGCTGGGATCTCTGCCAGATGAGCGCTTCCAGCAGGGTAGATGATGACAGAGCCAAACTGGCGGGGCGGTTCCTCCCATTGTCGACTGAGGCTTGCGGGGAGAACCACACGAGCGTTGATCTTGACCGCGTACGGAATCGGGGTCGCTTTGGAAGTTGAATTCGTCTGGGAAGACATTGTCGTTGAAGGTTGATTGCTGCACGCAAAGAAAACATCATTTCAGTATAGGCAATCGATATGTATATTGATTGAGTTCGCATGAACGTTTAACCCGAAATATGGAAGGAGAGATTGGTCCCACCGGGCGTGCCAGAATCTGTAGGGTGTTTTTCGTCATCCCAGTGAGATGGGAATACGCGAGCGCTTGTCAGGCGTACTACAGATTCCCCCTGCCTAGGGTAGGCCGGGGTTTAATGATTGTGGGGATCCGAATCTCCGGCAGCCGCGGACTAAGCTGCCGTTAATTACCCCCCCCCCCCCCCCCCGCCTTTGGGGCGAGGGAACCTCCGATTAACGGGTTAAATTGGTCATGCGAACTCAATGTGCAGTGTGCGTGTGTTTTGTTTTGAAGGGGGTTTTGGATATATCGGGAGCCACACAGAGTTTTTATGGGGGTCCCGCTACCCGGATAGCGGGCTGGGGGTCAAGGGGGCTAGCAGCCCCTTGCGGGGTTCGGGGCAGCGCCCCGGCCCGAAAATTTTTTAGGAGGGGGAGAATGTATATGTGTGAATTTTTATACATATGTATATGTATATGTATATACGTAAAAAGAGGGGGAAAAGGCATCCAAGGGATGCGTGGGGCAGCACCTTGGGCGCTGTGCGCTTAGGTGCTGTGCGCAGGTGCGCAAGCGCGCGCGCCACGTGTCGGCACGCGGGCGCCTTGCGCACTTGCGCAGGTGCGCAAGCGCGCGCGCCACGTGTCGGCACAAGGGCGCCTTGCGCACTTGCGCAAGCGCGCAGGTGCGCAAGCGCGCGCGCCACGTGTCGGCACGCGGGCGCCTTGCGCAGGTGCGCAAGCGCGCGCGCCACGTGTCGGCACGCGGGCGCCTTGCGCACTTGCGCAAGCGCGCAGGTGCGCAAGCGCGCGCGCCACGTGTCGGCACGCTGGCGCCTTGCGCACTTGCGCAAGCGCCGGAGAGGCACAAGAGGCTCTTAGCCTGAAAAAAAGGATTTCTCAAAGGAGAAATCAGAGAGGAGTCGGGCTCCTGAGTGTGTTTTGGGTTTAATGGAAGTGGTTCTTCTTCTTCCTCCTGTCGCTTGCTGGATCTTGAAGATCAAGAGATGTGAAATCTCAAAATCTCTCCTTTTTAAGATCTGACGACAGATCCAAGTTCCCCTTTGTGGGTTTTGTGGTGGAAAACTATTTAGTTTTGAAAAAGGAAGAGTAAAACTCTTGATTTAATTCAAAAGAAAGAAGAAGGTTTTGGAACCTTGAAGAAGGAGGAAAGAGCTCAGCTCTGAAACTTTTTTGGAGAGAGAAAAAGTTATGAGATATTTTCATTATCTTTTGCCTTTATAGGCCATACATTTTACACATAGCCCCTTGGGCTTCACAAAATGGCATTTTGCCTATTTCATGGCTCATGTGCCATTTCTTTTTGCACATAAGCCATGGGCTTTACAAAAATTTGGCTTTATGCCCATTTTCTTACATTTATCCATAAAATAAAATAAAAGAAAATGCAACAAGATTATTTATTACAAAATTTTTATCTTGGCGTGGAGGAGGCCGGCCGCGTCATGTTCGGGCTCGACTCGGGCATGGGCCCACTGGGTCTGGGCTTGGGTCCACTTGGCTTGTGGTTGACTTGGATTTTGACTTGGTCAACCGGGGTGTAAATTTTTACCCCAACACTAAGTAGATCTTGCGTGTTCTCTAAATTGGATCTTCGTTCAGGATATCATCAGGTGAAGGTCAAGGAAGCTAATAATCATAAAACAGCTTTCAGAACTCGTTATGGACATTACGAATTTCTCGTGATGCCATTTGGAGTGACCAATGCACCAGCAATATTCATGAACCTAATGAATCAAGTTTTCCGGGAGTACTTAGACAGGTTTGTTGTCATCTTCATCGACGACATCCTGGTGTATTCTAAGAGTCGGAAAGAGCAAGCGGAGCACCTACGAATTGTCCTGGAAACTCTTCGACAACACCAGCTCTATGCCAAGTACAGCAAGTGTGAGTTTTGGCTAACGCAAGTTGGTTTTCTTGGACATATCGTATCAGGAGAAGGAATCTCTGTGGATCCAGCGAAAGTTTCAGCAGTTAGCGAATGTCCTACACCAAAGTCAGTGAAGGATATTCAAAGTTTCTTGGGTTTAGCTGGATATTACAGAAGGTTTATTGAAGGCTTTTCAAAGATAGCAACACCCTTGACCAAGCTCACACGTAAAGATGAAGAATTTGTGTGGTCAGAAGCATGCGAACAAGCTTTCGTAGAACTCAAGTCAAAGTTGACATCAGCACTTATTCTCGTCATACCGGATCAATCTGGAGGATTCGAAGTGCATTGCGATGCATCCGGAAAGGGATTAGGATGTGTTCTATATCAGCACAGTAAGGTTGTGGCTTATACTTCAAGACAGCTGAAGATTCATGAGCGCAATTATTCGACGCATGACCTGTAGTTGGCAGCCGTCATCTTTGCTCTCAAGATTTGGCGCCTTATCTACTTGGTGAACGAGTGAACATCTACACAAATCATAAAAGCCTGAAGTACGTATTTACACAGAAGGAGTTGATTATGCGGCAGAGAAGATGGTTAGAACTCATGGCGGACTTTGACATCAACTTGCAATATCACCCAGGGAAGGTGAATGTAGTACCTGATGCTCTTAGTCGCCAACCATTAGCAATGAATCTCACCGCTCAGTAGAAGCTTCAACAAGACTTGCATCAGATAGAGATTGAAGTAGTCATGCCAGGTAATGCTTCAAGTTTGATGAATTTACAAGTTCAATCAACCATTGTCAATAAGATCAAACAGCTCAAGCAAGTGATGCTAAGTTGCAAATAATCAGAGAACAAGTGGAGAATGGACTCAGAACAGACTTCATCATCCATGAAGACGGATCTTTGAGATACGGCAGCAGATTGTGTGTACCAAAAGGTCCTGTTCGGGAAGAGTTAATGAAAGAAGCTCACAGCTTTCCCTACTCAGTACACCCTTGAGGTACCAAAATGTACAAAGATCTATGTCAAAATTATTAGTGGTATGGAATAAAGCGTGAAGTAGCCAGAAGCATCGCACAATACTTGGTGTGTCAGCAAGTAAAGGCTGAACATCACAGGACTGCCGGATTACTTCAACCGTTACCAATCCCAGAATGGAAGTGGCAACACATCACGATGGATTTTGTGACTGCTCTTCCTCTAGCACAAAGGTTAACGATGCTGTATGGGTCATTATGGATCGACTCATAAAGTCGGCTCACTTCATCCCATTTCGAGTTGGCCAATCTACTGAGACACTAGCAAACAAGTACATGGAGGTAATAATCTATTTAAAGATTTAAACTCTTCATAATATATTATCTCTGATACCCATGAACTCATACAGGAAATTGTGAGACTTCATGGAGTACCGGTCTGCATTGTCTCCGATCGTGACACCAGGTTCCGATCGCAATTTTGGCAGAGTCTGCAAGCAAGCTTGGGAACAAGTCTGAACTTCAGCACGGCTTATCATCCACAAACAGATGGTCAGTCGGAACGAACTATTCAGATCTTGGAGGATATGCTCAGAGCGTGTATGTTAGACTTCAAAGGATCGTGCGAAAATCACCAATATCTTGTGGAGTTTTCATACAACAACAGCTACCAAGCAAGCATAGGAATGGCACCTTTTGCAGCATTGTATGGAAGGAAGTGTCGATCGCCATTAAGTTAGGACGACATCGGAGATAGGGAATTTCTTGGACTAGAGATGATAGTAGCGACTGTTGATGTGGTTCGTATTATCAGGGAAAGGATGAGCATAGTCCAAGATCGACAGAAGCACTGGGCTGATGCAAAGAGACGACACTTGGAGTTCCAGCCAGGAGATCACGTATTCTTGAAGATATCTCCGAACCGCGGAGTGATCCGATTTGGAAGACAGGGAAAGCTAAGTCCGAGATATATTGGACCGCTCGACATACTCGAACGAGTCGGTGAAGTGGCATACAGCTTAGCGCTTCCACCTTCATTGGAAGGAGTGCATAATGTGTTCCACATATCCCAACTCTGAAGGTATGTGAGTGACCCCAGCCATGTTCTCGATCATTCCGAGCTCACTATACAGCTCGATTTGTCTTGTGAGCAACAGCCTGTGGAGATCCTGGACAGGAAAGTGAAAACACTTCGGAACAAGAAAGTTAACTTGGTTCGAGTGATGTGGAGGAAAGACACTCCAGGAAAGTCCACTTGCGAAAGGGAGGATGAAATGCGCACTAGATATCCACACTTCTTTGTAAACTAGTCCTCAAATAAAAGTTGTAAATTTCGAGAACGAAATTTTTGTAAGGAGGGTAGACTGTAACAACTCCATTTTTAATGTACAAAGAATTGATTTAAATTCAATGTATACCTGGAGTATTTAATGTTGCTGATATCTCTTTAAGTATTTATTTCACTCCATAATTACAAGAAGGAGCTTATAGCTCATTGGTAAGAACTTGCACTGTTGAACCAAGCCACCAGAGTTCAAATCCCATGCCCCACATTATTTTTAATATTATTTTGTTTTTGATTTTTTAGAATACCAACAGTTACACGTGCGTTTCTCACAAATTTCCTACTACACAAGAAAATGTAAATGCACCAGTAAGCACCCCAGGAGACCCCCCGCCCACCGACCCTCTGACTCGGCCCGACTCGAGCCGGCGCCGCCGGCCGAACTCGGCTGGACGGCCGAGTCCCCAATATAGAAGTTGGGTATCTTTTCCTCGTCAACTCTCCTGCATACTTTAAATAGTCAGATCGGTTACAGAGAGCCCATTAACCCCTATTTACTCCATTTCTTAATGATTTTTTTAATATATTTTTACATCTTTTAATTAAAAACCCTACACCTACCCTAACCCTAGCCTAACCCTATAAATACACCCCCTACTCTCTACCTTTTCATTCCAAATTTCTGAGCCCATTCTCTCAAAATTCCAAGAGATCTTGTGTACTTTGAAAACGAGCGAAAGGCGAAGCTCCGACGAAATCTACGACGAGCTTCCGGTGATCGTTCTAGGAACTCGCGGCGACGAATCGACGTACTGGTGAACCCTCTTCTTCCTTATCACTCTTGTGTTGTCCAAACCCGTAAGTCCCATTCTAATCTCTATCTCCTTTTCTAAAAAATACGAAATTACAAAACCCGATGGAATCGGAACAAATCCGATTTCCGATTCGGTTTTCTATAAAATTTCACTTCTCACCAATACATTCATGCTTAAACATCTTTATGTTGACTATTAAACATTTAACAAACAATTTGAACAAGTTTCATCACATGAAATGATAGCGTTCCCAAATTATCGTATTTTTTACTTAAATATCACAATGTTTCGATTTCACATTTAATCCCATTAACTTGCTATACCTTTAAAGTAGATCACGAGATAACGACCTACCTCCTCACACACTTGCATACAACCTAACACGATACCATTGAAAAACTTAGAATACGATAAAACAATATTTTTATTTAAATACCATATTCTCAATAAAACCATTTCTAAAAGTTTTAGCTTGTTACACTTTTAAAATAAATACCTCTTAATATGAAAATACGATAAGTTGTGGACATCGGTCGTTTATCTAAACCTGACTTTGTGGTGTTTAGGCTAGGCAAGTGAGAAAGGTAACTTTAAAAGGCCCGTCTCACGATAATTCGTGAGCCGAACCCTCCTTTCTTCACTTGTACTTACCTGGCCACAATTGGCGGTGAAGAGGCGATTTGAAGTATCTAACAAGTTGTCGTTTAGACCATTTAGAAATAGTCTAGTTGAATTAGAAAACCCTAGAATCTAAAATACGGAAAATTGACTTTTTACAAATAAATACCATTTACTTTATAAAACCATTTTCTAAAGGATTTAGTAATTTACAATCTTTGCAAAGCGCCGCTACAACCCATTTTTGGGGAACCCGTTCAGGATAGTACGGTTTATCGTGCACTCTCGGGCTTAGTAGTTCGAGATTCAGACCTCCGCAAGGAGCATTCGGTCTCGAAATATTTAAAATACGATATCTTAAGAAAATGAGATTTTTATAATATAAAATAATTATTGAAATTATTTTTGTATAAATATATGTATATTTATCATTAAAATATCTATTTTTTATAATATAAATATTCCACTTTTTCTAAAAATCACAAGAATAAATTTTACATTAAAATACCATGAATTTCAAATAAATCAATATTACAGATAAATACCTTTATTTATAAAACTAGGATATTTTCACTAGAAATATTACAATATAAAATCCAAATTCATTACAACCCTAAAGATGAATAATAAATGCTTGGGGCATATTCTGAAAAGTATATAAAAGTATTTTTACATAAAACTCCTCAAGTTTTATAAATTACCCTAAGGACCCTAGTAAATATAGGACTTCGATTTACATTCTAATTGTCTGACTCGGGTTGAGTTTGATTATATCTTACTTGAATATGATTCAAGTCAATCTACAACCTATAATATTCCAATTCAATATGAACACATGAATCCATGAATCCAGTTATCAATCTATACAACTTGACTGAATCAAACCATGGATATACATCCATTATCCAGTTATTCCGTCTACATGATTATGCAGTTACAATCTGTTTACTGATATCATGGTTTTGGTCAGTCATCCAACTTATACAATACAATACAACAATACAATCAAAACACTACGGGGTTTAAGGGGTAGATTGGTGCGGAAGGTGTTAGAAGTGGCACGAGACGGTAAGATTAAGGCACCTAACCTATATTCCGTTGCTGTTGTACCGTAGCTTAACGGTTCCTTGTACATTCCGTTTGCCCTGGTCTCTAGCATACTGAAACCCCTCTCGTATACACTGACATCCTTCCGTACCAAGCTACAAAAAACAACGTAAACACAATATTCTACAATATTATACAACTTTAGAGATACCTCTTATTCTGTCTTTTCAAATTCTCCCTTATCTTTGGGACTTACCGAGCGACCTGTTCGCTGACGATATTCTATTTCTTCCTTCTTTGAATGTCGTCAGGTAATTTGGACACAGCAGAGATTGAGCCCACCAGTGAAGACTTGGATCAGTTCCTCGAAGACCCCGAGCTCTATACATTGAACCTTTTTCTATTCAGTATTTTTCATTTCCTGTTATGTCATTTTTTAGGCATTCCTTTTATTCCAGATGTATTTATTTTTCATGCATTGTACAAAAGAATGTTAAGAAATAAAGTTGCTGTTATTTTTATATCTCTTGTCTCTTGTGATTTACCTTTATATTGCTTAGATACGCTTAGAGTATTTACTTCACAGTAAATACGTAGCGGACCGGTCCCGTCCCCTTCGCCATATACCGGGAAGTGGGGCGTGACAGGTTAGGCTAAGTTTGGGAGCCCCGATGAGTCTTGACCACTCCGCGCTGGTGTAGGATGATCTCCGATAGTCTTTTTAGGTCTCATTTGAGTTGCCGTCAAGACTCTAAAGCGAGGGATTTTCATTGGCTTCGTTTGTTGACATTGTATCTGCATTATTGCAATGGATGTCGAGGTTGTCTTTGGGTTATCTGTGAACCGTTGAGGTTTGGAACTAGGGGACTTTGCCATTGTTCCGGGGTAGTCTCTAGGCTGTATGTGAGCTATCGTGATTTGGAACTAGGGATATTGCCATGGCTCCATTGTTTTGATCCTGGGGTCGTTTGTTGACGTCGCATCTGCTTCCTGCTGGAGTAAGGAGAAGCGCCGTTGGTGATCTCTAGGCTGTCTGAGAACCGTCGAGATTTGGAACTAGGGGACTTTGCCATGGTTCTGGGTAGTCTCTAGGCTGTCTGTGAACCGTCGAGATTTGGAGCTAGGGACTTTGCCATGGCTCCGTTGTTTTGACCCTGGGGTCGTTTGTTGACGTCGCATCTCCATCCTACTGGAGTGAGGAGAAGCGCCGTTGGTGATCTCTAGGCTGTTTGTGAACCGTCGAGATTTGGAACTATAGGAATTTGCCATGGTTCCTGGGTAATCTCTAGGCTGTCTGTGAACCGTCGAGATTTGGAACTAGGGACTTTGCCATGGCTCCGTTTGTTGATGTCACATCTGCCTCCTGCTGGGGGAGAGGAAGAATGTTGTTGTTGATTTCTAGGCTTGTAGATGTAGCCACTGAGATCTGGCTGCCCTTTGACGGAGCCTGGTGGGACAATATGGTTCCCTTTTTGTTTATGCCCATGGATTATATACAGGGGTCAGTGTGGACTTACCTGTAGGGCAAAAGTTTCATCATTATTATTTTTATTTCTTTCCGCGATGCTCTATCATTTCAGCTTTTATATCGCGAAGTTCGCGATTGCCCAATCATTTCGGCTATTTTTCGCGGTGCCCAATCATTTCGGCTATTTTTTCTTTTTCACTTGCTGCTTTTTATTGTGAGTTGCCCAATCATTTCGGTTGTTTTTGTATGCATATATTATACTTGCTGATTTTGTTTTAAGTTGCCCTATCATTTTGGTTATTTCATATGTATTTTTGGCTCGCTGAGTATAACCGCGAGTTTAGACTTGGAATTTGATACCGATTTAGGTATCAGCATCACTACAACTGGGATATTGCCAGGAGAAATTCATCATTTGCCTTTGTCGGTTCAAACAAAGGTGGCTTAGCAAACAGGGTTAAGATCCTGTCGACTAAGGCTTTTGACTTCATGAGTCATAAGGGTCTCATAAAGGTATTTCTCCCTACGAGTCGTGGGGATCTCGTAGGTGCGTTTTCTCCTTAAGAATCGTGAGGATTCTTAAGTGTATGGTCTTTTATAAGTCGTAAGGATTTCACAAGAGTGCTTTCTCCTTATAAGTCGAGATGACATACAAGTGTCGTTCGCCATATGAAGATATCCCTCGTCAGTGGTGGGACTCTGTTAGGGAAACGTTTATTTGTGCCTGTGGATTGTATACAAGGGCCAGTATTGGACCACCTGTAGGGCAATATGGGGAATGTGATGGCTTAAGAACAGGTTCAGATCACTGTAGCTTAAGGCTTTTGAATCTTATGAGCCGTGAGGGTCTCATAAGAGGGTTCTCCTTAAGAGTCATGAGGATCTCGTAAGTGTAATTTCTCCTTAGGAATCGTAGGGATCCCTAAGTGTGTTGCTCCTTTATGAGTCGTAAGGATCTCACGCAGGTGTTTTCTCCTTACAAGGTCGAGAGGACCTCGCAAGTGTGCACGAATTTTTTTATGAGCTTGCGCCCTCTCGGGTTTTCACAAACTCGCCGGTAGCCCTGCTGTTTTCACTCACGGAGCCCTTTCGGGTTTTCATCCATGCCCATTTTGCTTGTGGACGTATCGTATTTTTTTTAACGCGTCAGCCCAAGGATGCTGCGGGTTTGCAGTAGTTTAAAAACGTTTCGGTTAGTAGTTAGTTTTAGGACATTCCGGTCCATTGCTGGTTTAGGGACGTTTCGGTCTGTCGCACGTTTTCGAGGCGAGGTTTCGTCGGATACTACTTATAGAGTTTGGGCTTGGGAAGATAGCGAGCGGACATAAGCATCGTCATCTATCGTTGACCTAGGCCATGACTCGCCAGGCGTAGTATTTTTTCAAGAACCGGCCGTTTATTGGCCCAAAGGGTCTTTCGCCATGCATATTCATGAGCAATTAAGCCCCACCTTGATAGACCTTGTCTATGATGTACGGGCCCCCATAATTCGGCTCGAATTTCCCCCGTTTGGTATGATTGGGGATCATAGGTCTCTTGACCACTAGCACGAGTTCGCCTTGACGGAATGTTCTCGGCCTAGTCAATTTTTCGTATGAGCGCGTCATCTTTGCTTTGTAAGCCTCCAAGTTTTGCTGAGCCATAAGACGAGTTTCATCGAGGGCATCAAGCTCCTCCAGCCGAAGATGAGCATTCTCTTCGTCTGTTACCTTGTAATGGACCGCCACTCATAGAGAGGGTAGCTCTATCTCTAAGGGAAGTACTGCTTCAGCGCCGAATACCAATGCATACGGCGTTGTATTCGTGGCCGTTTTGAACGTGGTCCGATACGCCCAGAGGGCTTTATGCAGTCTCTCGTGCCAGCCCCTCTTATTTTGAGACACTGTCTTCTTTATGATCTTCGTCAAGGTCTTGTTGAAAGCCTCAGCTAGACCATTAGCTCGAGAATTATAGACCGAAGAGTATCTCCAGTCTATATTATGTTGTTGTGCGAAGCGGCTGATTTTGTGACTTCTATAGGCCGGCCCGTTATCGGAGATAATCCGTCGCGGAGTGCCGAACCGATAGATGACGTGTGTCTTGAAGAAATGGAGAATATTCTTCGTCTTCACTTCTCTTAGCGGAACAGTTTCTGCCCATTTGGAGAAGTAATCAGTTGTCGCCAATATGAACCGATGTCCTCTGGACGATGCTGGTTCGATGGGCCCGATTATATCGGTTCCCCACATTTCGAATAGCCAGGTAGCCACTGTCGGGTGTGGCGGATTCGGATGTTGGTGGATGAAGTCCCCGTGAATTTGGCACGAGTGGCACTGCTTCGCATATTCGAGACAGTCTTGGATCATCATGGGCCAATAGTAGCCCAACCTTTTGATCTTCAACTTCATCTTTGGTCTGGCTTGATGAGAACCACAGAGTCCGTCGTGAGTATTTTGGATGACTCTCTTTGCTTCCTCCGGCCCCAAGCATCTTAGCCATAGAGAGTCAAACTATCTCTTGTACAGAGTATCATTGACGAAGGCGAAAGACAGAGCTCTTTTCATGAGCTGATATCTTGAGGACACATCTTCAGGTGTTTGACAGGATTTAAAGTAGTCTATAAAGACTTCTCTCCAATCCTTGGCCTTTTCTTGGTCCTCCATTTGTAGGGCTGCTTGCTTAGTCGCTTCTTTTTCTTCAGACGACTCCGGAGATATTTCTGCCGGTGCGAGAACCCGACGGCTTTGCACAACGATCCTTACGTCATCGAGATTTTCATCAGCCAATTCTTTAGCGAGCTTGGCTAGTGCATCAGCTTTGCTATTTTCCGTGCGTGGTATGTGTAAGTCTACGCCAGCGCCCCGGCCAATAATCTGAGGCCAAACGCGAAATAAAAACTTTTTCATAAACTGGCGCTAACATAGACTGTAAACCGGATAGGTCCATTAACACTAAACTAGCAAACTACTAAGATGATAGGATGGCTATACCGATAGATCTGTGTCCTTCGGTCTTTAGCCATCATCCCATGCCCCTTGCGGCATCTGCGATCTCGCTCAATCTTCGGTCTCCTCGTCGAGGTGGCACCACGTTAACGGATCTTTATACGGGCTCCCGCCTCTAAACCGAGGCAACTCGGACATGAAGTTTTCAAGCCAACATGTCCGAGATTGATGTAGAGAGTGTGTAGAATAGTTTGTCTCAAGGAACCCAAGCCATTGGGTGAAGGTAAATGAAGTTGCCAATTTGGGTGAAGGAATGAGCTTTGAAATCATGCAAAATGAATCATTTTCTCAAAAAAGTGGGTCGGCCAAAAAAATGGGGCAGCCACAATTGCTCTCGGCCATTTGATAATGGGGGGGTGAGCCAAAGAATGAAAATGGTGACCATATGCAAATATCAACACATAAAGATCTTATGTAAATATCCAAAGCAAGAACAAAAGACTTTAATGCAAAGATGACTCATATAACATCTCATCCCACTCTAGAACCCACTAGTTGCTGCTGGAGCCCTGGCACCATAAAAAAAGCTTCACAATAAAAATCCACATTTGCAAGAAACCCCCTCACAGCTGGGAAATTCAGCCAAGAAGGAAAGAAAGAAAAATGGCCAAAACGAAAATACAAACTGGTAACTTCAAAAAGCGATCCCGTAACTAATTACGGGATAACCCCACAACAGTATAAACATACCCGCATTTGTATTCCGATCGAATACAAAATGCAAAGACACAAAAAGTATTCCCACACAATATAATACTCGGATCTGGCTTAAACCAAAGCCCACCAGTTATTATCTGTCCGAACCATGACACGTGCACAAGTGCACGTGCATGTTCGAACCGTGCCATAAAACCATACGGCCTCTACAACATTTTGCCCAAACTTAGGAAACAATCAGTGAGGGACTCTAAAGACTCGTCAATACCCTGGCAGTGGGTTTAACCACAAGCCGTCAGTGGTACTAGCTGTACGTAACGGCTGCCCATGTATTGACAGAAAGGGAAGCCGATGAGCGAACTCATCCTGGAACCCTACTGAGCCTATCTGTCACAATATCCGTACAGTCCGGTTCGTTCGCCTATGAGCATCGCATATCGGGCCTAGAGGGCTGGTAACGTCAGACCCCCAATAGCGGTATAAGTCGTGTCAGAGTGTAGCCTAGAACACCCTGAGATACTACTGGAGTACCTACCAGTAAATCTCCTGTCTCGGCCGAGAGCTTTGTGTAATGGCTCTCCTAGACACAGTGCGATCTCACCCCCAATACCGGGAGAGACGAATCCCCTGCCGATTCGCTCACTTGCCTCCATGTGGCTCGGGACTGTACCCAACTAAAACCTGTTTGGACGACTCCTTTGAGCCGTGGTAGGGTAATAATCAAAGCACAGTGGGAACTCACACGAGACAAATGACGACCACAGGTCGATGAACTAACCTGTACACATATCACCTGGGAACTGTTCACATCATAATATTGCAATTCATACGCCCCATTTTTGTGCAATTTATAAGTAAACAGGTGCTTTTGACGATCGTTTGTTACATGATACAGGATACAGACTTTTGAAGCAAATACAGTGAAAAAGACAAAGATGATACAGGAAATGGACTTTTGACCAACCAGCACACGGATCCTACTCAAGCCGAGACGAACGTCAAGAGAAACGGTCAAAAAGATCCTTACAAGGTTCACTGAGAACCTGGAGAATACTAGAAAGCCCAACAGAGAAAAGAACAGTGAAAACAGAGAGCCCAAGAGAAGATCAACCAAGCACAGAAAGATGGTGGGCCCAGCCCACCAAATGGCCACGGATCCGTGGCCAAAGGCATGTATTTGCCGCGGAACAGCGGCCATATGATACCCGTGTCGGCACCGACTTCTTGTGTCGGTGTGTCGTTTCATGTGTTGGGATTTTTAGGGGGTAAATCAGTAAATTCATGTCTATGAGAGTCTGTAACCCTAGCTTCACTAGTTACTTATAAATTGTAATCTAGATCTAAAAAATTGTATGCCTCTTTATATTCAATAAAAGTGAGATTTGTTGGAGAAATCAAGAGCATCATCTTCTTCGCGTAAGTCTTTAATTTTATTTAATTCCTGCATTAGTATAATTGTTCTACTTGCCCTAGTAATCATTTAATTGCTAGTTAGCTAATTTTTAATCTGTCGTGAGGTAACTATTTAAAACATAAAACATAAAAATGATTCTTACTCATAATTCCCTAATGTGCGAGTAAAATTCTCGCTCGTTAGGGTTAGGAACAAGGGAGTGAGTGAGAGACGGATGTCTCTCACCTCTTTCAATGTCAACTTATTTTTAAACGAAACCTTCATGCACACATATACGATCCGCCCCCTACGGCACCCTACCTATAAGGTAACGGTGTTCCGTAGTATAAAAGGCCGGACTTATATGATGTCCATGAAGCTCACATCAATGAATAAGAAAAGACGGACAAGGATCTAGAGGAAGAAACTTTGTTTCTTCCCGATCATCCTAATCCCTTTTCCTATTGATTGTTGTGACTTTCCTAAAAGCTTAAATCACGACATTGAAAGAGGTGAACACATTGATCTCAACACACCTACCTTCGACCTAACCCTAATGAGTTCTTTCTCATCACATAAATTCATCTTAAACTCAATCGATAAAAAAACCAACAACGATTTGAATCAACTCGTTATAACACAAAATCAGAAATTAACCATCCCTGCGGATCGACCCGTATTCACCGGCTAGCTGCGAAGCGACGCCGTTTCTGATTACGGTAAACTACAAATTTTTGGATTAATCAAATGGCGCCGTTGCCGGGGATGGCGTAATTTTCTCTTTTTGTATGATTTCGGGTTGATATAAAATTTGAAAATTATAAAAATCTGAAAATACAAAATACAAAAAAAAAAAATTCTTTTCATTACTTTTATCTGTTTGAAGGGTTTCTCGTTTGAATCTTGCAGGAACGACAAGAACTTGTGGATCTGGAATTTTACAGAAGGTCAAAACAGAAAAGGAGGCATAAAAACAGAGAGGAATCACAAGTACAGAGCTCCAAGAATTCTTTCAGAGCTTGAACTCATCATCAGACCGCGGAACCGCGGCCAAGGAGCACACCAGACCGCGGAACCGCGGCCATTAGGGCTTGTCACTGTGTCAAAAATTGCAGGGTTAGTTCTCTCTTTCTCTCCCCTCTGAAACCTCCATATCTCCACTGTAAACTTTTCTGCAGGGTTCTTTGCGTAAAAAGTCTTTCTCCCCCTTCTAAATAACAGATTTCTGCAGGTTTCTTTGCGCCGCGCTAAAAAAAATTGATTGCAAGTGAATTGTTGTTTTGCATATTTTAATCGGACTTAAGGGGCTATTTGACCAAATTCAGATTGGGTGGGGATTTCATCACCCTTCCCAGGACCCCAGAAAACACGTAAAGCATTTTGCATCGACCACCTTTAATTAAAAAAGATTAGACTCAGACCTAAGGACGGCGAGCTCAATAGGAAAAGGACTAGGGTAGGCATCGGCCGTTTCTCCTAACCGACATTGCGGTTTCTAGGCTAGTGGTTATTAATTAGGCCCACTGTAGTGGTGGTTCCTTCCCACTTACCTGGCCGTATTTGTCCGTGAAGAGGCGGTTTGAGGTCTATTTCTAGCCCTAGTTAGGAGCTGTCTAGTAGACCTAGGCGACCCTAGATCTAGGCCTGATTGTGCATGTGTGGTTGATACAGTTGTGTCACGAGTCCGTTTTCAAAAACCTCCTTGCAAAACTCACACACAAATAAAAAAAATATAAAAAAAAAACACAAATAAAACTTTTCAAAAACTTGCAACTTGTCGCAAAAAGAAAACCTAAAAATTCACCACACCACTTTCCCTCACTGACGTTATCTTACCCCCACATTCTGTTTTTCTTTTTTCTGACTGCACTATCCCTTTTAGTGTATGTCGGTTTGGACTAGGGATACAGACGCCCGATTAGTCCGCGTTTCGTTGGTACCGACCAGCGAACCCTTCGACACCGAAGTCGAAAATCCGTCCACTTTCTTACCCTCACCTTCAACTTCTTTAACCGAAGGTATGTCGGGATTCAACCCCAATAATACCTTGCCGACGGGAATGATTCCACCTCCACTAGGTGCGAATAACCCGAACCAGCCGCCTGTTGAAGCGCCCGCACGAGTTGCGCTCCAGGACCTCTTCTACCCCATCCGCACTTCTTTACCCACCTGTCTTTCACCCCCACCGGCAAATGGGGACAATTTTGAGATTAAACTACATTTCATCAATATGCTGCCGAAATTTCACGGTTTGGAAACTGAAGACGCATATATCTTTATTAATAAATTCCAAAATGTGTGCGCAATGATGAAAACGACCCAATTGAGTGATGACGCTATAAGGCTAAGGGTCATTCCCTTCACCTTATGTGACCTAGCCGAGAAGTGGCTATATAGCACCGCATCACATTCTATTAGGAATTGGGATGAGTTTGTGAAAGCTTTTCTAAAAAAGTTTTATCCTCACCATAAGACTGCCAGAATCCGCAATGAAATAATTCAATTCTCACAACTTCCGTCTGAACCATTTTGGAAGTGCTTCGAGAGATTCAAGGACCTATTAGTTCAATGCCCTCATCATGGGATAGAAAGTTGGCAACTTTATACGAGGGATTGAACTCGGCAACGAAGCAGTTGCTAGAAACCATCTGTCAAGGTCATTTTCTCTCTAAGTCTAGTGATGAAGCGTGGCAGTTTCTCGAGGATCTCAGTGAGCAGACAATACAGTGGGAGAGTACCAAGACCACGTCATCTTCTAGTGGTCAATCTAGGGCAGGCATACATCAAGTTGAGATGTCGATTGCCATGAAGGCCGAGATGGCCGCTCTTACGAAAAAGCTAGAAGCGATTGAGACCAAAATCTCATCACCTTCTCCTGCCCCTGCTATGCCCCCACGAACTGTCTGTGCTTGTTGTGCGGATCCATCGCACCTAACTGAAGAGTGTCCTTATAATGCATCCACTCAAGGACAGGATCAAGTCAATGCTGCATTTCAGCAACGACAAAGAAACGATCCGTACTCTTCAACATATAATCCGGGGTGGAGGAGACACCCAAATTTCGCTTGGAACCAAAATCAAAAATTCCAAGGAAATAATAATAATTTTCAAAGACCTCCTCCTCCACAACAACAACAACAAGCACCCTCACAAACTCAATATCAACCGCAACAATTTCAACAACAACCTTACCCTAATCAGGTTAACAACTTTGTGCCGAACAATGCTTACCAGCCAAACAATTATGTTCAACCTAACAATGATAAGGTTAGCTCGCTCGAGAGAAGTCTAGATGCATTCCTTAAGCAATCTACACAGTCTACAGCAAGACTTGAGACTTCTATTCAATCTTTAGTGCAAAATAGTGCCTCCCACGATCAGAGTATCAAATCTATTGAGGCACAAATTGCACAACTTAATGCAGCTTTGAGCGAGCGCGAAAAAGGAAAACTCCCGTCTCAACCGTTGCCCAACCCCGGTCACGCACATGCTGCACACAATCAGCAAAATCATAATGTGAATGCGGTGACCACGTTGAGATCGGGAAAAGTGTTGCGGAACAATGTAGGCATTAACAATGACACCCCTGCCGGTGGGTCTTCTTCTTCTTCTTCTTCTTCTTCACCATCTTCTTCTTTAGAGCCTATTCTCCACCCTTCACATGGCTCTACCTCTTCTAGCTTGAACGGACCTAATTCTCACGACACGAACACATCTACACGAGGTACCGTTCCAACTCGACAATCTGATCCACAAAAGTTGGACTCAACCACTTTTCAAAATGTTCCTTTTCCTAATAGGTTGAGATCCAATAAACCAACTCCTCAAATGGAGAAGATTGTCGAGCTGTTTAAACAGGTTAGCATAAACATCCCTCTTTTGGATGCAATTCAGCAAGTTCCTTCATATGCCAAAATTTTAAAGGACTTGTGCACCAAAAAGAGGAAGTCGCAAGTGCCAAAGAAAGTTTTTGTGGCTAGTGCTATTAGCGATGCTCTTGTAAATTCCTTACCCCCAAAACAAAAGGACCCCGGGTGTCCTACCATTTCGATAACAATTGGGGACAAAAACATCAATAGAGCACTATTAGATCTTGGCGCGAGCGTCAATTTGCTACCCTATTCTGTGTACGAGCAATTGGGCGTTGGAGAGCTTAAGCCCACTCACTGTACTCTCCAAATGGCCGACCGGTCGATCACTCATCCTAGGGGAGAGCTGGAGGATGTGTTAATAAGAGTAGGGGATTTCATTTTCCCCGTAGACTTTATAGTGATGGATACACAACCTGTTGCGAACCCCCGGAACCAAATTCCGGTAATACTAGGTCGACCATTTTTGGCTACTTCCAACGCAGTGATCAATTGTCGTAACGGTTCAATGAACTTATCTTTCGGCAATATGACAATTGAGCTAAATATTTTCAAGTTGGGAAGCCAGCCTGCTGAGCCCAATGCTAGCGTACTCGACGTTTGCTCGATCAATGAGATCGCGGAGGAGGACTGTGAGTTCGAGAATTTTTTATTCGACCACAGCAATGTTAACGCCACTAGTGCGTTCCTCCTAGAATCCGACTCAGCTTTCGCGGCGGATAACGATTTTGAATGTTTTACATTCGTCGACGACTTCGAAGACTCATCACCTGATTTGGAGTCTTTTGCTTTTGCGGATGAGTTAGTAGAACCATCCGACACTGTTGCGTACACTCGGTACAAACCTTTGATGGAATCATTCGAGTTTGAAACAACTACCCCATTGTTACCATCTATTGTTTCACCCCCTAAACTCGAATTAAAGCTTTTGCCGACACACCTAAAATATGCATATCTAGGTGATAATGAGACCTTACCTGTCATTATATCAACTTCTCTAGCTCTTGAGCAAGAGAGGGCTCTTTTGACGGTCTTACTTAATAATCGGCAAGCTTTCAGCTGGTCTATGGCGGACATTAAGGGGATTAGTCCCCTCATAGTCGAACATCATATACACTTAATGGATGATGCCAAGCCAGCACGAGATCCACAAAGGCGCCTCAACCCCATCATGAAAGAGGCGGTTAAGAATGAAATTGTCAAATGTCTGGATAGCGGTATCATTTACCCTATCTCGGATAGCCAATGGGTTAGCCCAATCCACGTCGTGCCAAAGAAATCGGGCATTACGGTCATTACAAACGAGGTAAATGAGTTGATTCCCACTCGCACCCAAACTGGGTGGCGAGTCTGCATAGACTATAGGAAACTCAATGCCGCTACAAGGAAAGACCACTTTCCTTTACCTTTAATTGACCAAATGCTCGAGCGATTGGCAGGGCACGAATTCTATTGCTTTCTCGATGGCTATTCCGGTTACAATCAAGTCCCCATCGCCAAAGAGGACCAAGACAAGACAACATTTACTTGTCCCTTTGGCACCTTTGCTTATCGTCGCATGCCCTTCGGGTTATGCAACGCGCCCGCTACATTTCAGCGGTGTATGATGGGGATCTTTTCAGACATGGTCGAAAAGTTCTTGGAGATTTTTATGGACGATTTCTCCATCTTTGGCGACTCCTTCGACGAGTGTTTATGCCATCTTGACGCTGTTCTTACCCGCTGCAGGGATAAGAACCTAACATTAAATTGGGAGAAGTGCCATTTCATGGTACGAGAGGGCATTGTTTTAGGACATGTCATCTCGCAAAACGGCATCGAGGTAGACAGGGCTAAAATCGAAGTTATTTCTAACGTACCTCCCCCAAAATGCGTCAAAGATATTAGAGCCTTCCTTGGCCACGCCGGTTTCTACAGACGATTTATCAAGGACTTTAGCAAGATTGCTAGACCCTTGACCCTCTTACTGGCCAAGGACACGACCTTCGCTTTTGACTCCACATGCACTGAAGCATTTGAGTCTTTAAAACATTCACTCATCACTGCACCCATCCTCTCATCTCCCGACTGGACGCACCCTTTTGAAATCATGTGCGACGCATCAGACTTTGCAATTGGCGCTGTTCTTGGACAGCACATTAATAAGATGCCGCACGTGATTTATTATGCTAGCCGAACACTAAATGAGGCCCAACTTAATTACACAACAACAGAGAAAGAATTTTTAGCTGTTGTGTTTGCACTCGAGAAATTTCGGCCTTATTTAATCGGCTCTCCAGTCGTTGTTTATACTGATCATTCGGCTCTTCGCCACCTCTTTGCGAAGAAGGATGCTAAGTCTAGGCTAATACGTTGGATCCTTTTATTGCAAGAATTTGACCTTGTCATTAAGGACAAAAAGGGATGTGAAAACGTAGTAGCTGATCACCTATCACGACTTCCTTCTTCGCCCACGCTCGATCTTCCAATCTCTGACGTTTTTCCCGACGAGCAGCTCTTGACCGTTTCTTGCGAACCATGGTTCGCCGATATTGTAAATTATTTAGCCACCGGCCTGATTCCTAATGATTGGTCGAAACAGGATAAGCTTCGATTTTTGTCCCAAGTAAAGCATTTTTACTAGGATGAACCCTATCTTTTCAAATACTGTTCCGACCAAATCATTCGTCGGTGTGTGCCCGAGAGTGAGGTCAAGAGCGTGCTGTCTTTCTGCCACGATCAAGCATGTGGCGGGCACTTTGGCCCAAAGAAGACAGCCGAAAAAGTTTTGCAGTGTGGTTTCTATTGGCCACGACTCTTCAAGGATGCATTTGAATACTGCAAAACTTGCTCCCGGTGCCAACATTTGGGCCGGATTTCGCGGAGAAACGAAATGCCACTCCAACCCATTTTGGTAGTGGACATTTTTGATGTTTGGGGTATAGATTTTATGGGACCATTTCCTAACTCTTTTGGAAATGTGTATATTCTGTTAGCGGTTGACTACGTTTCTAAGTGGGTCGAGGCTGTGCCCAGCCGAACGAACGATAATAAAGTTGTCGTTCGATTCCTTAAAGAACACATATCTTCTCGATTCGGGCACCCTCGGGCGATTATAAGTGATAATGGTTCTCACTTCTGCAATAGGACTTTCGAGTCCTTAATGCGTAAATACGCTATCACCCACAAATTGTCAATGCCATATCACCCCCAAACATGTGGGCAAGCCGAGGTTTCAAATCGGCAAATAAAGCAAATTTTGGAGAAAACGGTTTCTAAAAACCGTAAGGATTGGTCGCTTAAATTGATAGATGCACTATGGGCTTTCCGTACTGCATATAAGACCGACCTTGGTATGTCTCCATATCGGCTTGTGTATGGGAAGGCCTGCCACCTCCCAGTGGAGATCGAGCACAAAGCTTTCTGGGCTATCAAAGAGCTAAATTTGTCTTTAGGAGATGCAGGCAGCAACATAAAGCTGCAAATGAATGAGTTGGAGGAGCTAAGGGATGAGGCATATAGCAATGCCATAATTGCTAAAAACCGAGCCAAGGTGTTCCACGATAAACACCTTTTACGAAAAACCTTTGAACCTGGTCAACAGGTTCTACTTTATGACACTCGGTTACACTTGCATCCTGGTAAGCTCAGGTCCAGATGGAGAGGACCTTTTGTGGTCCGCACCGTTTATCCGCACGGTGCGGTTGATCTTGAGAACCCTGAGGACGGTACCTTATTTAAGGTAAATGGGCATCGACTAAAACCGTTCTTCACTGCGGATCCTTCGGAGGAGCTCCTGTTCTTGCACGAGCCGATTTACACTGATTGATCTTCCTCCGCTTTCACCCCCAAACTTTGTTTCCCAATGACACTATTTCAAATAAGTTTGGGGTGTGTATATCATTTGTATGTATATTTCCAAAATACCAAAAAAATAAAATAAAATAAAATAAAAAAATAATAATTTTTTTGGATCAAATTGCAAATTTACAGATTAATAGCTGCATTTACAAATAAAACCCTCACCTTAGAGGGTGTTTTTTGTAAATCACCCTTTCCCCCTATATAATGGAACCCGAGCCCTCCTTCCCTCATACCCTAAATATTTCATCTTCAGCAAACCCTAGCCGCCACCTCCTGTCCCCTCCAGAAAAATTTCGCAGAGCTGCCACCAGAGTGCCGCGCAACCGCCGCACGAGCCGCCTCCCGCCGCTGATCCGCCGCCGTCTCGACTCTTCTCCCCCTGAAATTTTCAGGGGAGGTACATATTCTTATTTCCTCTCTGTTATTACATATACTTCACTGTAGAAATTTAAAATGGCCCACAAAATGCAGTACGAGAGAGATTTCTCACCGGTGTTCGCACACGAGATCTATGGTTCATACTTCCCACACGAAATCGCACAAAGGGGATGGAATTTCCTCCTCTATAACCATGGATCTGCATTTGCTGTCCCTAGCTTAGTTACCCAATTTTATGAGTCAATGGAAGAGAATAGCCTAGACAACTTAGGTTATATTAAACTGATTTGGGGAAATAATGAAATTCGCATTGATAGAGATATGATACACAAGGTTACACTAATACCACGTGTACCGGCACACGAACAACCCCTTCGCTTTGAAGATTATATTCCTTTAATGGGTAATGACTGTGCGCGAGAACCGCGCAAGGGGATCCAAGCACGGACCCTCTTCGCAAATGTTTTAACTGTGTGCCGGTGGGCACAAAACAATATTTTTGGAAGTTCTCACAACACAACCTTTTTCACCCCTTCCTTACATGTCGTTCATACTTTAATGACGAAAAACCCAAGATTCGACATGTGCACAGTTTTGCTATACTCCATAGGTTCGGGTAAACGAGGTAGTGTATATCCATGTCCCATGCTCGTGACCCAACTCTGCCGTTATTTCCTCCCGGCCGAGGAATTTGACTCTTATTTGATAGACGGTACCATAGTTCGACCACTTTTAGAGGGCGTCTCGTCGTCTTACTCTAGACTGACGGATATTTGGACACGGACAGAGCCGGGAGAAAACATACCTGCACACACCCCCAGCTCGAGCTCGACTTCGAGCGGGGAAGAGCTAACTCCCCAAGAACATGCGCGATTAATGAGAAGAACAGTGAGGAGATTAGACTCTTTGCGGGATGAGTTTCGGGCAACGGCCCGAGAGCACGACCGTCGGTTGACGGAGATTGAGAGAGGGATACAAACACTGTTGGCTAGGGGGGAGAGATCACGTTCACGCTCACGAGCGCGACGTGGGGCCGGGCAGTGAGGGCACTGCTTTGTTCAAGTTTGGGGGTGTTAGAGGGTGATGTACATAGTTATCTTCGCATTGCATATTGTATATATTTTTTTGTTTTTCCTTTTGCATATTTAATTTCTGCATTGCATCTTTATATAAAAATCATAAAAATTCGAAAAATTTGAAAAATACAAAAAAATTTAGAAAACTGAAAAACCCATAAAAATTGAGAAAATTTCAAAAAAATTATAAAAATTATTGTATTCAATTTTGGTTAGTTGACTTGAGTTGATAAAAAGGTTAACTAGTTAGGAAAAACTAGATCTTAGACTTAGTAAATTTAAAACCCTAAAAATAACCTTGCTTAAAGTTTAACGGTAGAAAGTGTATGTCTTTGTAGGTTATTTAGGAATAAGCAAATTTTGGGTTCACTTCGTGGGTTAAGTCGAAACGAGGGAAGAGTATTAATGCTCTTATTAAAATATAAGTTCGAAAGATAGTTCCTAGCTTGAGTTTAGATTCTGAAAACATGTACCCTACAAAATGCACAATCACGCACCTTGAAACTTGGATTAGTAGAAGAGACCTTGAATTACTCTTGTCTAAAGTCCTTAGCACAATGAAAATGAAAAAAAAAGGGTGAATAAAAAAATGGACACTGGTTTTTGTGATTACTTAGGGCTAGAAAATTAATTAGCGAGGGTGCTTCATCACCTAGTGCCTTAGACCAACTGGTTTGGGAGTCACTGCTAAAAGCCTTGAGTGTTGCAAAACTAGGAAATACGCTTTAAGGGCCTAACGTATCTTGTAATCGGCTGTTGGTACCTCAAGAAGTATTAACGGTCGCATGAAGGATGTGTAAGCGAAAGTTAAGTGCTTTGGACAAGGGACGAGAGTACGATTGCTTGATTTGAATTTCCAAGTGTAGAGGTGACAATTACACACATGTGGGGATATGTGATTAGAGTTTAGATAAGAGAGAGGAATGAAAAATAAAACTTGTATCTTTAATAGAGTTGATAGAAATTCCTAAGTGGAGATGAAACTCTAGAAGAAAAACTTAAGAAATGCTGAATTCTAAGTAATTCTATAGAACATATACAATCTTAAGTTACATAATAAGGAAGTGTGAAGAATATGGGTGGATAATTTACGGGGCGACGATAATAGAATTCCTTATTAGAAAACCTGATTGGAAAACAAAAGTCGAAAAACCAAGTTGATAGGATTTTGTGGGTGTAATCCGCTGAAAACCCTCAGGAGACAACACTCCTCCTACTAGGGACACCTAGAGGTTTAACGGCTTGTTGCACGTGCTCAGTGCAATCGCGTTTCCCTGCGAAAATGTGGCTAGGTTAGAATAAACTAATAAATTTGCTCGAGGACGAGCAAAAGGTAAGTTTGGAGGTATTTGTTCACATCATAATATTGCAATTCATACGCCCCATTTTTGTGCAATTTATAAGTAAACAGGTGCTTTTGACGATCGTTTGTTACATGATACAGGATACAGACTTTTGAAGCAAATACAGTGAAAAAGACAAAGATGATACAGGAAATGGACTTTTGACCAACCAGCACACGGATCCTACTCAAGCCGAGACGAACGTCAAGAGAAACGGTCAAAAAGATCCTTACAAGGTTCACTGAGAACCTGGAGAATACTAGAAAGCCCAACAGAGAAAAGAACAGTGAAAACAGAGAGCCCAAGAGAAGATCAACCAAGCACAGAAAGATGGTGGGCCCAGCCCACCAAATGGCCGCGGATCCGCGGCCAAAGGCATGTATTTGCCGCGAAACAGCGGCCATATGATACCCGTGTCGGCACCGACTTCTTGTGTCGGTGTGTCGTTTCATGTGTTGGGATTTTTAGGGGGTAAATCAGTAAATTCATGTCTACGAGAGTCTGTAACCCTAGCTTCACTAGTTACTTATAAATTGTAATCTAGATCTAAAAAATTGTATGCCTCTTTATATTCAATAAAAGTGAGATTTGTTGGAGAAATCAAGAGCATCATCTTCTTCGCGTAAGTCTTTAATTTTATTTAATTCCTGCATTAGTATAATTGTTCTACTTGTCCTAGTAATCATTTAATTGCTAGTTAGCTAATTTTTAATCTGTCGTGAGGTAACTATTTAAAACATAAAACATAAAAATGATTCTTACTCATAATTCCCTAATGTGCGAGTAAAATTCTCGCTCGTTAGGGTTAGGAACAAGGGAGTGAGTGAGAGACGGATGTCTCTCACCTCTTTCAATGTCAACTTATTTTTAAACGAAACCTTCATGCACACATATACGATCCGCCCCCTACGGCACCCTACCTATAAGGTAACGGTGTTCCGTAGTATAAAAGGCCGGACTTATATGATGTCCATGAAGCTCACATCAATGAATAAGAAAAGACGGACAAGGATCTAGAGGAAGAAACTTTGTTTCTTCCCGATCATCCTAATCCCTTTTCCTATTGATTGTTGTGACTTTCCTAAAAGCTTAAATCACGACATTGAAAGAGGTGAACACATTGATCTCAACACACCTACCTTCGACCTAACCCTAATGAGTTCTTTCTCATCACATAAATTCATCTTAAACTCAATAGATAAAAAAACCAACAACGATTTGAATCAACTCGTTATAACACAAAATCAGAAATTAACCACCCCTGCGGATCGACCCGTATTCACCGGCTAGCTGCGAAGCGACGCCGTTTCTGATTACGGTAAACTACAAATTTTTGGATTAATCAGGAACTGCTATCTGACACTAGGTATAATACCAACTAGCAGGTTCCCGGCGAGTCCTGTCCGGTACACTCATAATCCAATGAGCACATGTATACATTTTAGGTGAACCAACTGACACCAGTGGCTTGTGAGACCGGCCACCGCCCCTCGTCGGGGTCTCGACTGTATACACTAGTCTACTCCGGAGTATCGATGCCCTGTCTCGAAACTCCCACTACTAGGGACCACTTTTAAGGATGTGCTTATGGACTACCCAACTCTCACGTATATGATCGCCATCATACTGCTGGTAGGCAAGCAAGAATTCTAAGGGCTCTATCAACGTGTAATAGTCATCATGTCATCTAAAGCTGTACACGATGATAAATGCAAACCAGATAGCATACTATCATCTCGAGTAAGACTGTCTTACCAGTATAGGTCCTCCACAATCATTGCAATCACGTGTCTGCGATCCAATAATTGACTTTGAGGGCACTATACCCAACAATCTCCCACTTGCACTTAAGGCTAATTATTGCGATGTCGTATACTCACAGCCCGTGTGATACCGAATACCCAACTTCTCTACTAATCAGTTTCACAAAGCTCGTTTGTAAAACTATTGTGTTCGAGAAATAACCTCAGTGAGTGGATCCGTCCTGATGTTTCTTTCTATGTCTCTCTTAATCTCATGTTCGCGGAGAAAACCATCTCCCGAATTGAGCAATACCTGTCTTAGAATATGTCTGGATATTTGATGGGACCTAGTTCATAAATGAACTCCAAATCCAAACTTCTTAGACTGTATTGTCAACTGAACCTAATCAGTATCCTGCGCCATGCCTCCCACAGTATCCGCGTGGACCACCGGTCGAAACTACTGCCCCTCGTCAGAGGGAAAACTATAACTCTGACAATCACTCTGTCATCCATGTCACCTTGGAAGCCTGGAATGATAACCATCCCCCGAATGAGGCTGCCGTCATCAAATCTGTAGAACATCCACTTATGTTCTAAAACTGCTTCCGAATGTTTCTCCAAGATTGGATTAATATAATCTTATTGCACCTAGTGCAAAAACAACATCTGGCGTGGTACTTGACATCTCATGATTGACTCAATTGCCTAAGCAAGTGATATGCCAATCATGCACATCCCTTTTCCCTTTAGTCTGTAAGACACCTTTAGAGAGGGTGACTTCATCACCTGCAGGTACACCACCATGCCAGGAGTCATCTATTCTAAATACCTTTAGAATACTGTCAAAGTACCCAGATTGGGAAACTACCCAAATCTAGATCTAAAACCATAGATCTAGTAACCAGAATGTCTGATATTATATCCATATCCTGTGTGGAGAAACAACTGTGTTACAACCACAATATAACCGATCGTAGTATAGGAATTTTACTTCCTATTCTGTGTGTGTCATCCAAATACCAGGACATCACACCCTACTACCTTCTTAACAGATCCATCCCCTATTCTGATGAAGTCAAAGCCATGACTGTCACATCAAAATTAGATGATCTCTCTCCGCTATATCTGCTCGAGTCTATAAATAAACATAAGCTACTTGCTCACTATGCTTCCGCTGCTCCCACTGTCTATGACAACCCTCTGCCAGAGTCATATACCCGTGCACTTCTAAAGCTAGTTTAGAACGACGCTATACTCATCCTCCTGCCAGGTCTCATAGCCTGGAACAACAGTAGTGTCAAGTATGGGTAAACAAGAACCTCCCTGTCACCGTCCTTGAGGCTACCGGAGTACCTCTCGGGTGTCTAAGGTTACCCACCATATCTGCGGAGTGGCTATGGAATGTCAAACCTGATTGAATCTTTAGGTTCTTACTAAATTTTTAGTATCGTTTGCGGTTCTGGAATCTCTTCCAGTTCTACCATACTCCCACTACTGTTTTCTGAAAAAATCCATTTTACTAAAAATGTGGCGAGTCAAGAACAATATCACCATTGATCTTCCAGATGGTAGAAAGTCAACCCTCGTCATAGCCTAGGTCAACCCACAAACTGCTATTACAGAAACGTGCCTTGAGTTATCCAGAGTCTGGTTTTAAGCATAAGCCGGACAACTCTCCGTACCTTAACATCGTTAAGATATGAACCATTCTATATCCAATATAGAAACTTTGGCACTGATTTAATTGGAACCAGATTCAAATAATGCAGCTGTCTCCAGTGCATGTCAACTAAATGGAGAGAGGCTAATCAGCATTACTCAACTTAGGAGTTCATCCAATTATGAGTAACCTGAAAGAGAAACAAGTTCCTCAAAATCATTACTATCACCTGAATACCAAACACAAGTATCTACATCTTCGATCTCCTTGAAGAATCCCGATACTTGCGACACCTAGTTCTCTACTTTATTCTTGTACCTATAACTTCTCAAAACTTAGACCTTGTATTTCTACGAAACACTTGTCTAAAAACTAGAGAAGTCGGAAGTAAACAGAATATAGTACGAGGACCAACCCCTTTGTCCTAATGAACACTGGACAACATACAATACTCTGTATGAGTCCCCTGAGTTGAACAACTCAAACCCTGTGCATACTAGGTTGAAAACTGTACATATGGTTAAGAACCACTCCGCTGTTCAATGCTCCTTACCCAATTGTCAACTGATATAGGTAAATGTCACAGACATAATTTTAAAAGATATATCTCACTTTATGAAAATAAACGTGCAGATATATCAATTTGAAATTGGAGCATAACAACGGATATTCAAAACCAAATACTTGCCGTCAGGCAAAAACCCAGGCGATTTCCTCAAATATCACCAATTACAACGAATTCTGATATAATGAGGATAATCACCTAATTCCCAATAACTTACTCCCACTCATCATCTATAAAACCATACGGATGTGAGAATCATACCTGGTAAATACATACCCTGGAGTAAGTATCTAATTGGGAAAACAGTTTTCCTTTAACAACGCATAGTGAAACTGAAACATGAAAATGTTTCGAAGGGATATCCGGGTATTCGTAGTAATGCCTCTTCCATAATTCAATTCATGACTGTAACCGTATATTTCTTTGCCATCTCTCTAAATCCCTTTATTTGTCTTTAGTCGTTACCTTCTGTACACCATCGTTAGGCTAAATAGTTTTCTTCCTTCCCTACCATTCGGCACTAGCCTATGGTTTAGAAGAAGACTATCCAGTAAGCATAATAGGTGTACTCTCCTGATCGTAGGAGTACTCGCAACCTGAGAGAAGGTGATGCTAAAAGACAACTGAATAAAACCTTATTCTATTTCTCCTGAACTGGAGAAAAAGCAAAGGTGAAGTAGGAGTGGCGATGAACTACGCGGTTTGGTCATGAATGATAGCAGTCGCAATTTACTTTACCCTATTTCTAATCCATTCATATGTCTTTACTTATTAACTTCTGTAACCCTACTTAGGCTAATTGGTTTTCTTCATTCCCTACCTTTCGGCGCCTGCCTATGGTTTGGAAGAAGACTATCCAATAAGCGTAATAGGTGTATCGTCTCCTAAACCAATGAGTACTCTCAACCTGAGAGAAGGTGATGATAAAAGACAACTGAATAAACCAATTCAATTTCTCCTGAACTTGAATCCATCCCCGAAAAAGTCCCTCCGAGTTCGTATATAACCATACGATGGATTTATCCAATGGAAGTGGATGTTCGTAGTGATACGAGCTGTTCTGGAGAAATGCAAAGGGTAAAAGAAGGAGCAGCAATGATGTATGCAACTCAGACAATCCAAAAGCCAGTATTTTAAGAAGGTTCGGTCAACTTGGTCACTGAGTCATAGTCTAGGGTTGGTCAATGGTCGCTGCCAAAGAGAGAGAAAATAAACACTCTGCGTGCACTCTAACCTAGATCAGAATGGTTATCACTTTATCTAATCAGGAAACCTCCCACTGTACCGTCAAATTCTTTTCCAAATCTAAAAGAAGAATTAGTCGGGATCACCCGAAGAGTAAACCAACTCATTAGTGGGAATCGGGATCCAACTATCATCGCATGATAAGTGAAGGAATCCACTCACGTTATCACACTCCAGAAGGTATGCGCATGCCTGGCAAGTTTCAGTTTCTTTAGAAACTCCCGATGTGGATTTTTACCCCATACTCTTATGACCTTGACGAAGGCCAACAAATCATATGTCACATGTCAAGTTCTACCTGTCATTATCCAAGTTAATTTAAACCCACCCGTACATACCCTTGACGAAGGCCAACAAGGTAATACGACTGTCCCAAACCAACGCATCTATCTATGCAACAGAAAAGTAACAAGCAGCTACCATCCACTATGCCTTGACGAAGGCCAACAAACATAGCATGAATACTACGTGCTACCCGTCTGAAACGACGGAGGGCTACGGCTGGTTTTTGGCGAAAAACCTTTAACGTAATGAACTTGATCTCATTGAAAGAACCTGATAGCATTTTACAAATATATAGTGGCGAAAACCTTTGCTAAAGAGGTCACTCCCGGTGAACGGATCTCGGCTCTTTCCTCGTGGAATGAGGTGCAGGATATTCCAACTGAATACCGCGATGCAAAGAAACAAGTAATCGACTATAGTGAAGTTATTACCCTGACGCAAACATCTGCCTAAGGGGTCACTCCCGGTGAAGGGATCTCGGCCCTTGCCTCGTCGAATGAGGTGCAGGATATTCCAACTGAATACCACTGTGCAAAACAAAAGAAAACGTCCTTGTAATAACACTTTTTGAAAACTGTTCCAACAACATCAAACATGTTTGTTTTCCTTTGCATTGATTAGAATCAATGCAGTCCCATCAATTAATCACGCAAGAAAAGAACGAAAATAAAAATGTATGTATATGCCATCCGTATTCGCCACTGGGTCCTGTCATCACCCGTTAGGTTACTTAACTAACGACAGAGCGGGGACTGAATTAGCGCGGGTGTAAAACATATACAAAATCTACTAGTATATATATCAATATACAATAATCGCTCCAGGCGTGATAAATGCAACATTATAGAAAAGTAATAAGCAACACTGAACAATACAGATAATCTGGGAGTCCCGGGTTTCACAGAGCCGCTACTGAAACCCGACGTTCCCCTGGTCGTGTGGATAGCCTGTGCAATGAAACCTAGACCCCTACGGGTGCGGCAAGTTACCCGCCAAACCTAAAGCGAGGCAGCCCCCTACAGCAAAGTGAATGGACCATCCGGCACTTCACGGAATCCGGTAACTTGAGCACCCCACCTTGGGTCAACCTGTACCCCCTACGAGTGCGGCGAATAGCCTGCCAATTCTAGAGTGAGTCTCCTTGCCTCTCAAAGCCATGAGATGCGGGCCCGTTGCCCTGCAGAACCCAGCTATCCGTGCACTCCGTCGCGGGGTAACCCTAGTACAAAAATGAAAATATGTACAACGGGTACATCGACCTCAACCCGGTCGTGCCTCAAAAGACTAATATACAAACAGGCAGTGACGGCAAACCACATGCTGGATGCTCGCCCCGCAATATAAAATGTACAAATAAATCCAAACTGCACTACCATTGCACGCAAGCTATCCACCACGACAAATCCGCAACATCACAGCACAACACAGAACATCAACGCGAATGTCACGTTCGCAAACCCCTCTAAAAGGACTATAGTAATTAGACAAGATTTACCGCTCGAATGACATTCACAGTCGCAGATATAATGTAAGCACTGCGAACTAACACATTTAAAATTCCAATCGACAAAACTTCCCGAAGTGGGCCCCAAGTACAAATCCAGTACTCAAACAAATTTGGGCCCAAACAAAATATTCCAGAAACCACAATTCCACATGAAAAACACCCAGAAGAAAAATGGTGCACTGAAGCCCCAAAATGGCGGCGGAACCGCGGAAAACCCGTGGGTTCTGCAGAGGTTCCGCGGCGATTCTGTGGGATCAGTTTACCAAATTTCTTCTGCAATCTTAGAAAAGCCTGCTCGATTTTCTGACATACTCAAAATAATTTTTAGACGACAAAAAAATTTCGACAGAAACGTTAAATTTGGAATTGCAGTTTTGGAAATTTCATTCGATCGATATTTTAAATAATCAGTGAGGGACTCTAAAGACTCGTCAATAACCTGGCAGTGGGTTTAACCACAAGCCGTCAGTGGTACTAGTTGTACGTAACGGCTGCCCATGTATTGACAGAAAGGGAAGCCGATGAGCGAACTCATCCTGGAACCCTACTGAGCCTATCTGTGACAATATCCGTACAGTCCGGTCCATTCGTCTATGAGCGTCGCATATCGGGCCTAGGGGGCTGGTAACGTCAGACCCCCAATAGCTGTATAAGTCGTGTCAGAGTATAGCCTAGAACACCCTGAGATACTACTGGAGTACCTACCAGTAAATCTCCTGTCTCGGCCGAGGGCTTTGTGTAATGGCTTTCCTAGACACAGCATGATCTCACCCCCAATACCGGGAGAGACGAATCCCTTGCCGATCCGCTCACTTGCCTCCATTTGGCTCGGGACTGTACCCAACTAAAACCTGTTTGCACGACTGCTTTGAGCCGTGGTAAGGTAATAATCAAAGCACAGTGGGAACTCACACGAGACAAATGACGACTTCAGGTCGATGAACTAACCTGTACACATATCACCTGGGAACTGCTATCTGATGCTAGGTATAATACTAACTAGCAGGTTCCCGGCGAGTCCTGTCCGGTGCACTCATAACCCAATGAGCACCTGTATACATCTTAGGTGAACCAACTGACACCAGTGGCTTGTGAGACCGGCCACCGCCCTTCGTCGGGGTCTCGACTGTATACACTAGTCTACTCCGGAGTATCGATGCCTCGTCTTGAAACTCCCACGATTAGGGACCACTTTTAAAGATATGCTTATGGACTACCCAACTCTCACGTATATGATCGCCATCATACTGCTGGTAGTCAAGCAAGAATCCTAAGGGCTCTATCAACGTGTAATAGTGATCATGTCACCTAAAGCTGTACACGATGATAAAGGCAAACCAAATAGCATACTATCATCTCGAATAAGACTGTCCTACCAGTATAGGTCCTTCTCAATCATTGCAATCACGTGTCTGCGATCCAATAATTGACTTTGAGGGCACTATATCCAACAGTATGCTCTCCAGCATGTAGGAGGGGATTTGGGTCAGCAGTTGCACTCTCTCTCCGTACTTTACCAACTCCGGTTTGCACGTTTGATAGTCGTCGTTTACTTGACTAACGACCAGCTGAGAGTATCCGTATATGAGGAGTTTTTCGATTCCCATGTCGACGGCGATCTCTAGACTGGCTATCAAAGCTTCATATTCGGCTTCATTGTTTGTCCTCGGCTCTGTTAAGGAAAAGGCAAAGCTCATTATCCCTCCTTGTGGAGTCATGAAGATAAGGCATACCCCAGATTTTATTATAGAGGTGTTGTATTGTCGCTTCTTCATGGAAGATGCCCCATCGAAGTAAAGTTCCCATCGGGTGTCACTTTCTCCTTTCTCCCTGTCGATCGTGTCAAACGCGTGCTCGTCTGGCAATTCGCAATTTAGGGGTGAATCGGCAGGTATCGGATGCTCAGCAAGGAAGTCGGCAATGGCATGGCCCTTCACTGCCTTGAGAGGTCGGTATGTTATCAAGAACTCCATCAAGAGGAGGGCCCATTTAGCGAGCCGTCCTGTTAGCATGGCTCTTGACATCAAATATTTGAGAGGATCCACTTTTGATATTAGGTGGACCTCATACGCCAAAGCATAATACCGGAGCTTCGTCATCACGAAGATCAACGCCAGACAGTGTTTTTCAATAGGGGAGTAGTTGTTTTCTGCTCCCAGGAGAACTCGATTCAAATAGTAGAGGGCTCTCTCATTTCCTTGGTCGTTCTCCTGTGCCCATAACGCGCCTAAAGAACCTTCAAGGGCTATTGTGTACAGGATGAGAGGCTTTCCCTTTGAACAGAGCGGTCAGTACTGGCGGATTCTGCAGGTATTGCTTGATTTCGTCTAGTGCGCTTTGACATTTGCGATCCCAGACGAAAGGAGTCCCCTTCTTCATTAGATGACTGTAGGGGCGGTATTTGCTGGAGAGATTAGCTATGAACCGCCGGATATATGCGAGCTTTCCTTAGAAGGACCGCAGTTGCTTTAGAGTTCTTGGCGAAGGCATTTCCATAATCGCCTTGATCTTTGACGGGTCTATTTCGATGCCCCGGTGTCGTATGTTGAATCCTAGGAATTTGCCCGAGGAAACTCCGAACGCGTATTTCAAAGGGTTCATCTTCAGATTGTATTTCCGAAAATGTTGGAACACTATCTTCAAATGCTCCCAATGTTCTTCGTGCGATTTGTTTTTAACCACGAGGTCGTCGATATAGCATTCGACAATCTCGTGTATGAGGTCATCAAAGATCTTTGTCATGGCCTTCTGATAGGTGGCACCGGCGTTCTTCAGACCGAAAGGCATCACTTTGTAGCAGAATATGCCCAAAGGGGTCCGGAAAACGGTATGCTTCTGGTCTTCGGGATGCATCTTTATTTGATTGTACCCTAATAAGCCGTCCATTAAGGAGAAGACTTCGTGAGTGGACGTGTTATCTATCATCAGTTCGGTAACCGGTACAGGAAAATCATCCTTTGGGCAAGCTTTGTTGAGGTCTCGAAAGTCCACGCAGATGCGCACTGTCCCATTTTTCTCATCACTAGGACGATGTTGGCAATCCAGTCAGGGTACTGAACCTCTTGGATGAAGCTAGAGTCGATTAGCTTCTTGACCTCGGTGTTGATACTCATTTCAAGTTCGAGCCGCATTCTTCTCAGCGCTTGTTTGATCGGCTTGACATTCGGAGATATCGCCAATATGTGCACGGCGATTTCTGGATTTAGTCCCGGCATCTCGGAGTAGTTTCATGCGAAGCAGTCTTTATACTGCATGAGCACGTCTTTGAGCGTAGCCACCTTTTCTTCAAACAACTGCTCACTGACGAACGTTGGCCGTGGGTCGTTGGCCGTCCCTAAGTAGATTTTCCTGAGGTTATCTGTAGTAGTATGTATTCCATCTTCCAGTTCTTTTAGCGCCGGTGGAAATTCTGAGATCAACTCATCTTCATCGTTTTCGAAGCACCAAGACAGGTCATCTATGTTCTCATGCACTCCTTCTTCTGACATCGTTACCGCGTGGTAGGTGCGAGATCGCTTCCAAGACCGATATTGATCTGGTTCTACTCTCGCCATATACGTTGCTTTTGGTATATGCTTTTGCGGTGGGGCTACCCTCCAACTGTTAGATAGAGCGAACCTGCCTTGCTGATATTGGTTTTCAACCCGGTCTTTGAATGTGAAGCAGACTTCGAGAGGATGTCTTATCGCTCGGTGATAGGAGCAATAGTCTGGGTGATGAACCTCACTTGCTTGTTCGGGGTGCTTGGACTCCGGGAGAGTAATCATCTGATATTTCATGACAAGATCGAATATCTTCCTTGTCTTGTCTTGGGGAATAGAATATGCTCGACCCATCTTCTTTATAAGAGACGAATCCCGGCTGCTCAATTCTCGATCGCGTAGCTTCTTGGACCCACTTTGCCACCGTCGAACGTTTTTTCCGTTCTTTAGCTTATTTCTACCTCTGCATCGGGTCTTTTGTGTGACGGGCTGGTGACGAAGAGCATCGTCATTCTCCGCAGCCGGTTAAAGGAGGCGCTGCGTCCTGGCTTTCTCGTAAATGGCCATTTCGCGGCTATGGTCATCCCGGACCTTTTGACCCACTTCCCTTATTATCTTGTCCATCTCTTTTTCGAACGACGGACTTGGCACTTTCATAGCGGGACCTTGTTTTGGTTCGGAGGTAGCGTCTTCTAACAGAGCATCTCCTTCTTCATCAAAGTTATGTATAACGTAGCAGCCATGGAATCGCCCCCATTTCTTAGATTGGACATATCCAAGCCTGATCGTTTCCATTCTCTCGTTGGGCAATTTTCGCTGAGTTCTAGGGACGTTCCAGATCCCTGTTGTAGAACTGAGCGTGTCGAGCAGTTTGTTTGAAGGGTACGCCTTGGCGCCTCAACAGTCTTTTTAATCTTTCCGTGTAGTATCTGGGCAGACAGATGGGCTGGAGCCTATCAAGCGTAGAATCGGCACCATGCCAAATTTCTTTCTCCACTTTATTTTCCATAGATCGATAAAAGAGAATCGCCTTTTCATCTTTCCACCTGGGAGGGACGTAGAACGTATGCAGTTCTTGCACACCATAGGTACCAAGTGCGTCAAGCTCTTTGTAGTGCTGCCGCGGAACTACAGCGATTTGCAAGCTTTGATATTCTCCAGTGATAGCTCGTCTTGATGGCCAAAAAGAAAATACTGCATTGACCACATCTTCAGAGTCGCTGCCGAAGACCAACATAGGGGTAGACGGTCCATGCTTGTTGCATTGAGGCGGTCTCGAATAGACTATCTCTTCTTCCTCCTCGGTATTGCTCCTGAAGACCAGAATAGTGGTGATAGCTTTTTGCTTATCCTTAGGTTTATGGCATCTTTCCGTATCTTCGAAGTCTAGTAAGAAGTACTTTGCGTCTTCGTATTTTCGGACTTCGTTTACGGAAAATGGGTTCAGTTCCCCTGTCACGGTATACTCAAGACCATCTTTGAAATACTTCATACACTGATGTTGTGTAGAAGGGATGATGTTGTACTCGTGTAACCAAGGCCTGCTGAGCAAAGCGTTGTAACAAGTCTTGGCGTCAATGACGTGAAATTTGATGTCAGTGACGAGCAACCCAAAGCGTAACGTCAGAATTACAGACCCGAGCGTCCGTGATGACTGGGAGTCGAATCCGGAGATGGTGATTTTATCCCGAGCAAGGTGCTGGACGCTCATGCAGATTTCTTTTAGTACCCTCACATTTAGGAGATTGACAGAGGACCCGTTGTCAACTAGTATCTTCCCTATCTTGATGTCATGGCAGTATCCGGTGACATACAGGGGACGGTTGTGCTCGCACGTTCCGAGGAGGAGATCTTCATCGCTGAAAAGATAACAGCCGTGTGCACTTCTTCCAGCTCGTCCTTCATCTTTTCTTCGGCAAGGAAAGCTTGGAACTGCTCGGGCTCTTGTAGTGCCTTGATCGAAGAATCTCTCGCCTCTTTAGATAGCAGAAGGGCATCGAGAATGCTCAGTTGCGAGGGTATCTTCCTCAGGTGTGCCAAAACGTTATAATCCACCTTATTTTTCTTAGGCGGGTCCTTGGCTGCCATCTCTTCAACGACTCGGTCATTGAGGGCGATATCTTTAGGGATTTTTTCTTTCCCCTTATCTTTTTTGTTCGATCCCTTGTTTGCGGATCTGAGATTCTTTTCGGGTAACATGCGATTACGCAGCTGAATGTTCTCGCAGGTCTTCATCTCTTCTGTTTCGGAGATGGATTCTTTGAAGAGAGGGCCGAGGGCTATTTCTTCATCAGAATCGCTCCCGAAGGTGAGAACTTGCGATCCCTCGGAATCAACCATGTGACAGTTCCCGACAGTTTTTTGTGCTCATCTGTCGTGCTCTTCTGCTCTCGACGCGTTTTGCGTTTCATTCGCTTGAAATGGTGCCGATGAGCAACGTATCCCTGCCACCAATTCTTGAAGGCCAAGCATTTCTCGGTAGGGTGTGTGATCCTCCGACGGCATAAGCAGTAGTTTGGATGTGCATCTAGTCCGTCGGGTAACGTATTTTCTGAAGTGTCTTCTTTGGAATGTGGGAACTTCATTCCCATTGACAGGGTTTTAGCGGATTGCTTCCTTGTCTTAAACCTGCTTTTGCTGGCAACAGAAGTGCTTCCATCCGGTTGGGGTACTTCAACCCTTTTGTCCAGCCGCCGGCGTTTGGCTTTTTCAAATATGGCCATTTGGCGCTCTCGATCAGCTTTGCTTTTCTGAACCGCCTCATTCAGGAATACGTCAATCATCTCGTCTGACGGTTCTAGGAGTCCCAGTTCGAGATCTGCCCCCAGTTTCTCTGCATCAGGAGCTTCTTTGCCATTTATCGAGTGAGAGATCTTGTGGCAGCTCACCACATAGTCTTCAGGCCCTTCTGAAGAATCATCTCCTTCATTAGCGTCATCGTCTTCATTCTCAAGAACATGCTTAAAGAATTCGTCCAACGTGATTGGGGTCCGTGCCTTCTGGTTATATTCTTCCAGTGCATTGATATATTTCCGCAGACCTGTACGGCTATCGTCGGTTTGGACGGGCTTCTTGGCCTTCTTCTTTTTTTTTAAAGACTTTGGAGGCTTGACTTGAATGTTTTGTTCACCATAACCAACTCTCGGCGTTGGGCGCGGCTTCAGCATCCCCTCAATAATCTTGGGTTCCAAATGGCTCATCCGCCTAATCGCCGGGCATGTTTAGAGATCTTTTAGCATTCTTTTCGTTTTAGCTGAAAGAGAAACCTCCCATGGAACTTCTTCTATAAATGAGAATGATGCCCTTGGTGTGTGCATCTTTTTTGGAACGTGTGGTTGTGGTGAGTTTACCCTCCAGTTTTCAGATAACACGAATTTGCCTTACTGGTACTGGTTCTCAATCCAGTTTTTGAAAACAAAGCAATCCTCGATTGGGTGGCCCATTATTCGATGGTAGGGGCAGTAGTTGGGACTGTTGACATCACCGGGCTGCAGCGGGCGTTTCGGATCCAGTACGATGATGAGCCTCTTGTGCACCGCCAACTCGAACAGTCTTCTCGTCTTATCCCAAGGAAACGAATAAGGGCGTTATAGCCTCTCGTTGAAGAGTCGATGTCTATCACTTTGGCGATCAACTGGTTTCGGACCACTAGGCTGCTGTTGAGCATTGGCGATGAAGGTCACTTTCCCCTTCCCCTTCTCGTTTCGAGGCTCCATTTTCGAGGAAGACGGTCTATGGCCCATCTGATCCATTTGGGCCAGTTTGTCAATCAAGGCCTTGAAGGTAATCGGCTTGAAAAACATCATAAACTGGGATATGGTCATCTGCAGATCAAGGGTACCCACGAACATGCGTCCATGTATCGGAGGTTTGGACAGATGCGGCCGTTATAGCAGACTTTGTCAGATTCCCCCTCATTTGAGGGTTTTTGATTGTGGGGACGCTCTTCCCTACAGGCGCAAGCCCCTGCAATTAATTACGCAACCGCATCACGGTAACCACGTTCTCCTTCTCCAGATGGTCACTTCGTGTCGTGTGTGTTTATTTTATTTTTGGTTGCCCGTGGATTGTATACAGAGACTAATTTATGATGTCGCCCGTAGGGCGTGGATTAGTCCAAATCCGTATTATCTTAGATTTGGGTATGAGTTGGGTTTAAGGATCTTTAATCTCATTTGAGACTATGATCAACTTAAACGTTTGTTGAGGATATGTTAGTCTAATTTTTGTAGACTAAGATCTACTCAACAGGATCATTTAAATCCAACAAAAGAGCATTTGGGCTCTATTGTTTTAGTTTAGGGACATTGCGGTCCATTGGGTTTAAGGACATCATTGTCTGTGACAGTTTAAAGACATCAAAGTCTATAAAGTTTAAAGACATCATAGTCTATGAGTTTAAGGACCTCACAGTCCATAAAGTTTAAGAACATCATAGTCCATGAGTTTAAGGACCCCACAGTCCGTAGAGTTTAAGGACATCATAGTCCAGTTTAAAGACGTCATAGTCCAGTTTAAAGTTTAAGGACATCATAGTCCATGAGTTTAAGGACCCCACAGTCCGTAGAGTTTAAGGGCATTATAGTCCAGTTTAAAGACGTCATAGTCTGTGTGGTTTTGGTTCAACCGTTTGGGGATGCACCAAAAGTTATTGGTTATTGGGACCCTCCATCTCTCTGAAGACATTGAAGAATTACAATGACATATATCAGAGGTATGAAGAGATGTACCCTTGAACCAATGTTGGTTGGGAGATCTGTAGTCAAGTTTGGGACTAAGATCAGTTAAAAAGATTTATGAGTATATGGGCTCAATTAATCTAAATTAGAGATCTGTGGCCAACGTGGGCTCGGCCCACTCAATTAAAATGTTGAACATTTAGTTAGGATCAGTCCTTTTTCATTTAACAATGCTGAGCATTGGTTTAGATTCTGACAACCTTTTTGTCTTTTATTGAGTGTTGAGCCCTCATTATGGCTCTGGGGCTTTATTTAAAGGACAGTTTATGTTCCCTCAACGCCCATGTGAGGAGCACATGGCGCGCTTGGCGTTGAGCGCCAGACTTAGAGCGCTAAGGCGCTTCCTGTGAGATAGCGCACACGTGAGGAGCACGTGACGCGCTTGGCGCTGAGCGCCAGTCAATAAGTGCAGCGTGCTTCTTGTGAAATAGCGCACACGTGAGGAGCACGTGGCGCGCTTGGCGCAGAGCGCCAGCCAATGAGTGCAGAGCGCTCTTGATCAATTTTGTGCTCTGAGAATTAAGTTCTCGTTTATAAGAGATTTTGTCTCGTGGCTCTAAAAACAAGGTTCTTATCTTTATAGGAGATGTTACAATCTCTTATATTTTTTGTGAAAGACTTTGACTTTATGGATATGTGATCTAAAGAGAACTAAGTTCTTCTCCCTCCCTTTTTATGATGAGATGCTCCAACCTCTTCTACTTTTATGAAAGACTTCTGTCTTTGTAGATCTATGATCTAGAAAAAGAACTAAGTTCTTCTTTTCTGATGAGATGGCGCTAATCTCTTTGTTTTATTTACCTTGATGAAATTCTTCTTCTGAGAGCTCGCAGTTCTCTTTGAAATTTCTCAAAGTTTGTGAGGGGGTTCCTCCATGTTTAGAAAGAGAGATCATTGGTCGTTGGGACCCACCACCTCTCCGACGACGCTGAGGGAATACAGTGCCATATATCGAACGTGTGGAGGGATGTACCCTTTGAACCATGTCCCACTTATCAGGAGGAAGAATATATTGAAGCTTAAACTCCTAACTGCTGAAAAAGGCCTCTTTGCGTTCGCGTACGTGCGTCGCACGTTTTTTGGCGCACGTGCGTCGCACGTGGCTCTTGCACATCATGGGGGCAGCTAAGGCCCTAACATGGAGAACTAAGCTCCTTTGAGAATTGAATTCTCGCATGTGCGTTGCACGTGGTGCGCACGTGCGTTACACATATGCACATTATGAGGGGCAGGTAAGGCCCTAATTTGGAGAACTAAGCTTCTTTGAGAATTGAATTCTCCCACGTGCGTTGCACGTGTTTGGCTCACATGCGTTGCACGTGGCGCGCATGTGGCGGGTGCACGTGCATTGCACGTGGAGCACATGGCGCTTGCGCATATGCGTATTATGGGGGCAGCTATGGCCCTAATTTGGAGCACTAAACTCCTATGGAGAACTAAGCTCCCTTGAGAATTGAATTCTCGCATGTGGGTTGCACGTGTTTGGCTCATGTGCGTTGCATGTGGCGTGCATGTGACGGGCGCACTTGCATTGCATGTGGCGCACATGGCGCTTGCGCATATGCGCATTATGGAGGGGCAGCTATGGCCCTAACTTGGAGCAAGCTCCTATGGAGAACTAATCTCCTTTGAGAATTGAATTCTCATCTTTTTCTAAGAGGTATCCCCTCTTATTTATATGGGAGTGGTAGAGAAGGGATCTCTCTTTTTCCCGATATGGGACTAAAAATGCATCCCCGTGTAATAGAGCATTACTTTAGATTACACATGCGTAGCACATTTGCTCATAACTTTTGATCCCGGATGAATTATGAGGCTCATAATGTATCAAATCGAAGGATTTTTCGGGACGCTTTCGATATCATTAGAATTTAGATATTTCTCATTCAGGAGTTTGTCAAAATACAGCCCAGAAAATACTGGTTTGCATTTTCTTCCTTAGATTACACGTGCGTAGCACATTTGCTCATAATTTTTGATCCCGGATGAATTATGAGGCCCATAATATATCAAATCGAAGGATTTTTTGAGACACTTTCGATACCATCAGAATTTAGCAGTTTCTTATTCAGGAGTTTGTTAAAATACAGCCCGGAAAATACTGGTTTGCATTTTCTTAAGCGTATCGCTGCCATTTGATACCTTGGCCTCTTTTGCGCAGAAATTTTTTGGTGGGAACACCACCTACCAAAGCAAATCAACCAAAAGCAAGATGTGTACCAACGATACCGCCACTGATCCATACAGTCAAACCTGTATCAACTGTGGCATAACGGGGTGAGTTGCCAACTCGTGAGTAGAAAACATCAGCAGGTAAAAATCGAATAAAACAATGATTTCCTAGGTCAACTATATCATAAAGGTAATACTATGATATTTAGAGTGACCGTGTCTGCATAAATAATAACAATATAATCAATGCCTCTATGCATTTGGATATCATCTAATAATCAATGCATGTATGCATAGGGATATCATCTAAGTGTCCATCAATGACACAACAATATCATGGAAGCTGAGTGTCCAACATCGACACTCGAAACATCATGAAAGCATATGCATGTAAATATGAGGATATCAACTATCGTGTGTCCATCAACGACACATCAAAATCATGGAACCTTAGTGTCCAACATCGACACTCTAAACATCATGAAACTCATGTCTAATATCGACACATAAATCCTCAACTCTCGGGCTCCGGCAGTCCGGATCGGCCCACGGGCTCCGTCAATTCAGATTGGCCCATATCATCTCATGACTCCGGTCGGTATTCTCCGGATAACAGCCGAGTCCAAATATTATCACTGGTAGGTAGTGCTCCCCTGCCAGGCTCACCGCCTAACTATACGGGTCTTCTTGCCCCAGGGTACCTCACCGGGTCCACCATGTACCCACAGACGGTGCCTACCGGTGCTCGAATCGGGTTTCACATACCAATCTCAGAACCGAGAAAACTCATGGTGGACGTCTCGAAATATCATATCAAGAGAAACCGGGTTTTTAAAACAATACATAATTTCTTTTGAAATATAACCACGGTTCTCAAATCCAGAATCTCATGAAAACAACATCTCAATGCATATAATCATAAAGCATGATGTATGCAAATATAGAATAGAAATGTGAGCATATCAAGTATATCATTCAAAAGAGTCATGTGACAGTACTGAACAATTAAGAGTAATAGCATGATGTGGCAATTCTACTGTGTAAGTGATATAGAAATTACCGATGATGAAAGTGTGTGAGCCGGCAATCTGTGTAAGTGTAAAATACGCATCATCGATAATTGTGTAGGTGTACTAGCACAGGTATATGTAATGCAATGAGAATATCATGAACATAACATAAAGTACATCATAAGCGAAATGCTATAAAGTATACGTATCTAATCAAACCTCTACGTAAAGGCTAAACTGAGCAGTGTAGACAGGGATTAAATATCTAAAACATATCCGAGTCGGCGAATCGGTCAATCGGCATCTAGCCTCACAACATCACGTACGGTATAATCCATCGTACAGTATCCTCTAGTCAAGGGTATGGATCAATCATCTGGTAAAACATCATGCAGCGACAATAGACAGAATAAGGATTCTATCGACCTATACAACAATGAGGGTACGGATCTAAAGTCTCGTACGACATATCACTGATTATTCACATCATTATATATATATATATACCAGGTCACATCCGTATCAATCTCATATCATGGGACCTAACGATGGTATCAATATTCTCATATCGTCTTGCATCCGTAACGACATATTAAGCCAACTCATTATATTCATCATATCAATATCTCACATCAATGTCATCGTACATATACAATCTATCTTATTACTCTCATGTCGTATTTATCGACCTCATAACATGCCACTATAATCTCGTATTCATTCTCTTGCAACTACATATATATATCGGGATTCACATTCATATTTCATGACTTCATATATCAATTCGAGACATCATTTCTATCATATCATTTCACACTAAAACCATTAACTATAACCCTAAGTTGTGGCATATCTTGTCTCCGAACTATAAATCACATATCATTATTTGCGCTGGTGTTATACGCCATCCACCCGACTTCCCCCGTAGATATAAATCTACTCACCTGCGGAATTTCTTGTTCAGCCATAGTCGATGTGCTTCGCCGTTTCGGAATCTACGCGAAGGTACCTACAATAAATACACAATCGCAATGCTATAAAAATTAAGTCTGGAAAACCGATACGGCATACGGTGCGCTGATAGGTTAGAACCTATAGCCTACGCATGCAAAAACAACCAAACAACCCTCTTCGTTGACGTACAAACTGTTGGAGATAGTGCCCTCAAAGTCAATTATTGGATCGCAGGTACGTGATTGTAATAATTGAGGCAGGACCTATACTGATATGACAGTCTTGCTCGAGATGATAGTATGCTATCTGGTTTGTCTTTATCATCGTATACATGCTTTAGTTCACTATTGCATGATGATAGAGCCCATAGGATTCTGCTTGACAGCCAGCAGTGTGATGGTGATCATATACGTGGGAGCTAGGGTCTATAAGCACATCCTTAAAGTGTCCCTAGTCGTGGGAGTTTTGAGACAGGGCATCGATACTCTAGAGTAGACTAGTGTATACAGTCGAGACCCTGACGAGGGGCGGTGGCCGGTCTCACAAGCCACTGGTGTCAGTTGGATCACCTAAGATGTATACAGGTGCTCATTGGGTTATGAGTACACCGGACAGGACTCGCCGGGAACATGCTAGTTGGTATTATACATATCGTCAGATAGCAGTTCCCTGGTGACATGTGAACATGTTAGTTTGTCGACCTGAGATCGTCATTTGTCTCGTGTGAGTTCCCACTGTGCTTTGATTCCTGCCCTACCACTCTCAAAGGAGTTGTGCAAACATGTATTTTTTGGGTACAGTCCCGAGCCACATGGAGGCAGTGAGCGGATCGTCGGGGATTCATCTCTCCCGGTATTGGGGGTTGATGTCGCACAGTGCATGAGTGGCCATCACTAGAAACCCTCGGCCGAGGTGGTGGAGAATTACTGATTTGGATCAGTAGTTTCTCAGGTGGTGATGGGCTTCATACCGACACGAATTATCGCGTTATTAGGGGTCTGACTTTATCCACCCCCCTAGACTCGATATGCGATACTCATTAGACGAACGGACCGGACTGTATATACATTGTCACTGTCAGGCTCAGTAGGGTTTATGGATGAGTTCGCTCGTCAGCTTCCCTTCCAATCAATACATAGGCAAACATTACGTACATCTTGTACCTCTGACGGGCTAGAGGTTATACCCAGTGCCAGTGTGTTGATGAGTCATTAGAGTCCCCCACAGACACTTTCCCAAGTTCGGGCGAAACGTTGTAGAGGCCGTATGGTTTTATGGCAGGGTTCGGAAAATGCACGTGCGTTTTCGCACGTGTCATTTTTCGGGCAGATAATACTGGTAGGCTTTGGTTTAAGCCAGAACCCAGTATTATACTGTGTAGATATAATATTTTTGTCTCAGATGCATTTGTATTCGGTCGTAATACAAATGCGAGTATGTTTATACCATTACGGGGTTATCCTGAAATTCGTTTCAGGATCGTTTTTGGAAGTTGCCAGTTTCCAGTTTTCTATCGGCCGTATTTAACATTCAGTTAAATGCGGATTTATCTTTTCTTCTTGGGTGAGTCATGAGTGTGGAAAGTTCTTGGATGGTGACTAGGTTAGTGATTCATAGTTAGAATTTAATGAGAGTTAATGTTTGTGGTGACTAGGTTCAAGAGTCACCATTTTGCATTAAATGTATTTTGTGACCCATTCATTTGTTTTAGTGCTAATGGTCACTCTCCTAGCTCCTACACTCACCTCCCTTGCTCTATATATGGTCGGCCCCTCCCATCCTCTTCACTCACTCTCTCACTTGTTGTTTGTAAAAAGATTATGATAGTATTTTGGTTCATGGAAATTAGATAGCCTCATTTCTCATTTCACCCGATTCCAAAAGGCAACTTCCATAACCGTTCGTCCATAGCCTTGGACGTAACGAGACAAAGTGTTCTACTCATTCTCTACTTCATCTTGGTCGTCTCTTTTGGCAAACTTGACGACCGAGTTGCCTCGGTTCAGAGGCGGGAGCCCGTTTAAAGATCCGTCGATGTGGTGCCACCTGGACGAGAAGACCGGAGTTCAAGGAGATCGGAGCAGCCGCAACAAAGCGTGGGATGATGGTTGAAGACCGAAGGACTCGGATCATTCGGTATAACATTTCTACCCACTTTGTAGTTTGTTAGTTTAGCTTTAATGGCAGATCCGGATTATGGTACACGATAGCGCCAGTTTGTAAAAAGTTTTTGTTCCGCATTTGACGTCTGTTAGACGGTCGGGGTACTACCGTGGACTTACAGTGGTATCAGAGCCTCACCATTACGCTATACTAACTTGTGCTAACACGTTTAAAATATCGATCGAACCGAATTTCGAAAATCACATTTTTCAACACCTGAGTTTCTGTCGATTTTTTAAAGGGCCTAAAAATAATTCTACATATCACAGAAAGCAGTGCAGGGTTTTCTAAGCAAACTGCAAAAAGTTGGTCACGTGATCCTACAGTTCCACCGTGGATCCGCGGTCAAACTTAGGGTTTGACCGCGCATCCGCGACAAGATTGTAGGAACAGTGATCAAAATTTTTGCAGTAGCTTATCCACTGGAAATTGTGGTTTTTGGTAATATTTGTTTGGGCCCAGATTTTGTTACTGTACACCAGATGTACGTGGGGCCCACTTCGGGAAATTTAGTCGATCGAAATTTTAAACTTGTTAGTATGCAGTATTTACATTATATCTCTGACCGGGAATGTCATTTGATCGGGAAACCACGTCTGATTGCTATAGTTCTTTTAGACGGGTTTGCGAACGTGACATTCGCGTTGATGTTCTGTGTTGTGCTGTATTGTTGCGGATATGTCGTGGTGGATAGTAGTGTGCAATGGTAGTGCAGTTTGGATTTATTTGTAGATTTGATATTGCGGGGCGAGCGTCCAACATGTGGACTGTCGTCTCTGCCTGTTTGTATAATATTCTTTTGGGGCACGACCGGGTTGAGGTCGATGTACCCGTTGTACATATTTTTATTTCTGTACTAGGTTTATCCCGCGAAGGAGTGCACGGATAGCCGGGTTTTGGAGGGCAACGGGTCCGTATCTCATGGCTTTGAGAGGCAGAGGGACCTCACTCTAGAATTGGCAGACTATTCGCCGCACTCGTAGGGGGTACAGGTTGACCCAAGGAGAGGTGCTCAATTTACCGGATTCCGTGAAGTGCCGGGTGTTCCATTCACTATGTTGTAGGGGACTACCTCGCTTCAGGTTTTGGTGGGTAACTTGCCACACCTGTAGGGGTCTAGGTTTCATTGTGTTGGATATATGTATGCCCTAGAGGCCATTATGTGATAGTGGATGTATCTATACATGTATATATATTCAGTTTGCATTCTTGCTCGACATGATAGTATGCTATCTGGTTATTCTTTATCTGACATGTTTATTTGATCATGCTTTTATTCATTCATACATGCTGATAAAGCCCTGAGGATATCGCTTGACTACTCTGATTATGATGGAGATCATACTAGTGGGACATCTGTAGTCTATAAGCATATCCTGGAATGTCCCTAGTCGGAGGTGTATCGAGACGGGGCATCGATATACCAGAGTAGACTAGCGTATATGATACTAGACCCATGTGATGGGCGATGGATGTTCCCACATTCATCGATGTTTGACATCAAGATCATATACGGGTGCTCAGTGCTGACTGGGTACACTGGACGGACTCACCGAGAACTCCTATATGGAATTATATCTATCGTCGGATAGCAGTTCTCAGGTGACACTGGTACAGGTTAGTCTGTAGACCCGAGATCGTCATGGAGTCTTGTGTGTTCTCCCACTGTACTTTGATTGCCACCCTGCCACGGCTCTACTGAGTCGTGCAAACAGGTGGCCGTTGGGTACAGTCCCGAGACACACGAAGGCAATGAGCGATAGGAGGGGTTTCGTCTCTCCCGGTATTGGGAGTTGATGCTGTGCTGTGCTCGACTGGTTATAACAGCAAGTCCCTGGCCAGGGCTGCTGAGATTTGCTGGTAAGTGTTATCAGTAGTTTCTCGATCTGTTATAGACCATTCACCGACACGACTTATTGAGTTATTGGGGTCGACGTGACCATCCCTAGGATCGATATGCATCATATCTGACGAAGAGATCGGACTGTACGGTAGTGTTACCGGATGGCTCGACGGGAGTTGTAACAGGTTCGCTTGTTGTCTTCTGATCGCTCAATACCCGGGTGGCCGTTACGTTTAGCTGACCGCTTGTGGCTTGAGGGTACTTGATATGATCATTACCCTCTGCCGGCGTATTGACGAGTCTTAGAGTCCCACAAAGGAGTTGCTCAGTCCAGGCGAAACGTTGTGGTGCGCGTATGCGATATGCGCATGCACCCGATTGAAATGTGCGTGTATGATACTGTACATTGATCGGGCGGCTTGCTTTTGGTAGGGTCATATGTGATATGGCCGGATTGATAAATCAAGAGTTGATTTATCATTTAACCATTAGTTTTTCTCACTTGAAAACCTTTTCAAGGATGATGGATGTGTGCATGCATGTGTGTTTATCTTTCTTTCTTTCATGCTAGTTTCTTGCACATATGGATGTGCATACATACACACATACATACAACCATCCATCATGGTTGTTAGCATATGGAAATGGTGGCAATGCAAGACTCACACCATAGATTATTTAATGGATTATTATTTGATTATGGATTTAAAAAGAAAATGAAAAGAAAAGGATAATTATGCTAGTTTCTACATGCTTCTTCTAACCTAACCATGCTCACCTACCACTAAACCATGGTTATCCTTTCCTTTATCATTCTAAACCCAAGTTAAATTAATCATCTATCATTTAATCATGGTTGGAGTCAAGAAGGAATAAATATATATAGTGATATTTATTTCTTTTAAAAGCTTAACCTTATGGTTATCATTTTACCTCTTGAAAAGAAATAGCCACCATTTTCATCCTCCTTCATCTTCTCCTCTCTAGTTTTTTCTAGTGAGTCAAACACAATCAAAGAAAGGTTTTTGAAGTGAGATCCAAAGCCACAACAACATTCTACACAAGCTTAGCCGTTTTGTTTAGATTGTTATCTTCGGTTTGACGAAGTAGCGAGCTTGGACGGAGATCTCCGCGGTGGATCGTCGTGGACACAAGGAGAGTTCAAGAGGACCTCGATTCAATACCCAAGACACCAAGGAGTCTTGCAAAGGGGAGCTACAAAGGTTGTAGCCTTCAAACCCTAGACTTTTCTAGTTTAAAGTTTACTAAACCTAATTTTCTAGGATCGATCCACTTGCGTGTTTGTTTAGCACAATAAAAATCATAACTTTTGGACATGTGATGCTTCAAAACTCTTCATAGGGTGCTAAACAAACCCTTCACATTGCACAGGCTATCCATGACCAGGGGAACGTCGGGTTTCAGTAGCGGCTCTGTGAAACCCGGGGATTCCAGATTATCTGTATTGTTCTGTGATGCTTATTACTTTTCTGTAATGTTGCATATTATCACGCCTGGAGCGATTACTGTATATTGGTATATATACTATTAAATGTTGTATATGTTTTACACCCGCGCTAGTCCAGCCCCTGCTCTGTCGTTAGTTAAGTAACCTAACGGGTGATGAAGGGACCTAGTGACGAATGCGGATGGCATATACGTACATTTTATTTTTCGTTCTTTTCTGGTGTGATTGATTGATAGGACTGCATTGATTCTTATCAATGCAAGAATTAAACAAACCTATATTTGGCAGTTGTTGGAACAAATTTTAAAAGGTGTTATTATAAAGATATTTCCTTTTGCTTTGTATCGTGGTATTCAGTTGGAATATCCTGCACCTCATTCCACGAGGCAAGGGCCGAGATCCCTTCACCGGGAGTGACCCCTTAGGCAGGAGTTTATGTCAGGGTAGTAACTATAATATAGTCGATTACAAGTTGCTTTGCATCGTGGTATTCAGTTGGAATATCCTGCACCTCATTCCACGAGGAAAGAGCCGAGATCCCTTCGCCGGGAGTGACCTCTTTAACAAACGTTTTCATCACTATATCTATCAGGTTCCTTCAACGAAATCAAGTTCATTACGTTAAAGGTTTTTCGCCAAAAACCATCCGTAGCCCTCCGTCATTTCTTATGGATAGTCAGTAGTATTCAAGCTATGTTTGTTGGCCCTTAGTCAAGGCATAGTGTTTGGTAGCTGCTGGGGTATTCATTTGTAGCATAGATAGATGTGTTGGTTTGGGACAGTCGTATTACTTTGTTGGCCCTTAGTCAAGAGTATGTACGGGTGGGTTCAAATTAACCAGGACAATGACGGGAAGAACTTGACATGTGACTTATGATTTGTTGGCCCTTAGTCAAGGTCATAAGAGCATGAGGCAAAAATTTACATCGGGAGTTTCAAACATACTAGAAACTTGCCAGGCATGCGCATACCTTCTGGAGTGTGATAACTTGAGTGGCTTCCATCAAGTTATCATGCGATGATAGTTGGATCCCGATTCTCACTGATGAGTTGGTTTACTCTTCGGGTGATCCCGACTAATTCTTCTTTCAGGTTTGGAGGAGAATTTGAGATTACAGTGGGAGGTTTCCTGATTAGATAAATTGATAACCATTCTGATCTAGGCTAGAGTGCACGCAGAGTGTTTTTTTTCTCTCTCTCTTTGGCAGGGACCTTTGACCGACCCTAGACTATGACTCAGTGACCAAGTTGACCGAACCTTCTTAATACTGGCTTTTGGATTGTCTAAAGTTGCATAAGTCATTGCCGCTCCTTCTTTTATCCTTTGAATTTCTCAGAACACCCCGTATTACTACGGATATCCACTTTCATTGGATAGATCCATCGTATGGTTATATACAAACTCGAAGGGATTTCTTCGAGGATGGATCCAGGTTCAGAAGAAATAGAATAAAGTATTGCTCAGTTGTCTTTTGTTATCACCTTCTCTCAGGTTGCGAGGGTTCCTTAGTTTAGGAGAGTGCACTAATTACGCTTATTGGATAGTCTTATTCCAAACCATAGGCTGGTGCCGAAAGGTAGGAAATGAAGAAAACCAATTAGCTTAAATAGGGTGTACAGAAGGTAATAACTAAAGACAAAATCAAAGGGATTAGAAAGAGAGCAAAATAAGTTGCGACTGTTATCATTCACGACCAAACCGCGTACTTCATCACCACTCCTATTTTACCTTTCCTTTTTTCCCAGTTTGGGAGAAATAGAATAAGGTGTTATTCAGTTGTCTTTTATCATCACTTTCTCTCAAGTTGCGAGTACTCCTTGGTTTAGGAGGGTACACCTATTATGCTTACTGGATAGTCTTCATCCAAATCATAGGCTGGTGCCGAAAGGTAGGGAAGGGAGAAAACCATTTAGCCTAATGATGGTGTACAGAAGGTAATGAATAAAGACAAACAAAGGGATTTGGAGAGATAGCAAGGGAATATACGGTTAAGGTCATGAATTGGATTATGGAAGAGGCATTACTAAGAATACCAGGATACCCCTACGAGACATTTTTATGTTTCAGTTTCACTGCGCATTGTTAAAAGAAAACTGTTTTCCCGATTAGATACTTACTCTACGGTATGTATTTACCAGGTTTCATTCTCCTATCTGTATAGTTTTACAGATAATGAGTGGGAGTAAGTTATTGGGAATTAAGGTGATCATCCTCATTATATCGGAATTCGTTGTAATTGGTGATATTTGAGAAAATCGCCTGGATACATTTTTCAACCATTGATGCACAGGTTTTGAGTTATTCAACTCAGCGGACTTATACAGAGTATTGTATGTTGTCCAGTGTCCGTCAGGACAAAGGGGTTGGTCCGAGTACTATGTTCTGATTACTTATGACTTCTCTAGTTTTTGGACAAGTGTTTCGTAGAAATACAATGTCTAAGTTTTGAGAAGTTGTGGGTATAAGAATAAAGTAGAGAACCAGGTATCACAAGTATCGGGATTCTTCAAAGAGATCGAAGATGTAGATACTTATGATTTGTATTCAGATGATAGTAATGGTTTTGAGAAACTTGTTTCTCTTTCAGGTTACTCATAATTGGATGCATTCCTAAGTTGAGTAATGCTGATTAGCCTCTCTCCATTAAGTCGATATGCACTGGAGACAGTTGCATGATTAGAATCAGGTTCCAGTTAAATAAGTGCTAAAGTTTCTATATTGGATATAGAATGCTTCAGATCTTAACGATGTTAAGGTAAGGGGAGTTGTCCAGCTTATGCTTAAAACCAGACACTGGATAACTCAAGGCACGTTTCTGTAATAGCAGTTTGTGGGTTGACCCTGGCTTTGACGAGGGTTGACATTTCTACCATCTGGAAGATCAATAGTGATATTGTTCTAGACTCGCCACAGTTTTAGTAAAATGGATTTTTTCAGAAAAGAGTCGTGGGAGTATGGTAGAACTGGAAGTGATTCCAGAACCGCAAACGATTACGGAAAATTTAATAGGACCTATATATTCAATCAGGTTTGACATTCCAATAGCCACTCCGCAGATATGGTGGGTAACCTCAGACACCCGAGAGGTACTCCGGTAGCCTCAAGGACGGTGACAGGGAAGTTCTTGTTTACCCAGACTTGACACTATTGTTGTTCCGGACTATGAGACCCGGCAGGAGGATAAGTATAGCGTCGTTCTAAACTAGCTTTAGAAGTGTACGTATATATTATTCTACCAAAGGGTTGTTGTGGTCAGTGGGAGCAGCGGAAGCATAGTGGGCAGGTAGCTTATGTCTATTTATAGACTTGAGCAGATATAGCAGAGATAGATCATCTGGTTTTGATGTGACAGTCATAGTTTTGACTTCATCAGAATAGGGGATGGATCTGTTAAGAAGGTAGTTGAGTGTGATGTCCTGGTATTTGGATGACATGCACAGAGTAGGAAGTAAAATTCCTATACTACGATCGGTTGTACTTTAGTCGTCATACGGTTGTTTCTCCACAAAGGACATGGATATAATATCGGACATTATGGTTACTAGATCTATGGTTTTAGATCTAGATTTGGGAAGTTTCCCAATATGGGTACTTAAACAATATTCTAAAAGTATTTAGAATAGATGACTCCTGGTATGGTGGTGTACCTGCAGGTGGTGTAGTCACCCTCTTTAAAAGTGTCTTATAGACCAAAGGGGAGAGGGATGTGCATGATTGGCAGATCATTTGCTTAGGCAATTGAGTCAATCATAAAATATCAAGTACCACACCAGATATTGTTTATGCGGTAGATGCGATAAGTTTATATTAATCCAATCCTGAAGAAACATAACGAAGCAGTTTTAGAACATAAGTGCATGTTCTACGGGTTTGATGACGGCATCCTCCTTCGGGAGACGGTTATCATTCCAGGCTTCAAAGGTGACATGAATGATAAAGTGATTGTCAGGGTTATAGTTTTCCCTATGATGAGGGACAGTATTATGGACAGGTGGTCCAAGAGGATACTGTGGGAGGCATAGTGCTGGATACTGATTAGGTTCAATTATCGATACAGTCTAAGAAGTTTGGATTTGGAGTTCATTTATGAACTAGGTCCCATCAGATATCCAGACATATTCTAAGACAGGTAATTACTCTATTCGGGAGATAGTTCTCTCCGCGAACTTGAGATTAAGAGAGACATAGAAAGAAACATCAGGGCGGATCCACTCACTGAGGCTATTTCTCGAACACAAAAGTTTTACAAACTAGCTTTGTGAAACTGATTAGTAGAGGAGTTGGATGTTCGGTATCACACGGGCTGTGAGTATGCGACATCGTAATAATTAGCCTTGAGTGCAAGTGGGAGATTGTTGGAGATAGTGCCCTTAAAGTCAATTATTGGATCGCAGGTACGTGATTGCAATGATTGAGGCAGGACCTATACCGATATGACAGTCTTGCTCGAGATGATAGTATGCTATCTGGTTTGTCTTTATCATCGTATACATGCTTTAGTTCACTATTGCATAATGATAGAGCCCATAGGATTCTGCTTGACAGCCAGCAGTGTGATGGTGATCATATACGTGGGAGCTAGGGTCTATAAGCACATCCTTAAAGTGTCCCTAGTCGTGGGAGTTTCGAGACAGGGCATCGATATTCCAGAGTAGACTAGTGTATACAGTCGAGACCCCGACGAGGGGCGGTGGCTGGTCTCATAAGCCACTGGTGTTAGTTGGATCACCTAAGATGTATACAGGTGCTCATTGGGTTATGAGTACACCGGACAGGACTCGCCGGGAACATGCTAGTTGGTATTATACATATCGTCAGATAGCAGTTCCCTGGTGACATGTGTACAGGTTAGTTTGTCGACCTGAGATCGTCATTTGTCTCGTGTGAGTTCCCACTGTGCTTTGATTCCTACCCTACCACGCTCAAAGGAGTTGTGCAAACAGGTATTTTTTGGGTAGAGTCCCGAGCCACATGGAGGTAGTGAGCGGATCGTCGGGGATTCGTCTCTCCCGGTATTGGGGGTTGATGTCGCACAGTGCATGGGTGGCCATCACTAGAAACCCTCGGACGAGGTAGTGGAGAATTACTGATTTGGATCAGTAGTTTGTCAGGTGGTGATGGGCTTCATACCGACACGAATTATCGCGTTATTAGGGGTCTGACTTTATCCACCCCCCTAGACTCGATATGCGATACTCTTTAGACGAACGGACCGGACTGTATATACATTGTCACTGTCAGCCTCAGTAGGGTTTATGGATGAGTTCGCTCGTCAGCTTCCCTTCCAATCAATACATAAGCAAACGTTACGTACAGCTTGTACCTCTGACGGGTTAGAGGTTATACCCAGTGCCAGTGTGTTGATGAGTCATTAGAGTCCCCCACAGACACTTTCCCAAGTTTGGGCGAAACGTTGTAGAGGCCGTATGGTTTTATGGCAGGATTTGAAAAATGCACGTGCGTTTTCGCACGTGTCATTTTTCGGGCAAATAATACTGGTAGACTTTGGTTTAAGCCGGAACCCAGTATTATACTGTGTAGATATAATATCTTTGTCTCAGATGCATTTGTATTCGGTCGTAATACAAATGCGGGTATGTTTATACCATTACGGGGTTATCCTGAAATTCGTTTCAGGATCGCTTTTGGAAGTTGCCAGTTTCCAGTTTTCTATCGGCCGTATTTAATATTCGGTTAAATACGGATTTATCTTTTCTTCTTGAGTGAGTCATGAGTGTGGAAGGTTCTTGGATGGTGACTAGGTTAGTGATTCATAGTTAGCATTTAATGAGATTTAATGTTTGTGGTGACTAGGTTCAAGAGTCACCATTTTGCATTAAATGTATTTTGTGACCCATTCATTTGTTTTAGTGCTAATGGTCACTCTCCTAGCTCCTACACTCACCTCCCTTGCTCTATATATAGCCGGCCCCTCCCATCCTCTTCACTCACTCTCTCACTTGTTGTTTGTAAAAAGATTATGATTGTATTTTGGTTCATGGAAATTAGATAGCCTCATTTCTCATTTCACCCGATTCCAAAAGGCAACTTCCATAACCGTTCGTCCATAGCCTTGGACGTAACGAGACAAAATGTTCTACTCATTCTCTACTTCATCTTGGTCATCTCTTTTGGCAAACTTGACGACCGAGTTGCCTCGGTTCAGAGGCGGGAGCCCGTTTAAAGATCCGTCGACGTGGTGCCACCTGGACGAGAAGACCGGAGTTCAAGGAGATCGGAGCAGCCGAAACAAAGCATGGGATGATGGTTGAAGACTGAAGGACTCGGATCATTCGGTATAACATTTCTACCCACTTTGTAGTTTGTTAGTTTAGCTTTAATGGCAGATCCGGGTTACGATACATGATAGCGCCAGTTTGTAAAAAGTTTTTATTCCGCATTTGGCGTCTGTTAGACGGCTGCGGCGCTACCGTGGACTTACACAAACGTCCAACGACCAAATCCAAATTCAAATATCAAAACCAAGTTTCAAATACCAGAAAACATAATACGGCAACCGAGGGAATCACTCCCAGATTCTTGCTCGGGTAATATGGGACAAAACAAAAAATACAGTAGCTATGTTATAAGGTATGTGAGCTACAGCCAAAACCCCAACACCAAAGCTGCTACAGTAACCGCCCTAACTGCTACAGTAACCGGTCCCACCTTAGAGTTTGGGTCTCGTCTTCTCGTGGTGGTCTCCTATTGGTCTAACTAGGTTAATGTATATGTTTGATTTTTTATAAAGGTCCCGGGTTGCTCCAGATTCCCTGTAGACCTCCAAAAATGTCACAAAACTGACACGACAAGATTCTAAGTTCGTATTTTGGTTTCTATTCGGTGTTCTAGGCCATAAAATCAACACTAAGGTCATTGTAAACAGCCACTACATAACACAAGTCCACACAATCACCCAAACCCTCTCTTAGAAAATTCTAAATATCACTAATCAACATCGATTTAACTCTAAACTAACAATAGGATAAACTAAACACAATAACTTAACTAAAGTTTAGAATTATACCTCATTTGGAAACTCAAGAATTTTCTTGAGTTGCTCAAAGTCTTCAAAAATCCAACTTTGAAAGGTCCAAAGTGTTGAGGATGAGGTGGGGATAATTTTTAATGAATGGAGTATAGGGTTTTAATGAAGGGATTGAGATGATACATGGAGGTGAAGGTGGATGAAGTAAGAGGATGAATAAGATGAAGAAACAATGGAGAAAAATGGAAGAGGGCGGCCCCTTTCTCTCTCCTACCCCCACTCTCTCTTATTCTCACCCTCTCAATCATTCATGCCATGTCACACACTCTCTCTCTCCAATAATTATCTTTCCTTTTCTCTTTTTCTTTTTAAAACCAAATATCAACAAATACCAATAAAACAACATGCAACCAAATGCAACATGTCATGGTGCACTAACCATGGAAAAATGAAGAAACACGGATTTGTCCTAATCGCGATTAGTAGTGAATTAATCAATTTTTATTTAAACTGCATATAATTAATTATAAAAATACCAAATCCGATAAATATATATATTTAAATGAATAATTCATTTTAATCTCCAATTAATTCAGAAATATTGGTATATATTTATACCATTTTACGAAAACCCCAAATTCGCAAATCGGGTAGTTTTCGTGAAATATATTATTTTAATATTAAATTCCAAAAATAATATTTTATATTTTTTAAAATGTTACAGTGAATAAGGAATACAACCATTGTAGACCGGTCATTCACTTCAAAAGCTCCATGTAATAGTCCCTTCGCTCCAAATAGTGTTCTCGCGGACTCTTGTAAGGCTCCACAAGGTGAAATGAATAAGCTTGCTTAAAGTCTTCGAGGCCGAAGATGATCTACGTCGAGAAGACACTAACTCAAGCAGCCTCTTCACTAATTAAGAATTAGTGAAGCAAATAAGCTAAACTAAATGGCTAATCTAGCATAGGTTGATGAAGTAGGAATTTTGCTCACTTTAGAAATATTTTTCTCACTATTTTTCTTCGCCTCCTAAAAACCTAGAGAGAGCTCAAGGAGATCAAGAAGAAGATGAAGTGGAGAATATCATGTGTGTAAGTAGCAACCATGGATTAGATAATATCTCATATAACTCATGTAGAGACTTAACCATGGCTAAACATAATGGTTGGGTTAATAAATATCTTAAGTAAAAAAAATTAGTGGACTAGGTCAATGGTTATATATGCTTCAAGCCATTTGCTAATTTCCAACTAAATTTGATTTACTTTAAATAAATAAACTCTACATTATCATAAGCATGGTGTGAGTCTCATACACCCATTTAGCATGTAGCAACTAGCATGACACAATAACATATATATCACATATATATATTAAATGTGCACAAGTGAGAAAAAAATACTTAAGTAAGCTAATATTAGTTAATGTAAATTAATATATCAAATATACAATTATGCATTAAATTATTAAATCAACACTTGATTTAATAATCCGCCTATATCTCATATAACCGATTAATATTATTTGTATCAACTTATCGAATCAACACTTGATTCGACAACCCGGCTATATCACATATAACTGACCGATATCACATATCGCTAGAATAGAATACGGTATCACATACACATATTAATCTCAGTCCCACACATATCACATATGTACTCCTACTTCGTTTCGTATGAGCTAGGAAACCTCTGTGTAGGACTCTAATGACTCGTCAATACGCCGGCAGTAGATGATGATCATATCAGTCACCCATAAGCCGTCGGCGGTACTAGCTGGAAGTAACGGCTATCCGGGTATTGAGCGATCAGAAGATCAACAAGCTAGCTTGTTCATACTCTTGTGAATCCAATAAGTAACACTACCGTACAGTCCGGTCTCTTCGTCTGATATGTCGAATATCTAGTTTAGGGGTGGTAAACGTCAGACCCCAGTAACTTGATAAGTCATGCCGATGTGAGGCTCATAACGGGTCGAGAAACTACTGATGACACTTACCAGTAAATCTCCGTATCAGCTCTGGCCAGGGACTTCCTGTTATAGCCAATCGAACACAGCGCAACATCAACCCCCAATACCGGGAGAGACCAAACCCCTCCTATCGCTCATTGCCTCTATGTGTCTAGGGACTGTATCCGAAAACCACCGTTTTGCACGTTCTCTTGAACCTGGTATGGTGGAAATCAAAGCACAGTGGGAATCACACAAGACTCTATGACGATCTCGGGTCTACAGACTAACCTGTACCCGTGTCACCAGAGAACTGCCATCTAACGTCAGGTGTTATACCATCTAGGAGTTCTCGGCAAGTCCTGTTCAGTGTACCCAGTCTTTACTGAGCACCCGTATACCATCTTTGATGTCAAACACCAATGGATATAGGATCATCCATCGCCCATCATATGGGTCAAGAAGCATATACGCTAGTCTACTCTGCAATATCGATGCCCTGTCTCGATACACCCTCGACTAGGAACAATTAAAGGATGAACTTGTGTACTACCCTTGCCTCACTAGTATGATCTACATCACAATCCTAGTAGTCAAGTGTACATCCTAAGGGCTTTATCAATATGTGAGAGCAAGACAGTATCACAATACAAGTCTACATGTTAAGACAAAGAGCAACCAGATAGCATACTATCATGTCGAGCAAGAAAGTCCTCTCTATATATGTTCAAGCATCCACTATAATATACAATCATGTACAATAATGGCCTCTAGGACATACATACAACTAACAATCTCCCACTTGCACTAAGGCCAGTTGTTGTAGTATCTTATACCCAACATCCCGAAAAGTCTCTTAAATTGTATCTGGGGTATGGCCTTCATGAGTGGATCCGCCGTGTTATTCTTCGAGTTAACTCTCCTGACCTCGATCTCCCAGCGATCAACTATCTTCCGGATCAGGTGATACCGCCTCAGAATATGTCTGGATCGCTGATGAGACCTGGGTTCCTTGGTCAAAGCCACAACTCCATTGTTATCACAATACACAGGTATTGGATGCTCGATGGATGGAACCACTTCAAGTTCAGTTATGAACTTCTTCATCAAGACAGCCTCTTTGGCAGTATCGTTGGCAGCGATGTATTCAGCCTCCATCATCGAGCCTGCCACGGTTTCTTACTTGGAACTCTTCCAACAAACCGTCCCTCCATTGAGGGTGAAGACAAAACCCGAGACCGACTTAGAGTCATCCTTATCACTCTGGAAGCTCGAGTCGGTAAATGACTCTACTTGGAGCTCACCGTTACCATACACCTAGAACATTTCTTTAGTCCTTTTCAAGTACTTAAGAATATTCTTCACAGCTGTTCAGTGATTCTCCCCAGGATCTGATTGATACCTGCTAACAACACCCAGTGCGTACCGTTTCCCCCAATCAGAGCAAAGCTCTGTTTTGAGATTCAAAATTCAAAAATTGAAGCAACGCTTCAGATCCAGCGCTAAGTGCGCTACGCGCCACGTGTCAAATACGGATGCGCTAGCGCCAGGTGCGTTACATCTAAGGCAGCGCATCATGGGTGCGCTAGCACTGGGCACGCTGGGCGCCACGTGTCAAACACAGGTGCGCTAGCACAGGCTACGCCGCGCTCTGAGCAGCGCACTACGTGTCAAACGTAGGTGCGCTAGCGCAAAGTGCGCTGCGCTCTGAGCAACGCACCACGTGCTAAGCACGGGTGCGCCAGCGCTAAAGTTAAAGAACTCCCACCGTTAGATCAAAAGATCTAATAATAATGATAAATCATTAATTAATCAGAATTAAAATTCTATTATGGAAAGATTTCTCAATCTTGTTAAAAACAAGAAGATTGCCTTCTGTAAAACAGAAACCCTACGATCAAAGATCCAATGATGGGGAAATATCCCCAAATCAATTAGAGAAAGATCTCTTTAACTGATACAACAAATCAACTTGCCCTATATAAAAGCCCCAAGACTTCAAGTCTGATATAGAGAAACCCCCCTTTAAACTTTGAAAAAATTCGAAGAAAGAGAGCAAGCTCTTGGAAGAAGATTATTTCTTCAAGGTAAAGATGATGAATGATGAATGATGAACACAGAGATGAAATTATCTCATAAAAAGAAGAATTATCTTCTTAAAAGATCATAAATCTACAAAGACCAAAATCTTTCATAAAAAAGCTCAAAAGATCTCATCACATAATAAAAGAAGAACATATTCTTCACACAGATCATTGATCTATAAAGGCAAGCCCTTTCAAAAATAAGAACTACTGTTCTTGAATATTGAGACAAAGTCTCTTCTAAAAAGAACATAAATTTGTTCCTAGATCATAAAATTGATCAAATGCGCTTTGCGCTCTTGAACAGCGCTTCTGCGCTCTCCGGACCGGCGCTCAGCGCCAAAATGCGCCACGTGTCAACCACATATGCAACTTGCGCTTTGCGCTTCTGAAATAGCGCACTGCGCTCATGGGCAGGCGCTCAGCGCCAAATGCGCCACGTGTCACTCACGTATGCGCCACTAAATTGATAGCGCAATGCACTCATGGACTAGCGCTTAGCGCTCATAAACTGGCGCAATGCGCCCATCTTATGGCGCTTAGCGCCAAGCGTGACACGTGTCAACCATGTGTGCGCTACTTGGCAAAAGCGCACTGCGCTCTTTAACTGGCGCAAAGCGCCTGGCGCACCACGCGTCGCACTGTCAGAACATAAATTGTTCTTTAATAAAGCCCAGGGCTCTGATGAATGCTCAACATTCAATACAAGACAAAAATATTGTCAGAAAGGCCAAGCCCAAATAAAGGCTCAATATCCAGAATAAGGAAATGTTAAACATTTATTGAACTTAGCCCAATATTGGCCATAAGTCCTTAAATTATATTTACCTGAGCCCACCTGCTCACGAATATTTAACAGATCTTAGTCCCAAATTGGACTACAGATCTTTCAACCAACTCACACTGGTTCAAGGGTACATCTCTTTACTTCTCTGATATTTGTCGTTGTAATCCTTCAACGTCTTCACAGAGGTGACGGGTCCCGACAACCATATATTTCATAGACTATGATGTCTTTAAATTGGACTGTGGGGTCCTTAAACTCACGGACTACGATGTCCTTAACCTGGACTGTGGGGTCCTTAAACTCACGGACTACGATGTCCTTAACCTGGACTGTGGGGTCCTTAAGCCTATGGACTATGATGTCCTTAACCTTGTACTGTGAGGTCCTTAAACCCATAGACTACGATGTCCTTAACCTGGACTGTGGGGTCCTTAAGCCCATAGACTATGATGTCCTTAACCTGGACCACCATGTCCTTAAACTGGTAATGGACCACCATGTCCTTAATCTGGTAATCGACCACAATGTCCCTAAACTAAAAAATAGAGTTCAAATGCTCTTTTGTTGGATCTAAATGATCCTGTTAAGTTGATCTTAGTCTAAAAGTAGACTAACGTGTCCATAATAAACGTTGAGTCGATCTTAGTCTAAAATTAGACTAATATATCCTTAACAAACGTTTAAGTTGATCTTAACGTATCCTTAAACCCAAACCAAAACCCAAATCTAAGAAAATACGGATTTGGATTAATCCACGCCCTACGGGCGACAACATAAATTAGTCTCCATATACAATCCACGGGCAACCAAAAACAAAACAAACACCCACGACACGAAGTGACCATCTGGAGAAGGAGAAAGTTGTTACCATGATGCTGTTAGTTATATGTATGCCCTAGAGGCCATTACCGTACATACGATGTATATTGTAATGGATGCTTGGACATATATAGGGAGGACTTTCTTGCTCGATATGATAGTACACTATCTGGTTGTTCTTTATCTTAACATGTACTCTGATTGTTTCTATGTTACATGTTGATAAAGCCTTTAGGATATGTACTCGACTACTGGGACTATGATGAGATCATACTAGTGGGGCCATGGTAGTCGACGATTACATCCTATAACTGTTCCTAGTCGAGGGTGTATCGAGACAGGGCATCGATACACCAGAGTAGACTAGCATATACGCATCTTGACCCATATGATGGGCGATGGATGATCCCATATCCATCGGTGTTTGACATCAAGGATGGTGTACGGGTGCTCAGTAGAGACTGGGTACACTGGACAGACTCGCCGAGAACTCCCAGATGGTATTATACCTCACGCCACATGGCAGTTCTCCGGTGACACTGGTACAGAGTAGTCTGTTGACCCGAGATCGTCATAGAGTCTTGTGTGATTCCTACTGTGCTTTGATTTCCATCATACCACGTCCAAGAGGGCGTGCAAAAAGGTGGCTTTTGGGTACAGTCCCGAATCACATGGAGGCAATGAGCGATAGGAGGGGATTCGTCTCTCCCGGTATAGGGAGTTGATGTTGTGCTGTGTTCGATTGGCTATATCTGGAAATCCCTGGTCAGGGTTGCTGAGATTTACTGGTAAGTGTTAGCAGTAGTTTCTCGAACTGTTATAGACCTCATATCGACACGACTTATCAAGCTACTGGGGTCTGACGTTTACCACCCCTAGGCGAGATATGCGACATATCAGACGACGAGACCGGACTGTACGGGAGTGTTACTGATTGGATTCACAGGAGAATATACAGGCTTGCTTGTTGATCTTCTGAGAGCTCAATACATGGATGGCTGTTACGTTTAGCTGACCGCTTGCAGCTTGTGGGTATTTGATATTATCATCACCTACTGCCGGCGTATTGACGATTCTTTAGAGTCCTACACAGAGGTTTCTTGGCTCAGGCAAAACGGAGTAGGAGCATATATGTGATATGTACGGGGCCGTGGATAATGCGGTATGTGATACCGTATTGGATTCTCACGATATGAGATATCGGCCGGGTATATGTGATATAGCCGGGTCATCGTATTAGTCGGTTTTATGCGATATAGCCGGATTGTCGGATCAAATGTTGATTCGATAATTTAATGTATAATAATATATATGATATATTAAATTACATTAACTAATATTAGCTCACTAAAAGATTTTTTTTCTCACTCGGGTAATACATTGATATATATGCGATATATGTTAAATGTATTATTTTATTTTGTTATAATAAATATTATATATGTGATATATAATATTGTAACATGATTTGATTACTAATGCAACATGTTTAGTGGAGTTTAAACATGATTAGGGTTTGGATTAGGGTTAAGACTTCTAGTAGATTCTAGAAGCTTTTCTTTTATCTTGAAAAAGATATTATGCTTGATATTTTCAAGTGACTCACTTTTAACCCAACCCAAACCCTAGCCCTAGTTAATTCTCTACATGTGTTTAGTTGACCATGGTTGCATTATTCATCATATTTAGCTTTTCATTATTCATCACAAAAGAATTCTATTTATTGATTCATCTTCTTCTTCCTTCTTTCTTTAATGGAAAAAGCTTTCTAGCTTTTTTCCAAGTGATGAAAATGAGAGAGAAAAGGATTATAAATGAGAGCAAAAATCCTACTTCATCATCCTCATCTATCATTGCCCTTTAGATGAGAGTGTTCACTTCATTTAGTGAGTGTTAGCTTGTGTTAATGAAACTTCAAGGTAGATCATCTTTGTTATCGAAGATCGGAAGCAAGATTGCATCTTTCTCTTCGTGGAACCTCTCGAGAGTCCGGAACACGATGATCGCAGCGAAGGGACCTTAACACGGAGCTTTAGAAGTGAAGGAAGGGATCTACAAAGGTTGTAATCCCTCTCACTTAGTGTTAAAGAGTTTAACATGCTAGTTTTCACCTAATCTCTAGTTTAAAGATCCGGCTTTGGGTTGTTCGGCACGGCTAAAATTTAAATCGGGCAATGTTGATGCCTCGTAGACCCTTGTGAGCGTGCCTAGCAACCCTACAGTGGTATCAGAGCCAAGCTAGAGCTTTAGGCGAAGTTTAAAGTCCGATCTAACCCGGAAACGCCGACACGAACCCTTCTCTGGATATTTTTCAAAAATGTGATTTTTTATGAATTAAAAATGCTCAGAAAAACAATCAGGAAAAACTAAGAATTACTGTGAAGTACGGCCCACTAATTTGTTCATTTGACCGCGGAACCGCCGCCAAACCCATGTTTTGGCCGAGGTTCCGCGGCCAAAATTTTGAATTAGTCCCTGGAACTTCATATGTTTATTCTTAGGTCCTTTCTTGTCATTTTTTTCTGGGAATTTTTTAATTCCACTCAAGTGTTGAATTTTCTTGGGTTGTATTGGGGACTTGTTGATTCGATCGGATAATTTAACTTCGTTTAGTTTTGTCCGGGTAATTTTTAAAAACTGTTAAAAAGTTTGAACGGATATCAATAACTCACTTTTTCCCCTGTCGGAAAATTTTCAAAAGTTGGATTTTTTCTCGTGTTTGAAACTTTCGTAAAGTCATGCAAGTAACGCGGTGGACCCTCTAGAAGACTGTCACGCCCCGCTTTCCAAAATACGGAATACGAAGGGTTGACAAGGCCAGCCATGCTCCTACGGTCAAGGAAATATCCTGCCGTAGTAACACTTCGGCTTCTAGCTTTACGTAGTAATCAGTAAATAATGCGCAGGTAATGAGAAATGCAGTAACTGAAACAAAACAATACAAAGAACTGACCTGATGGAAATCAAAAGGGTATAACTCTGGATAGCTAAACAAGATGTCCGTGATGTACGTCTGGACCTGGTCCTGACTAGATCCACTCCTCACACTGAGCATGCATACTCAGGTCGTCAGAGCGACACAATAGCAATATAATATATAGATACAAATGACAACTCGAACAGTGATAATAGAAATATATAACAGTAAATCAAGATGGTATAGTTATGAACATGCAGTAACCAATGAAGTGTCTACTAGATCAGGTGAACAGTAAAGCAGTATACTAGTATGCTAGGTATGTCAACACAGTAAGTAATGTATATCAATGCCATTATCCCTATCAGTCTCTAAGTCTCACTGTACAGGTCACTGAGCCTATCGTCAGTCCAAGTGTGAGAGTCAACCACTCCCGAGTGTCCTCCACCTAAGGGTAGGACCCAAGGGCAAGGGACCACGGGCCCAAAATGTAACTCACGGTAATAATCATGTACCCTGTAAATCTCTATATATCTCCATATATATAAGCCGGCAAGGGACTCCCGAGATTTTGTTGAACTCACACTCAGACTACCCCACACCCCGTGGTCTACATCAAACGCTAACCATAACCTCAAATACCAGCCGGTCTGTGACAAGTCTGCGTGAGAACTGGAGATAGGATCTCCATCAAGCACGTCCCGACTAATACCCAAGATAAATGGCAGTGTCTGGTGCCTTATCTGTGACACCCATGCAAGAGCTTCCATAAGTGTCTCATACCACTTATAGTCACACGTACACGCGTCCCACAGACGTCGACAATGCAATAGAATAATAGGGTTCACTGATTGTGTACAAGTACGTGTCACTTTCACTTATTCACTCATGCACGAACACTAACGTACTTGCCACAATCATCACTAATACCTAACACTGGGTAATGCACATGATCACTAGGTCATCAATGCAGTGACATATGTATGATATGATGAGGGAACAGTATGTAAAGCATGATTAAAATGTCGTAAATAAGTATTCTACCACTTGCATAATTTATCATAAATCATACGTGTACAGTTTAGCGAAACGATGAACGGGGAATAAATAGTATGTTTTATTATCTATCCAGAGAATTTATTTTCACGTCAATCGGGTTTCAGGATCACTAGTTATGGCCATTTCATTTTAAGCGTTCACTGCTGGAAATCCGGTTTCAGAATCGGAAGTCCGTTTCGCAACGCATTTTAATCCCAGTTGGGATCAGAATTTAGCGACGCTACAGTTGAATGAGATCTAGGGTTTCCAATAAGGTTTTCAACGCAATAGACGGATCCTCAATCGCGTATGTACGTCAGGAGTTATACACTGTTCAATACTAGTATGTCAATTCTAATTCTGTTGGGACTGTTATACGTCCCCATCTTTTAAATTACAGATTAAATAGAAAATGACGATGAAACAGAATGGAACCACTTGTGTTATCTAGCTAACAGTTTCACCTTTAATACAATGCAGAGTTCCGCAACATACGCGTTCAGGAAACAAGGTGGTACATATCATGGGACAGCATACAGTAACCAGAGTCGCTCTGGACTGCAGTACAGAGTCGCACTCCGATCCAAATATTGTCACAATTTAAGTACAGAAACCATTAGAAACTTGCATAGGGTTATAGTTCGTCGAGTCGGCTTCGATTTAAGCCCTCGAACGCATCATTCCTGTATGTACATAATTTACGGTGATTTTAACCATTTTCAGATACGAGAAATTTCTAGTTTTACGGGTATATTTGGGGGTAATTGTTTTAGTCATTAACAGTCGTATTTTCCAGTGAAATTCATACATAGTATTCAATAGCACATGGGCCAGCAAATGCCCTCACGTCCCGTCAAATTGAAAGAGGATTTTCATTGGAATTTTACATCGAACAGGTATGTTATATAATCTATCGGGTATTGTGAATATGGAATTTATACGATTTTAGTTCGTAACACGAATAAACTAGCATGTAAGCAAGTAAAATACTTGCCTGGAAACGATGTGTCAACGGTGTCATAGTGATGATGGCTTTGGTGGCATGCACGGGCACGACACACACGGGCAACAACGGCAAAGGTTTGGCCTCGGCCCGAGCTTGGGCTTGATGGCTCGGCAGTGGTAGGGGTCGGGCTGAGCAGAGGTGCCTGGGCTCAACGTCCCACTGCGGTGGTCCAGACGGTGATGACTTGGAGGTGGCTGGTAGTGAAGGAAGTGGGGCTCGGTTTAGGTTGGTGAGGTTAGAGGGGGTGTTGTGGAATCGATGAAGGTGGAGGTCGCGGAGGCGAGGGGACTGTTGGTGAACGCTAGTGGTGGAGGTGGCGGCTATGGGTGGTCGTGGTCGGAGCTCGGTGGATGGGGAGAGTTTTGGTGAAGGAGGTAGTAAGAGCGGGGTTGTGGATTGGCAACAATGGTGGTGTTTTGGGGTTGCTCGGTTGGGAATTGTTGTGAGAGAAGAGAGGAGGCGGAGGAGTGGGCTCGACTGGCGGTGATGGTGGCCGGCGATGTGGTGGTGGCGATGAGAAGAAGCTTATGGGGCTGTCGAAGATCGCCGGTGATGATAGGAGCACAGGGTGCACGGGGTGACGGGGTTTGAGGAAAGAGGAGCAGCTTGGGAGGCTCGTCGGTGAGGTGGGTGATCTATTGTGCAGGGAGAGATGCTCGAATGAAGGGAAGAGAGAGGTTGAGGGGAACTCGCGTTTTCGTCGACGACGAGAGAGGACCCGATGGTGGTCAGTGATGATGGCTGCTGTCGACGACGATGGTGGTTTGAGGGTGAGTGAGTTGGCTGGAGATGGGTGGAGCTCGGTTAATGAAGGAGGAGACGGAGGGTAGTTGCGGTGGAGGAGTTTCCAGCGGCGGAGCTCTGGTGAGGGTTCAGGCGAGGTGCTCGGGGCTGTGGGTTCGAGAGAGGGAGCGGGAAAGAGAAGGAGAATGGGAGAAAGCGAGAGAGAGAGAACATGAGGGGGAGCGAGATAGGGGAGACGAGGAGATCGCGGGGGTTGCGCGTCGTGGAGGTAACTGCGCCCGAGCGAGCGTGGGCATGGGCGTGGGCGAAGGAAGCCGGAGGAAGAACTAGCTGTTGGGGGAGAGGAAGGTGAAGCGGGTTGGGTTTCCAAGGTGGGAGCGGGCTCGAGTGTGAGCTGGGCCAGGGATTGGGCCGAGGAATTTAAAGGAAATCAAATGGGGAAAAGAAAGGGAGTGAGCCGGTGTCGTTTTCTGGGCGGGTGAGGGTGAAGGCGAAACGGGCTGGGCTAGGGAAATAAAAGAGTTTTATATATTTTAATTGAATGGGAAAAATCTTTTGGGCTGGGAATGGAATGGCTTAGGGATTTAAAGCTTGGGCTGGGGTTTTATTAAAAGAAAATGGGTATTGGGCTGAGGGAGGAAGTAAAATATGGTTTGGGTTTGGGGCTTTTTAAAAAAAAGAATGATTTACTTGGTTTGGTGTTTAAAAGGGGTTTTAGAAATAAATAAATAATTATAAGTAAAAATAAATAAATTTTATAAGTGAAATAGAAATACAGATATTGGTATAGAAAGGGGCTGGGTATTACAAAGACAACAAACCTTAACTCGATTATGTGACCGTCTTGAACTGTCTATAAACTTAGGGTTTGGGGCAGTACGGCGTACCACATGTGAGGCGTTGGCTTGACCCTTCTACGGCTGGACCATTGGTACTATGGCATGTGATGGATGTTTTTAAACTGATTTCAAGTGTTGAGATATATTGGGAAAAACTTGGGTGTTTGATTATTCGATCGGAATGTTTAACATTGTCTATTTATCTGGAATGTGATACAATATTTGGAATCCACATGTAGTTATGAGATAACTAATTTGAATGTTATAAATCTAGCAGTTTAGTCTCAGATGATCGGTTGCCGCGGAATTTTGATGTGATCAAAAGTCCGTCGCAATCACGTAGCAAACGCGGATACTCGCCGGGTAAACTTAACAGACAGCCACGCCCCAAAGCCCCGACTAAGTGACTGTAGGAGAACCCCGTCTCCAAAAGCATCCGTTCGGATGCTCGCGGCAGCGATGTTCCGCCTTAGTGCACTTCGTCGACGGCATCGGGGGTGCGGCCGTCTACTAAAGTTTGTGACGAGCATTCGATCAGATTATCGGGAATTTTGTTGAATTGAAGAGTTTTCGATAATGAGACTAAAATGCGGGGTTTATAATTGTTAGGCATGCGATGTCTAAGGAATTCATTTGGTTAGGCATGCGATGTCTAAGGAGGTTACGGATTCCAACTGTTGTAATTTTACACTTTCTTTTCTGTGACCGTAAGCGTAGTATGTGGTGTATCGCCGGCTTCGTTGCTATACATCAACGACAATCGGGATACGCATACTTCCTTACGTTGATGATATGAGATATTATGTGTTGCTGTGATATGTTATATTTGATCGTCGCATTCTGAATAGCCGGGGGTTTTATGTGAGATGAGAGTTTTTTCGTTTTCATTCATGTAAAATTCATTTGTATGTAATATTCTTTTATTGGGGCACTTCCGGGCTGAGGATGATGTCACCGTTGTATATAATTTACTTTTCCGCATTAGGTAGACCCAAAGTGGGGAGCACAAGTAACCGGGTTCTAGGGTCCAGTGGGAGACCATCTCGAGGAGTCGAGAACGGGTCTCCTAACCCTAGAATTGGCAGTGTTGCTTGCCGCTCTCGTAGGGGTCTACGGATGTAGGTTTGGCTATTCATCGCGACCGTGGAATCCGTGTTTTATATAGGCTCGTATTAAAACATGGACGTCCTAATATATCCAATATTTCATATATGTTTCTTCTGCTGCAATGTTCTGTGATGAGATCATATTACTGCCTGAGACGAATGTTTATATTATATATATGAGATATATGTTATATTGCAGATTTCGTTTCAAATGAGATACTTGTGAAGCATAATAAAATGGGACTTCATTAATGAGATTAATGAAATAAAAGAAACCTAAAGATGTTGTAAAAACTTGTTTAAAAACTGGTAGCTCTAGTTCTTGCTTTGCATAGCGGTGTTCCTTGTAGAACATCCAGCACCTTATTCGATAAGGAAAGAGCCGAGATCTCTTCACCGGGAGTGACCTCTTTAGTGAAACTAGCAGATGCTACAAACTCGGTTTGTCTTTTGATTGCTTCTATAGTTCTTGCTTTGCATAGTGGTATTTGTGAAATATCATGCACGTTATTCGATGAGGAAAGGGCCGACAATCCCTTCACCGGGAGTGACCCCTTTAGCAAAACTAGAAAGGCCTCAAAAACACTCCATTTAAAATCACTCGATTCTACAATGATATCAAGTTCATTACGCAAAGGGTTTTCTTAAAAACCTGTCGTAGCCCTCCGTCATTTCAGATAAGGACTGTTTAGTATTCGTGTTGAGTTTGTTGGCCTTTGTCAAGGCGTAGTGTGTGGTAGCTGAATAGTACTTATCTGCTTATGCATATGATGCAGATTGGATTAGGGTAGTCGTGTGACCTTGTTGGCCTTTGTCAAGGGCCGTGCGGGTGGGTTTAATTCAATCAAGAAATGACGGGTTGAACTTGACTAGCAGCCTATGGTTTGTTGGCCTTTGTCAAGGTCATAGGACGCTAGGGGTAAAATATTATTGGGAATTTCAAGTGTTGAAATTTGCAATGAGATTGCATACCTTCTATGAGATAGTTGGATCCCGATACCCGCTGAGAGTAAGAGTTACTCCTGGGAGAGTTTTACACATTACAATTAGCCAATCAAGTAGGTGTCTAGAAAGGTGTCAACGGGGTTACGCCCCTGGGAAAATGAGGTTTACTTTAATTAGGTTCGTGCGAAAGCACGGGGAACCTCCCTCAAAGTACCGGCACTAGCTTGGTGAAAGATTGGCGAACTTGTAGGTGTAATTAATCCCGGCTAGTCTTTCCTTTTATGGTTTGAAGGAAGATTTGACAAAAAACAGTGGGAGACATCCTGATTAGATATATTAGATAACCAATCTAATCTTGTAAGAGCATACGCTAAGTGTTTTCTTCTCTCTCTCTCCAGGTAGCGACCATATCACGCCTTAATCAAGATAATAATACGGATATATTGACCGAACCCGCTTGTTATACTGAGCTGGGGAACGTTAGTTCCGCTCCAACTTATAATTGTTATAAGACAGAGCAGAAAATAGGGGATTACCAGAATTCCCGTGCTGCCCAAACGAAGAAAGTGCATGCTGATGCATCATCTTCGGGTGTGTTCATTATAGAGAACTGTTTCTCAGTATCCTTTACGTCCTGGGTATTTGATACCGGATCAGGATCCCACATATGTAATTTGTTACATGGGCTACAGATAGGTAGAGGACTGAGAACGGGTGATAAGTTTCATGAGATAGAAACGGTGCAAGTGTTGCAGCCAAGTCTGTTGGTCACTATCACCCTGTATTACCAGAATATATTGATTCTGAACGAATGTTATTAGATACCGAACCTGATATACAACATCATATCAGTCTCTTTATTAGTAAAGAAAGGATATAATTTTGTATTGTTGGATAATGTTTTGAACATTTCCTATATCAAGAGTTGATCGGTTCAGGCACGTTATCTAAAAGCATTGACGTTCTAAATCAAACTACAGTTCTTAGTATACAGAACACACACAAGTGGAAAAGTTCAGAAATGAACGAATCCTTCTTGAGGTATTGTAGATTAGGTCATATCAATGCGACCCGACTAGCCAAGTTATATATAGATGTATATTTAAATTTGTTTGAATTTACATCTTGTGAAACTTGCCGGTCATGTCACAAAGATAAGATGACCACAGCTCTGTTTATAGGAAACAGAGAAAGGGTTAGTGAACTCTTGAGATTGATACATGCTGATGTATGAAGGTCCCCAGTCTACACATGCCAAGACCGGTTCTTTGTACTTTATTATATTCGCTGATACTCTCTCAAGATTCGTACATGTGTTCCTGTAGAAACACAAGTCTGAACCTTTTGAGAAATTCAATGAATATAAGTTAGAAGTAGAGAACCAAAAACGGGAAAAGTATTATGTCCTTTAATGAGATCAGGGAGGAGAATACTTAAGCATAGAATTCCTGGACTATTCTAAAGGAGAATGAAATTCTCTCTCAGCATTACTCCTCCGTATAAACCATAGCACGATGGTATATCGGGGTGGAGCAATAGCACCCTATATGATATGGTGTGCTCTATGATGAGTACTACAGAGTTTCCTATTTCCTTTTGGGAGTTATGCACTTGAGAAGCTGCATACCTATTGAATAGGGTTCAAATCAAATCAGTTGCCTACCGCTTCATATGTGATATGGAAAGGAAAGAGCCCATATCTTAAGTTTGTTAAGATTTGGGGTTGTCCGGCCTATGTCTAAAAGCAAAATCCGGACAAGCTCGAGGCAAAGTCAGTCTTGTAGTAGTTTGTTGGATATCCCAAGCATTCGCAAGGGAATATCTTCTACCAAACCGAGAAACAAAAGATGTTTTTTTTCTCAGCATGCCACCTTTATGAAAGGGAGTTTCTTGTGAAGAAATTAGTGGTCATGAGGTAGAACTGGAAGGAGTTCCAGCTATACAAACTACAGCAGATGATTTGATAGAACCAAATGATTCAATAGTAACCAACGAACCTCAGCCGCTCAGCCTATCTAGTAGGGTTCCTCACCCACCTGAGAGATATTTCGGTTTCTCTATGACAATGGGAGCGAGGATTGCATCATGAGATGATGACCCAACTAGTTTCGAGCTGGCCATCAGGA